>JAPVLO010000212.1:0-1341364 GCA_027257055.1 Cephalopachus bancanus | reverse complement strand
AGTTTGAGGTCTGGTAATGTGATACCACCTGCTTTGTTTTTTTTGCTGAGGATTTTTCTGGCTATTCTTGGACGTTTGTGTTTTCATATGAATTCCTGTGTTGTTTTTTCCAGGTCTGAGAAGAATGTTGCTGGTAATTTGATGGGTATTGCATTGAATTTGTAGATTGCCTTAGGTAAGGTGGACTTCTTCACAATGTTGATTCTTCCAATCCATGAGCATGGGATATTATTCCACTTGTTTGTGTCATCTTTGATTTCTTTGAGCAGTGTTTTGTAATTTTCATTGTAAAGGTCTTTCACGTCTCTGGTTAGGAAGATGCCAAGGTATTTCATTTTTTTTGTGACTACTGTGAATGGAATTGTGTTTTTTATTTGGGTTTCTGTTTGTTTATTATTGGTGTAGAGAAATGTGATTGTCTTTTATACATTTATTTGTATCCTGAGACTTTCCCAAAGGCTTTTATCAATGTAAGGAGGCTTTTGACAGATTCTCTTGGGTTTTCAAGGTACACAATCATATCATCTGCAAAGAGAGATAACTTGACTTCCTCTTTTCCTATTTGGATACCCCTGATTGCCTCCTCTTCTCTGATTGCTCTAGCCAGGACTTCCAATACTATGTTGAACAGGAGGGGTGAGAGTGGGCATCCTTGTCTTGTTCCAGTTTTCAGGGGAATTGGTTCCAATTTTTGTCCATTTAGGAGTATGCTTGCTGTGGGTTTCTCATAGATGGCTTTTACTATTTTGAGGTATGTTCTCCGTATGCCTAGATGTTCAAGGGATTTTATCAAGAAGGGGTGCTGATTTTATCAAAAGCTTTTTCTGCATCTAATGATATGATCATGTGGTTTTTGGTTTTACATCTGTTGATGTATTTAATTACATTTATGGTTTTATGAATGTTGAACCAGTCTTGCATCCCAGGAATGAAGCCTACTTGGTCATGGTGATTGATTTTTGAGATGTATTGCTGAATCAGCTTTGCTAGGATCTTGTTGAGAATTTTAGCATCTATGTTCATCAAAGACATTGGCCTGTAGTTCTCTTTCTTTGTTGGATCTTTACCTGGTTTGGGTATCAATGTGATGTTGGCTTCATAAAATGATTTGGGGAGAGTTTCATCTTTTTCAATAGCCTGGAATACCTTCAGTAGGATTGGTATCAGCTCCTCCTTAAATGTCTTGGACAATTCTACTGGAAAGCCATCTGGACCAGGGCTTTTTTTTTGTAGGAAGTTTTCTTATTATGTAGTCGATTTCCTTGATTGTTATTGGTCTATTTAGGGTCTCGATTTCTTCTTTTTCCAACCTAGGTAGGTTGTGTGATGTCAGAAAGTCCTCCATTTCCTTAAGATTTTCAAGTTTGTTTCCATACAAGTGTACGTAGTAGTCTCTAATGATCTTTTGCATTTCTTCAGGGTCAGATGTGACTTCATCTTTTGTGTTTCTGATTGTGCTTATTTGGTTTTTTTCTTGTTTTTTCTTGGTCAGTCTAGCTAGGGGACCATTGATCTTGTTTATCCTTTCGAAGAACTAGCTTTTTGTTTCAGCGATTTTTTGTATTACCTTTTGGTCTTCTATGTCCTGGATTTGGGCTTTTATTTTGGTGATCTGGATTCTTCTGCTGAAATTAGGGTTTTTGTGGTCTTGCTTTTCCAGCTTCTTTAGGTGGCTTGTTAGGTTGTGAATTTCTGTTCCTTCCATTTTCTTCATGTGTGTTTGTAGGGATATAAATTCCTCTCTTACTACAGCTTTCAGGGCATCTCAGAGATTTGGGTAAGATGTTTCTTCATTTTCATTTGTTTCCAGGTATCTTTTGATCTCTGTTTTGATTTCATCATTGATCCAGGAGTTGTTTAGCATCATGCTGTTTAGTGTCCATGTCTTTGTGGGTTTTGGGGGGACTTTGTTGATGTCAATGTTTATTTTTATTCCACTGTGGTCCAAGAAGGTACATGGTAGAATTTCAGTCCTTTTAAATTTGCTCATGTTGATTTATGGCCGAGTATGTGGTCGATCTTAGAATATGTTCCATGTGGTAATGAGTAGAATGTGTATTCTGTGGTCTTTGGATGGAGTGTTCTGTAGATATCAATTAAGTCAATTTGGTCCAAAGTCACATTGAGGTTCCGTATCTCCTTGCTGATTTTTTGTCCTGATTATCTGTCTAGGGTTGTGAGTGGGGTATTAAAGTACCCAGTTATGATAGTGTTAGAGTCAATATCTTTCTTTAGTTTTCCTAGAAGTTGCTTTATGAAAGTTGGCGCACCTATGTGGGGTGCATATATGTTTAGGATACATATTTCTTGTTGATGGATTGAGCCTTTATCATTATGTAGTGGCCTTCTGTATCTTTTTGATTTTTAATAGCTTGAAGGGTATTTTGTCTGAAATTAAGATTGCTACTCCTACTTTCTTTTGTATTCCATTCTCCTGAAAGTTTGTTTCCCATTCTCTTACTTTGAGTCTGTGGGTGTCCTTTCTAGTGAGGTGAGTCTCTTGAAGGCAATAGATTGTTGCCTGATGATATTTTATCCATTTTGCCATTCTATGTATTTTCAGTTGTGCATTTAGTCCATTCACATTTAGGCTAATAATTGAAATGCAAGAGTTGATCCCTGTCATAGGGTTCTTACAGAGTTGTTCCTGTTTGTTTGTTGTCTGTCTTTGGGTTTTGGAGTTGGTTCATGTGTGTTTTTAATCTTTTGCCTGTACTCTTGTGAAGAATGTTGTTGTTCTTTTTTCTTTTTCTTCTGTGTTCAGTACTTTCTTAAGTGTTTCTTGTAGAGGTGGTCTGGTGGCAGCGTAGGTTTTTAGAGATTGGATATCTGGAAAGATTTCAATTCTCTCTCACTAATGAAGCTTAGTTTGGCTGGGTAGGTTATTCTTGGTTGAAATTGTTTCTCTTTTAGAATTTTGAAGATAGGGCTCCAGGCTCTCCTAGCCTGAAGGGTTTCTCTGGATAAATCTGCTGCTATTCTAATTGGTTTTCCCTGGTAGGTAGTCTGGCCTTTTTCTCTTGCTGCATTTAGGACTTTTTCTTTTATAGCTACTTTGTTTAGGCAAATTATTATGTGTCTGGTGTTGGTCTTCTCATTTGTCTTGCAGGGGTTCTCTGAATCTCTTCTGTTTAAATTTTTTCATCCTTGATGAGATGAGGGAAGTTTTCTTGAATGATTTCATGAAATGTTTGTTCCAGTGTGGTTTCTGTTTCTCTCTCTGCCTCAGGAAGCCCAATTACTCTTAGGTTTGGTCTCTTGAAGTGATCATTCATCTCTTGCAGGTTTTGTTCTGTCTTTTTGAGCTTCTTTTCTATGCTTTTGACAGTATTTTTGTGTTTTGGTCTTCGAGCTCTGAGATTCTTTCTTCTTCTTGGCTGATTCTGCTTTCCATGCTTATTAGTCTGTTATTCATTTCCATCACAGTATTCTTTACTGCTGTCATTTCTGACATCAGTTCCTTCCTATTTTCCTCTTGTCTCTCCTCATTTTTTAAAATTCTGTCCATTAATGTCTTGATGTCTTGGTTTGTTGCATGTAACCAGTCATTCTGGGGGCTCTTCATTGTTTGTGTTCCAGAATCTGTTTTCTCACTGTCTGATCTCCCAGGGGTCTGTGTGAGACCTATATTCTTCTTTTGGTTTTTCTTCATTTGTGTGGTTTTCCCCCCTACTTTTTCCTTCCCTCCACGTCACCTTCTTCTTTAATTCTGTTATTCAGGGGTAAAGGGATTGGTTTTACTTCTGTTTGTTCAATCTCCTATTTTTTATGTATGCCTTCTTACTTTGTTAAATTCTGGAGTTGCACTGTAGGTTGGGGATGGTCCTTTTTGCAGTTTTGAGATTTACTTAAGGGGGTAGCTGTGATTCAAAATCTATCTGCAGGCCCTGGCATTCGCTGACAGGTGTGTGAATAATCTGGAACCCACTTCCCACTGCCTTGAAATCTGTCTGTGCAGTGGGGCTGTAGGTTTACTCTCTGAAATAAAATGTGGTTAGCAGAGGGGAGAGAATGGAGCAGACAGTGGGTTGAAGAGGGGGGTGGATAAATAGAGGAGTAAGGGGGAAACAAACGAGTGTGCCAACAAATAGAGAGAGAGAGACCTATACTGAAACAGATAAAAACAATAGACTACAGCTACAGATGAACCAACTCTCATAGAGACAAAAATAAAATATATAGTGATGCTAACATACCAGCTATCCAACCACCATATTAGTGTGTTTTTCCTCTATACAAAGATATGGTTTGCAGAGAGAAAAAAAGAGAAGAAAAGGAAGAGGAAAAAAGAAAAAAAGGAACAATACAGTAGGAATAGAATTAAGTCATTAAACTAACAGAATCAATGAAGCATACTCTGAGACATTTCGTTTTAGTCCAATGTCCGTTCAGGTCTGATTTCTAGTTTTCTTTTCAAGCTGGTAAATTAGTTTGCAGTTAGGGTCAGTTGCCCCTGGGCTGCTGTGAAGGACAGTTCAGATCACCCTCTGTTCACCACTCTGGCCTATGTCTTTATCAAGCTTGTTTCTCCTGTTTCGGTGCTGTTTCCTTGAATCACCAGCAGATGGTGCTATCTCAGCTGCTCGCCCCAGAGGGGGTGGCGCCTGACAGCGACAGCAGAGGTTGTAGATGGCAAGATGGCTGCCTGCCTCAGGGCAGACGGTGGGTGGGACACCTCAGTCGCAGGAGAGCTGGCAGCGATCCCAGCAGATCTTCCCTGAAGGGGTTTCAAGGACTGAAGTTGTGGATCGCCTCCGGCCCGGGTGGTGCGATGTGCTACTGGCGGCGGTGGTGGTGGCTGCGGCGGCTGCAGCGGCGGTGTCTGCGCTGCAGTGGCTGTCCAGACTGCTGCGATGCCCCAGCGGTGGCAACGGCCAAGCTCCGTATGAAGAGCAGGCTGCGATGTTGGGGTCCGTAGCCCCCGGGGCGAGAGTCAGAGACCCACTGCAGTTCTCCTTTGCAGAGGTTTTCACAGACTGGGTTGCCCCATCACCATCTTGCCAGAAGTCTCCTATCAGTACTTTTCATTACTAAGTAGTATTTCATTGTATGAATGTATCACAACTTGTTAATTCATTATTTCATTGATGAATATTTGACTTCTAGTTTCCGGCTGTTATGAATAAAGCTGCTGTGAACATTGTTTTACAAGTTTTTTTGAAAAATATTTGCTTCTATTCCTTTTGTGTAAACATTAGAAGTGAAGTTTTGCAAAGAACCAAGTATCACATGTTCTCACTCATAAGTGGAACTTGAATAACTATTGTAGTACTATAAGAAAAGGATTGGCAGTAGTGGGAAACTGCCATAGGAGGGGGGCACACCTCATCAACAAAGGTACCTGCATAATCAACATTTGTATACCTAATCCTGAATTGTGCCCCACATATTTAAAAGAAAAAAATTGAAAAAAAAAAAAAAAAGAAGTGAAGTTTTGTGGTCAAAGGGAAGATATGCAGTAGAGAATTGGTAGAGGTATTTCATTATTTTATTGTACATTGTTTTATATAACATATGCTCAAATAAAAATCTTCACACATTGAAAGCATACAAATTAAATTATATACTATAATGATAAGCTGCTTAAAATTTTGACATGTCTTTCAAAATTTTCTCTCTAAATATGTATGGACACATACTTGGGATTAATTTTTAATTAGAAATTGTCTAAAAACATTATTGAGAACCAATTATGTGCAGGGATGTGCAGAGAACAAAAGAAAATTTGTGTGGGGCTTACCTGAAGAATTAAAGTAATAGTTACTTCTTATGATTTTCAAACACAATTTGATGTGCATTTGCTCATTTGATCTCCACATTCACCTCATGAATTAGATAACTTGCCTAAATTTACAGAACTCAGATGTGGAGACAAAAGGTAGGAAATAAATGAACCCAAGAATCCTAGGCACAGAGCCCTTACCCTTCACCTTATACTATAGGAGAAACACTCCAGGTTCACCGTTCACATATCGTATGTGATGGTGTCTTTGAAATTTTGCAAAGCAGTGGTTATGAGTGCCTTTCATACTAAACATACTGCATATATGCATCATTTGCTTTCTCTCTAGTATACCTAATATTTATTTATACTTAATAAATATAATCATATATCAGTTTTAATGATTTTAAAATACTCCTCTTTAATATAATTTATTTTAGCTGGGCTCGGTGGCTCAGCCTGTAATCCTGCACCTGTGGGAGAGTGAGGTGAGTGGATTGCCTGAGCCTGCGGGTTTGAGACCCACCTGGGCAGCGAGACCTCATCTCTACAATAAATCAAAAAATTAGCCAGGCGTGGTAGCACGCACCTGTAATTCTGGCTACTTGGAAGGCTGAGGCAGAAGGATCGCTGAAGCCCAGCAGGTAGAGGCTGCGGTGACCGGGAGTGGCCACTGCACTCCAGTCTGGGTGGCAGAGTGAGACTCCAACTCAATATATATATATATATATATATATACACATAATTTATTTTAAAAATCACCTCTTCCTAAATAATTTTCTCTGGTAAGAACTATGCATACTATACATCTTAGAATTGTATCTTTATATTTGATTGCCATTGATTTCTTAGGATACATTTTTTCAAGTAGAATTTGCTAGGTGAAAGAATATGCACATGAAATTTTTATACAGTTTTAAAATTTTTATCTCCAGAAAAGCCTTACCATACAGTCCTTAATAATCCATCACCTGTCAGTACCTGCACTTGCCTGCCCCTTCGTGATGATGTGGAGCAGACAACCATCCAATCACCTTAATGATCTTCCCCCATCAAGGGGAATGGTTAAAAAAACTCAATCACAAACAGCCAATGACCATTACCTTGCTCGAGTCTGGTGTGGCCATGTGCTCTTTGAGCTATGTCTGTCACCATGCTTCCTGGCTTTGGTTCACTCTCCCACCTTGGAGAGGTGAATTTTCAATCTCTCTCTTCTTTTTCTCTCTCTAATTTACTTTTAAATAAACTTTTCTTTCTTAAAAAAAAGACTATTAGAGAGAACATTTGATACAACCCCTTATAATACCAGGTATTATAGGATGACTCTTTTTTAATCAAATATTTCAAATTTGATTTTACTTGACTAACATTTCATAAATTTCCTATTTTTAACAGAAAGTCAGTATCTTCTTTTGTAAAAAAATATTCCTGTTTTGGGTCCTTTTCAAACTACAAGTATCAGGATATGGTTGTTATTACTTAGTAAGTTACAAGCATATAACAATAACTTCAATACTTTTTAAATTCAATTCTATCAAAATGAAAGTCTTTACTAATGAAAAGTTTACATATGATGAAATGAACAGATCTTAAATATTTTATTTTTTCTTTAATATCTGTAGGACTTGTAGTAATGTCTCTACTTTCATTTCTAATAGTGATAATTTGTGTTTCCAATTTTTGATCAGTGTGGGTAGGAGTTTGTCAAACTTATTAACATTTTCAATGATTCAACTTTTGTGTTGTTAATTTTGTTTGTCTTTTCTATTTGATTCATAACTTTATTTTCATTGCTTCTTTTATTCTACTTATTTTATGTCTTATTTACCTATTGAGAAATCATTGTTGCATTCTTTCAATTAATTTTACCTGTGATCACTTTTTATGTTGTTGGTTTAGTGCATTGTTGAAATCAATGTGCTAAAACTTTATTTGGGAGTTGATATATGAAATTGGTTCATTGCAGCAAGCATACATAACATTTGGATGTGTGTGTGTGTGTGTGTGTGTGTGTGTGTGTGTGTGTGTGTGTGTATAAATAAGCTAAGTCCTGGAGAAATGGTTGATAAAGTAAAACTGGAAAAATTAACAATATTTGAATTTAGTTGAATATTATATAGGTGCTTATTGTAATATCCTTGAACTATTGCTGTGGTTTGGAATTTTTATGTAGGCAGTTGGTATACTGTGTCCAAATATTTATTAATTTGAAAATATGGTAAATAAAAGGAAGAAATATCTTACTATATAGTATAAGCATAGTTCAAAAAGAGTCAAAAATCCCATCAGGGCAATTAATGCAATAAATATTATTTTAATTTGTTACATACATTATGACAATAATTTAATATGAAGAATTGATTCTGTTCCAGAATCACTTGTATATTAGCTATTAATAAGCCATTTTAATGAAAAGTATATTGTCCCCAGTGTTATCAATTACTTCCAAATCTGTTTTCTATAGCCCGAGGATAATGAAACAACAGGTAGGCAATTGAGTTACCATAACTTATTTCAACTTTTGTCTGTGGGAACTTATTTATTTATGTCTATTCAAAGTTACAATGTTTTTAATTAAAAAGAAATAAAATGAAAAATACCTGTCCACAAGGAGCTTACACATTAGTGGGAGGAGGTAGTGGTTAAAATTTTTAAACAAATAAATTATATAGTAACTTATATGATGATAAATGTTCCAGAGAAGAATTTACAAAAATAGATTAAGAGATTAAGAAATTCTGATAGAAGATGGAATAGTGGTAGGTTTGCAGTTTTAAATAGGGAAGGCCAGGGAAGATTCATTAAGAGCAATTTTCTAACAAAATTCAAAGAATGCTTATTATAGAATATGTTTATCAAGGAGTGAATTAGCTTATTAATCTACCAGTCCAGGTCTTTGTCGTGTCTGCGGTGTTAATGTGGGAGACTGGGATGCTGTTCTCCAAGTGACATTTAAGTTATTCTTTTAAACCCTGCCCCTAGAGAGCAGTATAATGCTCTTTACCGTCTTTAAAATTCTTAGTGGAACAAAGTGAAAGAAATGTATGTTTGTGGATAATACACTGTAAGAAGAATGTAATTTAAAAATATTCAAAACTTTTCAGTATATTTTTAGATGCAAATATAGAACAAATACTGCTTTCTCTGTTTCAATGAACATTTTTTATTTTTGCAAAACTATGTTACGGAATTCTCAGTAGAAGTCTGTTTTTTATTTAAAATGTGTTCACAGGAGTATGAAGAAGGAAATCATTATGGATTCCCCCTTTCAAACTAACAATAGTGAATACTACTAGCAAATCCATCATGGTTCACTGCACATATTAATCCACTTAGGAAACTCAAGAGGTAATTTTAAAGAAAATATATGTCATTTAAAATGCAATATTTGCCCAATATTTTAGAAATCTATAAAAATAATTTATTTGTCAGTTATTAAAGGTAATCATAAATAAAACTTGAAGAACTATTCACATTTTTACATAAATGTTTAATCTTGTGGAGTTCTGCTAATGAAAATTGACATTAAAATCAAGTTTGACTGAAATGCTAGTCTCATTTGTGCATCTTTGTAAATAAAATTCTGTGAATTCATTTAATACACATTGAGTATTCAGAAATTAACACCACATAATTTTTTACATTTGAAAAGAGTTTTACGATTGCAATTTTGCTTGAAACTAAAAGTAGTTTAGACAAATGTAACATATTGTTTTTCTCATGCTGTTAGCTGATATAAATGACAATTCCTTTGACAAGGTGAAGGTCAAACGCTTTCTCAGAAATTTAAACATAGGTTAAAAACAAACAAAAAAGCCCTTCCCTCCTACCCTTAAAAGTTGAAAATTTTTCAAGTAAATAATATTGAAAAAATTTTTACTTTATTCAGTGAAGAATACAAATTAAATTCAACCAGATATAATTTGTTGCTTGATGAGATTACACTGCTTGTGAACTAATCTTGCTGAACTATCAATTTATAGAAATTAAAGGGACAAGGAAACTTACTAAATACCATCAGAAGGAATGCAATCAATACAAACTAGACTGTGAATAACTCACTGGACACAAAATACTTGGTTCTTCTACAAATAATTTGTAAGAAAAAAAGAGAGAGATGGGAGAATGATGTAAGTTAAAGTTGTTATATAAGAAAACAATGCCATGTAGTTAAAGTCTGAGAAAATCACACAGTAATTGGGACTCTATTATACATCCCCAAAGCAAAAAAAAAAAAAAAAGTACTTCAAGAGTAAATGCGTATTTCATAATATATATATTTTAACATTATTTGTCAAATAGAACTTTTCTTTTTGGAAAAAGGAAAATATATCTTAGAAACCTCTATTATCCCAATAAACTTCTTAATGATCATTTTAAAATATACTTTTAATAATCATTTTAAAGCATACTTTTGGACTCAGGATACAGTTGTTTACAACAACATATATTTTTTAGTGTTATAGAATATAAACCAATTTTATTTATAACCTATGTGACTTGTTTATGCCATGTATATATTTTGTTGTCTAATAAGAGTACACAGGGATATTCAGTTCTTTGGGCACAATATAGTTATGATTATCTCAAATTAGCTGCATTAGTTATCTGTTGCTATGTAACAATATTGTTATAAGCTTCTTGGTTTAAAAACAATGCATATTTATTAGCTTATAGTTTATATGGGTTAGGGGTCTTTTACAAGGCTGAAATGAAGGTTTCAGCCTGGGCTGATGTCTCATCTGATGCTTGACTGGGAAGGGATTTGTTACTTTACTCATGTTTATTTACAGCATTTAATTATTTGCAAACTGCCAGATGGAGTGCTAATCACATGAAAAGGGAGAGAATTACCCCTTTGAGTGTGAGTAGCATATAAATATTAGGGGGTAAAATCATGAGCACCATCCTAGAATCTATTTACCATATTAACCAAATCATAATACTTATAAAATAGAAAACAATTCTATCACAGGTGATAAAAAAGCCTCTATTTTTGATTATTAGATTCAGTTACCTAATGTTTCACATTAAATTGGTTATTAAAATAATTTCACATATTCATATATTAATCAAATATTTTATATAACAATATTTTTTAGTTTATTTTATGAAGTTGAGGATGATTGTTACGCATTTTGGTTTTTGTTTCCCAATAAAATTATCATGCTTTTAAAATAAATTATTTTTGTTTATATTTATTTTACTAATGGTCATGACCCTAAGTTATTGGTGATATTCAGATTATGCTGATTCAATATTAAACCTAGAGCTTTCTTTTTTTTTTTTTTCAGTTGGACTCTCACTCTGTCGCCCAATCTTTCAAGATGATCTTTAATATTCTCATTCACAGCTGGGCTCGGTGGCTCTGCCTGTAATCCCACGCTTTGGGAGGCTGAGGTGAGTGGATTGCCTGAGCCCACGGGTTCGAGACCCACCTGGGCAGGCGAGACCTCATCTCTACAATAAAATCAAAAAATTAGCCGGGTGTGGTAGCACGTGCCTGTAGTTCCAGCTACTTGGAAGGCTGAGGTGGAAGGATCACCGGAGTCTAGCAGGTCGAGGCTGCGGTGGCTGGGAGTGGCCACTGCACTCCAGTCTGGGCGACAGAGTGAGACTTCAACTCAGAAATAAAATAAAATATTCTCATTCACTATAATTGACACATATTTAGTTGTAAAACTAAAGAAAGCAAGTATACATGTGTTTAACAAAGAATAATCTCCATTATAGGGGGAAAAAGCAAAAAAAAAAAAAAAAAGCCAGCAAATATAAGTCAAATTTTCTTAGTGGGCTCAAAATCATCTGCTCAATACTTTATTTTAGTTTGCTTATGAGATGGCAAATATCACTTTATTGTGCATTTATATAAATCCATAAGTTAACTTTTCTGTGAGAGAAATTTGAAATCAAATGGACTATCATGAGAAGTCATGCAATGGCATATAGGTATCAGAATAGAAAACTACCTCTGAATGGGTTGGTTTTCAGATGCAGTCAACAAATCCTCTATAGCTAGTCTTAACAAAAAAGTATATAGTATAGGAAATTAGATACTCACACCATCATTTAACACCTGGACCAAAAGGCTGTGGGCTGAGCTTCCAGAAATTACTTCTTGCAGCAAGTACCATTTGCCTCTGCTACAACTGGGAAAGTTTCAAAAGATGATGGATGGAAATCTACTCGTTGCAATGAAAGTCATGGTGATCACTTCTTGCTTCACAACATCACCACCTTACTTAGAAACCACTTGCTGTATAATTCACCTATTTCCCTATCTAACCTAGTCTGCCTGCATAAAAATCTCTCATAGATACAACTGGTGGATCAGAATGGTAACTGCAAAAGGAAATTGGGAAAATTTATTTTTTTTTAGTTTTTCAGCCAAGAGTTTCTCTATGATAAAATGGAATAGAATAAGCCAATTTATATAATAAAAATTAAAATAATAAAAATAAACTAGTTATGTCTTGCATTACAATTTCAAATACTCTCACTGTCTTGAAACTTTGAAGAAGTTTATTTATGGAGTTAGTGTTATTGAGAAATGTATGGCATTCATCAAAAATAACAATCATTATTCACGTAATAATACCTTGTATTACAGGTTCCTTTACCATTTTAAAGTGATAATTTACCTCAATTATCACTCATGTTCACTGATATTCATTTATATAAGTTATAAAAATATGAAAGTTACTATAAAGTCTATTCTATAGATAGGAATAGAGAAGCATCAAAACAGCTGAAGTAACTTGCCTAGTCTTCTTGTAATCTAGTAAAATCTAGATTATAAGGCTGCTAAAATTGTCCTAAAGTGTGTTCTTTCATATGGAGAAAAGTATCATTTTTACTGAATCCTATTGTCCAGATGACTCTTTTCAAACAGAACTTTAGAATATGAAGTTTGGTACATATGAGAAAACTAGTTTGAACAATAAAGATCAAATAGAAAAAAGCAAAGCAGCTGGGCTCGGTGGCTCAGCTTGTAATCCCGTGCCTTTGGGAGGCTGAGGTGAGTGGATTGCCTGAGCCCGAGGGTTCGAGACCCGCCTGGGCAGCGAGACCTCATCCCTACAATAAATCAAAAAATCAGCCGGGCGTGGTAGCGTGCGCCTGTAATTCCGGCTACTCGGAAGGCTGAGGTGGAAGGATCGCCGGAGCCCAGCAGGTCAAGGCTGCGGTGGCCAGGAGCGGCCACTGCACTCCAGTCTGGGAGACAGTGAGACTCCAACTCAAAAAAAAAATAAAAGAAAAAAGCAAAGCAAGCAATGTTCCTTTGATACATTTTTACAAATGAGGCAAATATAAGGATAATATCATTATAATTATGTTTAATTACAGTGGGTATGAAATTTACAATCCAAATCTGAAGTGAGCAGGTGTAACTTTCTTAATTTGTTGATAACTGAATTCACCTTTACTCTTGAGGCCCAATTTCTGCCAATTGAAAGAAAACTGAATTTTGGAACTTCAAGTTAACTCAGCAATTGAAGTTTAAAATTTAGTTAATTTCCAATAAATATTCAGTTGAAAGTTTCTCTCCTATCTCCTGTCCATTCTGGCTGTAGCATTCTTTTCCATGATAGTCTTGTGGGTCAAGACATTGATTCTTACAGGCTCATTTGCCTTGGCTATGTGGTAGTTTTATTTCAGTATAACCTTACCAAAGTGTGAGTTGTCAGGAAAGAGCAAATAGCAGAACATTTACACATACTGGAGGGCAGCTGATTCTCAGCTTCATCTGATCGTCATCAGAAATGTTACCAAATCTTTTGAGATTTTAAGAGAGAAAAAAAGTATTTATTTGAAATTTTTTTATTTTCAAATATTGGCTTACTAATTAAAAAAAGTAAGTATCTAAGCAAAACATGTAAAACCTACATGGATAATGCTGTTGACGCTCAAGATGTCAGTTCCCAATATCAGATACCTTATTGCATTTTCAGGTATTCACAAAGTTCATAAAGTGCCACAGTATTTTTTTTTTTTTTTTTGAGTTGGAGTCTCACTCTGTCTCCCAGACTGGAGTGCAGTGGCCGCTCCCGGCCAATGCAGCCTCGACCTGCTGGGCTCCGGCGATCCTTCCGCCTCAGCCTTCCGAGTAGCCGGAATTACAGGCTCGCGCTACCACGCCCGGCTGATTTTTTGATTTATTGTAGAGATGAGGTCTCGCTGCCCAGGCGGGTCTCAAACCCGTGGGCTCAGGCAATCCACTCACCTCAGCCTCCCAAAGGCGCGGGATTACAGGCTGAGCCACTGAGCCCGGCAGTATTTTTTATCACTAAAAATTTTTAACTTCTTTGTGGTAATATGAATATTATAATTCTTACAAGCTGTGGTACATGTTTCTTGAGTTTCCATTATTGGCCTCACTAGCAGTCATCTGTTATAATTATCTGCTAATTAAGATTAAATGATTCAGAAAAGCAACTCTCACTTTCTCCTATCTACAGCTACCATTTCCTGATAGAATCTGTAGGTTGTTTTTTAATGAGATAATTTTTTTGTGAAATGCCATTCAGGTTTTTATTTAATCATGATAGATTTAAACATATGGACATACCTCTGTTTCCTCTTAAAGTCAGTATACAAGCAGCAATGAAATAATAAAAACATTTTAATCTACTGATACTGAAAGAACAGAATAATGGATAAGAACAAAGGAGGGAAACATATTTTTTGGAAGATGGAAAGCAGAGTGTGAATATAGTGATTGATATATCAGAACAAGGAACAAGGGCACATGATCCCAAAGAGAAGCTAATTAAAAGCCAATTGAAGCCAATTCTGCCTTTCAAAAATTAAGAAGGCTCAGAGATCATTGCCAAAGGAGCAGAAGTAGGTGGGGGTCAGAATAGAGTTGAAAATCGTCATGATGATTTTTAGAACATTTTAAGGGACAGTTAAACTTCTAGTTTTTCTCTCTGCAGTTCTGTGCAGGCTGAAATTAGCAATCTCCTCTTCTGCAGGAGAAATTGAACCCAAGACTCAGCAGTGTGGGTTGTTGAGGTACTTTACTGCAAACGATGGCATTAAATGAAAGGGAAGATACTGTTTGTTAATATTCTTCCTCCAGCCCTGCACCTGGCTCAGTCCATAGTTCTAGTAGTTAAGTGTGCAACTCTTCAAGTAAAGGATTGTAGAATTCATCCCTGGAAAAACCAGAAAGGCCTTGAAGGGAAAAAACCTTGCAGAGCGTAAAACTTTGTGATTTTCCCAGTGAAATCCTAACAAGCCACCATAAGCCTTCACACATGCATGTCTGTGTCAATAATCTTCTTAGAATCTCACTTCAAATATGAAAGTCAAATATCACCAGATATTAAAAGTGAACATCCAATATAGACAACAAATTAAAGGAAATTAGAGAACGTACACAACAATGCAAGAATCAGGCAAAAACCTCAAAAGATTATCACTGTTATTAGGGAGATAAAATAATAAATGATATAAAAAAATAACATTTAGAGAATAGAAAATAGTCATTGAAAGTTAAACGCATAAAAAGCAGATAAAAGAGAAAGAGGAAGTTGATGAAGGGTCCCACAAAGTAAGAGCAAAAAGAGAGACTGAATAGTGAAATGCACAAAAGGCAATTAGAGCCCTAATCTAGGGGGCCAATTATGTAATGACAGGGTTTTGAGAAATGAAAAGCAAAGAAAGTGGAAGGAGATACAGCATATAAGTAAAAAGTAAAGTGTTACTCAAAATCCAGATTGAAAGGGCTTTAAAACTAGCCAAGAACACAACTGAATTTCTGGATAGCAAACGATAATTAAGTGTGTGTGCGTGCGTGCTGTGTGTGTGTGTGTGTGTGTGTGTGAGAGAGAGAGAGAGAGAGAGAGAGAGAGAGAGAGAGAGAGAGAGAGAGAGAGAGAACTTACAAAAACAGGAAAACTAGAATAATATGGGTTTCCCAAAGAAGTCCTGGAAGCTGAGGGTCATCATAATGACACGTTCAAAACTCTGAAAACAAAAAAAAAAGCAAACTAATCTATGGAATATATTATCTTATATAGAATTCTATGCCCAATCAAATTATCAATTGAACATAGCAATGATAGGATAAAGATGTTTTTCAATGTGTAAGTTTAAGAAAGTTCCTCCCCTTTGTACTGTTCCTCAGGCAGCTCTCCCATGAGGAACTTAACTTTGATAGAAAAACTCATGGACTCTAAGAAACACGTGATCAAATACACAACAGATATAGGGGGAATTATTCGAATAAAGATAAAAAGATATTCTCATATAAATATTTCAAAATGAATAGTAACCAAGGATGGAGAGTTCTAAGAGGGAATTGCTGAAAGAAAAATGTTGTTGATAGATTATCTGATGCATTTGATAAATTGGAAGTGATACTGAGAGCAGTTGTATCAGTTAGGAAGTGGCAGGTTGTACATCATAGAAAACTCACCAAAAGGTAATAAATGGCTATATGCTCACTCAACGGGATGTCTGGACTAGGCAGCCTAAGTCTCAATACCATCAAGGACTCAGGCTGCTTCCAGTATTGTACCCTGATGTATTAGTTTGCTACAGCTACTAAAACAAACACCATAAACTAGGTGGCTTAAGGGACGAAATTTGTCTCAATATTTGAGTGCAAAATACAAATTCAAAACTGGTTTTCTCTAAGAGTTTTAAAGTAGAATCTTTCCCATGTCTCTCTCATAGCCTCTGGTAATCTTTGTCATTCCTTGGCTCCTGCTATATCACTCTGATCTCTGCTTCCATCTTCACATGACAGTCTCTCTGCGTGTGTCTGTGTTAAAAATATTGCCCCCTTTTAAATAAGATGTCCAGACATGTTGGGTTAATATCCCATCTAATGACCTAATTTCATCGCAATGACCATATTCCCAAGTCAGGTCACATTTTCAGGTACTAGCAGTTAGGACTCACCATATGAATTTTGAGAGGATATGACTTAACCTGTAACTCCTGAAAACCCATAGTATATATTTTGACCTTATTGCCTCATGGTTACAAACTTATTCCAACATTGGATTTATTGTTTTAGCTGAAAATAAAATGTCAAAAAGTTTGCTCTAGACAAGAATATAAAAAAGTAAAAGGTCAAAGGGGGTATAGAAGTCAAGCCTTACACCTTAAAAAAAATTCTTGGAAGGCTACCTAATGACTTCTACTTACATGGGATTGCCAAGGACTGGATCATATTACAATGTATTGTGAGAAATAAAATTTGTTCTCATATTTGATGAAGTATAGGAGATAAGGACTTCAAAGAGTTTTGGGGTACTCTAGCCTCAATGTCTTCTATAGGACTTTAAACTTGTATTGCCAATTTGCGAAAAATTAGCTTTAGGTATACAGAAAATTAAGTAAATGAAAAAATCATGATGCATTATTATCTCAAGGAAGAACAATTGCAGAAAAAAATGTAATCATAGTGTACTACTTAAATGCAAGTTACACATCTATAGTTCTTTAAAATTGAATATTGATTTAACTTTTTAATAACTTCAGGAGATGATGTAGGAAAAAAGTACAGCTTACACATGACTTTGTGTAAGAGTTCAAAATCCTCATCTTCCATGATAATTAATTGACAAATAGAATAAGAAAATCTTGAGGAATCTGAAGTTAAATACCTGGGGAAAAATACTTTAAAGAATTAAAAGGAGCTGGCTCCATGGGGAAGAAATGTGGAAATGAGGAATGCGACAGGCACCTGTATATTTCTGTAAGCCTTGTAATTTTATGTTATGTATACATTAATTACTGTGGTGAAAATAACACTTTATTTAAAATTATGCTAGTTAAAACACTTGCAGGTGGGATATTAGACTTTTATCATCATAATCTTGCATTAATTTACACAGATGCCTTGTGCAGAAACTTCTTCTTTTGTCCTCCCTTCCAGAGTTTCTGTTCAGGTATAGGAAATGGAAGCTATCATCTTTCAACATTTCTGATGACAATACCATGTTTTGGGGAATCAGAAACATGATGCATACCTTGAAACTGAAAGTTATAAGTCCTACTATTACTGAGAAATCAGCAAACCTCGACTATCAATAAGCGTCCCCATTAAAGATGTCAACTGAATGTTTTAAACCAGTGAAAACTGGCCTACAAATTTCCTCAGCTTAGGGTAGGAAGAAACAAACATTCAGCACTTCCTAATCTTGCTGGGACTTTCCCCGCAGAATCTTAAAATATTTCAATCCATAGCATTAGTCAGCAGAAATGGCATAGTGATTCTAGAGGGAATGAGATAAACACAGCATTGCCTTATTACATGCCTTAAGCTATAAATCTTTCAAAGGAGTCTCTTTGCATGGAATTCTGTTATTTTAACGTACAAGACAAATAGACAAAAGAAAATTTGCTGCTGCAAATTAACATCTAGATAACACAAAGTCCAAAACAATAGATATAATTTATTTATTCTATTTTATTTAATAAAAAGAGATTTTAAAAGTTGTTTTATGGTTTATTCTAGCATGTCACATGCAGAGGGCTTCTATTTGTGTGCTATATTTTAATATATCTATCAAGTACCGGTTAAAAAATTGTGGTTTTATTTTATCATAACATAGCTTATAATCTGAGACTAATCAAATCAGAAAAGCCATATGGAATTTTGTCATGATTCTTATTCCTCATTCTTTCTAGTATCACTCAAGAAAAAAGTCATATATGACTGTGCATTTATTGAAATATTAAAAATGCTCATATCCAAAGATTGTTCTCTGCAGTTCCAGTATAACCAAAACCTAACACCAAAAATCTTACCCAACAATACTTGAAACTCTTGTGAGACATGAAGGATGATAGGCCCATGAAGTACCTAATATATACTATTTGAATTATAGTAAGATCTTTTAAAGGGATGTTTTTATCTTGTCTTCTATTTAAACAAGATTGAATAAAACATAAAAAAACAAAGGAATTCTATTTTCTGTATATTTACATTGTCTTACAGAAAATTTACTGTGCAGTCAGTCAATATAGTTACATTTTAAAGCTTGACTTTCTAGGCAGTTGTGTCTTAGATTGTTTGAGTGATTGTATTTAAAGAAAGACAGAGTCATTAATGCACTTTTTTAATTGAACAGGTGTTTATTTTACACCCACTGTATGCAAAACACTAATTTTATATAGAGAAGGTATCTGAAGAGGTGAGAGAGGTACATTATTTCATTCAACCTTTGGACACAGTTTTTGCTAAACACCTGATGCTTACTAAGCACACTATGAGCCACTGAAGATAATTACATGAACTTAGAGCATTGGGAAGACAATTACAGTCATTTACTATAAGAGGACATGCAGGATCCTAGGAGAGGGTATAGAGAGAAGTAGCAGCTGAGTTCAGGGAACGTGAATGCCTTCCTGATAAAGTGATGGCAAAGTCTGAGAACTGAAGAATTGCTAGAGAGTAGCCCAGCACAGGCATACACAACTCTTCCAAGCAGTGGACACTGTACGTTTAAAGACGGATGAGAGAGAACTGAAGGGTAGTTAAGTGCTCTGAAAAATATAAAGTTTGGGAAAGCTGAATCATTTAAGTTCATGAGGTGCCAGGGACCAGCTCCAGCCAGGTTCAGGGTACCCCAAAGGCGGAGATGGCATCGGCAATTGGGGGGAAGAAGAGAGAGAGAGAGAGAAAGAAAGAGACTGGACTCCGGTCTAGTGCAGAAGCAATGTGTGTTATTGGGAATTACAACGGGTCTTTTATACACAAAGTTAAATGTGGGAGGGGCATCCCCCACCCACCAGAAACCTTAATCCATGAAAACTTAATCAATGATTGTCTTTAAACCCTTTTCATATGATAATCTTAAAATCCCATAACAAAGGATAACCTAATCCGTGACTGACATATTCTATAAACCTTTTTCATCCTAAACTGATTAATTTATGCCAAGTTAAACAATCCTATAGAAGCTTAAGTATTTACTTTACAAACAAAAGTGGCCCATCCCAGAATGTTTGAAGTGTGGCCCAGTCCAAAGTTCATAGTGGGCTACCTGCAAGTAACCCAGCTACATTCTTTCAACAAAATGATTGTCTTCTAAAACTATATTTTACAATTTACACTTCAATAAATCCTAAAATCATGACCCAGAAACCTGTGACCAATACTAAGGCTCTTAAATGTGACAGGAGTTTGAATTATATGTTGTGTGAAAGCCAAAACTGCATTTTGTGGAAGAATGGGAGCATTGAGCTTCTAAAGTTAGCTTGTGTTTATCCCGGTCTCAGAGTTTTTATGTTTTGAGCTCACAGGAGCTTAATCTGGTTAGTGCTGAGTAGAAAGGGGGAGGAAATGGGGTCAATAGCTCCCGAATGCATCCTAGTGGTCTCGGGGTCAATGGCCCTTTCTGATCCCTAACGCTCAGTGGGCCTCCGTGGCCGACTCCCAACATCTCCCCCTTTTCTATTTTTTAGCACAAAAACATGAAACTCCATATTGCTCTTCTTTAGCACTCTGAAGATGATTGGGAGTAAATATAGCAACAAAAGAATCACAGCTCTGCAAATTCCCACATTGATGAGTATAGACATTAATATTTTTGATTAGCAAATGATGCCTGCATTTCTTGATGTAATTTAGTAAGGTCTATACTCAGGTCCGAATGGTTCCAAATTCCAAGTTACTTTGTCCCAAGTATGGACAGATTTAAACTCAGAGTGACATTAGAGAGACAATTTCCTTTTTAAGGTCACAAGTTCTTGCCCTACTGCTAAAATTCCTTCCTCCAAAGCACTAACCTTACTTTCCAACTTCTGGTCTATGATTTCCTGAATAGCTATGGCAATAGAAACGTTTTTATACAGCTGATCAGCAAATGCAGTTGTATGAACTTCCCTAGATAATGCTACAGCTAAAAAGTAGCTATTAAAGCTGTAATTCCTAAAATTAAAAGTAGCCAAAAATCTTTTCTGTCTTTCTAAAAGAGCATTAGCCTCATACAATATCTGTAAACCATATGCATCATACCAATGAGATGACAATTATACAAGAATCATCAAATAAGATGACTGCTCAAGAATAACAAAACCTTTGTAAAAGGCATTAGTTAAACAATTAGTTAAAAATACACCCAGTACAAGACACCTTATAAACATTGCGTAGAGTCATTAAAACCCCAGTCAGTAATATATAGTCTTTCACCAGGTACAGTATAGTCCACCTTAGAGTTATAAGCATAGTCTCTCCATTTCAGGAAGCCAGTATCTCACTGGATGAGTGACCAGTCCTTTTCCATATCATTGAAGGGCAAGCAGGTATGCTGAGAGGTGGTGTCCATTAAACACAATTGAACAGTTAGGGTCACAGCTGTGATTGAGTAAAGACATACTAGGATACAGGCCAACACCCACTTCCTGCATCTCTGCAGTACAGATGGTAAAAGAGTTGCAGATCACCTTGTCCTGGGTTTGGCATTGGATACAGTCACACTTAAAGCAGTATTGGTCCCTCAGCTGCTTCCAGCACTCCTCACTGGTCATCAGCATATCCAGGTAGCAGATGGTGAGCTCTTCTCCCACCTCGATGTCTCGGACTGCATGCAGTAAGTTTATCTTATGTTTTTGGTCCTGCATTCTTTTCTCCTCCCAGTTGTTGAAGACTTTAAAGGCTGTGTCCAATAGTTATAGTTGAGGGACTTGTGGTCCCTTTTCTAATTTTTGGAGTTTGCACCAGTGCTGACTGAGAGATAAAGTACATCCAAAAGAACTTGTCCTTCCAGTGTAGTCTGCTTATTAACACCTATTTTGTAGTTAGCTAACAGGATTCACTTATATGATTCCTTTACTTCCGTCTGGGAAAGTTGAACTTGAGAGAAATTTATCATAAGAAGACAACAAAGAAGAATTTTTAACATCCTTTTGTCCGAGCCACCCCCTTGAGAAGGGGGCGTGAGAAGTCTGGAGGTTGGGGTTAGGTGCCATGGCCTTTGGCACCCACCCCTTCTCCAAAGGTGAAAGAGAAAGACTGGAGGCTGGGGTCAGGTGCCGTGGCCTTTGGCACTTGTCCCTTCTCCAAAGGTAAAAGAGAAAGAATGAAAGTCAGAGCTAGGTGCCACGGCTGTAGATGCCTGCCCTTCCTTCCCAGATAAAGGTGAAGGGACTCACAGAACAGATTACAAGAAACAAGAGTAGTAGGAAAGGCAGGAGTTGGAGTTGCAGAAGGAATAGGAGAGGACAAAGGAAGCGAAAACCCTTATTTTGTTTACATTTTTCTCCGGTCTATTCCTTTGATTCAGCAGGATTCATGCCACCCATCTCAGTCTTTGGGTTAGCCAATACCAGACCGGTCTTTCCTCTCTACAACCTGAACAGGTCCTTTTTATGCCCTGTCTGTTTCTTCCAAGTCCCTTTAAGGGATTGCATTCTATTTGCAGCATTTGCGCTGACACCTTGTCATCTGGACTATACGGAAGCACAAAAGGTTCCTGAAGTTTCATTATCTGTCCAATTTAAGATTTGAGAACTTTTGGCTACAGAGGGCGCTCGACCAATACCAATGAGTCCTGATGGGGCTACTTGTGTTGGCCAAGAAGATGGCCATTCTTTCCCAGCAATACAAGAAATATCAGCCCCTGTATCTAGCAGACCTTTAATTTTAACTCCCTGAAAATATAAATCTTTTAGAGGTCTGGAGTTAGTAATTTCCTTGGGTAAGATTAGTTGGCTGTCAACTGACTTATATATTCCTTTTACTAACAATATATTGCTAGAAATATGAAACTGATTTGGATCCCTCTGCTGGTTAACAGCCCTCTGGATTCTTACCTGATCTTCAAATTCAGTTTTCCATAGTAAATAGGCTCCTCCTGACAAACAGCTTTTAGCAAGTTGTTGCCAATCTTGTGGTGTCATCCACTGAGTGGCAAATTGTTCCATAATAGTAATAGTATAAGGAGCCATAGGACCATACTGAGTACAAGCCTCTTTAAGTTCCTTAATCAATTTTTATGGTAGCGGCTCCCAATGAGATGCCTTGTTTACTGTGCCTTCTTCCATATAAATTACTTGAAAGCAAGAAGACAAGGTAAAATCTCCCTTGTCTTCTGCCTTTTTTATTGCTCCCTGCATACCTACATTAGCTGGAGACACATACCCAGGTGTGAATTTTGGTGTTTTCACCTTATTTCTAGTAAAGGGTATGGGAGGAGGTACTTTGGCAACATTACCAGGATTTTTTTGCTTATGATACCCAATCACTTCCTCCTCCAACTCCATTTCCTCCTTGGGGAAAAATTCATCATCTAAAGGAGGTGCCGAGGCTACGGCCAGCAGGGGAGTGTCTTTATTTTTGACCAGAATTTTAGAGAAATCGTGCTATGGATTTAAAGCATCTTGGATAATATTCCATAAAGCTAAGGCATACAAAATGCAAAAGGCAAGCCAACTGGTTCCTCTTTCGGACAATATGTTCAAAATACTAGTAGACATGTTCCTTTCTTTAGATTCACTCTGACCCTTGATTCTATCATGGCTCTTAAACTGCTCACCCTTCCTTGCTCTGCCTGTCTCTACAGAGGGGTCTGCGGCCCCCTGGGTGAGGTCCTTTCCGTTCTGAAAAAGAAAAAGAAAGCTTACCTTGAGGTCCCACAATCAGGCGCCACTTGCCAGGGACCAGCTCCAGCTGGGTTCAGGGTACCCCAAAGGTGGAGATGGTGTCGGCGATTGGGGGGAAGAAGACAGAGAGAGAGAAAGAAAGAGATTGGACTCTGGTCTAGTGCAGAAGCGATGTATGTTATTGGGAATTACAATGGGTCTTTTATACACAAAGTCAAATGTGGGAGGGGCGTCCCCCACCCACCAGAAACCTTAATCCATGAAAACTTAATCAATGATTGCCTTTAAACCTTTTCACATGATAATCTTAAAATCCCATAACAGAGGATAACCTAATCTGTGACTGACATATTCTATAAACCTTTTTCATCCTAAACTGATTAATTTATGCCAAGTTAAACAATCCTATAGAAGCTTAAGTATTTACTTTACAAACGAAAGTGGCCCATCCCAGAATGTTTGAAATGTGGCCCAGTCCAAAGTTTACAGTGGGCTGCCTGCAAGTAACCCAGCCACATTCTTTCAACAAAATGGCTGTCTTCTAAAGCTATATTTTACAATTTACAACTTCAATAAATCCTAAGATCATGACCCAGAAGCCTGTGACCAATACTAAGGCTCTTAAATGTGACAGGAGTTTGAATTATAAGTTGTGTGAAAGCCAAAACTGCATTTTGTGGAAGAATGGGAGCAATGAACTTCTAAAGTTAGCTTGTGTTCGTCCCAGTCTCAGAGTTTTTATGTTTTGAGCTCACAGGAGCTTAATCTGGTTAGTGCTGAGTAGAAAGGGGGAGGAAATGGGGTCAATAGCTCCTGAATGCTTCCTAGTGGTCTCCGGGTCAACAGCCCTTCCTGATCCCTAATGCTCAGTGGGCCTCCGTGGCCGGCTCCCAACAGTGGGGCACAGGGTTAGAGCTGAGGCTGATATAGTAGGTAGCTGTTGGAAAAACTTTAAGGAATTTGGCGTTTATCCTGAGGGACATAAGAAGCCTATTTTCTTTGAAGTATTTTAAGTTGAACACAAACACAAAGAAGATGGCATATATTTGTTATAGGCCTATCACTTGCCACCTCAAAAGATAATATTTTCATTAAGACTCAGATTGCATTGGTATTTTTGCCCCACATGCTGGCCAAGAGAGGTTCAGCTATAACTTGCTTTGCCTCTTACCTCTGCTCTAGAGCCCTTCAACTCCAGTGTCTTCCCATTGTTTTTCTTGCTCCTCAAACTGAGAAGCTCAGTAACTGGCTGGTTAGTTCTCACATGGGGGCAGACCTTTCTAAGAACCACCTAAAGAAGATACTTTGTCCATTTTAAAACTCTTAGATATGAGAATGAAACTTTCTCTCTCCTCTATTCTCATAGGTTAAGTAGACAACAGTACCAAATTTTAAAATTCAACTTTTTATTTTGAAAAATATAAAAGACATGCAAAAGAAGAAAAAGTGAAATAAGATCCCACACACTCCTTTCCAGCTTTAACAATGATCCGTGACTCATCAATCTGTTTCATCTAAATCCCTCAACAAATTCTTGCCATGTGACATTGTTTTTAGTTTAACAAGTTGATTAAGGCATAATTTACTTATAAGTATCAAATAAATAATTTTAGTACATTTATACAGTTGTGCAATCACACCATATCCTAATTTGAGAACATTTTCACTAACCCCCAACAGATTTTCTGTGTCCATTTGCACCCCCAGTTCTAGAAACAACTGATCTGCTTTCTGCCGATATATTTGTCTTTTCTGGATATTACTTGTAAGTGGAAGAGTACCACATGTATTTCTTTTGTATTTGTGTTTTTCATTTAGTACAATATTTTTGAGATTAATTTATATTGTAGCATGTATCAGTAGTACATGTTTAAACTGTAGAAGGGTGTTTTGGATATATCACCTTTTCTTTGCCATTTATCAGTTGGAAACATTTGGCTATTATGAATAACGCTCCCATGAACATTCATGTACATGTTCTTTTTGAGAATGTGTTTTCATTTTTCATGGGTACATTCCTAGAAGTAGAATTCCTGAGTTCTACACTATTGATGTGTTTCTTCCTTTTTTTTTTTTTTTGAGTTGGAGTCTCACTTTGTCGCAGCCTTGACCTGTAGGCTCAGGTGATTCTTCTGCCTCAGCCTTTCAACTGGAACTACAGTTATGCACCACCACGTCCAGCTAATTTTTTGATTTATTGCAGAGATGAGGTCTCTCCAAGTTGCCCAGGCTGGTCTTAAACCTGTGGTCTCAGGCAATCCTCTCACCTTGGCCTCCCAAAGTGCTAGAACTATAGGCATGAGCCAGCGTGCCCAGGCGATGTATATCTTACTAAGAACCAGGCAAATTATTTTATTTATTTATTTATTTTTTAAATTTTTTTAATCAATATTTTTTATTATGATTTTGTGGGGTACAGTTAAGGGTTAGGTGTACAATTATGTTTCATTCAGGCACCCTGTTGATAAGAGGTGTTTCCCCATCCCCAGACAGATATTTGCGATTGTTAATCCCATCCCCCCCCCATAGTTTCCCAGTACCATCAGTCATTTTCTTATTGTATTACATTGGATGTTCAAGGTCTATTATATGAGTGAGAACATGTGATACTCGGATCTTTGTTTCTGTGAGAGGTCACCCAGTATTATAGACTCTAGTTCCATCCAGGTTGCTGCGAAATTCATGATTTTGTTCTTTTTTATGACTGCGTAGTATTCCATTGTGTATATGTACCACATTTTTTTAATCCAGTCTTCTTTTGATGGGCAGCATGGTTGTTTCCAGGTTCTTGCTATTGTGAACAATGCTGTGATAAACATACGTGTGCAGGTATCTTTTTTATAGAGTGATTTGAGGTCTTCAGGATATATTCCCAGTAGGGGGACTGCAGGATCATATGGAAGGTCCATTTTTAGAGCTTTTAGGAATCGCCACACTGCTTTCCACAGAGGTTGCACTAGTTTACACTCCCACCAACAGTGTAGAAATGTTCCCTTTTCACCATACCCTCTCCAGCAGCTGTTATTTTTTGAGTTGTTGATAATTGCCATTCTGACTGGAGTTAGGTGGTATCTCAGTGTGGTTTTGATTTGCATCTCCCTGATGATTAGTGAGGTAACCCACAGGTCATAACAGAGAAGATCGACAAGTGGGACCTTATCAAACTGACAAGCTTCTGCAAAGCCAAAGAAACCATCAAGAGAGCAGGGAGACAGCCTACAGACTGGGAAAAAGTATTTGCCAACTCCAGGTCTGACTAAGGCTTAACATCCTGGATCTACAAGGAACTGAAAAGTACTGAAAAGAAAAAAACAAACAACCCCATTATAAAATGGGCAAAAGATATGAACAGACACTTCACAAAAGAAGACATCTGAGCAACCAACAAACACATGATGAAATGCTCAACCTCACTAATCATCAGGCAAATTGTTTTTAAAGTGCCTGTGTCATTTTCCATCTCTCAGCAGTGTTTGAGGGTTTTGGTTTCCATATGTCCTTGTCAATACATGGTATTGTTGTCCACGTATTGGACAATTATACCCAATTATAGCCATTCTACTGTATGCATAGTAGTGTCTTTCTGGGACTTTGATTTATTTTTTCTCTCATGTTAAGTATCTTAACACATGCTTAGCAGCCAGGAAATATCTTTTTGATGAGATGGCTATTGAATTTGACTCATTTTAGAATGATTGTCTTTATATTCTAAATATGAGGTTTGCAAAACTGTTCTTCCGATATTTTCTGGTAGTAGTTTTTATTAAGATGTAAATATTTTTTCTTTTAAAAAACTTTTTGTAAAATCCAACTTATATATTTATTATTTTATGGGCTGTGCTTTTTGTGTTATATATAGGACCTCCTAACCCAAATCTTAAGTTTTTCTTTTGTTTTCTTCAAAAAAGGTTATATTTCAGGTTTTCCATATGGGACTCTTCTGCATTTTTAGTTAATTTTGTGACATCACATGAGATAAAAATCAGTATTTTTTTGTATTATTATTATTAGTTTGGGGTATGTGTATATCCAATATCTCAAGCACCATTTGTGGAAAAGATGTTTCCTTCACCTTTGAATGGTCTTAACACAATTATAAAGAATAAGGATCTATTTCTGGACCTCCATTTTATTCCATTGACATATACGTCTATTCTGTGCAATTATCATCTGTTCTTTATTATTGTGGTTCTATAATGAATTTGAAGTTGGATTATTAGACCCTCCAACTTAGCTCTTACTTTTGGTTATCTAGGTCCTTTGTATTTTAATACAAATGTTAGGAATGGTATATCAATTTCTATAAAATAGTTTGCTGGGATTTTGATATGAGTTTCATTGAAATCATAGATCAATTTGGGAACAAGTGCCATATTGACAATATTGAGTCTTCCAATTCATAAACATAAAAAAAAAACTTTTCTAAAATTTAGAACTTTAACTTTTCTCAGCAATATTATGCAGGTTTTGGTCTATATGTCTTACAATTACTTTCTTTATGGAACTTATTTCTATACAGTTTATTTTTGTAATACTATTATAAATGGAATTGCTTTCTTATTTTCCCTTATGGATTATGCTTCAAATATATAAAAATATAACTGAATGTTACATATTGATCTTGTAGTTAATAGCTTAGCTAAATGTGGTTATTCGTTCTTGTAAATTTGGCGGAATTCATTGAGATTTTCAGCATACCCCATTATTTCATCTATATGTTGAAATATTTTCATTTTTAATTATTTTTTTAAATTATTTTCTAATGTGGATACCTTAATTTTTGTTTGCTTTACCCTATTATTATTACCTTACTACTAAAACTTCCAGTATACTGTTTCAGTGGTGAGAATGTAAGCATTAAGTGTTCAACAATTATACATAACGACTTGTTGCAGATGTTCTTTATCAGTTTAAGGAAATTCCCTTATATTCTTACTGTGTTTTTATCATGATGGGTGCACGACTTTTGTCAAATGCTTCTGCTGAATCAATTGAGCTAACTGCTCCTAATTATTTGTTCTACTAATATATGTGATTATTTTATCAGAATACAATATTTATTATTTTTTTTTTTTTTAGTTGGAGTCTCACTCTGTCATCCAGGCTGGGGTGCTTTGGCCGCTCCCGGCCACCGCAGCCTCAACCTGCTGGGCTCTGGCAATCCTTCCGCCTCAGCCTTCCAAGTCGCTGGAACTACAGGCACGTGCTACCACGCCTGGCTGATTTTTGATTTATTGTAGAGATGAGGTCTCGCCAAGTTGCCCAGGCAGGTCTCGAACCCGAGGGTTCAGGCAATCCACTCACCTCAGTCTCCCAAGGTGCGGGATTACAGGCTGAGCCACCAAGCCCGACCAGAATACAATATTTTAATAATGTTATTTTACTAATTAATATACATATATGTACATTTAGATGTACCTATTGTTTTACATTCTGATAAGAAGGAATACTGTCTTCTTTCCATCTTTTCTAATTCTAACCAAATTGTTATTTATGAAGGGATAATCAGTTAATATTTCTTAGAAATAAGTGGTGGAATCAATATTTAGTGTTGAAAGAGAATGTAAAGATTGGTTAGTCCAGGGCCACAATTATCTTAAGATAAAACTGATGAGCTGTGTTTTCATTTTTTCCCAAATTTACCATTATAATTCAGATCTTGTTGATTAATATCCAGTAGGTTTTATGCTTTCAAATCTTTTAAGTCTGGAGTATGTGGGTTGAAGTAAGATAGCTGGGTATATTTATTCAGAATACTTAGCTTTGTTTCTTACTTAGCAAGTAGCATAACACTTAACTTGGATGTAGAATTAGGGGGTATTAATTATTTTTCTCTATAAGTTTCAACAATGTTTAATTTAATACAAATCTAGAATATTTTTGGATTATGGCTTTTCAGGGAGAAAAAAATAAGATGAAGGACTTTATTTAAGCTGCATTTCTGCTTTGAAAAGCTGCTCCATTTGATTCATACAACTGCTCATTGATTTCAACTAAAAAAATTAGGAACTCTATTACGTGTATAAAAAATAGTCAAATGTCTAGAGTGAAGATAGTGGTGGAGCCAACTGGACCATGTGAGTCCCTGTGTGAGCGAATGTGTATGTGGACAATTGTATGTATGTTTTGGTGAGTAAGTGGGAGTTTGAGTGGTGGACTGAGTGAAGACTCGAAGGCAAGTGACCAGGGCTCTCCTGGCGAAGTGGCTGGTGTCACAGCTGCTCTAGTTGGACCCTAGTGTTTCCACAGAAGCTGAACATCATTTTTTAAAATCAGCAAAGCCCTTCCCAGGAAGAAGCTGCCAGAACTGACTGCGGCTCCAGGCTCTGCCTCACCACTGCAGTGCCTGACCAGATACTGACAGCAAGGGCTATGGAGGGAGCACAGTGAGGATGCCAGAAGCAGAGCACCACTGGAGAAGACGAAATAGGCACCGGGCCAACATCTTGAAAACGGGGCAGGAAAGTGCTCCGGCTTGCTCACCACGAAGTGACAGATCTGATCTCTGTCACTGGCAGGTTAACTACTCAGGGGCTGATTGTGACTCCGAAGGAACATCCTAAACGCACAACTTCAGAGGGACTGGACAAGTGCAGAGTCTCAGGTTCCCCACACCCTACCCAGATTCAGCCATGGGACAAAGGTTGCAAACAGAAAAAGATAAGAAAGACCCCCAAGAGATCAGTGGTGGGTCTGGGGCTAACCAAATCCCCTCATCCCCAGTGATCCTCTGACCATCAGGCCCACATGACTTGGGCACAAATGAAAGGGTTGAACCCAGGAGGAGCCTGGATGGCAGCTGTGATAGGAGGACTCTTCTCCACGATAAGCACGACTGGGGTGCCCCTGCCAGTACCTGGGGAGAGGATCCCCATGATCATTCAAGAGTGGTGGGGAGGACTGAAGCCCCACCCACCACCACTGCCCTCCTCTTTCCCTGGGCCTGTCACTGGGCAGACTGTGAAGGAGGCCACAGCACTGCAGGAGACAGCCAACCGGCTTATCTATGAGCAGCTGAGAGGAACAATTACAGAACCTGCCACAAGAGGGCGTTGAGTGCCCAGAATTTTTTTTTTCTTTGTGTGTGAATGTGTATGTGAGGGGCCAATTTGCATTCACTTCCCGCTTTTTTTTCTCTTTTTCTTTTATCTTAGATCTTTATTTTTCTTTCTTCTTTCATTTCTTTTGCTTTTTGTTTTCTGTTTATGTGTGTACATGAATAATTGAGTGTTCATCTTTCAGTTTCATTTTGTTGTTCTCTTTATTTAGTTTAATGTGCATGAATGTATATGTGAAGGCTCGGTGAGGGTTCGATTTGCATTTCCCCATTTTTTCCCTCTCCTTTTGGTTTGTGTTGGGGTGTGTATGTATGTGTGTGTGTGTGTGTGTGTGTGTTCAGTTTCTGTTTTTGGGGGGTAAGGTTTGGTTTTTTCTGTTTGTTTTGGTGTGTTTGTGTGTTTTGTGTGTGTGTGTGTGTGTGTGTGTGTGTGTGTGTGTGTGTGTGTGTGTGTTTGTATGTGTGTATTGCTTTTTGCTTTGCCCTCTGCTTTTGTTTTTCTGTGGCTTTGTTTTGTATTTTTTTTTAATTATTTTTTCCATCCTATTTCATTCTACTTTTCTCTGTTCTTCTCATTGCTGTTACCTTACATTGGACTCAAGGGGTACACTCACATACCCATTGCATCATCATACAGAGTGGTGGTGAGGAGTAGGTCTCAAGGAACTCATACCCCAATCAATGAACATTGCGATTTGCAAGTAGTTTTTGAATTATAGCTCCCCATCCTCTACCTTACTTGACTCTCAAAGCTACAAGAGACAGAAAAGCTTCCCATCCTCAGCTGTGTTTCAAAACAGAACAAATTCAGAGCCCTGATCAGGAAAAACTAGAGGGCTGAGCAAACATCAGAAGTGAAAGTCTTATCCCATTGCCACTGAATAATGGAACTAAAGAGAAAAGAAAGAGATCCGTCACAAATGAGGAAAAATCAACAGAAGAACACAAGTAGTTCCAAGTGTACCAGGGAGACATGCTGGAAAAATCAGACTTCGGAGCCCAAACAATGGAAGTCACAAATGACTGGCCCCAAAATACAAAAGGGATTAGAAATGGATGGAAAGAGAAAATAAGACTCAAGAAAGAGAAGATGCAACACTGAAAGAACTTGTAACAGAGATTTTGTTCACAAAATCTTCATCCAGGAAATAAATAACAAAATGACAAGCATGGTAAGCAGAAGAAAGAATCTCAGAGCTTGAAGACCAACCATAGAATTAACCCGATCTGTAAAAAAACCAGAAAATACAGAAAGAAAGAACAAAGACTCCAAGAGATGTACAATTACATCAAGAAGCTAAACCTATACCTTATTGGTGTACCAGAAAAAGAAAAGGAAAAGAGAACACCTTGTAGCAATTATTCCAAGGGATTATCCAAGAAAACTTTCCCCATGCATCAGAGATGTGACCATCCAAACACAAGAGATACAGAGGACTCCCAGAACATATCAAAAGAGAAGACCAAACCCTAGACACATAGTAATTCACCTACACAAAGTAGGTAAAAAATTCCTAAAGAGAGTAAGAGAGAAATGCCAGACTACCTACCAGGGAAGATGAATCAGAATAGCACAAGACCTATTGTCAGAAATACCACAAACAAGAAGAGACTTGAGTTAAATTTTCAAAGTCCTCTAAGATAAATAATTTCAACCATGAATTTCCTACCCAGTCAAGCTCAGCTTCATCTGCAATGAGAATTAAAATTCTTCCCAGACATCCAAATCCTAAGAGATTATGCAGCTTCTAGACCAGCTATACAGGAGAAGCTTAAAAAGATATTAAGCACAGAAGAAACTACAACAAAAAAGCCCCCAAGAGAATAGGAGAACACAGAATCAACAGAGCATACAACATGACTGCAAACTTGAAAACAACACATGCATACACACAAAGTTAAGTTAAAAGAAAACAAAGAAAAAATTTTATAAGAGAGTCACGATTGGGATAAACACTCATATTTCAATAATCAGTCTGAATATGAATGAACTAAATACACCACTGAAAAGACATAGAATAACAAACTGAATAAAAAACAAGATCCAATAAATTGCTACATCCAGGAAACTTATCTCACCACAAAGGAGTCACACACAGACTCAAAGTTAGAGGATGGAAAATGGATTTCCAGGCAAATGGGTCACAAAAGTAAGCAGGAGTTGCAACCTTAGTATCAGACAAAACAACCTTTAAGCTATCAAGGATTTGAAAAGATACTGAAGGACACTACATAATGATAAAAGGTTCAACCCATCAACAAGAAATATCCATCATAAACATATATGCACCCAACAGAGGAGCACCAGTATTTATAAAGGAACTACTAAGTAAACTAAAAAAAAGATATTGACTCTAACACTATCATAGCTGGGGACTTAAATATCACACTAACAACCCTAGATAGATCATTGAAGCAAAAAAATCAACAAAGAGATCTGGAACCTCAACTTGATGCTTGACAACACTCCACCCAACAACCACAGAATATAAATTCTACTTATCGTCACATGGAAGGTACTCTGAGATCAATCACATTCTCAGCCATAAATCAAGCATATGCAAATTTCATATGCTCAAAATACTTGCATGTATCTTCTCAGACCACAATGGAATTAAAACAAATATCTCTACCAACAAAATCCCCCCCAAACCCACAGAGATATAGACTCTAAGCAGCATGATGCTAAATGATACCTGGGTCAATGCAGAAATCATCAGAAATCAAAAGATTCCTGGAAACATAAAATGAAGACACATATTACCAAAACATATGGGGTCCCATGAAAACAATTCAAAGAGGAGAATTTGTATCTACATCAAGAAAATGGAAAGATCACAAGTTAATAGCCTAACAAATCACCTAAAGGAGCTGGAAAGGCAAGACAACCTAAGCCCTAACTTTAACAGAAGAATCCAGATCACCAAAGTATAAGCCCAAATACAGGTTATGGAGGACAAGAATATCAGAAAAAATCAATGAAACAAAAAGCTCATTCTTTGAAAGGATAAACAATATTGACAGAACTCTAGCCAGAATGACCAAGAAAAAGACCATATAAACACAATCAGAAACACAAAAGATCAAATCACTACTGACCTTGAAGAAATATAAAAGAATGTCTGAGATTACTATGCATACCTGTATAGAAACAAACTCAGTAACCTAAATGAAATAGAGGAATTTCTAACATCACACAACCTCCCAAGGTTGAAACAAGAAGATAATGAGACACTAAATAGACCAATAACAACCCAGGAAATTGACTCTATCATAAGAATATTACCTACAAAAAATAAAATAAAATAAAAAGCCTGGAGCAGTTGACTTTCCAGTGAAATTCTACAAAACATACAAAGAGGAACTGAGACAAATCCTATAGAAATTATTTCAGGTAATTGAGAAAGATGGAAATCCTGAAATAATTTTACGAAGTCAACACCACACTGATACCCAAATTAGGTAAAAATGCAACAAAAAAAGAAAACTGCAGGGCACTATCCCTGATGAACATAGATTCAAAATTCTCTAGAAGATTTTGGCAAATTAGATCCAACAACACATCTCAAAAATCATCCACCATGACCAAGTAGTCTTCATCCCCAGGATGCAGGGCTGGTTCATTATCTGAAAGACCATAAATGTAATTAAATATGTCAATACATGAAACAATCAAAAACCACATGATGTAGATGTAGAAAAAGCTTTTGATAAAATCCAGCATCCCTTCTTGATAAAAACACTCAAATACCTAGGCAGAGAAGGAACATATCTCAAAATAATAAGTAACATCTACAATAAACCTACAGCCAGCATATTGCTAAATGGACAGAAACTAGAAGGATTTCCCCTGAAAAACAGAATAATACAGGTCTGCCCACTCTCACTTCTCTTGTTCAACATTGTATTTGAAATCTAGCTACAGCAATTAGACAAGAGAAGAAAATCAGGGTATCCAAATAGGAAAAGAGGAAGTTTAAGTTATCCATCTTTGCTGACAATTGATCCTATACCTTAAAAATCCAAGAGAATCTGTCAAAAAACTCTTTAAACTGCTAAAGAATATTGACAAAGTCTCAGGGTCAAAAATAAATATGCAAAAGACAGTCATATTCTTGTATACCAACAAAAAACAGAGACCCAAATAAAAAGCACAATCCCATTCACAATAGCCACACACAAAAAAAGAAATACCTCAGTATCTTCCTAACCAGAGATGTGAAAGACCTTTACAATGAGAACTATGAAACTGCTCAAAGAAATCCAAGAAGACACAAACAAATGGAAAAATATCCCATGCTCATGGATAGGGAGAATCAACATTTGTTAAGATGTCCATCCTACCAAGGCAATCTACAGATTCAATGCAATACCCACTAAATTACCAACATCATTCTTCTCAGATATGGAAATGACAATACAGAAATTCATGTGGAAAATAACGACCACAAATAGCCAAAACAATCCCTAGCAAAAGAAACAAAGCAGGAGGTTTCACACTTTCAGACTTTAAACTTTACTATGAGGCCACAATAATCAAAGTAGCCTGGTATTGGTATAAGAACAGGCATATGGACCAATGGAACAGGTTAGAGATTTCAGAAACAAAACCTCCATTTCCCAACCAACTTATCTTTGACAAAGCCTTACCAACAACCAGGGTAAGAGAGGGAGAGGAGAACCTATTCAGTAGATGGTGCTGGAAAAGTGACTGACCACATGCAGAAGATTGAAACAGGACACCTACCTATCACCATACACAAAATTCAGCTCTAAATGGATCAAAGACCTAATGTAAAACCTCCAACTATAAGAATCCTAGAAAACACAGGAGACATCCTTATAATAATTGGAGTAGGCAACCAATTCCTGATCAAAACTCCAGATGTCCATGTCATAAGAGTGAAGATAGGGAAGTGGGACTTCATCAAACTGAAAATCTTTTGCAAAGCAAAAGAAGCTATTATGAGAGCGGAGAGACAGCCCATAGAAATGGAAAAAAATATTTGCCAACTGTGTATCTGACAAAGGCCTAATGTCCAGGATCTATAAGGAACTCAAACATGCCAAAAGAAAAAAAGAAAAAAAAAAAGCCCCATTAAAAAATGAGCAAAAGACATAAATAGACAATTCTCAAAAGAAGAGATATGGGTAGCCAACAGACAAATGAAAAAGTGCTCAGATTCACTAATCATCAGAGAAATACAAATCAAAACCACCCTGAGATACTACATAACCCCAGTAAGAATGGCCATCATTAATAAAACAAAAAACTACAGACGCTGGAGAGGATAGAGAAAAAGGGAACACTTCTACACTTTAAAAAAATATATATATATCTTTTATCTTTTTATTTTAAATATGTTGGATATAGTTCAGGATTAGGTAAACAAGCAGGAATGCAAACTATTTCAACCTCTATGGAAAATAGTGTAGTGATTTCTAAGAGAACTGGAAATTGACCTTCCATATGACCCAGCAATCCCCTGACCTGAGAACATACCTGGAGGAACTCAAAGCATTCTATAACAAAGATACCTGCACATGCATGTTTATTGCAGCACTGTTCATAATAGCAAAAATATGGAACCAACCGTGCTGCCCATCAAAACTGGACTGGATAAAAAAAATTGTGGTACATATACACAATGAAATATCATTTAGCCATAAAGAAGGACAAACATATGGACTCCACAGCAACTTGAATGGACTTTGAATCTATCATACTCAGTGATCTATCACAGAAACAAGGAACTGCGTACCACATGTTCTCACTCATAAGCAGACCCTGAACATTTATCATACTACTATAAGAAAGAGATTGGCAGTAGCGGAGACTGCCAGGGAAGGGGGACACATAACATCAATAATTGTACCTGATTTCAAACCCGGCAAAGTCGGGACCAAATGGAAGCCCAAACTTTGCCTGTACACTGACCACTTGTATACCTAATCCTGAATTGCATTCCACATCTTTAAAATAAAAAAAAAATAAATAAAAAGTTAAAAAAAGTCAAACCAATATGGAATCTTTAATATAGCTTGAACAAGACCTTCAAATATCAAACCATTAACTCTTTTTTTTCCAAAGTGTTGTAGAGTGGACACATAGATTGACCTTGGATAATAACACATATATAAATCATTAGTATATTTATTTTATTAATTATTGTATATTAATAAAGTTGATTCAGAAAATAACATTTACTTCATTTATTACTTGTGTATGTGTTGATAGATATCACAGATAAATGTTCAATTCTCATTTGTTTTATCAGTTAGCATTCATCAGCTTAGTAAAAATATATCATCCCAAGGCACTCTAGAAGTAACACAATGGTAGGTAAATTATCATCATTGTCTCACATGTTTTCTTATCTGTATATGGGTCTAATCCATGAGTTTCACAATTGATTTGAAGCCTAGGTATGTGATTAAATTAAAATAAATTAATTGGGATTTAAAATAGCATAGTTTCCCTATAATTGTTGTTTCTGTGATGTGAAGGGTGATATTTTAGGTAGTAGTTATATTTAAACATAATTAATACTGATTTTTGGAAATCAGGAAATAAGGATGATTAAGTGACTCATTCATTGCAAAGGTGTCCATAAGTTTACAAAAAGCAAAAATGCTGAAGTCCGGAGTTTCTAACATTAATAACTGATGCGTATCATACATGTTTTTTAAAATTTGCACAAAATAAGACCAACTAACTCCAATTCAAAAAGGAAAATCATATACATTTAAATTAATCCAAAGTCTCCATATTTTCCTAGACAAACTATTATCATCTAGAATTATTTTGATAATCATTGAACTTCTCCATCTCACATGGCAATGGAAATGATTCAGGCTTTCCAAAAGGGTTACAAATACACCTGAGTTTTCTATTCCCACCATTGACTACAGATTTGTCATTCTTTCATGGTGTATTTTAATAGTTTTAGATTGTCATGAACAGCTTGAAGTATTCAACACAATGGTTTTCATAAAATGCAATCATGAGGGAGTAGATTGGCTGCTGAGTGACAATATTCCTTTTTTATGTGAATACTTACATTTGAAACCTTTTATCCCAAAAGATATGACACATATTCAAAAGAGACATTGTTACATAAAAGTAGTTATAATTGTACTGTGCCTCTTAAAGTAGTTGACTCTGTATATAAATCTTTCTCAGAAAATCCATTAGTCTTTTCTATTTTGGTTAGGTAGATAGTAATAAAATCCCACAAGACACAAACACTAACAGTGTTTTTGATGATTTTGGCTGATCATCTCAAAAAGGGTAAAATTTGAAAATGAAACCGGTTATATTTCCAAAAGGAGTGAAAGTATCATTCTTATTTCTTATTCAATTTTATCTATGCTAAATATGAATCATTTAGTAAATGCCATAAAGGGTAGTAGCTTGTAGTGATAAAAGAAAATGTCTGTAATTCCCATAGGATTTTTTTAAAGAAACTTTTCACACCATAGGAAAATGTGAAACTTTTAAATTGTAAATCATTTATGACTAACACACATGCCACCAGAAAGACAAGATTATTTACAAAAGCAAAAAAAAAATGTAGAATGCATTTAACTGTGTAATTGTTATTATGCAGATAAGGAAACAATGGACTGATGGGCTAGAGAATTGTAAAAATTTTGAAAGTGATATGTAAATGTTTTAAGAATACATCTGTAATGTATGTCTTTATGATCTTTGTCATCCAGCACACCATAACTTTAGTGTTTAATACATATTTACTTAATCATAATAAAAAGTCAAAAAGTTGTAACATTAATTGATCAGAGACCATGCCCTTGTGCATTTAGTACAATGCTTTCAAAATAATTTAAACTTCTACACCTTAGGTAATATACAAAATTTCTAATCCTGCTGCAGTCACAACCATTCTTTGTGGTCTGATAGCCTTTGCTTCACTCATTTTCTTTACCTACTGGCCCTCAAAAGTATTTGAGCTTATACTATTCAAAAATCATATTGCAGGCTGAGCATGATGGCTCACACCTACAACCCCAACACTTTGGAAGGCCAAAGTGGGAGGATCATTTGAGCCCAGTAGTTTACGACCAGCCTAGGCAACATAGTGAGACCTCGCCTTTATGAAGAAACAAAAAAATTAGCCAGGTGTGGTGATATGTTCCTGTAGTCTCAGCAACTGGGGAGGCCGAGGTGGAAGGATTACCTGAGCCCAGAACTGTCAGGACTGTAGTGAGCTATGTTCATGCCACTGCACTTAAGTCTGGGTAACAGAGTGAGACCCTAACTTTAAAAAAAAAATTATGCTGCACCTTGCATGAAGGGAGTATCTAAGTTAGGTCACATCACAAGATCAAGTAGTAATTCATATGGTAGCAAAATATAATTTTTGGCAATGAATATGATTGATTTATTTAATTTTTCTCATTTTGAATAAATAACAGAAATATTTTAAATACACTTATGATGATAAAATTGATTATGCAAGTTTAATTGTTCTGTATACACACACACACACACACACACACACACACACACACACAAACTCTGAAGCAAACATATTCTTTTATTGCAATGGTAAATTTTCTCTACATGCTAAATAGCATAACAAAAATGCAAGCTGGGTCCCAGCCTCTCCAAAAACAAAGAACGTTCCCCATGTCAAACCCTTTCAATGAACAGAACTAGGACTTAAACCTATTTACATGCCTATTACATACCAAATCCCAGCAATATGCAATATTGCAACATACTGAATTGCGTCCCCTTCAAATTCATATGTTAAAGTCCCAACCCTCAGCTCCTCAGAATGTAACCATATATGGAGATAAAAAATTTATAGAGGCAGTTAAGTTGAAATGAGGCCATTAAGATGACTCCCAAACCAATCTGACTAGGGTACTCATAACAAGAAGAAATCTGGACATACTGCAAGACACTGTGGTGGCCATCTCCAAGCCAAGAAGAGAGGTTTCAGAAGAAAACAAACCTACCTATTCCTTGAACTTGGACTTTCAGTCTCCAGAACTGTAGAAAATAAATTCCTGTTGTGTAAGCCTACCAATCTGTGGTACTTCATTGTGGTAACCCTAGCAAACTAATAAGAGTAGGATACCACCATTTCCAATCCAACACTAGTGAGTTCATTATACTTTTTTTTCCTTTCAATGTTTCCAACTCCCTCCTCTGACAATGAGTATTTAAGCTCCTATTATCTTTAGCATATTTACATATTTGTCATAAATCTTTCTATGAAGCCTGTCTTTCGCCTCTGTCCCACTAGCTTCCACTGCATGAGTAGCCTCCTTACCCTAGTTGGACCACAGCACACTACTGCGTAAGCATGCCTTCCTCGCCCTGCTTGGACCTAATATTTCATTTCAGGCCATCTCTGCTGTTAGGCCATCCTCTACTCCCTGTGCTCAGGCTCTGACAGGCCATACCTTGCTACCATTCTGCAGAAATGCCCCCTTCATACTGTCCTGGCCCTTCCCTCCACATGCCAGGCAATTAACACTCTTTTTGTCCCACTCATTCTGTAACACCCTAGTCTCACTGTGACTCTTTCCACAGTTCTCTAACTGTCTTGAATGCCTTCTTGTACTGCCTCACATAGTAGCTTTAGGACACAATTGATCAAGAAAGAAAAACCGAGGGGAGGAAGAAAGCAAGGAAGAGGTAGAGGCCTATTGTGGAGGTGCTGATCACCTTCAAAATATAGTATTGAAGCAGAAGGTCCATATAATAATGATCATCAAATTAATGATTTCATTTATTTTTTAAATGACAGGTTCTAAGATGACAATTCTAAAACAAAATATTAACTTGTGTTATCAATATATTCGGTGAAGAATAGACAACACTTTTAATGATTCTCCTCCATTATTTTGTGTAGGATGCGCTAGGGAGTTGGGGGCTGATCAAAGAAAAAGATCTTATCACAAGGTAGCAGTAACACACATAATCTTTACTGGGTGACACAAAGCCCCTCACAGTGATGGTCTGTGCAGAGGTTAGAGTTCAGTAAGAAGCTTGCTACTTAGAAGAGGAGGACTAGAAGACTCTTGGGAAGGGAGAAATGAGAGACGAGGCCTATGTGTCTAGGCAGTATGAGAATGGATATCTGCAGGTTAGCGAGTTCTGAAGGGTAGCAGCAGCAGATACGCAAAACAGGAAAGTTCTAAATAGCTTTAAAAATCTACTTAAAGAAAAATAATTAGATGTGTAAAAATTTGAATCTGTTGTCTGTAGGCTTTTGAGCTGATTCTCAGTCTTCGGTGAAGAAATAAATAATCTGGGGGTTCAATGCACAGTGACTATCTTTGGCTCATTTAACAGGTTATAAGACCTGTGAGGGGCAGATTATTCTTTAGAGAAACAGATTCTTTAGAGAAACAAAACCATTATGATATATATGTATATATATGTATGTAATTATTTATTATGGGAATTGAAATTAGATCTCATGATTATGGAAACCAAGCAGTCCCACAATATGTTGTTGCAAGTTGGAGAATCATGAAAACTGGTGATGTCAGTCCAAGTCCAAAGTCCTGAGAACCAGGAGCTCCAATATCCAAGGATAGAAGATGGATGTCCCAGCTCAGGGAGAGAGATAGTGAATTTACTCTCCCTACATCTTTTTGTTCTTGCTGGACCCTCAATAAACTGGATTATGTACATCCACATTGGTGAAGATGGATCTTTACTTAGTCTATTAATTCAAATGATGATCTCTTCTTGAAATACACACAGAAAAAATGTTTTACCAGCTATATAGGCATCCCTTAATCCAATCAAGTCCACACTTAAAATTAACCCTCCCAGGTATATCTGGTTCTTCTCATTGTTGTCTTCCTTGTGCATCGCATATGGTAGATGCAAAATAACAATTTTTTGAATGATAGAATGATATAAGATTGTTCATTTTTTGAGACTAGAATCTTTCAGTACTTTTGTTCAATTGACTTGGTCTATTTCAGTCAGTAACCAGCAGGTCAGGACTCTTACTGTTTTGTCAGGAGAAAATGTCTTTTATTTCCCAAAGGCACTGCCTTCAGAGAAAGCAATATTGTCATTCCATCAGTATAGATAAGAAAATATGGCTGTTCCTGGTACCCCCTCTGTGCTGGATAATATGAAGAGTAGGCATATCACATTGGCACTTCACTTTCACATGCTCTTTTCCTGTGAGGTAGGCCAACTTAGTTTTTTATGGTACTCTAGGTACTATTTTTAGTTATTTATTGAATTTGATCCTGTCTCTTATAAAATGAACTAATTGAGATAAAAAAACAAACAAACCCATGTCTTAGCAATTTCTGTACACATGGTGGTTTCCGGATATGTTTCTGAATGAATGGATGAATGGAAGCCTGCCAGATTAAGCTTCAAGACTGGCTAATCAGTTTCCCTAGGATAAGGCAAATGTTTGTGGAATTACTTAGCGAAACTTAACCACAGGACAATTAATAGACTAATAACTTATATATCTTAATGGTATAGGATAAAGTTTCTAGCCTAAAAATATTATGATATAGTATGACACTGACAAGACTCTACAATTATTAATCATTTTTGAATTAGGCCTTTGTTAGAATTCTCTCACTTCTGCTGAGCTTCGATGCCATAGCTACTACCAATCCATAGGATTCTAGAATGAGAATTCATTCCTCTAGAATGAGATTGATTTACCACCCATAGTTATGTTAAGGTTAATAAACTTAGATGAGACTTGAGTTTTTGTTCAGAATATCAGACTCCAATAGTTTATTTCCAGCTAAGACAATAGCTTAATCAATAAAAGATAGTGGCCCAAATGCATTGTATATAATTTTATGGTTCAAAAATTACATGATTCTTGGTAGATCTCTTTTACTGATTTAAAAAAATCTACATACATGATTCTATTCATTACAGAGTGAAACTTAGAAATATTCTTGTTATGCATGTACAACAATACTGTAAGTTATTTAAAATTACTTTTTCTTACAACAAGATAGTAATATTTTGTACTCTACTAAAACTAATACCATGGGCATGCTATTGAATTTACAAAATTATATAATAGAGTCTGTACCTGATTGGAATAAATAAAACAAGAAAAAAGTAGTATTTTCACTGCTTAATAAAATTATCTCTATTTTTAAAGGATATCAACTGATAATATAACAAAATATTAGATAAAATTAAAAGTCCAAACCTGACCTTCAAGCAATTTATTTATGTAGTATATCCTCACATGTGCCCCACAACTCTAAAATAAAATAAAATCTATAAATAAATAAATAAATAAAATAGTACATATGAAAAAATAAAGATAATTAGGAAAAAAAAACTAGTAGATTATTTATTTATTTTTTGGTGAGGAGCTGTATGTTTATGGTAACAATTAATTTTTTTACATTTTTCAGGAGACAGTGTGTAAAAAGGATGCGTAATCTAAGGTCTAATGCATTCTTATGCAATTTTATGTTTTTGACAAAATGATAGCTACATTAAAAATTGCAGCAAATATTAAGTAAGCCACATGTCTCAAAGTGCTTTTTTATTAATAGACCATTTAATAAAAAAATTAAATATTGGCTATTCAGAGATAACTAAAAGATTTTTTTAAACGATGTCTTTTGGATTAGAAGCATACGTATTTTTGGGCTAAACACACAAAAAGATAAAAATATGCATTGTAGCAAAATGAGTATATAAATTTGAATTGAAAATGAAAGGGTATGCTTTGCAGCAGCTTAGATGGATTTAGAGTCTGTAATACTCTATCACAGAAACAAAGAACTGAGTACCATATGTTCTTACTCATAAGCAGACCCAGGAAATTTACAATAATACAGCAAGAAAGGGAATGACAGTAACAGGATACTACCAGGGGAGGGAGGGTATCTGATTTCAAACCAGGCAAAGTGGAGACCAAAGGGAGGCCCAAACTTTACCTGTACAATGACCACTTGTATACATAATACTGAATTGTATTCGACATATTTTAAATAAATAAACAAACAAATAAATAGAAAAATGAAAGGGCTATTGATATGACCATAGTTTTAAAAAAATGTCATTGATTGTCTGCAAATCCATTCCATTAAAAAAAAAATCATTATTTTATGCTACTTGCAATGGCTCATGGAGGTAATCCCAGCACTTGGTGAGGCAGAGGCTAGAGGACTGCCTGAGCCCAGAGGTTCGAGATCAGTCTGGGCAACATGGGAAAACCTCGTTTCTACAATAAATTGAAAAGTTAATAATGATTATCAGATAGCTGAGAATCTATGTCACAGAATCAGTAGTTTCCTATATCTAGTTAGATACTATTTTCTACTGTGTCATAACATCTTATACTAGACTAGCAAGTTAAGAATTTATCTTTTGGTTTAAAAAAAAAAGCAAACTATATCCAGCACTGTTTGATTTGATGATCTTCCTTATGCATCTCCTTGGTACCAAATAATTTTAGGTTGTTTCCAAATATTTGCTTTCAAAAGATAAAGATGTTCCTATTAAGGAGATAAAAACAGTACACCAGCTTTAAAGACAATTTTTAAAGGAGCTTTAAAATGTTTGAACAATGAGATCCAAATAAACCTTCTGAATTGGTTATTTAGGAGGCAAACACAGTTGGACATGGATATTATTCTGATAATCATTATTAACTCTTCTTTGTGACCACCCACATGCAGGACCTGTTGCCTCTGTAACATATTATTCATAATAATAAATACCCATGAAATCACCTCCCATCTGTAAAACTACAGCTCTGGTAATAACAAATTTATGTGGTCCTCCCCTGTTTAGTCATGAGGTAATTGGAGTTCATTATTTTCTTACTTTTCTTTTTATATAATTTTATTAAATATATGCCTGTGTTCTTGGAAATTTTGTTTTGATTTTATAGAAAGAGTATTGTGCTTTATGACTGCTATATACTATTCCATTCTATAACTTTAACATAATTTATTTATCCATTTAACTATTGACGAACATTTGGGTTTTTCCAGGTTTTACTATGAGAAATAGTGTATCATGAACATTTTTATTCATATGTCCTGATATACCAATGCAGCCATTTCTTCAATAAACATAGATCAATAGTTAAAAAAGAAAGAAAGAAAGACAGAAAGAAAGACAGAAAGAAAGAAGAAAGAAAGAAAGAAAGAAAGAAAGAAAGAAAGAAAGAAAGAAAGAAAGAAAGAAAGAAAGAAAGAAAGAAAGAAAGAAAAAGAAAGAAAGAAAGAAAAGTTAGCTGGGCATAGTAGTGCATGTTTGTATTTCCAGCTACTTGGAAGGACTGCCCAAATCCACCAGGTGAAGGCAAATATTATCTTCTGACTTTTTCCAAAGAATTTCATTTACTCACTTTATGTTACCTCTTGACATCCAAACTAGTTTGAGCAAACAATTATTGCTTTCTTCTTTCCTGTAGATTCACATTTCTCATATACATTCATCATACTATAGCAAACTTTTTAAAAACAGAGATCCAGTTATTTTATTCCTTGCTCACCAAACTGGTTCTCCAATGCCCAGGGAATCAATACCCAATTCTTAAACATGACACTTAAGAATTTTTGCAGTTGGGTTCAACCTGCCTATCTCATATATCCATCCACTTTTATTTCATTTGTTCTCTAATCTAGCACACTGGATTGTTTAAGTCATTCCCTGAGCTCACCACGGCCCCCTAGTAGCCCCTTAGATGGGCCTTGAGATGGTCCTGTACTAAAGCATGGTCCAGCTAGGGTGCACAGGAAACACTCTGGAGATGCAGACTGTACTTGGTTTAATTCTCTCTCAAAACAGTCATCTGTCTTCCTTTAAGTTTGAATCAGACTCTAGTTCTATGAATCCATTAAATTCATAGAAAGCATAGAAGGCTAATCAAGGGTCTCTTTAAAGTCTCTCTCTCTCTAGACAGAAGTGAAAAGAGATATGACACATTCTTCCACATGGGATAGAGTAGGGGTTGGTTGTCATACACAGAAGCCAGGCAGTTCTTTCTAATTATTTTCTTCACAAATTCTTTATGATCATATTTCATTCAATCTGAGAAGCCACTGATTGTGGGATTCTCTATTAATTTGTATTCTACTAAAAAAAATGCTGTCAAAAAATATATATTGGATACTATTGATTTTAAGATGTCTCTAATTCCAGAAATGTTAAAATAGCTACACATTCTTCCTTTGAAGAAAGGTATTAAGATTAAAGGTGAGACTCATCACCCACTTATTCCTGAAGAAACTCACTTCTTTTTCTCATCTACTCTTGAACTTTTCAGACACTGGATAGAGTCAGAGACTTGAGAGTCATCTAATGGTCTTTTCTGGTCACCTATTTTTACTTCAGCTTTTCTGATCACCTATTTTTACTCCAGTTAAACCTTAATTTTAACTTCTTATTACATATGCCTTTTTATATAACAGTTTCATCCCTCGTCTTTTAACAATTAGATGAAATATTAATTTTTCTGGAAAGCTTGCTCTGATTCTTATCTACCAAATTTCTTCTTGCTGCATGGTAGAATTAATCACTTAAAAAACCTTTTTTTTTTGTCAACATTTGTTATAAAACATTTTACTAATGGTGGTTCTGTTTATATCTGTTAGTCCTTTTTGTGTTTTATGTTCCTAGAGTACTGCCTAGAGCATAGGCCCTATATTCGTTGAGAGTAAATGCATCAAAAGTTAAAAGACAGAAAGCCATCTTTCTGTTTCAGACAAGATCTAATAAAGTTTGGGTATGATCTTTTGATCCTTGCAGATCTAGTATCTAATCTTCAAGCATTCAAATTCGTAAAACTGATTTAAATTCATCTAGAAGTGACTGGGCTCTATGTCTATAGACACGGCAAATTAAAGCCCAAAGACCGATTTCTTACTTTCTTTGTTTTAAATCTCTAAATTTAGAGACTCTGCTAACGGAGGGAAGGAAGGAGCAAGAATAAGAGGAATAAGGGACACACAGTCAAACATTGGGTACCAGGGCCACTACTGGGGGAGAGAGGGCCTGCTTGAAGCCCCAAACTCAACTGCACACAATTTACTTATGTAATAAATTCCCATGCATACCCCACAACTCTAAAATGAAAAAAAAGGTATTAATTTACACTGCCAACTATAATTACCAAGCACACAAAAAATTTCACATATGGCCAGATTATTTCTTCACTTTTAAAAATCTTTTTACAAGGGAAACAATTATGACCAGAGATTTTTTACTAAGCGTGGGTATTGATATATGACCCCAGCTGGGCTCAGTGGCTCAGCCTATAATCCCGTGATTTGGGAAGCAGAGGTGAGTGGATTGCTGAGCCTATGGGTTCGAGACCCACCTGGGCAACTTGGCAACACCTCATCTCTACAATAAATCAAAAAATTAGCCAGGCGTGGTAGCGCGCGCCTGTAATTCCAGTTACTTGGAAGCCTGAGCGGAAGGATCGCCGGAGCCCAGCAGGTAGAGGCGCGGAGGCTGGGAGTGGCCACTGCACTCCAGTCTGAGCGACAGAGTAAGACTTCAACTCAAATATTTATATATATATATATATATATAAAACCCTTCCACTTCAGACTAGGAGTTTTCTGTCATAGATCTTTCTGGAAAAATATTAACACCTCTAACTAAATGTTTCTTATGCAGATTACTAGTACTTAACATTGTCAAAATAGCAATTATCTATTTATGTAACCAAGAGGTTTATGGGTTATAATGTTTTCAGAAACTCTCAAATATAATGACAAAACCTTCTTGGTAAGAATTCATTAAAAATGGTCTCAGAATGTGATCATGCACAGATCATGAGTATACTTCATATGTTGATTTTTATAGTTTTCAGTTTTAAAGAAAAATCTTTATCTTGTTTTTTTTTTTAACTTTAACTTTAGGGGTACATGGGAATGCAAAAAATGGTAATTTAAAATTCTGCTCTACAAAGAGGAAGAAGAAAAAAGGTTTACACTGTTAAGGCAGGGTTGCAATATAATTGAGTTTTATGGGGCAAAAAGACCAAGTACATATTTAGACTAAGTAATAAAATATGTTTCTCACTAAAATATTTATTGTACCATAGAATAATTTCTCTTGGGAATTTTTCTGTAAGAAAATGAATATATTTACAGTATTGATTTTCTTTCCACCTAAGTGGCTCATTGAATTCTATATTAAGAAAGAAGCAATTCAAGAAAAAGCTGTGATAATTCTAAAAGTTGATTGCATCTGTGTAAGAATAAATGATTCACTAGAAAATAAGGTAGACTATGATAAAAATTCTTGGTCTTGTTTAGTTATATGTATCCTATTTTTTTATCAACCACTAGATAACCATTCCAAACCAAGATAGCTACTTTTGTATTTAATTTCTTATTAATGCATTTATTATGATTTTTATCAACTGTGCCTCAAATAAAGCTATAGGGAAATTTTGCTGATTAACTTTTCAGACGCTTGGGTTGTCTAATACTTTTATTTTGCTTTGATATTTTAATACATGGATAAAATTACCAAATTAAGTTGTGATAGTCTCATTAAAAGACAGACATATCATGATCTTTCCTCTCCTCTATTAAAAAAAGATAATTTTAAACTAGTTTTATAATATATAGGCATTGCTATGTATTTTAGATAAATTTTTTGGGTAAAAACTTTGAAAATAAAATGAGAGCGCCACTGAGATTTTAGTGAGGGAAGCTGCTTTATGTATGTTCTTATTTACAACTAAATATATACTTCTAGCTAGAAAACTCTTGTAGTGACAGATTGAGCTAACTTAATAGGTAGCAGTTCTCCTTATGAAAAGTAAAACATCTTTTGATTTCCTTTGCATGAATTCTCTTTATGATACTCATATGAGAAATTTTTTTGAACAGACATTAGTATATTCATTTTATAAAAGGGGAATTTATGCCCTTTTTCTTTTACTGAAATTTCAAGATAAATGATATCATTTAAAAATGATAGACTGTATATAAATGAACTGCCATAATCGTAACATGTCTCCTTTTCTTTCCCCCAATTTTTTTCTATTTAAAACATCACCGTTCTTACTTCTCAATTAAAAAGTAATTTTATTCGCAATTGTGGTTCTTCTTTTCCAAAATATATGATTATTTCTAAAGATAAAAGAGATAAAAGACGTCAGTAAGCCTGCTGATTGAAAAAAATAAACATATATAATACATATTTTATGTACATTCCATCATTAAATTTGCTTTTTCAATTGTGATATACAATTTTTTAATCCAATTCTCTATTTCTGTTCTGAGAGTCACCATTGATAGCATCAGTGACTATTGTTCATTGTATTTTCTATGCCTGCTTAACTTTGTCTTTCATAAAGATCACATCCTCTTGAAGGTCAACAACTAATCTGGTTTAACGTAATGTACTGCTGACCTTAACTAACGTTAAGTGAAATATGTGCATTCCCAAAAAGTCACACCTTACTAAGATATATTTTCTATATATATCTAAACATCCATCTTTGTTCTATAAATTAAACTATTTAGTTGTCAGATAGGTTAGTAAAATAATTGTGAGATACGTTTTAGTTTTTAAAAGACTGCAATTAACTTAGTTCACTTTAGTAGATTTTTCACGTACTTTTAAAAAGCTTTATTGTATATATTGTTGTTATCAACTTTCAATTATATGCTTAAAATATGCAAGAAAACATATTTAAAACACTGGGATTTCTCAGATTTCAGTTATGGTAGACAGATGTTTCCGGAGATAAAAGCAAACCATAGACTTTAAACTCTAAAACTTGTATTTAAAATTGTTCAGTCAATGTTTACATAAGAATTACATGAGTTAAAGGGAGTAAAGTTAGGTAAGACATTTGGTAATTATGAATGAAAAAAAGTTGTTTAAGTTCAGTTTTAAAAATATATGTACACATTCTGTTAACAGAAGATCATGAGATCTGCAGAGGAAATGGAAAAAGTTCTTTTTGCTACCAAAAAAAAAAAAACCAATATGGAGACACAGCCTTCACTATAAGTGAAAGTGTGCTCTCTGAAGAACAAAGGGAAGGTCTGGCTCAAATAGTGAGAAGTCTTTTCCTTGTTCTCCGTCATGTTCATTTATGCAAATACAAGCTTCAAACTTGTACAGTTCTGACAGGTTAAAATAATGGAGCCCTGATTGGGTGGTTTCCAAGTCCCAAATCAGAAATCTCTGTCACAGGGCCATCAGTGGTGGAGGTAGTTCCAGCCACAGTGTATCTTGGCACCAACGAGAACTCGTTTGGCTTGATTATAGAATGAGGGGTCCTTTGACACTTTTATAACACCTTTCCAAAAACACAGTGTATGTGACCGCTCCCTCACCCAGACACGACTTCCTGATTCTGTTTTAATTTTGAGCACCTCCATTAACCACAGGGAGTTCATTTTGTCTCTCAGCCAGGAGCATACTTTAACAATTCTGTCAAAGATCTTGAGTTTATTGACATATAGAAAGATAAGATAATTTCTCAAATTTGTTAATCATAGACCAGAATAGGTTTATATTTAGGCTTATAAAGATTACCATTATGCCATTATAATTTTGATTTAAAGGATATATACTTGTTTTCTAATATTTGCTCCAGTACTTCGAGAAATTTCAATATAAAATAAATGTTATGCTCTGATCTTATGCTCAGTATCTCTTTGAGAAGTAATGCTATTAATAGACAATTACCTCATTGAAATATTTGAATTTTTTGTTAACATTGCTTGGGGTTGGAATATAGAATGATTGTAAGGTAAAATGAATATTTTTGTGTACTTGAAAATGATGTTTAATCTCATTGAAATAGCTAAACTACAAGTTTTGAAAATTGCTTAACTCTTAAAGTCATTTTTTACATGTACGGTTTTCTACCATTAGTTTATGATGCTGTGCCAGGGGCTCAGAAAACCAATCCCTATATTCAATGACTCGCCAGGAGACCCACAAGACTCACCAGATAACCCTATACATGGCTTTGATGTATTACAGTGAAAGTAGTCAAAGCAAGATCAGCAAAAGGAAACAGTCAAGGAACAAAATCCAGCGGAAACCAGACACAAACTTAAAAGAATTCTCTCCCAATGAAGTCACACATTTTTCCACCAACCTGTCTTGACAACACGTGAAGAGCTGTCTACAAGGAAAGAGTTGTCTACAAGGAAAGCTCTCCTGAGTCCATAAGTTGAGAGATTTTTATCAAGGGTTGGTCACATGATTGATAGCAATCACTGAAATTTCTGATTCTCAAAAGGAAGCAGGTGCTTAAAAAACAAAACAAAAAACATCTTTTGTATAGTTTAGGCACAATAAATCTCCTTTATCACTTGGCAAAGTTTTGTATCACTGTAAGTAACTATTTACCAACCATGTTTGTAGATTCCAGCCAAAAACCAATCTCGCAAGTAGGGCTTTCTAAAGATAGTGTTAGGCCTATGATGCTAATTGTTTTCATACTTAAATGACAAATAAAATTCAGGTGTCAGAATCTATATTACAACTTTATAATGAATATTAGATGATTTTCTTTCCATAAAAGAAAATTGATAGACAAATATTAGGTTTAGAAATCAAATAGTAGTTGTGCTGGATATCTTCCCATTTCCTTTCCAGATTCATCTTCCACTCTACTTTGTGTCTCAGGGACATGGGTGAATGGCACCAACCACTCTCTGACCCTCTGGCTTCTACATGGGTTTGGCAATTGAGAGCAAAAGAGTGAATGGCAGTAAGGGAGTCCATTCAAGCTATTTATTAATGTTACATCAAGACCACAAAACTTCTGCCAGGACCTTGCAGTCATAGAAAGCAAGAGTGACTCCAGGAGAGTCCCTCAGGAGGAGATTCTGGGAGCCTTCTTTAAGAATATATTGATAGCCTCCTTTCTGAAGGACTATGGCATGTTTGGAAACCATGTCACACAGTGAGATCGTTATTATTCAACTTATCACTGGTGGTACGTGAGATGGCATGCAAATGGAGAGCAAAGTATTGGGAGATCAAGTAGCCATGGCATTCAGTCACTATAGTGACTAAAATGACTATACACAGCATAACTTCCTCTGATGACCTTTCAGAGAAGGAAAAATATTCCGAGAAGGAAGATGAAATTAAAGGTTGTATCCAACTCAGAAGACAACTGGAAAATTGGAAAACTTTGAAGGTAACTTCAAGAAAGTACCCCATCTGCAACTGTAGTAGGGCACATATGAGGTCTGACACTCATACTAAAAAAAAGTGCTTCACACCTCATTGTGGAATATCACTACAGTCACATTCAAAGCACTCCCTTTGGGAAGCTATGCAACTAATGCCAGTGCCTAGTCCAATCATCAAAGCAATTATGGAACTCTTTTTCTGGAATGGCCATCAGGGCTGTTGTCGTATTACCCTTGATGTACTGAATGCCATCATGATGTTTTCCTTTCAATATTTCCTTTATCTTCAGGTAAAGAAAAAAGTCATTGGGTCCAGATCAGGTGAATAGGAAGAGTCTCCTAAAACAGTTATTTTTTTACTGACTAAAACCTCTGTCACAGACAGTGCTGTGTATGTTGGTGCATTGTTGTGATGCAAGAACTGCTTTGGGATCATTTTTGCACACACCTTCCTCATGCCAAGATTTTCAAGTAAGATTTTTCCTGTTTCTTCTCAATGTTTATTGGGTCTGCTATGCTTCTCAAAGTCAGTCAATGATTGTGACCTACAATTCGACAAATATTTGCTATGTTTTTATCAGTTCTGCTCCTTACTGGCCATCCTGAGCTCTCTTCATCAGTGATGTTTTTTTCTTCCCTCAAAAAATGTTTAATCCATTTGTACCCTGCTGTTTTCTTCATAACATTATGCCCGTAAACTAACATATCCCCGGTTTCACTTCCACTCTTACCAAGTTTAACAGGAAAATTTAATGTTTATTTGTTGCTCTATTCAAGTTCCAACATTCTTGCAATGGCACACAAAACATGCAACAACAATAATGAATGTCACTCAGCAAGACAATGACACATATCGACATGATCGTATCTGTGAGGCACTGATATACCAAGGTTATAAAACCTTACCTAGTTGTTTGTACAGTGCTGCCAACATAAGTGCAGGGTGGCAAGTTCGTGAATTTAATTGTCAGTGAATTTAATTGTGACCTCAAAATTCACATATATGTCTAGGTTGTCAGAGTTGTAGAGCTGCAGCACTAAATGCTCAACCAGCCCAGGACATTAAGCGAAGGCAAGAGAATTGGAGGGAAAGAAAAGGGATTTTATGATAGTTTTTTTTTTTAGATTAGAAAATACAGTTTATTTAGAATGTAAATGAGAGAGAGAGAGGAGATTCACCTCTCCAAGGTAGAAGAGGGGATTGGGGACATCCTAGGTAACATGAACGTGGCTTAAAACAGTGCACTATCAAATTCCCCTGAAGCTCCTCTTAGTAGTAGCAGCACCACCCACATCCACCATTTTTAGAACATCAGCCTACTTCTGTATAAGCCTTTTGGTAACCACACCAGTGTCATTTGCTATGTATATAGACTTACACTCACAATTGGACTGTCCCATAATATGAAAGTAAACATAGATGACATAGTAAAGTTCAAGACCTACTTAGGAAGAAAATGCTCTTACTCCAAAGGAGTTATAAAGCCTTGCCAATCTGTTTATGCAGAAATCATGTGTGGGAGTGAAGTAAAAGCAAGTCAGACCAAGAGTAATAGGTGTAAAGTCATTTAGGCTGAAGTCATTGACTCTACTGGAATTTGAATTTTCATATGTTGGCTTGAATTTTCATATGTTGAGGACATTAATAATAATAATCTGATATACTGACTGTTTGAAGCCTGAAACAGCTTGTGGCCTAGAGTCCATGAGGACACAACTCCAGTACTCCTCTGGCAACTTATAGCACAGTGATTAATAAAGAGTAACAGGCAATGAAATTAACAAGAGATGCTTTTTAAAATGCAGTTCCTCAGTAGGCCTGAGGTGAAGACTGAAATTCTGCATTTCTAACAAAATATTCAGGTGATCCTGATGTTGCTGGTATAGAGCTCATACTCAGAGAAGCAAGGTTTTAGTTTGTCCTTAAAGGACAATTTTTTTAAAAAAACTAAGTTTAATTCTTTCAGTTACAAATGATGAAAGATATTCCCCTCCTACCTATTTTCTTGTACCATTTACTTGAGAAAACATACAATTGTAAATACAAGTCTCCTCTCTTTGAAATGAAAGCAAGTCCATTTGAAAACTCTCTGGGACTTTGGACTGGGTGATGTGGTTCATGCCAGCATTTTGGGAGGCTTGGGTGGGAGGATTATTTGAGGCCAGGAGTTTGAGACCATCCTGGGCAACATAACAGGACCCCAATTCTAGAAAACACAATTCACCATGAGTGGTGGTGAGAACCTATAGTCTCAGCTACTTGGAAGGCGGATGTAGGAGGATCACTTGAGCCCAGGAGATCAAGGACACAGTGAGGTACAATCACACCACCACACTCCAGCCTGGGTGACATAGTGAAACTGTCACACCAAAAAGAAAAAAGGAAGGAAGGTAGGAAGGAAGGAAGGAAGAAGGAAAGAGAGAAGGAAAGAAAGAAAACAAAAGTATGTAGGCCTTGTGTTAGCTTATGTCTCAAAGACCTAAGCAGCATTTATTTGAAATGTAAACACCAAAGGAAATAGTAACTCTATCACCCAATTACTGGGGGCAGAGTGGGATTAATTGAAGTGGACATCTTGTTCCAAGTTGCAAAACTACCTGTTGTTACAAAAATATGAGAAAAAGGTGTATTTTTCCTTGAATGAGAGCCAATTCCTAATACAGATAATTATTCCAGTAGCACGTGAATTTAGGATACACTGTGTATAAAGAATGCTGTTGTTGTCAAGTTGTCTTACTTAAGGGTTAGTTATTGTTTACCTTGAGAACATGCATGTAGTGGGTTGTACCTGCTTGGCTCTATAAAAGGGAGAGATTTATTTCTGTCTTCACAGTCTCTTAGTGGACTGTCTGTGATGTGCATCACATTCTGGCTTAATGCCTATTCAATAACAAAACTTTTCTTTCTCCATTACCTTTGTAGAGAGGTTTTTGGGGTTTGCAAATTCGTTTTCTAATTATATTTGCCTAACACCTTCTACTCCACAACCCATGCACACCCCATTTTGGGTATATCTGACCATTAGCATGTTTAATTTTCATCTGTTCTTGTTTCTCCAAGGCAGAGTTAAAAATACCCCTAGTTCAAAACAACTTCACCAAAATGCGACTGGTGCCAAAATGTTATATACCTACACTTTCTCACACCTTTACAGAATTGCTTTTATATTTTTCAAGTGTCAGATTAATGCTTCCAATACAGAAGCTGCTTTTAACCATGTTGAGCATATGTTCAATTTAGCAAAAATTTGCCTACTTAACATCATTGGATTTGATGTGCAGGATATTAGGAAGCAGTGACTAATCCAGGGAAGTGTATACATTTTTAAAGGCTCTGAACAAGCAGAGGGTTTAGAGTCTGAGATTATTTCAAATAAAAGAATTATCAGTGTTTTAGATTCAGAGGCAGCCATTATTTTATGACACAGAGCCTATTATGGGCAGAAGGGAGTATGCCAGTAATGGCAGTTGATGAAGCAGCCAGGTCCAAAGGCCAAGTAAATACACCAAGGAAAAACAGAGATGACGAGAAATGTTTGGTCACAAGTTCTGGACATAGTCTTGCTAATTCAAACCCAGTTTCACCACTTACTTTGTGGCAGTATAACTATTAGCTTTGTTAAATATTCTAAAGCAGACATCTCCCTCAGCGCCCACCAAGATAAAACTCACAGTCTGACATTCAATAAAAAGAAAATCATGCATACAAAGAAGTAGTAAAATATGACCCATAATGAGGAGAAAAACTCAATAAACTGAAGCTGATCTAGAATGACACAGATGACAGAACAGTAGACAAGGACAATGAACCAGTTATCATAGTTGTATTTCATGTGCTCAAGAAGCTATTTGAATTAGTCATTAGAGACATGAAAAATATGAAAAAGACTCAAGTCAAACTTTTGGAGCTTAAAACCTATAATGTCCAATACAAAAAAATACATCAGATGACTAACAGCTTATTAACCTGTTAGTGGAAGGAAAAATTAGTGAGCTTGAAGACACAGCGGTAAAAACTATCCAAAATGGAACACACAGAGAAAAGAGGTTTACAAATGGTCAGATGGTGATGTAGGAACTCTGAACACTGGTCTCACCCTTCACGTTCAAGGCACAGCCTGATATCTGCCATCTTAAATTTTACCCTTTTTCCCCCTTCCAGAGATGGAGCTCAGGAGATCAGGAAATGTCTCCAGTGTCTCTAAGAGTCAGCAGACTTCTGCCATGTTGTGAGCTGCTCTGTGTGAAGGTCCCAGGGATAAGAAACTAAAGCTCTCATTCTAAAAGCTTATGAGTGAGTTTGGATGTATGTTATCTAGCTCCAGTCCAACCTTGAGAAAATGAAAGTTCAGTCAACATTTGGCAACTTCATGAGATTCCTAACTTTCAGAACTATGTAAAATAATAAACATTTGTGTTATTAATAGTACTAGCAATCAATAACCAAAACTAAAAATTAAATAGACACTATAATTTACAATAGCATCAAAAAGTTTGAAATATTTAGGAATAAATCAAGCAAAAGATGTGTAAGAGCTGAACTCTGAAAAATATAAAACTTTACTGAGATATTAAAAGTTATCAAAATAAATGGAAGAAAAATATTGCCCATATATCTGAAAACAATGCTTCCTCTAATGCCCTCTTATGGATTGTCCCTTCCGGTCATACTATAAAAGAGATGCTTCTCTTTTGCCACTTGTGATCATTTCTCTCCTTAATTTCCAAGTCACTAACCCTGTGACTTTGAATATCCTAATGTGAGATTAAATTACTTACTATGCCTCCTTATTGGCAGTCACCCACCAGCCTTTCTCATTTAACTCCTTGAAGATTTTCACAGTTGAATCTCCAACACAACTATATAACTCTTGAAAATTTGAAATCGGTGATCATTCTAGTATCTTAACTTTCAGTTTCTACTCATTGATTTGCAGTCACCTTGTTCTTCTTGTCTTAGGCACTGCCTTCTCTAGCAATATCCTATACCTAGTCATTACCAAAAATTGTCATCAACAACTATAATCCCTCTATCATTTCAGTTACAAGTATTTCATTCTCCAACCATCATTTCTTCTCTTCACAAATCACTTTTGCTAGTACTCCAGTGCTCACAGTCATTTTATCCCTCATCAAGCTTTAATTCTATGGTCAGTTATAGTCACACTCTATTTTCTTGACCTAAGTTATTACTTTTGCTTTCTATTTGTTTTATGGGGATGTGGAATATTTCATTTAGTTTGAGGGTTTGGCTTCTTTCCCCAATGCATCACTTGAGAGGTGTTGTTATTATTTCAAGTGGACTTCTATTGATAGGTCCATTCCATCCAAATAATAGAATTTCTCCAAAGATGCCAGCCCTCTATGCCTCTACATGGGTAATATTTGAAAGCTCTTTCTGGTGTTTGCCTATTGGTGGGTAGTTGAGAACTTTTAGCTATTATCCTTGAGCCAATCTAGAATATAAGACATGCTATGAGACTGTATCCAGGAGCATCCACCTAAGGACTTCCATCAGCCAATCTTGTTCTACCTTTTTGGATATAATTCTTGATGATAATGCTTGTAGTATGTAAGGATATACCCTAGGAAGCCAGTCCTTTATGCTGTGGTACCCAAGTCCCCAAACTTCTCTATGGCATTCGTTATTTAAAAATTCTATCCTTCTACTTGGATTTAGCATGGGATGTGTCTATGGTCCTCCTCCAAGATAAATATTAGCAACTAAATCCTTGTCACATGCCCTGAATTTAGCTGAACCCTCAATTTCCTTTGGCATATTAGGAACATTTATATTAAACAATTTCTGATACTCTGTTTCACTCCATGGTATAGACTATATACTGTATACTCAGAAGTTTTTCACTTTGGATTTTGACTTGTGAAGTTTTTGAAGATATCTATCTCAAAAACTAAGGTTTTTTTCTTTGAAAGTAAGCGTTTTCAAAGCTATTTTTCAATCAATAACTCAATTCTATTTTTTTTTTTTACTTTGTGCCAATGTTAGCTACAAAACATATTCAAATAGTTGGGATGTATAGGTCAGATGGATTGTCAAGGTAAAAATAAAAGAGATAAAAACAAAAGAGATGAAATATACAAAGACTATCCTGCTATATTCGAAATGGACCAAAACAACTGATAAAAACAACTGACGAAGGCCACAGGGTCTCTGTTCCTTTATTTTAGTGAACCAAACATGACTAATCAAATTATATCTTATTTTGGGGAATATCTAGTCCTTTTGCCATACTCAAATAATGGAATAGGTTTATATGTATATATGTATATAAAATATATATACAAAAATGAACCACTTGAGTTGTTTTTGTCATGTTTGTTTTTGCAGGGCAGTGGGTGTAAATACAAGATCTCAGTTAACTTTCTGAGCTTGAGTGATCTGCTTTTAGTTTCTTAGAACACATAATGCTAATTTTTTCCTCATGGGCACTCTGAAAATGCCTTTTTGGAGTAACTTATTTCCTGGAAATATTGTCTACTGGGCTAGCACTGTAGAATTCTGTTTTTTGTCTCTCTGTGTCCCTGGCCACCTTCCTATGTGTTCTGATGAAGCTGCAACAAAGGGTCAGATTATAATTCAATTTCTTTTGTCAGAAGGATTAAATCACACATTGTATACAACCTCAAAATGATATTTTCATGGCACAGAAACATGAACTCTATGCTGCTTACTGTGTAAACACCATGGCACACTCTTTCTATCTATAGCAACTTCCAGTTTGACCCTTTAATCTCTGTCTTATTGACTTGTTTTCCTTTACCAGTTCTTTATGCTCTAGTACCTAAGCCCCCATACTTACTGGATAAATGTTCCTTTTTAGACTTCACAACTCCCTGAGGTTATCAAAGCTACAAAAGTATATCTACCTGAGTCTTCCTTTACTCATCATGGGTTGAATTTACTTTATGGTAGGTACCAGGGGGCCGTCTTTTCTTTTGAATAGTACTTATAGCAGTTTTACATCCATCAGAATCACCTGGGAGCTTGTTAAAACACAGACTCCTGGGCCAGGTGCCCAGAGATTCTGATTCAGTAAGTACGTGGTGGAGCCTGAGAATCTGGGCTTCTAACAAGTTCTCTAATGATGCTAATATTTCTGATTGAAGAATACACTTGGAGAACTGCTGCTTTAGAATGATGCCTTACTTCATCTTGTCTAACATCTTCATTTTTTAGTCCTGGTAAAAGTATGTCACAAAAGTAAAATAGGCCCTTTCACCTAGACACGGCGGTGTATTTCAAATTGTGTTAAATCTTTTTCAAATCTGAGAATTGATCAAGGGGGTGCTTATCATGCTATCACTGCTATCAAGAGGGACAAAGAGGTGCACTGGTCATGAGGATAAAATGTCCTAGATAGGTAAAAGAATTTTTATTGTCAGAACCTTTTATCCTTCAGAACCTTGTTTTTCAGTGAATGAGAGAGTCTCACAGTGCTAAAAGTACTTTCTTCAATTCAATGGAAGCTTGCAAAAATATTTGAGGTTAGGTCTAGTGGTGATTGTAACTCAAACTATTAAAAGTTATTAATGAAATGTTTAAGGTGAGAAAGAAAACATTTGCTTTTGTTGGTGTGTTTATTTTCACTGGGGAAAACTATTGCTTCAGATAATATATAAGACCAGAAGCTATAAATACACAAATAGTTCAGGATATATAACCATGGTTATTTGGAATTGGCAAGATGAAAAAAATCCTCTCTCTCCTTCTCTGCCTCTCAAGGGTTGAAAGAAATAGGATAGTCAAGAAAATATAAATAGAACCAGATATTGCTAATCTTTATGTCATTCTTGTTGTAAATCTATATATTTATATGCTTTAAATCCATGAAATCTGAAGCAAAGTAAGCTGTTTTTGTTTTCACCTGCTAGTGAGAGAAGATAAGATATACTGATATATTAATGAAATGCTAAGAATCAAGGGCTAAAACAGTGGTTCTCAAACTCTGCTGCACACTGAAATAAACTGGGACAGTTAGAAAAAGAAAATCTCCATTCCCAAGCTGCACCTCAGATCAGTTAAATCAGAATCTCTATAGACGGAACCTAGACATCCAATTTTTAAAAATCTCTCAGTTGATACTGATCTGTGCCAAGGTGGAGACATATGCATGATCTTCTGTTTCTTTGTTTAATTTGCTTTGGGACATTTTAACTAAAATACAGAACTTTAAGAAGCACCAATATTTATATGACAATCCATTTGTAGGTCAGAAAGTTAAAGTTGAACTCATTAATTCTAGGACTTCTATTCAAATGTCCATTACTTTGTTTTTCTTGAAGTCCTTGCCCAAGTCAGCTTTTAATCCTCCACTAAAGAGATCCATTTCTAACTGCCTGGAGTTGGTACCTTTATTTTGGATGCAATTGACTTGTCAAAAGATTGAAAGCCTGTGCACTTGAAAACACTTAACTAGCCAATCAGTTCCAAATGTCGGGTACTTATATAACTCTTTTAAAAGCAATTTCTAAAATCACATTTTTTTCCTTAATGTGTTTTTACAATGGAAAATGACCAAGAACTGGAAAAGTGTGTATTTTTCAGGAAATCATATCTGCAAAATCCATTTTTCCCAATCATCTGTAAAAGTTACTTTACTGGTAATGATGAGAAAATCACAAACATGTTGATAAATGCCTTTGAAAATAATTGAAACTGACTTTCTAAATCCAAAATAGTTTTTACTACTGCAAATCACCGAATATGGTACTTTTAAATTTATTATGTAACTGTATGTATGTAACTTTTAATTTATTATGTTTATTAAATATTTACTCTATGCAGACACTGTGTCAAGTATTACAGAATGTTAAAAAGTGAGCCAGACATACTCTTTTCCTTCCAGGCAGGGAAACATATAAGGTAAATTCTATGTAGAAATTCTATGTAAAATTCTGTAGAATTCTATGAAAGTGAAAGAATTTATTTTTTCCCACCTGACTATGAGAAGAGCCATTCATCAGTGATAATAAAGATTGTTTTTGCTGCCCACTTGTTGGGAAACAAGATTTGAATTCAGAATGCATACTTAAAAGTCACTGTGACTTGAATATGCTCTTGTACAAAAGATTGATGTTTATATACTGCAGGCAAAATTATCAAAAAACTAATAGCATCCTCCATAGCTCAAAAATTCCTAGTAATAATCCATTTTAACAAAGCCTTAGCGTAACAATCTAAAATTTTTCTGAAGATAGGACCACCAAATTAAACAAGCATGGGGAATAGAAAATGTCAGGGATTGTAGCAGATAAAGGTAGCCACATGTTGCTATGTGAGGCTATAAATACTATGTTGTCAGGTCTTCTACTTTTTATAAATAAGTAGTAATCTGAACATCTCATAGGAAATTTACCAATTTTTAAAATCCCTTTAGAAATGTACTAATTTTTAAAACAATCTATAAACCAAATAGAAATCATTCAAGGGTCACATTTAGTGAGTTTTCAGTTTCTAATATTTGCCTTAAAACAAATAAAAAGCCTATGTAGGTATGGTAGTGAATTTTACTTGTCAACTTGACTGAGCCCAGATATTTGGTTAAACATTATTTCTGGATTTGTCTGTGAGGGTGTTTCTGGGAGAGATTAGCACTGAAATCTGTGAACTAAGTAAAAGAGATCTCCCTCTCCAGTGGTGGGGGGGGGGGGGCTTCATTCAATCCCTTGAAGACCTGAATAAAACAAAAAAAATATTGGAAAAGATAATTTTTATTCTGCCTGACTGTCTTATCTGGGACATCTGTCTTCTCTGGTCTTCAGACTGGGACTTACACTATTAGCCCTCTGATTCTCAGACTTTCGGACTTGGTCTATTACTCATACCACTGGTTGACCTGGTTCTCAGGTCTTTGAGCTCAGACTGAAACTACACCACTGCCTTTCTTGGGTCTTCAGTTTACAGACAGCAGATTATGAAACTTCCCAGCCTACATAACTGTGTGAGCCAATTCCTCATAATTTTTTTTTCTCTCTCTCTCTCTCTATCTCTCTCTCTTTCTCTGTCCCTCTCTCTCCTTTTGACTCCTTTAGTAGTCCTGTTTTTCTGGAGAACCCTGATGAATATAGCAAGTTAGTGTAGGCTCCTGAGGTGACTCTAAAATTTTATAACTAATCTGTGAATAGCTATCATTTGCCTAGCTCTTAAAGCATTTTAGTCAATAAGTACTAAATCCCATTAATTAATTAACTGGATGATGAGTGGATTGACTGATTCAGTATGTGCTAAGGTGTTCATTGAGTATCAAAAATTGATCTAGGGACTAGTATATTATTTTAGACACCGTCCCTTTTCTTATGAAATTTACAATCAGCTGGGCTCGGTGGCTCAGCCTGTAATCCCATGCTTTGGGAGGCTAAGGTGAGTGGATTGCCTGAGCCCGCGGGTTCGAGACCCACCTGGGCAACTTGGCAAGACCTCATCTCTACAATAAATTAAAAAATTAGCTGGGTGTGGTAGCGCGCGCCTGTACTTCCAGCTACTTGGAAGGCTGAGGCAGAAGGATCACCGGAGCCCAGCAGGTCGAGGCTGCGGTGGCCGGGAGCGGCCACTGTACTTCAATCTAGGTGACAGAATGAGACTCCAACTCAAAAAAAAAGAAAGAAATTTACAGTCTAGGGAAAAGAAGATTAACCACGAATAGTGCCTAGCAGTGGAGGTACATGCTACTCTAGTAGGCTTTTACTTAATCAGAGAGGACAGGGATGGCTTATCTGAAGAAGCCATGACTGATCTGAGAGCTAAAGACTATACATGAGTTTAGTGGATGGTATGAGAGAGGATTGGGTGTTAGTGGAGGTCCTTTCGGCAGTCAGTAGAGGCAGTTCATTTTGCCAGGAAGAAGATTGATGGAAGTAAAATAAGGAGACTGGAGATTGGAAAGTGTCATAGGGTGTGATTATAGAAAAGGCTACCGTGGTCATCAGGGACAGTGTTTTCAAGCATATTAAGGATTTTCTTTTTTATCTTAAGAGTAAGAAAAAATTATAAAACTCAATTAAAACTTAATTTATTATTTTTCTTCTCTCTAAAGAACTTCGAAAAATATTTCTTGCTTATGGTTATTGTTACGCTGTGACAAATCTGTTTTTATCTATCTGAGAAAGTTGTTATTATTTCTTTGCTTTTAAATAATAATGTATGTGGATATAAAATTATTTATTTCATCATTTAAATATTTTACATATATGTCCAGAAAAACGGAATCAATAAAACATGTCTCTATATATGATCTAAATACGTTTGCTTACAAATTATATAATATATATTATATCTTATAATATGTAAACATATAGCATACATTATATATTATATATAGTATGTGTGTATGCATATGTAGGTATATATCATATTGGCTATATATAAAACATTTTTTATCACATATACACATTTATTATAATACAGAGATTCATTATAAATAATTGGATCATATGATTTGTAATGGTGTAATTCCAGTCCTAAGCCTGGCAGACTTAAGACCCAGAAAGAGCTAACATTTCATTTTAGGTCCAGAGGCAGGAAAAAAGTAGACATTCCAGCTAGACGGCAGGGAATATCCTCTCTCAATGGAGAGAGTCAACCTTTTTGTTCCATTTAGTCTTCAACTGAGTGAATGAGGCTCACCTACATTAGGAAGAAAATGTTGCTTAGTCTACCAAATTAAGTGTAATCTCATCCAATAACATCCTCACAGAAACACTCAAAATAATGTTTGATCAAATATTTAGGTACCCCATAACCTGCAAAAGGTATTTCCTCCCCACTGGGTTCTTTGGAGATTGAATATTAATCAGTTTAAGAATTAAAATCTTATGGAGTTTTCTCTGTTTCCCTCACTCTCTGTCTCTCTCTGGTTCTCTGTACCTTGAATATAATATGCATTGGTGTAGTTTTTGGTATTTATTCTTGGTATTCCCTGAACTTCCTGTTTTTGTGGTTTGGTTTCAATTTTTAATTTTGGAATGTTACAGATGATTATTACTTCAAATATATTTCTTCTGCTTCTTTCTCTTTCTTGTCTTTTATGTTCATTACCCATATGTTTCATATTTGTAATTGTCCCATAGTTATTGCTATTCTGTTTCATATGTTTTCATTCTTTTTCTCTTTGCATTTTAGTTTGGGAAGTTTCTATTGGCATATCTTCAAGATCATTCATTGGTAATTTCAATCAATAGTCTGTGTCCAGATTATTGATGAGCATATCCACAGTGGTCTTTACTTTTATTAATTTTTTTCTAACATTCCCTTTGGATTATTTCTTATAGTTTCTGCCTCATTGAGTATGTCACCTATCTGTCCTTGCATATTTTTCACTTTTTCAATTAGATCCTGTAGCATATTAATTATATAGATTTCAAATTTGCAGCCCGATAATTCTAAAATCTCTGCCCTATCTACATAAGATTTTCATGCTTGTTTTATCTCTTCAGATTGTGATACTTTCTTGTCGAAATCTTGACATAATGTGTCAGTAATAGATACATCATGTAATAGCTCAAGTAGATAGGTCTTTAGCGTGAGGTTTTATGTTTATGTGGCTAGGAAGACAACTGTTTACAGTTTGTTGTAGTTGTTCATTTCAGAAGCTTCCATTTCCACTAGTGTCTTTATTTTGGTCACCTCTGTTGTCCTGGAATTTCCTAGAAACTCCTTATAAAATAAAATCTAAATGTTACAGTTCTTTCCTCTGTAATTCACTGTTATTGTATAGGAGTCTTGTTGATACAGTGATAGTGGGTGCAGAGGAGAAGATTTCTGTAATCCTATAAACCCTGTGCCCCTCATTGTGACCTTCACAAAGAAGTAATTCCCAGTTTTTTGTTTTGATTTGTTTTTTCTCATTTTAGGCAAAACTGGAAGATTATTGAGGACCAGAGTTGGCTAACTCTCTTCTTGGTCTCGCCTTTGTTGTAGAGAATTTTACAAATTTATATCAAAATGGTTACCTTCCTGTGATCACATTTCAAAATAGTTACTTCTTCATTCTCCTGATTGTTTTCCTCTGATCTTCACTATAAGAAACTGATAGGGCAGTCAAAGGTAAAACCCATGAATGTGTGAGAAACTCCTTTAACTTAAACTTGAAAACCCCAGGGGATTTTAACTCTCAGACTGATCCATGTTCAATATCCAGCAACTAAGATTACCATTTAAAAATTATTACCTGTCCCTGGCTCTAACAGTTTCAGTTCCAGTTAAGCTGTGAGTCTCTGAATTTACCTGTGCCTTCAGTTTGGGGGTCATTAATTTGCTCTGTGTCCTGTATTTTCTGATTGATGTTAGAAAATTGTTCAGTCTTGTGTGTGTGTGTGTGTGTGTGTGTGTGTGTGAGAGAGAGAGAGAGAGAGAGAGAGAGAGAATAAGAGAGAGAGAGAGAGATTAGCACAGAATGATAGCTTGCATTCTCTTTACATGTCATAGCACAAACCAGAAGTCTGGAATAATACAGAATTGTGGTTTTAGAAAAAAAAAAAGCAGCTTTCCTGGCTCAATGACATAGATTAGTTTAAAGGGACTTATGAATGAAAGCAGGAATCAGTTAAGAACCAAAGCACTAGCTGTATGGAAAATGATGGTATCTTGGAATCAGATGGTAGTTGTGGAAATATGGATACATATGGATAATGAAATATTATTGGAAGTAAAATTCACTTTTTAATAAATTGAAAATGTGCTATGAGTTACTATTATCTTATATAATCTTCACAATAACCTCATGAAGTAGGTGTTACTATTATCCCCAATGTATATGTAAAAAATGAGGGCATAAGGGGATTTTAAACTTTTGTATGCCATGAGCAACTTTAGTAATCTTGAAAGTTTATGAGCTCCTTCCCAGACTAGTCATTTTTAAATGAATTAAATAGTATTGAAAAGGAAACAGTTACATTAAAATATAAATAACATTTAACAGTTATAACTGTGATTTTTTACTAATGCATTAAATAAGAAGGTAAAGTGTCTAATGATCACTGTAATTTCAAAAGAGTGGTGATTGTAGAGTGTACTTTGACACATCTGTGATAACTGAGATATGTTAGAAAAATACAAGATGGTTTATCTAAAAAAAACCTATCTACTACAACCAAGTAGGCTTCAGCCATGGGATTCAACTGGTTCAACATTTGTAAGACCATAAATGTCATTAAATACATCAGCAGATGTTAAAAACAAAAACCACATGATTATATCATTAGATGCAGAAAAAGCTTTTGATAAAATCCAGTACCCCTTTTTGATAAAAACCCTTGAACAACTAGGCATAGATGGAACATACCTCAAAATCATAAGAGCCATCTATGAGAAACCCACAGCCAGAATACTGCTCAACAGACAGAAATTGGAACCATTTCCCCTGAAAATTGGAACAAGACAAGGATGCCCACTCTCACCCCTCCTGTTCAACATAGTTTTGGAAGTCTTAGCTAGAGCAATCAGAGAAGAGAAAGCGATCAGGTGTATCCAAATAGGAAAAGAGGAAGTCAAGTTATCTCTCTTTGACATGATTCTATACCTTGAAAACCCAAGAGAATTGGTCAAAAACCTCCTTGCACTGATAAAGGACTTTGGCAAAGTTTCAGGGTAAGAAATAAACATGCAAATGACAATCACATTTCTATACACCAATAATAAACATACAGAAGCCCAATTAAAAAGAAATTCCATTCATAATAGCCATACAAAAAAAGAAAGAAATACCTTGGCATCTTCCTTCACCAGAGATGTGAAAGACCTTTACAATGAAAACTGCAAAACACTACTCAAAGAAATCAAAGATGACACAACAAGTGGAAAAATATTCCATGCTCATGGATTGGAAGAATCAACATTATTAGGATGTCCATTCTACCTAAGACAATCTACAGATTTACTGCAATACCCATCAAATTACCAGCAACATTCCTCACAGATCTAGAAACCACAATACAGGAATTCATATGGAAACATAAATGACCAAGAATAGCCAAAACAATTCTCAGAAAAAAAGAGAAAACAAAAAAGCAGTAGGTATCACACTCCCAGACTTTAAATTTTATTATAAAACTACAATAATCAAAACAGCCTGGTATTGGTACAAGAACAGGCATATAGACCAATGAAACAGGATTGAGATTCCAGAAGCAAAACCTCAATTTCTCAACCAATTCACCTTTGACAAAGCCTCCACCACCAACCACTGGGGAAACGAAAACCTATTCAGTAAATGGTGCTGGGAAAATTGGCTGACCACATGCAGAAGATTGAAACAGGGTCCCTACCTATCACCATATACAAAAATCAACTCTAAATGGATCAGAGACCTAAACATAAAACCTCAAACTATAAGAACCTTAGAAAATGCAGGAGACACTTTTATGGAAATTGGAACTGGCAACCAATTCCTTTTCAAAACCCGAAGTGCCCATGCCATAATAGATAAGATAGACAAGTAGGCCCTCATCAAACTGACAAACTTCTGCAAAGCCAAAGAAACCATCAAGAGAGCAGGGAGATAGCTCACAGACTGGGAAAAATTATTTACCGACTATGTCTAACAAAGGCCTAGCATCTAGATCTACACAGAACTCAAATGTGCTGAAAAGAAAAAAACAAACAGCCCCATCACAAAGTGGGCAAGAGATATGAATAGACAGTTCTCAAAAGAAGACACACAAGCAGCCAACAGATACATGACAAAATGTTCAGCCTCACTAGTCATCAAGGAGATGCAAATTGAAACTACACTGAGACACCACCTAACTCCAGTCAGAATGGCTATCATCAATAACTCAAAAAATAACAGATGCTGGAGAGGATGTGGTGAAAAGGGAATACTTCTACACTGTTGGTGGGAGTGCAAACTAGTACAGCCTCTGTGGAAAACAGTATGGTGATACCTAAAAATTCTAAAAATCGACCTTCCTTATGACCTGCAATCCCCCTACTGGGTATACCCAGATGAACTCAAATCACTCTATAAAAAAACAGATTCCTGCACGCGTCTGTTTAACACAGCATAGTTCACAATAGCAAGAACATAGAACCAACCGTGCTGCCCATCAAAAGAGGACTGGATAAAAAAATATGGTCCATATACACGATGGAATATTATGCAGCCATAAAGAATAACAAAATCATGAACTTCGCAGCAACCTGGATGGAATTAGAGTCTATAATACTGAGTTATCTTTCACAGAAACAAGGAACTATCACATATTCTTATTCATAAGTGTAACTTGAACAACTACCACAATACTATAAGAAAGGATTAACTGAAGCAGGAAACTGTGGATGGAGGTGGACGGGGAAGTGAGACTGACAGTAGTGGAAATTTGCCTGGGGAGGCGGGGGGCACACCTCATCAGCAAGGGTAACTGCACAGTGAATATTTGTATACATAATCCTGAAATGTACCCCACAATTTTAAAATGAAAAAAATTTAATTAAAAAGAAAAATATAAGATGCTTTAATGGCGGTAAAGTCAAAAGGGTTATTTTTACTTCTTAAGCTTTTATTCTACATTTGTAATGAAGAAAATACTAAATTTTATTAAGTATTTCTGAAATAAAATTAAGTAATCAAAGGTAGCAACAGTAACAAATCATAGATACACTAATATATCACAAAATTAAGACTGAGCCAGTTTTCCTCTGAAGAATGTGGACTTTTCAATTTGCCATTGAAAAGGGGGAAAAGTTTTCATGGTGAGGTAACTTCTAGGTATACAACCACCTGCCTCTCAGTCAGTCAATGTCAAAACTTAAAATTTCTCCTCAAAATAACTAAATGCACAGGTAAGAAACATTGCCAAAGCCTTATTATATACGTAAATCATATGGTTTATTTATTTATTTAGCAATTTTATGTTTTGCAACATATATTACCTAGAGTGGGATGACTGAACATCCCATTTATTTGTTCTTTTTTTTCCAAAACACATAGTTACAGCTCCTGAAGGGTCTGACTGTTCAGATAATGCAATAAATCACTATTAAAACACTTTATGTACTTAGTTATGTCATTTCTTATTTCTAATATTTATATACATCTGTTTCGAAAGTGCAATTCAGACTTTTCAGTTGATTCACTGGTTTGCAATGAGATATTAAATCTTTCCTTTCTTAATATAAATAATTAGGGTTTAGGTATTTTACTGGGTGATTTTTAGCAAATCAAGTACATGTGTGTATGTATGCATGTATGTATGTGTGGATGTATATAACTATATACATATATAACTTACACATATATGGGGCAAATACATATATGAAAGATATGAAATCAAATTTCTATCAAATATATGTAGAATGACTGACTTAATTTCAATGATTTGAGGATTGTTGAGATGTGACAGTGGGTAATATGACCCACTCATGTAAGAAATCAGTCACTAAGAAACACTACTGATTTGGGTTTGGGAAGATATAACCTACTTCAAGGAATGTGTCAATGGCAGTGTAGGTTGGCAGAGACTGTGCAGTGTGAAAAACATTTCTTTTGAAGAGAGCATAAGGGAATGTCCTCCTGCCTTAATATTTGTTAGTCACTGACTTAATTGTCATGTTTAGTGAAATATGTTGAAAGCTTTACCTTACTTTGAAAACACCTTTACATATAATATTGCTATGAAATCAGAAATAAAAAATTAAGAAATTTTTCAAATAATGCTTATTTTTATGGAAAAAATACGAAGACAAAAATAATTATATGCAAGTTTTAGAATGTTTTACAGGGAAAAATTTACATTAGCTTATTTTTATTTGACCAATACTGAATTTCACGGAACTACTCCATTAAGAGTACAGATTGTATTGCTCATGGCCAGGTAGAAATAAGGATGTGATGAGGCCTTCCAATAATTTAAAAAGTAAGCCTTCTCAGATGAGGTTTCACAAGACTTTTCAGATGTGGCTTCACAAAATCATCACAAGATTTTCTGTTTGCTAAAACAGAAAACATTTTGCTATGGTGAATAATGTTATAGAACTCTTTATGTATAGTAATATGGCATACCGCATTAATTCTACATGTGGAAAAATTTCTATGTCCATTGTAAAGAAACAACTCCAATTCTAGTTACACATAAGCAGATCTCTGAAAGGACAATTGAGCCAAAACAATAACCATAGTTGTGTATTTGTTTTATTGCATTATGTAAATTTCAACAAGCTTTCAGAAAATACATATTAGATTTTGGTTATATACTAGGTGCTTATTAAATGCTATGAAATTAAAAGTGATATAAACCATAGTATGTTTCCCTTAAGAAGCTCTCACCCTAATAGAAGTTCACAGTCTACATCTAATTTTATTAATTATTATTATTTTTATAGCTCTTATTTTTAATTTTTTTTTCGAGTTGGAGTCTCACTCTGTCGCCCAGACTGGAGTGCCGTGGCCACTCCCAGTCACCACAGCCTCGCCTGCTAGGCTCAGGTGAACCTTCCACCTCAGCCTTCCTAGTTGCCGGAACTACAGGCGTGCGCTACCACACCTGGCTGATTTTTTGATTTATTGTAGAGATGAGGTCTCGCTGCCCAGGCGGGTCTCGAACCCGCGGACTCAGGCAATCCGCTCACCTCAGCCTCCCAAAGGCGCGGGAATATAGGCTGAGCCACCGAGCCCGGGTAGCTTTTAATTTTTTATTGTAAAGATGTGGGGTATAATTCAGGGTTAATTATACAAATGTTCATTATGCAGGTGCCCTTGTGGATGAGGTGTGACCTCTTCCCTTCCCCAGGCAGATTCCCACCACTGCCAATCCCACTTCCCTGTGCCCCCAATACTCCCCCCACAGTTTCCCGCTACTGCCAATCTTTTTCTTATAGTATTATCATAGTTGTTCAAGGTCTGCTTATGAGTGAGAACATGTGATGCTCAGTTCTTTATTTCTGTGAAAGATCTCTCAGTATGATAGACTCTAAGTCCATTCAGGAAACTGTGAAGTTCATGGTTTTGTTCTTCTTTATGGCTGCATAATATTCCATCGTGTATATGGACCACATTTTTTTAATCCAGTCCTCTTTTGATGGGCAGCATGGTAGGTTCCATGTTCTTGCTATTGTGAACAATGCTGAGTTAAACATACATGTGCAGGTATCTTTTTGATAGAGTGATTTGAGTTCTTCCAGGTATATTCTCAGTGGGGGGATTGTGGGGTCATATGGAAGGTTGATTTTGAGAACTTTTAGGAATTGCCACACTATTTTTCACAGAGGCTGTACTAGTTTACACTTCTACTAACAGTGTATAGGTGTTCCCTTTTCATCACATTCTCTCCAGCATCTGTAGTTTTTTGAGTTATTGCTGACTGGAGTTAGGTGGTATCTCAGTGTAGTTTAATTTACATTTCTTTGATAAGGATGAACATTTTTTCATGTTTATGTTGGCTGCTCATATGTCTTCTTTGGAGAACTATCTATTCATATCTTTTGCCCACTTTGTAATGGGGCTGTTTGATTTTTTTAATTTTCAACACATTTGAGTTCCTTATAGATCCTAGATGTTGGGCCTTTGTCAACATACAGTTGGCAAATATTTTTTCCCAGTCTTTGGGCTGTCTCCCTGCTCTCTTGAAGGTTTCTTTGGCTTTGCAGAAGTCTGTCAGTTTGATGAGGTCCCACTTGTCTATCTTATCTCTTATGGCATCGTCCCTTGGGGTTTTGATCAGGAATTGGTTGCCAGTTCCAATTTCCATAAGGGTGTCCCTTGCATTTGCTAAGGTTCTTATAGTTTGAGGTTTTACATTTAGGTCTTCGATCCATTTAGAATTGATTTTTGTTTATGGAGATAGGTAGGGGTCTTGTTTCAATCTTCTGCATGTGGTCGGCCAGTTTTCCCAGCACCATTTACTGAATAGGTTCTCCTCTCCTCAGTGGTTGTTGGTGGAGGCTTTGTCAAAGATGAGTTGGTTGAGAAATTGAGGTTTTGCTTCTCGAATCTCAATCCTGTTTCATTGGTCTATATGCCTGTTCTCATACAGTACCAGGCTGTTTTGATTATTGTAGCTTTAAAATAAAGTTTAAAGACTGGAAATGTGATTCCTCCCACTTTTTCTTTTCTTTTTTCTTTCTTTTTTTTTTTTTTGCTGATGTCTGTTTTGGCTATTCGTGATCATTTATGTTTCCATATGAATTCCTAAATTGTTGATTCCAGGTCTGAGAGGAATGTTGCTAGTAATTTGATAGGTTTTGCATTAAATATGTAGATTGCGTTAGGTAGAATTGACATTTTAACAATGTTTATTCTTCAAATCCATGAGCATGGAATAGTTTTCCATTTGTTTGTGTTAGTTTTGTTTTCTTTGAGCAGTGTTTTGTAATTTTCATTGTAAAGGTTTTTCACATCTCTGGTTAGGAAAATGCCAAGGTATTTCTTTTTTGTGTGTGTGTGGTTATTGTGAATGAATTGTGCTTTTTATTTGGGTTTCTGTTTGTTTATTATCACATATAGAAATGTGATTGTCTTTTGCACATTTATTTTCTACCCTGAGATTTTGCCAAAGTCCTTTACCAGTGCAAGGAGATTTTTGACAGATTCTCATGGGTTTTCAAGGTATAGAATTGTGTCGTCTGTAAAGAGGAATAACTTGACTTCCTCTTTTCCTCTTTGAATACCCCTGATCCCCTTCTCTTGTCTGACTACTCTAGCTAGGACTTTCAAAACTATGTTGAACAGGAAGGATGAGAATGCACATCTTTGTCTTGTTCTAGTTTTCAGGGGAAATGGTTCCAATATCTGTCTGTTAAGCAGTATTCTGACTGTGGTTTTCTCATAGAAGGCTCTAACGATTTTGAGGTATGTTCCATCTATGCCTAGATGTTCGAGGATTTTTATCAAGAAGAGGTGCTGGATTTTATCAAAAGCATTTTCCACATCTAATGATATAATCATGTGGTTTTTATCTTTATGTCTGTTGATGTATTTAATTATATTTATGGTCTTATGAATATTGAACCAGTCCTGTATCTGGGGGATGAAGCCTACTTGGTTGTGGTGGATGATTTTTGAGATGTGTTGTTGAATCCGGTTTGCTAGGATCTTGTTGACAATTTTAGCATCTATGCTCATCAAGGATCTTGGTCTGCAGTTCTTTTTCTTTGTTGAATATTTACCTGGTTTAGGTTTCAATGTGATGATAGCTTCCTAAAATGATTTGGGGAGAGTTCCATCTTTCTTGATTGCCTGGAATACTTTGAATAGGATTGGTATCAGTTCCTCCTTATATGTTTTGTAGAATTCTGCTGGAAAGCCATCTAGTCCATAGGTTTTTTTTGTAGGTAGTTTTCTTATGTCATTGTCAATTTTCTGAATTGTTATTGGTCTATTAGGATCTCAATTTCTTCTTGTTTCAACCTGGGGAGGTTGCGTGATGTCAGAAAGGTCAGACTACCTACCAGGAAAGACCAATTAGGATAGCAGCAGATTTATCTACAGAAACACTTCATTCTAGGAGAGCTTAGAGCCCAATTTTCAAAGTTCTCAAAAAGAAATAATCTCAACCAAGAATAACCTACCCAGCTAAGCTAAGCTTCATCAGTGATGGAGAATTAAAATCTTTCCCAGATGTTCACCCTAAGAGCTTACACTGCCTCCAGACCAGTTCTCAAGAAACACTTAAGAACGTATTAAAAACAGAGAAAGGGGGGAAAAAGAATTACAACACCTTTCACAAGAATGCAGGAAAAAGATTGAAAACACACATGAATCAACACAAAAATAAAAAAAAGGCAACAAACAACAGTAACAACAACAACAAACTCTATAAGAACCTCATGACAGAGATAAACTCACATTTCAATAATTAGCCTGAATGTGAATGGACTAAATCCACCACTGAAAAGACACAGAATGGCAAAATGGATAAAATATCATAAGACAACAATATATTGTCTCTAAGAGACTCATCTCACCAGAAGGGACACTCACAGATTCAAAGTAAGAGGATGGGAAACAAAATTTCAGATGAACGGAACACTGAAGAAAGCAAGAGTTGCAGTTTTAATATCAGACAAAATACTCTTTAAGCTATCAAAAATCAAAAAAGAAATAGAAGGTCACAACATAATGATAAAAGGTTCAATCCATCAACAAGAAATATCCACCCTAAACATATATGCATCCAACATAGGAGCACCAAGTTTCATAAAGCAGCTTCTAGGTAATCTTTAAAAAGATATTGACTCTAACACTATCATTGCTAGGGAATTAAATGCTCCACTCACAACCCTAGACAGATCATCAAGACAAAAAATCAACAAGGAGATCCAGGACCTCAATGTGACCCTTGAACAAATGAACTTAGCTGATACCTACAGAACACTCCACCCAATGACCATGTAATATACATTCTACTCATCGCCACATGGAATGTACTCTAAGATTGACCACATCCTCGGCCATAAATCAAGCCTACATCTGTTTTTAATTTAGGATCTCATTAGTTCAATAACGTAAGAAAAATCTTCATGTTATATGGAAACAAATGATATTGAAAGGCATGTCCATCCTAAGTGGAGTTCTTTATCAAATGTAGGATTTATTTCTTAAATTTTGATATGATCTTTTGCTATGGTAATAGGAATAATAATATCCATGCCAGTAGTATGTAGGAGTAGCAGCAGCAGCAGTAATGATAGCATTTCTAGGACTCCTCTAGTTTTTACTATTAATGATATGTGTTAAACAGAGCAATGTTCCAGCCACTGTTACTATACGTCTTATAAATATTTGAAATGTGGAAAAACTCTATTAATCACACATGTTGACATTTCAAGTTTTGCTGAATGTCAGCTCTGAGAAAAACTGTCAAGTAGTTGAAATATGTCTTCCCCGTCCTTTTTATACTCTGTATCCCTGTATATATTGTCCTCCCTCATTTCAGCATCCTCTGCTTTTGCCCATTCAGATTTGCTTCAAATTCCCTCTACTCTCCTGATGATGTTCAACTTTTTGAGTAGAAATTGGTATGAGCTTAGATTAGCTTTCTATCTTACACAGCCCACAACTATTAGCACTCTCAGAAAGCTAAATCTTAATCAAATGAATTTCTTTCATGGTGAAATATTAGACTTTCCTCACTAGAGTTCTTCCCTTCTCATGAATCTAAAATACCCTTCCAGTTACAATCTATCATATCACAGTGTTTTGATCACACACCTCATCCAAATTCTCATCTTTATATACTATTTTGTCTGTAATTGCTCCACTAAAGCAAGTTCTAGTTCTAAACACTTCATCTAACTTCATCATTTTTGTCTCCCCAAAGTCTAAAACATGTATCACACTTTCTTTATCCAGTCCTCTTTTTTTTTTTTAGTTGGAGTCTCACTCTATCACCCAGGCTGGAGTGCAGTGGCACACTCACAACCACTCCTGCTCAGTCTTCCAGGTAGCTGGAACTACAGGCATGTGCTACCATGCCTGGCTAATTTTTTTTTAATTTGTTGTAGAGATGAGGTCTTGTCAAGTTGCCTGGGCTGGTCTCAAAGCCACGGGCTTAGGCAATCCACAGTCTTCTTTTGATGGGCAGCATGGTTGGTTCCATGTTTTTGCTGTTGTGAATAATATACTGCAATAAACATGCATGTGCAGGTATCGTTTTTATAGAGTGATTGAGTTCCTCCAGGTATATTCCCAAAAGGGGGATTGCTGGATCGTATGAAGGTTGATTTTTAGTTCTTTTAGAAACTGCCATACTGTTTTCCACAAAGGTTATACTAATTTATACTCCCACCAACAGTGTAGAAACCTTCCTTTTTCCTCACATCCTCACCAGCATCTGTTTTTTTTTTTTTTTTTTTGAGTTATTCATGATGGCCATCCTGAGAGGAGGTTAAATTATCCCTCTTTGTGGACAACATGATTTAATACCTTGAAAACCTAAGAGAATCTGTCAGAAACCTTCTTGCACTGAGAAAGGACTTTGGCGTGTCTCAGGGTATAAAATAAACATGCAAAAGGCAGTCACTTTTCTATATACCAAAATTAAACAGACAAAAATCCAAATAAAAAGCACAATCTGAATCACAATAGTCACAAAAAAGTTGGTGTCTTCCTAACCAGAGAAGTGAAAAAGCTTTAAATGAAAACTATAAAACACTGCTCAAAGAAATCAAATGCAACACAAACAAATGGAAAAATATTCTATGCTCATGGATTAGAAGAATTAACATTTTTAGAATGTCCATCTTACCAAAGGCAATCTACAGATTTAATGCAATCCCCATTAAATTACCAACATCATTCTTCTCTGACCTGGAAATGACAATACAGAAATTCATATGGAAACATAAAAGACCACGAATAGCCAAAACAATCCTTAGGAAAAGAAACAGAGTGGGAGATGTCACAATTCCGTACTTCAAACTCTACTATAAAGAATCAAAACAGCTTGGTATAGTACAAGGATAGGCATATAGACCAATGGAAGAGGATAGAGATTCCATAATTTCTCAACCAACTCATCTTCTACAAAGCCTCCACCCACAACCACTGGGGAGAGGAGAACCTTACTGTAAATGGTGCTGAAAAAACTGGCTGACCACATGCAGGAGACTGAAGCAGGAACCCTACACCGTACACAAAGTCAACTCTAAATGTATCAAAGACTTAAATGTAAAACCTCAAACTATAAGAATCCTAAAGGAAAACATAGAAAACACCCTTACAGAAATTGGAATAGGCAAACAATTCCTGATCAACTCTCCAAAAGCAAATGTCATAAAAGATAAAATAGACAAATGGAACTTCATCAAACTGAAAAGTTCTTCAAAACAAAAGAAACCATCAAGAAAGCGGGGAGAGAGCCCACAGAATGAGAAAAAAGTATTTGTCAACTGTAAACCTGACAAAGGCCTAACATCCAGTATCTACAAGGAACTCAAACATGTGAAAAGGAAAAAAAAAAAAAAAACCGTATTTAAAATGGGCAAAAGATATGAATACACACTTTTCAGAAGAAGACATACAAGCAGTCAATAGATACATGAAAAAATGCTCAACGTCACTATCATCAAAGAAATACAAATTAAAACCACACTGAGATGCCACCGAATTTTAGATGATTTAATAGAGAAACAGTAAACTACTCTTTAGAAGTTTTGTATACCAGAGCATCAGAGTGCTGGTGGGACACTGATTGCTTCCCTTGAAGAAAGAACCAGTGACCTACAAATCTTCTACTTTGTTATTCTTCCTCTCTAGGAGGATGTAAAGACATTTCACAGAAAGGAGTACATCAACTTCTGTAGCAGCCTCAAATACTTATAACAGGCAGTGACCTTACTGATTCATGCTCAGTCTTTGGAGAAAGTTGTGTGTGAACTAGGAGTACAATAAAACACATTTAGCATAATACAAAAGTTATTTCAAGCAAATAACCTACTTTCAACTTCTTGTTGAACTCTTATAGTCATTTTCATAAAAAGCAGGACAACAGAAATATTGCCCTAATATGATATTCAAAATGTTCTGCAAATATTATACAGTAAAAAGGAATAATAATAATCAATACCAGAAAAGAGATACAAATGTAACAAATGTACTTAAGATAATTGTATATCTGGAAACTCCATGAAAACAAATAAGAAAATGTGAAAATTAATAAGAATTCAGGGCCAAACTCAGTGGCTCAGCCTGTAATCCCAGCGCTTTGGGAGGCCGAGGTGAGTGGATTGCTTGAGCCCACGGGTTCGAGACCCACCTGGGCAACTTGGCAAGACCTCATCTCTACAATAAATCAAAAACTAGCCGGGCGTGGTAGTGCGTGCCTATAGTTCCAGCTACTTGGAAGGCTGAGGCAGAAGGATCGCTGGAGCCCAGGAGGTCAAGGCTGCAGTGGCTGGGAGCAGCCACTGCACTCCAGTCTGGGCGACAGAGTGAGACTCCAACTCAAAAAAAAAAAAAGAATTCAGTATACTAACAGTAATAGTTGAAAAACTTAACAGAAAGCTATTTTATGTATAAAATAAGTACTGAGTGAAAATGAAAGCAAAAAAGTAATAATAAAAAAAGAAAAAAGGAAAAAATAAAGTAAGTATAGAGTGACACACTTTATAAGAAACACACTGAATCTATATGAAGAAAAATACTAAATTTTCATGAAAAGGCTCAAAGAAGTCACAAGCAAATAAGCATTCAACTCTCCTGAATGGAAATGATCAATACTGATGTCATAATTTTTTTCAGATGAATCCATACATTTAATATGATAGCAAGCAAAATCGCACTGATCTTTTGGGAGGGACTTTTGACAAAATATTATTAACATTTGAGGAAAAATGTTTAAAAAATTTAAAACCTTACAAAATTTTGAAAGAAAGACTTATACGGTCTTTATCCCTCAGATGTTAATATTCTATAACTTTTGACTAATCTGCTTCATTCTTTAGTAAAACGTACCCTATAGACAGTTTCTGCCCCCAGGGAGTTCAACCAGGGTGAAATAAGTAGTTAGGGAAGTAAAAAATTACAATGCTGTGGGAATAGGTAATATGACAGCATGAATAGCATACTGTATGAAAGCACATAGAAGGCATTTAATTAGGGAAAATCATATTGAATTTGATGTAGAAATGGACAGACAAAATAGAGCACCCAGAATCAATTAATACGAACAAGTTTCACTTAAGATGAATTGTCATTTCACATAAAAGTGGTGTCTACAGTCATACCACCCTGAGCATGCCCAATCCTGTCAAATAAGAAAGGAAATAATAGATACGTAAATAAATTGTATAATGACAAAAAAATTATAAAAAATATGACTGCCTCATGCTTTATACCAAAATAAATTTGACATAAAAAGTATTTAAGTATTAAAAAGAAAGGGATAATCTACAGTGTGGTTACATTATAGGGAAACAAATGCTCTAATTATCAATTGATACCAGTGAAAATTAGCATTCCTTTGGAAATAAGACTTTGGCAATACATTTCAAAACACTTAAAAACACCATTTTCTAAAGTATTGGCTTTCTATAAAAGGAATTTATACTTTAAAAAATCATGAAGCTGTAAAAATATTTGATAACAAGGATATTCACTAAAGTTAATAAATATAAAGAAAAAGAGGATCATTTATTTGCCCAAGAGGGATAAGATTAACTGTATTATATGTGATTTATTTGTACAATGAACTAGTAGGGAGTCATCAAAGAATATTATTGACCAATATTTGATACCACGAAAAAGATATGAAGTTTATAAACTAGTAATTACATTATGATTCTATACTTATAAAGAATGTATGCAATATAATGGATATTTGGATGTATATACAAATATTGATTGGTGTGTATCAAATGTAAAAAGTGTGGTTCTCACTGAAGATATTACTGACGTGTTATTGTAATTTTTAATGTTTTCTTTTTAATTATATTTTTAAAATTTCTATAATGAGAACATATCACTTTCATGAGGGAAAATGTTTTTTGAAATAACATTAAAATGATTAGAAATTTATACTATTTATTATATAGCATTTTAAATGATTCTTTTAAATTTATTTTGCTTTAATAATTTTTCTTGACACATCCTCATGAAAGAATAAATCATTAAATAAATGAATGTGCTAAATCATGAGAACAGAATCATCAATTAAGAAATGCTATCATTTAAGAAATGAACATAGAAAAGTGTCACCAGTGATGCAGTTTATAACTGTAAATGATATGAATATATATTTTCTAAATGTCTGGTGTTTGTTTTCAAAGAACATTGGCATAGAGTTGAGTCAATATTCAACAGATATCTTTTAGTGAGATTATGAACTTTTATACTTTACAATTTATTTCAAAAAATATTCACTAGTTAATAATTTTTGTGCAATATAAGTTATTAAAAATTATTGCCGGGCTTGGTGGCTCAGCCTGTAATCCCGAGCCTTTGGGAGGCTGAGGTGAGTGGATTGCCTGAGCCCGTGGGTTCGAGACCCGCCTGGGCAGCGAGACCTCATCTCTACAATAAATCAAAAAATCAGCCAGGCGTGGTAGCGCATGCCTGTAATTCCGGCTACTTGGAAGGCTGAGGTGGAAGGATCACCGGAGCCCAGCAGGTCGAGGCTGCCGTGGCCGGGAGCGGCCACTGCACTCCAGTCTGGGTGACAGAGTGAGACTCCAAATCAAAAAAAAAAAAAAAAATTATTAAATATATTGTCAATATATACATAATTTAAGTAGATTGATTTTTATAATTTTTTTCTATTCCTATTTCTTTTGTTAATATGAATTAAAACAGCTCATATAATTTTGAAATCTTACACTTAACAATATTAATCTTTGCTAGTCTTTTAAACTACTCATGAATGTGTATATATAAAAATCATATGATTATATTGAGCAATATATCAGTATACTAATGATGTTTATGACTCTCAAGTATGGGGTTTGATTATATCAAATGATATAAAGAATATTCTATTAGGTTTTTAAACTGAATGTATGGCATATGTTTTAGAAAATATAGAAAAGCAAAGTATTGTTTTTTATTTTCTAAATTATTACCTAGCACTTAGTAAGCTACATTTCACTTTTTTGTGTGAACTACAAATATTAGCAGTTATTTTAGAAAATAAAAGAGGAAAATTTTCTATACCTTGTTTTAGGAATCCAAGTTGAGTAGTCTATTTTGTTCAGTGACCAGTCAGTCCTATGGCAAGGGAAGAAGTAAAAGTTTAGACAGTTATTGTCTGAGACATCAACTTATTTTGTCCAGATTTCTCTAAAGTTTAAGTGAATTATTTTGCACATAATTTAAAAAGCTACTGACCCTAAAAAAAGAATACATGTGATATTTCCAAGTTCTATACCACCTTTTGCCATTGCAATTCCTAGGTAATACTTTAATTATACTCACCCTAGAGCCCCAAAATTCTATTTTAGAACTCTCATTTTGTTCATATGGCTTTTTTTTAAGTATGCATAATTATTTTTCCATTGAAGAATTCCGGTTTTATATTTGCACAATGTGAAATGCTTTGTACAAGATACATACAACATTTAACTAAACTTAGTGAAATAATAATACTCGCATACACTTATCAACACATTCAGTATTATTTCAATTATAATAAATGATTGGTTTAAAAAATAGCTATAATTTAGTATATATACATTGGAAATATAAAATAATGTTTATCAGACTCATTAAAACTGCATCTCTGGGACAATAGAATTCCATATATTAGTTAGAAAAGTTCTAGCTTCTTCATAATAAAAACTTAATTTTAAAGAGTAATTAGATAACAACCCTATAGAAAGTATTCCATGCAATAAGAAATACAAAATCCTCCCCAAATCTTTTTTTGAAGATAACATCACATTGATACCCAAATCTGACAAAGACTCAACAAGGAAAGAGAACTACAGGCCAATTTCTTTGTCAAACATAGATGCAAAAATTCTCAGCAAGATTCTAACAAACAAGATTCTAGCAAATCAGATCCAACAACGCATCTCAAGAATCATCCACCATGACCAAGTAGGCTTCATTCCTGGGATACAGGGATGGTTCAGCATCTGCTAGACCACAAATGTAATTAAATACATCAACAGTTGTGAAAACAAGAACCACTTGCTCATATCATTAGACGCAGAAAAACCTTCCAACAAAATCCAGCATCCCTTCTTGATAAAAACCCTTGAGTACCTAGGCAGAGAAGTGACATTCCTCAAAATAGTAAGAGTCAACTATGATAAACCTGCAACTCATACTGCTTAACAGACAGAAAGTGAGAGCGTTTTTACTGACAATGAGAACAAGGTAAGGTTGTGCACTCTCATCCCTCCTGTTCAACATAGTGTTGTAAGTCCTAGCTAGAGCAATTAGGCAAGAGAAGGAAATAAAAGATATTCAAACACAAAGTCAGGCAATCCCTATTTGCAGACAATATGATCCTATATCTTGAAAAGCCAAGGAAATTTGTCAAAAGACTCCTTGCACTGATAAATGACTTTGGCAAAATCTCAGGGTACAGAATAAATGTGCAAAAGACAATAACATTCCTATACACCAACAGTAAATAGGCAGAGAACCAAATAAAAAGTACAATACCATTCACAATAGCCGCAAAATAATGAAATACCTTGCCATCTTCCTAACCAGAGAAGCGAAAGACCCTTACGATGAAAACCACAAAACACTGTTCAAAGAAATCAAAGATGACAAACAAATGGAAAAACATTTCATGCTCATGGACTGGAAGAATCAATTTTGTTATGATGTCCATTCTACCCAAGGCAATCTACAGATTCATCACAATACCCATCAAACTACAAATATCATTCTCCTCAGATCTGGAAATGACAGTGCAGAAATTCATGTGGAAACAAAAAAAAAGAGCACAAATAACCAAAGCCATCCCCAGCAAAAGAAACAAGCAGGAGGTATCACAATCCGACTTTAAACTTTACATGAGGGTATAATAATCAAAACAGCCTGGTACAAAAAAAGCATATAGATCAATGGAACAGGATAGAGGTTCCAGAAGCAAAAACTCAATCTCAAGATTTCCAGCAAGATGGTGACAGAACAAGGTGGACTGTGAGAGTCTCTGCAAAAGTGAGTGTCCATGAAGACTCTCCACACGAGTGGGTATGTGCCTGTGGTTGAGTGAAAGTCTTTCTGAGGGGAGACTTGGGTTCATGCATCTGGAGCTTTCCTCCAAAGGTGACTGCAACCCCCCCACCACCCTGAGATTAGAGCCCTGGGTGCACAAAATCATCTACTGCTCTCGGGACTCTCCTGAGGAAAGCCTTCTGAATTCAGCTGATCCTCATCACCTGGAGCCCAGTCCACATAATCACCTGTGACCGCAAAGTGACTGGAGCCTGGGATCTGTGTAGACAGTATTCAGGGAGAGCTGGAGAGGACCTGCATTGCCCCTTCCAGCTCCACCCAGCCTCCACCTTGAGACCTAGAGGTAATCTCCTGAAACTTGGAGACACAGATGCCCCTCCCCCACACTAGATAGGACACAGACGCATCAGATCTGAGTGGGAGACTTGACAGGCAGCAAGCTGGGTGAGTCCAGATCTGATCCTCCCTCCTCCCACATAGGCATGGGGTATATGACCCACACTGAGAGCAACCTTATCAGCCTATGCTGAGAGCAGAGGGGAGGGGCCAGAGATCACAACTGAAAGGAAGTTGGACTCACAGGAACCACCTCAGACTGAGTTTTGTTTTTCTGTTTGTCTGTTTTTGTTTTTGTTTTTGCTTTTTGAGTTGGAGTCTCACTCTGTCACCCAGACTGGCACGCTCCTGGCCATCGCAGCCTTGACCTGCTGGACTCCAGCGATTCTTCCATCTCAGTCTTCCAAGTAGCTGGAACTACAGGCGCCCGCTAAAATGCCTGACTAATTTTTTGATTTATTGTAAAGATGAGGTCTCACCAAGTTGCCCAGGTGGGTCTCGAACACTTGGGCTCAGGCAATCCACTCACCTCAGCCTCCCAAAGTATGGGATTACAGGCTGAGCCACCGAGCCCACTTGTCTGTTTGTTTTGCTTGGGTCTTTTTGTTTTCTTTTTTTTCTTTTTTTTCCCCTCTCTGTTTTTGATTATGTTTTTGTACTTGCTTTGTTTCTGTCATTTTATTGCTTTTTTTAGACTTTCTGTTTGTTTATGGGTATTTTTGAGGAAGAGTACATCAATGGGGGGGTCTCTATCAGTTTGTGTGTTTGTATGATTGTCAGTATGTTTTAGTTTTTTAAATCTTTTCTGTCTTTGTGCCTTTTTTCATTGTTAGTTGGCATGCCTGTCTGTTTTCCCTCTTATTCTCTCTCTCCACCTTCCTCTCATCCCCTCCTTCCTTTTTCCATTCTTTGCCTTTTTCTTACCTCATTTTGCTTTCAGGGACCAAACTTATACCCCCACTGCATGGACAGATTGTAAGGCAGTGGAAAGTGGGTTCAAGGGGAACCACACACCTCTCAGTGAATACTGGGATCTGGAGGCACTTTCTGAATCACAGCTCCCCTCTCAATTAAACCTCAAAACTGTAAAAAGTATAGTCCCCAACCCACAGTCCCATTTCAGAAATTAATAAAACCAGAGGATCCACATAAGGAAGAATAGGAGATTGATCAAACATAAGTAAAACTAACCCCATTCCTGAACAACAAGAATGAAAGAAGTATATAAAAAAAAGGAGGGAGGAAAATCTACACAAAATAAAAAATCCAAAAGAAGAACATGGGTCTAACACAGACCCCTGAGAGGTCAGCCACTGAGAATATAGACTTTAGAATGTAAACTGCAAATAATGGCAAGTCCCCAGAATGACTGGTCTCAAACAACAAACCCAGATATCACACATTAATAAAGAGAAAAAGTAGAATTGAGATGAGCCAAGAGGAAAGAATGAAGGAGTTGATAACTGAGATAACAGCAATAAAGAATACAGTGAATGAAATAAATAACAAACTGATAAGCATGGAAAGCAGAATTAGCCAAGCAGAAGAATCTCATAGCTTGAGGAACAAATATGGAGCTAACCTAAACTGTCAGATATATAGCAAAAAAGCTTAAAAAGTCAGAGCAAATACTTCAAGAGATGAGTAATTATTTCAAGAGTCTGAACCTAAAATTAATTGGACTTCCTGAGACAGACAGAGACCACCCTGAACAAACAATCCATGAAATCATCCAAGAAAACTTCCTTCATCTCATCGGTGATGTGAAAATTCAAACACAAGAGATCCAGAGACCCCCCTGCAAGATGACAAATGAGTAGACCAACTCTTAGTCACATAGTAATTTACCGACACAAAGTAGGTACAAGACAAAAAAATCCTAAAGGCAGCAAAAGAAAAAGGTCAGACTACCTACTGAGGAAGACCAATTAGAATAGCAGGAGATTTATCTACAAAAACACTTCTGACTAGGAGAGCTTAAAGACCAATCTTCAAAATTCTCAGAGATAAACAATTTCAATCAAGAACTACCAATCCAGTTAAGCTAACCTTCATAAGTGATGGAAAATTAAAATCTTTCCCAGACATTCACCCTAAGAACTTACACTGCCTCTAGACCAACACTTAAGAAACACTTAAGAAAATATTAAACACAGAAGAAAAGAAAAAAAAAAAAAAAGAATTACAATGCCCTTCACAAGAATGCAGGAAAAAGATTGAAAACACACATGAATCAACACAAAAATCAAAAGAAAGGCAACAAACAACAGTAACAACAACGAACTCTATAAGAACACCATGACAGGGATAAACTCTCACATTTCAATAATTAGCCTGACTGTTGATGGACTAAATGCATCACTGAAAAAACAGAGAATGGCAAAATGGATAAAATATCATGAGGCAACAATATAGTGTCTCCAAGAGACTCATCTCACCAGAAAGGACACTCACAGACTCAAAGTAAGAGGATGGGATACAAAAGTTCAGGTGAATGGAACACAAAAGAAAGCAGGAGTCACAATTTTAATATCAGATAAAATATCCTTTAAGCTATCAAAAATCAAAAAAGTCACAGAGGGTCACAACATAATGATAAAATGTTCAATCCATCAACAAGAAATATCTACCCTAAACATATATGCCCTCAACATAGGAGCACCATTTTTCATAAAACAGCTTCTAGATAATCTTTAAAAAGATATTGACTCTAACACTATCATTGCTAAGGAACTAAATGCTCCACTCACAACTCTAGAGAGATCATCAAGACAAAAAATCAACAAGGAGATCTGGAACCTCAACATGATGCTTGACCAAATGGACTTAACTGATACCTACAGAACATTTCACCCAACAACCACTGAATATACAATCTACTCATCACCACATGGAATATATTCTAAGATCAATCACATCCTCAGCCATAAATCAACTATAAACAAATTTCACAAAATTGAAATCCTGCCATGTACCTTCTAAGACCATAATGGAATAAAAATGAATATCAACATCAACAAAGTTACCCCCAAACCCACAAATACATGGACAATAAACAGCATAATTCCTAGCAACTCCTGGGTCAATGTGGAAATCAAAACAGAGATTAAAAGATACCTGGAAACAAATGAAAATAAAGAACCATTACCAAAACCTCTGGGATGCAATGAAAATAGTACTAAGAGGGGAATTCATATCTCTATGAAGAAAATGGAAAGATCACAAGTTAACTGCTTAACAAATCACATAGGGAAGCTAGAAAAGCAAGACCACCAAAACCTTAACTTCAGCAGAAGAATACAGATCACCAAAATAAAAGCCCAAATTCAGGACATAGAAGACAAAAAGATTACAAAAAAATCAATGAAACAAAAAGTTTGTTCTTTGAAAGGAAAAACAAGATTGATGAACCCTCAGCTAGACCGGTCAAGAAAAAGAGAGAAAAAACCCAAATAAATGCAGTCAGAAATGCAAAAGATCAAGTAACAACTGACCCCAAAGAAATACAAAAGATTACCAGAGACTACTATGTACACTTATATAGAAACAAACTTGAAAGCCTAAAGGAAATGGAGGACTTTCTGTCATCATCTCACAACCTCACCTAAATAGAGAAGCTAAATAGACCAATAACAATCCAGGAAATTGACAATGATATAAGAAAATTACCTACAAAAAAGTCCTGGATCAGATGGCATTCCAACAGAATTCTACAAAGCATACAAGGAGGAACTGATACCAATCCTACTGAAAGTATTCCAGGCACTTGAGAAAGATGGAAATGTCCCCAAATCATTTTACAAAGTTAACATCATATTGATACCCAATCCAGGTAAAGATCAAACAAAGAAGAAAACTACAGGCCATAATCCTTGATGGACATAGATACTAAAATTCTCAACAAGATCCTAGCATATCAGATTCAACAATACATCTTAAAAATCATCCACCACAACCAAGTAGGCTTCACCCCAGGATGCAGGGCTGATTCAACATTTATAAGACCATAAACATAATTAAATACACCAAGAGATACAAAAATAAAAACCACATGATTGTATCATTAGGTCAGAAAAAGATTTTGATAAATTCAGCATCCCTTCTTGATAAAAACCCTTGAACTTCTAGGCATAGATGGAAATGCCTCAAAATAGTAAGAGCCATCTGTGAGAAACCCACAGCCAACACACTGCTAAACAGATAAATTGGAACCATTTCCCCAGAAAACTGGAAATAGACAAGCTTTCTTACCCCTCCTTTTCAACATTGTTTTGGAAGTCTATGCTAGAGAAATCAGACAAGAGATGGGGATCAGGGACATCCAAATAGGAAAAGAGGAAGTCAATTTATCCCTATTTGCAGACGACATTATGCTGTACCTCGAAAACCCAAGAGAATCTGTCAAAAACCTTGCACTGATAAAGGAATTTGGCAAAGTCTCAGGGTACAAAATCAGTGTGAAAAAGACAGTCACATTTCTATACATCAATAATAAACAAACAGAAGCCCAAATAAAAAGCACAATTCCATTCACAATAGCCACAAAATAAATGAAATACCTTGGCATCTTCCTAACCAGAGATGTGAAAGACCTTTTACAATGAAAACTACAAAACACTGCTCAGGAAATCAAAGATAACACAAACAAATGGAAAAAAATGCTCATGGGTTGGAAGAGTCGACATTGCTAAGATGTCCATCCTACCCAAGGCAATCTATAGATTTAACACAATACCAATTAAGTTGCCAGCAGCATTCTTCTCAGACCTGGAAACAACAATACAGGAATTAATATGGAAGCATAAATAACCACAAATTGCTCAAACAATCCTAAAAAAAAAAACAAGGTAGGAGGTGTTATACTCCCAGACTTTAAATTGTATTATAAAGCTATAATAATCAAAATAGCCCAGTATTGGTACAAGAACAGGCATATAGACCAGTGGAACAGGATTGAGATTCCAGAGGCAAAACCTCAATTTCTGAACCAATTCGTCTTTGAAAACGCCTCCACCAACAACAACTGGGGAGAGTAGAACCCATTCAGTAATTGGTCCTGGGAAAACTGAGTGACCACATGCAAAAGATTAAAACAAGACCCCTACCTATCTATCACTTTACATAAAAATCAACTCTAAATGGATCAAAGACCTAAATGTAAAACCTCAAACTATAAGAATCTTAGAAAATGCAGGGAACACCCTTATGGAAATTGGAACTGGCAAACAATTCCTGATCAAAACCCCAAGTGCCCATACCTTAAAAGATAAGATAGACAAGTGGAACCTCATCAAACTGACAAGTTCTTTTAAAGCTAAAGAAGCCATCAAGAGAGCAGAGAGACAGCTCACAGGCTGGGAAAAATATTTGCCAACTGTATGTCTGACAAAGGCCTAATAACATCTAGGATCTATAAGGAACTCAGAAGTGCTGAAAAAAAAAAAAACAAACAACCCCATCACAAGGTGGGCAAAAAATATGAATAAACAGTTCTCAAAAGACGATATTCAAGCAGCCAACAGATACATGAAAAAATGCTCAGCCTCACTAGTCATCAAAGAAATGCAAATTAAAACTACACTGAGATACCACCTAACTCCAGTCAGGGTGGCCATCATCAATAACTCAAAAAACAACAGATGCTGGAGAGGATGTGGTGAAAAGGGAACACTTCTACACTAGTAAAGCCTCAGTGGAAAACAGTGTGGCGATTCCTATAAGATCTAAAAATTGACCTTCCATACGACTTTTCAATCTCCCTACTGGGAATATACCCAGAAGAACTCAAATCACTCTATAAAAAAGATACCTGCACATACATGTGTACTGCAGCATTGTTCACAACAGCAAGGACATGGAACCAACCATGCTGCCCATCAACAGAGGACTGGATTAAAAAAATGTGGTGCATATGCACAATGGAATATTATGCAGCCATAAAGAAGAACAAAATCATGAACTTCACAGTTACCTGGATGGACTTAGAGTCTATAATACTGAGAGATCTTTCACAGAAACAAATAACTGAGTATCACATGTTCTCACTCATAAGCGAACCTTAAACCACTATCATAATACTCTAAGAAAAGGAGTGGCAATAGTAGGAAACTGTGAGGGTTTGGGGGGAGCAGATGGGGAGGTGGGATTGGCAGTAGTGGGAATCTGCCTGGGGAAGGGGCGGCACCTCATCAACAAGAGTACTCGCAATGAACATTTGTATACCTAACCCTGAATTGTACCCTACATCTTCAAAATAAAAAAGTTAAAAGTTTAAAAAAATCCCAAAAAACTTGATCTCTCTACAAACTCATCTTTGACAAAGTCATAAACCAACAACCAGGGAAAAAGAAAACCTTATTCAGCTGAGAAAACTGGCTGACCACATTCAGAAGGATGAACTAGGAGCCCTACCTCTCACCATACACAAAAATCAACTTTAAATAGAGCGAAGACCTAAATGTAAAACCTCAAACTATAAGAATCTTAGAAAAATGCAAGAGACACCCTTATGTATATTGAAATAGGCAACGAATTCCTGATCATAACTCCAAAAACATACACCATAAAAGCTAAGATAGACTAATGGGACCCCATCAAACTGAAAATCTTTTTCATAGTAAAAGAAACCATCAAGAGAGTGGGAAGACAACCCATAGAATGGGGAAAAAGTATTTGTAACTGTGTATCTGACAAAGGTCTAACATCCAAGGTCTACAAGGAACTCAAACAAGCCAAAAAGAAAAAAGCAAACAACTCAATTAAAAAGTGAGCAAAAGACATGAAAAGACACTTCTCAAAAGTAGACATGTGAACAGACAACAAACACATGAAAAAAATGCTCAGCCTCACTAATTATTAGAGAAATGCAAATCAAAACCACACTGAGATATCACCTAACTCCAGTAAGAATGACCATCATTAATAAAACAAAAATCAACAGTGCTGGTGAGGATGCGGAGAAAAGGGAACACTTCTACACTATTGGTGGGAGTGCAAACTAGTTCAACCTTTATGGAAAACAGTGTGGCAACTTCTGAAAGAACTAGAAATAGACCCTACATACAACCCAGCAATGCCCCTTCTGGGATTATATCCACAGGAAGATCCACCTGTGTCTTTTTACGAAAAAAATATTTGCACACACATGTTTATTGCAGCGTTATTCACAATGGCAAAAACATGGAACCAACCCTGCTGCCCATCAAAAGTGGACTGGATAAATAAAATGTGGAACCTATACACAATGGGGTACTACACAGACTTAAGAAGGACAAAATTCTGGATTTCACAGCAAGTTGGATGGATTTAAAGTCCATCATACTCAGTGATTTATCAAGGAAACATTACTGAATACCACATGTTCTCACTTGTAAGTGGGTCCTGAACATTTATCACAGTATTATAAGAAAGCAATCAGCAATAGCAGCAATAGGGGATAGGGGGCATCTAGCATCACTAAGGGTACCTGAACCTAAGTCAGACAATGTGAGGACCAGTTAAGGGCACAAACTTCACCTGCACCTAAACTTCTTATGAGCCTAATCCTGACTTCTGCCCACATCTTTACAAATCAAAAGAAAATAGTAATTAGATACTATTTCATTAATATTTTAGCTAAATTGATCTCATAAGTATTTATATCCAATTTAATGATATGTTTCAGATTATCAAATATATTTTTTAAAAGTTTAAGTACTCTTAAATAAAAATATCCGTTTTCATTTCCACAAAGAAATGTGATTTAAAAAGTATGATATTATGCTGTGTCATTAAATGCTATCACAATAATTGGCTGTGATCAATATGTAAGAATTGGATCATATTCTTTAATTTTAATTTATAAAGAAAGTACTATTGTATTTCATTAGTTCTTTGCAAACTATTGTTTTCCCAGATGCGTTTTAGTGTAAAATAAATTACAGTACTAGCATAATGAATATTTGAGGAGATTCAAGAACTTTAAAGAGCAATACAATGCATTCATATGAGTATTTAACTTGCTTTGGTTTTATTTCCAAAGTCTTTTCTAGGGTTTTACAAGGATTGAGAATCTTTCTGTGCTGTTCACATTTTCAAAGCTATGTAATTTTGTCAAAAGAGTGGAAAACTTTCTATATTTAAAGTAAAAATAATAAACACTTGGTGAAATCCTGCTCAAAAACACAATTTATATGCAGAGGTTACAAAGAATGAATTGGCCTGGATACAGGTCTGGATATCTAAATAATTATGAATAACATGAAATGCATTTCAGAGCCAGATTCTGAATAAGCTTTAAAGTCGTACTGAGAAGCTCATACTTTACCCTATATGCCTTGAATTAAAAACAGAGTGTATGTATGTGTATATTAATATGATACGATTTAATTTTCAAAAAGTTATAGCAACAATATTGAGACTTGATCAGATCGGTGTGTGGAAAGAAGATGTCAATAAGAAGGAGGTTATTGAAGAAATTTAAAAGTGTGGTGGACAAGTTTCAGAGCTCAAATAAATATTGGTAGTGTTAAGAAGCAATGACAGAGAGAAGTAACAAAACAGAGAATTTGAAGAGCTCAGTGAAAATTTTCATATGGGGAATTAAAAAGGAAGAATTAAAATATGTTTGAAATATACATAGTAAATTTTTAAAAATATGATTGATTGGTTGAATAAATTAATAGATGTCTTAAGTGAGGGGAAAAGAAACAAACAAAATTTGTTTTGAACCAAAAGCTTTTTTGTTTATACTTTTGCTCTGTCAAAATTGTTATTTAACTTTTTTTTTTTTGAGTTGGAGTCTCACTCTGTCACCCAGACTGGAGTGCAGTGGCTGCTCCCGGCCACCGCAGCCTCCACCTGCTGGGCTCCAGCGATCCTTCCGCCTCAGCCTTCCGAGTAACCGGAATTACAGGCATGAGCTACCACTCCCGGCTGATTTTTTTTTTTTATTTATTGTAGAGATGAGGTCTCGCTGCCCAGGTGGCTCTAGAACCCGGGGGCTCAGGCAATCCACTTACTTCAGCCTCCCAAAGGCGCGGGTTTACAGGCTGAGCCACCGAGCCCAGCTATTTAACTTTTTTAATGTAAACAATTGTCGTTTTACAAAAAAGTTGCAAAGATAGTACAGAGTCCTATATACCCTTCACCCAGCCTCACGTATTTTATCAACCTACGTAATCATGATATATTGATAAAATCTGAGGAATAAGTATTCTTACTATAATATTAACTAAACTACAGTCTTTGTTTAGATTTCACCTGTCTTCCACTAATGTCCTTTATCTATTATATTATCCAATTCAGAATACCTCTCTGCATTTAGCCATCAGGTCTCCTTAGGTATCTATAACCACTTCTCAATTGCCTTGTCTTTTATAAGCCAGTCATTTGTGAATAATATGGGCTAGGTCATTTGTAGAATAACACTCAATAGGGATTTGTCTAATGTTTTATTTTTATTTTATTTTCATGATCAGACTCAAATTATGAATTTTGAGAAAGATTGCCACAGAGATGAAAGGCCTTTCTCAAAACATCACACCAAGAATAAATGATACAACCACAACTAATTACTAATGAAATCAACCTTGGTAATTTGGTTAAGGTAGTGTCTGCCAGGTTTCTACAGGGTAAAGTTATCACTTTTTTCTTTCCTTTCTGGTTAGAAGTGAGCCCAGCCCAAAATCAAGGAGAGGAAAATTAAACTGCTTCTTCTTTTAGGGGCAGTAGCTACATATATTATTTGACATTCATCTGTAAAAGTGATTTTCCTTTCTCCCCCATTTATTGATTTGTTCATTCATTTATTTATGTTAGCATAGATTTGTGACTTCTTTTATATGTGGGATTATAAATTCAGCACCATTTTTTTTTTTTTTTTGAGTCGGAGTCTCACTCTGTCACCCAGACTGGAGTGCAGTGGCCACTCCTGGCCACCGCAGCCTCGACCTGCTGGGCTCCAGCAATCCTTGCCTCAGCCTTCCAAGTAGCTGGAATTACAGGTATGTGCTACCACGCCCGGCTGATTTTTTGATTTATTGTAGAGATGAGGTCTCGCTGCCCAGGCAGGTCTCGAACCCACGGGCTCAGGCAATCCACTCACCTCAGCATCCCAAAGGCGCGGGATTACAGGCTGAGCGACCGAACCCGGCCACCAGTACCATATTTTTAAAATTTTGTTCTAAATTTGACCATTAGAATTTTTTTTTAGGGAAGAGATACTTTAAAATTATATTTAAATTAAAAAGAAAAACTGTTTAGATACAACTGGATACAATATTTCAATTAGATAGGAGAAATAAATTGAAGAGGTCTTTTGTACAACATTGCGACTATAGTTAATAACAATGTGTTGCATTTTTGAAAATTGCTGAGAGTAGATTTTAAATGTTCTCACTGTGAAAAAAAGATAACTGTAAAAAAAATGGAAAAACACACAAAATAAACACATGGTTTTGTGAATTAGTATAAGATAAACATCCTTGTAAACACCATTGGGAACAAAAAAGAGAATCCTACCAGCTATTCTGAAAATCCCTATAAAATAATCCCTGTTCTAATTATTTTCCTTGACATAACCACTCTTCCAACTTTTAAAGTAATCCTTTTTGCGTGTTTGTAATAGTTCTAGCATCAATTTGTGCATTCCTAGACACCATACTCTTCCACTTGTTTTTAATAATTGATATGTGTTTTAAATATGTGTAGACTCCTTATAAGTTTTTCTTTCATTTCCTTTTACCTATTGAGGAACTCAACCGTTAACCTGTATAATTTCTCAAAATCTGGACTTTGCTAACTGCATACTTACAGTATATCTCTGCATGCTCTTAAATTCTCTGTCACTTCAGTAAGTTGGCATAGAGATTTCATCAGACTCGTCTTCAGTTCCTTTGATAAGACTATAAGCATTGCTACATTTTTCTATCATCAGACACTAATATTTGATTTTTCTCTTCTTTTTGTAATATCAGTAGTTTTTAATGTACATTGCCCAAATCCACTAATTCATCGGAACTTGTAAAACTTTGATAGTCTAATCCCATAATGTTGTTTTCATTTACAGTCATGTGCTGCATTACAATGTTTCAGTCAACAATAGACCACATATATCTTGGTGGTTCCATGAGATTATAATGGAGCTGAAAAGTTTCTATTATCTTGTGACACCATAGTCATAGTAAAGTTGGAGCATAACACATTCCTTATGTGTTTGAGGGGATGACAGTGTAAACATACTATGCAGCCAGTCAGTAAAAATATAACATGTACAAATATGTACAGTAACATTATACTTAAAAATGATAATAGCCAGGTGTGGTGGCTCATGCCTGTAATCCCACCACTTTGGGAGGTGGAGGCAAGAGGATTGCCTGAGTTCAGGGGTTCAAGACCAGCCTGGACAACTTGGCGAGAACTCATCTCTACAATAAATCAAAAAAATAGCTGGGTGTTGTGGCTAGTGCCTGTGGTTCCAGTTATTTGGGAGACTGAGGCAGAAGGATCACCTGAGCCTAGCAAGTCAAGGCTGCAGTAGCCATGAGTGTGCCACTGCACTCCCGCATGGGCAACAGAGTGAGATTCCAACTCAAAGAATAAAAATGACAATGATAATAAATGACTATGTGACTGGTTTATGTATTTGCTAGACTAAATTTTTAATAATTATTTTAGAATGTACTACTTCTACTTATTTAAAGAAAACAGTTAACTGTAAAATAGCCTTAGGCTGTTCCTTCAGGGGGTTTTCCAGAAGAAGGAACTGTTATTATAGGAGATGACAACTTCATGTATGTTATTGCCACTGACAATCTACCAGAGGGACAAGTTGTATAGATGGAAGACAGTAATATCAATGATCCTGACCCTGTGTAGGCCTCAGCTAATGTGTATATTTGTGTCTTAATAAAAGTGTTTAAAAACTAAAAAAAAAAAAAAACTTATAGAATAAAAATGTGAAGAAAAATATTTGTGTACGGCTATGCAATATGTTCATGTTTTCAGCTAAGTTATTACAAAGTCAAAAATTAAACAAAAACTGTTTATAGAGTAAGAAAGTAACAGTAAACTAAGGTTAATTTATTATCAGAGAAAAATATTTTTATAAATGTAATCTGCTGTAAGTGTACAGTGTTTTTAAATTCCACAGTAGTATACAGCAATGTCCTAGGCCTTCACATTCACTCACCTCTTACTCACTGACTCACCCAGAGCAACTTCCAATCTTGCAAGCTCCATTCATAAGTGCCCTCTACAAACGTATCATTTTTTATGTTTTATACTATATTTTTGCTGTACCTTTTCTATGTGTAGAAATGTTTAGATACACAAATACCATGGTTCTACAATTGCCTACAGTATTCAACACAATAGCATGCTGTACATATTTGTATTGTAGGAGCTATGGGCTATAGGCTATACCATATAACCTAGATGTGTAGCAGGCTATGCCATCTAGATTTGTGTAAATGATGCATGACTGTATTATCTGGTGCAATTTTATAAGAAAAGAGAGCAAAAAGTGATTGTTTCTTTCATGTTAGCTACATAGATTTCAAAGTAGTACATTCATTTTCTGTCATCCAGAGAAGTTAATTTATTTGGATTTTTTGAATATCAATATAAACTGAAGAGTATAAACATAGTTGAGGGATATTATTCCATTATATTTCATATGCCAATTGAGTTGCAAATGTCCCCATCTTTTATCAGCAGGAGCCTCTTCAAGTTGCCTCCCGAGTCCTATCAACATAACCATAGTGATCGGCAATGAATTTCTGGAGACTTCATTTAACAGAGCTTGTATAAAACCTGTCTCCAATTATACTATTCCTGCTCCAGACCATATATGTTTAAGCCATTGTTCCAAGAAGCCTTGGTTACCTTTATAATAAAATTATGTTTTAAGACTACAATTCAATCGTTTCTCAGCCTTCTGGGTAAGATCAAGTATAAGACTACAATCTGAGTTCTTGGAATATTGGATTGGTAATGTTTCTAGATCTCTAAATATATGTATAAAAATAGATTCATGAATAGTATATGTTAATAAGTTGGGTGGAGCTTAAGATGGCAGTCGACAGGTTGGGCTGTAAAAATCTCCATGGAGGCAAGTGACAATAAATACTCTCTGAGGGAGTAGGTGGGCACGGGTGGGAGGTGAAAGTTCATCTGAGGGAATACTCAGCTGCATGCACCCGGGTCCCCCCTCTGAGGGCGAATGCAACACCCCCCTCCCCCCGAAATTAGAGCTCAGGCCCCAAGATCACCACAGAAACGTCTACTGCCTGCTGAACGTGCCTGAGAAAAGCCTGCTGAATCCAGCTGATTCCCAGCATCTGGCACCCGGGTGCACACCATCATGTAGCAAACCAGATCACTGGAGTGCAGGATTTGATTTTTGGAAAAAGAGCCACTGGGGGAATCCTGAGAGAAGAATACATGCCTGGTGAGGAGCCACACACTGCAGCCATTTTCCAGGCAGAGATTTGCATTGCTCCACCCAGCCCCCCACCCCCAACCTCTAACTTGTTGCCTAAGCAACACACCACAAAGTATTGCCCCAGGTGCTCCCTTACCATTGAAGGAGGAGAGAGGCCTAACAAGGCACTGGAAGGGGCAGGACAGAGCTCAGAGATCAGATCTCTGTGAATGGCAGATCAATTACTCATGACTGGATTGCGGTCCACAGGAAATATCCTGAGAGCACAAACTTCAGAGGGACTGTGCTGAGTTCCAGATGCCTCACCCCATACCCTAATCCAGCCATGAAACAAAGGGTGTGGCCAGAAAAGGATGAGGAAGAACTCCAAAGAGATCAGTGGTGAGTCCGGAGCTGAACCAAACCCCCTCCTCACCAGCAATCCTCTGAACGTCAGACCCACACGGCTGGGCCAAGACTGAGAGGGACAAACCCAGTTGGAGCCGGGACATCAGTTGCAAGAGGAGAACTCCATTCCAGGATAGGCCTGGTTGGGGCAACCTCATGAGAGTACATACCTGGGGAAGAGACTAACCTGTACATCCCCAACAGAGATCTCCCTGACCATAGGAGCCTGGGAGGGGAGGACTACAGCCCCACCCACCTGCACTGCCCCTCCTCCTTTCCTGCTCTGTTCCCTAAGGAAAGAGTGAAAGAGGTGGCTTTGCAGGAGAAATCTGATTAGAGGAACAATTACAGAGCCTGCCAGAAGAGGACAGTTTTTTTTGTCTTTGTTTTTGTTTTTTGTTTTTTTCTGTTTTTTTTTTAAATTTTCAATTATTTTTTAATTTTAAACATTTTCTGACTGTTTAGTTCATCTATTTTTAAAATATTTTTGCTTTGTGCATGAAGGTGTATGTGAGGCTTTGACCTGCATCCCCTCCCTAAATTTTTTTTTCATATCTTTCCCCATTTCTTTCTGCTTTTATTTGTCATTCTCTGTTTATGTGTGTTTGTGAATAATTGGGTACTCATCTTTTGATTTTGGTGCTGGATTTTGCTCTTTTGTTCTTCTGAGGGTTTTTTAATATTTATTTTTTATAGTTTAAGGGGTGTGTCAATATATGTGTGAGGGTTCCACCTGAATCCCCCCACCCTTTTTTTCCTTCTCTTTTTTCTTTTTTCTTATTCTCCCCCCTTCAGTCTTTTTGCCTTTCTTCTCTATTCACTTTGTACTAGGCATGTGTGTGTGTTTAGTTTTCTTGGGGGTTTTCTGTTGTTGTGGTTTGTTTTGTCTTGCTTTGTTGTTATTGCAGATTGCCTTGAAGTGTGGGTTGGTTTCTGCTTTGCATCATCATATAAAGTGATGGTGGGGAGTGGATCTCAGGGAAAACTTACCACAATAAGTGATCATTGTAATTTGCAGGTAGCATCTGACTCCTATCACCTATACCCCATTTTACTTGGATTTCAAAAACTGTAAGAGACAGCAAAGCTTCCCATCCACCATCCTATTTCAAAATAGAACAAATCCACAGCCCAGATCAGGAAAGAATAGAGGAATAAGCAAACATCAGAAGGGAAAGCCTCTCCCGTTGACACTGAATAGCAGAACTAAAGAAAAAAACAAGTGATCTTTCACAAATGAGAAAAAGTCAAAGGAAGACCTCAGGCAATTCCAAGTCTACCAAAGATAAAACTCCTGAGATATCAGACTTTGCTGCCCAATCAATGGAAGTCAACAACAACGGGCCCCAGAATATGAAAAGGATCAGGGGATGGTTGGAAAGAGTGAACAAGTCTCAAGAAAGACAAGATGCAACACTGAAAGAACTTGTAACAGAGATTCTCGCAAAAAATTTCATCCAGGAAATAAATAACAAGATGACAATTATGGAAAGCAGAATTAATCTAGCTGAAGAAAGAATCTCAGAACTTGAAGACCAGAACATGGAATTAACCCAATCTGTAAAAAACATAGAAAGAAGACTCAGAAAGAAAGAACAAAGCCTACAAGAGATGTGTGATTATATCAAGAGGCTGAACCTATGCCTGATGGGTATCCCAGAAGAAGAAAGGGAAAATGAGAACAACTTGGAACAAGTATTCCAGGAAGTAATCCAAGAAAACTTTCCTCATTTCACCAGAGATGTGACCAGCCAAGCACAAGAGATACAGAGAACTCCCACAAGACATCAAATGAGAAGACCAACCCCTAGACACATAGTAATTCACCAACGCAAAGTAGGCACAAAAGAAAAATTCCTAAAGGCAGCAAGAGAGAAAGGTCAGACTACCTACTGGGGAAAACCAGTCAGAATACCAGCAGACCTATCAGCAGAAATACTACAACAAGAAAGGACTGGAGTCCCATATTCAAAGTCCTCAAAGAAAAACAATTTCAACCAAGAATTTCCTATCCAACCAAGTTCAGCTTTATTAGTGATGGAGAATTAAAATCCTTCCCAGACACCCAATCCCTAAGAGATTATGCAGCTTCCCGACCAGACCTACAAGAGACACTTAAAAAGACATTAAGCACAGAAGAAAGAGAGCACAGAATCAACAGAGAATACAACACAGCAAGAAACTTGAAAACACATGCATACATTAACCCCAAAGCAAAAAGAAAACAAGCAAACAAAGAACAAACTTTATAAGAACCTCATGGCCAGGCTTGGTGGCTCAGGCTGTAATCCTGTGCTTTGGGAGGCTGAGGTGAGTCAATTACCTGAGCCCACAGTTCGAGACCCGCCTGGGCAACTTGACGAGATCTCATCTCTACAATAAATAAATAAATAAATTAGCTGGGTGTGTTAGCATGCACCTGTAGTTCCAGCTACTTGGAAGGCTGAGCGGAAGGATTGCTGGAGTACAGCAGCCAAGGCTGTGGTGGCCAGGAGCAGCCAGTGCACTCCAGTCTGGGTGACAGAGTGAGACTCCAACTCAAAAAAAAAAAAAAAAAAAAAAACCTCATGACAGGGATAATCAATCACATTCCAATAATCAGCCTAAATGCGAATGGACTAAATGTACCACTGAAAAGATACAGAATGGCAGACTGGATAAGAAACCATGACCCCATTATTTGCTGCATCCAGGAGACTCATCTCACTACAAGAGACGCAGAGACTCAAAGTTAAAGGATGAAAAGCAAGTTTCCAGGCAAATGGATCACAAAAGAAGGCAGGAGTTTCAATCTTAATATCAGACAAAACAACCTATAAGCAGTCAAAAATTAAAAAGATGCAAAAAGGACACTACATAATGATAAAAGGTTCAATCCATCAACAAGAAATATCCATCTTAAACATATATGCACCCAACACAGGAGCACTAGCATTATAAAACTACTACTAAAAAAATATATTGACTCTAACACTATTATAGCAAGGGACTTGAATACCCCACTGACAGCCCTAGATAGACCAACAAGGCAAAAAAATCAACAAGGAGATCCACAACCTAAACTTGACACTTGACCAAATGGACCTAGTAGATATCTACAGATTATTCCACCCAACAACCACAGAATATACATTCTACTCATCACCACATGAAACATACTCTAAGATCGATCACATCCTTGGTCATAAATCAAGCATAAACAAGTTCTATGAGGTTGAAATCTTGCCATGCACATTTTCAGACCACAGTGGAATAAAAATAAATATCAAAACCAACAACATTTCCCCAAAGCCCACAAAGACATGGACACTAAACAGCATGATGCTGAGCAGTGAATAGGTCAACACCGAAATCAAAAAAGAAATTGAAAGATTCCTGGAAACAAATGAAAATGAAGAGATATCTTACCAAAACCTCTGGTGTTGGGAGCCAGCCTTGGAGACCTGCCTGACTGACAAAGTCCAGGTGCGCTGAGGACCCCCGGCCGCAAAGCGAGTCTGGGCAGCTGAGGCCCTTCTGTCTTCCATCTTTGCTGTTGATACAGCTGAAGAAATTCTGTGCAGTTGTGGAAGAAGAAGATGGCATGCTTATGCAAAGAATCACAGCTAACCTGGAAATGTCATGGTTCATTTTTCCATTTCCCACTATGATGTTTGGCCTTTTCTAGCATATGCAAGGGTTAAACTCTGAAGCACATCAAGAATGCTTTCTTTCACTTGGTTATAAGTTACTAAATATTGCTGAAGTAAAAAATGATATAAGTATATTCACTCATTTGATTTACAATTATACAGTTTAGTGTTAAGACATATAATTTTTTAGAAGCACAAGTTTATAGTAAGTTCATTATGAATTCATTATAAGTTCTAACACTTATCTAGGAGTTATGTAGGTGATATATAACACTGTTTTCACTGACTTAGGATAAACATTAATGTTAAGGTTTTTACTTAATTTAATAGTTAAAGCTCTAAGTTAACATTTATAAAGTGGGTTTTCACTGAACTCATAATATAATAATCAGACACTTTTATGACAGATCAGCTAAAACAGAAAGCAACCTTGAAGGGCCTGGGAAACATTACTAAAAGCTTCTTTTGAGTTCTCTTTAGAAACAACCACTGCAAGATAAGAGAAAAGTAACGAGGACATCTGGACTAGGGAGGCGATCACGGGACTCTGAAGAACATAAAAGCCTAAGATGAGAAAATTCCTGACAAATAAAGAAATATACACTTAAAGAAACTTTCTTGAGACATTTCGAGGACTGTAATTTGGCACATTGGACTGAAAGTAGTCATTGTTGGCTTTATGAATAAGACTTGTCTAAATGCCTATGGGAATCTTGGTTTGTTTGCTACTAAGACCACTAGATGGTAACTTTTAGAAGATATGTACATGAAGGAATTTTCTTTGTCTTGCCCCTTCATGAATGGTATAAAATCTCTATGTTAACTAACATTAAATTGTTATCTGTTCAAGAAACAGGTGTCCGGTATATGATTTTCATCTTTCACCTCCGTCTCTCCTTCAGGAGATCTCACGACCTGGCAAGGGGCTGGTCCCCTTCACTCTGGGATGCCATGAAATCAGTTCTAAGAGGGGAATTCATATCTCTATGAGTACATGTCAAGAAAATGGAAAGACCACAAGTGGAGAGCCTAGCAAATCACCTAAGGGAGCTGGAAAGAGAAGACCACCAAAACCCCAACTTTAGCAGAATAACCCAAATCACAATAATAATAACCCAAATATGAGAACATGGAAGACAAAAATATTATTAAAAACATCAACAAAACAAAAAGCTGGTTCTTTGAAAGAATTAAGAAGATTGATAGGCCCCTAGCCAGAATGACCAAGAAAAAGAGAGAAAACGTCAAAACAAACACAATCAGAAATATAAAAGATCAAATCACAACTGACTCCGAAGAACTACAAAGGATTATCAGAGATTACTATGTACACCTATATGGAAACAAATTGATAACCTAGAAGAAATGAAGGGCTTTCTGACATCACACAACCTCCCCATGTTAAAACAAGAAGACATTGAGACACTAAATAGACCAATAACAACCCAGGAAATTGACTCTGTCATAAGAAAACTACCTACAAAGAAAATCATGGACCAGATGGCTTCCCAGAAGAATTCTACAAAGTGTACAAGGAAGAGCTGATTCCAATCCTATTGAAAGTATTCCAGGCAATTGAGAAAAATGGAATTCTCCTCAATGTTTTTCAAAGCTAACATCAAACTGATACCCAAACTGGGTAAAGATCTAACCAAAAAAGAGAGCCAGAGGACAATATCCCTTATGAATATAGATGAAAAATCCCCAACAAGATTCTAGCAAATCGGATCCAAAAAAAAATCTCAAAAATTATCCACCAAGATTAAATAGGTTTCATCCCCAGGATACAGGGCTGGTTCGATATTTGCAATACCATAAATGCCATTAAATACATCAACAGATGTAAAAACAAGAACCACATGATTATATCATTAGATGCAGAGAAAGCTTTTGATAAAATCCAGGATCCCTTCTTGATAAAAACCCTCAAACACCTAGGTAGAGAAGGAACATACCTCAATATAGTAAGTGCCACCTACGATAAACCCACAGCTAACATATTGCTAAATGAACAGAAACTAGAAATATTTCCCTGAAAACTGGAACAAGACAAGGCTGCCCACTCCCACCCTTCTTGTTCAACATTGTGTTATAAAGCCTAGCTCAGGCAATTAGACAAGAGAAGGAAATCGGGGGTATCCAAATAGGAAAAGAGGAAGTCAAGTTATCCCTCTTTGCTAATGATATGATCCTGTAGCTTGAAAATCCAAGAGAATCTGTCAAAAACCTGCTTGCACTGATAAAGGACTTGGGCAAAGTCTCAGGGTACAAAATAAATGTGCAAAAATCAGTTGTATTCCTATACACCAACAACAAGCAGGCAGAGACCCAAATTAAAAGCACAATCCCATTCTCAATAGCCACCAAAAAAATGAAATACTTCGGCATCTTCCTAACCAGAGATGTGAAAGACCTTTACAATGAGAATTACAAAACACTGCTCAAAGAAATCCAAGAAGACACAAACAAATGGAAAAATATTCCATGCTCATGGATAGGAAGAATCAACATTGTTAAGATGTCCATCCTATCCAAGGCAATCTGCAGATTCAATGCAATACCCATTGTTACCAGCATCATTCTTCTCAGACCTGGAAATGACAATACAAAATTCATATGGAAACATAAATGAGCACAAATAGCCAAAGCAATCCTTAGCAAAAGAAACAAAGCAGGAGGTATCACACTTCCAGGCTTCAAACTTTACTATAAGGCTACAGTAATCAAAACAGCCTGGTATTGGTACAAGAACAGGCACATAGACCAAGGGAACAGTATAGAGATTCTGGAAACAAAGTCTCACTTCCTCAGCCAACTCATCTTTGACAAAGCCTCCCACAACAATCACTACAGAGAGGAGAACCTATTCAGTAAATGGTGCTGGGAAAAGTAGCTGATCACATGCAGAAGATTTAAACAGGACCCCTACCTATCACCATACACAGAAATTAACTCTAAATGGATCAAAGACCTAAACCTAAAATGTCAAACTATAAGAATCTTAGAAAGTGCAGGAGACAACCTTATGGAAACTGGAATGGAAACCAATTTCTATTCATAACCCTAAAGGTCAATACCTTAAGAAATCAGATAGATAAGTGGGACCTCATCAAATTAACGAGCTTCTGCAAAGCAAAAGAAACCATCTAGAGAGCAAGGAGACAGCCGACAGAATGGGAAAAAATATTTGCCAACTGTATCTGACAAAGGCCTTACATCTAGGATCTACAAGGAACTCAAATGTGCTGAAAGAAAAAAAACAAACAGCCCCTTTAAAAAGTAGGCAAAAGACATAATAGACATTTCTCAAAAGAAGATGTACAGGCAGCCAACAGACACATGAAAAAGTGCTCAGCCTCATTCATCATCAGAGAAATGCGAAACAGAACCACGCTGAGATACCACCTAACCCCAGTAAGAATGGCCATCATTCATAAAACAAACAACAGATGCTGGTGAGGATGTCAAGAGAAAGGAATGTTTCTACACTGCTGGTGGGAATGCAGACTAGTGCAACCTCTTTGGAAGACAGTGTGGAAATTTCTCAAAGAACTAGAAATTGACCTTCCATATGATCCAGCAATTCCCCAGTTGGGAATATACCCAGAGGAACTCAAATCATTCTACAAAAAAGATACCTGCACACGTATGTTTGTTGCAGCTCTATTCACAATAGCAAAACATGGAACCAACCACGTTGCCCATCGAAGCTGCACTGTATAAAAAAATGTGGTACATATGCACAATGGAATATTATGCAGCCATAAAGAAGGATATATATATGGACTTTGCAGCAGCTTGGATGGATTTGGAGTTGATCATACTCAGTGATTTATCACAGAAACAAAGAACTGAGTTCCATATGTTCTCATTCATAAACTGACCTTGAACAATTATAATGCTACAGGAAAGTGATTGGCCATAGTGGAAAACTTTCAGGGAGAGGGAGTGGGATTGGCAATTGAGGGAAACTGCTAGGGGAGGGAAGGACATACCTCATCAACAAGGGTGCCTGCATGATCAAAGTTTATATACCTAATCCTGAGTTTTACCCTACATCTCTATAATAAATAATAATAATAAATAATAAGAAATAAAAAATAGCCAGGCTTGGTGGCTCAGCCTGTAATCCTGCGCCTTTGGGAGGCTGAGGTGAGTGGATTGCCTGAGCCCACGGGTTCGAGACCCGCCTGGGCAACTTGGCAAGACCTCATCTCTACAATAAATCAAAAATTAGCCGGGCATGGTAGAGCACTCCTGTAGTTCCAGTTACTTGGAAGGCTGAGGCGGAAGGATCGCTGGCATCCAGCAGGCGAGGCTGCAGTGGCTGGGAGCGGCCACTGCACTCCAGTCTGGGCAACAGAGTGAGACTCCAACTCAAAAAAAAATAATAAATAAATAAATAAATAATTTAAAAAACCATGTTGAATGTTGGGAACCAGCCATGGAGGCCCACTGAGTGTTAGGGATCAGGAAGGGCCATTGACCCCGAGACCACTAGGATGCGTTTGGGAGCTATTTGACCCCATTTCCTCCCCCTTTCTACTCAGCACTAACCAGATTAAGCTCCTGTGAGCTCAAAACATAAAAACTTTGAGACCGGGGCAAACACAAGCTAACTTTAGAAGCTCATTGCTCCCATTCTTCTGCAAACTGCAGTTTGGCTTTCACACAACTTATAATTCAAACTCGTGTCACATCTAAGAGCCTTAGTATTATTCACAGGCTTCTGGGTCATGATCTTAGGATTTATTGAAGGTGCAAATTGTAGAATATAGTTTTAGAAGACAGCCATTTTGTTGAAAGAATGCGGCTGGGTTACTTGCAGGTAGCCCACTGTGAACTTTGGACTGGGCCACATTTCAAACATTCTGGGATGGGCCACTTTGGTTTGTAAAGTAAATACTTAAGCTTCTATAGAATTGTTTAACTTGGCATAAATCAATCAGTTTAGGATGAAAAGGTTTATAGAATATGTCAGTCACGGATTAGGTTATCCTTTGTTATGGGATTTTAAGATTATCATATGAAAAGGGTTTAAAGGCAATCATTGATTAAGTTTTCATGGATTAAGGTTTCTGGTGGGTGGGGGATGCCCCTCCCACATCTGACTTGTGTATAAAAGACACGTTGTAATTCCCAGTAACACACATCACTTCTTCACTACACTGGAGTCCAGTCTCTCTCTCTCTCTCTCTTTCTCTCTCTTTCTCTCTTTCTTCTTCTCCCCAATTGCTGACACTGTCTCTACCTTTGGGGTACCCTGAACCCGGCTGAGGCTGATCTCCGGCAGTTGAATACCTGTGAATTCATACTAATATTTCTAATTCAAATTAAAAGCTAAGGGGTTTTACCTAAAGTTTTCATTATATTTGTATAACTTTTATTCCATATCAAGAATTCTGATTATCAAAAACACTATTTATGATAGAATTAGAGTTGCTTGTAAGTAATCATTTGCTTTTTCTTATTTTACTCATAGGAAAATTTTATTGAGGAAGTTGTTATTGGGTTTTCGTTTTGCTACATAGATCTTATACTGTTTGGTTGTTATTTTTTTTTTAACGTAGAAGCTTGGAAATATTCAAAATTTGCATTGTAACTGCTGCCACCATCTTTTCTAGGATCTTCCAATTCATTAAAAATCAATACAAAATTAATAGTGAGAAAATACAGGTGGATTATTAAAGGTTTAGAAACTGGTGTTACCACTTAGGGTTGAAGTGATGCTCTTCACTTATCACTTGTTTGACCTTGTAGAAGTTCTTTAGCCTCCATTATTTTCTCTCATTTTCTCTGTCTATATAAAGTAGGAATTATGTTGATATCTACAGCAGAATGTAGTTTTGAGATGCAATTAGTTAATAAAAGTAAATCTCATAGAATACTAAATAAACATTAGTGGTGATGAAATGCACAGCACTAAATTCGAGAAACACCATAGAGAAAACAACAGATATTTTTTCTGTGTTCACATACTTGTCTAGTGGAAACACACACACACAATTCAGTCACTACAGATAGATAGATAGATAGATAGATAGATAGATAGATAGATAGATAGATATAGATAGAAAGATAGATATAAAATAAAAGTGCACAGTGTAAAAACAAAATGCATAAGACAAATGAGGAGATTACTTTATTCGGCCTATTGCAATAGTGGGGAGTATTTATTTATGATGAACAGCTCGAAGAAAAGGCAGGGGCCCTGAGATAAATAAACAAGGGAATTATTAAGAAATGGTGGAAGCGGGTCTTATATGAGAATATGCCAGAGTGGTGATCTGTCGCCATTTTCCAAAATAAAAAGAGTAAGGATATTTCTCAGTCAGTGCTGCTTTCTGTGAGCATAGGATTTAGGTAGATTTCAACATTGTCTACAATGCAGCAACGCCAAATGCAGCAATTTAACCTCGACTTAAGAGGTCAGGGAAGGCTTCTAAAGGACATGATATCTTATGTGAAATTTTAAGAATGAGTGATGATTAGCTACCTGAGGGAGGTGGAGATAGGAAACATTTAAACTGCAAGAGGCTAGAAATCAGAGAGGGTTGGGCAACTTAAAGTTCATAATAGTTGAAATTAGCATGAGAGTGGTAGAGATGGAATGAATAAGGTTCATGGGACCGGTGAGGTGAGCAGGAATCAAAATGTTCAGGACTTTACTGGACATTTTAAGGAGTATAAAATGTATTGAGACAATAGCCACTTCCGAAAAGTTCACAGAAATTAAATGATTAGACGTGGTTCTGAAAGATCATTCTGGTGACAGGACGGAGAATGGGTTAAATCCCCTGAATTAGAGGCTTAGTTGAAGGAGAAGATTATGTGAAATGATAGGGAGAAATGTAAGAGAGGACTGGATTTCATGAACAATACTGACAAGTTTAGTTTTGAATTTGTGGGGTTTGAAGCATCTCAGATATTCAGGTGGAGAAATTTAGTAAGTAGTTGAGTGCACAAGTTTGTACCCAAAAGGAGAAATCTGTACTTGAGATATAAATTTGGTCATCACTGTATATAGATGGCTGTGTCTCACCTCATTTTTAGTCTCTTTTACACACACACACACACACACACACACACACACACACACCACTAACACCTATAATTTTATTCAGCACTTCTCACCTAATCAAGATTATTTGGGAAATCCTTTTATAGCTACTTATTCATTTGAAGTCTATATCTTATTCTCCTGGAGTCTATATATCTTAAAGATGAATCATTAAAGCAAATATAACCTGCCTCTTTGCCATAGGAGCCCATTTAATATTACATTAATACATTTTAGATAAAGTAAAAGATTACCTTTAAGATGTTAACACATTCTTAAATTTTTGTGAAAAAAGAAAACATAGCTGTGGGATTTTATTTTTATCTATGCATTTTCTGACTGTCCTCAAGGTACTGAGATTTCTGGTGTGTTTACTTATCATGCCACAGTGAATTTCATTTTAGTCTTATATACTTATAAATTCATTTTATCTGTTTCTCATAGTAAAAATGCATAAAATCCTAGAGTAAGCTTTTTTTATTATTAAGAATAGATATCATTTTAAATGGTACACCTGGACTCTGGGAAGAAAGTCCTAGAATAAGTGAACCAGAGTTGAAAGATAAGCACACAGGATGATAGCAAGGAAAAGATGAAAAGAGACAGAGACGGGGAAAACAAAAATGGAATGGCACTAAAACACGTAAATATTCCCTCTCCCCAAATGTATCACTATCACAAAGAAATAAATGGGTTGGGGATAAAAGGAAAGAGATTGTGGTCATGGAACATATTCCTCATAAATCTGAAGAAAGGAGAGAATGATAGTTTCCCATAGGTATAGCTGAAGAGCATGTTGGTAGAGTTTAAATTTGGTCATCACTGTATATACCCACCATGTGCCCCTCTTCAGTTGCAATATTCTTCATTTGCCCCTAGGATTGTTATTCTGAATTTTGAGATAATAAGTTCCTTTCCTCTTTACAGTTTTGATATTTATGTATATGATCCGAGAAATATATTGTTTAGTTTTTATATGGTGCCTATTTTTGTGTATTTATTTTTACAAATTGAAGCACACTATTTTTTCTATGTCTTACTTTCTTATCTTTAGTTATGTGTTGAGATGCATCTACGTTGTTGTGGATAACCATAGTGTGTTCATTTCTATGCTATTTATCCATTCTACAATTAAGTTGTTTACTGAATAACTTTTCTAAAAATATTTTGTATGCATTCTATGTGTGGGCTTGAAAAATACATAAAAATCTCAATTCCAAACACTACTGTCCAGATAGACATCAAGTGCTATCCTTTTGTATTTAGGAAAGAATCAAATGAAGAAAATAATCTGCCAATGTTATTGAGACCTTACAAGTTGGACAAAGCATTAAAATAACAGTTGCAAATCATTATTTCTCTAACTTCATCACTATTGGTGTTTGAAGGTGCCTAATAAGTAAAACCTCTTTCCTCCTCTTTTCTTTCTCTTAAATTCTGAAGTAATTGGGAATGTGAAAGTAAGCCAGAATGGAGCTCAAAATACATTTACATTACTGATACAGTTGATACTGAAGAAACTAAGAATATGGAAGAATTACTCATCCTGATACTGGTAGCACCAGTAGACCATGGACTTCCTCATAAAAGGACTTGTATCTGTAAAATATTTGACCTGGGGAAACAATGTTTGACTTTGGAGGGATTCATATGACAAAGAAAAGCCATTGCAAGAAAGAAACAGGTTTCTTTCTTTGATTAGCTCTCATCCAACTCACCAAGAGAATATATTCTTTTTTTGTCCTAGGCAGGATGGGTAGAGAGGTTAGGAAAGTCCAAAAATGTGACATCAATTGACATTTCACTTACAAAAATATATAACAGGGGGGAGATATTTCTCCTCAAACCTCTACTCTATAGGAACACTAGAACTCCTGGGGTTATTGAGAAATAAATCTTACAGGGGGTAGCTGAGTAAATAATTTTTATCTGTTTTGCTAGTTGTCTTAGTTACTTCAGAGCAACAATATTTTTTATTCCTTTTCCTGGTGATTTCTGGGTTTCTCAGGTGAATAAACAATAGACACTTAGCTGACTTAGCCCAGTAGTTCTGCAGACTTTCTCAAACATGTGCACACCTTCAATTCAAACAGAAAGACCTGACATGAGAATGTATCACTCTCCTAGTTTCATTTGGCTCACACTTTTCATTCAGTTCAATGTTATCCTCACCTAAATTAATGTCTAAATCATAATTATTCTTCCATATGAATCCCAATTGCAACTCCCTCTAATAAGACTTCCCTGGACCATATATCTGGAAATAGAAAATAAAGATTAATGATAATTTCGTTCAAATATATATCTGATGTTTGAAGTTTTCCTATGATTCCCCAACCTAATAATTATCCTCTTTCATTTCAAAACTTTTCTTCCTTATGAAAACTCTACTCCTCTTTTGGATAGTTTTGAACTTCAAAAAGTTATGTCTTATTTTGAGTCAAAATATAAATCCCTATAGTTGCATACAGTGGTTCTAACTGCTTTTGCAGATATACAGAACAAGTTTACTTCTGCTTTTTAATGATACTTCCTCAAGTGTTTAAAGACAGTTACTACCGTAATTTTTTCTCTCTTTTTTAAATTCAGCTTTAGTGGAGTATAGTTGACAAACAGAAATTGTATATGTCTAAAGTAGACAGTTTTATGTTTTGATATATGCATACATTGTGAAATGATCACCATAATCAGGCTAGTTAACATTTCCATCGCCTTATATAGTTACTTTCTTTTTTGGTGAGAACACTCATACTTCATATCTCGTCTCATAGCAAGTTTCAAGAATACAGTACAGTATTGTTGACTATGGTCACCATGCTAGGCTATACATTAGATCTCCAGAACTGATTAATCTTGCACAACTGAAACTTAGTATCTTTTGACCAGCATCTCCCACTCCTAACCCCTGGAAATGACCATCCCACTCTCTGTTTCTATGAGTTTGACTATTTTAGATTGTACATGAAAGTGACATAAATCATACAATATTTATCTTTCTGTGTCTGACATCTCATTTAGCATAAAGTCATCCGTGTTGTTGTAAATGGCAGAATTTCATTTATTCACAGCTGAATAATATTCTATTATATATAACACATATAAACATTTTCTTTATTCAGACATCTACATAGACCCTTTTCTGAGTTAAACATTCCAGTTGTTTTAATTTTGCCTATTTGACTGTTTTCTATATAACAATTATTTTTTCTTTTATCTGAACGTGCTACCCTGCATACCTTAATGCGATTCCTAGAACTAAGTTATAAACACTCTTGTTGTGAGTTGACAAGTACAAGGTAATTTCTTTTTAATTTCCATAACATTTCCTGAAACTGCAGTAATACTTATTAATGTGTGCATTGTCTCTCATAAGCTTCTTAATATAGAATTCAGTTTCTTTTCAACTTGTATCATTTATAACACTGGTGCAGTCAAATAAATTAGTGTTCCATAAATATCATAAATTAAAGGTGTGATAGATTATATATAGTTTCTCAAATATGACGATGTCCTGATCCCTGAAACCTAGGAACATGTTACCTTACATTGAAAAAGAAACTTTACAAATGTAGGTATAAGCATCTTGAGATAAGGGAAATATTCTGGATTATATGGGCAGGCCCAATGTAATCACAAAAGAAAGAAGGCAACATGACAATGGAAGTAGAAACCAGACTTATTCAAAGGAAGGAGTCAAGGAATTCTGGCAACCTCTAGAAACTAGAAAAGGTAACAAAACAGGTTTTTCTACTCCAGAAGGGGTATATCCCTGAGACCCATTCTGGACTGCTAACTTCCAGTACTGTTAAATAATAAACAAATATTGCTTTAAGTCACTAAATGTGTGATTTTTTTTACAACATCTAAAAAATACAGAATAGAATGATAAATAATTAATTTTAAACATATTGCATGCTATTTCAAAAGAATACCTTTAGAAAAAGGCATTCCTTTCACGGATTAATAAAATATACATTAATCAGGATGATCTACTTTATACACAAGTTATTTGTTTATGTAATTTTGCTTATGTAACTGAAAACAAAGATTTACAAATATGAGAGATTATATAAATTTTAGGTGACGTTTTCTTTTTTTAAAAAAAGATAATTTTATTAAAAATGTTTTGATTATGCAGTAATGAATGAGTAAAATTTAATAAGTAATGGTGAAACTCTAGAGTTCATCATTCATTCTTACCTGTTAATTGAAAAATAATTGCAAACAAACTAAAATCATCAAGGTTTTATATTAAGAATAACTACATTAACAGATTATTATAATTCTGGCAACCTTTTCACTAATTAATTTCTGTGGATATATAGACAGAAAGTGCTGTGTGACTTTTCTCTAAGCTCATCAAATTGCTTCAGGAATAATAACTTCTCATCTGTACTTCATTCAGTACACCATTTGTCAAATCTGACGTGAGGGTATGAAATCTAACAGCTTTACACAAGGAACTGAAAGTCAAGGGGAAACTCCATTCACCAAGTCTATCATGGAGCCAAAGTCTATAAAACTCCTTTAACTTGCTCATATTCACAATTGAATTACAATGGAAAATCGATCAAGATTTTACTTTCTAATTTATAGTTCACATTTTTTGCCAAATGTTATATTCAACCATTTCCTGACTGTATGAGATAATATTCACACAAGATTTTATACTGATACGTGGAATTAATTTCAAAGTAGGTAATCTGGATACACTGAATGGCAAAATGTTATCAGTGGTTATCATACGTTTATGTGTATACCTGGTTTTGCTTTAACTTGACAACTGATTCCAAACTGATTATGTGTTAGGCAAGAAAAAAAAAAAGAAAAAAAATCTGGATAATTCAAAACTCATCAAAATTTTTCTCAACTGCTTGGGTACATTATACAAAATTGTGTTGACAATATATAAGTAAAAATCATTTTCATAGAAGATTTTAATGGTTTGAAATATACTTTGTGAGTTAAATATATCAAGTTCTTACAGAAAAGATTTGTACCAAATATTATAGTGCAGTAATATTAAAGACTGGGCTTATGCAATGGACCATGCGATCACATCTAAATAGGTGAGGCAATTTTTAGACAAATAAAAACTAATATTTTCCCTAAATTGAAATTAAAATCATTAAAAGCTTTGGAGTCAAAGTGGTGTGGGCTTAACCATTTTTTAAATGTGTGGATTTGAGCAAATTATTTAGCCTCTTGGCTATCACACCTACTTCATCTTATCGTGACATCTACATAAGGCATGGACATCATAAGCTCAGGACTTTTGTCTGTGTTGTTCACTTCTCCATTTGCAGTGGCTAGCACAGTGTAAGCAGGAGGTCTCCATTTTAATGTAGGTGAATAAATGAATAAACTGGGTATCAGCAAATCGATCACTTAAATACTAGGTTTATAACTTCCTCAATTTTCCATTAATTCCTCTTTCAGAGATATCAGGCCATATTTACCTACATTTTCTACATTGCTTTGCATGTGAATATTTTTAAAACTATATGCACTTATGTGTATTAATTAAGCAACACTAAGTGCTGTCATATTTTAGCTTGATATTTCAGAGATTTAGCACAGAGGAAATGTAACTGGGGGAGGAAAGCTGGAGGAGTAGGTGGTGGCAGAGAAATGCAGGACATCGAGGTTATCTAGAACTCCATCCCTCTCATGGGGCAGCCCTTCTCAGCACCTTCACAGTCTTCTCCATTCTCCCAGGGATTGGAGAAGTGACATGCATAAATTCTACCCAGCATCCATATTCCTAATTTTGTAAATGGCCACAACCAGACACCAAGAGAAGAAAGCAAAAGGAGTATGGCTCTGTGCCCAGGAGAAAAAGAAACTAGTTTTGGTGAACAACAAGTTATTCTCTATTATAGCCTGCCCTTATGGACACCAAGTATCTAGGTATTTCTCCTCGACACATATACAAAACTCACTTCTTCACCAAGTAAAACAATCAAAGTCCCATTTAGGAATGGCACAAAAAAAAATTCCAGAATGTAATATGCCATTCTTCTTAACAGGTCATGAGGTTTGCATGTATTCCTTTGGGGTCCAATGACTCAACTAAGATAAGTTATCTCTCTCCCTAATACCCAATGTGAAAAGGTTAAAGAGGAATAGGAAAATTTCAATAAAATGCCTACTCAGAAAAAAGACAAAGATGAAATCTAAAGTAGTCTCTGGTCCCCATCCTTTCTGACATCCTGCTAAGCAGTCATTTTGTGGGTCCCCTCTCTTGGGGCTAGAAAGAGCCCTGATTATACTTCAGTTCTGATCTCTGAAAATCCGTTTCTTGCTCATTATCTTCCATGGACATCTCAGAAATAGGTGCTGGGAAATATGCTATCCTGAGTGTATTCCAGGACTGGTTTTCTATTTAAACAAGCGGACATGGGAGACTCAAGATATCTTTTCTGGGCTTATGTGTGTGTGCGCGCCTGTGTTCTTGTGCACATGTTACAATCTCTTCAACTATTTATAGGTAGCTTCTGGTCTTTTGCATGTGCCGGTAACTGCACCTAGATTTGTGTGTGTGTGTGTATGACACAATTGTCTTTGCTTTCTTTCTTTGGTTATTTGCCTTGATCTCGTTTCTCTCATTTAATGGGTTGATTTGAAGTCATCTGGAATAGTCCTTGAGGGGAATGTCATACCTTCAGCAGATCTTTGCTGTGTTGCAGTCTCTTTGTTTAGTTGACAAGCCTTAGCGAAATTGTGGCTCAAAACTTTTTTATTTTCTGTTTTACTACTTCAGTTTTAGTAGCAGTAGGCTTTTCCAAGCCTGCAAGGCCCTTAGTCTCTCAACTCTTAGTAATATCTTTAATCTCTGAAAACCAGGCAAATTTTAAAATATATTTCTTTCATGAAATATATTGCCAAAAGCAGAAAGCAAAAGCCATACACACTACCTTTGACTATCTCCAACCACTGTCTCTTGAGCTGCAGGGGCAGTAGGCTGGGTTCAGCCCACTGAATGAACTGCATAACGTAAGTCACCCTTCTTTACAATTCACAATATCAGTGTCTTTATAGCTTGAATTTAAAAATATGTGTTAGTCAAGGTAGTGCTATAAAATAAAATTCTGATTAATACAATGGAAGTTTATTTCTTGCTCATATAGTATCCAATCTGCAAAGGGGGGTGAGTGGTGCTTCGGTCAATTACAGACACTTGCTTCCTTCCTATAGTGAGGTTTCCCCCTTCTATATTTTTGGAGTTCTCTTTAATAGCCAGCAGAATATGGTGAAAGGAAATTGAAGGAAGGATAATGAAAATTATCATGGGACATGCCTGGAGAGATTTATATTACCTACTCTTATATTCCAATGGTCAAAGGCTACCTTGATACACTTATCCGTAAAGTAAGCTGAAGAAGTTGTTCTGTGTGCTCAAAAGAAAATGGAAACTGGTTTGCCAAAAAAAATTAGCTATTCTCCGCCACCACAGCATATGTGTAACATGCATTTCTTTACTGCTTAAAGCTATTTGAAGTTTGACAAGATGAGGCACTGTGATAAGTTGTGACCATATGGCTCTCAGTTTAATAACAATTTCTCAAAATCTGAAGAATGAAAATACCGTCACTATCAGAGTGAAGAAAAACTGTTAAGAAATCAAATTTAAATTCTTAATTTTAACCATCAAATATAGTAGGACAAGTCATTATGTTTTTACCTTGTTTTAAATTTTACTCTCAAATTATTTATTACAGGTATATTCTTTGCTGCTGCCCATTTATGACAGCAAACAAACAAACAAACAAACAAAAACAACACACCAAGTTCTGCGCTGTTGACTTGATCTGTGTTAATTTGATCCAAGAGTTTCTTTAAGAAACAACTTTTGGTGTTGGCTAGTTTTGTCAAGGAAAAAAATAACTTTACATTAGTGACACTAACACTTCCCAACGTCAATGTCAAATAGAAAGTGCACCATCCAATAAGTCAATTTGTTCTGCAATGTCAAATGTAGTTATCTAGGTCAATTCACTCTGAAAGCCCCTTAATATCATTTATATTGAAAGGTAGACAATTCTAGAGATTTGCTTCTATGACTGACATGTCCTTTGGTGTAGTCAAATCTTTACATTTTTTAAGCCCCAATGCCGAAGTTCCACAATGTAAGGTTCAAACAACTGATATTATATACTTGTTTATATATTTGAAGGGAAATAATATGTTTTTTGAATAAAGAAAAAATGTTTAAAATTTTTTGCTAGCAATGATGACCACTTTGGGGCACAGTTCAGATGATATTCAATATAAAGTAACAGATGAGCAAGTTCTTATATTTTTACAAAACTGGCAAATCTCCACTGTATTCTGACAGAAAATATGTAGATTTCCTATATTCAATCACAGAAATTTGTATGTGCTTTCACTTATTAAGAAGCAGTTGTATTATATTTTTCCTTCACTATAAACAATTATAACCTTTTTTAAAAATAAGTTCTGACAATTAAGTTTGCGAACTTTTCCCTGTGTGCATATGTTGGCAGCACTGTACAAACAATTAATACATTTTTATAACATTGGTATATCAGTGTCTCACAGTGATGTACATGTTGCCATGTGCTGGTGTCTTGCTGAGTGATGTTCATTATTGTTGTTGCATGGTTTTATGTGTTGTCGGGAGAATGTCAGAGCTTGATTTAGAGTAATGAACAAACATTAAATTTCTTGTTAAACTTGGCAAGAGTGGAAGTGAAATCAGGGACATGTTGGTCAAAATTTGTGGGAATAATGTCATGAAGAATACGGCAGTGTACAAATTGATTAAACATTTTTCTGAGGAGAGAGAAAGCATCACTGATGAATAGAGGTCAGGACAACCAGTAATGAGAAAACTTACAAAAAGCATTGCAAAAATTAATCAAACTGTGTGTTAAAATTGACTGTGAGATGCATAGCAGACTAACTAAGCATCAATAGAGAACAGGAAAATCTTTTTTTTTTTTTGAGTTGGAGTCTCACTCTGTCACCCAGACCTGCTGGGCTCTGGTGATCCTTCCGCCTCAGCCTTCCAGTAGCTGGAACTACAGGCGTGCGCTACCATGCCCAGCTAATTTTTTTTTATTTATTGTAGAGATGAGGCCTCGCCAAGTTGCCCAGGCGGATCTCGAACCCGTGGGCTCAGGCAATCCACTCACCTCAGCCTCCCAAAGCGGGGTATTACAGGCTGAGCCACCGAGCCCGGCTAGAGAACAGGAAAATCTTAACTGAAAATTTTGGCATGAGAAAAGTGTGTGCAAAAGGAGCTCTTCCATCACACAATGTACCAGCTCACACAGCACTGTCTATGAGGGAGTTTTTAGCCAGTAAACAAATAACTGTATTGGAATATCCTCCATATTCACCTGCTCTGGTCCCCAATAACTTTTTCCTTTACCCCAAGATAAAGAAAATATTCAGAGAAAGACATTTTGGTGACATTCTGGACATTAAGGGTAATACAATGACAGCTCTGATGACCATTCCAGAAAAAGAGTTCCAGAATTACTTTGACAGGTGGACTAGGCACTGGCATCAGTGCATAGTTTCCCAAGGGAAGTGCTTCAAAGGTGATCATAGTGATATTCAGCAATGAAGCATAGCATATTTTCTAGGATGGGTTCATGAACTTAATTGTCATACCTCCTTGTAAACATATGAAATATCAATTTTCAGTTATTGGACAATAGTCAGTACACAACTGTGATTTGCAAGAAAAGGGAAGGATGAGAGGGAGCCCTAACAATCCAATTTTCTACTGAGAAGTAATTTCTTATTTTGACATGGAAGGAAAATCCAAAAAGCCAGGAAGTCTTGATGAGGTGAAGAAACCGAGATCTAAGTTTAGGGAAGCTTAGGAAAATGGAATGTGTAGAGACGAGCACCAGAGACAAGAGGACTACACCTGAGAAAAAGTTTCAGAAATGTACAGGTCCTTTTTTTGAGTTTTCCCCTGAATACTAATCTGTACACAGATAAGGTGAAAATCCATGAGGTCAAGAAAAGAATCACTGCCAGGAGACTATAAACTGAACAATTTTCTGAGCTTACATAGGCATAGGAGATGTCCAGATTTTGACTAACCAGAGTAGAGAAATATGTTGACTACTTGGGACAATCAGTAAAAGCCAAAAAAGGTCAGACTTTCACAGGAGGCAAGAATTATTTCTAAAGTGAAAGTTATTTTGACCTACCCAAACGGACTAATCTATAAGTAACTGCCTGCAAAACTTCAACACTCTTTAAAAGAAGCAGAAAATATGAACCATAGCTAACCAACAAAAATAGACATAGCCTGAAAACTTAGATGGTCATACATAAGTTTACGGATTATTTGTATTGATCTATTCATTAGAAGTCCATCATATATCTATCTTTCTCATTTCATTTTTAATTGGTGCTTGGCTTTTTACTTGTAAAATTTAGTATTTCATGTGTTATATTAAACAATATTAAATCAGTTGTAATGTTTAAAGTCTAAACCATAATAAACTATAAAATTATAAGATTTTTGTCCAGATATACTTTTCAGAAAATAATTAAGTATGAAAATATTAGTTTTACAATATCTTTTTTCTATCAATGCATTTTTTTCCTATCATTAAATATATATTTTTGTATTAAACATGGCATTTTATACCTATTGGAAATTATCATTTTTTTAAAATAACAAAGAAGTATTAATTTAAAATAGTCATTTAATTCTAATATTAGAGGTCAGGAGTCAGTAAACTAAGAGTACTTGGGCACATCAGGCCCACTGCTTATTTTTGTAAATGAAGTTCTATTGGAACACAGCCAAACATATGTTTTTTTACGTATTATCTATGGCTGTCTTCTCTCTATAAAGAAAAGATGACTAGCTGCAACAGAACCCCAAAAGTCTACAATATTTGCTATTTGGCCCTTTGCTGAACCCTGTATTATGAAAATTTGAAAATTGATTCTTTAACTTTTTTTTAACCATAAGTGTTTATTCATTGTTCACTTAGTCTTAGACCATGTCTACGTGCTGCATGAAAATGGCATAATAATTTAAAGACTGACATATGAGAAATTACAGATACATCATTAAGTAAACAAGGAAATGAGTGGTAATATGAAAATGATTTTTAATATTTCTTAAATACAGAGAGACAATCAAACCGCAATCATACATTTCACTCATTGCATTTTAATTAATCATTCAGTATTAGAATCAGTAATAAATAATTGTGCTGTATTTACATTTAAAATAAGAACAACTGTAAAATAATTATTAAGCAGGTTTCATATTAGTCTTAATAGTTTTGAGTAGCATAAATGCAAGAAATGATAGCAGTAGTGTAATATTTGGCATTTGTATAAGAACACATTTTTTGGATGTGTTCATTTTTAGATGTGTTCATTTTAAGAACACATCATCTTTATGAGTTATATATCATAACATTAAATTGAACTCAGTTTTATTAATATGTGAGAAATTCAATGTGTTCACTAGGTAAAACCAGTTTCACAGAACCTGAAAACTTAGGTTCATTTTCATAAAGTTGAGAGTATACTTAAATTAAAAAGTATCATAAATGCAGGCAAATGTATAATAAATCAATTTTTCTTTAATTAAAAATATGTATGTATATATACAATGGATGTTTGTATAGAATTACTTTTACTTTATTTTCAATTTTTTACACAGTTTCTTTTAAAATACTTTAATTAAAGTAAAACACATGATGACTTGAAAAGAAATGATACTGACTTTACAACTTCAGAAAATGTTTTGTCTGATTTTTTTCCTATAAAAAGAGGTGGGTGTCTCAGTCAGCTCTTACATTGATCCTGCCTGTCAAAGACCCCATGAAAGCATATTTCATGGTCCCAAATATTCCCAATCACCCCTACATAGCCACACAATTTATCTTTGAGGCAGATAGCTGGTTAAGGGTAGATAATTGTGAATAAAATAATTGGACTTTCAAAAACGTGGGCAGGGAGGAAGGTAGGGTGTCATTAAGCTCTAAGGTAGGAATAGGCTTAATCTTGCATAATCACAAATTTAAGCCTGGTTAAAAAAATTCAGATTAGCATTAATTTCCTCTGAGAAAAAGTCAAAAGTTTTTAAACCCATAAGAATAAAGTCTCTTAACAAAAACAATTTAAAATTTCTCTGTTATAGCTAAAAAAAAACAAAAAACAAAAAACAAGTGGTCAAAGGATACAAGTTTTCAGTTAGGATGAATAAACTGGAAATCAGCGTAGTGACTATCGTTAACAATAATGTACTATATACTTTAAATGGTAAGACAATATTCTTTTTTTTTTTTTTTTTTTGAGTTGGAGTCTCACTCTGTCACCCAGACTAGAGTGCAGTGGCCACTCCCGGCCACCGCAGCCTCGACCTGCTGGGCTTACCACAAAAAAATGATAAATATGTGAGGTGATGTATAAGTTAATTAGCTTGATGTAATCATTTCACAATATATACATGTAAATATTGTGCAACATGTAAAACATCATGTTCCATACCATAAATATATGTAATTTTAAATGTCATGTGTACCTTAATAAAGCTGGGGAAAATTTTTAAAAAGTTCTTAATGTTTTAAAGTTAATTTTCTACTGTTGAAATAAGTACTATGGTTTCTTTACATACTTAATTCAGGAATTATTGAGTCTTGTTATTAATCAGTCAGCTGAGTAAATGGGTACAAATAATCTATAACCTACATAAATCCTACTTTTTTACAATAAAGTACTGGATATCAGTGATCTTATTGAAGAGATTAGTTTTTGAAATATTAGTATTTCTAACACTGATAAGAAGGGTCTTTTAGAAAGCAAACTAAAATTTGTATATGCAATCTTGTATCGGTGTAATTATTTTCAAATGCCATCTTGGCATTTGTCTCATATCTCTATATTAATGTTACTCAGTTGCTGCATTTTTGTAAATACAAATTTAGGAATGATTGCTCCTAAGTAATTATTGCTCTGAAAAATGATGAAAAACCCAATGATAAATTTTCTGGATTAATGAGTATGTCCAGGTTTATTTCTCAACTAATTATTAATTAAAAGTCTGACACTGAAAAGGACCAGGATCATTTGAAAAATTGTTACAAGAATTTCATACAAAGTATTTACTTATCAGAAGACCACAGACTACTGACACATAGTAAATGCAGTTTATAAACACATACACTCTCTTAGATACACGGAGAAACGCTAGAATCAACGCTTGTTCTAAAACTAAATTTCCCATTAATATGAGTATCCCTTATCACTTTACAGATAAAGTCAGAAAATTTTAAGCAATATGTAATAGCAGTGACTTGAATTAGTATATAATTTTCTGAAGGGACCATTTTTAAGTACCATATTAGCACGTTTTTTTTCCCCTAATATTAAAGAAAAAATATTTTAGGTCAAAATATTTTTCAAAAAGTAATACTATATCAAAATATTATAGGTAACAATGTCTTTAAGCCTTAATAACGGTCTACTTTCTAAGTAATATAACAACAATCAGGAGAGAAAAAAAACTTCAAATCTTGTTGCACTAGGATTTAATTAGCACTATTTGTTACTGAGAATGAGACTGAATATTCGCTTGCCCAGGCTCTTTCCAGTCCTAGTGAAATGTTAAAAAAAAAATCACAAAAGTTTTGGGAAAAACTTGCCTCTTTTTGTGTGTATGTGTGAGTTACATCCTCCTTTTTGTCATTATTTTCTTGTTTATTAACATGATGATAATAGATTTAATTATTTTGTTTTTAAATGACCTTACTTTTACAAGTATAAACTTTAAATTCTATAACATTTCTTCCACACTTTTTTGCCTTTTTTGTTTTGAGTAAAAGTCTCACTTTGTCACCCAGGTTGGAGTGCAGCAGCACGCTCACAGCAACTGCATCCTTGACCTGCTGGGCTCTGGCAATCCTTCCACCTCAGCCTTCCAAGTAGCTGGAACCACAGATGTGCACCACCACACCCAGTTAATTTTTTTTTATTTATTGTAGAGATGAGGTCTCACTAAGTTGTCCAGACTGGTCTTGAATCCCTGAGCTCAGGCAATCCTCTAGCCTCAGTACCCGGCTTTTTCCACTCCTTTTAAAATATCTTATTGATTTATAATTCCACAGATCCAGTATCTGGCAGAGATAAAACATATGGATTAAAATTGAGAAAATAAAGTCAGAAAGATAATTTAAACAAAAGCATTAAAAATGCCAAATCAGGGATGGTAAAATTGTAAAGGAAGGAATAGATATGTGTGGCAGGCATATTAAAGTTTAATTTTGTAGAGAATTCAAAATATGAAGGGAATGACTTTAATCACAGAACTGATTCATTTTAGAACTATAAGACATCATAGAGTTCATTTTATCAACCCCTTATATATTTAAAGATGAGAAAAACAAGAAACAAGTTGGCTAGAGAAATGTGCAAAATATAACTTAGCTACCTAGATTTAGAACTGAAATACCTACGAAGTACTTGCACATGCATGTTTATTGCAGCACTATTTAGTTGAATGCCCCATGAGGATTCTAAACTTGGATTTTAGAAATCTCAATGTCAAATTTAATTCTGTTTACTTAAAAATATTGCACTTGAAAAAATATATTTTTAGTTTAATCCACAACTTATTTAGCTAGTATAGAGCATTACAGAGAGAATGCTAGTCTAAAAAGAATTTTTAGTTTCCACTTAGCCATTAGCCAGTTGAGTGACCTTACACATTCTAGTAGAATCCATCTATTTCCTACGAAAAATGAATTTAATGAATTTAAAAGTCCACAAATCATATGAAAGTCTAAACTTCAATGCACATATTTAATAAAATTGTACAAATAAAAGCCATGTGCTCTATAAGTGGCTATTGTGTACCTTTTCCACAAGAATATAAATTTCCAAGATGCAGTTTATTTTTCTAATACCCAATGCCTACCCAACTGTTAGTACCAATAAATGACATCTTTAAGATTATAGATTTTAATTATATTTAGATTTAAATCATCCATAATAGAAAAATCAATATTTGTGCTATAATCCCTACATATAAGTACATATAAGTAAATGTTGTGCAAACACTTTTTCATTTTAGAAAATAGGTTAAGTCTTACAAGCTAACTACTTTCTGAGGACTAAACAAAACTAGAGTAATATTTTATCTGCAATCGTAAAATGGCATGAGCAATGGAGATATTCTTAGTCCAGGCTGCTCTAAAATATAAACTGGGTAACTTATAAACAACATAATCTTATTTCTCATAGTTCTGGAGGCTGAAAATCCTAGATCAAGGTGCCAGCAGTTTCAGTGTCTGGTAAAGTCCTGCTTCTTAGTTCACAGATGACCTTCTTTTTGCCATTTCCTGACTCGGTAATGGAAAAGATACCAAATCTACTTCATGATGACTCCACTCTCATGACCTAATCACGTCCCGAAGGCCCCAGCTCTTCAGATCACCTTGGGAGTTAAATCTTAATATATAAATTATGGGTGACACAAATATTCAGTCTATAATAGCAAGGGGAAAAAATGAAAGATAATCTCAACATCATTGTTTTGAAAGCATCAAAGTTAGAACCTTAGAAAATGCAGGAGATACCCTTATGGAAATTGGAATTGGCAACCAATTCCTGATCAAAACCTCAAGGGCCCATGCCATTAGAGATAAGATAGGCAAGTGGGAACTCATCAAACTGATAAGCTTCTGCAAAGCAAAAGAAACCATCAAGAGATCAGGGAGACAGCCCACAGAATGGGAAAAAATATTTGCCAACTGTATATCTGACAAAGGCCTAACATCTAGGCTCTACAAGGAACTCAAACGCACTGAAAGGAAAACAACAAACAACCCCACTAAAAAGTGCGCAAAGGACATGAATAGACACTTCTCAAAAGAATATATATGGGCAGCCAACAGACACATGAAAAAGTGCCCAGCCTCACTCATCATCAGAGAAGGGCAAATCAAAACCACATTGAGATACCATCTAACCCCAGTAAGAATGGCAACCATTAATAAAACAAGCAGCAACAGATGCTGGCAATGATGTGGAGAGAAAGGAACACTTCTACACTGCTAGTGGGAATGGAAATTAGTGCGACCTCTTTGGAAAACAATGTGGCAATTTCTGAAAGAACTAGAAATTGATCTTCCATATGACCCAGCAATTCCCCTATTGGGAATATACCCAGAGGAACTCAAATCATTCTACAAAAGAAAAAAAAAAAACCTGTACATGCATGTTTATTGCAGCACTATGCACAGTAGCAAAAACATGGAACCAACTGTGCTGCCCATTGAAACTGGACTGGATTAAAAAAATGTGGTACATATATACAATGGAATATTATGGAACCATAAAGGACAAACATATGGACTTCGCAGCAACTTGGATGGATTTAGAGTTATCATACTCAGTGATCTATCACAGAAACAAAGAACAGAGTACCATGTGTTCTCACTCATAAGCGGACCTTGAACAATGATTGTAATACTATAAGAAAGGGATTGGCAGTAGTGGGAAACTGCCAGGAGAGGTGGGGGCACACCTCATCAACAAGGGTATCTGCACAATAAATTTTTTTTTTACCTAACCCTGAATTGTACCCTACATCTTTAAAATAAAATTTTTTTTAAAACCCAAAAAACAAAAAAAATCACAAAAGCAGACTTAAAAATAATTATCCACAATTTTACTAGATAAATAAAAGGATTTTAATTTAGGTCTCCAAGAAATAAAAAAAGAAAGAGAGAAAGAGAGAGAGAAAGAAAGAGAGAAAGAAAGAATCAAACTGGCATGCATTTTCCCAACATATAGAGCTCAAGACTTTACTATTCCTTGAATATGTAAGTGGTATATGAATCTATCAAAACAAAGATTACCACTGCTTAAACTAAAAAGTATGAAAACCTAAAAAATATAATTATTTCCTGTTTCCCATAGAATTGGTTTGGCCACATCCTTTTATAAGTTATTTTCTGAGGAAGAATATTTCACAACACAGGTGAAAACCACCTGTGACAATAACGGAGTTGCTTAATTAAAAGTGCTAATGAAAAGACTAAGCAACAGTGTTTATTACAACCAGAAGAGAAATGCTATTTTTCACATGTCAATTTGATCTGTATTATTTTAATAATAACCAGAAAAACAAATGAAAAGTTGAAAAGGAAGAGGCAAGACAACTGCATGCTCTTTATTTGATTTTTCTCCCCACTGGAGAAGCTAAATATCTGCCGTATACCCCCTACAATATAATATGATAAATCAAAAAGTGCCTTTCACTTAAAGAAATGGAGGCTGCCTGACATCATAAGAGGCAATATAATAACATAAGGTCACAGTTCAGTGTTTGAAGTTCAGGGTCTGCAATCAGATAATCCTGGATTCAACAAACAGTTTCTCCATTTACAGTTGTGTGACTTTGGGGAATTAACTTATTCATCCATAAATGTCCTCTTCCACAAAATAAGAAAAATGTTGCATATTAAATACACTGCATATGTATTTAATACGTACTTGATGCCATAATTATTAACAATAACATTTGTACAGATACCCATCCAGTACATAAAAGAATCTTGAAATTGGATAGGCAGCAGTAAATATGGTTAAATTTTATGCCTTTGTGCAAGGAGCACTATTTTCCCACTCTTTACTCAAGAATACCAGTGTCATAAGAAACATTTAAAGTCAAACTGAAAGAATAAAAACGACTGACATATTTTGTCACTTTTCCATGGATGAACTATCCGATATTACTAAAATCTGTGTGTGACAAAGACGATAATGTGATGGGGTAATACAGTTTTCTGTAAGCAGTGCATCACCATGTGAATATGACTTTGATACCCTCAAATTACTTCTTGAAAATAAGTTTTGGAGACATTGAACTTGTGAAAAGCTATAGGCTATGCTGCAACTGGGTGGTTTGTAGCTTAACTGCAGTGTTTACAACTGTGTTTCTTCTGGACTACAGTTAAAGAAGAAAAGATAGGACTGTGATGCTTTCTGTTATGTGTCAACTTGACTGGGTTAAGAGTTATCTAGAGAGCTAGCAAAATGTTATTTCTCAATGGTTAGTGAGAGTGTTTCCAGAAGAGATTGGCATTTAAATCAGCATACTAAATAAAAGAAGATTCACCTTCACCATGTGGGTTGGCATTATTAAGTCTGTTGAGGGCCCTGATATGGTAGAACAAAAATGCCAAGAAAAGGAGAATTTTCTCTCCTTTATGAAGCTGGACATCTATCTTCTCCTGCCCTTAGACATCCCCAGATTCTGGGGCCTTCAGTCTAGGACTTACACCAGCAGCCTACTCCCTCACCCTTCAGGTTTTCAGACTGTAAACCTCAGACTGAGAGTTACACCATGGGCTCCCCTGGTTCTCAGAAATTCAGATTCAGATTGAACGACAACTTGCAGACAGCATATTATGAAATTTCTCAGCCTTTATAATCACGTGAGACATAGTGAATTTTCACAGTGAAATTTCTCTTATATATTCTATTGGTTCTGCTTCTCTGGAAAACTCTTACTCACACTGGTTGTATACCAAAATTAAAGGTTCTGATATGCAGAAGGATTCAGCACCCTGGGAATCTAAAAGGCTAGCTATGTTCAGTAAGAGTAAATATAAATAGAGAAAAGATGCCTAAGACACCTACAACATCTAAGATTTGCCTGTTCAATAACTGAATCCTCATCTCCTTAGCTTTACCTTTATTCAAGGCTGCCTGCATCTAACTTCCATATCTTTTCAACATTTGTTTTCTTTTCTTTACCTACATTACAGCTGCCTGAGCTAATTTTATTCCCTATACTATACACACATCATTACTGATGTTCTCTGCCGCCAGAAATTGCTTTCTCTTAGATTTAGATTATCTTTACCTTTCTATAATCTTTCTCTTTTCCTATTTCATCTCTTTCTCTCTGTCTCTGTAGTGATCCAGAAGTTACCTGGGAGGAGCAATTTATGCCTTCCTTTAATTCTATAACATTTCACCTCCCTTGCTTAAGATACTATCTGCCTTCTATATATTATTTTCAAAGTCCGTTTTTGATGATATAAGTTGGTAAATTGATACATTGATAGGTAATAGAACGGAAAGATTAATCTATTTGAGAAAATCCAAAAAAGCTCCATGGTAGAGTTGGGTTTTGATCTAGGCCTTAAGAAATGAGGATAATTTTAACTAATGGAAATGAAAGAGAAAGTTGGTCCAAGATAAGAGAGCGAGTAAAGATAATAGCTGAGGCCAAGTGGGAAGCAGAAAATAGTTCAAGTGAGATGGAGCGTTGGCTGGAGAGTCGTGAGATACAACATTAACTTAAGAATTTAGAGCTAGATCTTACACATTATTAACAGAGCAATGTATTTGGTTCATCTTTGTTTGCCTGGTGTTTCTTATCTGCTCTCTCAGTATCTATTTTTCCCATAATTCTTCCCTTTTTTGACTCATCTAAGATCCACCTGAGACTGATTTCTATAATATAAATTTGATCATACCATTCTCCTATATAAAACTCTTAATACCTCATTTACTATTTTATCGTTTCAGTTTAAATCCAAACGCCTAATCAGGGTACACATTAAATTATTAGCTCAACCCTGACTTTCCAGCTTTCTTAGAGTTTTCCAAACTACATGAATTACTTGGCTTTTGAACAGTTTCTTACCTAACATGTCTCTGATGAAGAAACATATTGATTGTTTACCTTTTAACTATTGCTATTTTATGAAGATTTTTCTGATGCCTTTAGCTCATTAATCCAAAAAGCAATAGGTGCTCTCAGTTATCTGCCTGGAACCCCCGCATATATACATACTATTAAGCTGTTAACACATTTTAGTACTTGTTTTTCTCTTTAACATAACAACACATTGATTTGTATAGTGTTTTTCTTTTTTATGTTCTAGCACTTGACACAGAGAAAAGGCTCAATACAATAATAAATACTTATGGAATTTAAAAAAATCATTTATAAAGGTGACATGGTAAAAACTGAGCTTGATGGAGATTTCCCTGGCAGGAGAAACTGGAAACTGGAAACCCAGTGAGAGTAGAAAATCTGGGTGAATCGCACTGATGAACTATTCCTTATGTTACTTTCAGAAGCTGGTCAGTATTGTTAAATATCCTAGATATGGGGAAATAAGAGGAAAGGAAATTTTGAAACATTAAGTGACTTGTTATGCATCTCATGAGTTGACATTAAAGTACTTATTCCTTTCAGCTAAGTCTTCTCTAGGGCAATGGAAAAACATTCCAAAAACCATTTGAAAAAAAGATCATGTGCTTTCACTTTGATATAGGTGAGTATAAAAAATTTAACATTTTATTGGCATTTATATACAGGAGATAGGCAAACTCCTGTGAGGTTAGTCTGTCCCACAACGTGCACAGGTTAGGTCAAATGACCTTTGTTAAACTTAATAATGCAAATGTCAGCATTTAAAGTTTGGGCACTTGGGCACATACCCACAGGGATGACGTAGCAAACTCCTTCTAGCTACCTGGAGTAAACCTATGCACTCATCTAGAATGAACGCTGAAATAATTTTTATTTTTTTGTTGGTACCTTATATTCAAACAGTGGCCCATTATTACAAATCAATAGCAATATTGTGAGTATCTTTCTCAGATATACAGCAGTCTGATGTTCAAGTTAAATACTAAAAGCTTGATGACAGTTTGAAATAGCAACTGATAACACTACCATAGTCTATTCACTCAGTCAATACAGAATATTTGAAAACATATCTCTGCTATTTTCCAAGACATTTAAAAGGATTTTCTAAGCATGAACTAAAAGGATGTGAGACTATGTGCTATTTGCTCTAACTAAATTGGGGTTGAATTGGCCAAACATATTCCTATTGGAATTTCAGAATTGCTACTACAAGGAAATGGTGCATTATTGGTTTTTATAGCTCACTTTAATTCAGAAACAACTTAGTATCTACTAAAATAGATAATGGAGATACAATAAAAAAATTTCTCTCCCATCGGAACTTACGTTAGGGAGAACAGAAGATTGATTTAATATAGTAAAGTAAAATGCGGTTAATTTTTTGGTTTAATCAACTACAGTGTAAAATCATTTTTTATTGACACTATTAAAGTAAGGCTTTTTCTATTTTGCTTACATTTTATTAAAACACTAGATCACCAAAAAGATAAACAAAATATATATCTTTAGAACTATCAAGAGAACAATCAAACTTAAGTAGACATTTTCTATGTGCATTTTCAAGACTCATGAGATTATATCCAATTGCTATTTGACTAGATTTAGGATTGTTATCATCATCATCATCATCATCATGGCAACAGGCAAGAAAAAAAAACAAAAAAACTTGGCTCACTTAGTTTCACAACTGAGTCCAGCAATATGATAAGCTCTTATTCTGAGTGGATAGTCTATACTTTCTTTTTCTCTTAGTCAAATAGGATTAATATAAATCTCGGATGATAGGTATAGAAGGAAAAAAATGCTTCATGCCTTTTTGTTCTTGGGGTTGTTTTCTGATTCCTGTATTCTCAGGGGTCCTTCCAATTAGAAGCAAATAATTCTTCAGTCTCTGTCATCTTTGTTCACTTTTATTGTTTAATTGACATGCTAAATTAAATTAAATGGTTTCATAATAGTGCTTATAATTTAATTTTCTACTCTCCAGATCTGTTTTGTAGAGTAGACCCAGAATTTCCATGCCTAGATAGAAGAGGATGTCTTTAATACTATCACTCTCATAGCATAAAATGCATTGCAACGTCACAAAAGAATAAAAATTTTGTTCCTGAAAAATTGTAACAGACTTCTTTATCCATGTCCAGTCCTCTGTTGTTTCCTCCTTGCTGTGCCATGAGCTCAGGGGAGGACTCCTCCTCAGTCTTATGTGGATTAATTGCAGTCAATCATAGTTGTCATATTTCCATGGCTAAATAATGGGTTTATTTATGGTATGTCACAATTCTGGCCAAAGAAATGTGAAAGTATGCCTATTGTAGAGTTTCTCATAAGTTTTCCTTGTACTTAAGTGGAATTCTATATAAGACCATTCTTTTTTAACACTGGACATTGTGCTGAGGCAATGTTTAGAATACTGGAACAATCTTGGAGCTAGAAGGGGCCAGAAGAAAATTAATTCAATGAAGCAGGCAGGATGAAAAACAGGCATCACCTGGTTTCTTGATAAAAATGGTTGCATAATTGAATGTCTTTAACTTCCCTTCTTGCAGATTCCTTGCTATGAAAAATAATGCATTTCCATGTCTAAGCTACTTTTAATCAGAGTCTTTGATGCTTACAGTTGAATGCATCCTAAATAATACCAAAGAATAATTTTGCCTATCATGGACAAACTTTATCCAATGTCTAGGTCTTTCATCTTCCTGTTCCTGAAATTAACTCTGTATCAACCTATTTTCTACAATGACTCTTTTAACTGGTCATTCATTTTATATTCAAGAAAAGTTAACTTGATGCAGGACATATGTAAACTGTTTTATATGGTACATAAATAGTTCCATAGATATCAGCATTACTATTTACATCTCCTGAATTTTCACAGAATAACATTCTCTTGATTTTAGGAGAGACCTATTTTTAAATCATCTATATCTTGACTACTTAGCTTTTGGTAGTAACAACTAGATTTACAATTCTTAACATCTGATTATCTATTCCTATTCCTAATAAGACTTCTTGCCCCCCAAAAAGAAAAAAAAACTTGTGAAAAAGACTTATATTTAATAGAAATATTTTAAATTTAGCATGCATTTGCTTATTCTTGTTATAATTTCAGAGAAAGGGAATAAATGATCATGTTTTAAATGGATTTGCACAGTAAAATCACAATTAAATTATATTTGTGCTTAAATTACTGATGATAAACTGGTACAAAATAAATCATTACTATTATTCCCTATGTATTAATGATACTTTTAAAATATATTACTTACTTATTTACTTTTTTCCTGCTTTATTTTTTTTTTTATGTTTTATTTTAAGATGTGGGGAATATTTTATTTATGATTCTAAATATATACAGAATGTCAAAATCCCAATAGAATCAAAACATGGAAAACACTCTGCTGTATAACTCTGTATACTTAATATAAAATGCACAAATCACCTCAGCTTTATTTAAAATCTGTACATAAGAAGGAGGAAATTCTTTTAATTTGGGGATTCACTCTAATTTTCAATGCTTTATATTTTATTTCAATCTTGAAAACGCATCACAAAAAAATCCTTCAGACACTGAAAAGCATCTTTTAGTGAAAATTAAACATCATTAAGCCATCAGTATCTTTTTTTATTGTTGCATTTACTATAAGGAAACAATTATACTGATCATTATAAAACAAACCAAAAAAATCTGCTTCTCAATTGGTTTCATTCACATTTCTATGGGGGAAAAATGTAATTTTATTTAGACTTTTAATTTTGTTAGTTTCTTTGCCGGTGAGATACTAAAGACAAAGATACAAGAATTCCCAGCTATCTTTTCTCTCATTCCTTTTAAATAAATATACTGCAAATGTATTGCAATGTGGAACTAGCTTTAGGCTAGAGTAAGTAAACTAACATTTAGAAAAAGAAAAACCATTCAGCAGAAGAAAGGTAAGGTGCAAATCTTTGCTTCAAGATAACAACTGTGAGGCTCAAGGAAAATTTTTACAAAAAAAGGTAGATAAAAACAAAGACAGACATAAGGGAAAAGGTATGAGTGTTTCAACTAGAGAGTAACATTCTAGCTATCAATTTTAATTGTTTAAATTTGTATATGCACTACCAAATTTCAAAATGCTAATACATGTATTGTGTAATTGGAATACATATGACCAGTGTTACCCAAAGGTATGTCCTATTGCTGAGATCATTCCATAAGATCTAGGTTTGAAATACATGAATGAACTATATCTCCCTTCTAGATTACTCAAACAATCAATGTGATATAAAGAAAAATGCTGTCCATGACCTGAAAGTTTATTATTTCAACTTTAATTATAGAAGTTCAACTAGTGATTTCTTTTTCTTATTTATTTTCATCTCTGAATAGTTCCCTTAGAGATCAAAACTATTGCAAGTCAGGAAATGGGACTAGCCCAACAGTTGTGTTTATCTGGTTCAGAGTCTTTCAAGTGGTTGCCATCAGGATGTTGATAGTGACTGGGAGAATCACTTGCAAGATGGCTCCCATACATGGCTTTGGCAAGATGGTTCCTCAATGCATGGCCTCTCTGCAGACTGCTTGAGAGTTTTCACAACATGGCAACTAATTTCTACCACTGCATGCTATCAGAAAGAGAGAGAGTGAGAGTGAGAGAGAGAGAGAGAGAGAGAGAGAGAGAATGAGCAAGCAGGAAGTTGCATTCTTTTTACAGCCTTGTCTTAAGACATCTCATACTATCTGTCATGAACTGCTAATGTTTGTGTACCTCAAAATTCAAGTGTTAAAAATGTGATCATATCTGGAGGTAGGGTCTTTGAGAAGGGATTAAGTCATGAAGGTAGAACCCTCATGAATGGGATCAGTATCCTTATAACTTCAGAGTAGCCCCTCACCCTTATGCCTGTGAAGTTATAGTGAAAATATGGTCATGTATGAAACAGGAAGCAGGCCCTCACTAGACACCAAATCTGCCAGTGCATTCACCTTGTACTTCCCAACCTTCAGAATTATGAGAAATAAATTTCTGTTGTTTATATGCCACCCATCGTACAGTATTTTATAGCAACCTAAGTAAACCAAGATAGCATAATTTCTACTTTTTAAAAAACTGTGTTGGAGCCCAGTTATTAAGTCCAGTCCATACTCAAAAGTAAAAGAATTAAGATCCAATTTTTGGAGGGAGTGTTAAAAAAAAGTAAACATAATTTCAAACACCACATAAAGGTACAATGGTTATCAAGGCATACAAAGCTTTACCCTCATAGAGACTGTATTCTACATCAGAAAGATAAAATCAACAAACAAAAGTTATAAGCAAGATAATTTCAAATTGTTTTAAGTCTTGTGAAAGCAATGAGCAGGTGTCTGTTGGGGACCTAGGAGCTGAGGGTAACAGACAGACCAATCAAGATAACCTCTGTAGAGGTTAACTATGACAAAGAATCTAATAGATCAGAAGAAAAAGTCATGTGAACAGCCTGTGAAAGAGCTTTCTAGTGAGAAAAATCAACCCAAGAAGACAGCAAGATCCTGAGGTAGATGTGAGCTTGGTAGTTTGAGAAAGAGAAAAAAAAAAAAAAGCCCTGCTGAATATGGTAATTCTGGTTGGCACAGAAGAGGTAGGAAAAGACAAGATAATACAGATCTTTCTTGATGGCCCAGGGAGGGAATTCTAACTAATAAGATATTGAATAATTTATGCAGGAGAATGAAATTAGTGACAAACAATTAAAAAGCCTGAATAGAAGTAAAAAGTGTATAAATATGTAAAACTCCACTTAAAATGAAACAAAAAAAATGTATAGGCTATGTGTAAAGTACAGAGTATGCATTTTCTAACTGCAGTAACAAGGATGACTTAATCGTTCCTTTTTTTTTGTCTCAACATATGCAAATATACCAGGTAGTCAATGTGCTTCAGGTAGTTGCTGTCATGTGCATGCTATTTTAAAGTAAAACATACTTTATATCAAATTTGCTAAATAAAACTTTCAGAGTTTTCTCTTGAATATTTATGTATCTAACTTTGTAATTTATCTAGTTTGATATAGTATTTCCCCATTCAATAAAATATCTAAACTCACAATAACCATAATAATTGTCTTTTTTCTTAAATTAACAGAATTATATACAGGAGTCTTAGGAAACAGCTGCACTCAAAACTCACATACCTACAATCTTGAAAGTTCTCAGAAAGTATTTTCCAAGGGCATATTTGACATCTTTTGAAATGCCAAGCATATGTGTTAATTCTAGAAACCATAGTTACATGCAGGTGAGAAAAGCAAACATGAAAAAGCCTTCAAAGGGTGAAAATACAAAGTGTATGTGCAATGTATCTAATCTTTTTGAAATGATAATGGACCCATGGTTCACTATTCATTTATAAATTCTCTCTTTTCTTCTTCCTTCCTTCCTTCCTTCCTTCCTTCCTTCCTCCCTCCCTCTTCTCTCCCTCCCTCCCTCCCTCTTCTCTCCCTTCCTCCTCCTCTTCTCTCCCTCCCTCCCTCCCTCCCTCTTCTCTCCCTCCCTCCCTCCCTTGCTGTCTCCTTCTCTTCTTTCCTTCCTTTCTCCCTCCTTTCTCCCTCCTTCCCTCTATTCTTCATTCCTTCCTTCTGTCTTTCATTTTTTGTTTTTTGTTTATTCTCTTGCTCTTTTGTTCTTTCCTTCATTGTTGCTTCTGCATCATCTTACTTCAAAATGCATTGAGGGTGGTTTCAAAAGCAGTCAGATCTGTTATGAGTGTTTCAGGCTAAACAGAGAAACAAAAGTTAACAATTCTACTTAATATCTAATATCACATTGATATAGCAGTTCTCAAGGCAAGCAATCTTGTGTGTGAGAGTACGTAAGAGAGGAATCTAATCAAACTTGTGAGTTACAGGCTTTACGGAGGAAGAGATACACCAAGATGTGAAAAAGTGAATAGAAACTCATTAGGTCATGAGAGAAGGAAAAAGCATTCCAATCATAAAATACATAGTTTGTACCAGGCAGTGTCCCGCTGGAGGAGATACATTGGGGAGTTGAATTTGAAGAATTTGAGGAATCAAAAAATTCCGAAGGAAGGTAAAGAGAAAGTCATACACTTTTATGTGTTAGCGTTGGTTAGCACCAAATACCAAATACATCTTTTGGGCCTCTTTTGGGGTTCTTATGTGCTAATCACACTCTTTCATTCAAAAAGCTGAAACTATTGAGAAGCATGCACACAAGTATGACAGAGATTAAAAAAATATTAACTTTCATGCTAAAAAAATCAACTACAGGCTGGGCTCAGTGACTCAGCCTGTAATCCCAGCACTTTGGGAGTCCGAGGCAAGTGGATTGCCTGAATCCATGGGTTCGAGACCAGCCCAGGCAACTTGGTGAGACCTCGTCTCTACAATTAAAAAGACAACAACAACAACAACAAAACAGAGTGTGGTAGCTGGTGCTTGTAGGTCTGGCTACTTTTAAGGCTAAGGCGAAAGGATCAGAGGAGCCCAGCAAGTCGATGTTGGGGTGTCTGTGAACATGCCACTGCACTCCAGCCTGGACAACAAAAACAACAACAATAAAAAAAACTAGAAAGCACATTTTGACCAGCTTTCTACTTGGTGTAGACTGAATGGTGACCCTCTCTAACAAAGATATGCTGAAGTCCTAGCCTCTGTTACATCTTAATGTTAATTTATTTGGAAATAGGGTCATTACAGATGTAGTTAGTTAAGATGGAGTCACAATGGAGTAGAGGGTCCTTAATCCAATATCACAACTGACCTTATAAGAAGAGGGGAGCATGCCGGGCTCGGTGGCTCAGCCTGTAATCCCGCGCCTTTGGGAGGCTGAGGTGAGTGGATTGCCTGAACCTGCGGGTTCGAGACCCGCCTGGGCAGCGAGACCTCATCTCTACAGTAAATCAAAAAATTAGCCAGGCGTGGTAACGCGCGCCTGTAGTTCCAGCTACTTGGAAGGCTGAGGCGGAAGGATCGCCGGAGCCCAGCAGGTGGAGGCTGCGGTGGCCGGGAGCGGCCACTGCACTCCAGTCTGGGCGACAGAGTGAGACTCCAACTCAAAAAAAAAAAAAAAAAGATGAGGGGAGCGCCTTTGGGAGGCTGAGGTGAGTGGGTTGCCTAAGCCTGTGAGTTCGAGACCCGCCTGGGCAGTGAGACCTCATCTCTACAATAAATCAAAAAATCAGCTGGGCGTGGTAGCGCATGCCTGTAATTCCGGCTACTCTGAAGGCTGAGGCGGAAGGATCGCCGGAGCCCAGCAGGTCGAGGCTGCGGTGACCGGGAGCGGCCACTGCACTCCAGTCTGGGTGACAGAGTGAGACTCCAACTCAAAAAAAAAAAAAAAAAAAGAAGAGGGGAGAGATACAGAGAAGAGAATCCCACGTGAAGACACACACAGGAAGAATACCATGTGACGATACAGGTACATGTTGGAGTCATGCAGTTGCAAGCCAAGAAACTCCAAGGATCAGTGATTTCCAATCAGATAAATATCTCATCCATGGTAAAGAGCATGGGAAGGGGAAAGAAAAAAAAGAAGCAACCTTCTTATCTTCCAAGAGGTTGAAAGTTTTTTTCTTTTATAGTCTGTGCTAGTAACATGGAGAGAGAATGAAAATGGTTTCCCCTTGGTCTTTTAATTTTCCAGGATTTGGTGGTTTTATCTAAGACAATTAGAATTTGAGGAGTGTGTGTGTGTGTGTGTGTGTGTGTGTGTGTGTGTGTGTGTGTGTGTGTGTGTGTGTGTGTGTTGTTTTGGCAAAAGTTTTGCTGTGGAAACATAAAATTGAATCTTAATTTTGAAAAGATAACTTACCTACAGTAAATAGATTGAATTAGAGAAAACCCAAAGGGAATTTGGCTAACTCTCATAGCTTTAAAAGAAGTCATGCTAGTAACTTGTCCTAAGGTGATTTTATTAGAAATAAAATAGTTTAAGAGAGACATAAATGTAAAATTTTTCGTATTTTGATGAAAGAGTACAAATGAGTGTCTATGGATAAGTGAGGGCTATAACCACATCTGAGACTGTAATTGCATGAAAAAAGACCACTCAACAAAATTAATGTGTTTTCAAAGAGGAAGCATAATGTCAATGAATATGTCTATTGAGTGGGCATCCAAAGTGGCTTCCACAATGGGTGAAGATAATCATTACAAAAAGTGAGATAGAAAGACATTGAGATTTCATACATGTTTTATTTTGTTTCTGCTTTAGGGAAAAAAATCATCCATGCTTGTTGGCTTGGGGAGAAAGTGAAAGAATATTAATTCAAAGGAGTAAATAAATGCATTAACTATTATTTTAGAAGAGTAGTCAGGCTTTTGAAAAAAACTAAACAAGCTGTTTGGTAATTGCAATTACTGTTCCTTTTGTTTTATAGTAAGAAGAAGGGTTTCTTGCTGATGGGAGGTCAGACTTTAATATGAAGGCGCAGAATGCATTCTTTATATTTCTAGGAGTCATTAGAAAGTTGCCAAAACCCTAAAATGAATCTTGAATCATTAGGAAAAAGGACAAAAATGATGAATCTCATTAAAAATTAATTTTTGAGCCTTTTGAAACAAAGTTCTTCAGAATATAAAAACCTTAAAAATAAATGGTTTCAGTCTATTTTGCTATACATTATAATATTTATTCTCATAGAAATCCATTCAAAACTTACTGTAGCTCAATGGATCTATATTGAGCAATATATATTATTTTCCTTTCCATCAAATAAATTTGCAGAGACTTTTGCAAATAAAGGAAGTGACTTGCTAATATTTATTTTAGCACTGTAGTTATTGTGCTTCTTCTCTAAACTATTTATTGTGTCAGAAAAGACTGAATAATTATGATTTTAAATGTCTTAGACATGCATGGGCATAAGGAAAACAGTTGCTTAAAGCCACTCAGGATAAACAATCCACTATGATACAAGGTAAAGAAAAACTTTTTTCCTTGACTCTATTTCTTATACCAAACATAGGAAGACTTTTTCTTTTTTTTTTTTTTTTTTTGTGGGAGTGGGAGGAATTTTTTTGTTTTTTATCCCTTATGGAGAACATTCCACTGTACATAATCCTGAAATAAAAATCATCGTGTAGTGTATCTCTTATGATTCATTCAGTTCAAAATTATTCAAGAAAAAATTTGAGTTACCTAGTGTAATTTCTCTAATAAGGGGTTAAATATTTTAGCATAATAAATTAATGGGCTAATAATTTTGGCTTGAATACTAACTAGCAAAATGGAAGCATTTTAACAAATATATTTTCAAAAAGAGAGCTATATTTTGAGGTATTGATGAAACTAAAATTGCATAGAAAAAATTTAAGTCAAACTTATCACATAGTTTAATTAATCAAGATAACATTTTCAGTTAAAATGAAAATGTGATGGTTTATTTTTTGCTTTAAGACAATTATTATACTGAGTATACTAAATTCTGAAGATTACAGAGAATATGTATAAAAGTAATTTCAAAATTAACAAAACAGTTCCATATAAATTCAGAGCTATTGTTAAATCAGTATCTACTAGATGGCCATATACCATATTAACATTTTTCTTATATAACCACTACCATTTGATGTATTCTACTCTTTCATGAAAATTTAGTCTTTTACTTTTTATCTGTTTTGGTTCTCGTCCTTTATTCTATATCTTCTTCAAGTTTGTTATGGGTTGAGGTATATGACTGACTGAGCCTAGGTTTCAGGCTCAAGACACAGCTGCCAGGGAGTAGCAGAATGTAAGCTACCCACTTTAGGTACAGTTGTGAGAAACAAGAACCTACTTCTCACTGATTTTCAAATTCCTCTAAAGTTAGAGTGAGTACATGATGCCATTTGTTTAGATGTGTCCTTCTGGTTTTTACTGGCTGGCCTGGTATAGTTATGAATAGTTCACATTTTTTTCTCTAAAATTGCCCTAATTTGCATGAAAAATAATAATATCCTCACCCTATCAAAACGGGAAAGATGTTCAGATGCCTTACTACTAAAAACCAGGACAAATAGCCACTATATTGTCACTTAACATTTTAACTTAGGTCAAATTAAATTTCATACCACAAGTTACAAAATGTTGTTGCCCCTCCATTAAATAATATGAAATACGGTTTTATAGAAAACACAAAACATGGTGAAATTATTGCATAACAAATCCAGAATCCTGATCATCAGGTGAAGCAGTTTAGTTGTGATAAAAAGGAGATAAAATAGAAAACAAAGTTGTGTCTATTAAGATCTGAAAAAACATTTTCCCTCAGGGTCAAAAAGGTATTATTTGTTAAAATCCCATTATTAGAAAAAGATGAGATGAGCAATATAGACACTCCTAAAAATGAATGAAATTATATTTTTTCTCCTTTTAGGTGAAGTATTTTATTTATTGAATCCATTAGAGCACCTAGAAAAAAAATTTATAACCCAGTATATCTTTGTCTCTTTAAGATTTTTAGGAAGTAAGGATTATCCTAACATTTTTGCTTAGTAACCACCAAAAAGACTTACTTTGATCCACTTTGCAATGCATGTTTTTTTTCACCTTTAAACTTTTTATTTTAAAATTGTGGGGTACAATTCAGGGTTAGGTAAACAAATATTCATTGTGCAGGTACCCTTGTTGATGAGGTGTGCCTCCCCTTCCCCCTTCCCCAGGCAGATTTCCACTACTGCCATCCCCACCTCCCCAACCCTCCACACCAGTTTTCCAACACTGTCAATCCTTTTCTTATAGTATTCTGATAGTTGTTCAAGGTCCACTTATGAGTGAGAACATGTGATACTCAGTTCTTTGTTTCTGTGAAAGATCATTCAGTATTATAGACTCTAAGTCCATCCAGGTTGCGGCAAAAGATATGAATAGAAAGTTCTCAAAAGAAGACATACAAGCAACCAACAGACACATGAAGAAATGTTCAACCTCACTAATCATCAAGGAGAAGCAAATTAAAGCTACACTGAGACACCACCTTACTCCAGTCAGAATGGCCATCATCAATAACTCAAAAAATGACATGCTGGAGAGGATGTGGCGAAAAGGGAACACTTCTACACTGTTGGTGGGAGTGTAAACTAGCACAGCCTCTGTGGAAAACAGTGTGGCAGTTCCTTAAAGTGCAATGCATGTTGACAGAAGGGATCCAACACAGATCAAACATGCCATTCAGTATGCCCACCGGGCAGGAGGAAAGTTAGATTCAAGTCATGATTAACTCTTTCCTCTATTAGGGGTGTTACCTCCTTATGAATGAACCTAGGATACTGGCCATCAGTGCCACTGACTGACCACATCCTTCTTTTTGTCCCTTAGAAGGAGGAAGTACTCAGACATCTTTCATAGTCTCTACCCTCTTGGCAATCTCATCAAGATTTCATAATATCTCTGATTTGTGGTGATCTGATTTAGGGATTAAATAAAATTTCTCTATCAAGCTTCAACCTAGATGACCAAAGGCTATGGAGCCTGAATAACCAACTACCAATTAGATCTTAACATGAATATTTTTATTAACTCATTCAACATATTTTGTTACCAGCTACTGTATACAAAATTATGTATAGCATGACCATCTAACTTATTCATATTTATATATATTCATATTTGTAATTTTCATGTACAAATAAACTCAAGTCTTTCCCCTCTTCTTTTCCAAGAATGTTTTGTGTTCTGTATTTCAACAAACAGTACCAACGTCCATGAAGTTATCAGAAAGGTAATCTGGACACTAAATTTGATTCCTCTTCTCACCCTTGCTGATAACATCCCATAAAATCAATTTAAGGGGTGATTCTAATTTTGTTTTGTTGCCTCTGCCAATGTTCACTCTTTCATAGCTATATTCAGGTCATAGTCATTTTCTATCTAAATCACCCTCTTGCAGCAAGGCTTATCCCCTTCCAATGTATCTATACTACCAGAGTGTTTTGGAACCACCATGTATATGTTTAAAACACAAACTTAATTATTCACTGCTATCAAGGTGGAATAATAAAATGCAGAGACCTGAGACTTGAATCTTTATATGATATCTCCACTATAGCAGATACCCCCAAATATCTCTGTGATTACATGGGGGAAATTCTGAAATCACTCTATAGCTCTGAGGTAAGATTATTCTCCAAGACTCAAAAATAGTATGAAAATTGTCAGTTCACAAATGAGATGAGCTATCTGTGATAACAGACCATCTTATCATTTTTCTAATCTGAGATACAAGAAGTTCCAGGAATTCTTAAAATTATTAATGTGTAGGCTCAGAAAATAAAATTTATTTTAAAAATAACCAAAGCCCTCGCCCAATTGATTTTATTATATTTATCTAAAGAATGTATCTAGAGAGAAAGTCCAATAAAGATGATAAAAATGGTAAATTTTAAATCATAAGAATTTGAGAGTGAACTACCAACACTATCCAGGTTAGAATGTTCTTCAAAGAGTACATATAATATTTAAGTTAATCATAGGTATACCTTTATAGGAGACCTGGATACTACAGATGAGCTTATTTTTATATTCCTACTTTTAATAATAATACATATAATATTTTTTAATCTAACTCTATATTCACCAAGCAACCTTCAAATACAATTTGTACTTCCAACATCTTGTTTTCCTATAGCTATATGGGAGGAAAGGAGGGCTAACTATAATCTTTTGACATAGTAATTCAGTTGGTTTTGATATTTGTATTTATAATTACATTAGTATTTTGATTATACACTTGACATTTATACAATTGTCTCTTGTAAGTTTGGTTAATATGAATCATTTATTCACTAGCATAAATTTATTGATTACATACACTTTGTTTTTGTCCCCAGAAATGAAGATGAACAATACATAATGTATTCAAGATGCTTGCATTCTAGTAGAACTATTAACTCAATGAGTTGGATATGTTATAATAAGTAAAAGTAACAAAGTGTTATAGGTACCTTACAACCAGGTAAAGTTAAGCAGAGAATGTAGAAGAACCTATTTAACTTATTTATTTACAAAAATGAACTTAATATATATATTCAGTAATAGAGTCAGAATTTGAGAGTGTATTAAAAACATGGCACAAATGGTGCACTTTTGAAGCTTTCAGTCAAGAAGTAATGCTTGCAAGTTTATTATAATGTAGAAAGATAAGTAATATAAGTTCAATTTGGAAGATCACAATAGGATTAATATATGCAAGTTAAATAAGTCATCTCCACATAGACAAATGGAAAAATAAATTCCAGGCAATTCAAAGAATACTTGCAAGTAAACGAGGACAGGAAACATCATGGCACATTTAGGGATGGGTAAATGATTAAATATGAATAGAACAGTAATTCTAAAACTTTATTATGCATATGAATCACCCAAGTTAAAAAAATTAAAATACAGGTTCCAGTGTGAAAATGTGACAGGAACAAGTGGCTCAGGTCCTGTGAAATAAAATGACAAAGATAAGAAAACTGAGCAAATGGGAAATTGTTGTTAGTTTTGGGGGTATGGATATGATAAAAAGAAATTTAGAACAGCAACAATTCTAAGAAAATCATTTTTGTTTGTTTTAAGAATAGTTGTGAGTATAGACTACTGAAGTTAGAAGAAGTAAGTTTTAGTTATTTGATGAGCTGATAGAATTAAGAGTGTTTTTAATCTTTGTTTCTTACTTAGATAGACTTTAGGATGTACACTTTTCTGAAGAGAGGGTTAATAACTATGAACAGATTTTCAAGAGATTTGATAAGACCAAATTGTTAAGATCAAATTACATAGGTGAATCTATTGCTGGTGGGGTGCGGTGCAACACTCATGGGATGGGATCCTTGATGCAGTACTAAAAGGAATTTCTGTGGCAGCGAAGTTTTTAAAACAGTTTATTAGCAAAAATACAAAAGGGGAAAAAAAAAAGAGATTAATGCTGGAAAAGGAAGTGGCATAGGTAAGTCTTGAAAAAGAAAGGCCTTGTTTTTGCTCTTGACTAAAAGCAAGATATATTTTCACAATAATTGATATGCTCTAGAGGGTGGGCTATAGATAACTGCTGTGGAGAGATTGTAATCTCTCCACCTCTGAGAGGTGGGCTTTTCCTAAAACACACATTTTGCCTTTGACAAGAGACTTGCCAGACTTGAAAATATACAAGTTCATAGGTTAAAAGGTGGCTCAATTAACATTTCTATGCTCTTGGTAAGTTAAGAGGTGGAGTCGAGTCTTTACCTCCAATAGGGAACTTGAAGGATTCTCAGTGATTATGATGCTAAACCATGAGCTGAAAGGTTGGGCTGTTCTATTTTTACATCTGATAGGGTTTTCTTTTGATTAGCTGAGGTGGTGGAGTAGACTGACAGGCCCACATTCCAGTCCAGAGGACAGGTCCAGCCTGCAGACAGGCTTCCCTAATAATAGAATGATGTCTGAATGCTTTCTAAAGTCTGCCCACAAGAAATTTATCTATCTATGCCTAATCTACACTAGCTACCCTGCCTCAAGTCTAAACTGAATGAAAATGTTATTTCCAATTTTGTGTAGAATTTTCACATGTTGACTGTAATAATCTCATTCTTTGCATGTGACTTACTATTTTCTCCAGCTGATTTGTCCTTTGTAACAACTTTCAGGAAGTAATTTTGAGCAGGGTTCAGGACATATTTGCCTTGTTTTTTTTCTTTTAAATAGCTTTATTTTTCTAGGGACATGGTATTACACTTGATAGAGGAAAAAAATAATGTTTTATTGAAACACCAAATTTTAATAAAACATATAAGTTTACTTATGTGAATATAGTTGATCAGAAACTACTCAAAATACTTTATTGAAAATGGATATGAATCAAATAATTTCTTAAATTCTCCTTTAGTTATCTAAATTTAATTGCTTCTAAACTTTACTCATAAATAGGTTAATGTTTATTTGAGATCTTTCTGTCTTCTTGAAGTGGATGTTGAGTGCTTTCCTCTTAGCACTGATTTTGCCACATCCCAGAGGGATTGATAAATTGTATCTTTATTTTAATTTGTTTCAAAGATTTTTTTTTTTAATTTCTGCCTTAACTTTGTTGTTTACCCAAAAGTCATTCCGGAGCAAATAAGAGGTTTAGTTTCCATGTATTATTGTGTTTTTAAGGGTACTTCTTGATATTGATTTCTATTTCTATTCTACTGTGGTCAGAGAAGATACATGGTATGATTTCATTTTGGGGGGAATTTATTAAGACTTACTTTATGGTCAAGCATGTGGTTGACCTTAAAAAATGTTCCACATGCAGTTGAGAAACACGTATATTCTGTGATGGTGGGTAAAGTATTCTATAGATGTCTATTAGGTACAATTTGTCAAATATTGAATTTAAGTCCAGAATTTTTTTGCTAGTATTTTGCCTCGATGATCTATCTAAAGCTGTTAGTGGGATGTTAAAGTCTCCCATTTATTATTGTGTGGCTACCTAGGTCATCTTTAAGTCAAAATTGTTTTATAAATCTGGGTGTTCCAATGTTGGGAATATATATGTAAAACAGTTAAGACTTTTTTTGAACTGAGGCCTTTAGCCTCATGTAATGCCTTTATTTGTCCCTTTTTGCTGTTGTTGGTTTAAAGTCTGTTTTATCTGACATAAGAATAGTGACCTCTACTTTTTTTGTTTCCAATTGCATGGAAGATCTTTCATCATCCCTTTATCTTGAGCCAATGTGTGCCATTAAACATTGTGTAGATCTTCTGAAGACAGCAGATGGATGGGTCTTGTTTTCTTAATCCAATTTGCCACTCAATGTCTTTCAAGTGGGACATTTAGGCTGTTGACATTCAAGGTTATAATTGATACGTGAGGAATTTTTCTTCTGTCATAGTGTGTTAATTAGTTGTTTTGTGATTGATTTATATGGTCTGTGAGCTATGCTTCCCTGTGCTTTTGTGTTAAACTATATTGTTCTTTTGTTTCCATGTTTAGAACTCCCTTAAGTGCTCTTGTAGGACCAGTCTGGTGGTGACCAATTCCCTTAATGCTTGTTGATCTTGCAGAGACCTTATTTCTCCTTTGTTTATGAAACTAAGGTTGGTGGGGTAAGAAATTTTTGGCGGGCATTTCTTGTCTTAGGAATATAAAAAAATGTGCCCCCAATTTCTGACTTGTAAGGGTTTTGCTGGGATCTACATTTATTTTGATGATTCTCCCTTGATCGGTGGTCTGGCCCTTCTCTCTAGATACCTTTATGATTCTTTTAGTTTGCATTAACCTTGGATAGTCAGATAACTATGTGACTTGAGAATTGTCATTGTGTATAGTATTTGGCAGGGTTTCTCGGAATTTCTTGCATCTGTGTGTCAACCTCTCTAGCAAGATTAGCAATCTTTCCATAGATTATGTCTTCAAATACTTTTTCCATATTGTTTCCATTTTCTTCTTCTTTTTCAGAAATTCCAGCCAGCTCTAGGTTTGATCTGTGCAAAATCTCAAAGACTTTGTTCATTTTTTTTTCTTTATTCCTGTCTGACTGGGTTGATTCAAAGGATTGGTCTTCAAGCTCTGAAATTCTTTCTTGTGCTTGATCTAATTTGTTGTTAAGGCTTGCCACAGTTTTTTGAAATTCCTTAAGTGAATGCTTCATTTCTAGAAGTTCAGTTTGTTTCTTCCTTAGAATGACCATGTCAGCTTTCAATTCTTGGATTGATTTGATAGCCTCTTTGTTTTGGGTTTCCACTTTCTCTTGGATCTCAAATAATTTATTTTACATCCATATTCTGAATTATGTATCAGTCATTTTAGACACTTCATTCTTGTTAAGATCCATTGATGAGAAGCTAGTGTGATCCTTTGTAGGTGTGGAAACACTGTGAATTTGGTATTGTCAGTGTCCTGCTCTGGTTCCTTACCATCTAGGGGAGCTGACTCTTCTTTTTTTTTCTTTTTAAAAAATTGTCTATTGTTGGGATGGGACTTTTAAGATTTTTTTCTATTTTTAGCTTGTGAATATGGCTGTAGTGTATGTTGCTTATGGTCTATTGGCTTCATTTAGTGCTTTGCCTCCCCATTCTCTTTCTGATCCACAGGTGGCTGAGGTGTGAATGTGTTGGTGGAAAACGGAAGGAGTCTAACAACAAATTCTGGAGGTTGGGCCCTTAGAAGAGTGCTGAGCCACAGCTGCAGTGATCAAGCAAAAGCAACGTGGCTGTGTGGTGCTGAAAGGAATATTGAGGAAGCAAGGAGGCCCTGCCTGGTAAGAAGCCATGAGAGTGGGTTTCTGTGGCTTCTACCCCATGGGTATGCAGGAGTACCACATTTCTCTGCTCCTTCCCTGATTTATGGACAGCAGGGGTGGAGCCAGTCATCATCATGACTGGAAAGGGCCCAACAGTGGCCTTTGGGAATTGATCCCTCAAGGAACACTGAGCTTCTGCTGCTATAGTATTCAGGCAAAGGCTGGGCAGCTGAGCCCAGCCTGGTCGGAAGCTGCAGTCTTTGGCATCCATCCTGGTGGTGCACGGATATACCTTGTCTCTCCGCTTTCTCCCTAACCCATGGATGGCAGGGTTCCTGCCTTACCTGGAACAATGGAGGTGCCCTGCTTCCTTGTCCCTTCTCTTGCCCATGTGTGGCAGGGGCAAAGGCAGTAGTGGTGATGTCTGGGAAGGGACTAGCAACAATGGAATTTGGGCCCTCAGAGAAGCACTGAACAATTGCAGCAGTCTTCAGATTGGGTGAGGTGGCTGAGCCCCACTTGGTTCAAAGCCAGAGGGTTATGGGGATCTGTGGAATTTGTCCTGGGGATGCGTGGATATGCCCTGTCTCTCTGCCTCACCTGGCCTGTAAGTCCCACCTGATCAGGAGCTGTAGAGGTGCCCTGCCTTCATGTTCTCTTTCTGACCTGCAGGTGGCAGGGGTTGTGGAAGCAATGGTGGGGGCTACAGGAGGCCTATCATTGCTTCTGTAAGACAGTGGGTTCCTTAAGTCTAACCAAGGCTTCAGTGTTCAAGTGGTAGAGTGGCAGGTACAGTGAGATTCTGTGTTTGAATCAAGCGAGATGTCCTTGGAAGAAAGCAGTGGAGGGGGTCTACGTGATATGATTTGAGGCCGCGGTATCTGTCCTGGGGGTGCACAAGCACATCAGGCCTTCTTCTTTGGCAGGGTGGCAGCTGCTGGTACTGTATTTAACAGGGAGCAAAAGCTGAGTTCCATGTAATCTTAAGCAGTGCCTCTGTCTAGACTCTGGACAGTTTCTAGCTGGATGGGGGTGATCCAAAGGAATTTCCTGTGACTTGGGTTACAATGGTTTGAGATGGAGGCATGGAACCCCAGGTGTTTTCTCAGTTTCTCACCCCTTCCCCACGTTAGATATTATCTCTCATTTCCACCCTGGGGCAGGCTCTATGCGCTGCCCAGCCTCGAGCTACTTCACTCTCCATGGTTCTTGTTGCTTCTCTGATGAACCTCAGCATGCACTCCTAAATGATCTCCTGAAGAGCTAATATTTACTCATTATTTAGAGACTGTCTTGGTGACAGAGGCACTCATTAGCTGCTTCTAGTCAGCCATCTTGAAATAGAATCAGTTAAATGTTTATAATAAAATGATATGGAATGAAACATATTAATTAGAAATTTCCCAGAGGTGTATCCTGTTAATATGATTCTAAAAATTTCTAAAGGCTTTTTCTTGAAGTTTCAAAACTTGATTTTATGCTTTACTAATTCACTGGATTAATAGACAAAGATGGAGAATAAAGTTACTTGAAAATACTCAAGAGACATTTCTCCTTGCCTACCTTTGTGGAAGAAGAAATTTAAAATGAATTTGGATTTTATAAGCTGTTTTATCATGAGAAGGAAATGATTCTCATAAAAAGGAAAGAAATGATCATTTGTAAGCTTGAAATGAAACATTTAGAAAGCTTACCTTTTGTAATGAAAATGTAATCCCAAAATTGACAATTGATAGATTTTACAAATACCTCAGCATATGGAATCCATCAACAAGATGACAAAATGATAAAAGAGAATGTTACACAGGAATATTAGTGAAGACTGTAACTTGAGCTAAAAAGCCATCCTACTGCTGAGAACATCATTAGAGCTATTAACCAACCAGCATGCAATGCCAAACCCACATACTTTGAGTGATTGATTAGAAAGTAACTGAGTTTATACTTTGTGCACTCAGCTGACAGAGCAGAAATAATATAAAACTGCTATAAAGTACCAAATTTTTTCTTCTTAATAAAGAAAGCTTGTATATGTAATGAAATAAAAAGTAAAATAATATATTTCTAGAAAAATAAAAATCATCAAGATTTATAAGACAGAATAAATAAATTAAAGAAAGATAGCAAGGATAGGGACCAGTGGTAGAAGAATTGGATATGAGCACCTTATATATTACATTACTGTTCATTACTTTCATTGCAATACCCAATATTAATGGAGCACTTTCTACTAGTTATCATTCTAAGTACTGTTTGTAAGTTAATCACCACTGCAACTCTACAAAGTGTTAATGCTTCACTTGTTTTACAAATATGGAATCAGGGACAAAGAACAGATAATTAACTTTCCCAGTGGCAGATGGTCAGTAAATGGTAGAATAAGACTGTGATGCCAATCTAATTGCAGAACTTGTTTTTTTAAACCACTCTATAATGATGGGCTTGATCACTGCCAAATCATGTTACGTAATAGAACCTTATTCTAAGAAATATATACTCTGTTCTTAATTTAAGAAATTTGGGAAAAGGATCATGAGTATAAGATGTACATTATTGGTATATTAAATTCTTTTGTTTATAGATGGTGTTCTTGCATCACATCCTTCCAAAGAATATTTTTAAAATAAAATACATTTCTAATATACAGTGTATATTAGAAATTAACTCATACATTACAAAATATTAAATTCTTAGGCATGGTTCCAGGCATGCACATACAGTAAGCTGCATGATTTCTACAAGGAACGATAGGATAATTTTTTAGTTACACTAAATAATCAGAGCCAGGTTTGAGCAGATCTACTTCAATCTCAACTTTGCCACATAGAAGCTGTGTGGACTTAGATGACCTGTTTAAGTCTCAATGATCTTACCTATTCAGTGGCAACAGATAAGAATAAACTAATCTATTTAATAGGTTTATTTTGCCAATTATATGAGTTAATGGATGTTGAATGCTTAGCAAAATAGCTGACAAACAGTAAGCAATTAAAACAATACAACAATTTTAAACAAATGATAAAATATGTGGTTATTTTATTTTTCCATTGTAGTCAGGTATGGATATGCAAATAATTAGAGGTTTAGCACTCCAGCAATCATCTCCCCACAGGAACATCAAATTAAACAACTATCCATGCAAGAAAGCACCTTTACAAGAACTAAAAATTCATGTAAGTGATCACGGTGCCTGGTTTTCAGCATCATAATATGAAAAGACACATTGAATGTGTAAGAAGAACAGTCTTACGCTGTATACCTTACTCCTCCCCAAAACTCCAGGCAGCACAATTAAAGAGAAAAATCTGTGGTTTTGGAGGGGAAGGAGAGGAAGTAAGCATGGGATGTTGCATCAGAATTCAATTTTAGTCGCAACACAGTGAAACACAGCAACAGGTAAAATTCCATGATCCTTGATTTTAATCCAGCATCCATGGAAGGGAACATTTAGACCCACCATGGACCAGTGAGCACTTCACTGACCCAGCAAGAGGAACCTGAGTCCTGGCCTGATTCACACCACCAATTGATTAAAGTGACCTCTAGGCCTGAATAAACTTCAGTGGCAGCCAAGCAACAGCAACCACAGTCCTTCAGTGAGGACTGGTACTACACTGGTCTGAGAGACTGTGAGCTTCAGGATGCAACCCAGTGTGACCTCAGTTTTACTGTTCATGGTATGCCTGTGTCACCTCTCTCCCAATGCCAGGTAGTGCAGCACACAGAACTGCTTGGGAGAAGGAGAAGGAAAAGTACAAAGACTGTCTGAGAACCTAGGACCAGCCATGACACAATAAAACAGCAGCAAGCAGAGCCCTGAAGTCCTTGATTCCAGGCCACTGCTCTGGATGACATTTCTAGGTCCATCCCAGGTATGAAAGTAGTCTATTATCTTGTAGTATAGACCAGAGTCTCAGCCAGCATCACCACCAGCTGATTAAAGGCACCATTGACCCCGAATAAGCATCAGCAATAATCAGGCAGTAGATGAGTGAACAGGGTAGTAGTAGCCAGTTGTGGGTTTCAGATGTGACCCAGTGCAATGCCAGCTGTGGCAGCCAAAGGAGTGCTTGTATAATTACTCCTCCTTCTCCACACAGCTCAGTGTATAGACTTTTCTTCTACTTGAGTAAAAGAAAAAGAAATAAAAAGAAAACTTTGATTAGGAACCCAGAGAAAGCTCCCTGATTTTCCCCAGTCCCATCATACATGAGTCTGCAAGAGAGTCACAGTGTAACTGGGCTTAGGGTGCCCTCTAGTGCCAAATGGCTAAAATGATCACAGGTTTAGGGAATTAAATAGTCCCTTTTCAATTTTTGGAAGGCCCTCTGAAGAAAAATAGGTATAAACAAGACTAGACTTCAAAAAATATCGAATCTTCAATGCTTAGACATCAGTTAACGTCCATAAGCAATGTGAACATTCAGGTAAACATGACTTCAGCAAATGAACTAAATAACTCACCAGTGACAGACCCTGAAAAGACAAAGATGTGTCAGTGCTCATATAGAAGTTTCAAAATGACAGTTTTGAGGAGGCTCAATGGACCTAAAAAGGGCACAGAGAAGTAGTTAATAAACTTCTTAGAAAAATTTAGCAAAGAGATTGAAATGTAAAAATATCTTAGAGCTAAAAATACGATTGATGAACTAAAAAATGTACCAGAGTGTCTCAAAACAACTATTGCTCAAGCAGAAGAATCAGTGAGCGCAAAGACAGGCAATTTGAAAATACACAGTCAAAAGAGAAAAATGACAACAAGAGTAAACAATACTTATAAGATATAGAAAATAACCTTAAAAGACAAATCTAGTAGTCATTGGTCTTAAAGGAGTAGAGAGGTAGACATTTAAAAAGCGTATTCAAATTAATAGCATCTCATCTCTAAAACAAGTCAAACAATAATGGTTGAGCATGGTGGTGCATAACTGTAGTCCCAGCTACTCAAGAGAATGAGGCAGGAGGATCATCTGAGCCCAGCAGATTGAGACTGTGGTGAGCCACAGTTGTGTCACTGCACTCCAGCCTCGGCAACAGAGTGAGACTCCAACTTAAAGAACTAGAACAAGACAAAGATGCTCACTTTTACCACTTCTATTCAGCATAGTAATGGAAGTCCTAACCAGAGCAATTAGGCAAGAGAAGGAAATAAAAGTCAAACAAGTCAGAAAACAAAAAGTCAAATTGTCCTTCTTTGCTGATGATATAATCCTATCTTTAAAAACCCAATGAGTTCACCAAAGAGCCCATAGGTTTGAAAAATTAATTTCATAAAGTTGCAGAATATAAAACCAGTGTACAAAAAATAGGTAACGAAGAAAGAAATCAAGAAGGCAAGCCCATGTACAATAGCTATAAAAAACTGAGATACCTAGAAATAAATTTAAGCAAGGAAGTGAACAATCTCTACAAGGAAAACTACCCAACGCTGATACAAGAAATTGAAGATAACACAAAGAAGTAGAAAAAAAATTATCATGCTCATGGATCAAAAAAATTAATATCTATAAAAGACCATACTATCCATATGATCTACAGATTAAATATACTCTCTATCAAAATATCAACATCATTCTTTACAGAATTAAAAACATAATCCTAAAATTCACAGGGGACAGCAAAAAGACTGAACAGTCAAAACTATCCTTAACAAAAGAACAAAGCTAGTGTCATTACAGTACCTTACTTAAAATGTGTTGTAATTCTATAGTAACTAAAACAGCAGGTTATTGGTCTAAAACTAGAAACTTAGACTAATGGAACAAAATAAAGAACTCAACAATAAGGTCATATGTTTACCACCAACTAACCAGAGTATATAAGAAACTCAAACAACTTAATAGCAAAAGGACTAAAAATAATCTCATTTAAAAATGGGCAAAAGATTTGAATAGATTGTCCTCAAAAGTAGACATACAAATGGCCAAGAGGTATATAACAATATTCTCAATATCATTAATCATTGAGGAAATGCAAATCAAAACTACAGTGAGATATCATGTCAGCTCAGTTAGAATGTCTTTTGTCCAAACGACAGGCAATAACAGATGCTGGAGAGACTGTGGAAAAAGAGGAACCCTTGTACCCTCTTGCTGGAAATGGAAATTAGTGCAGCAACTTTGAAGAACAGTATGGAGGTTTCTCATAAACCTAAAAATAGAACCACGATATGATTCAACAAATCCACCTGTGGGTATATATCCAAAATAAAGGAAATCAGTATATCAATGAAATATCTACATTCTCATATTTATTGCCGTACTCACAATAACCAAGATATGGATTCAGCCTAAGTGTCCATCAATGAATGAGTGGATTTTTAAAAAGTGGTATATATACACAATATAATATTATTCAGCCATGATAAAAGAGAATTAAATCCTGTCATTTGCAGCAACATAACTGGAACTGGAGGTCATTATGTTAAATGAAATAAGTCAGAAACAGAAAGACAAAGATCACATGTTCCTACTTGTATGTGGGAGCAAAAAAGTTAATCTCATGGAAGTAATGAGTATAATGGTGGTTACTAGAAGCTGGAAAGAGTGAGGGGTCTAAGGAAGAAAGAGAGGTTGGTAAATGGGCACAAAAATACAGTTAGAAGGAATAAGTTATATTGTTTGATAGGACAGTAGAGAGACTGGGTTAAAAAGAATTTTTTATATATGTAAAAATAGCTAGAAGAGATGATTTGGAATGTTTTCAACACAAAGAAATGATAAATATTTGAGGCAATAAATATGCCTGTAAATTACTCTGATTTGATCATTATATATTGCATGCATATATCAAAAGATTACATGTACCCCATAAAAATGTACAACTATTATCAATAAAAATATTAAATGTTAACATAATTAGAGGTTCATTATGAGGTGAAAGACATATTTCAATGTAATATTATAGTCAATGTAATGTATAATTTAATGTAATATTATAATTTGATAAATTATACTTATTTTATTATTTAATATTATTTAATGTTAAAATTAGTATAGATATAAAGATTAAAATAAAAGGGGAAATATCTCTAGACTGTGAAAATGTTATGTATACATAACACACATTAAAATCAGTTCATTCATTTAGACCTGAGTACAAATTTTTTGTACCAAGAAGAAATTTATTTAGTATTTAGTATTTATTTATTTAGATTAATTAAATACATCTCTCAGTTCAAAACATAAATAAGAAGACCTTGCCAAATTATTCATCTATAGGATTTTACAATACATACTTAAATGAACAGATTTGATGGGCAGTTAATATTTTCCCAAGCTAAACTTTATCTTTGTGATTTATAAACTTATTCTAAGGGCATTTCAGTATGTACGTATTGAGAAAAATTGACATCGATTACAGCAATTCAATAGCATATTTCACCTTGCTCTAAACATTTTTGAGTTCTTCTAAAATTGAATATTTATTTTTTTCAAATATTAACTCAAAAGAACATTGAATAAAAATGTTCTATACAGGAAATGTTTTCTAGTATATGTTTTCTTAAAGCTTTCTGCCTTTAAATTCCATTAGTGGAATGTCAGATCAGATTTTATATATAAAAGAGCAAGTTAAATCTCATGTTTACACTGTAATGATTTATTCTTAATAATAAGCCCTGCTAAATATCTATTGTGTGTAAGGCCATTCCTGAAATGTGTTTTGTTTCACTTTCTTGAAGCATGAAATACTTCAGTTGAGTTTGCACCTAAATACCAGATTGTTTGGTGCTAAAATTTAGATAATATATTTGTGAATACAATTTGAAGTTTCTACCAATATTGTGAATCTATACATAACAGAATATTTCAAAGCGTTTTTAAATAACTCATATTTCTTAAACAGAATTTTGATCCATAGAATTTTTCAGTAGTCATGTAGACACAACTTTTAGTTTTTCTTGACTAAATAGAATAATGAAAGTAGAATAATGACAAAGGTAATAATTTTATTATGCAGTTAATATTTTTTTCTGTTCCAGAATCAAAATGACAAAATGTTTGTTGTTATATTTTTCTAATAAATATTCAAACATTGTCAAGTTGACTTAACGTATACATGATATTCATATTAACGCAATAGGAAGTCTGATTCACCACTAGCCTTTGTTTTCCTGTATTAGTTTTAGATAAATATTGGAATTGCATAATTTTATTTTTCTTTTAAAATGAAAAATTTACTTTTTTTATTCAACCTTGTTTTCTCTCCAAGATTACATATATCATTTTAAATTCATAGATTGACCTTATCGTCTTCTTAAAACAAAGTATAATTGACATAAACATAAACAAAGTTGTATATTTCATGTGTAATTTAGGTTAAAACAAAATTCTGTCTAATTTTTTTAAATGTAGAATTAAATGGAATAAGCAGGACATTGATGCTTAATAAGGTAAAATTATCAACCCATGGCATCAGTAACACAATTGAGATGTATGGTATATATTTCTCTTTGGTTCATTGATTTAATGAGTAAAAACCAAATTCTGAGCAAGATGTCTAATTTTTATAACAAAAACATCCCTACATTTTGTAAAGAATTATACAAACGATATACATAGAGATAGGGTAATAAATCATTGTCTTTCAACATCAAGAAAATTAATGGAGGTTGTCCAAATAATCTGTAGTTCTATTTCTTAAAATTTGTATATACTCAATGTTGACATTCCTTCATGTGAATTTATGCTGCACTAATGAATATGCCCTCACCATAGTATGATGACATTGATATGTATATTCTTGCGTTATTTTAATAGACTTCAGTTGTTTTAGAGTTGCATAGTCTTTTTTAAAAGCAATTATGAAAAACAGCAGTCAAGATGACAGAAGGGATCTTTTAGCCAGAAAAGAAATTAATATATTATTTTTACTGTGTGCTAAATTGATATGCTATAGGAAAGCTTTGGTTTCTCTTGCTTTTATGACAGCTCCACCTCATTCACTTTGTTTTTTCCAGATATTCACTGCAGGCCCAGTGAAAGACCATTCTTTCAGCCTGTATGCTGCCAAGTTCCAAAATATAAAGGGCACTCCCACTGCAGAAAGGCAGTGTATGAGCTGCAAACCATCATCTTCCCATATCTGGAGTGTATTTTTCCTCAGCCTAGGACTCAGTATATCAAAGAAGCCCACTGCATTGACTTGACTTTCTAGTCCACAAATCTCACCTGTGCTGAATAGTAGTAAAATCTAAACAGAAAATTGTAAATATTGTCCAGAGAAGCACCACTAGCATCCTGGTTTATAATCCTATTGTCTTATACCACAAACATGTGTGTGCTCACACACTATATATATAACACTTAAAATATAGCCATAGGTTGGATTTTTTTTCCCCTATAAACAGACAGTAAGTAAGGACTGGAGAGCAAATCATTTTGTTTAAGAGATAAAGCAGAGTATGGGTAGAAAAATGACAGGTGGATGGAAAGAAAGCTCATTTAGGGTCATGAATTACTAAATTACCACTGGCGGAGACCCGGACTCAGTCCACTGGGAACCTCTGAGAACTGTAGAGAACATAACTCAGAATTGTCCTACCCAATAGATGAGGAACTTAGAGTATTTGTTCACAAACTCCTCTCCATTATTGGCTGAGGGTTGCTCTCAAGGTTGTTAACCTCTTGGTACTTCAGTCTTCATGAATATTCATGAGACCAGAGAAAACCTTCAGAAACTTGGAAAAAATCAGATGGAGAGTAACCAGAGATAAGGGGACATTATGGCATCTATAAAAAATAGAATGCTCCCATTTTTTATGTTGCTTTAAAATGCTTAATCTGATTCAAGAATTTTCAGGTCAGCTCAACTTTACTATTTTTTAACATAACTTTAAAATGCCTATCTATATGCAAGATTATTATTATTATTGTTATTATTATTATTGAGTTGGCGTCTCACCCTGTCACCCAGGGTGGAGTGCAGTGGCAAAGTCATGGCCATCCCAGTATTGACCTGCTGGGCTCAGGCGATGCTTCCTCCTCGGCCTTTCAAGTATAGAACTACAGGCACGTGCTACCAAGCCCAGCTTTTTTTTTTTTTTCAATTGTAGAGATGAGATCTTGCCAAGTTGCCCAGGCTGTTCTTGAACCCATGGGCTCAGGCAATCCCCTCACCTCGGCCTCCTAAAGTGCTGGGATTAAAGCCTTGAGTCACCATGCCCGGCCAATATACAAGATTTATTACAGCATGTTGCTATACTATTTGTTTCCTGTTTCCTAGACAGATCATTTAAATTTTCCATAAATTGGCTATTCTAATTAATAATACACCAAATTATCATTATTTTAGAATGATGTCTTAGAAATAGAATATTGGCATCAAATGATAAATTTTGACTAAGAATTTGTGGTTATCAACTCTAAAAATCAGGCCATTTTATACTCTCATCAATAGAATAATGAAATATCTACTTCTCTACATCTATTCCATTGCTGTCTTTTATCAACTGTTGAATGCTTTATCTGCTATTTTCTTTTAAGTTAGTGCTATTTATATAATGAAGGGCCAATTCCTCATTAGTTCCTTTACCACATCATCTACTAGGATGCTAGGTTTAATTTCTGAGCAAATTCTGAAGAAACATTGATGTCTTAATTAATGGAGTTCCCTGAAAATTCAAATAACATAATGCCACAGTCACCTCTGACACTAAATTTTTTAATTCTATCATTTAAAAAATTGCTGCCTCATTTTCTCTTTTTTGACTTATCCAAGGCATACATTGGTAACTTATCTAGCCACTTGGTCTATATTGCTGAACCCAGAGTGCCTTCAAACTCTTAATTCAAGGTATTCAGATTTCCCCCGTGTTGGCCCAATAGATAAAGCTTAGATGTCATCCTCAGGGAGATGATCACCAAAATGCATTTGTTGTTTTTAGTCATATTTTATTTTATTATTGATGCCGGAGTTTTTTTTGTTTGTTTTTTGAGTCGGAGTCTCACTCTGTCACCCAGATTGGAGTGCAGTGGCCGCTCCCGGCCACCGCAGCCTCGACCTGCTGGGCTGCAGCGATCCTTCCGCCTCCGCCTTCCGAGTAGCTGGAACTACAGGCGCGCGCTACCACACCTGGCTGATTTTTTGATTTATTGTAGAGATGAGGTCTCACTGCCCAGGCGGGTCTCGAACCCTCAGGCTCAGGCAAACCACTCATCTCAGCCTCCCAAAGGCGCGGAATTACAAGCTGAGCCTCCGAGTCCGGCAATGCCGGGTTTTTTATTGTTATTTTGTTTTGCTTTTAGAAACTGAGTCTCACTCTGTCACCCAGTCTGGAATTCAGTAGCACTCATGGTTTACTGCAGCCTTGACCTCGTGGACTCAAGTGATTTTCTGCTTCATCCTCCCAAGTAACTAGGATTATAGTTGTACACCACCACAGGGCTATTTATTTTATTTTATGTAATGACAGGATCCCAGGCTTATCTCTAATTCCTGGCCTTAAGGGATCCTCTCACCTTGGTATACCAAAGTGCTTGGATTACAGGCATGAACCACTGCATCCAGCCAGGCATATGTTTTTTAAATGAGTATCTTTTATAATTGTATATAACTTATAATTGTGTACATTTACAACGCAATGAAAAATGTATTTTCCCAGCCACTGATCAAAATTTTACTTTCAGATTTTATTCATGAGTTTGATGCAGAAACATTCCTTAACTTGCTAGTATGATAATATGCTATTGTTTCACTGGAATGTTTATAAAAAGCATCCAAGCAATAATTTATCCACTTTAAAAATTTTAGTCTAACACTCTCCTACAATTTAAAAGCATTGAAGTATTTTAAATAGAATTTATTTTCTTAGTATTTCCCTGTAGGAAGCCTATTAATGAATAAGAAAATATTATAACACTGTTTAGCTGAGGATGCGTTTTACTAATTATGCTGTCCACCCATGGAAAACTTGTATTACTTTGAGTTGCAGAATACCATATATCTGATGACACTAAGGAGGTCTTCTGTAAATATATTTGATTAACATTCATTTAAAAAGTCATAAATTATATTAAACTGAATAGCATTTGATCTAATTAAGATTAATTTAGGTGTCCTTAGAGGTTGGTTAGGTTCTATGTGTGGCTCTTCTTTGCCTTTTGTAGCTCTACTCGGGCTTTTAGCAGTAGTTAGCTTTTTAAAGCATTGATTTCAGTTAGTTAATATGCAGTTAAAAACTTTTACAATCTGACAAGGTACTGTGCCAGTCCTTATGTATATGCATTTATTTCACTGAGCTAACATATTTTTTGTATAAGTTCTAAATTCAAAAGTAAGGGTACATACTATAACAGATCAAATAGTGATTCAGTCTTTCCTCTTTTTTTTTTTTCTAGTTTCTAGACTTGGTATTTGAAGTCTTTCCAGTAAAAGTTGAAATTTTAAATTGACTTCTCTTTCTCCTGAATAAGAACTCTTTGAAGTCATTCTCACTCTAAAACAGCCAAATGACAGAATAAATACTGTCCATACCAGGGTGGAAGTACTTTGCTTTCAGAAATAGATAACTGGCACCACTAAGTCTCACTCTTCCTGCTAGGGAGGTCTAAATAGCCTGCAGGGCCCTTTCCTGATCTCACTCTTGGTTTAAACTAAACAGGGAGCCTTCTCAAATAGGTCACTTCACCTGTCATGGCACCTTTCTTTAATAGGGATGATTGAACACCTGTCTGCAATATGCCCAAGGAACCAAGTTCTCCTTCCTTTAGCAGCACATGCACTGAAGAAAAACCATTTCTTTTTTGCAAAATTCTGTTTATGATTATTTAAACTTGGTTGAAAGAAAATACATAAATGTGATATGTGTCAACATGTGTATGGGATTTTTTTCTTTATAAAATATACTGTTTTTACTCCTCTTATAAAATATCTTAGATATTTATGTTTTTTAAAAAAATGTATCATGTATAAAAAATAATATCGGTTACTATAATCCAGTCAGAATAATATTTTGATTTTGTTTTGTTTTAGCTATCATAAGCTTGCCCATCTACATACAAGGGGGATCCCCAAAAAACTGGAATTATTTATTCCATATTATTTATAATTATTTATTATAATCATTTATTATAATTATTTGGAAAACTGTGTATTTATTCTTACATGTTTAAACTTCAGTCACCTTCATAGTACTCTCCATTTGATGCAATACACCTATCGATATGCTTTTTCCACTGCTCAAAATAGTTTTTGAACTCATCAATTTTGATGCCTTTTAGTGCTTCTGCCCTTTTTTTGTTTCACCTTCATTGTAGTCTGAAAAACACTAATGTCCCAGCTCAGGAAGTCAGGCAGAAGGATTTTGCTCCTTAATCCTTAGCGGATGAATCCTTTTGTTCTATTCAGGCCTTGATTCAATGAGGACTACACACATTAGGGCTGACAATCTCTTCTACTCATTCTATCAACTGCAATATTGATCTTGTGTGAAAATACCGACATCCAGAATATTTGACCAAGTATCTTAGCATTCCATGGTCCAATCAAATTGACATACACAATAAATAATCACACCATGTCTCATCTGATCTAAGGAAATAAACTAATGGGAAATAAAGACCTTACTCCTGATAAAATAGCATTTGGAAGGCAGAGCCCATGAGAACATCACTGTAATGCAAAGGAAAAAAGCTGCAGGGGAGGAAGCACTAACAAATCTTGGATCCTGGAAATAGAATGCAGCTGTGCTGGGACTCTACTTAACCTCTTAATCATGTGTCCACGATTAAAAACAACCATCACAACCACAAAACAATCTGGAGGCAAAAATCATCACTTTCTCTCCATCAGGGGTTGCAAATATATACTGGAAAGATGATCCAGTATTTGAGGATATCCAGCCTCAGAACCATGGATAGAGAATTATGAAAATTATTGTTTTATTTTGTTTATCTGCCCCACCCCAGCACACAATAATGAAGCAGTCTCCTTATTAGTATTTAATTAGGTGTTGAGAATATTAACATAGGATGAAGCATTGAGGCATGCTGGAAAAGACAGAAAGGTGTTCTCAGTGAGCTAGTGCAGAGGCCATTCTGCAGCAGTGCTCGTATCCCAGGACTTGAGAGATGCCTACAAAACCATTCACTTATGGCAGATGTACTGTGGAGGCAGCTTTCCTTTTAAATCTACTCACCTCTTCTTTTAAAATAACTGTTATTGTTTATATTAATATATAATATAACATGTTTATATTTGACATTTATAACATAATATTTAAATATAATATATATTAAGAAGTGCACACCTAGTAAACATAAATTTTTCACAAACTGAACACACTCCTATAAGAATACCCAAATCAAAAAGTTGAACATAGCCGGGCTCGGTGGCTTGGCCTGTAATCCCGCGCTTTGGAGGCTGAGGTGAGTGGATTGCCTGAGCCTGCGGGTTTGAGACCCACCTGGGCAACTTGGCGAGACCTCATCTCTACAATAAACAAATAAAAAAAAATCTGCCGGACGTGGTAGGACATGCCTGTAATTCTGGCTACTCAGAAGGCTGAGGCGGAAGGATCGCCTGAGCCCAGCAGGTCGAGGCTGCGGTGGCCGGGAGCCGCCACTGCACTCCAGTCTGGGCGACAGAGTGAGACTCCAACGCAAAAAAAAAAGTTGAACATTGCCAGCCGCCAGAACTACTCCTTTGCCTCCTCCCAGTCACTAACTGCATCCTTGACAAGGGTAGCCACTATCTTGCCTTCTAAACTGATAGATATTTTTGTACTTAAGTTGAAAATATGCAAATCTACTAAGAATGATTATTTTAAGAGCAATATTAAAAGATCAAATATAATATCTTGAGCCTGCTGCATATTACAGAACTTTAACAAGTTCTTCAGTCTATATTATTTCCCTTGCCCCTACACAAGCTTCTCATCTTTCTGGATTAAGGTCTCTTTTACTCTGTACTCTGCTTTGTCTCAACTACTTCCTTATTATTTTCCTTAGAACCTGCATGTTGATGACTCAGCATCTTAACTCTGATTTGTAGCTTTCCTTTTTTGCTAGTGGGGCAAGCTCTGTGCTCCTCTAGCCCTCAAATGCCCAGCTGATTTTCCCCTGTTAGTAAAACTTAACCCAATGACAAGGTTAAAAATGAGTTTCCTCTTGACTTTATTTTAAATTTACTGACAATTTCTTATTTTCCTAGCACCGAGTCAAGGCAACATTGTTTCCTTACCCTTTTCACCTAAACTGAGTTGCAGAAACTTAAACGATATGTAGAGAGTTTTGCTAATCTCAAACTAAACATAAATAACTCCTTCAACAACTGATTAGTGTATATAAAATATAGTTAATAGTTATTAATGATGATAAATAATATAGCTATGAGTTGTTAGTAACATTCTAATATGACAAAATAATAAATATAGCAATGTTTGGTTCAGTGGAAAAGAAAGGTCACCTATTGCAGTATTAGATTCTATTTTTAGTAACAGTCTTCTAAGGAAAAGAAATAAAATTAGAAAATGATACCTTGTAAGTATGAGAAACAATGCATATGTGGAAATTTATGGTCAGATAATAATTTAATGTGACAATGTATCCAATCCATTCCTCTTCAGAAAGACTTGAGTGTAATGCCAAAGTTCTTGAAGATATAAGGCATATCAGGCAGGACCAAGAATAACAAGTAGAAGTAGTTTTCAATTATCCATCAAGAGGTGATGTGTTGACTATTTACAGTAGTAAAAATGTAGACTTGACCTAAGTGTTCAGCAGTGGATAAATAAGAAAAGTGTGGTATATATGCACAAAGGAATATTATTGAGCCATAAAAAGAATGGAATCCTGTTATTAGCAGCAACATGGATGGAATTGGAGGTCATTATGTTAAGTGAAATAAGCCAGACAACTGTCACATGTTCTCACTCATATGTGGAAGCTAAAAAAGTTAATCTCATGGAAGTCTTAGAGAGTAGTGTGTATCATAGGCGGGGAAGTGGTGAGGGGTGAAGAGAAGTTGGTTAATAAGTACAAAATACAGTTGGAAGGAATACATTCTAGTGTTTGACAGTACAGTAAGGTAACTATACTTAATAATTTATTGTATATTTAAAAATAGTTGGACTAGGATAATTGAAATATTTCCAGTGCAAAGACATGGTAACTATTTGAGACTATGTATATCCCAATTACCCTGATAGCATCATTATGCATTAGATACATGTATCAAAATATCATGTGTACCACAAAGACATGTACAACAATTATGTATCAATTAGAAAGAGGTGATGTACTGAAATGGAAACATATTAGCATTAGCTGCAGACTTCCAAGCTTATAAAACAAAGTAATATCTATCTAGCTAAGGTAGTTTCAGAAACTACAGAAAAGACTGTAAAAGACATATATTTGATCTCTGGGAGCAAATAAACTAGAAGAAAAGCTGACTTTCACTTTTCTTCCTATTAGAGCTGCTAGGTCTTATTACATGTCTTCAACTTGGGGTTCCAGGAACTACATGAATAAAAGTGAATGTGTGTGTGTGTGTGTGTGTGTGTGTGTGTGTGTGTGTGTGTGTGTGTGAAAAATCATTCATTATTACATATGTGGACAGTCTGTTTTTTGTGCCTCACTGATGACTATCAAAATTTCTGTCTAAGTACCCATATTGTAAAGAGGATCATATCCATTCCAGCAGGTTGTAGGGTACTAGGACAGGACAAGAAAAGAGGAAGGGAGAGACTTTGGAAATACAGAATTTAAAATAGTAATAATGAGTTTCCTGGCAACTATTAGAAGTATTTGAGGAAAAGCAAACAAGGAGAGTCTGGATTCATAATTGGAACCTCTTCTATAAGGATATTTTTGCCATCTAAACTTAAGGAGCAATTACTTTCCTTCAACTTGTGTACTTCTAACTGTGTATATCAATGAAATTGTAATTATTACAGAGTCTTGAATGTTTAGTTATCTGTTAATATGTACACATCTTATCTCCCAAATTAGATTTTTCCAGATCTAGTTCTCATTATGTCCTCTTACACATCTGGATTAGAGTAGAATTGAGTATTTGGCACTTAATGGGTCTTTTTTTGGATTAACTGGGTACTTTTAATTCTATCTAGCATGTTTATTATTTAAATTTGACTTAGAGTCAACTAAAATGAAAAAAATGCAAACATACATATTATAAAGATAGTTCCATTGTGAAGACACATCTACAGTATTAATTTTTAACATCAGTCCTCTTCTCTTTCAAAAATATTAAAGCTATTTTGCTGTTGGATAACTAACTTAGGTGAAAAGCAAATAAGTCACAGTCTAAGCATTACCTTAGTTTAAATCTTAATTAAACATGAAAACTTTGTTTGAGAAACAGAGAAGAGAATACCATTCAGAACCCTGAGATTTAACAATTTGGGGCCTGACAGATCCGTGCAGCTGTGCTCAAGAGATAGTGTCTGATTCACTGTGCCACTGATTGGATGAGGAACTGCCACCGTTATAATTAGGAGACAAAGTGTGAATCTTGATGCACCAGACAGTGAAATCCTTCTATAAGTCATTTTCCAGGAGGATGACACTATATTCATCATACCATACAGATGAGTCAGGACTATAACACTAGATCAATAATGAGAATTAAAAACTAATATACCATAATATCCTTGCATTTATATGTTTTAACTATATTTATACAATTCATTAGGAGCCAATTAACTGTTTCATAATAATTTAATCATTACAATTGATTACATCAGCCATGAAAAGAATTTGTATACGATATAAATGCTGACATAGTTAGCCTATCGGGAATTATCTGGTAATAATGTTTTATGAAAAACACATGTCCTGAAATACTTGGTTGAATTTTTGTTTTTCAAAATGAGTAAGAGTTGCACCTGAGAATCATAAAGAGTTTTTAAGAGTATTATTTCACAGTAACCTAAATTAGCAATTAATAATTTATTTCCTCAACATTTCACACTTCTCTGAAGGATTATTGGATTTAATTCCATTCATATTTTATTATTTTTAAAAGTACTGAATAGAAAGAGATGTTAATGTCCATTTCTAGGAAAAATTATGCTTGAGCAAAATATGCACCATACAGAGTTGTCAAACTACTGCTTTTTTAAAATTTTGTCAAATATATGTATTTTATTTGTATTAAATATGTCAACACAGAAAAGTGAAGTGTAACATTCAAGACAGCTCCTACTGTGATATGCTATTTTTGAAGACTACATGTACATCTTTTAGATTGCTTCAACTGGCATAAAAGCAATTGCTAGAATTACTCCAATGTACATTTTGAAACACTTCTAATTTATTCTACCACTTGGTGTAAGTCATTTAAAATATTTTTAGGGCTAACTTCAGTTAAATTATATACATGAAGTTTGCCAGGATATGCTGAGTAGTGTGAATATAGCCATATGAAAGAAATATTTTCCCCCATTCTATAGGTTGTCTTTTCATTTTTGTGAAGGTGTCATGCAAAGCATACACAATTTTTTATGTTGATAAAGTCCTGTTTTTTTATTTAATTTTTTTCCTTGCCAATTGTGCTTTTGGTGTTGTATAAAAGAAATCATGTAGTTTTACTGCACTGTTTTCTTCTAAGAGTTTTATATTTTTAGTAATTTTATTTTGGTCTATGATCTACTTTGAGTTCATTTTTTATGTGGTTTGAAGTTGAGGTCCAGCCTTATTCTTTTGCATGTATATAGCTATTGTCTCTGAATCATTTGTTGAAAAGACTGTTCTTTCTCTTATGTAAATGTCTTGACACTTTTGTGGGGACTGGGGCAAGATAGTGACAGAACTGTTCAAAGTGCGTGAGTCTCTGCATGGGTGAATGTGCATAGGGATGAATCGCTTGTGTGTGTATGTGTGTGTGCAAGTCGGTGAGTGATTGAGAAGGGACATGAGAACAGGTGCTGGGGCTTCCCTAAAAAAGTGACTGCCATTTACTACTGCTCTGAATTTGGTGCCCCCTTCAAACAGGAACATCTGCTATTCATGGGGCATTTCTTGGGAAGAGGTGGCAGAAACCAGCCAACTCTCCATGCCTGGCATCTGACCCAACAGCACCACCTACAACAACAGGTTAGGCACTGGCAGTGGGGACCATGGAGAAAGCATGGGGAGGAAATCTGGATGTGAGTCCCACCAGAGGAGAAGACATAGGCCAATGCCATCTTCTTTGTCCTGGAACCCTGGCAGAGACATGCTCCAGCTTTCCCATTACTGAGCAGCCTGGATTCTGAGACTGAAGGAGAGCTCTACACCCCTCTGGGATTGATCATCGTTGGCCTAGAAAGGATAGTCTAGGTGCACGATGTCCAGAGAGACAGCACTGAGGTGGAATCCCAGATGCCCCACCTCCCAAAGTGGAACAATTTCAGGACAGTGAGTGCAATCGGAGAGGGAGACCTTGCAGTAGATGAGTAGGGGTGAGTCATGAACTGATCCTGCCCCTTCCAGAAGTCTGTGGGGTGTCTGACCCACATGAGGAGCAGCCTGATCAAGTCCACATGGAGAGGACTGAACACAGGTAGATATAACTACCACAAAAGTCCCCTCCTCCCCATCACACGGAGAGCAGGGGGAGGAGGGTTAGAAACCAGACCCTGCTCACCCTTGCTGCAAGCGAAAAGCAATGATACTTGTAACACAGCAGTAAAAGAAAGGAAACTGAAGTTCCAGAAATGTCCACAAGAGGGAATTCAAGAATCACAAAGGTTTGGGTTTTTTTTTAGTCTGTTTATCCTTTCTCTGTTTTTTGTTTGTTTGTTTGTTTTGCTTTGTTTTGTTTTTCTCCTTTCTCTTATGTCTATAGGTTTCAGGGGGTATACATATGCCTCCACCACATACACATATTGTAAGGTGGTGGGAAGTGGGTACCAGGGGGTCCACACTCCAGTCAGTGAATACTGAGATCTACAAGTAGCTTCTGAACCTTAACACCCCATCATTACACATTAATTAAATCTCAAAAGTGCAAAATGAAAGCACACCTTCCCACCCCACAGCCCAGTTTCAAAATTGAACAAATCCAGAGACTCTACCTAGGAGAGAATAGGAGGTTGAGCAAACAGAAGTAAAAGCTATCCCCCCTCTCACTGAGCAATGGATTTAAAGAGGAAAAAGAAAGAAAGAAAAAAATGCATCATAAATGAAGAAGGATCAATGAAAGAACACAGGTTACTCTCCCCCCGCCCCCCCGGCCACCAGACTCCTGAAAAGACAGAGCCTAAAAATACAGACTTCAACTCAAACAATGAAGAGCCCCCAGAGTGACATCAAGGTATGGATGGAGAGGATTAATAAAAATCAAGAAAGGCAAGAAGAGATAATGAAGGAGTTGGTAATAGGGATGAACACAATGAACAGAATAAATACTAAACTGACAAACATAGAAAGCAGAATTATCTAAGCAGAATAAAAAATCTCAGAGCTTGATGATCAAAATATGGAGCAACCAAACTGTTAAAAACATAAAAAGGAGCCAGGCTCGGTGGCTCAGCCTGTAATCCCGTGCCTTTGGGAGGCTGAGGTGAGTGGATTGCCTGAGCCCGCGGGTTCGAGACCCGCCTGGGCAGATGAGACCACATCTCTACAAAAAAAATTAGCTGGGCATGGTAGCGCATGCCTATAATTCCGGCTACTCGGAAGGCTGAGGTGGAAGGATCGCTGGAGCCCAGCAGGTCGAGGCTGCGGTGGCTGGGAGCAGCCACTGCATTCCAGTCTGGGCGACCAAGTGAGACTCCAACTCAAAAAAAAAAAAAAAAAACATAAAAAGGGAACTTTAAAATGACAAAATAAAGTCTTCAAGATATGTGCAATTATGTTAAGATGTTGAACTTATGCCTGATCAGCATACCTGAGGCAGAAAGAGAAATAGAGAACAACTTGGAACAAACATTCCATGAGTTTATCCAGGAAAACTTACCTCACCTCATCAGAGATGCCACCACCCAAACACAAGAGATTCCGAGACTGGAAGACATCAAATGAGAAGACCAACTCAGAGACACGTAGGAATTCACTTACACAAAGTAGACAGAAAAGAAAAAATCCTAAAGGGAGCGAGGGAAAAAGGTCAGACTACCTACTGGGAAAGACCAATTAGAATAGTAGCAGACTTATCTATTGAAACACTACAAGCCAGAAGAGGTTGCAGTCCAATCTTCAGAGTTCTCAAAGAAACAATTCCAACCATGAATTTCCTACCCAGCAAAGTTCAGCTTCATCAGTGATGGAGAACTAAAATTCTACCCAGACATCCAATCCATAAGAGATTATGCTGCTTCCAGACCAATTATATTGGAGACAGTTAAGAAGGTACTAAGCACAGAAGAAAGAAAGAAAGAAAGAAAGAAAGAAAGAAAGAAAGAAAGAAAGAAAGAAAGAAAGAAAAGTAAAAAGTATGACCATTCACCTCGCAAGAGATCAGGAAAACACAAACTCAACAGTGTATACATCATGACTACAAACTTGAAAACACACACATACATCAACCCAAAAGTTAAAAGAAAACAAACAAAAAAAACTTTATAAGAGTCTCATGACAGGGATAAACTCTCACATTTCAATAGTCATTCTGAATGTGAATGGACTAAATGCACCACCAAAAAGACATAGAATGGCAAACTGGGTTAAAAAGCGTGACCCAACAATATGCTGCATCCAGAAAACACATCTCAGTATGAAGGACACCCACAGATTAAAAGTTAAAGAAAGAAAAACAAACTTCCAGGCAAATGGAAAGCAAAAGAGGCCTTCAAGCTATCAAAAAATTTAAAAAGATATGGAAGGACACTACATAATCATAAAGGTTCAATCCATCAATAAGAAATGTTCATCCTAAACATATATGCATCTATGCACCAGGATTTATAAAGCAACTACTAAATAAACAAAACAGGATATTGACTCTAACACTATCATAACTGGGGACTTAAATACAATACTAACAACCCTAGATAGATTATTGAGGCAAAGGATCAATAAGTAAATACAAAACCTTAACATGACACTTGATCAAATGGACTTAATAGATACCTATAGAACACTGTACACTCTACTCATCACCACATGGAACATCCACTGAAATCAATTACATCCTTGGCCATAAATCAAGCATAGACAAATTCCATAAGATTGACATAGTACCATGCACCCTCTCAGACCACAGTGAAATAAAAATTAATATCATCTCCTACAAGATTCCCCCAAATACACAAAGACATGGACACTAAATAGCACAGTGCTGAATAACTCTTGTGTCAACAGAGAAATCAAAGCAGAAATTAAAAGATTCTTGGAAATAAATGAACACAAGACACATCTTACTAGTCCTCTGAAATGCCATGAAAGCAATTATAAGAGGGGAATTTATATCTCCATCAACCTACATCAAGGAAATAGATCACAAGTCAACAGTCAAACAAGTCACCTAAGGGAGCTAGAAAGGCAAGACAATCAAAACCCCAATTTCAGCAGAATTATCCAGATTACCAAAGTAAAGCCCAAATATGGGACACAGAAGACAAAAATACCATAGAAAAACATCAATGAAACAAAAAGCTGGTTCCTTGAAAGGATAAGCAAGATTGATGGACTCATAGGCAAACTAACCAGGTAAAAGAGAGAAAAAGCCCAAATAAACATTATTAGAAATGAAAAAAATCAAGTCACTGACCCTGAAGAAATAAAAAATATTTTCAGAGATAGCACACCTGTATGGAAACAAATTTGAAATGAAGGAATTTCTGACATCACACGAACTTGCAAGGTTGAAACAAGAAGAAATTGAGATGATAAATAGATGAATAACAATTGGAAAACTGACTCCATCATAGGAAAACTACCTACAAAAAAACCAAGAAACAAAAAATGGACCAGACAGCTTTCCAGTGGAATTCTACAAAACATACAAGGAAAAGCTGATACCAATACTATTGAAATGATTCCAGGCAATTGAGAAAGGTGGAACTCTCCCCAAATCATTTTATGACGCTAACATCACACGATACCTAAACTGGGAAGACTCAACACAGAGAACTACAGGTCAATATGCCCGGTAAACATAGATGCAAAAATTCTCAACAAGATTCTAGAAAATGGGATCCAACAATACATCTCAAAAATTACTCACCATGACCAAGCTGGCTTCATCCTTGGGATGCAAAGATGGTTCAGCATCCCAAAGACCATAACTGTAATTAAATATAGCAACAGTTTTAAAAACAAGGAACACATGATTTTATCATTAGATATTAAAAAAACCAGCATTTATTCTTGATAATAAAAAAAAGACCCTTGGTCACCTAGGCATAGAGGGAACATACCTCAAAATAGTAAAAGCCATCTACCATAAACCCATATCCAACATATTGCTAAATGAACAGACATTGGAAGCATTTCTCCTGAAAACTGGAACAAGACAAGGCTGCCCACTCACACTCTTCCTGTTCAGAATAGTGTTGGAAGTTCTAGCTAGAGCAATCAGACAAGATAAGGAAATCAAGGGTATCCAGATAGGCAAATAGGAAAATAAGCGACCCCTCTTTGTGGACAATATGATCCTATATCTGTAAAATACAAGGCAATCTGTCAAAAATCTCCTTGCATTGATAAATAACTTTGGCAAAGTCTCAGGATATAAAAACAATGTGTTAAAGGCAGTTGCATTTGTATATACCAACAACAGACAGAGAACCAAATAAAAAGCACACTCCCATTCACTAGAGCCAGAAAAGAAGAAGAAGAAATACCTTGGCATCTTCCTAATCAGATGAAATAAAAGACCTTTACAATGAAAACTACAAAATACTGATCAAAAAAATCAAAGAAGAAGCAAACAAATGGAAAAATATTCCTTGCTCATGGATTGGAAGAAAAAAATTGTTAAGGCGTCCATCCTATCCAAGGCAATCTGCAGATTCAATGCAATGCCCATTAAATTACCAACATCATTCTTCTCAGACCTGGAAACCATATAATACAGAAATACATATGAAAACAAAAATGACCATGAATAGCTAAAACAATCTTCAGCAAAAGAAACAAAGTAAGACATATCAAAATCATAGACTTTAAACTTTATTGTAAAGCTACAATAATCAAAGCAGCCTGATATTGGTATAAAACGGGCATATAGACCAGTGGAACAGGATAGAGATTTCAGAAGCAAAACCTCAATTTCTCAACCAATTCATCTTCTACAAAGCCTTCACTAAGAACCACCGAGGCGAACAGAACGTATTCAGTAAGTGGTGCTGGAAAAACTGATTGACCACATGCAGAAAAATGAAACAGATACACATCAATCAAAAATCAACTCTGACCTAAATGTAAAACCTCAAACTATAAGAATCTTAGACAATGCAGGGGACACCCTTACAGAAATTGGAATAGGCAATCAAAATTCCTCATCAAAACCCATGCCATAAGAAATAAGATAGACTGGGTAAGACCTCATCTCTACAATAAATCAAAAATTAGCCAGGCGTGGTAGCACGCACCTGTAGTTCCAGCTACTTGGAAGGCTGAGGCGGAAGGAGTGCCAGAGCTTCAGTGGCCAGGAGTGGCCACTGCACTCTCGTCTGAGTGACAGAGTGAGTCTCCAACTCAAAACAAAATAAAAAAATAAACCAAAAAATAAAAAATAAAAAGAAATAAGATAGACAAGTAGGACTTCACCAAACTGAAAACCTGCTGCAAAGTCAAAGAAACGATCAAGAGAGTAGAGAGACAGCCCACAGAATGGGACAAAATATTTATCAACTGTATATCTGATAAAGATCTAACATCAAGGATCTACAAGGAACTCAAACAGTCCAAAATGAAAAAGCAATCATCCCCATTAATATGTAGGCAAAAGACATGAATAGATACTTCTCAAAAGAAGACATAAGAACAGCCAACAGACACATGAAAAAATGCTCAGCCTCACTAATCATCAAAGAAATGCAAATCAAAACCACATTGAGATATCACCGAACTCCAATAAGAATGGCCATTATTAATAAAACAAAAAACAACTGATGCTGATGAGGATATGAAGAAAAGAGAATGTTTCTACACTGTTGGTGGGAGTGCAAACTAGTTCAACTTCTATGGAAAACAATGTGGCAATTTCTAAAAGAATTAGAAAATGACCTTCCATAAGATGCAGCAATTGCTCTACTGGGAATATACCCAAATAAACCCAAATCATTCTACCAAAAAGATACTTGTGCACACATGTTTATTGTTGCACTATTCACATAGCAAAATCATGACATCAAACATGCTCCCCAATGAAAGTGGATTGGATAAAAAAAAGTGTGGTACATATACACAATGGAATATTATGCAACCATAAATAAGGATGAAATTATGGACTTCACAGTAAATTGAGTGGATTTAGTCTATTGTACTCAGTGATCTATTACAGAAACAAAGAACTGAATACCACATGTTCTCGCTCATAAGTGGATCCTGAACACCTGTAACAAGAAAAGAATTCTCAGTAGTGGGACACTGCCAGGGGGGCAAGGGGCACACAACATCAATAAGGGTGCATGATCCCAATCCAGGCAAAGTGAGGTCCAATGGGAGGCCAAGATTTCACCTGTTTGTAGACCATTTTTGTATCCAATCCTGACTTGTACCCCACATTTTTAAAAGAAAAAAAACATAAATATACAAAAAATTAGGCAGAACAAAAGGGAGCAGCAATAAATAGAAAAAATTTAGAAAAATAATGAAATGTTTTATAAAGGTGGTGAGATTTCAAGTTCTCTAACATTTCTTCGTTGTCTTGTATGTACAATTTATTTCATGATAGTGGAAATTATCTTACTTCGATTTTCAAAAATATAATGTATGTAAAAAAATTGTTTTAAAGTCTTGACATTAAAAAAAATCCAGTGCCCATAAATAAAATAGATTAATTGGAAGCTCTGTTATAGTCAATGGATACATATGCTTATCTTTATGCCAGTACTGCATTGTCTTGATTACTATAACTTATTTTAATGTCATAAAATCCAGAATATGAGTCCTCCAACTTAGTTAGTCTTTTTCAAGACTTTAATGAATACTCTGGTTACCCTGCATTTCTGTGTAAATTTTAGGATCAGCTTAACTATTTCCACAAAAAGAAGCAGCATTGTTTTTTATGGAGCCACACTGAAATTTTAGATCGGTGTGGGGAATGTTGTCATTCTAAGAATAGCTAGTCATCCAATTCATTAACTTGAGTATCTTTTTGTTCATTTAGATCTTTAATTTCTTTCAATAATATTTTATAATGTTCGGTGTACACTCTTGAAAGTTTTTGCTAAATTTATTTATATTTTATTTTTTAATGCTATTGAGTGTTTAATGCTATTGAGTGTTTAAAATCCTTGTGTTCCTACAATTTGGAAACAAAGAAATATGATAATTTTTATGTATTAATCTTTTATCTTACAACCTTACTAAAGTTATGTATTAGTTCTACTTATTTTTCTTTTTTGGATTTCTTAGGATTTTCTATAGAGAAGAAGACATCCGCAAATGAAGATAATTTTACTTCCCATCCAATCTGGATATCTTTATTTATTTTATTGTATTCTATTTTTTGCCTTATTATTTTGGTTAGAGTCTCTACTATAATGTTGAGTAGAAGTGTAAGAGAAAATATATTTGCCTTGTTCCTGATCTTAGGAGAAAATTATTCATTCTGTCATCATTACGTATGATGTTAGCTGAAGGCTTTCAAAGGTGCCCTTTGTCAGGATGAGTAAGTCTCTCTTTGATTTCCAGTTTTATTATTATCATCAATATTATTATTATTAATGGATATTAGATTTTGTGAAATGCTTTTTTATGTGTATATTAAATCAATTAGTTGTTTGCTGTCCTTTGTTAATATCATGTGTTGTACTGAAGTATCCCACTTGATTATGAATATAACCAGTTATATGTTTTTAGATTGTTTTGCTAAGGTTTGTTGAGAATTTTACATCTCTATTAATACAGAATATTGGTCCCTAGTTTTCCTTTCTTGTGATTTCTATGTCTGATTTTAGTATTAGTATAATAATGGCTAATGATTTGGTGTTTCCATCCCTTCTACATTTTAGAATAGCTTGTTTAGGGTTGACATTAAATCTTCTTTGAATATTTGGTAGAATTCACTATCTAGGCTTAGGTGTTTATTTGTGTGAGAATTTTAATGATTACTAATTCAATGTAGTTACTAATTATATGTCTTCATTTGTGATAGGTTTGTTTGGATTTCTCTTTCTTCTTATTTTTCATAATTTATGTCTTTCTAGGAATTTATCCCTTTGACTCCCTCCACTTTTTATGTATATCATTATACATACTTTTGGTATGCATATGATATCCCATAGGTGTCTGAGAGCTGTTCACTTTACATTACTCTTCTTTTCTTATGATCTAACTTGATAATCTCAAATGACCTATTTTTAAAGTGGCTGATTCTTTCTTCACAAAGTCAAATATACTATTGAGCCCCTCTACTGAATTTTCAATTCAGTTATTATACTTTCTAACTCCAGGATTTCCTTTTTAAAAATAATTTCTATCTTTTTGTTAGTAGTCTTTATTTGGTGAGACATTATTCTCATATATTTTTTATCCTTTAAACATGACTTTTTTTTTAGTCTTTGAAGATATTTCTTTTTTCTTTTTCTTTTTTTTTTTTTGAGTTGGAGTCTCACTCTGTCGCCCAGACTGGAGTGCAGTGGCCGCTCCTGGCCACCGCAGCCTCAACCTGCTGGGCTTCGGCAATCCTTCCGCCTCAGCCTTCCGAGTAGCCGGAATTACAGGCATGCGCTACCACGCCCGGATGATTTTTTGATTTATTGTAGAGATGAGGTCTCGCTGCCCAGGCGGGTCTCGAACCCGCGGACTCAGGCAATCCACTCACCTCAGCCTCTCAAAGGCGCGAGATTACAGGCTGAGCCACCGAGCCCGGCTGAGCCACCGAACCCGGCTGAAGATATTTCTAATAGTTAATTTTAAGTCCTTGTCTAATAGTCAATATCTGGACTTTCTTGGGGACAATTTATATTGCTTATTTTCCCCTCTCTGTGGACGATATTTGTTTATTTGAGCTTACAAAAGTTGTTTTTGAAAACTGGGTTAAATATCATGTAGTAACTCAAGGAATCAGATCACTGTCTCCTTGTTTATAGTTATTACTGTTTGTTATTGTTGTTGCTGTTGGTTGCTGACTCATGATATTCCTGGAGTAATTCTTCCAATTTTTAATTCCCTGCTGTATGTGCTCATTAAAGACTGTTCATTTAGCTTGATGGTCTGACAGAAAATTTTTTAATTGCTTTGAACCAGTATGTTTTTCACTCTTGGTTGAGTAGCTTTGTGTATATAGTGGGGTATTCCTTCATTGTTCCAGCAGTTTACAGCATTGTTTTAGGTCTAGGCTTCATTCCTATTCACACAGGGACTCAAGGCCAGCCAAAGGCAAAGGATCAGGGCCTTCTTGGGAATTTCTTGAGCATGTGCATAGCCCGTTATATATATATGGTCTTCTAGACCTTCAGAATTATGAGAGAATATTCTGAGCTTCCTATGGACATCTCATTTCCAACATTTTTCTTTTAAGATTTTTTGGCCAGCCTCTTGTTTTTCCCAATGGTATTTCTACCTCAAGCAGCTGCAATACTAAACAATTGCTATTTATTGATTGTTTCCAAAACAACTCAGTAATAGAGCTTTCCCCACTGAGCCAGCTCTTATTTAGAACATATAACAAGTCTTGTGTAAGAGGTTTTACCAGGGAGCCAACAAATAAGTCAAATAGCAACAATTCTCTGGAGATGGAATTTGTGGAAGGACTCCCTACCCAGAGGTCCCCTCTAGTGGCTGATAGCCTGCTGGTTTTCACAGTGATCACACATTGACCATGAAACTGGGGGAAAGGAAATGAGAATAGGGCAAGTTTAAACTACAATGAAGCTCATTGTTTTAAATAAGAAGTGAGTTTTCTAGAATGAACGCTCCTTGGAATGTTGCAAGTCAATTTCCAAAGTTCTGAAAACATTTGACAATTTTTGCCAGTGTACTCATTGCCTTTATGGAGAAGCAGAGTTTCAGAAGTGCTTTCTTCACCACACCAGAAGTCTTCTTAGTGACTTTCAACAAATCAAATGTGGTAGTAGTGATACTGAATACCTTACAAGGGTAGGTCACAAAAGGCAATATAGGTACTGCCTGGTTCCCTTTTTTGGTTAACTATCTCTTTAAACATGGAGACAATGCTTCAAGGAAGCACATAACGCATTAAGAGGTTATATGTAGAAAATCTGATCAACAGCTCCAGGTGAGACCCCAGCCAACAACCAGAGGTATAGCTATATATGCCCACTTATTCATTTTAAACGTGCAGATGTTTTATTAAGTCATAAGTTATTTTTCATTTGTTTTTTACAGATTCTGTTCTTTGTAACCTACTGCAACAAGCCTTTATATTAGGCTTTGTATAAGTTATATAAGAATATATATAACTTCATGTATATTTTCTTGTAGCATTTTATTTTTATTCTAATGTTTAAATCATTAATACCTCTGTAATCTATTTTGTTGTAAGAAATTTGGTAACTATCTAGGTATTTTTTAAAATAACTATGTATTGAATAGTTTATTTAACCAATTAAAATGTAAATCATGATTTTAGAAGAACTTATGTAGTCTCATGCATCAAAATATTTTCCCAAGTCTTGGTTACTTGAAATTGCATTATTATTAGGACTAATTTATTTTATTACAAGTCTTTGATCTTGGAAAACTTGAGAGAGAAAAATTTTAAGTTGAAAACTGCACGCTACATTTTAATGTGAGGAAAGAATTTGAGGGAAATTATAGTATAAATACTGTCAGGAGATGTTGAAGATACTCTGGGATTGTAGAAAGTAAATGAGAGCAGAATACCACTTAGGGAAATGAAAATAAAAAGGGATATTAGGAAGTAGACAGTAACATCACCTGCTCAGAAATTGAATTACTTCTAACAAAATTAATGAGGCTTCAGATGAAGGAATCTTCATTTACACAGGTCCTTTTCAAGGCCCTGGCTATGCCCTAGCAATGAATTTCCTCACTGTATTTACAATTTATTTTGCACTCCCATTTCCCTTCTTTCAAACTTTTCCTTGCAAGCAGGCAGCACTCGAATGGTCTTGGCAATTTTGGGGTCTTGCCAAAAGGAGACTAATTAGATAATGCACTTAGTTTGGGTTTAATAAGGTGTGTTTATGCAGTCTATAGTCACATCGATGTATGGATGAGGTACTGCAGTGTATCTGGTATTAGAATTGCTTCGGAAAGTATGCTGATTACCCTTTGTGCTGACTCATCCTGCATTCATCAGTATTGTAATAACAAGATCTATGGCCAAAGAGGTGTTTATTTAAATAACTGAAAAAGATGAAATGCACCATTTTAACTGCAATTTAAAAAGACATTTTGGAACACTTCACTTAAAACAGCTGAACTCCTGAGCCTGCGGGTTCGAGACCCACCTAGGCAACTTGGTGAGAACTCATCTCTACGATAAATCAAAAAATTAGCCAGGCGTGGTAGCGCGCACCTGTAGTTCCAGCTACCTGGAAGGCTGAGGCGGAAGGATCGCCGGAGCCCAGCAGGTTGAGGCTGCGGTGGCCAGGAGCGGCCACTGCACTCCAGTCTGGGTAACAGAGTGAGACTCCAACTCAAAAAACAAACAAACAAACAAAAACAAAAAAATACAGCTGAACTATATAGACTTTTCATTTGGCAGTAATTTCTGATTTCTTTATTAAATAACCAAAAGAAAAAACTTTGGTTAAAAACTAATAGATTATAAAACAAGTGCATTAAAGATTAATAATATCAACAGGAAATATCTTGTAATCAAAAACCAAATTGTTGACAAATTTCAGATTATATCAATGGCTTTAGTTAGTTAAGCAAACATTTTACTTTAAGTTATTTATAGGCTCTTGGATTGTTTCTTAATCCAGTTAATGAAAAATAATACATTGTTTAGCTCTTTAGAAAAAGACTTAAATTTCTGCTTGACCTAACATGAAGTACTGACATCATTAAAGACAGCACATCCGTGGTAGCGCACGCCTGTAGTTCCAGCTACTTGGAAGGCTGAGGTGTAAGGATCGCCGGAGCCCAGCAAGTTGAGGCTGCAGTGGCTGGGAGCGGTCACTGCACTCCAGTCTGGGCGACAGAGTGAGACTCCAACTCAAATGAAAAAAAAAAAAAAAAGCACATCATTTGACAGAAAGTATTAACAGTGGTGTACAGGTATATGTTTAATAAGTGGATCTCCAGGGAGAAAAATTACTTGATATGTAGCATTTGCCAATGCTGTAAATACTCCCACCATCACCAATTCAACCTTATCAAAGTGATGCCGCTGAATTCAAAAGTTAGAAAGAGATGCAACAATCAGCTTGTATGAGTAAAAGTGGTATGTGGGACTTCCAGCCCATGTAACATTATAGGATACAAGAGAGTATCAATTATAAACCTATTCATGAGGACTGTCCATTAATATTTGAGAGTAGTTATTGCCCAGGGAATCTTGAAATTCTTTGAAATGCTACAGTTTCCTTTTATAAAAACAAAAGTTTGGTCAATTTAACAACAATTCTAAAGATAGATATGACATGAGAAATGAGTTGTGAGGCTGAAGTAAACTTTTTATATATTATCAACGTAAATTTCAATCTGACTAGAAAAAACACTGAATTAAGTTTTCATTCTTTTCATAAATATATTAGAATGTAATGGTCAAATGAATAGAAAATCAAAGAATATGCAGCCAGAAAATACAAGAAAGATTAAAAGATGGATCAGCCAAGTAATTAAAAAGATATTTTAAAAAATACTTGTTATGTGTTGTTTATTAGTTATAACTTGTAAATATTTTTGTCCTTAGTTTTGTATTTATAATTTGGTTTATTTTTCTTAAAGAGGAATATTAGACTATTCGTTTCAGACCTTACAGACCCTAGATGTGACTCACAACTGATCCATAATTTATGTTACTCCCAGATTAACTTCTAGATGCCAAATGATAATCTGCTACAGTTTTGTTGTACCCCAGTGGTAAATTTTGAAGAATAATTAACTAATAAACTGAATATTTTCAAGATACACCACTTATAAATTTTATTTTTGGGTGAGTCACTTGACGTTTCTGAATGTTAATTCTTTACTTTCAAAATCAAATTGACATTTGTTTTTGTATGACTTCTAAGATAATTATTTTTGGGGAATCACGTTAAGTAATGTATAAAAAATATTTTATAGTTTAGAGAGATATGCATCATCCCTGACCCTAGCTTTACTATTACTTTAGAAACATAAGATACATTGTGGCATTACAGTGAGCGTCAACACAGTAATCCTCAAAATTTTCTAAACTTAGGGTATGCCCTGCTACTGAATGTCTTTACATTTAATCTCTGATCAAGTCCTCTATATCTGCTGCTATGGGAATAAATTAAAATATGAATGATGAAAAGGCTTGACTGATGTCTTAGTCTGAGCTGCTGTAACTGAATACCATAGACTGGGTGGTTTATAAATAACAGAAATTTATTTCTCATAGTTCTAGAAGCTGAAAGTCCTAGATCAAAGTGATCTAGGTTGGATTCTGGTGAGGGGCCTCTTCCAGTTGTACACTGCCTACTTTTTGGTATATTTTCATGTAGAAAGCAGGCTAAAAAACTCTCTGGGGTCTCTTTATATAATGGTACTAATCCCATTTCTGAAGGCTTTGCCTTTATGACCTAATTAGCTCCCAAACGCCCCATATCTTAATACCATCACCTTGGGGGTTGGGATTTCAACATGTAAATTTTGAGAACACACAATATTCAATTCATAACAACAAGTGAGGCAAAGCTTTTAAAAAAATTCATTCAAAGTCAGTGCTCTATCAATTGGAATTAGTGGTTTCATAAGTAAAGAACCCATAAATGTAATTACTAAAGTTTATTGCTCTCTTTCAAAAAGAAGAAGTTCTGTTAATGGATAAAGAGTCAACCAGTAAAAGTACAAGATGATTTTACCTAGAATACAATTGGGTGTTGTGAGTAAAATGATTAAATAATCCCAATACTTAATTAAATATTTGCTTCACATACTTCTCTAAACCTAGTCAACCACACAAACTATTAGTAAGCACAATGGATAGTAGGTAAATAACAACATTGCTTCCATTAGAATGCCTTTTAAATGAATAGACAGGAATTCAGATCTAAAACATAAGAAGTCCATGCAGTCAATATGTGGGAGGCAAACTTTATACACAGCATCATAACACTGGATCAGTGTTTCTCAAATTTACATATTGGACTACAAAACCCTTTTAAAAAGTAGAGTGTCAAAATGGATGCAGTTTCTTGTGTTGATTCAAATCATCTTAGTCATATATTATATCATATCATTATTATTACATTAAACATGTAGATTCACAAACCACATATAAATTAACACATGAAACAAATTAATAGCTTCTCAATCTTGTACACTTAAGAAACCTAAACAAGTAAATTACAAATTCATAAGGGAAACTCAATCAAATTTTAATGAGCATATTTGTGTGCTACCTCTTTTGATTTCATCTAATTTTCCCCAATGTCAAAAATTACTTGTTTTGGTGGAAATCATCCTGTCCTACCCAAGCACAAAACTAAGTGTACATGCTCATTTATGTCCAAAATTTCAAAAAAAATTTTCAGAGGTAGAAGAATAATCATGTAGAAAATATCAGTCAAAATAGAAAATATACTAAGGCCCTGGCATCAAACAGTTAAAATTATCTGACTATACTTCTGTCCAGAATATACACACATTTGCATATTTTCTCATCAAATAGATAAGAGACCATTGTGAATCAGATGCACAAGAGATAGGCAGCATGACTACCCATTAGTCATGATAATAGGTACAAATGCCTGGCTTTGAAGAAAAGGCCTAACATAACCATGGCTCTTTTACATTCATGACTTGATTCTAGGAATGCTGTATATAGATAGTCAAATTGCTCACCCAGTCTCAAAAATATTGAGATTCCAACTCTCAGTGTAAAGTTACTAAAAAATGTAAACGAAAATGACTGTTAGTCATCAGTGAAGCCTTCTCACTTCATTGTAAGCCCAAGCAGAAACATGATCTCTGAATCACAGTATATTGTCAAACACCAAGGGATGGCACATTACATAATGACTGGATGATCAACAATGCAGACACTTCCTGTAGCAGGAAAGGGCACCCATAGTGTGTGTCACTCAATATGCTAGACTCCAGTGCATATTTTTCTTTGAGAATAAAATTAGGTTTAGCTCTCTGTGAAACATTTGAAAGGTGGTATCAAAAAAAAGGAAAGAAAATGCTGCACTGAACTGATACACAGAACTGGTTTTTTCCAGTCTTTGCATGAAGGCTAAGGATACTAGACATTTGATTATATTTCTACCAACTGTCTAATGCTAATTCCAAGTAATGCTAATTCCAAGTACTTGAGGGCTGCCTTGATGCATAGCTAATCAATCAATAAATAGTGAAGTCTTTTACATAAAGGTGGTGAAATGAGAGAAATCATGGAGAAACTGTCTCACAATCAAAGCTGAATCAAGTCTAACCATTCATGCCTGTCTGCTTTTTAAGAGCTCCTAGAAAATGATCTCTCCCAGTGCATCCCAAAATTTATTATTACAGGTTAATGTATTATTAGCATTAGCCAAGTTTGTTTTTCCTAATCTTTCTTGTCTATGTACAGCCAAATAGTGTGCCGGGGGCTGTCGGGGACCAGCCCAGACAGAGGGTGGGTAAGGACCGCAACGAGAATCCGGACGGAGAGAAGAAACCACTCAGAGGCAGTTTCTTCTGGGAACAGTCTGATCAGGACTGAAGCCAAATTTTATTCAAACTTCTTCCAACTTATATACCATTTTTCATACCCTCCAGCAGTGTGACAATCACTTGCTGGGGGTGTACAAGTTCCATGATGTGTAACGTGGTTTACAAACTATGCCTAACAAGATTATCACGAGACTTTCAAGTTCCATGCACACAATTACAATTCCATGATGCATGACGTGCTGCCCACAATGTAACAGATACACAATGTAACAGGTACACAATAGTTTCACAAGATGTTTCCCATAACCCATTCATGTTATACTTTATGTTCTAAACTTCTTGATTAATTCGAAATTCTAATCAATCCAGTGAGCTAAACTCTGATTAACATTAAATCCAAAATTAATAACTCCTAATGATTCTTAACAATTAAGACTATCAACTTATTATTACCTTAACTTTATATTAATCTTCTATCCTTACTCAATTTATATTTATCCTATTAACTTATGCCTATACTCTTATTACTGTAACTTTCTAAGTTATAATCAAACACCACATTAAGTATTACTTAACCTTATACTATATCTATGAACTTATTTTTATTATACTTATAACCTACTGATTTTTAATATGCAATGCTCTAGAATCCTATACTAATTACCTGAAAACTTATCCTTAAACTAAAATCTTAACATTACTTCTATGAATTTCTCAAGTCTAAACTTTACTTCCTTATATACTTCATTACTTAACTCTTAACACTATGTATTATTCTAATTGAACCACTATCTCATCATAAACTCTTATAAACCTTATCATTAGCCTTAATTAATATCCAAACTACAAACTTACTCTTATCTTCTATAAAACTGAATATAACTGTAATTTAACCTAAAACCTAAATCTCATTTCCTGTTATGTGGAGGCTACCTGCGTCTGGGAACCCGTCACACTACTTTGGGACAATGAACTGCACCGTTGCCATGACGATAGCCAGGGGCTGAAGTAAACTGAGAGTTTCAGCACATACAGAAACCAGGAACGTTCTGCTTGACCTAAGGCAACATAACAAAACTATTATCACAATTATAATGTTTAATTTTAACCTAAGGGAAAACTTTCTAGCAAGAACAAAGGCTGACTAACCAGTTTACCAGGAAATAACAGCTAAAAAATATCTTGAGAAGGAAAAAACAGTTTAAGAAAAGAGGGAGAAATAGAAAATGATTCTGCTGTGAATTTTCTTCCAATCATACTTGAATTTTGTATATTACTGTATAAACTTTATTATTATGTATATGCATTGGTCTTTATTCATATGCCAATATTGTAGCTGTACTGATCTCCTTGTGTCAGAGACAATTTTCCAGAGGGGCCCTTATAGGCCTTCATACATGTAGCTATAGATATTGGCTCCCAACAGGGGGCCAGTTAACACCGGGCTCACAGAAGCTGATTGGGTGTATCTTTTTCATCTTCATGTTTAGAAAACCACAGAGGTGGTTAAAATTGGTGATTGAGAAGTATTTCCACCAAATAAATCAGCAAACACAACAAATAAGTGCTTTGTCTCCCCCACTCTTGACACCCACAATGAGCAAGTTGTTAAATATTTATCAACACACCACTGCACCTCAGTAGTATGTGTATTCACTGTGCTATGGATTACACAATTTGCCAAAAACAGGGAACAGAACAGTGCACCAAATAGAATCTTGTCCTCATACATCTAAACAGTCTTCTGCTGTTGCCCTGCTTACCACTACTTAAACGTGTTCCACCCATTCTTTAAGCCATCGCTATTTTACCTATATTTTACATGCTATGTCTCCTTTACCTATGTATTTAAAGCAGAAAAGTTTTATACTTTGTTATGTAAGGTTTGCTTACCATGATGCACACTGAAAATGGCAACAGCAAGAAGGCAGAGGAACACTCAAAGTTTTGGAATTGAGAGGAATGCTTTTAACATTTTAATAGAAAGACATCATTCATACACGCATATTTTTAAACCAGTTCTTTTCTAATGTTTGCAGGGTTAGGGAAATATGTATTAATAGAGAATCCCTGTCTGGCCTTCCTCCTTCTCTTCCCACCCTCCTACTTTAACCTGCGACGCTGAGGTGTCTTATGCATAAGTGTGGTAAGGTGACCAACCCTCCCTTTTTTCCTGATACTGCAGGGTTATGCAGGATCCAAAACTTCATTGCTAAAATTGGTACAGTCCCAGGCAAACAGGATTGCTCAACCTTTATCCAAGAAAGGTAGAAACATACTTCAATAAATAGCAATTACACTGCTGGGAGGAACGCAAACTAGTTCAACCTCTATGGAAAACAGTGTGGTGATTTCTAAAAGAACCAGAAATTGACCTTCCACATGACCCAGCAATCCTCCTACTGGGACTATAGCCAGAAGAACTCAGATCATTCTACAAAAAAGATACCTGCACATGCATGTTTATTGCAGCACTATTCACAATAGCAAAAACATGGAACCAACCATGCTGCCCATCAAAACTGGACTGGATTTAAAAAATGTGGTATATACATAACGGAATGTTATGCAGCCATAAAGGACAAACATATGGACTTTGCAGCAACTTGGATGGACTTAGAGTCTATAATACTCAGTGATTTATCACAGAAACAAAGAACTGAGTACCACATGGTCTCACGCATAAGCAGACCCTGAACATTTACCATAATACTTGAAGAAAGGGGCCAGGCTTGGTGGCTCAGCCTGTAATCCCGAGCCTTGGGAGGCCTAGGCGAGTGGATTGCCTGAGCCCGCGGGTTCAAGACCCGCCTGGGCAACTTGGCGAGATCTCATCTCTACAATAAACCAAAAAATCAGCCAGGTGTGGTAGCCCGCACCTGTAGCTCCAGCTACTTGGAAGGCTGAGGCGGAAGGATCGCCGGAGCCCAGCAGGTCGAGGTTGCGGTGGCTGGGAGCGGCCACTGCACTCCAGTCTGGGCAACAGAGTGAGACTCCGACTCAAAAAAAAAAAAAATACTTGAAGAAAGGGATTGACAGTAGCCAGAAACGGCCGGGGAAAGGGGGGGGGGCACATAACATTAATAAAGGTACCTGATTGCAAACCAGGCAAAATGGGGACCAAAGGGAGGCCCAAACTTTACCTTTACAATGTTCACTTGTATACCTAATGCTGAATTGTACATTTAAAAAAATCAGCCATTGATCTATACAAATGCTTACGGGGAGACGGGCTTTGGAAAATGAACGATTTAACCAAACTGGAAACTGTATGTTGAATAACTGGAGGTCATTTCCTTCTAAAACTCTAGGAAAATACTATTCTACGCTTAAGGCAAAAACTTAGACAAGGGCTCTAAGCGCAAGATGGCCAGCAGGAGGAGAGCAGCTCCTCTGCAGTTGCACCATGGCTCCCTTTGTTACCCAGCGGCACACAGGACCCTCCACGAGCGGCCTCTTTGCTCAGCTTAGGAGCCAGTTCATCCTGGGCGGGAGGGCCAGGGCACCCCGGCCTCTACGGTGGAGATGGTGACAGAGCCTCTCCCCAATTTTGTTGGGACTCTATGGTTCCGCGGTGGGGCGATGGGCGGTGTCACGTATATAAGCGCGAGAAGCGTGCCCCATGGGCCACGTCATGTAGATGAACGCAGGCGCAGGCGCAGGCGCAGTGGGCGCTCTCTCCCTCAGATGCCGCGCTGAGGCTGTTGGTCTCGCCATGGGTCGCCGCCCAGCTCGCTGCTACCGTTACTGTAAGAACAAGCCATACCCAAAGTCTCGTTTCTGCCGTGGTGTGCCGGATGCCAAGATCCGCATCTTTGACCTGGGTCGGAAGAAGGCAAAAGTGGACGAGTTCCCACTCGCTGGCCACATGGTGTCCGACGAATACGAGCAGCTCTCGTCCGAGGCCCTGGAGGCCGCCCGCATTTGTGCCAACAAGTACATGGTGAAGAGTTGCGGCAAAGATGGCTTCCACATCCGAGTGCGGCTCCATCCTTTCCACGTCATCCGCATCAACAAGATGTTGTCCTGTGCCGGGGCTGACAGGCTCCAGACAGGTATGCGAGGCGCCTTTGGGAAGCCCCAGGGCACCGTGGCCAGGGTCCACATCGGCCAAGTCATCATGTCCATCCGCACCAAGCCTCAGAACAAGGAGCACGTGATTGAAGCCCTGCGTAGGGCCAAGTTCAAGTTCCCTGGACGTCAGAAGATCCATATCTCCAAGAAGTGGGGTTTTACCAAGTTTAACGCCGATGAGTTTGAGGACGAGGTGGCTAAGAAGCGCCTCCTCCCTGATGGCTGTGGAGTCCAATATGTCCCCAGTCGTGGCCCCCTGGACAAATGGCGGGCTCTGCACAAGTGCAAGTGAGGGCGCTGTCAGCGCTGCCGCCTCGGGCCATGCCCCTGTGACTTATGCTAATAAATTCTGTGTATTGGCAAAAAATAAATAGTAATTTTTAATCGTTTAAAACGATGAGTCCACTTTTGAGACTGTAGACTACTAGAGATTTTTTTTTTAATTTACAGTTTTAGTGACAAGTGTTACCTTCCTTGCTTAAGCAAAAAACTGCAGTTTGTAGAGCAAGCTATTGCTATATTAATTCAAATACTTTAAACTTAGGAGAGTATAGGAACATGTTTTAAGAGTTTTGTTTGTAGTAGGGTCATAATGCAGCTTCATTACCTTGAATAGAAAAAGAGAACTAAGATTAGTGTGAAAAAAAATCCTTATTTTTTATAGACTATAAACAATAGGGATGAAAATAATGCTAGGCATTAGTGATATTTCAACTACAGCCTTTTTGAAACAAAATAGTCTTAGTTCTAATTTTGTTTGCTTATATTTTTCTGTACATTGTTTTGAGAATTCCCTTTCACCTCTGATGATCAGCCTTGGGACAGTTGGGTATCACTGAAAAAGATTTTTCTAGACAAGCCTTACGTTATCTCCAGTCAGGAGACAACAGTCCAATCTTTTTTTCATCACATAAGGTCATAGGTGACAACAGAGTTCATATTGCTTGTATCTGGGTCCCAGTAGAACCAACAGAAGAGAGAAAATATCACTAAATAGGCTATCTACTCTAAAAGAACCCTAGAGAGAGTTTGCAATCTGTAGGCGTTTGCCCTACATTAGGGCTGCATTGATCATACAGGTGCTTTTTGTTTTATTTTAGAAATGATGTAAGCTAAAATTACTGAGTTTATACTATATTTGTTTAAAACTCCTATTCTGTAGATTTAGAGTTAGTCTTCTGAATCTCAATTCTGCAAAGGATACCTTCCATTTTCTTATACTTACCATCATTTTCAGAATCAACAGACTTAATAAAAGCAACAGCAGGAGTACTAATTTTCATTTACTTAGAAAACAAAAGTTAATTCTAACATTGTATTTAGCTTGATATTTCAGGTCCTTGCTGTAGTATACTTCCTATTTGTATATTTTTAAGCTAGGTTGGTATTTTAAGCTTTAATGTTTTCATGTTATAAATAAACTTGAGAAGGATAGCTCTCAAAAACATGATACTAAATATCCTGAATATATAGAAAGGACTCTTCAACTTAAGCACTTTCCTAAATGTGTTTTATTTGATGCTTTGAAAACTCTTGAGGTTTTCTTTTAGAAATTAAGTCCTATGTAATTAATTAATAAATGAGAATGGACATGAGCCAGTTCTTTTGACTCCAGTCCATTTCTGTTTTGTTACCACACAGTCTTTCTTTTTTAAATTTTTTTTTTTTGAGTCAGAGTCTCACTCTGTCACCCAGGCTGGAGTGCAGTGACGCAGTGGACCCAGGTGGTTCTTCTGCCTCAACCTCCTGAGACTACAGGTGCCTGTAACCACACTTGGCTTTTTTTTTTCAATTTTAATTTTTCTGTAAAGATGAGGTTTGCTATGTTGTCCAACTTGAACTCCTGGGCTCAAGCAATCCTCCTTCTTTGGCCTCCCGGGGTGCTTGGATTTACAGGTGAGCCACTGCACCCAGTCCACTCTGTATTTCAAAAACAAAAAATTCAATCTAAAAAAAAATGTAATTTAAAACACAACAAAACACGCAGTTCCTTAACTAGTAGTACAACAGTGGTCCAGCTTTGAAAACACTTTCCATTTTCATTATTCACCTTTCTCTTTGTTTCTTAAACCTCTCTGTGTCTTGACCTGCAAACGTGGAACTCTGCGCTCACTAAATACACAGGAAAGCAGCTAAGGATAAGCTCCTTCACTTCTTTGCCCTAAGAGATTGGAACTATGATTGTTCATGCGTATAGATGTGTGGGTGAAGAGGAAATTAAAAACTATTACATTAAAAGATAATAGTAGCTGTCAATAGTTTAATTTAACCTTTTCCTACAGTTTTGTGTATAAAAGATTATATGAAATTCTTTTTAAAAATGTTTATATGGAGACAATTTTACTTGTTTTTCTTAAAAATCCTTTCTTTTAATTTATATTTTTCAAGCCATGATTTTGGTTTTTTGGTGTTTTTCTAATTTAGGGTCATACTAGTTATTATTATTATTATTATTTTTGAGTTGGAGTCTCACTCTGTCACCCAGACTGGAGTGCAGTGGCCGCTTCCGGCCACCGCAGCCTCGACCTGCTGGGCTCCGGCGATCCTTCTGCCTCAGCCTTCCAAGTAGCCGGAACCACAGGCACGCTACCACACCCGACTAATTTTTTGATTTATTGTAGAGGTGAGGTCTCGCCAAATTGCCCAGGCGGGTCTTGAACCGGCAGGCTCAGGCAATCCACTCACCTCAGCCTCCCAAGGTGCGGGATTGCATAATTATTTTTTAAATTGAAAAGATAATTGGGCTAAGGAATAATTTAATTATATTTTTGTAGGGCTCTTCATTATTTTAAAATTTTTACTCAAAATGGAAATTTAATTTGGAAACAGGTATTCATATATTTGCATTCGTGCTACTGCAATAAAACAACTGTTTGCCCATTTGAAATGAAAAAAATACAAATACAGTTAACTGAATTCAAGTAAATACTACCAAATGAAACTTTTTGATTTAGTTGATGAAATCTCCATATTTTATGGAAAATACTGAGTGAATAATGATGAAGAAAACTTCAATAGAACTATGTACCACATCAATTTAGTTTTGTAAAGCACATTTTATAAGGGGTTGTTACACAATCATATCTACTCCCTCAAAATATAAAATTATTTATATGAAGTGTATTTAGCTAAAAATCTTTAATAAAAATACACACTAGCTCTGGCATGAATTGACTGTCATTAACATTGGCAGGCATTTCATTCCTGCTATAGCAACCTTGTACTGCCTACCTTGACATAATTCAAGCAGAGCTTTCTGGTTCTTAGAATGTCACTGTGGATCTAAGGACGGAGCTAAGACATCATTTTACCCCCAATCACTTCTTGCCTTTACATTAATGAAATAGTTGTTTTGTTTTTTGTTTATATTTTGGCATATAACTGCATTTTCATAAAAATGCCTAAATATTTCAGAATCAAGGTAAAAAATAATGACTAAAGTCAAAATGAATTACATTGTACCTTCAATGATAATTCAAAATTAGGTAATTGCCATGCTTAATGATGGATAAGAGGAAAAGTTCTGGTGTCAGGATGACTGAATTTGAATCTCAGCTTTTTCACTTTTATGAGCAAATTACTTAGTATCACCATTCTTTAATTTTGTCATCTATAAAATGAAGTTGTTTTAGAAGTAAATGAGAATGTTTACTTCTAATAGTTAATGTTATAACATTTGCTCCAGCCTCACTGCTTCTTAACTTCTTATTTTTGGTGCTTGTAATGCTATTTTTTCATGATTTATGACCTTCATATTCTGTGTTTCAGTCATAATTCCTTCCAGTTATAAAGTCTTAGTTCTAGATTTAATTGAATTCAGTATTCTGTTTTATCTTTAGTTTTGTACTTTCCACTTTCATATTTTTCTATTTTGTCATCTCTTTATGGAGATTGATTTAAAAAATAATTATGCTTTACTGGTTACCTTTTACATATAACTCACTTATAAAGATTAACTTCATTCCCCCCTCAATGACTGAATTTTTGAAATATACCTTAACCTTTCACTCAATATTTATTTTTTTATTTTTATTTTTAAAAGACTAATTATATGGCTGTCGTGTTGTCATTTTCATACTGCTTATGTGTAATGTAGACTCTTGTGCTCAGACCCATATAAGTGGGAAGGTTGGTGCATTTCTCTTTCCACCCTTCAGAAAGTTTTTGTTAATTTTTTGTTCATTTAGGAACTTAGGATATTGAAATCTATCTGCTCTTCCATAGCTTTGGGATGAAAAGATGGGAAAAGGAGAGAACTTGGAGCCTTCAATTGATATTAGATTCTAATTCTTCTGTGATCTCATTAAATATCCTATGCTGAAGAGTCCACTCACTAAGCCAGGTTTGTAGTCCCCTCTTCTAACCATGACATCTTTATCCTTGCCCTGGTGCTGTTCACTGAAGAATTCTGGAAAATGGCAAGTCCAGTTGCTGAAAATCTTTGGTGTTGGTTGAGGCTCCATTTGTCAGTGAATTTTCCTACGGTTTTCTCTTATGCAAGTATAGGTGAAGCACATTTGCCTCCATATTAGGATATTAATGAGGCATATTTTTTCATCTCACTTTTTTCAGAAATGTTTCCAAGAGGCTGGAGTGTTTTGAAAAGATACATTTAATGAACAATTGTCGTATAATCCACATTTCCCCTTTCATATTTTTCTATTTTGTCATCTCTTTATGGAGATTGATTTAAAAAATAATTATGCTTTACTGGTTACCTTTTACATATAACTCACTTATAAAGATTAACTTCATTCCCCCCTCAATGACTGAATTTTTGAAATATACCTTAACCTTTCACTCAATATTTATTTTTTTATTTTTATTTTTAAAAGACTAATTATATGGCTCTCACTGTTTAATGGAATTATATTAAGCATATTTAGCCAGAAATCTTTAATAAAAAATATAGTTTTGCCATATCACATGAGAACACTATCTTCATTTTTGTATCTTTTCTCCTAAATTTATTACATGTATATGTAACTTTTTTTTTGGTTGCTTTTGGTTATATTCCTTCTACCACATTTTATTAATTTTATTAGATATTAGGGAAAGATTTTTAAAAATTTTTTATTGTGTTTGACTTCATCTTATTTATGCATATGTTATTTAATGTCATACCCCGAAATTACCTACTTTTACAGACTTTAATGTTTCAAACAACTCATTTAAAAACTCAGTGCTTTCACATGTTTATAAAACCTTCCAGTTATTTTGTGTTGTTGATCACAAATAATTATATCTAAAATACTTTGACTATAAAAATGATAAATTTTTAATATCAATTCTAAAAGCATCAATTCTGTGTCCATACAGAATCTTAACAATTCTCATTGTTATAAATCAATTAATTTTATATATTATATAAACTAAAAACTCTTGAGAGTTACTGATTAAGGGGTATTTTTGTACTCCAAATATAGAACCATATTTATAGTAGAAAGTGTTGTATTTTGAGAACTGTGTTAATAAACACTTCAAGGGTTCTATTCATGAAATTCCATGCTGTTTCAAGTTGATTGGTTACTGATAAGTAGAAATATAAGAGGTTGTGGTAGAGGACAGCATTTTTAATGCAATGCAGTGTTCTTAAAGGAGTAACCATCCCTTCCCCTCTCTGGGTTTGTAGAAAGGAACAGGACATTGAATTGTCAGTTAATGGTGATTTTCTTTCACCAGAAGGTCATGAGTCAATCAAAGCTTGAGGCTGGTGACAGGGATAAAAGACCTGGCAGAACTGATGTAGAGAGTGTCAGGAGATCGCCCTCATCTCATGTCCAGTCTCTGGCAAAGTAAAGATAAGTCTTAAATTTCCCGTGGGTGTGGGGCCATTATGATGCTTTACATTTAAGCAACATTGTGGTTCTGTGTCTCGTTGTTTATTGGGAGCAGAAACCATAGCAGCAGGATGCTGTATGATACTTAGCATAGATACTTGCTCCATGGTTGCAGCTGAAGGCAAGGAGAGAAGAGCCACTGTACCTTAGCCAGATTTTCCTTGAGGGAATTGGATAGGGAGCAAACTCCAGTTCCCTCATAAAAACAAGCAAAACAAACGAAACTGAAAAACAGACCCAATAAAAAAGTCAGCACTGGACCACCAGATACCTGGAGAACCAGGAGATGGTCAGTACTATAAAGAGAACAGGCAAAAACTGAAAGGGAACCTGTCTCCTGTGACTTGAAGTCGTTAGCAAAGAGAATATTGCTATGCTTGTAGTCGATTGTCAATAATCTAAAGGGCTGAGAGAGAACTAGAGTCAGAGTAATAAGAGAGCACATGATTTCCCCTTCCCTGCTCTAAGTATCTGAAACTACTAGTCGGAGCTACACTAATGGAACAAATGAGAGATTTAAATAGGATAGGCAACAATTTTCATAATTGACAGCAATTGAATAATTATGGAATGAAGGCTTAGATATCATTAAGGAAATGTGCTACTGAAAAAGCAGTACTTCAACGGCTCACAGTTGGTAGTCGTTCCTGAAAATAAAACATTCATGTTCCCATCAATATTTCTCCTGTCAAATCAGTTACATAACCACTTTGATGAAAAGCTTTCACAAATCATGCTAGCAAATACTCACATTACTAAAACTTAGGAGACTTGTTGAAGTTTCACCAGACTAAAAAGTAAAACTTCATTCCACAAAGAAACATCTATAACCGCTTCCTGAAAACACTGTTAGTTGTGGTTCTTCTAGCTCTCTACTTCACATGAATGCCTTAATTGTGAGCAAACTTAAAATTCCCATCATTGAAACTCATATTCATGAGGCTCTAGTAAAATCGTATCTATGTATGTATGTATATATGTATGTATCTATCATCTGTCAATCGTATTTATCTACCTAGCTATTTCCCAAATTATCCACAAACAATGGATAATTGTCACTTTCCATCTACTTGTTAGAGATTTGATTTATACATACAATGGATTGCTGCAATTTATACCAGTGATCTGCAATTCAAGCCATTTTTAAGACTAAAACTGCCAAAAATGGCATTCATACATATGCAATTTTGACAGTTTTAGACATTTTTTGAGATTTTATATAATAATCATAAGTTATTAAAATCTAATAGTCTGCAAGGACAAAACCACCTAAAATCAATGCTCAGATTTAAAAATTTTATTAAATACAGGTAAAACATATTTGTGAGATAATTATTGACTGAATTTGTGAATTTGAAGTCTATGGACTCTCCAACTTAAGAAGATGATTTGATATTACAAAATCAGCTTGAAAAAGCTTTTGTCCTAAAAGCCAGTAATACTACCTTAGATATCTATTCTAGAAAACTCTCAATCATACGAATCAGGAGACATATACAAAGAACCTTTACAGCATTGTTCATAATAGCAAACATTTCAAAAATTCTTAATTTACATAAACAGGACAATGAATATATCTGTTGTGGTAGAGCTAAGTGCTAGACACTATAAACGGTGAGAATAAATGAACTACAGCTGCATTCTAAGACATGGACAAAAATAAGAAAGAAAATGTCGAACAAAAAAAAGAAAATAGACTCTAACCAAAAGAAATAGTGTGTATGTATAAATAAGTATGTGATAAATCTAGTTTTTAAAAGTAATGCTAACCATGATAATTTAGGAGAGGGGTTGCATGAGTGGCACATAATATGGTGGGGAAGAATAGGAACGGTCTATGAGAGGTATTTTATAGTAACAGTTTGTCTTTTTAAGCAAGTCCTTCCAGCTCATTGTGCTTCAAAATGTATTAGCTGTTCTTGGAACATTTCCATTCCAAGGATTTAATATTTGAGCTTGTAAAATCACATTACTCGGTAGCCCTCAAAAATTTACTTATAAAGTAAACTTACAAAGTGTTAAAAATGTGTTACTGTATATTTTATAATTAATAATTTCATTATCTGAGGTCTTGGGAAATTTAAATTTATTATCTGTTGTTTATACTTTTATTCCTATTTTCATAGTAGCTTGTTTTCTTTTTTTTTTTTTTAATTGTGGGCTTATATTTTGCTTAAATTATTCTCTCATATATCAAGAGGTATTTTGGGTACTTTTCTACCAGAGAGGATTTATCGTGGGTTTGGCCCATTCCCTGGGATGCTACATGCCGCAAACAATTTCTCCTGTCATGAGAGATCAAGAATGTGAGATCAAGAAAGCACTCAGGTTGAACTTTCTGACTTGGTCTGTGCACTCAGGTTATGTAAGGATTGTATATTGTGTGTCCCTGAGAAATCTACCACCTTTCATGTGCCAACTATTCCCAGTTCTCTGCTCCAATTTCAACTTATTGCTTGTTTGCTTTTGTTTTGGGTCCTTGGAGATTTCTTCGTGTTCTAGTAAACCTAGAAATGTATTAAAGGTAAGACTATGGCAGAATGTAGTTATATTTTTGTGGAAGGGTCACTTATAGTACAGAGTGTTCCACACTGCTACATGGTACTCTTGTAAAATTTTTAAATCTAGTATCTGTATCTTGAAAAATACCATGGTAATTTCACCCTGGAATCCAATTAACATATAGATACTTCACAAATATTACAGCTATTCTTATTGCCTACTTCTAATATTTAGATCCAAAATACTGTGTACAGCATGGTGGCTTTTTACTGTATTGTCTTATATAACCTAGAAGTGTGTTTTTCCAGAATTTTTTCTTTGTAGGATGCTTGATCACAAGAGAAATTAACATGAGATTTGGAAGGTAGGAATGAAGCAATCATAATTTACTAATACGATTGAAGTAGAGCCCCTGGTGCCCTGTAGTTCATGGATTTTGTGGTTGATTTGCTGGCTCACCTCACTGAAGGATGGCAGCAAGGTCAGTTCTTTCAGCCCTTACTAGATCTCACCCTTCACTTTCTCTGAGACCAGGTCAGGTGTGTGTGCAGCTGTGCTGGGTGGCACAGACTTCTCTTCATTCACATTGCTGGAGTTTGGTGCTCTGGCAGACCTAAATTGCAGATTGTCTCATGGATTTCAGTTTACCTTCATGGTTTCTATTTATTCAGTGATATCCCATTTATGTCTCCTTCCCTTCCCTCTGCATCCCCTGCCCTTCAGTTACCTGCCTTACTGATGCCAAGTGACTGCAGGCTCACCACCAGAAAAGAAAACAGACAATTACATCTAGTAGCATCTTCGTTGTTGCTGACTGGTGACTTTCATCTGATCTCTCACTGTCTCCTTCAGGACTAACTCCTAGCCATTCCTATTATTCTGCAAAGTCTAATACCTATAGCATATCTCTTATTCTAGATTACTCTTAGTACTTCTGCTTTCCTGAGCACATTGTAACTGATACAGAAATAATTATTAAATTCAGGAAATGATCAAAACTTAATTTGCTGCAGCCATTGAAGAAAAGTAAACGTATTGGAATATATAGACTTTTATTTGGATCTTCATTCTCCCTGATACGTTCCCTTTCACCTTGAGCAGTTTATTAAACCTCTCAGAGGCGTAAACTTCCTAACAACAATCCCATTGTAAAATGAATATTGCAATGGTATTTATGTGAACATGTACTTAGCACAGCTTTTGGAACAGAGTACAGTCTGATAATGTTACTTTTTACTATTGTCATTTTTTAATTCAATGATTAGAACTTAAAAGGAGCTCACTATATATCAGCTATACTTATTAATAACATCACTGGATATGAAGTGAAACCTAAGTGGTACCTATTTTGACTGCAGAATCTTCAAATCTCTTGAGTTTACCTTTAAACTTCATGTTTAAAGTATTCATTCTCTTCTCAGTTAACCAAACAATGATGAAGCTTTGACTCTAAGTGTGAACATGTGAACATGTGTAACATCGTATTCAGTATTGCCTGGCAGATTAGTTCTCATTTCTTGCAGAAGATACATAACATTTCTGTAAAATAACTATGACAGCTTATGTAATTTTGCCAAATTTTTACTTTTCAACTATCTCTGTATATGTTATCTAAGGCATTTAATCATAATTTTAATCATATGTGATTGTATGTTATGAAAAGGAATATTATAAAGTAATTCGTTTTATAGCAGTATTAAAAAGTACCAAAATAATTTGCTGTTTACAACTTGTATGTCACAGCAGAGTATTGGCATATATTATTTTAGATGTGATGAACCATGAAAAACTATTATTAAGATAGAGAAAACATTTTAAAATTGTTATTGTGTATTTTAAGAGATAAGCAAATATATATTCCAATACATGGACTGTGTAAACTAAGTTCATTGAAAAGCACAAACTGCAGTTGTAAGACATTCTTTATGAAGAATATTGACCTATGCATCGTCTCTCACTTTGGTCTTAACTCAACCAATACATCAAATTCACACATAATTGCAATAAGTGTTTATGCTAGATTCTGATTTGTAAGCATTCTCTCTTTTTCTCCCTTGCATTCTCACATCTGCATGTGTATGTTTTTTACACACATATGTTTGAAATTGTAAGTCAGTACTCTAGCAAATTCAGTAGCTTCATATGCAATCCAGTTAAATCACTTGTCAATCAACCAAGAAAGAAAAAAAAGAATAATTCTTTCTGAACCAAAATCTTTTAAATATTAACTATTTGTCTAAAATTTGTAATATTTAAAGAATCAAGTGTAATGTTTTGAACTTTAAGGAGAGAATAAGAATTACTGTATTGATAAGTTAACATAGAAGAAGAAATTAGAATGTACTTATGGAAGAAGTCCTAGTTAAGTTTACTCTACAAATTACCACCCCTGAGAAGCCTTACAATAAAATGTAGTAATACTAAATATTACTAATTACAAATTGATACATCATTTATGCAAAGATGCAGAGCTATGTGAAAGGTGAATAATACTATTTCTTAACATGGAAGTGCTATTAGATATAATAGATTTCATCTGTTGAGTAAACCTGCATATTTTAAATACCTGTAGTGGGATGTGACAGTCTGAGATAGAATGGAAACTGGAAATGTAATTCTCAGAATGAGGGTTTCAATTTCATCTGAAAGATGGAACATTATAATGAAAAAATATGGAGACAGGAAACATGTGGTAAAGCAGTTACTATAATTGGTACAATTTCAAAAAAATCTGTAGGAATCTTTACAAGCTGGTAAAGAAAGGCTATGAAAATTCCAGTCCCAAGGAGGTTTACCAATTTTAATACAAGAAAAAAAATCAGTCTACAAATATTAGGATATAGTTCAGTCACAGGATTTTAGTTTCTGATCAAAGTACTATCAAGACTAAGAGACTCTCACGTCTATAAAAGGGGTAATAATCTGATTATCAATATAGGTATTGATCAAGTTATTAGAATTAGGCTCAAAGATTAAAATGGACTTCATGATCATGGGCTGTATTACTGTTTGAAACTTGGATAAAAAGCTGTCCATCAAAAGAGGACTGGATTAAAAAAATGTGGTACATATACATGATGGAATACTATGCAGCTATAAAAAAGAACAAAATCATGAATTTTGCAGCAATATGGATGCAACTAGAGTCTGTAATACTGAGTGACCTCTCACAGAAACAAAGATCTGAGTATCACATGTTCTCACTCATATAGTGGACCTTGAACATCTATTGTAATACTGTAAGAAAAGGATTGACAATGGTGGGAAACTATGGGGGGGAGGGAGGGGAAGGGAGGTGGGATTAACGGTAGTCAATATCTGTCTGGGACGGGGAGACACCCCTTATCAATAATGATGCTTGAACGAAACATATTTGTATACCTAACCATTAACTGTACCCCACAATATCAAAAAAAATTGATTAATTTAAAAAAGGGTCCCTTTTCTACTCCATGTGCTTTTAGAGGACACCACATATTGCATAAGTCCCTTGACACACAAGTTTACAAATCTCCTTAGGAAAAATATCTAGGAATAGAATTGTAGAGGGTAGACTGGTTCAACTTTACTAAATAATGCTACATCCTTCTTCAAAAAGACCATGTGAACTTAATTTTCCACCAGGAGCATATAAGAATTTTCATGCTCAATAGTTTCCCATACATTTTTGACATTTTACACGTTTAAACAATCTCATAACTTTGAAATGAAATTTAATTGTGTTTTTAATTTTTATTTTTCTGAGGAGAATTTACAGATTTTTGTAATGCTTTTTGGCCATTATTCTGTGAAATGACATATTATCTCTTTTAGGAATATTCTGCCAAACTGTATTTTTCCTTTTGATTAAGATTTCTTCTGAATGGTATATCTTTATCAAATATATTTTATGTGTTTCTTTTATCTTCTGCTTGTCTGTGGCTTGTGTTTGCAATTTATTTGTGGTACTTTGATGAACAGAAATAATGTTTGGAGCATTTATGTATTTTAATCATTTTCTTAATTGTTTTAACTTTTTACATTTTCTTTAAAACATTTTCCCTTTTATTTTTATTTTCTCTTTAATAAGTCGATTTCTGTTTTTATACTTTAAATATATTCTTTCATATTTTTATTGTAAGGTTTTGAAAAGTTTGCCTTCATTTTTGAAATATCAACCTGAAATTATTTTGTTATGTACAATGTGAGAAGTATCTAGTTTCATTTTCAAATTGTGAACTACCTATTGTCCAACATGACTTGCATCATTACCCAATCATTTACAGTGCTAACTTTTGTCATATATCAAATTTTCTCATAAATGTGTGGGACCTGATTCTGGGTTCTCTCTTTTGGTCCACTAGACTATGTTTCTTATCATTACCTTATACTCAATCTTGGTATTATAGGACTATTCTCTTCACATTTTTACTTTCCTTAATACTCTTGTACTTTCATATTACATTTAGCATCAACTGACCAATTTTGAAGAAACTATGTAAGAATTTTGACTGGAATTGTATTGAATCTAGAGGTGAACACATATTTAAAGGTATTATTACATGCAACATTCAGTAAAATTTTATAATTTTCTTATTAAGAAAATTGATAAAATTTATTCCAAGAAGACATACTTTTATTGCTATTATAAACTATATTCTTATTTCACATTTTCTAATATTTTACTATGATCTGGAAAAACAATTGAATTTTGTATATTGATTTTTTAGCAGGTAACTGACTTATACTCTTCTAATATTTTTCCTTTATTCTAATATTTATCCTTTAGTTATTTTTTATTTTGTAAATAGGCAATCATATCTTTTGCAAATTGTAATTGTTTTAATAATTGAATGTTTTTATATCTTTTTTCCTATTATTAGCATGCTTACTAGGGCCTCCTATATGTTGAGTAGAGGAGGAAAGAGAAGTCACTGTAGCTGAGGTCATTGGAAAAATAGAGTTTGAGATACTAATTTTTTTTGCAAAGTGAAATCTCACAAAGGTAAAAATGACCAATAAAAGCAAATGAAGTAAGGTAAGATACAGAATAAAGGAATACAATGTGTTACAATGAACCACAAAAAAGACCTGGCAGATTATTCACTAGGTATGTTAGCTTGCCATGTGGGCTGTTCCAGAGAAGGAGAAACTACAGGCTAGAGTCTTTTCCAGAAGAAAGAGAGGAGGAAGGATTTATCCAGCCTCCTCCTCTCCCTCTCTTTTCATTGACCAAAGTTCATTAATGACTGAACTCCTGAGCTATGTCACCTGGTAGCTGCTCTGAAAGCCAAACACTATGTCTTATCGTGTGTGGCATTGTGTCTAAGTCTGAAAATGGGGGAGTGCTAACCAAGAATGAAGAAGAGGGTAAAGGGAATCTGAGAATCCCCCATACTATCTGTAACCCAGTAGAACAAGCATCTTTTATTCTGTCCTTGAATTTATGGACTGATATCAGCATTTACCTTTATATTTGCTGTTTGATTTAATAGATATATCGGAATAAAGAAGTTCCTTTCTATTCCAAGATGAAGTTTTTTGCTTTTTTTTTCAAGATTTTGTGTTAAACTTTGGTGCAGGAGCTAATGCCTCTAATCCCAGTGCTTTGGGATATCAGTGCAAGAGTAACACTTGAGCCCTGGAGTTCAAGTTTGCGGTGAGTTATGATCGTGCCATTGCACTCCAGCCTGAGCAGCAGAGTAAGACTCTGTCCCCCTAAAGGAAAAAAAAAAAAAGAATGTTTAGATAGTGATATCAGAGTAGGAGGCCCTGGACGTTCCTTCACCCATAAACATACCAATTCGGCAAAATAAAAGTAAATGAATGACAATCTCCTAGACAAAACTTGAATGGGTACAGACAACTGTATGAAGTTCATCATGGTCAAAGCTGATTAAAATATTATGTGTTTAAAAGAATTTCAGAAAAAGAGCTTGTGTTTACATTTTTCTAGGAGTATTGCTCTGCTCTTACTAAAAGCTTTTAAAATATTTTTTTTAACCTTTTAAGTAATCTACCTGAAAGGCAAATACTCTATATTTTATCAGAATAATTTCCTTAGAGTTATGTGACTTTATCATGCATTTGATTATTTAAGAGAACAGCATGTTCTCACTTTTGAAAAGCTAAGGTTTTTTATAATCATGTAACCTCTTATGTTCACTTTAAAAATCTTTTATAGTTACTTTGCTTAAATAGGTAGCCAGGTATTATTTCTCAGTAATCCACAATTCTTGCTTTATCAAGTATTAAAATTTTACAACTTTGGATATTTGGCCTTACTATAATCAGATCCTAAATGTTATCTTTTGCATTTGAAATTGTTTTTGAGATTTTCTAAAGGGTCCCTTGGAAAAGCACGTAGGATTTTTCTTACATATTGTAAAAAGAGAACAACTAGAAATAATTAAGCTTATTTATATTCTATTATTAACAAATTGTAGTTTCCTAGTTATAAGATATATTTATCCTTTCACAAGTTAAAATTGAATGAGTAAAATGTTATAAATACAAATATTTCAGAAATTATACACTGTATGAGAAGTTTCTAGAGATTTATCCATACCTTCACTATCCATGATATGTTTCTCTTTACCACAGTTCTAGTGATGCATTGTCTGAAATCAGTCAATAAGAGTATAGTGTTATCAGTCATAATTTAAGTTAGCTCCAGCTTGACTTTTTAAATTTGAATCTATCATATTCTAGGCCAGTAATGTACAATTGGGTATTTGAATCACTTACTGTATAGTCTGATTGATTCCTCTTTAAAATTCATGTGTTGAAGTCTTAACCCATAGTAAGGTTTTTAAAGAGCATAGGTTAAAGTGAGATCATTATAATGGACCTTAGGTCAATAGGACTGATATTCTTATAAGAAGAATACATTTGGACACATAGATACAGAGGAAACAGGGCATAAGGACATAGAGAGAAGATGACCATCTATAAGCCTAGGAGAAAAGTCTGGGACAAACACTTTCCTCATAGTTCTAGAAGGAAGCAGAACTGCAACACTTTCATCTCAGACTTCTAGCTTCAGAACTGTGAGAAAACAGATTTCTGTTGTTTAAGCCACCAGTCTATTTTGCTTTGTTATGGTAGCCCTAGAAAACTGATGTATTTACTTAGGGAGTTTTATTATTATACAGACATTTAGTACCTAGTCCAGATTTCTGAATCTCTTTACTTGATATTATTGGTATATTTTTACTATAGGCTTGATATATTCATGGTATGGTGATTATTTTATATTTGAAGATTTTTTCTCTGTAAAGATTGTGTTCATTTATCTTATAAAAATAATGTAATATCTATTCTTTTGTGAAAGAGCCTAATTGTTATGTTTATATGATAAGTTATCTAGAACGTTTTTTTATTTTTTTAATTATCTGTTTTGCATTCCACAAAACAACTAAATTTCATTGTCAGTTGCATTATTCTTGTCATAAATGTTTATCCGCATCTGTTGTTTTTTGAGTTATTAATGATGGCCGTCCTAACTGGAGTTGGTGGTAGCTCAGTGTGGTTTTGATTTGCATTTCTTTTATGATTGTGAGGTTGAGCATTTTTTCATGTATCTGTTGGCTACTCCTATGTCTCCTTTTGTCTACTTTTTAATGGGACTTTTTTTTTTTTGGTTGTTGTTGTTTGTCCTTTCGCCACGTTTGAGTTCCTTACAGATTCTGGATGTTAGACCTTCGTCAGATGTACAATTGGCAGATACTTTTCCCAATTCTCTGGGCTGTCTCTTCACTCTCTTGATGGGTTCTTTTGCTTTGCAAAAGTTTTTCAGTTTGATGAGATCCCACTTGTCTATCTTATCTCTTATGTCATGGTATTGGGGGTTATGATCAGGGATTCGTTGCATATTCCAATGTCTGCAAGAATGTCTCCTGTGTTTTCTAAGATTCTTATAGTTTAAGGTTTTGCATCTAGGTCTTTGATCCATTTAGACACTGCTGGTGGGAGTGTAAATTAGTATATAATTTCTGTGGAAAAAAGTGGGGCAATTTCTAAAATATCTAGAAATTGACCTTCCATGTAACTCAGCAATTGTTCTGGGAATACACCTGGAGCAACTCAAATCATTCTGCAAAAAAGATGCCTGCACATGCATGGTTATTGCAGCATTATTCACAACAGTAAAAACTTAGAACCAACCATGCTGCCCATTGAAAAAGGACTGGATTAAAAAAACATGTGGTACATATACATGATGGAATACCACACAGCCATTAATAAGGACAAAATTATGAACTTCACAGCAACTTGGATGAATTTAGAACCTATAATATTCAGTTATCTATCACAAAACCAAAGAACTGAGTACCACATGTTCTCACTCATAAGTGGACCCTGAGCACTTATCATATTATTACAAGAAAAGGATTAGCAGTAGCAGGACACTGCCAGGGAAAAGCGGGGGGGGACATAACATCAATAAGGGTATCTGATCGATCCTAAACCAGGTGAAGTAAGGACCAAAGGGAGGTCCAAACTTCAACTGTAAGTAGACCACTTATGTGCCTAATCCTGACTTATACCCCAAATCTTTAAAATAAAATAAAATAAATATTTAAAAAATTATCAGAAATAAGGAAACTAGAGTCATTAGAAGTTTTTTGGTATCTATAGACAATTTTTTTTTTTTGGCTTTACTTGGAAACTTCACTGAGAACTTTTGCAGTCAGCTACATATATGAGTGCTCAATCTTCAATAAAGGTGAAATATCTCAGAGTCCTATAGAAAAAGTCTATGCAAGATCTCTCAGCCTCAAACTTTTTTTGTTTTCATAGAGTTTCACTATGTTGCTCAGCCTGACCTTGAACTTCTGGTCTCTAGCGATTCTCCTGCTTCCGCCTCTTTAGTACCTGGAATTAGGCACAGACTTTTGATGGCACCACTTAAACAACTTTTGAGATCAGACCAATAGACTGAGTCAGGGTTTCCAGTATCCTACTCAAGAAGCAGATGAGACAGCTAACCAATAATTGAGTAGAACACAAATTAATTACATAGAACTTTAATTGGTAAAAGATAATGGTGGTTTTGTTTCTTGTTTTAATGTTCTATATGCATAAGAAAATCCTTCCTTTTAGGCTATGTCTATACTTATAACAATTTAGTAGACTGTGTTTCATCAAGCAGAAGTTAAACATTTGTAAATGATTTTCTCTCTGATCTTTCTAGTGTTTGGAAACTTATCATTATTATTGAACATTTAAAATTTCATGCCAATATAGTTATTTGCATAGGATCAGTAACAGTCTGTCTTACTTGTTACCAGGACATAAATGGAAACATTACTTATACAACCAAGGCTTAGCCTGGAATATCATATTTGAGAATGGTATGGAATCAAAGACTTACAAATTGTTTCTGGAAAAACTGGCCTGGTTCCTAGATTAAACATTTGCCAGCCTTCCAGATGAGTAAGGAAGTCTACTTCCTGACAGACCCAGCAACCTTATGTTATATGGGGGATCTTGAGAAAAGAAGAATTTATTGAAATCCATAGGTACCGCAGGTAAAATCTGTGAATTTTGACTTACCTTCCAAGTCATCAAAGATTTATTATATCTGAAATTCCTTATGAAAACTTTCAACAAAGCAAAGTGAAGACCTATTTCGTAAATTACCATTTTTGATGGATAAATATTAGGCCAAATCTCATCAGATTAGCCGTATTTTATGACAAAAAATATTTTCCTGATATTATTTTTGATCAAAATGGGGGAGACTAAAATGCGTTTTATTGGTAAACTAGTCTATAGAAAATCTTTTGGGATTATCAGATTATAGCCCTGTTCATTTTCTTTGAACTGTTTTGTATCTCTTAGAAAATTGTAGATGATTGATAAATATGTAAACTCTAGCCTCTTTGGCAGAGACTTCATTGAATTATCTCAGGCATCCCACATTGGGAAAAATCAGTATGGGTGCCTACTTTCAATTTGGTTATATCATGTTGCACTCACTAAATTAACAATTCTTACCATATTTTTAATTATTCTACTTTTTTTCATTATCAGGCCACAACCCTCAAGACCAAGGTTTCCAATTTTAGTATAAGTTCTTCCTCTCCTGGAGCCTAAAAATGTGGCTGCTGGCACAACCTCTCATCAGATGGTTTAACGGGTTTTATAGGAAAAACAGAGACAGTCTTCCAGAGTCTATTTCTTAGATCCTGCTTTGTCCTGCCATTAAGAAAGTGCATATTTCCGAGTTTTTCAACTGATACAATTTATTTTAAACTGAAGAGGGGACTGATGATGGTGAAATATACCTGAGTCATGTGATCCTAAAAAACCAGTAATGGTTTAAAGATTCTCCCACCTTTTGTGTTCTGGGAAATTGCAGTGCTATAAGATCACCATGCTCAAGCATATTTCTAAATAAGACCCACTTCTTCCTTCTCTTTGATTTCCTTACTTGTCTCTATAAAACCTCTCCTTTCTTTTAATTGGTTCTCATAAAATAATATTCTCCCTATTACAATATCCTGAATAACATAACCTCAATACATTTTATCTTTCATAACACATATACACGTGCAGCTTAAAGAGTGAAGGGGAAATGTATTAGCAAATGCAAAAAGTAGATTTAGATATAATAACAAAGCCTTTGTTGGTTAATTGAAACATCAGTATTAAGAGATAATTTCCAAGAAAAAAATTATGACTGTCATACAGATATAAATATCAATGTATACTACACATTTTACTTAACTTACAATGTGGAAATCCGGAATCCGTTCATAACAGGCTCAAAAGAAAATCTAAAGATCAACTATATTTATAAATTGGGAATATTAAAGTGAATGCATAAGCTAACATCTTTCACAGAAGGGGAGGGAAGTCAGTTTAGGTACTGCCTGACAAAACAGAGTTTTGTACGTCTAAATACAAGAACTTTTTTTGCCTTATATCAGTTGTTTACTATTTATGTATTTTTAAAATAGTTCCATTAAAAGCAAATTACGTAACGCTGAGTATTCTGCTATAGACAAGTGCATGGTTTTCCATTGAAACAATAATTTTCCCTACAGTGATATCAGTCTTCTACCCGTGTTCACTTGTATCACCAATATTGTCATATTTAACACAATAGGTGACTGTGTGTGTGTGTGTGTGTGTGAGAGAGAGAGAGAGAGAGAGAAATATTGGAGAGAGAGAGAGAGAGAAATATTGCAATGCTATCCTTTTTTTTTTCTTTTTGTTATTGTCTCCTTTGATACCACTAGAATGTCCATGTTAGTCATTTTCTATTACATTTTATGTTCCACTCACTGGGCATCATGTCCAACCTCATTTTATTATTCTTTCTCATATACCTATTCAGACTTGAGGTTTCCTTGCACACATGAAGACCTCGTAGTACTTCAGTAGCACAGAACCAAAGAAGCAGAGAAAGGCCCTCCTTGATTGACAAGTGATGCACTTCAAGAACAGATATGAGGTCCATTATTGTATGATGCTATGACTTGTAACTCTGGGCATTTTGTGGTGGTGGTTTTGTATTTAAATGATAACATACCCTCCCTTGAAGAACTTCTGTTTCAAATCTGCTTGTGTTTATCATTATTTGACAGCTTTTTAAATAAAGACATTTTAATTTAGTTTCAGGGAAAAGCCTTGGTTTAAACAATTGTAACTATTTCTAAATGTCAATTTGTCGGCATTAACTAAAAATACCAGTTTTACTCATTTGTTTTTTGAACTTATGGCGGAATCCAAGAAAAGGACTGAGTGGTATGTTGGAGAGGGTTTCACCTCCTACTCATCATACATCTAATACTCTAGCTGAGTTCATTTCCTCGTTTCCAGCTCTTTTTATTTCTTTATTGGTTGTTTTAATACTTCAAAGTCCATTCTATTACTGCTATTTTTTTTCTTTTCTGTGTGGCATTTGAACTCATATGCATAGAGCTCATATGTGTTTCTATGGGCATTTGGATAATGCAGAGATTAAGAGATGTTTCACATCTTAGTAGTAAGAAACTTAGTAGTTTCTTAAATTCCTGAAGTGCTAAGTTCTTCTTATGCAAAATTAAAGATACAGCTAAAATGAGATAATCTCTGTAAATAGTTTCATATTATAATTTTAAAATATGAAATATGAAACAATTATTAGCTGTTAGTGTATTATAATCCCCTGCTTATCTTTTACCCTTGCTCTTGGGCCCTTTTATACCTTTGAATATAAAATTAGATAATTAGTACTACTAGAGAAAACTATAATTATAATAATAGATAATTATTTATCTGGCATTCACTGCATAAAATTCACCATATTGATTATTAAACCTATTTTTTAAATGAGATATATTGATGACAGAGTTGTCATGATTGCCAACATTTCTGCTTTTTCTTTTATTTATTCATCTAATATTTATTGAGTATTTGTTGTGCTCCTCATCCTGTTCAAGATGCATGAATTATTTCCTCAACAAGATAGTCTCAGCTCTCAGTTAAACTGTAATATAGAAAAACATTATGAGCAATCAACAAAATTAATAACTAGAGAAACAAATAAAGCAGGTATTATAATAGAGAGCAAATTATTTGTTAGGAGGACATTTTTGGTTTGGAAAGCAAAGATTCACTGAAGAAATGGCCTTTGAAATAAGACCTAAATTACAAAAACGAGCCAACCATGTAAAGATTTGGGAAAAGATCGAAGGGGTACACAGGTACAAAAGTAGTACTAAGCCTGGCAGGTCAAGGTGTTGACATAAGACCCTTCTTTCTGGAACTTAGTTATCCAGGTAAAAGTGGGTAGGGAGTGATGCTACAGAGGGAGAAGACAAATCACCCATAGTCTTGAAGGCTCAGTAACTGGGGTCTGAGTATTTATTCCTTGTTAAGTAGAAAGTTGCTGGCAGGCTTTAGTTAGAAAAATGGCATGATCTGGTGAAAGTTTTATGATGTATGTATGGCAGCATTAGTGAACAGAATGGTTTATAAGGGAATCAAAAACAACAAAACAAAACAAAAAATATGAAGAAAAGGACAGAGCAGTAGTCCAGATGGATGCTATAAACTCTTAAAGCTTAAGGCAAAATAACATCTCTCCACCTGGGAAGAGATTCACATTCTAATTCCCCAAAGCTGTGAATACTTAAAAAGCAAGAGAATGTTATGGAGGAAGACAGAATTAAGCTTGATAGTCATCTGATTAGGATTGGGAAATTATCCTAGATTATTTAGGATTTTAATGAGTCCTTAAATGGTAAAAAAGGGAAGCAGGAGAATCAGAATCAGAGAGATGGCTCTTTCATTAGAAAGACTCAACTTACAATCTCTGGCTTTTAAGATGCAAGGAGACCTTTAGAGCCTGGAAAAGTTTAGAAAATGAATTTTCCCTCAGAACTTCCAGAAAGAAATTTAGCTATGGCAATGTTGGCTTTAGTCTAGTAAAACTCATTTCATACTTCTGACCTCCAGAACCATAGATATTAAGTTTGTGTTGTCTTAGGTCACTAAATGCAGTTATTTGTTACAGCAGCACTAGGAAACTAGTACAGAAAGCTTGGTGTAGGATGAGGCAACGACATAAAGAAGAATAAAGAGCAAGGGGAAGTATTTTGGAGCTAGGCTCTATAAAATATGCTAGTGAATTGTATAGAGTAGGGATGGAAGAGAAATAAATCAAAATTTACCTTAGGAAACAGGGTACCATGAGGTGAGATAGGAAAGACTGGGAAAGAAACAACTTTGGATGGGAAGAAAACATCAAGGATTCTGTTTTAGGCATGCTATGTCTGGACTTCTTGACAATCTTGATACAAGAAGAACTGTCCATAATAATCTTTTGGGAAAACTCTTAGATTCCCATAATGTTACTGAGCTTAAAAAATAAATCCAGATGTTTAGCATAATATAGATTTGGGGTTGACAAACTTTTCGATAAAAGGCCAGATAATAAATAAACTAGGCGTTGTGGGCCATAGGATCTCTGTCACAATATTCAACACAGTTGTTGAAACAGGAATTCAGACATAGACAATATGAACACAAATGGGTGGGTTGTGTCACAATAAAATTCTAAAAAAAATCAGTCCGTGTGTTTACTTTGGCCAGTGAGGTGTAGTTAGTCAAACTTTGGGGTTATTTGAAAGCTTTCATTTTCTTATAAAAAAGATGTATACCAATTCATAGCGAAGGCACTAATATCACAGAAGAAGAGGAAAAAAAAAACTTCATTAGGATAGACATGGAAGGTAAACTCATGTATTGTAGACGTGATTTATTATCATTACTATCAATTGCAGTCATGCTAGCTAACATTTGTTGCACATATATTAAACTAAGAATTGCTCATGTACTATATTTCTTTAACATCTCAAAACCCAGTGAGTTATATAGCATCATTATTCCTAATTTTACAAATGAAGTAACTGAAGTTTAGAGAATGAGTAAATAACTAAGGTTTAGGAAAGCTGAATATTCCTTGTAAAATAATCCTTTATTATCTTTTTTATTTTTTATTTTTTATTTTTTTTTTTGAGTTGGCATCTCACTCTGTCGCCTAGGCTGGAGTGCAGTGGCATACTCATCACCATCACAGCTTCTACCTGCTGGACTCAGGTAATCTTTCTGCCTCAGCCTTCCAAGTGGCTGGAACCACAGGTGTGCGCCACCCCACCCAGCTAATTTATTTATTTATTTATTTATTTATTTATTTATTTATTTATTTATTTATTTATTTATTATAAAGATGAGTTACCCAGGCTGGTCTCAAACCCCTGGGCTCAGTCAATCCTCTCTCTTGGTCTCCCAAAGTGCTGAGATTACAGGCTTGAGCCACCATGTCCAGTCTCCTTTGTTAATTATTAAATGACCTTTTCTATAACTAGCAGGTGGCAGAGCTGTGATTTCAATCCAAGTCTGAAAAATCTAGGCTCAATCTCCTCACCAATACACTGCAGTTTATGCAAATATTGTGAGGTTAGTTGGTCAGTTACCTCTGAATTATGTGAAAATGTATAGGATAAAATGTTTAGAATGCTCTCAGATGGTTGTGATAAAATCTAGTAAGATCTCTTTTTTAAATCATTAATCCTGAAGTTGTATAAATTCACATCTGACTGAGGTGCACTTTTAAATAGAACTAACGAACATAGTTACTTGCATTCTATGTAAAGGATAAAAACACATTTTCTTCCACTCTGAATAAAAGACACGCAGGTCTAAGAAGTGTATTAAAGTCTTAGACGCTAAATAACTACTAGAAAAAAAAAAAGGAAACATATCTCAGTCTGTATTACATTTAGTACTCTCAAGTTTACTTCTCCATCTATTTCAAGAGCTACTCTGATTTAAAACATTTCCCTGATTACCTCTTTTGTTAAAACATTTATGTATTTTCCGACAAAGTGTTTCAAATACCTCTCTGATAAATCCATCTGTGACCCAAACACACTTCAATCATACTATTTAAAAAAAAATAAAACTTACAATTAAAAGGGTTGATTTTATATTCAAGTAAAATTTTTACCCAACCCTGTTCAAACATATTTACTAATAACTGTATCAGTGGACTTGATTCTTCTCTACTCACCTCTTGGAATACAGTTGAAAGAATAATGCAGTAAAGACATACAGCATGTTTAGATGAGCAGAATTGTGATTTTTTAATACTAAAGTAGCAGCAAGAGAGAGACTGCTGACTGGTAAATGGCTATAAAGTTGCAGAAATCTTCTGGTTTATAGTATTACTTGTCTTGTTCAACACAAAGTGCACTTTCATATGCATTTTGTATTAGGAAAAATATGCTAAAATCTAAAGTTAAGTATATTGTGTTCAGTGCTGTCAAAACAATTACATAGTTGCCTTTACTGGAGCTTCTCTATTTGAAAACTTAAACTCAAAGGCTTAGCATGTTATTTATCTTATTGAACATAGAAAATCCTGCATCTATCTCTTTTGGCAGAACAAATTTCATTATGTTTGTTAAATATAAATAAGTACCAGAAATTTCTGTAACACAGTTATTTCTTTCTGTTAATAATTAAGTCTTTATCCCTGGAAGTTTTTTAGATAACTAGTTTTTTAGAGAAAAGCACTTTTTTTTTTTTGAGTTGAAGTCTCACTCTGTCACCCAGACTGGAGTGAAGTGGCCTCTCCCGGCCTGGCCACTGCATCCTTGACCTGCTAGGCTCCGGCAATCCTTCCGCTCAGCCTTCCAAGTAGCTGGAACTACAGGCGCACGCTACCACGCCCGGCTAATTTTTTGATTTATTGTAAAGATGAGGTCTCACCAAGTTGCCCAGGCGGGTCTTGAACCCGCGGGCTCAGGCAATCAACTCACCTCAGCCTCCCAAAGTGTGGGATTACAACTGAGCCACCGAGCCTGGTGAGAAAAGCACTTTTGATAGCTTTAAACAGTATTACTATTTTTTTTCCTTTTCACAAAATTACTATTTTTATAGATGTTTGCTTTGAAGACAAAGGTGACTTCTGTCTATAATATATTCATCACCCAAAATTTTAAATTATTTTTCTCTCTACAATATAAAGTTGGTTGTCTAAATATTTCATATGAACAAGGACATAAAAAGTACTAAAAGTCAAAAGTGCAGACTGGTGAGAGTTTCCATTTGTAGTTAAATTTTAAGGTTAAAAACAAAAACAGAAAGACAGCTTATATTCCTACTACCCTAAGACTTGGGGGATTACAAGGATGAAGTATGATAAAAATAGTCCACAGTGGAGCATGGGCTTGAGGGCTGAGTTAGATTTTAGTTCAAAAAAAAAAAAATTAAAATCTAGGTCAGAGTTATTGTGAAAGTAACTAAATGAGAAATATAAATCAGACAAAGAGTATTTGCCTGGAAATAGCTAATATGGAAAAAGCAAAAATGCCAGATAAGCAGAGAGGAGGGAGAAACATTGTTCTTGCTCAAAGTAATGGCTTGGCAGCTTTCTGGTACACTAAAACTAGCTGTAATCACACACTTTCGTTTTCTACTCTCTATCACCCTGATGCCAATTTATCCACAGTAGCATATTTACAGGCCTGTTTACGAAATTGAAATTCTTAACCAGAGCTGATGCTACATTGCCTTGGAGCACTATAGGATTTAATTGAACCAGCATGAAAGAACTGATGAATGGCTCTCTCGCAATGAAGAAAGTGGTGCAGGGCAGAATTTCAATGGAAGATTTTAGCCAATACTTAGTGGCTGGGATACAAAATTGTTGCCTATTGAAGTGTTATCCTCTGTCTTTCTTTCCAAGCGTACATGTGGCTAATTACTATTTTCTTTGTCATACCCCCTCGTTTCCTCTTTCCTTTATGCTTACTGGGTCATCTACCCTCAGCTCAAGTCTATACGACAGGGCCAAATCAGATATGATCGCAAACCTCAGTCTTTTTTACTTTATTTCCCTCATTAAAATATTCTAAAGGAATAGTATTTTCAGATTGCTGCTACTCATGGAGTTATTGAGATGGGACATTGTAAATTAGCTGTAACCAAATTATGGATACCTTGTGTCTTCTACTTTGGACTGCACACATGTGCACAATGCATTCGTGCCCTGTTATAATTTTTTCCCTTATTTCCTTCAGCTGTTTGTTTACTTAAATTCCTTTTTATCTTCCTTATGGGGTTTTCTATATTTGATATTTATTACATTCTTAAATTTTACCTCATTACCTATCCCCATGGTCATAATCTTCCTTTCTTATGCCTATGCTTTTGCTTTTGTTTTGCTTTTCTGTAGTAATAAATGCTCCAAATCTCACAAAAGACATGCTTGTACTAAAGGATCTTCTTGACATTTATTTTGAAGCTTTATCATCTTGTTGTTTTTCTGTCATCTTTTTTTACTCTTTCTCCTATTTGATGAGATTGGTTTTGGTTTTGTTTTCTTTTTGTAACTATGTAATAAAAGCTACTCAGGAGTTACATTAATTTTTTTCTATTTCTTTAATGTTTGCTTGTTGCTTTTAACCTTGTTTTTCAAATATTACTGAATGTAAAAAAGTGATTAGTTGAAAGAATACTCCTATTTGATTGGTGAGATACATAACTAACTCATATTTTTGTTTTCTTGATCATTTTATTAAAAACAGAGACAATTTGTAATTTGTATGTCATTTTCTCTTCTTCTGAATCTTATTTTTCATTCTACCTTTCTATTTGATCTTGTTTCCTCTTTTCCTAGTTGCCACATTGCAGACAAAATTTTGATTTGGCTTTGATTTAATGCTACCAGACACTCTCTTTCTCTCTCTCACCTCCTATTTTGGACATGTCTTCAAATTTATCCCCATTAAGCACTGATCTCTCTCTCTCTCTCTCTCTCTCTCTCTCTCTCTCTCTCCCCCCCCCTTCTCGATATCTCCTCTTATGTGATTCCTTTTTGGTCAGTTATGGTTTGCTCTAACTCCTTGTCCTTTTTACTGGTCTATCACTATTTCTTCTGGTTGTTCTGCTTTTTTATTTACCTGCCTACATCAAACCCTACAAATTACTACCTAAAAGCTATTGGGCAGTTTTTATGCCCCAGTTGTTTACATCCTACTTTTTGTGCTCAACACACAAATATTCAGTCAAAATATAGTGACCATTTTCTCTTTCACATTTATAAAGACATCCACCTAATATTCTGGCCAACTCTAGAAGTAGAGGTAAAAATAATGAAAAATTACATGTGGTATAAAATGCCCTTTCTTCTTGGTTTGAAGATTATCAAAATTACTTTTGAAAATTGTAGTATCCGGTGATCAGTGATTCACTTTGCACATAAACTTGGGGATTTGCTCATAAGTTATCTGATTTATTGGGTGTACTTCTGCTTTTTTACCTTCCTACAACCTCCTTTACTTCTTCCTCTTTGTTCTAAGAATGAACCAGAACATGATGACTGCAAAACATCAGCCTTGGCAAAGCCCATTCCCTTCAAATCTCCACTTGACCAAGCAAAGTGTGCGTCTCTGTTTTTACAGAAATATATATATCCTGAAAAGAAGAAAAAACAGAGTAAGTTAAGTATTATTTTGACTAAACAATAAAATATTAAACAACACACAGACAACATGTGGGCAAAATACATAAGCATTCTAACATGGAAAAAATGAGGGGAAAATATCATGGTGATTGAACACAGAACAATACTCTCTCTTGATTTTTTTTTCCCTCATACCCAAACTTGCTTCTTTTTCTTGTAATTTATTTAATTTTTATTTTTGGTCTTTATTCTAAGTAAAACTAAGAATCAGTGCACATTTTTCCTTTTGATACTTATTCATTAAGAAAATTAAAGTTTATGCCTAAAATACTCAGTTATGCATATAGAATATCTAGTGCCACAAGAACAAAAGTAGCAGTAAAATGGCTTAACTTTAACTTCTAAGTCTCTCTCTCTCTCTCTCTCTCTCTCTCTCTCTCTCTCTCTCTCTCTGTGTGTGTGTGTGTGTGTGTGTGTGTGTGCGTGTGTGTGTGTGCGTGTATGTGTGTAAAGGGATGAGACAAGAATGGTAAAGATAAACCAAAGAGAGATTTTTTGAAAAATGAACTTTCAGAGAGAGGGGGAAGATGGCAGTGAAGTCAGTCAGACTATGTGAGTCCTTGTGTGAGTGAGTGACAATTTTGCATACGTGTCTGTGAATAAGTGGGTATTTGAGTGACTGAATAAGTGGGGACTTGGGAGCAAGTGGCCAGGGCTTTCCTGGTGAGGTAACTGGTGCTGCAGCCACTCTGCTTGGACCCTAGAGCTTCCCAGGGTGCAGAAGCCAAGTGCAATTTTTAAAAAATCAACCAAGCCTTTCCTGGGAAGAAGCTGCAGGGAGTAACTGCTGGCTCCAAACTCAGCCTCACCACTGTAATGCCTGGCCAGACACTGGCAGCAAGGGCTACAGAGCAAATGTAGCATGGGAGCCAGAGGCAGAGCCCCACTGGAGAAGATGAAACAAGTGCCCTGCCACCATCTTGAAAACTGGACAGGGAAATGCTCTGGCATTCTCACTAAGAAGCAACAGACCCAATCCCTGTGACCAACAGGTTAACTACTCTGGAGTTGATAGTGGCCCAGACAGAATATTCTGAAAACATAAACTTTGGATGGATAGGATAAGTGTGGAATCTCAAAGTCCACACCCCCAACAAATTCAGCTGTGGGACAAAGGGTGTGACCAGAAAAGGATGAGGAAGACTCCTCTGAGAGATCAATGGATGTACACACATACCCACTACATCATCATATAGAGTGGCAGTGGGAAGTCAGTTTCAAGGAACCCATAGCCTAGTCACATTGTGATTTGCAAGTAGTTTCTGAATCCTAGCTCACTATCCTCCACCTTATTCAACCTGAAAACTACCAGAGGCATCAAAATTTCCCACCCCTGGTCCTGTCTGAAAATAGAACAAATTCAGAATCCTGATCAGGAAAGAATAGAGGGGTGAGCAAACATCAGAAGGGAAAGTTCCTCCCACTGCTACTGAATAATAGACCTAAAGAGAAAAGAAAGAGATCTGTCACAAATTAGGAAAAATCAACAGAAGAGCACAGATTATTCCTAGTGTAACAAAGAGATAATGCCTGAAAAATCAGACCTCAGAACCCAAACAATGGAAGTCACCAACATCTAGCCTCAGAATACAACAGGGATTAGGGAATGGATGGAAAGAGTGAATAAGACTCAAGAAAGACAAGAAGAAACACTGAAAGAATTTATGACAAAGATTTTGGGAATAAAAACTTTATCCAGGAAAGAAATAACAAGATAACAAGATAACAAGCATGGAAAGCAGAATTAATCAGGCAGAAGAATCTCAGAGTTTGAATACCAAAACATGAAACTAATTTGATCTGTAAAAAACAAAGAAAAAAAACTCAGAAAGGAAGAACAAAGTCTCCAAGAGATGAGTGATCATATCAAGAGACCTAAAATATCTGGTTGATATCCCAGAAGAAGAAAGGGAAACAGAGAACATCTTGGAACAAGTATTCCAGGAGGTTATCCTAGAAAACTATCCCCATTTCACCAGAGATGTGATCATCCAAACACAGGAGACACAGAGAATCACTGCAAGACATTAAATGAGAAGATCAACCCCTAGACATATGGTAATTCACCTATGCAAAGTAACTACAAAAGAAAAAAATCCTAAAGGCAGCAAGACAGAAAGATCAGTCTGCCTACCAGGGAAGACCATACAATAACAGCAGACCTACCAGCAGAAACACTACAAGCTAGAAGGGACTGGCATTCAATATTCAAAGTCTCCAAAGATAAACAATTTCAACCAAGAATTTCCTACTCATCCAAGGGCAGCTTCATCAGTGATGGAGAATTAAAATCCTTCCCAGACATCCAATACCCAAGAGATTGTGCAGTTTCCAGACCAGCTCTACAGGAGACACTTAAAAAAGGAATTAAGCACAGAAGAAAGAAAGAAAAAAAAAAAGAATGACCACACATTTCCTAAAATAACAGAAGAACATAGAAGCAACAGAGAATACATTGCGACAACAAACTTGAAAACACACACATACATCAACCCCCAAAGTAAAGAAACATTTATGAGATTGTGAAGAAATGGAACTCTTGTAGTCTGTTGGTGGAAATGTAAATTAGTACAACCACTAAGGAAAACTGTAGGGCAGTTTCTCATAAAACTAAAAAGAGAATTACCATATGGCTTAGCAATTCTATTTCCAGGTATATATCCAAAAGGAAGGAAGTAAATATATTGAAGAGATATCTGCACTCCTGTATTTATCGCAGCACTATTCACAATAGCCAAAATATAAAATCAACCTAAGTGTTCACCAATGGATGAATGGATAAAGTAAATGTGGCTCATATGCACAATATTATTTTGTCATAAAAATAATAAAATCTTGTCATTTGCAGCAACATGAATGGAGCCAGAGGTCATTATGATAAATGAAATGTGCCAACCTTAGAGAGACAAATATCACTCACTCATATGTGGGAGTTAAAAAAGTAGATATCATGAAGACAGGAAATAGATTGCTGGTTACCAGAGTCTGAGAAGGTTAGTAGGGAAAGGGGGATAAAGAGAGGTTTATTAACTGATGTAAAGATACAATTTGAAGTTGAGCTCGGTGGCTCAGCCTGTAATCCTGCGCCTTTGGGAGACTGAGGTGAGTGGATTGCCTGAGCCCGCGAGTTCGAGACCCGCCTGGGCAGCGAGACCTCATATCTACAATAAATCAAAAAATTAGCTGGGCGTGGTAGCGCGCACCTGTAATTCCAGTTACTTGGAAGGCTGAGGCGGAAGGATCGCCGGAGCCCAGCAGGCAAGGCTGCGGTGGCCAGAAGAGACCACTGCACTCCAGTCTGGGTGACAGAGTGAGACTCCAACTAAAAAAAAAAAAAAAAGATACAATTTGATAAAAAAGGTAGGACCTAGTGTTTGATAGATCAGTAGAGTGACTATTATTTATAATAATCAGGCTGAGGCAGAAGGATCACCTGTGCCCAGCAGGTCGAGGCTGTGGTGGCCGTGAACATGCCACTGCACTCCAGCCTGAGTGACAAGAGTGAGACTCCAACTCAAAAAACAGAAATTTATAATAATCTTCTATATTTTAAAATAGCTAGAAAAATAATTTAAGTATTTTTAGCATAAAGAAAAGCCAAATATTTAAGCTGATGGATATTCTAATTACACTTATTTCATCTTTACAAATTATACAAATATATTATATTTCCACGTGTACCCTGAAAACATGTACGTGTATTATGTATCTATTTTTTAAAAAACAGGTAAATAAATATTAATAGGCACCACAAAATATCACAGATATCTGAATTCTAATTAATTGAATAAAATGTGCTATCTTTGTTGAAATTTATTACGCATATTTAGAATAATATTGAAAAATTTTTGTTTTAAAATCTTTCTTTTATAGATGAGTGGTAAATTTATTTCCATAATTGTGGAATCAATTTTTCACAATTTAGAAACCATAGATTTCTATATACTACCTTATCAATATAATTTTTTTCAGTTGAATAAAAAATACAAACATGAAATAATAAAAATACCACAGAGAACTTTAAAATGCTAGTGGGTTGCATTGCAACTTTGATATACAAGAAAGTTTTTACTGACTATGAGGGCAAAGGTATATGTTTAAAAGAAACATTAAGAAATTAGATGAGACACACCACTAGGTGGTTAAAAATTATAAAAAGTTAAATTATTGGCAAAATCATAAAAACATATGCAACTTTTAAATGATGGCTTGATATCCTTAATATTTGCTTGGCTCTAATAAATCAGTGAGATAAATCTAACAACCTATTATAAAATAAAAATAAAAATTGGTTACTGAGCTCCATATATACATAAGAAAAGAGTAGTTTTCATACTGTGTACAGCAACTAATTATATCAAAAGGCAGAAACAAAGTTATTTCCATTTTGAAAAAGTAAATAATGCTGCCACCAAAAATTCACATGGAAAATGAATGCTCCCTAATTTATGATCCCCACTTGTCAAATGTTAAAATAGAAAAATATATCCTTTTTAGGAAACACATAATTTAATTTTTTTGGAAGCAGGATTTATTGAGAGGACAGAAAATCTCCCACAGTGGGAGGAGACCCAAGAGGTTTGTCAATAATTTAATTTAAAAAGTAAAGTAAAATATTGAAGATGGGAGGGTGATGTGACTTTGACATCTGTCACCTCATTTACTGCCAGGATTGATTCTGCTCTTCTGGCTGGCAGGGGAGTGTCCTCATCCTCCCCACTTAGTGTGTCTCTCTCCTAAAGCTGTGCGCTTGGTCAAGAGGACAATCTTCCCCAGTAGAGAAGAAACTTCTCCAGTCAAGGGTATGCAAGCAGCTATGCTCTCCTGCTGAAACCTCCAAACAATCTTTCAAGGTCCATCTGTCGGAGAATGTAGAGTAGTCATGCTTCCAGGACATTAGAGGATGTGAAAGTCTGCCTTAAAAAAGAAAAAATAACAATTGAGACTAAAAAGTTCTTTTTTCTTCAATCTGGATAATTAAAGTATTTCAAAAATAAATTTGTCAAATGATTGCTTCAATTTAATATTTTATTAACATATATATAAATATTGGCTGCATGGTTCCTAGTAATAATTTATTTTCCAAATCCAATTCATTTTATTCATTAGAACTGATAGCGTTCATGGTATTTTAATAAAATTTGTGAATATTTTACATAGACTTCTTACAAGATAATAAGTTCAAGGAAAATTCTTGAAAGGAGGTGGATATATCTTAAACTTTAATTGAGGTTTACTTAGAAAATCACAGATATATTGGGCTCTGTTCAAATCATGATCATGAAGGAATAGGATACATAAAACCACTTCCTTAAAGATAGGAGGAAAATCTGAAAAATCTTTGAGCATTTATCAACTGAACAGCATATACAAAATGATGTGGCAAATTGAAATACAGTACTTAATTAAACAAATTGAAATACAGTACTTAATTAAAGATTCCATACATATTTGTTTGGAATGTATATGTGTGAGATGAAACATTTGCAATAGTTTTGGGGCTGCATTTTCTCACATTTTTATTCCATGCCTTTTATGCAGACCTCCACATGAAGCAAAATGTTTTTTTGTAGTTAAGCAATATACTGTTTGGAAAGTATGTATCTCCTCAAGATTCAGTCTTGAAAGGGAAAACAAAATGGGACAATGCTTTGGCTAGAATAGCTACACACACACACACACACACACTCTCTCTCTCTCTCTCTCTTTCTCTCTCTCTCTCTTTCTCTCTTTCTCTCTCTCTCTCTCTCTCTCTCTCTCTCTCTCTCTCTCTCTCTCTCTCTCTCTCTCTCTCTCTCTCTCTCTCTCTCTCTCTCTCAGTCTCTGAGCAATGTGCCAAGCAGCAAAACAGCACTTGTACAGCTTTGCAGTATGAATGGTACAAAATCCAGAACAGAAACTGCTTCAAACCAGTGGAACCTGAGTATACACGGAAGACTCTTTTACCAGAATGCTATCATCAGTCCTGTTAGCCCAGAAGCTGAAGGCCAGGCCAAGCACTGGCACATGGACCAAGCTATGTACAGGACTAAGACAATATCTCTCTCTCATGTGTGTAGAAAACTATACAGATAAATAGGCTGCCCCAAAGGATACTGAGAATTTGCTTTATCTTGGCCGGTGCTCTGAAGTCCTAGAGTTTAGGTTGTCTGAAGCCTCAGAAATGACTTCAGGTGGTACAGGCATAAGGGCAAGTGGGAAACTCTCCCAAATCTTTTCCTCTTTTAACAAGAGAAGTTTCAGTTTTCAATCTTTTAAAAAATATATTTTGTTTCTCTAAAAAAATTTCTTTGAAGAAAGGTTTCAAGAATTAATTTCTTTTCTTTGAGAGCTCTGGTTTAAACATACAGTGAAACTCAATCATGCATATTCAAGTATAAAAAGCTAATATTTTCTAACTTCTTTATGTTTACATAACTGGGGCTGTGAATTCTTTGGAAAGACATGTTAATGAGATTGAAGGTTGGAGTCATTCCTGATATCCTTGCGGTGTATTATATTTTTTAAATGTTTATGATTTTATACTAAAGTATAAAAAGCTGTTAACTTGCAGAATGTTTTCTACTGAAAGTAGAAAATGACATTCAGAATGACAAAAATAAACCTAAAACCACTCACTCTTTGTTACTGTACTAAAAAACCAAGCTACAGAATATTTTCAGTTTTGACTCCATGAATACTGTGCCAGCTCCCCTTTGTCAATTACGGTTTTTCATTTGCCTGTCTTATTTTCCTTCTTCCCAAATGAGCACTTCTGCAGATCATGTGGCAGAGTGCTGCAAAAGATAAAGCTGGAAAAAAAATTTGGTCCCGTGAACAGTGGCTAATAATATGGAATTGTAAATATGAAGCATAAAAATTTTCAACAACATAGAGGGTCACAACGTTTTACCCATTCTCCATTTCATTCATTAGGCAAAGCTACACTTATAATTTGATCTTTTGTGCATATATTTGAGGCGTACAACATGCTATGTTGATATACATGCATATAGTGAGATGATTACTACAGTTAAGCAAATTAACTTATTCATTGCCTTTCATAGTTACCTTTCTGTGTGTGTATGTGTGTGTTAAAAGCACCTGAAATCTACTCTCTTAGTCACTTTTCAGTATCCACTGCGATATTATTCATGACAGCACTCATAATGTACTTTGTCTATTTATTCTAATAACTGCACATTTGTACCCTTTGACTTACCTCTCATTTTTTCCACTTTTTTGCCCCTAGTAACCAACTTTCTGCTCTTTGTTTGAATGTATTTGATTTTTTTTTTCAGATTGAACATATACATGAGATCACATTGTATTTGTTTTTCTGTTCAGGCTATTTTGTTTAGCATAATGTCCCTCAGGTTTATCCATGTTTTCACAAATGGCAGTATCTCCTTCTTTTCTTTTTCTTTTTTTCTTTCTTTCTTTCTTTTTTTTTTTTTTTGTTTGTTTTTTCTTTTGAGTTGGTGTCTAACTCTGTGGTCCAGACTGGAGTGCAGTGGCATGCTCACGGACACTGCAACCTTAACCTGTTGAACTCAGGCAATTCTTCCGCTTCAACTTTCCAAGTAGCTGGAACTACAGGTGTGCACTACCATATCTCGCTAATTTTTTGATTTATTGTAGAGATGAGGTCTTGCCATGTTGCCCAGGGTGGTCTTTTACCTGTGAGTTCAAGCAATCTTTCCACCTCCACTTCCCAAAGTGCTGGATTATAGGTGTGAGCCATTGCATATGACTGTCCCCTTCTTTTTTAAGGTTAAAAATGCACACACACACACACACACACACACACACACACACACACACACCACAATTTCTTTACTCATTTATCCATCAACTGATGCTTAGGTTTTTTACATATCTTGGTTATTGTAAATAGTGCTACAATAAATATGGGAATACAGATATCTTTATGAGGTAATGATTTCTCTTCCTTTGGCTATATATCCCACAGAAGAATTGCTGGGCCATATGACAGTTCTATTGGTATTTTTTTAAAGAACCTACACAATATTTCCAAATACACACAGTGCAATGAAGAAGTGCAATGAAGAATGTTGGCTGTTATCAATTTACATAACCGCCAACAGTGTACAAAGTTTCCCTTTCCTCCACACCCTCACCAACTCCTGTTATCACTTTTTTTTCATAAACTATCTAAACATAGGCAAGCTGATAGTTCATTGTGGTTTAGATTTGTATTTTCCTGTTGATTAGTGATTTTGAGCATCTTTTTAGATAAATGTTGGTCATTTTTATATCTTCTTTGGAAAAATCTTTCCTATGTTCTCTGGAGAAAATATGACTTCCTTGATAAAAATCTTTTACTCATTATTAAAAAAAGTTCCTTGATATTGGTATTACCCAAATAGCTTCCACACAGCAAAAGAAACGATTAACAAAATTAAAAGGTGACCTAAAAATTGGGAGAAAATATTTATCAGTCATAATTTGATCTTAAACTCAGGGTAGAAACCTAGAAGAAATCACTGGGATGATGTGCATTTGTTTTAAGTGCATATGCAAGAGGAATTTTAGAAGGGGCAAATAGATAACCCTATGGGAAATGTCAAATAACTAAGTCCATGTTGAAACACTCTAATCCCACCACTGTACCTAAATATCTGCCCTCCAAACCCAGTTTCCTGTTACATATTTCTGGTAGGATAAAACTATTATTACTAAGATATAAAAAGAGGAGATTGTGAGGTCTTTTCTTAAAAAAGTATTTGTTGAATGTTTATTCAAACATGAAAGAAAAAAGAAACAGAATGAATATCTGTTCTGCACCTTGTCTATGCCAGATAATTCTTAACTCAGTTATCTAATCTAATCTTCACAATAGTTCTATAAGACGTGTGTCTATAAGACATATGTTATTGTCTCCATTTTACAGACTAAGGCAGCAAATCTCAGAAAAGAATCTTATCCACTAGCAGCACACAGTTCATAAGAAGCCAAACCTTGGTTTAAACTCCCAGCTGGCTCATTAGAAATTTCATGTTTTATATAAACTTCCAGGGTCAATCAAAAATAAAATCCAACTAAGAACAAATAAGCACTCTCTAATAATAGGCAATTCAGGCACTGTTTGTTACTGGCTTGGTATTGGAGATATCTCCTATTCATTACACACACACACACACACACACACACACACACACACACACACACACACATATGTGTGAGTATATATATATATATATATATATATATATATATACATATATTCATCTCCTGACCTATATACCTTATCACTCTGAGGGACATATACATTCACAGTAGAACTGAAAATGGTATATACCTCTAGAAACCACCCACTAAAGTGTTGTAGTCTCAGGACAGAGAAAAGTTAAAATAATATATTGTGTATATATTTTTTCTTATACATGATTGGTAAGTGAAAAAGGAAGCAAATAAAGGCTTTAGGCTTCTACCAAGACATGATTGTCTAAAGCTTAGTGGTTCTCTATCTGGTGCAAAATTGAGCTGACATACTTTCATTAAATATAATAATTTCCTTAAATTAAAAAAAAGAAAAAGTCTTATGCAGTTCCAAATTGCTTTCCTGAGTGTTTTCATCTTGAGAACAGCAGGTGAAAATGATCAAACCTTTTTTTTTTTATTTTCTAGTAAATCCCAAATGCCTTAGCTTTGCAAAGCTAATAGCACACAAAAAACATGCTGAACTTGTCACTAAGAAGAGCCCTGAGAGACACCAGACTGAGTGAAGAAACACAACCCTGGGTTTAAACAAGAAAATTTAAAAGCAGTCAATGTAAATATGAAAACTTTAAGGTTTATCTCTTTCTAATTCCAAAATTTGAAAGAATGTATAAATATGAAAACTTTAAGTTTCATCTCTTTCTAATTCCAAAATTTGAAAGGATGTATGCTAAGTGAATTAACCTGAATTTATTTCTAGTCTAGGTAAAAATGCATCTCAGATTAAATCCAGCTTAAGTTGTATAACAATAAGTACCAAATACACACAGTGCAATGAAGAAGCAAATACAATTTAATCATCCAAATATATGTTTTACATGTTTACACATGTAAATATATAAGTATATATACATATATAAAGTTAAAGCAGTCATGACTAATTATGAAACTGTGGAATAATCCAAAGCCATTCCCTGAAAGTTAACTAATATCACTTTGTCAAAAATGTGTTCCTAAGATTTTGTGACACAGAAAAAACTTATCTAAAAAATGATTTTATTTGTTTTCTGTCCCTTAGATTATGTTTCTAAATATAGCTGTCATTGTGATTGAACACATTTCCCTCATTTTGATGTTTGCTTGTTTGATTATTTAGGTACAAGAAAATTTCTTGTAATTACAACATAAATAATAGATTTTTAGAATGAACTTAATTTCCCATCGGGCTGTCAAATGAATGATTGATATTGCCAGTTTTTTTTTATATGTAGCTTGGAGCATTGACATTTTATACCCTTTCTCTACTATGACTAATTCTTCTATTAAACATAACATATTGCTCTTAGATGGCAGAGGTTGTATATATTTTACATATTTTTGAATGCATTATAAGGAACCACTCAAAGAAAACTTTATGTAACTTGGATGAAAAATGGACAATAATGAACATGAGTACAAGTTGTCTTTTGGTAGAATGATTTATGCTCTTTGGGGTAAGTATCAGTAGTGGGATTGGGAGTCAAATGGCAAATCTAATTTAAGTTATTTGGGAATCTTCCAAATGCTTTTCACATGCACTGAACTAGTTTACATTCCCACCAACAGTGCATGAGTGTTCCATTTTACCCGCACCCTTACCAATATGTTGTTTTTGACTTATCAGTAATAACTATTCTGACTGATGTGAGATGGTATCTCACTATGGTTTTGATTTATGTTTCTCTGATGATTAGTGATGTTAAGCATTTTTTTCATGTTTGTTGGCTGCTTGCATGTCTTCTTTTGAGAAATATCTGTTCATGTCCTTTGCCCACTTTTTAATGGGATTATTTGTTTTTGTTTTGTTTTTCCTGTTGATTCATTTAAGTTTCTAATAGATTCTGGATATTAAACCTTTGTTGGATACATAGTTTGCATATATCTTCTCCCATCTTGTAGATTGTCTATTTACTCTGTTAGTTTCTTTTGCCATGCAGAAGTTCTTTAGTTTAAGTCTCATTTGCCAACATTGAGAAGAATGTTTCCTTGGCTTTTATCACAGTGCAAACATGGAATCAACCCAGGTGTCTATTAGCGATGGATAGGATTAAAGGCATGTAGAACATATTCACCATGTAATACTATGTAGCCATAAAAATAATAAAGTCATGTCTGTCTTTTGTAGCAACATGGATGCAATTGGAGGCCATTATTCTAAGTGAACTAACACAGAAACGGAAAACAAAATACTGCATATTCTCATGTATAAGTGGGAGCTAAACATTGGGTACACGTGGACATAAGGATGGGAACGACAGACACTGGAGACTCAGCAGGTCAGCAGGGGTGTCACACTGAGGTCACTCAGAGGGTATCACTCTGAGGAGTCAAGGACTGAAAAACCACCCAAAAGCAGGCACAGTGACTCACTCCTGTAATTCCAGCAATTTGGGAGGCAGAGGCAAGGGGATTTCCTGAGCCCACAGGTTTGACAGCAGCCTGGGCAACATGGTAAGACCTCATCTCTACAATAAATCAAAAAATTAGCTGGTTGTGGTTGCATATGCCTGTAGTTCCAGTTACTTGGAAGGCTTAGGTGAAAGGATCACCTGAACCCAGCAGGTCGAGGCTGCAGTGGCCATGAGTGTGCCACTGCATTCCACCTGAGCCACAGAGTGAGACGCCAACTCAAAAAAAAAAAGGAAAAGAAAAGCTACCCATTAGGTACCATGCACACCATTTAGAGGATGGTTTAGTAGAAGCCCAAACACAATATATTCATATAATAAAATTGTATAGGTATCTCCCTTGAAATCTAAAATTAGAAAGAGAGTGTTGCCAAAAAGTGACAATGATGATAGTAAAAGTGAAATTTCTCTGTAAAAGAGCCACATAAAACTTTGGAGAAGTATATGTTTGTAATAATATAAAAATGGCTAGGGTAAGTAAAACTATAACCACACACAAGTGTCATACTAATCTAATTCTATATTGAAGGAAAGACATTATATAGGGATATTTCAAGTGAGACAATGGAATCTCTTTTCTTCAACCTCCATTTGGGACATATCTGCGTGAGGTTATAGAGAAAAGTGGGGACCCAACTGATGTCACAGGTAGTGTTTCAGAAACTGAAATCACAATTTTGTTAATAGATTACTTAGGAGGGCTCATTACTTTCTAGACAATTAATAGAGAATGAGCTATGACATTAGTGGAAGCCAGAAAGGTTTAAGTGCACACAATGCTCCTCCAAACCATTCCACTTTTATTAATATCTTATGTTGCCGACTAAAATATGTTGCCCTTGTCTTCCATGAGTAATACACTAATGTTTATAAAGAGATTATTAACAGCACATCAATGGGGAAAACTTTCAATCCATCAAGCTACATATGAAGCAAAAATCAGCAAAATCAATATTTCATTGAATACCTCAATGGGAAATTAGGTTTACTCTAAAATCTATTATTGATGCTCTAACTTTAAGAAAGTTAATTAAAGACGTTGCCAAGGAAATTTCTTGGACCTAAATAATTGCACAAGCAATGAGTTTATGGCAATATGCAGAGAACAAAGAAAGCACATAACATTTGCTTTCTGGGTTTATGCTTCTGGGACCTCTGGGACATTCAGGTTGATATTTGCAAATGGTTGTGGATATTCACTTATAGAACTCAAGATTCAGTTCAATGATCAGTTAACAAACATAGCTGAATGTCAGAAATGTGCCTGGCATACTGAAGGACACTGTGATACACTGGTGAATTGAGTAGACTTGGAACCCTATGTAGTTTACAAGCAACTGGAAAAAATAGGAATATGAACTTATAATTTGAGAAAAGTACATCAGTTTTCTCAAATAAGTATATATTGTCAAAATGCTGACAGAATTATGAACTATGATGAGGCCTACTTTGTCAGAAATTAAAAAAAGACATCTCAAGGTTTGGTCATTTATGGGAAAACCAGAAGGAGAGAGAGGTAGGCTAGTAGTGTTGATATGTATGTTAGATGGTGAGGCCCCAGTCATGGACAGGATTTCCCAGTAATAATGTTCAGAAGAGAAACAAAAACAGTAATAATGGTGTCCTTGTATAATTCTAGTATTGTATGTTGGAAAGAAAGTGAGTGCAGAACAAAGGTGCCTTCTAATGTAGGATAAACAACCAGAAATATAAAGAAAGCCAGGGGTGGAATTAAATAAAAAGGAAGACATTAATAAGAAGGAATGGAATAACCACATTTAGCTAAAATAAAAACTGAAAAGAGACCATAGACTTTTGCAAACAGAGGATGAACAATAATCCTAATAGAACTATTGAGGAAAGTTGAGAGAGGAACGCTAACATTAGGTGGAGATGAGAAAGATGAGACATTAAGTACAACTATTCTTTCTACAAAATTGATTTTGATGGTGATGATGGTAGTAGTAGAAGAAAAAGAAAGAGTAAAACTTTACTGTAACCCTTAACGTGTAACAAACTCTTTAAGGTAATTTACACATATTAACATATTTAATCCTCTCTTATGTAGTTTGCTTACACATAAGGCTAATAAGGCATAGAAAGTTTAAGTAATCTGTTCAAAGATCAATAAATAAAGAATGAGAAATCTGATCCAGGCAGTCTATATTTAGACTCTATGTATTTAATCTTTATACTAGTAAAGAAGAAAAGGTATAGAACAGTAGTTTATTGAATACTTACTATGATGAGCACTTTACACACAGTATCTCAATTAATATTCAGAAGAACCCTATGTGGACGGCACCATTGATATCCCCACATAGAATCAAGAAAGCCGAAACTTAGGAAAATTAGGCAAATGAAATAAGTATAAAAGTCACATTCAGTTCTGCCTTTATTTATTTATTTATCATATTTTACTAAAACCTTTATTTGGTTTCTATTTCTGGACGTCAGGCTCAAAGGGGTGAGTTAATTCTGCTTGTGTTTTTAAGACATTATTGTTAAATGCCCATCAATGCATTTAATTATTAACACTGTTTTAAGTAAGACTGTGTAAATTAAAATGACTTAAAACATATAAATCATAAAATGCCATGATGGGGCTAAATAACACAGGGCAACAATTTTCAGCCACTACTTTACTCAAATATTAAATGAACCAACTAGCTGTTTCCTCAACTGCTTTACTCTTTATTTAGGAGTCTTCAGGAAGATCTACCTAATTTCTAGTCCTCTTTCCTGTGGATTTGAACTTTCTCTCTACTCCAACTCATCTTTGGCATATGAACAAGCTCAAGTATTTCTCATAATTGTTTGTTTTTTCTGAGTTAGGGTCTCACTCTGTCACCCAGGCTGGAGGGAAGTGGCACCATCATGGCTCACTGCAGTCTCAATATCCTGGGCTCAGGCAATCCCTCTGCCTCAGCCTCCCGAGCAGCTGGGACTACAGGTGTGCACCACTATGCCCAGCTAATTAAAAAAAAATTGTAGATATGAGGTTTTGCTATGTTGCCTAGGTTGGTCTCAAGTTTCTAGGCTCAAGCGATCCTTTCGTGTCGGTTTCCAAAGAGTTGGAATTACAGGCATAAACCACTGTGCCTGGCCGAGTATTTCTCATATTTAAACACACATACACACACCCACACACACACCCATTATCCCATTATGTTAATTTCATGTAGTTCAGTGCTTACTGTTTAATTTTTCTAAGCTTTGGTTCTCTTGTCTCTAATTGTGAACTGCTGTGAACATACAAATTATGATTCTCTAAAGGGACATTAATTCTCTTAGTACTATCACATATCAATCATTTCTGGAAACTGCAAAACCATTGCAGATGTGCAATGGTTATCATATTATCAAACATGCAAATGTAATCTAATAGAAACGATGCAATGGATATAATGAATGAGCATTTAACACATTTCCGAGCATATTTCCATGATGTTATTCCCAGTCCATATTTTCAAATTAAGTGATAATAGCATCTTAGAGAGTTCTCCTCCTTCCTTACAACTTTGAAGTAAAACATATTAAATTGGGTAAACTATAAATTCCCAGATGGAATTCACTTTGTTCTTCGAAAGCCAACCGTCAATGACAAAAATGTGATAAAAGACGTTGATCTATATGGAATCCAGTTTTGTTTTAATAGATAAACCTTTTATTCATTTGAAAAATTAAACCCCCAAATTTAATGTGAAGCCTTACGATAATAGATAGATTTTATATAATTTTTTAGCATAATTTGTATAAGTTTCTTTGGCATGAAATTATTACCTGACTTTAAAATAGTGTATAAGTCTATATCCACACATACAATAAGGGAGACAATACAGTATATTTGTCAAATATAAATGTGCATGATGCTAGTAATAGTGAATTGTCAGATGAATCGTTTAATAACATCATTGATTTCAGGTCAATTTATATGATATTCTTTACAATTTTTTTTAAGACATAGGGGTCTCACTCTGTCACCCCAACTGGTGTGTGAAGGCACAATTGTAGCTCACTGCAACCTTGAACTTCTGTACTCAAGCAATCCATCTTAGCACCTCGAGTAGCTGAGACCATAGGTTCTAGCCATCATGCCTGATCGTGACATTCCTTATTAATTTGTTTGCACAAATGTATAGGCATAGAAATTATAATACTGAGCATATGGTATATATTTTCTCTAGAGATTTTGTTTATTTATAGCTATGAGACCAGACCAGAAAGTCTACAAACACATAGCCCAAGAACTTCTGAGATGCTAGGGTTGTTAAGCAGCTGTTTATTTTTGCTTTATATCAGCTATGAATCTGCAAGTAAAGTATATTATATCATTACAAGAAATGATGTATACTGTGGAATATTTAAATTTTTGTGGATGAGCAGGGTGAATTGCAGTCACACTTGACAATGTCCCTGAATGGTGAGTTAGACAAGATGAGTTCTTCAATCAAAATATTAAAATTCTATGAAAGGTAGGGAGTTGTAATGAAACAACACAGGATTTGGCATTTTCCACCTTTACTCTAGTCAGGAAAACCTCTTTGAGCCTTAGTTTCCTTATCAATAAAATGGGGTGTAATAACTAAAGATTGTCATGCGGTTTATGAATTTTGGTAAAAATTTAACACTGGATCTTGAATGGTAAGTGTTCAAAGGTAGCCACTATTGTGTTTTAACCCAGTAGTTTAATAATTTTAACATTGAAATGTTTCATTTATACATACATATTTTGACGTAATCTCATACTGTCAAACAGTAACTTTAAAATTAATTTTTGATGTTCAAAAAATAACTTATTTTGAAGTCATTTGAGACTCATAAGAAATTGAAAACGTAGTACAGCATTTCCATGTACCTTGTATCTTGCTTTTCCCTATATAATACCTTACATTACTGTAGTACATTGTCAAAATCAATAAATTGATGTTGCTATAATATTATTAACTCAGGTACAGACCTTTGAGTTGACTTTTAGCATATATCACTCTCTGTATTATTCTGCATTAATATAATACATGCCAAATTCACAAACATGTTTAAATCAGGTCAGCCAGATTGAAATATTTAAAGCATTTATAACCAAATGCAGCATGTATTAAACCTGGAGCCTAGAATAATTATCTAGCTAGATGTCATTTTTTTTTACATGAACTGAAAATCACTTGCATTTTAGCAGTATTTTGGTATTTCCATTCTTTCTCATCAAATGGTATCAAAGTCTCAGCACTGTACTTACCAGCTCTGTAAACTTGGACAAGTATTTTAATCTATCTTTCTTTTAGTTTCCTTTACTGTAAGAAAGGTCATAATACTATACTACCATATTGTAATTTTGGTAAAACAAGTTAATATATGAGTGCTGATATTTTACCTGTTATCTTACTCTTCTATCCTGTGATGCTGAGACAGAGACTCTGCAAAAGAAAATTTTCAAATCTTTGTGCCAAAGGAAAGCCACACAAATTGATACCTATTAGGTTTTGCCAATGGAAAGTCCAAGAAGGAGACTGGACAATGACAAGATGAGAGAACATGCTGTCATCATAGTTTTTTTTTTTAATCAATATTTTTTATTATGATATTGTGGGGTACAGTTAAGGGTTAGGTATACAAATATGCTTCGTTCAGGCACCCTTGTTGATAAGAGGTGTCTCCCCATCCTCAGACAGATATTTACTACCATTAATCCCATCTATCTCCCTCTCCCCCCCATAGTTTCCCACCACTGTAAGTCATTTTCTTATATTATTACATTGGATGTTCAAGGTCCACTATATGATTGAGAACATGTGATACTCGCATCTTGGTTTCTGTGAGAGATCACTCAGTATTATAGACTCTAGTTCCATCAAGGTTGCTGTGAAATTCATGATTTTGTTCTTTTTTATGATTGCGTAGTATTCCATTGTGTATATGTACCACATTTTTTAAATCCAGTCCTCTTCTGATGGACAGCATGGTTGCTTCCAGGTTTTTGCTATTGTGAACAGTGTTGCGATAAACATACGTGTGCAGGTATCTTTTTAATAGAGTGATTTGAGGTCTTCAGGGTATATTCCCAGTAGGGGGATTGTAGGGTCATATGGGAGGTCTATGTTTAAAGATTTTAGGAATCGCCATACTGTTTTCCACAGAGGTTATACTAGTTTGCACTCCCACCAACAGTGTAGAAGTGCTCCCTTTTCGCCACACCCTCTCCAGCAACTATTTTTTGAGTTATTGATAATTGCCATTCTGACTGGAGTTAGGTGGTATCTCAGTGTGGTTTTGATTTGCATCTCCCTGATGATTAGTGAGGTTGAACGTTTCTTCATGTGTCTGTTGGCTGCTCGGATGTCTTCCTTTGAGAAGTATCTGTTCATATCACTTGCCCATTTTATAATGGGGTTGTTTGTTTTTTTCTTTTCAGCATGTTTGAGTTCCTTGTAGATCCAAAATATTAAGCCTTTGTCAGACCTGGAGTTGGCAAACACGTTTTCCCAGTCTGTAGGCTGTCTCCCTGCTCTCTTAATGGTTTCTTTGGCTTTGCAGAAGTTTGTCAGTTTAATGAGGTCCCACTTGTCTATCTTATCTCTTATGGCCTATGGGTTTTGGGTTTTGTTCAGGAACTGGATGCCAGTTCCAATTTCCATGAGGGTATGTCCTTCATTTTCTAAGGTTCTTATGGTTTGAGGTTTTACATTTAGGTCTCTGATCCATTTGGAGTTAATTTTTGTGTATGGGGATAGATAGGGGTCCTGTTTCAATCTTCTGCATGTGGTCAGCCAGTTTTCCCAGTACCATTTACTGAACAGGTTCTCCTCTTCTCGGTGGTAGGTGGTGGAGGCTTTGTCGAAGATGAGTTGGTTGAGAAATTGAGGTTTTGCTTCTGGAATTTCAATTCTATTCCATTGATCTATATGCCTGTTCCTGTACAAATACCAAGCTGTTTTGATTATTGTAGCTTTATAGTAAAGTTTGAAGTCTGGTAATGTGATACCACCTGCTTTTTTTTTTTTTTTTTTTTTGCTGAGGATTGTTCTGGCTATTCTTGGTCATTTGTGTTTCCATATGAATTCTGGTGTTATTTTTTCTAGGTCTGAGGAGAATATTGCTGGTAATTTGATGGGTATTGCCATAAATCTGTAAATTGCCTTAGGTAAGATGGACATCTTCACAATGTTGATTCTTCCAAACCATGAGCATGGGATATTTTTCTACTTGTTTGTGTCATCTTTGATTTCTTTGAGCAGTATTTTGTAGTTTTCATTGTAAAGGTCTTTCGTGTTTCTGGTTAGGAAGATGCCAAGGTATTTCATTTTTTTGGTGGCTATTGTGAATGGAATCATGGTTTTTATTTGGGTTTCTGTTTGTTTATTACTGGTGTAAAAAATGTGATTGTCTTTTGCACATTTATTTTATATCCTGAGACTTTGCCAAAGGCCTTTATCAGTGTAAGGAGGTTTTTGACAGATTCTCTTGGGTTTTCAAGGTGCATGCTCATGTCATCTGCAAAGAGAGATAGTTTGACTTCCTCTTTTCCTATTTGAATATCCCTGATTGCCTTCTCTTCCTCTGATTGTTCTAGCCAGAACTTCCAATACTATATTGAACAGGAGGGGTGAGAGTGGACATCCTTGTCTTGTTCCAGTTTTCAGGGGAAATGGTTCCAGTTTTTGTCCATTAAGGAGTTTGCTGGCTGTGGGTTTCTCATAGATGGCTTTTACTATTTTGAGGTATGGTCCCCGTATGCCTAGCTGTTCAAGGGTTTTTATCAAGAAGGGGTGCTGGATTTTATCAAAAGCTTTTTCTGCATCTAATGATATAATCATGTGGTTTTTGTTTTGACATCTGTTGATGTATTTAATTGCATTTATGGTTTTACAAATGTTGAACGAGGCTTGCATCCCAGGGATGAAGCCTACTTGGTCATGATGGATGATTTTTGAGATTTTTTGTTGAATCCGGCTCACTAGGATCTTGTTGAGAATTTTAGCATCTATGTTCTTCAAAGATATTGGCCTGTAGTTCTCTTTCTTTGTTGGGTCTTTACCTGGCTTGGGTATCAATGTGATGTTGGCTTCGTAAAATGATTTGGGGAGAGTTCTGTCTTTCACAATCGCCTGGAATACCTTCAGTAGGATTGGTATAACTCCTCCTTAAATGTCTTGTAGATTTCTGCTGATAAGCCGTCTGGTCGAGGGCTTTTTTTTGTAGGTAGTTTTCTTATTATGAAGTCAATTTCCTTGATTGTTATTGGTCTATTTAGGGTGTCAATTTCTTCTTGTTTCAACCTAGGCAGGTTGTGTAATGACAGAAAGTCCTCCATTTCCGAAAGGCTTTCTAGTTTGTTTCTATACAAGTGTACATAGTAGTCTCTAATGATCTTTTGTATTTCTCCAGGATCAGATGTGACTTCATCTTTTGTGTTTCTGATTTTGTTTATTTGGGCTTTTTCTCTCTTTTTCCTGGTCAGTCTAGCTAGAGGACCATCAATCTTGTTTATCCTTTCGAAGAACCAGCTTTGTTTCATTGATTTTTTGTATTATCTTTTTGTCTTCTATGTCCTGGATTTGGGCTTTTATTTTGGTGATCTGGATTCTTCTGCTGGAATTAGGGTTTTTGTGGTCTTACTCTTCCAGCTTTTTTTAGGTGACTTCTTAGGCTGTTAATTAGTGATCCTTCCATTTTCTTCATGTGCGTTTGTAGGGATAGAAATTCCCCTCTTACTACAGCTTTCATGGTGTCCCAGAGATTTTGGTAAGATGTGTCTTCATTTTCATTTGTTTCCATGTATCTTTTAATCTCTGTTTTGATTGACCCAGGAGTTGTTTAGCATCATGCTGTTTAGTGTCCATGTCTTTGTGGGCTTTGGGGGGACCATGTTGGTGTTAATGTTTATTTTTATTCCACTGTGGTTCGAGAAGGTGCATGGTAAAATTTCAGTCCTTTTAAATTTGCTTATTCTTGATTTATTGCCAAGTATGTGGTCGAGCTTAGAGTACGTTCCATGTGGTGATGAGTAGAATGTGTATTCTGTGGTCTTTGGATGGAGTGTTCTGTAGGTATAAATTAAGTCCATTTGATCAAGAGTCACATTGAGGTTTCGGATCTCATTGCTGATTTTTTTTGTCCTGATGATCTGTCTAGGGTTGTGAGTGGGGTATTGAAGTCCCTAGCTATGATGGTATTGGAGTCGATATCTGTTTTTAGTTTACCTAGGAGCTGCTTTATGAACGTTGGTGCTCCTATGTTTGGTGCATATATGTTTAGGATGGATATTTCTTGTTGATGGATTGAACCTTTCATCATTACGTAGTGGCCTTCTGTATCTTTTTTAATTTTTGATAGCTTAAAGGATATCTTGTCTGAGATTAAGATCGTGACTCCTCCTTTCTTTTGTGTTCCCTTGCCTAAAAATTTGTTTCCCATCCTTTTACTCTGAGTCTGTGAGTGTCCTTTCTAGTGAGGTGAGTCTCTTGAAGGCAATAGATTGTTGCCTGGTGATATTTTATCCATTTTTCCATTCTATGTCTTTTCAGTGGTGCATATAGTCTGTTCACATTCAAACTAATTATTGAAATGTGAGAGTTGATCCCTATCATAAGGTTCTTGCTTTTATTCCTGTTTGTAGGTTGACTTTCTTTTGGTTTTAGAGTTGGATCATGTGTGTTTTTAATCTTTTGCCCATACTCTTCTGAAGAACGTTGTTGTTCTTTTTTCCTTTTCTTCTGTGTTCAATACTTTCTTAAGTGTTTCTTGTAGAGGTGGTCTTGTGGCAGCGTAGGTTCTTAGGGATTGGATATCTGGAAAAGATTTCAATTCTCCCTCACTGATGAAGTTTAGCTTGGCTGGGCAGGTTATTCTTGGTTGAAATTATTTATCTTTTAGAACTTTGAAGATAGGGCTCCAAGTTCTCCTAGTTTGGAGGGTTTCTGTAGATAAATCTGCTGCTATTCTAATTGGTCTTCCTTGGTAGGTAGCCTGGCCTTTTTCTCTTGCTGCCTTTAGGATTTTTTCTTTTATAGCTATTTAGTTTAGACTAATTCTTATATGTCTGGGAGTTGGTCTTCTCATTTGTTGTCTTGCAGGGGTTCTCTGAATCTCTTGTGTTTGAATTTTTTCATCCTTGATGAGATGAGGGAAGTTTTCTTGAATGATTTCATGAAATGTTTGTTCCAGTGTGGCCTCTGTTTCTCTCTGCCTCAGGAAGGCCAATTACTCTTAGGTTCGGTCTCTTGAAGTGACCATTCATCTCTTGAAGGTTTTGTTCTGGTTTTTTGAGCTTCTTTTCTATGCTTTTGACAGTTTGGGTTAGTTCTGTGTTTTGGTCTTTGAGCTCTGAGATTTTTTCTTCTGCTTGGCTAATTCTGCTTTCCATGCTTATTAGTCTGTTATTTATTTCCATCACAGTATTCTTTACTGCTGTTATTTCTGACATAAGCTCCTCCCTATTTTCTTCTTGTCTCTCCTCAATTTTTTTAATTCTCTCTATTAATGTCTTGATGTCTGGGTTTGTTGCAAGTGACCAATCATTCTGGGGGCTTTTCATTGTTTGTGTTCCAGAATCTGTTTTCTCAGTGTCTGATCTCCCAGGGGTTTGTGTGAGACCTATATTCTTTTTTGGTTTTTCTTCATTTGTGCAGTTTTTTCCCCCTTCCTACTTTTTCCTTCCCTCCACATCACCATCTTCTTTAATTCTGTTATTCAGGGGTAGAGGGATTGGTTTTACTTCTATTTGTTCAATATCCTATTCTTTATGCATGTCCTCTTACTTTGCTCTATTCTGGAGTTGCACTGCAGGTTGGGAGTGGTCCTTTTTGCAGTTTTGAGATTTACTTAAGGCAGGAGCTGTGATTCAAAATCTATCTTCAGGTCCTGGTATTCACCGACAGGTGTATGGATAATCTGAAACCCACTTCCCACTGCCTTAGAATCTGTCCATGCAGTGGGGCTGTAGGTTTACTCCCTGAAATAAAATGTGGTTAGCAGAGGGAAGAGAATGTAGCAGACAGTGGGGGGAAAAGTGAGGTGGAGAGATAGAGGAGTAAGGGGGAAAACAAATGAGTGTACCAACAAATGGAGAGAGAGAGACCTATACTGAAACAGATAAAAATAATAGACCACAGCTGCAGACTAACCAATTCCCATACAAAAAAATAAAACATACAATGATGCTAGCATACATGTTAACCAACCACCTTATTGGTGTGCTGTTCCTCTGTACAAAGATATGGTTAACAGAGAGGAGAAAAGAGAAGAAAAGGAAGAGGAAAAGAAAAAAAAAGAACAAAACAGTAGGAATAGAATTAAGTCACTAAACTAACAGAATCAATCAAGCACACTCTGAGACTTTTGTTTAAGTCCAATGTCCTTTCAGCTCTGATTTCTACCTTTCTTTTCAAGCTGGTAAATTAGTTCACAGTTAGGGTCAGTTGCCCCTGGCCTGCTGTAAAGGACAGTTCATATCATCCTCCATTCACCACTCTGGCCTGTGTCTGTTTTTCAAGCTTGTTTCTCCTGTTTCTGTGTTGTTACCTTGAATCACCAGCAGGTGGTGCTATCTCAGCTGCTCGCCCCAGAGGGGGTGGGGCCGGACAGGAACTGGGCAGAGGTCAGAGATGGAAGCCTGCCTCAGGGCACAGGGAGGAGACCCCCAGCAGGCAGGACATCAGGGTCGCAGGAGAGGTGGCAGCGATCCCAGCAGATCTTGCCTGCAGGGGCTTCAAGGACTGAAGTCGTGGATTGCCTCAGGCATGGGTGTCGTGATGTGCTATGGCCGCCATGGAGGCTGTGGCAGCGCCTGCGTCTGCTGTGTCTGCCCTACAGTGGCTGTCCAGACTGCTGCGATATCCCAGCGGTGGCAATAGCCGACCTCCGTGTGAAGAGCAGGCTGCGATGTTGGGGTCCACAGCCCTTGGAGAGCGAGCCAGAGACCCTCTGCATTCTCCTTTTTAAAGGGTTTCATAGACAAGGTTGCCCCATCGCCATCTTACCATGTCTTCGTGTTTTTAAGTGCTGGTCAGAGTATTCCACCAGCCAGCTTATGGCAGTCTTACCTTGTCCTTGCAGGACTTCCAGAAACAGCTGCAATGACCTCCTTGACAATCAAAGTGCATCCGTGTCCATGTTTTCTCTCCCAGAGTGTGACACAGTCTTACACTGAGCATCTACTGGCTCACAGCCCTTTCTCAGATGTCTGAGCATCAGCTATGTGGTTCCCCCTCAGAGGATCTAGCACTATCTCTGCAGCTCCCACTGAGTTGCAGGTTCTGGTCATGCCACTTCTTCCTTTATGCTCCCCCAGATTAAGTGGTGGTAGATATTTCATGCAAGTGCGCTACATGAGTCCAGCATCTGTTTTACTGTTTCAGCTTCCTAACACTTCTGTAACTAATTCTGTACATGAAATTTAGTTTTGTTATACCGAATTGAGCCTATCTTCCTAATTTGACCTACAGTACTAGGTACTGTACTACCAAAGTAACACTATGTTAGTCCCAGGGAGACCAATACCCAAACTTAGGATTCTAGTATTGGTGTGTTTATGTCTTTAACCTAGAGACAAAGATCAGTTTTGACTGAGCTCATTGTCAATGTAAAATAGTATTCTGATAACCTGTGACATGCAGTGGAATCGATTAATTAAATTACAAATATCTTCATGAATTGTTTGGGGTGAAAGATCAGTTAAAATAAATGCTCTGGAAAACCAAGTGACACTGGACTTGATTGTGATGGTAGAGATGTTTATGGCAAAAACTGAGGCTTGGTAGCAGCCTCTTCCTATACTGGAGAGTTTTAAAAAAAGAGAGAAACTGAGAGATTTAAATCCTCTGTTAATGTCATATTAGAGAACTAGAAAAAATATATGATGACTTTAAAATAATCTCTAATTTTTTATAGTTCTAGTAAATAAATAGTTTTAAATAAGATCTTTATTTTAAGTGTATGGGTTACAGAAATTAAATGCAAGTGTGTTGTGAATATTGAGATATCGATTTGGAAGTAAGGAGCACTTGAGGCTTGGAATGGTAACATATAGTTGTATTCAAATAAAACAGAATCTTGAACTGCTACACATCCCTTACCTGCCCTTTGTGACAGAAGCAACCCAGCCCCTTCTTACTTGGATAAAATCTCTCTTTGCATAAAGATCCTGTGATAACTAAATCTAAAGGTGTTGCCTTGCAAGGGGGAAGTTATTTTCCCCAACTTACCCCATCACGTCTCATTGCTTTTGGACTTATACTGTTGGATACCATGAGTCTCCAGGGAGCCCAAGTGCAAAGTCTGTCTTAGAAGAAAAAAATCGTTTACTCTAGTACAATTTTAAACTTTGTAATTTTTTATATGCAGAATTCTGAAGAACACATATATGATGGTTAATTTTAGGTATCAACTTGACTGGATTAAAGGATACTTAGCCAATAAAGCATTATTTCTGAATTTGTCTGTGAGGATCTTTCCAAAAGAGATTAGCATTTGAATTAGTATACTGAGTAAGTAAGATCCACCCTCACCAGTGTGGGCAGGCAAAATTCAATTAGCTTAGGGCCCAGGAAGAATAAAAAGACAAGGAAAGGCAAATTTTCTCTCTCTCTCTCTCTCTCTCTCTCTCTCTCTCTCTCTCTCATTCTCTCTCTCTCTCTTTTCCCTTTCACTCTCTCCTTCCTTAAGCTTGGACAGTCATCTTTTCCTGCCCTTCAGCATTAGAACTTTAGGTTATCTGGCCTCTAGACTCTGAGATTCATACCGGTGGCTCCAAAATTCTCAGTCCAAGGCCAGTGTTTTGAGAATTACACCACTGACTTTCCTGGTACTTGGGTCTTTAGACTTGGACTGAGCCACACTGCTGGCTTTCCTGGTTCTCCAGCTTGTAGATGGCCTGTTGTGGGAGTTCTTTTTTTTTTTTTTTTGAGTTGGAGTCTCACTCTGTCGCCCAGACTGGAGTGCAGTGGCCACTCCCGGCCACTGCAGCCTCGACCTGCTGGGCTCCAGCAATCCTTCCACCTCAGCCTTCCAAGTAGCTGGAACTACAGGCGCGCGCTACTACACCTGGCTAATTTTTTGATTTATTGTAGAGATGAGGTCTCACTAAGTTGCCCAGGCGGGTCTCTAACCCTCGGGCTCAGGCAATCCACTCACCTCATCCTCCCAAAGGCACGGGATTACAGGCTGAGCCATCGAACCTGGCTTGTGGGAGTTCTCAGCCTCCATAATTATGTAAGACAATTCCTTTAATAAATCCTCTCTCATCTATGTCTGTCTGTCTACCTACCTAATATCTGCCTATCTATCTATCTGTCTATCTATCATCTCTTATTGGTTCTGTTTCTCTGGAGAGCCCTGAAGTCAACATGTGTTTGTCCAAGCTGGAATAAACATACATTTAATTAGTTCAATTTATTGATATAAGAACAAGCAAATAGATATTTTAGATTTAATGTATTAGTTTAAGGAGTTTGCTTGAATGTTTGACTGAAATCTCTGATCAATGGTGGCCTAATGCTAATAAGGTTAAGTTGCTAAAACTTCCTTGGCATAATAGAGAGAGAATAATACACAGGCTTAATTCAATTAGAAAGTAGATGTGGATTTTATCATATTCATCCTGCATATTCATTTCCTACTATATGCCCTGAAGGAGACCAGAAACTCTTCCTTCAGGAAAGCAGTAGGAAATTAGGAAAAATGAAATTCTTAAGAAGCTCTGGGGTGGCTATCCTCTGTAGACTAAGAATAATGATGAGAGTTGCCACCACTGAGCTGAGCTCCCTGATTTCATTCAAGATGATGGGACCCTGATACAATATGTAAACTGTCTAGTGGAATACTTGTCATAGAAGAAATAATCTATAGATGTTAACTAATGGCAATTCTTTGGGTCTTGATTGAAAAATAATACCTTCCATTATGATTGTATATATGTTATTGTGGTCCAGTACTATTAGCAGCAATAAAGATACTTCAGTGGACATATAATGTACTTTATATAAACTAAATAATGCATCTACATTTTCTTAGCATTCTTTGTTGAAAATGAGGAATATTTTTGCCAGGCTTAGGTAAAAGTACTGGTGTTCAATTTGATCTTTTCTATGTTCCTATGTTTTGTCAAAGGAATGTAACACAATTCAACATATTCAGCACAAAACTGGCAATTATTTATTTGAGTGGCTGAATTTGCTCCTTTAATTTATGGACAAAGGACCTCTGCTGTTTGTCTATATTGTGGTCACAGTGAGGTCATCTTGAAGATTTGTGAGGGTATTCTTCATTGTTACAGTAATAGAGATGAAATGTTACTGGCATTTAGTGAGTAGAAACTAGAGATAGTTTACTTCCTATGAAACTAAGTTCTGTACAGCATTATTTTTGAATATCATGCCATATTAAACCCACTACAAATATAAATCAATAATACCTAATTGTTAAAAAATTTTTGTAAAAATGTTAAGATTATAGAGAAACTTTGTTATGAGAAGAAAGCTTAAATGTAATAAAGACTTCATTTTTGAGAAGACATTTTCTCAAAATTATTGAATAATTCATTAACTTGGAGCTTACTGCTTATTCTATGTATTAGAATTACCAACTAAATGAAAATTGAAACAATTTCAGTCTAAAAGCATAGTTACTACAAAATCAATAAATTTTATTCAAAATATTTAACAAATAAATATTTATTTTAATAAACACAGAATTAAATATTTTTGAATTAGCAAGGACACAAAAAACTCAGAATTCTTTGGATTTCATTAATAAACATTCATGTAGAAAACTTGCATTATTTCTAGCCTCCTTAGTTTTAATATATTTAACACTATGATGGAACATCTACAATAAGATCATTTATTGAGACTACTTTTTAAAGTACAGTAGTAGCTTTATGTTTTTAAACATGTAGGTAGATTATATTATCTGAAAAATTTGTTTCAGAGTAGTTAAACGCAGCACTGAGTTTTATAGAGTCAAGGCCTATAGGTGTACTGTAATACTATAATAACAATGGTTATATGCTATAATAACTGGTTATATGCTATGGCACAGAGCTAAGAATTTTCATACTCAGTTGATGTTCATAACTAACATTTTAAAATCAATATTTCTATTACTCATTTAGGTTGTGGGCCCTCAAGTATTAATAATATAACAGATATTTTCACTTAACATGTTCAAAACTGAAATTCTGAACTTCTCCAAACTGATCTTCTCAGGTAGTAGGAACATGATGCTTCAAGGAGGAATAAACAAAAACAAAACATTAAAATCAATCAACCAAACATACACAAAACTCAAATAGAACAGTAACAACACTTCAATCTATCTCTGACATGTCTTATTCTCATAACTCAAAATTTGTTAAAAAGTATTATTTACTCAACATCACTAATCAACAGAGAAATGCAAATTTAAGGCACAATGAGATAGCACCTCATACCAGTCAGAATGGCTATTATTAAGAATGTCAAAGTACAACAGATATTGGTGCAGTTGTGGAGAAAAAGGAATGCTCATCTGTTAGTGGGATCATAATCTAGTTCAACCTCTATGGAAAACACTATGGAGATTTCTCAAAGAGCTAAAAGTTGAATTACCATTTGACCCAGCGATCCCACTACTAGGGATCTATCCAAAGGAAATCAATATATAAAAAAGATATCTGTACCCATATGCTCATTACAGCACTATTCACAATATCAAAGTAGTGGAACCAAAGTGCCCACCAACAATTGACTGGATAAAAAAATGTGGTATATGTATATACCATAGAACACTACACAGCCATAAAAAGAATGAAATCATGTCCTTTGCAGCAACATGGATGGAACTGGAGATCATCATCCTAAGTGAATTCAGAAACAGAAAACCAAACACCATATGTTCTCACTCATATGTGGAAGCTAAATGAACACAAAGTTGGAAATAGAAGATATCAGGGATGTAAATGGGGAGGAGGTGGAGAGGGAGTTTAGGGTTCAGAAATTACCTGCCTATGGGGTACAATGTTCATTATCTGTCTCAGTTGACCCAATCCTCACCACAGCACAATATGTCCATGTAATGAACATGCACATGTACCTGTTAATCTAAAAATTTTTATAAAAGAAAACTTTATTGACTCTCCCTTTAAAATATACTCAATATATATCTAGACTTAAACCAATTCTCAACACCTTCACTCCATTTTGGCTCAAGAGTCTTTGTGTTTCTCTCTCTCTCCTCTTTCTTTCTCTCCCCGATTATTGCCATAAGCTACTGACTGGTTTCCTTGCTTCTCTACTGTTGTCTCTGAATGTCTATTTTGAATATAGCAATGATCTTTTAAAATACATATTTAAGTCATGATCTGCTACTGAATCAAAGTCTTCCAGCGACAACCATTTTTTCTATCTCAGAGTAAAAGCAGAAGTCTTTACAATGGTCTACAAGGCCCTGGATTACTGACCTCTGTGACCTCTGTGATTTTATATTGTATTTCTCCGCACTTGTCACTTCACTCTGACTACACTGGCCAGCTCACACATCTTCAATCACATATCAAGGCCTTTAAATTGACTGTTTCCTCTCTTTAAAAGGTTCCTTCCACAAGGATTGTTCTTTACTTTCAAGTCTTTGCCAAGTGTTTGCCAAAATGCTCTCTTTTCCTTGATGCTTGTATTGACCATTCTATTTAAAATTGCAAAGACACACGCCTCACAGAGCTAGTGCTCCACATCTTGTTTTCTTGCTTCCCCCACTTCATTGTGTTAAAGCAAACTCTGCACCAAAGTTAAGATAATAGGTAAGAAAAACTTTATTCAAGACTATTAAAATAAAGAAGAGACCAAAACAGTCTGTACTCAATTTTACTGAAGCAAAGTGTCATTCCAGTCTACCAAAGACCCTAAAAGGGAAGACGCTATGTCTGAGAGTACTAATAAATCACCCTCAGATGAGTGGCTTTATTTGGGAACTTATAGGAAAGATGGTTCAGGAGCCACCAGCTTCTGGAGAGGGAAAGAAAACTGAAAAAAGCATGTAGGTTATATAACGTTTTACACAGGGCAGACTGAAGGGCTCAGCATGAAAAGTGTAGGATTTCTAGCGTGTAGGTATAGTGTGAGAAGGACATACTAATACATATATCTCATGTACATAAAATGTGAATTCTCTCTAGGGGTGGGATTTTTAGAATTGTAGTTGTATTATAGTCGAAGCATGTGAGTGAAGTTTAGACGTAGATAAGTTTCTTGCAGGCAGGTCTAAATTAAAATAGGGTAAGCATTCAGAAATCTTTCTTATCATTATGTAACCCTTCACCCGACTGACCAGGCATACCACACCTGACCACCTTATGGGTTGGAATATGGATCTATCAGTACAGTAATCACAGAAACAATAGAAAGTTACCCTAAGCACAGACGTGATAGTCTAAAAAAGTCCAAATCTAATTAGGCAATACATTGTATTATTTAGAAGGGCCTTGTGACCTTAGAATGTTGAGAGTTGGTAATCAAAACTTGTGACCAGATATTTGCAGTCCACCCTTCTTAGCTCACAGTTTGCTTAATAATTATATGATTACATAAAGCTTCTTGTCAAAGGCAAGCTCTTGCCCTTTTCTCTTAAGACATCCACGCATTCCTTGAGTATGCCTAATAAGTTCATTCTTAAACTGTACTTTGGATTCACTCTAAAATGTTTTTCTGTGGCAAAATCAAGAAATCATAGAGCAACCATCCACACTTCACCTAACATCATAATGAACTAAAGGTAACCAAAGTTTATGAATATTGATCTAGGCATGCCTGATCTGGTCAGAATGAGCCCAGGGGCTGACGAGTTAGTTCCCTAACTTGTGCACACTAACTTGTGTGCATGAGGACATTCACTATGCATAGCTGCCAGATGTGGTCAGCAGGCACAGAAAATACTTTGCCTAGGACCTCGGCATGACCTGCGTGCCCAGACACAGAGCCTGGGAGGAACAGCACATTCTGGGCTGGCCACCCCCAGGACCCCTCTCCAGCCTCCAGTCCCCTACTTGGGACCATACTAGGCGGTGCTTATGTTATCACTGAGTGTGTGGCCTTACCCAAAGGACTGGAAAGATTTTAAGAACTAGGGTGGGAAGAACCATCGGCCATCTGTGTTTGCTAATTGACCTTATTCTAAGGAAATATGAACTTTCCTATAGTTTCATGACAGGATGTAATTTTACAACTTGAACCAAGATACCTAGCTAAGTCAGGCTCCTAGTCTCACATAGAGACTGGTATAAGTATATTTTTGACAATTATATTTCAAAATATAAAAAAAGAAATCACATTTCAAAGAAAGACATTCCTGGATTGTAAAACTGGCAAGAGGCTAGGAGAAAATTTACATTTCAATGGGCAGAAAAATAATTTACAATTGCAAGTTTTCTAAAGTAAATCCTCTAAGAAAAAGGAGGAAAGGGACCTCTGTGGTTAGGTCATCTAAATTTTGTCAGGAGCTGCAGCGAGGGGCCTAGATGCAAGAAGAAGCTTATCTACATTTTAGTCAAGCTGAGAAAAATGTTCGGGCCCATTTGGTCGTTTTATGTTGTCTGCTTGCTTCTCGACCCCTTCAGTGTACTTTCCATAAGAGCAGAGGACTGTTTGTTGTTTTATTCTGATTTGTTCATTGCTGTCTAAAAAAACATCCTGGGAAAAGTTTCTTCTGCTGGCACTAAATAAATAATAATATATTCGTGCATTTTAATGTGTTACAACATTTAAAGTAAAGAAAAAAATGGGTCATGAAAAAGTATTAAATTGAAATATTAGTATTAGAAATGATAAAGTTAGGTTAATTTATAGTGGTTGAAGACTAGACATGCGTAAACACTAGTGACTGCTAGTAGGCAAGTTTTTCTTAAAATTCTTTTAAATCTGTTTGTCCATCTGGTTCTCTGACCTGCATTTACCTCCTAACATACTAGGAACTCAAATTGACTTTAAAAGATGTGTGATATTTATGCTATAATATATTTTTGCTTATTTCTTAAACTTTATCTTTTTATAATCATTGATCATAAAATTATAGTTATATAGTGAAGGAAATAATTTTATACATACTAAAATATATTACTAGAGAAATTGATCTAAACAAATTTAAACATGCAAGTCTTAACCCGCAGTTGGGCCATATTTAGGGGTATTGAGAATGGAGTAAGACAAAGGGGGTGGTTTTTGTGAAGTTAATAACTAAATTCTGACTTAAGTTTGTCTTTAGAAATAGGTAGATATAAATATTAGGAAAAAATTATACATTCTCTCAAATGCAAAATTTGTGAGCAAAAAAAAAGTATATCTAAATCAAGCTATGCTCAATTTAAACAAAAAACCTTAATTATTATCAAGAAACTAAGTACCATGTCACCTACCTATTTTAGATTTTTTTTTACCATCTTGGTACTTATTAAAATATGCAAAGAGTAACAAAAAGGATAAAAGAAACTCAATAATGTATTAAATAAAGTATTATATTTTATTTGCTATATTTATGAGTTACAAGGGTTTATTGTAAATATTTATATTTTGTGAAGCTCAACTGTCCTTTGATAATTTAAGCTTACAACACGTGAAAAGCATTCATGTCAATAACAATTTACAATTCAATATATATTTTAGAAATTAAGTACTAATGGGAAAATACCATGTGCATTACATTTCTGAAACAAATGGCAATATTAAATCTGAACAGGGCTGGGTGCAGTGGTTCAAGCTTGTAATCCCAGCACTTTGGGAGGCCAAGTCCTGAGGATTGCCAGAGTTCAGGGGTCTGAGATCAGTCTGGGAAACTTGGTGAGACCTCCTCTCTGCAATAAATCAAAAAATAAGCCGGGCGTTATAGTGCATTCCTATAGTTCCAGCTACTTGGAAGGCTGAGGCAGAAGGATCGCCTGAGCCCAGCAGGTTGATGCTGCAGTGGCCGGGAGCATGCAACCGCACTCCAACCTGGGAATCAGAGTGAGATTCTGACTCAAAAAAAAAAAAACCTAAACAGAACGTTTTGCTGAATGTTCTCAGTGTTTTATAGGAAAGCAAAAAAGAAGCCTTAACAGGTTAAGTGGCTTGCCCAAGGTCACAAAACTAGATAAATGGGAAAGAGGGACTAGAATAAAGGCTTTCTAGTTTGGTGCTAGGGTAGTTATTGCATAGAACTCTTGGTAACTGCTAGAGTACAGTACCCACATGGCTTAAGAAAGCTTTTGCCAGAACTGACTTTTCACTTATTTTGTGCTCTATGTTCCTTTTAAGACCTCTCTTCTGGTCCTCAATTTAAGGGCATATTTTGTTGGGGGAAATTAATATTACCATCGCCACATAATATAATCTTTAGGAAACAAAGCCACCTCTCTTATACAAATCCTCATATGCTTGTATTCTGAATAGGCAAACACAATTATCAGTAAATGGTTAAACTTACAGATTCCTTTTTAATTGGTCTTAATACTTAATTGATGAGTTATAAATACCCAAAAGAGCTTTTAAATGGGCCCTATGCTTATCTATCCTTGAGAAAAGAAGGATCACAACACAATTTGACATGCTATGAAATATTCATCAGCAAAGTAACCTCTTTACTACCAAAAAAAAAAAAGCCAAGGCTTCAATTCTGTAGTTTAGCTACAGAAATGAATCTCAAATGCATTTTAAATGCTTAATTTTAACTCTTCTTCATTCTCTGAAACACTCTAGAGAAAATCTGCGTTACTTATGAAGAAAAGAGTTAAAAATCACAAAATTGATCTGAAGTTCAGCTGCCAATAAGAACTTCCCCTAATGTTCTGTTTGTGCAAACTGCTTTCAAGTTCACCACATTTCAAAAGGATAGACATATGGAATACTTGTGTAATCTATTATTTTTTCTATAAAAATTATTTTAGAAGTGATTTCTACTCTTTGAATCTTGAGAAACAAAATGATATCTAATAGGTGATAAGAAGACATATAAAAACAAATTAGATAAAACTATCAGAATGGAATGAATTTTTTATTAGATATATAAATCTTCTGTTCTTTTATTAAGTCCTGCAAAGATTTATTAAATTTTTCTTGATTTAAGAAACACTTCAGAGTTGTAATAAAAAAGATGGATGGATTTTAATCCAGTTTTCATAATGATTCAATGGGTTGATTGCAGCATTTTGATGTAGGGAATATAGAGATATTATAAAATAAGATTTATTTTTAAATTACAATTTTTGAAAGTTATAATAGATTCTTTAGTACATTCAAATGTCACTGGGTTTTCTCTTTATTATCTATCAAGTGATGAATTTTTAATTCAGATGAATTATAAAGAACATATCTGTAAAAAAATCAAAACTATCAAAAATAAGATAATTTGAAACAATTGTGTTCTTCTTGTATACACAACTATATTTATAATAAGTAATAAGCAATATTGCTATATTTACTATAATTATACTTTGGGGGCTATTTTTCTATACTATATAATGTCCTCTTTACTTGGTCACCCAAAAAAACATTTTCTCAATTTTCAAGCCAAAATTTGTTGTGCTTTTCATAAGGTTCTAATTTCTTTTACTTTATTCATATCGTGAATTGCGCATGTGTTTGGTTATATGTGTGTGTGTTCTTAAAAAACATAGTTTCATTTGTAATTAAATTCTAAAAACAAATAATGTTATATAAGGTGATACCTCAAAAAACCTGGATTTTATTTATTAAAAAATTATGTTTATTCTTACATGTTTAAACTTCACTCACCTTCCAAGTATTCTCTGTTTGATGCAATATATCTATCAAGACACTTTGCCACTGCTCAAAAGAGTTATTAGTGCATTAATTTTGATCTCTTTTAGTGCTTCTGCCTTTTTTTTGTTTCACCTCTTTTACAGGCAAAAATGTTCTCTTTGAGAACGTTTTTCATCCAAGGAAACAAACAAACAAAAAGAGTCACTAGGAGTGAGAGCAAGTGAACAGGGAGGGTGGAGCACAGGGGTCATGCTGTTTTTTGTCAAAAATTGCTGAACACTCAGCACAATGTGGACAGGTTGTTCATGTAACTCATCCATTATGAAGTAGGCAAATGCATTGAAAGAACCTCAAAAAAAAATTCATTGAAGCTAAATGCAGCCTGTCACAACACTGCTAGCAGGTACACTGATGCCAATGGGTTCCTAGAATACCTACCTAATGGGGGATGCCTGTACTAGAAAGGGCCTGCCCTCAAAAAAAAAAATTCTGAGACTTTTGCCCCCACCCCCTCGTATATACTAATATATATGGGGGTAGAGAGGCAACTGCTTTGCTTTCGTTGGTTTTCACTGATTATTCAAATCATTCATGTCTTAGATTTCCTCTAGAAGAAACTCCTCTCTATTGGCTCACTGATTCAGTCACGTGGTTTACACTAGAGCTGTCTTCTTTTGCTCATCTTCTTCCATTCTTTCAGCAACATCATTTAACATGTAATACCATTAACATGTAATCCTACATGTTAAGTCCTCTTGTAAGTCGTGTATCTATGGAAGTAAAAAAAAGTGGGAAAAAAATCCCTTCCTCTCATAAGACTTAAAATTTAGAGAAAGAAGAATTACAATTATCAAGCAATAAATAGTGCAATGACATTTACTAAAGAGGTTAAAGCAAAATGGAAAGGCTGTTACACATGGGATTCTAGAAAGACTTCTCTGGTTAGGTAACTTGAGTAGAGACCTATAGAAAGTGAAGGTTTGGCCATGGGGATTTCTGAAGAGATATGCTTGACTTATTCAAGGAAAGCAAAGAAGCCACTGTGGCTAGAATGGAGAAAATAGGTGACAATAAAAGATGAATAATCAGAATATGTATAGTTTTATAGGCTATTATAGGACTTGGATAATTCTCTGAGTCCTCTAGTAAGCTATAGGAGCAGTAAAGTGTTAGCATTTGGTTTATGTTTCTGGGGATCATTCTTGGAGCAGAGTCTTTAGGAGTACAAGGGTGGAAAATGGAGATCAATAAGGATAATACTGAAATTATCCAGGTGGCTAGATGTGAAGATGGTAAGATATAGTTAAATCTTGGGTATATTTTGAAATTTGTTGATTGAGTAAACGTTGAATATAAAACAGAGAAAGATATCTCAAGGAGGATACAAGCTTTGGAGCCTGAGCAACTGGTATAATGGAGTTGTTATGTGTTGAGTTAGGGGAGGCAGTGGAAAGTGCAGACTTGAGCGAGGTACTGAGAGTTTTCCTTTACACATGCTAAGTTTAAAATACCTACCAGACCAAAGCCATTTCGAGTAGGCATTTGGGTAGAAAGTCTGGAGTACAAAGTCCCAACTGGACAAGTAAACTTTCTTTTTTTCTGCAAAGGCTTTATTGCGGGACTGGGGGGCTTAGTCCATCTTGGCCACTGCCTCCCTCAGCTCTTCATGCTTCCTCTGGGACATGTGCATTTCTAATTACCCAAGTATAGGTAAATTTTAAAGACACGAGACTTATTCAGGCAGTTAGAATATTTAGAAAAGAAGAAAAGGGAACCATCATTAAAAAAAACATTGATTGAAAACAAGGAACTTGATTCAAAAGTGGGCAAGAGACATGAATAGACACTTCTCAAAAGAAGACATATGGGCAGCTAACAGATACATGAAAAAGTGCTCAGCCTTACTAATTATCAGAGAAATGCAAATGAAAACCACATTGAGGTGCCACTTAACCCCAGTAAGAATGACCATCATTAATAAAACAAACAACAACGGACGCTGGCAAGGGTAAGGAGAAAAAGGAACGCTTCAATACTGCTGGTAGGAATGCAAACTAGTGCAACCTCTTTGGAAAACAGTGTGGCATTTTCTGAAAGAACCAGAAATTGACCATCCATACGACCCACAATCCCCCTACTGGGAATATACCTGAAAGAACTCAAATCATTCTACAAAAAAGATACCTGCACATGAATGTTTATTGCAGCACTATTCACAATAGCAAAAACATGGAACCAACTGTGCTGCCCATCGAAACTGGACAGGATAAAAAAAAGTGTGGTACCTATTCACAATGGAGTATCCTGCAACTATAAAGAAAGACAAACATTTAGGCTTTGCAGCAACTTGAATGGATTTAGAGTCTATCATACTCAGTGATCTACCGCAGAAACAAAGAACAGAGTACGACGTGTTCTTACTCATAAGCATACCCTGAATAATTACCCTAATACTATAGGAAAGGAATTGGCAGTAGCAGGATACTACCGGGGTGGGAGTTAAGGGGGGACACAACATCAATAAGGGCACCTAATCTTTAACCAGGCAAAGTGGAGACCAGGAAAGTGGGGACCAAAGGGTAGCCCAAACATTACCTGTATAATGACCACTTGTATACCTGATCCTGGATTTTATCCCCATCTTTAACATTTTAAAGAATAAATAAATCATTGATAAGAAGAAAAAACAAATTTCCTGGATAAAATCATTTCTGGATAAAATAATTAAGTGATAGGCATCTTGCTTCTGGTTCCCTTGAAAGTAGAGCTTGAGATAAGAACTGGGAAAGGATAGTTTATTATGATCATAAAGCCAGAATAAGATAATGGCAAGAATAGTACAGGGAATAATCAACATAAACCAGATTACTAATCTGGTTACCAGTATGGGAAACTGGGTTTTCTCAGCATTGAGCAATGATTTGAACAGCTTCCATTCGCCATCTCTCATTCTCCACTGATGGAAGATTTCTCGCTGAGTCATTAACTCCCCTATCTCACCAGCCTTCAAAAGGATCTGGCTTCTCCTGCTTCATGAAGGATAAAATCTGAATTTAGCATCACGCAGAACAGTTCCAACAGAACTGCCTATTGCTTCTGCGGCTGAAATCAGAATTAGCGAGGGAATGGAATGTGAAGCTAGGTTGTGCTATGCTAAGAGAAACTACCGAAGCGTCTGATCCCAAGTAGTCAACATTAGTCTCCGTGATGGATTTAGGACTAGGTACATGACCCAACCTGAGCTGAAGTCATTCTCTAAATTTGTTTTAATTCATCTTGCAGGAAAATGTTACTTGCTTTCGACTTGCAGGTTTATGAGGATAAAAACATCTGACCAACTAAAGCCACTTTCTGTCACAAGGCAAATGCTATTGCAGCAGAAAAAACAAAACAATAAAAGGGAGAGAAGAAACAATCTACAAATTGAGAAAAAAATAATGACAAGCCATACATTTAATAAGGAGCTAGTTTTTAAAATATTTAAGTAACTCAACAAACTGAATAGCAAAGAAACAAGTAACTCAATTAAAATATGAGCAAAGAATCTGAACAGACATTTCTAAAAAAAAAAAGAGAGAGAGAGAGAGAGAGAGAGATGAATGGCCAGCAGAATATTTAAATGCTCAACATCACTAATAATTAGGGAAATAAAAATTAAAGCCACAATGAGATATCACCTAACATCCATGAGAGTGGCTACTATAAAAAATGATAACAAGTGTTCGTAAGGATATTGGAAATAAATAAACTTTTCTATACAACCTTTGTTGATGGGAATGTAACTTGGTATCGCCATTTGGGAAAAGAATATGAAAGTATCTAAAAAAAAAAAACTAAAAATAAAATTACCTCTGGGGTATATATTCAAATTGAAATCAGTATATTGAAGAGACATGAGCTCTCTCATGTTCATTTCAGCATTATTTGCAATAGCCAAGATATGGAAGAGCCCTAAGTATCCATCAATAGACGAATAGATAAATAAATATGGTATGTATACACAAGTTAATACCATATAGCCTTATAATGGAGGAAATTTTGTAACTTGTGACAACATGGATAGAGCTGGAGGACATTATGCTAAGTGAAATAAACTAGGTATAGAAAGAGATACTGCATGATTTCAGTATACTCGAAGTCTAAAAATGTTGATCTCATTAAAACAGAGAGTAGAAAGGTGGTTACCAGAGACTAGGGGAGTGAAGAACAGAGGGGAAGGGATGGGGAAAGGGAAGAGAATGATTAAAATAAACAAAGCCTAAGTTAGACCAGAACAATAAGTTTTAGTGATCTGTTGCACTGTATGGTGACCGATTTTAATTATATATTTCATAATTCCTAAAAGGATAGATTTTTAACATTCTCACTGCAAAGAAAAGATAAGTGATGAGGTAATAGATATATTGATTAGCTGGATTAAACTTTCTACAATAAATAATCGATCAAAGCATAATATTATACCCTCATAAATATACACAATTATTGTCGTTTAAAAATTAATATTATTTTAAAAGATAAATAATGGAAGAAACAAATATAAGTGTCAAGATAATATTTGTATATAAATTTAAGGAATACAAGCGAAATTTTGCTACAGATATACTGCCTAGTGGCAAAATCTGGTTTTAATGTATCAATCACCTACATAATATACATTGTATCCATTAAGTCATTTCTCATCACCCAACTCTTTCCCATCCTTCCACCCTTCTGAGTCTCCAAAGTTTCACACTAGGTATATATGGACACATTATTTAGTTCCCACTTATAAATGAGAACATGTAGTATTTGACTTTCTATTTTTCACTTAAGATAATGGCATCCTATTCTATCATGTTTCTGCAAATGACAGTATTTCACTCTTTTTTATGTCTATATAGTATTCCATGGAGTATATGTACCACATTTGGTTTATCCAATCATACTTCGATGGCCACTTAGATAATCTTTAAAGTGTTCCAGTCCCTTGATCCAGCGGCTAATGACATCAGAGTTTCCCTCATCTTTCTGTTTCATAATTATGGTTTCCTTAGTCTGAGTTACTCCAGTGTTCCTATCACTCTCATTTATGATTTACTTAGCTGAAGCTACTTTTGTATAATGAATCATTCAGGAAATCCTGATACATACAAGGAATTCTGTAATGCATTACATTTTAAAATATTTTCTACTTTCATTTTTATATTTATTCTTATTTTCTTATTTACTTATTCTTAATTATTTAGTATTAACATAGTATCTTAAGAGTTGGCATAAGCCACTTTAATTTCTTTGCAAAATGTAAATGGTTGTGAATAAATTTTGTACAGCATCAACTAATTTTACTTCATAAAAGTAACTTTAATGATAAAGCACTACAAAGTGAAACTCACATGTTGCATTAGCTACAGCTTTATATTAAATCAATGAAAATAATAATTGTCTGTTTTTAGGTAGTGTTTTACTATAGATACAGCATAAATTTATTGTGACACAGATCATAAGTTATGTCTCTTCTTAAATGCACCCAAATGAGTTTATTTGGGTTGTTGTGGTAAAAAAAAAAAAAAAAAAAACTAAAAAAAAACCCATATATATAAAGTGCAGTTTGGCATATTGGATCCAGAAATTGCATAATGTTGAAGCCTCAAGGTTTGGAGAAGCAAGTATAGAACAGGAGATTTGGTCATGCAATAAGTATGAAAAAAAAGTATTTTTCTCATTGATAACTTGTTTGTGTAGCTGGAAAATTAATTATTTCAAGATAATGATCATTTTTCTAGTTTGTCAAACCAAAGGTATATTATATGACCTTCAGTTTTACTACAAGATTTCTATTATTTTGTTTTATTTTAGTGTTTCTTTTTCTTGGGGTACTTATGTCCATACAAGTGACTTTTGACAGATGTAAAATGATAGGCTGGCTACTGGATGATACTGAAGAAAGAGCACTAGAACTTAGCAGCAGAGAATGTGGCTTCTGGCATTTGACTGTCTGGATTAGTAGTCTGGTTGCCCCATTTACTAGCCATTTCCCTGGGCAAGCTCTTTGCCTTCAACTATATCCAATTGATAGGAATGGGTGTGTATTTGGGCTAACATATATTAAACAGTGATGTTTGCTTCTTTGTATGAATAATGATGATTAATAATGGTGATTACAAACATTTTTATTCTTCTAAATAAAACTGAGCTCTGAGACTTGTATTCACTAGATTGTAGGTGAGAATGCACTATTTTCTAAATCTTTTTCTCTCTTAATTTATTCCTTCATTGTGCTGCATGATATCTTCCAGTAAATTATTCAGAAAAGACTTATGTTTGGTAAATCTTTTTAAGACTTGCTATCTCTAAGATGAGTTTAATCCATTCTCTCACTTTAGCGATTGCTTGGCTGGTTTAACATTCCTCTATTTATATATTTTTTCTAATATGTTGGAACGCTTGTACCAGTGTCCCATGAGATTGTTCACTCAGTTGAGTTAAGGTAATAAATTAATTAAGCAGGTTTGAAATGTATGCCATTAATCCTTAAAAATCATTTATATAATTGTATGTGTCATGCAACACGAAAACAAAATGATAAAAAGGAGCTTTATTTACAATGGTGAATAAAATTGGTGTGGGGCTAATTAGCTTGAGTGGATCCATTTATTCAAAAACAATTATAAGACACTAATAAAAAAGATAAAGACATGGATAAATATAAGGTTTTAATTCTTGCAGGGAGGACTAAATACAGTAAGGATGATATCACTCCTTAATTAATATGTAGACAAAACTATTCTACTTATCACACTTGTAGTGCATTCATAAAACTTGCTTCACAGAAAGTAAATTATTTCTTTGAATTTTTTAAAAGGTATTGACAGTAAACTTGCACTTCAAAATTTTTGAAGCATATTATCTAACATATGCTATTATATTTAATTAAAAAAGATAATAATCTAAGTTTTCCAAAAGTTCATGTTCTGAAAAATTAAATAAAAACATAAAATTAGATCAATGATGAGAAAGTGAGTTTCATAAATGAACAATAACAGTGTAAGAATGAAGACAATGCAAAACAGATCCCATAACACGTGTTATAATATATGCTGAAAAAATACACTTCTATAGTAAAATTATTCCATAGTAAAATAATTTATGAAAAGCATTATTTTATAGTTTATAAATAAGGATACATATGACATTTTTAATAAATCAGAAGAATGTATATGTATTATATTCCAGTATAAAAATATGCACAGAATATAACAAAAACAAATATTAAAAGAAAAGCAAAAAAGTAGGGAAAATATTTATAAACAAAACAGACAATAGCCATTATCCAAATGTAAAAAAATTGTATTCACCTCTGTTAGTTTAATGGATCAATTATTCTTGAAAGGTAAAAAAAAGTATTCAGTTGAAATGTATAACTTATTTTTAGATATTTGCATGCCTGTCTATACAAATATCTTGTAAGATTCCTGAGTCAGGATTTATAACACATCAGTGTTTTTATCCAAAACAATTAATAGACTACCATTAATGTCCAAAATATGCAAGTTCAAAGTATATAAAAAAACTCATGTCCATATTAGCAATTAAAAAATAAAAAGCAAATGAAAACAACTCTATACAAAAATCAGTAATTTTCTTTTAAACAATTGAGTTACTCTGACACATTTAAGTAAATAAAGGACTGTTGTTTGGACATTATATGGAGTGGCTCATATATTCAAAGAAAAAACTGCTGACATAGACTCAGTAGAGGCAGAGAATAATGCAGCTTCAGAGATATAGGTACTGAAACTAAAGCATATTCTTACCAGAGTGTGCATTCATCAGGCTGAATCAATTGGAGTCATTTAGGACAGTGCTTACTGTTTAGGAAAGAGCTTGTAGTTCTTTCTACTCAAACCATGTGAACTTAGAGAAGGAGAAGATTGATTTTGCAAAACATTTAACAAAACATTAAACTAGAACAATGAGAAAGATACTGGACTGCCCAAAGCAATAAAGATCAAGTACAGATAACATTACTCCCTTTTGAAATAATAAAGATAAATTATATACAATTTAATGCTGTGGTGATGTGGAAAATAGATATAATTATATGTTAATAGTAGCACTGTAAATTTCCTCAGTCTTTTAGAAGAGCAAATTTTTTGTATGTAATATGAGTCTGAAAATCACTCCCCCAGTATAATGCTACTTGGGAAATGTACTCTGAGGAATTTATCCAACACTTCCTCTGTCTCTTATATTATTGACACATTCCTAAAAGTGTTATTTATCATTATAAATTTTTTAAAAACTCAAGTGACCAATGAAACATGACAAAGCAAATCATTTTATGTTCTGCATTATAGGAAATGATAACTGGGAACAAGAAACTTTCTCAAGAGAAAGGAATAAAGTCATCTCCTCTTATCAAGGGGATAATGTTCTCAGATCCCCTCGAATGCCTGAAATAGTGGATGATAATATACCTATATACATATACTGTGTTTTTTTCCTATACATACATACCTCTGATACAGTCTAATTTACAAATTAGGCATAATATGAAATCAACAACGATTACTAATAAGATAGGATAATTATAATAATATACTGTAATGAAAGTTATGTCAATATAGTCTGTCTCTTTCTCTCTCAAATATTTTGTACTAGCCAGGCTCGGTGGCTCAGCCTGTAATCCCGCGCCTTTGGGAGGCTGAGGTGAGTGGATTTCCTGAGCCCGCGGGTTCGAGACCCGCCTGGGCAACTTGGCGAGACCTCATCTCTACAATAAATCAAAAATCAGCCGGGCGTGGTAGTGTGCACCTGTAGTTCCAGCTACTTGCAAGGCTGAGACGGAAGGATCGCTGGAGCCCAGCAGGCCGAGGCTGCGGTGGCCGGGAGCGGTTACTGCACTCCAGTCTGGGCGACGGAGTGAGACTCCAACTCAAAAAAAAAAAAAAAAAGTATTTTGTACTATACTCAACTACTTTTGGACTACGGTAGACTCTGGGTAATTGAAACCACAGAAAATGAAACCAAAGATAAGAGAAGACTATTGCATATTTTTCCTATTTTCTTCTTCAAAACTTTTTTTGTTTCCAATCATATGGGTCATTCAAGTTAGTCCCACCTCCATTATGACCTAGTAAACTTCTCACAGACCAAGCCTTCCATAGAAAATAGTCATAGACTCTGGACAGTTTATTAAAAAGCAACTATCTGAAGGCACTAGAGGATAAATAAAAACAGGTACAAAGAAGTATTTACACTTGGATAAAGGGAGCAGCAGGACTGAATATCCCATTTTTATGACTTTTCCTCTGAGGGCAGTACCCAGTCTGTGCCCTGTGAAGTATCTAAAGCTCCAGCAAAAATTCAGTAGTCTTAGTGACTCAGAGACAACGAGAACAGGATTTGGTGAAACATAAACAATGTAAAGTAAGGAGGAAGACACAGAAGACAGTCAGACGGGGAGCACCACATTCTTTGTAGAAACTCTGCCCCGACAGCTGGTTGATTCCTAACCATATGTGTGAGCTTTCTATTGCCACTATAACAAATCACCACATGCTTTGTGCTTAAAGCAACACACATTTATTATCCTATGATTATGAAGGTGATAAGTTTGAAAAAAGTCTTACCAGGTCTTACTGGGCTAAATAAAGATGTGGGCGAGGCTCTGAGGAAAATACATGTTCTTGCCTTTTCTAAATTCTAGAGGCTAACTAAATTCCTTGGCTTTTGACCTTCATTTTCCATTTTCAAAGCCATCAATATTATATCTCTCTGTTCTTCCATACTCACATCTCTCTTCCAGTCTGATCCCAGTTGGAAAAATTCTCTGATACTTTAAGGCTGTGTATGATTAAATTGAGCATATTCAGATAACCCAGGAAAATGTTCCCAGTCCCAAATCATTAATTTGATAATATCTACAAAGTCTGCTTTTTATTTATTTTGTTTTGATTTAAAGTTGTAGGGTACAAGTCAGAATTGGTTGCATAAGTGGTTTAGGTACAGGGAGGTTTTGGGCTTCCAATTGAATCTCACTTATTCTGGATTATTATCAGGTGACCTTATTGATGTTAAGTGCCTGCCTCTCCCTTCTCTGGCAGTGTCCTGCTACTGCCAATCCCTTTTTTGAAGTATTATAACAGGTGTTCAGGGTCCATTTTTGAGTGAGAACATGTGGTACTCAGTTCTTTGTTTCTGTGATGGATCACTGAGTATAATAGACTCCAAATCCACCCATAATTTTGTCCTTTTTTATGACTGCATAATATTCTATCACGTATATGCAACACATTTTTTTATCCAGTCTAGTTTTGATGGGCAGCATGGTTGGTTCCACGTTTTTACTACTGTGAATAGTGATGCAATAAATATGTGTGCCCAGGTATCTTTCTTGTAGAATGATTTGAGTTCCTCTGGGTATATTCTCTGAAGGGGGATTGCTGGGTTGTATTTCTAACTCTTTTAGAAATTGCCACACTGTTTTCGTAGATGTTGAATTAGATTGCACTCCCACCAACAGCATAGAAGTGTTCCCTTTTCTCTGCATCCTCCCCAGCATCTGTTGTTTTTTGTTTAATTAATGATGGCCATTCTCACTGGAGTTAAGTAGTATCTCAGTGTGGTTTTGATTTTCTCTGATGAATAGTGAGACTGAGCATTTTTTTCATGTGTCAGCCTGTATATCTTCTTTGGAGAGGTGTCTATTCATGTCTTTTGCCCATTTTTTAATGGGACTGTTTGTTTTTTTTTCCTTTTGGCATGTTTGAGTTCCTCGTAGATCCTGGACATTAGGCTTTTGTCAGACATACAGTTGGCAAATTTTTTTCCCATCCTGTGGACTGTCTCCCAATCTCTTGATGGTTTCTTTTGCTTTGCAGAACTTTTCAGTTTGATGAGGTCCCACTTGTCTGTCTTTTGTCTTATGGTATGGGCATCTGGGGTTTTGATCAGGAATTAGTTGCCTATTCCAATTTCTGTAAGGGTGTCTTTTGCATTTTCTAAGATTCTTATAATTTGAGGTTTTACATTTAAGTCTTTGATCTACTTGGAGTTGATTTCTTTGTATGGTGCTAGGTAGGGGTCTAGTTGCATTCATTTTTCTACATGTGGTCAACCAGTTTTCCCAACACCATTTACTGAATAGGTTTTTCTCTCCCCAGTGGATGTTGGTAGAAGCTTTGTAGAAGATAAGACCAATAGACTTTGTCCTGAGATGCAGAACTGGTTTAACAACCTCAAGACCATAAATGTAATTAAATACACCAACAGATGTAAAAACAAGAACCACATGAGTATATCATTAGATGCAGAAATGGCTTTTGAAAAAATCCAGCATCCATTCTTGATTTAAAAAAAAAAAAAACCCTTGAATAACTAGCGTAGAGGGAACATGCCTCAAAAGAGTAAAAGTCATGGAAAATAAACCTACAGTCAATATATTACTAAAGCCAATTTATTACTAAATGGTCAGAAATTGGAAGCATTTCCCCTGAAAACCAGAAAAAGACAAGGTTTCCCATTCTCACCCCTCTTGTTCAACATAGCATTGGAAGTCCTAGCTAGAGCAATCAGACAAGTGAGGTATATCAGGGGTATTCAAATAGGAAAAGAGGAAGTTAAGCTATCCCTCTTTGCTGACAATATGATCCTATATCTGGAAAACCCAAGGGAATCTGTCAAAAACCTCCTTGCACTGATAAAGAACTTTGGCAAAGTCTCAGACTATAAAATCAATGTGCAGAAGACAGTTACTTTTTTTACACACTAACAGCAAACAAGTAGAAAACCAAATAAAAATACAATCCCATTCACAATATCCACACCCCCCCACACAAAATGAAATACTTTGACATCTTCCCAACCAAAGAGGTCAAAGACCTTTACAGCATAAACTACAAAACACTGCTCAAAGAAATCAAAGAAGATACAAACAAACGGAAAAATATTCCATGCTCATGGATTGGAAAAATCAGCATTGTTAAGATGTCTGTCCTACCCAAGGCAATCTACAGATTCAACACAATACCCATAATTACCAATGTCATTCTTCTCAGAGCTAGAAACAACAATACAGAAATTCATCTGGAAACAAAAACTGACCAAGAATAGCCAAAACAAAAGAAACAAGTGGGAGGTATCACATTCCAAGACTTCAAACTTAATTATAAGGTTACAGTAACCAAAACTGCCTGGTGGTGTTACAAGAATAGGCATATAGACCAATGGAACAGAATAGAGATTTCAAAAGCAAAACCTCAGTTTCTCAAAGCCTTTTTTAAAAAAATGTAAGGTATATAGAATAGAGGTTCTAGAAGCAAGACCTTAATTTCTCAAAGTCTTCTTTTTAAATGTAAGGTATACAGAATAGAGATTCTGGAAGCAAACCCTTAATTTCTCAAAGTCTTCTTTTTAAATATAAGGTATCATAGCTACAGATTGCATGAATTATGATATGACCATCTTTAGGACATCATTATTCTATATGCAAGGTACAACTACAAGCATCCAAAAAATACTCAAAGAAACCAACTGGAATTTGAGCTTCTGTCTAGCACAGTTTGGGAGATTGAGTTTTACAGTTAAGTTTAGCTAAGTTAACTATGTCCTCAAACTTAAAAAAAAAAATCTAAAAAAGGAAATCACTGTTCTAGGTTCATAATATTATGCAATATTACTTGAATCATAAAGGATCCAGACCACTTGATCTTCTCTGAAAAGAAACAAGCTATTGTGGAGACCAAACTTGAGATAACTCAAGTTTGGGAATTAACAGATAAAGAATTTGAAAAGTATTTGTAATTATGCTGAAAAACACAGTGGAAAGCATGTTCACAAAGACTGACAAGATAGGAAATAGTAAAAATGTAGAAATTATACAATAGAACCAATCACAATTTCCAAAACTGAAACATATAAATATGTTGTATTTTTATTCAAAATGGCAATTTGAACCCAATTTATTCTCCTGGTCTCATGAAATCACCCAAAAATGATTTTTTAAAGTTTCTATTCTGCTACTGAAATTATAAAAAGGACCAGGGACTTTCAGAAATGTCTGTAATTCATGTGTATGAAGCAGAGGTAATCAGATTGAAGAAAAAGACTACTAACGCTGAAATACTTCTGATGTCCTACTAGAAAAGGAAAGGCTTTCATAAAAAAATATAAATAATTTAGCCCCATTCTGTCCCAAGTGGAGGGAAGCAGTTGTTGACAGCACAAGCTTTGAATAGAGAATTTTGTGAAAATTAGAATGGGATAGACTGAAGAATTTTGGTGCAGCAAATGCACTTCAGTGCCTGCTCATCCTCAGATTTTACTGAACCACTCGAAAGGGAAACTGAGGAATTGGAAATAACAGGTTCCTGAGATAGTTAAAGAAAATAAGTTGGGCAGAATCTCTAACTAGCTGTATCTTCTTAAAAGACTCAGGAATGAAAGCCACAAGTGTCAATTTTCAGTATAATCCTACTTCCCACGGTTAACTATAACTCTCATTCTAAGTAACCACAGGGCCGTAGAAGAACCTGGTCACATCAGGGCCTGGCTGCAGCATTTTATCCCCACCTTTACTTATTCTAGAATGACACTGAATGTTACGTAAGCCTAATTGTCATTCAGAGAAGATTGACCAGATGATTGTGCAGTCAATTAAAAAAAAGAAAAAAATAAATAAAGAAATAGTGATCCACACAATTGCTGAAGGAGGCCAAGGAAACTATCAATATGTCAATATGAACCATTTTTTCAGTCAAAGGTATGCATAATAATTCCCTGAGAAGTTCTTTCAAAAAACACTGGACCATAGCCTTCTCTGAGTTTCCTGACTCTAACTCAGATGTATCAGGTTGTGTCCAGGCAAGTGCATTTTAAGAAAATAAAAATCTCAGGATGTGATTATGAAGCCCAACAAATTTTGAGAACTACTGATGTAGATGATCACTTGCAAGAATAAATAGATAAATAGACTCATGAAGAAAAGTGAAAATTCAAAAGAGAAAAAAATTAAACTCATCCAGTACAGAGGTTGGGGTCCCCAGGGAAAGAGAGGTGATACAGAATGCAAAAGATAACGTTAATAGTTTGCTTAGACTGCTCAGGCTGCCATAACAAGTGCTATAGTCTGTATGGTTTAAACACCAGACATTTATTTTGTCATAATTCTGGAGGTTTGAAACTTCAAGTACAAAATTTGGTTCCTAGTAAGGGCCCTCTTCCTGGCTTCTAAACAGCCACTTTCTTACTTTGTCCTCATATGGCAGAAGGGGGGGGGGGAGAGAGAGAGATTTCTCTTGTTGTAAAACTAAATTCCATCATAAGGACTTCATCCTCATGACCTCATCTAACACTAATTATCTCTCAATAAGGACTTCATCCTCATGACCTCATCTAACACTAATTATCTCTCAATGGCCCATGGTCAAATGCCATCACATTAAGAGCTATGGCCTCAACATATGAATGTTGAGGTAGAGGGGAAATAGTTCAGTCCATAGTATAGTTTAATTTGTACTCTTAGTGTAATTCAAGATGCTATTAAATCAAATAATCCAGAACAGATTATAATAAAAACAAACCATGAAGATATCTTTTTTGAATAAAAACAGTGCAGGAAATTCTAGTACCACAGGTGAAAACCAGTGCAATAAAGACACAAACAAATTTTAAAAAATAGAAAAAAAGTCAATATAAAGAAATATGAAAAGAGAAAACAAAGCAAAATAAACACAATATGTTGAAAATTATAGAATGCCAAACATACATACAATTACAACAAATGTGTACAGGAAAATACATTTTTTAAAAAAAGATACAAAAAAAGAGAAATGCAAAAAAGATTTTAAAAAGAATTAACCAAAGATATGAATTCATCTAGGATAAATAATTTGAGTGCTCTAACTCGCTTTACATTTTAATTTTTGCAAAATTCTAACAACAGAAGACAGATTAAGAAACAAATGAAATAATTAATTTGTAATAGACTATTACCCAGCTTTTTTAAAGGTTAAGTTATAACTACATTTATAAACATGGAATGGTATTCCTGACATACAATTGAGTTAAAAACTGATTATATAGCAGTATGACTATGATTGACTCTTAAGGCATAAAACTAAAAATAATGATACTTCAGTTATAGGCTATATGGAGAGAATTTTGATGTTCTTTTGTATACGTACCCATATCATTTGAATTTTCATGGCAAATGTATCATTTTTTAGAATCAGTAAACAAAAATATTTTTACTGTGAAGAGAAACAGTTAAAATGTAAAGAATTAATAAATTATAAAGATTAAATGCAGAAACACGAATAAAATTAAAATCACCTATGCTTCTTCCAGAAATATCAAAACTAATAACATTTCAGTTGACCATGTTGTATCACTCTTTGCCTAACACAAAACCTGATACACAGTAGGCATACAGCATATATTTGTTAAATGGAACTGAACTAAGTAGCTGCTGTAAACATTTATATAAAATAGAAAGATTCTACAAACTGCTGACAATATTGCAATTATAGTGATTGCAATTACATAGGCAAATGTGAATACATATACATGGTTAAATTAATAAAGACTGAAATAGGATCAGGAGTAATGGGAATATTTGGAATATTGTATTTATTATTTTAATAAAAAATTGATCACTTTCTGTATGCCTGGTCCTACTCTATGTGCTTCTAGTGTAATAAACAAGGCAGACAGGTTCCTACCTTCCCGGATGCTGTGACTTAATAGAGAGACAAGGGAGAAGCAAAGATATGATGAAGAAGATAATTACAGATTCATGTACATTCAACATAACTGTGGAAGGTCATGATGGGACACATGCTGAGAGAAGAATTTAGAAGAATAAGTGCAAAGTTTGCACAAGCCATGGCATAGTCAAAGGAAAATTTACCAGTAATAAATAATGCAGATATAGAGCTCTGGGGAAGAGAGAAGATGCTGAAGTTTAAAAAAAGGGGGAAGATAACAGGTAATCCAGGAATTTGCAGCCACAATAAAATGTCTCGATTTTATTCAATGTGTAACTAGAAATCACTGAAGTATTTAGCACACAGTGACATAATTTGATTTAGATTTTAACCTTTTCAAAAATTACATTTTAGTAAGATCATTTTGGCTCCTCTTTGAGTTTGAAAGACTGAGAAGTAAAAGCAAAAGTGAAAAATAAGAGATCAGCTAGGAAAATTACAATAGTCCAAGTAAAAGATGATATTTTTGGTCAGATGGAAGGAGTGGAGAAGGCAATACATGGATAAATTAGAGATGTATGTTAGAGGTGGCCATGGTTATCCAACTGTTGGTTATAGAAATAGGGGACAAGAAAGGATATAAGCACATGGAACAATTTATTGAAATAAAAAGGTGGGAAAGAAGAGTATGTTCTGGTAGATGAAATCACGATTTATCTTAGAAATGTGAGTTGGTAATCCCAATTAGTTATTCAAGTGACAATGTTGAGTAGACTGTCTCAATTTCAATGGCAATGTCCGACCTGTGGATATAAATTTGAGAGCCATTATCAGCTAAAGTCATGGGTGTAGATGCCATGCTGGTTAACATCTCTCTTTTGTTTTTCCAATGGTTAAAAAATCTTCAGCGAATACTTTTATAAATATGTCTAATTTAACAAAGAAGGAAGATTTAAGAATTTTATGCTTTGGCTGAAATACATTGCTCTGGGCATATTAGGTTGAAAATGTTTGTTTTATGAGTCTATGAAATAATTTTAGTTTTGTGGAGAAGACATTCTTAAGCCCACGGTGTTTTAAAAATATACTACTGAGTACACTGCACAATTAATAAAAATGACTCCCTTCAAATTATTTTTCTGACACCTGGATACTCAAGTACATTTTATTTTTAGAAAATAAAATAAGTACTAGGGAACATCTATCTCAATTAAAACTCAGTCAGTTAATAACTTTACAGTTATGGCAACTTCCTGCTTTGCACACAGTAAAGTCTGTTCATGAGAGCAAAGATCTTGGATATGTTCATCTGTAGTCTCCTTCATGATTTTGAAGAACATCTCCCAATTTTCCAATGATGTCTTCAGTTCTTCATTTGGCCAACACCCAAACATCATTACAAATCAGTTCCACATCTCCCTTTGAGTTCACTCAGCAGTCTAACATTATATTCCAAGTGGTTTTTTGTTGTTACTGTTGTTATTTTTATTGAAAATTATAGACATCAGATTAGTTTCTTGGTATAGTACCACCACATTACTGCAGGATTATGTTAATCATATTCCATGAAAAATAATGGCCTATTTAAATATTTCAACTCTAACAATCTTCAGAAAAGATCTATTTCCTGTTTGAAACAACAAAAATTCAATATCTAAGACAAAGTTAAAGACTGTGAAAATCTTTAGTACACGGGCTTATCCTTTTTTAAGCAATAATACCCCAAACTCCCCGAAACATAAGTTTGCTCACAGAAATATGCCATGATTTACAAATAATTTTAAACTAGCTTATCTGCAATATTTTGAGTCATCCTTTTCATTTCAGATATGTAAACCAAAACATGTTTTCCAAATCACATGAGCCTTCCAATATGCTTCGATTCCATTCTTAGACATGCTAGAGCTTTAGTTCCAAAAAGGAATATTTTCTTTTGTTTTTATTTAATATAAGAGAAGGGAATCCTGTTAGTGACAGATTGTTGCTATAGCAAATTTGGCAAATAGTTCTTAAAGACAGATTTAAAAATTCATGAATGTAACTTTGGTTATGATGCTTTTAAATGCTTTTTGCTTTTTCCTAAAAATAATATTAACACAAATATAAATCAGATTATCACAAAAAAAGCTTTCTGCATTATTCACATGTAAATATTTTAAATAATAAAATATTGTTATGGTTAAGCCTCAGTTACCATGTACATGTTTTTCTATTACATTACATTTGGCTATTAGTGGGGAAGAATACATTATTCAGTTATAAGCAATGAAGGACAAACTGTTAAATTGTAATAAATATAGTAAGTTATAATTTGACATTTTAAAAAAATTAGAAAAATTGAGCTGTTAACTCTTCCAAAACTGAATTATTTCTTACCACTCCACAGTACTTAACGTGCCTGCTGCAGTATCCCTTACTCAAAAGACTTGGAGTATCTATAGCTATATTGAATTTTCCCTCTCTGAAGACATAGCCATCAATAACCACAAGCCATTGGTTCTATCACCTACTCACTTCCCTTCTAAACCAGTTTAAATCTCATGGCCAGTTATCATAATGTCTCCCTTACCTATATTCTCAACATTTGCTTGGCAAAACACAAGTCTTGGTTTGGACCTACAAGTTCTATGCTGAAAACAAAAACAATAACAAAAACACACCCTAACCATGCTGTTTGCTTTTACTTTGAAAGGCAATTACCTCAAAGAGGCTCTTAAAACTGCCCAGTAACCATATTCCATTGTACTGGCCCAATAATCTCCCATTGTCATAGAGTACCTTATGGTCTTTATGCAAACTACTCACATTCTCCCCTTCCCATTCTCATTCTGATAATCTTCCAACTTTTCTGAGAATATAGAGGTAATCAAAAGAGACTATTTTAAACTCTCACCCTCAAAGCTACCAAACAATTTGCACCTGTGTCCTTTCCTTCCTTTATCATAGATTAACTCTTGTTGCCTATGATAAAATCCAGTTGCCCCACTGTCCCCTTTCATCTAGACAAAGATATTGAGCAACTCCCCTCTCTTTTTCATTTATTGCTACTTAAAGGACACATAAAAATTAAAAATAAAAGACTCAATTCTCCCAGTTGATAATAAAGAAGGAAATTGCTTCCCACCTCCAAACTTTTTCTTGCTATATTTACTTTAGAAAACTAAACTTAAGCCAGCTCGGTGGCTCAGCCTGTAATCCCGCACCTTTGGGAGGCTGAGGTGAGTGGATTGCCTGAGCCCGCGGGTTTGAGACCTGACTGGGCACCTTGGCGAGACCTCATCTCTACAATAAATCAAAAAATCAGCCGGGCGTGGTAGCACGCGCCTGTAATTCCGGCTACTCGGAAGTCTGAGGCGGAAGGATCGCCGGAGCCCAGCAGGTCGAGGTTGGGATGGCCGGGAGAGGCCACTGCACTCCAGTCTGGGCAACAGAGTGAGACTCCGACTCAAAAAAAAATAAAAATAAAAGGAAAAGAAAACTAAACTTGTAATTTTAAGTATTTCCCCTTTCTTAATATATATGTGAATATATATATACGAATTAGGATTTTTGTCACTTTTATGACCCAGAGATGTCTTTGTCAAATATCTGGAAGCCATCTCCTAAATGTAAACAGTAAGGAATATAGCACCCCTAAATTCCAGCTTCTATGAGAGGTAAAGGTCAAATTTTTCTCCAAGTTGCAGAAATACTTCCTGTCATAAAGAAATAGTTTATTCTCTGAATAAATCCAATTAGCTAACAATTCAATTGCAAGATTGACTTTAGGATGAACTATGATAAATGATGCCATCAAATCTTCTTATGGAGGGGCTAGTTATTTTTTATCTTGAAAACATGTGTGTAATTGATTGGATATTTTTGGCCATAGAAAGGGCTGAGTTTTTTGTTTTTATTTTTGGGGTTTTTTGGGGTTTTTTTTTTTCTTTTGAGTTGGAGTCTTACTCAGTTGCCCAGACTGGAGTGCAGTGGCCACTCCCGGTCACCACCTCCTCGACCTGCTGGGCTCCGGCGATCCTGCCGCCTCAGCCTTCCAAGTAGCTGGAACTACAGGCGCGCGCGCTACCACGCCCTGCTAATTTTTTTATTTATTGTGGAGATGAGGTCTCACCAAGTTACCCAGGCGGGTCTCGAACCCTCAAGCTCAGGCAATCCACTCACCTCAGCCTCCCAAAGCGCGGGATTACAGGCTGAGCCACCGAGCCCGCCAGTTTTTTTTTTTTTTTTGTCATCACAATCTCTTAGCATATTCTGTGTTGTATATCACATTCTAATTTAATCTTATTGAGTAAACAATTTTATTACTCTTTTATCATTGCAGACCAAATTTGGGGGGTTGAGAGAAACTTTTGTTTTTAGTATATTTCCCCAGGAATTATCTTCCAAATAGGTCCAGAATTTACTGCTTCTCACCATCTTAACTTCTCCCATGCTGATTTAAGCCATTCACTCATTTCTCTGAAATTATTGTTAATAGCCACGTAATGAGCCTCCCTTTGTGAGCCCTTGTTCCTTTAAGTTTTACTGTACCACTATAGCCAGACCTATCTTATTAATCATAGGTGAGATCATATAACTCCTTTTTCCTCACATCAAATTTTCATATAAAATTATGATAGTCTACAAAAAAATTAAAAGAAACATACAAGAAAGTGTATAAAACTAACCTACATTCACCAAATGTTAACTTCCTGCTACATGATTTTATCCTTCACTATAATCTACCTTAATATGTATATTATTCTGGAACACATATAGAATATATATATACACATATATGTATGGAATACACACACACATATACTATATATATATATGTATATATATATATATATATATTTCTGAACCATTTTAAAGTAAGTTTCAGTCATCATTATTAATTAAGAACAAGGGCATTTTCTTCCATAACTATACCATAACACACTAAAAGAAACTTAACACTGATAGAATTTTATTACTTAATATTCCACTTAGAAATGCTGCAAATTATTCCAGAGTCATATATATATATAAATTCAAAATGCAATATAGGATAATAAGATTATGTACAGCATCTGATTGTAGAATTTCATCAGTATCATTTAATAAATAAAAGTGTTCCTTTGTTTTATCGAATATTTTGTAGTTTTAAAAGTAAAATACCCCTTAATCTATGCTTGCCTTATAATTTCCTTATAGTTAAATTTAGGGTAAACATTTTGGGGAAAATACTACATAGGAAATATTGTGGACTTCTTATAAAGGTATGCCAGGGACACATTATATTAGTTTTTCCCATTGTGGTGGTATATTTTATATCTATCCATTGTAAAGGTAATTTTAACTCTTTTTTATAGAATATATTATCTATAGAATCATACTTTAAAGAAGAACAAATATTATCTACCCCAATAACTTTGTACCTAGTAGTTTTAACATGTATTAACAATCCTTTTCTGTATCAATTATTACTTTGTGGTGGCAAATGATAATTCTTATAATGCATCAGTATTCTTATTTTATTAGTTAACATAGTCTGAAAATAATTGTTTTTTTCACCCCTCCCTTTGTTTGTAGATGTGTAAATTTGAATTTGATTTTGGATGAATGGATTCATTTTTTTAAAAAATAACTTAGTGTGTTGTAATTTATTACTGTATCGGTCAGTTTTTGCACAGGAGAAAAAAAAAAGCCAGATCTTTTAACAAAAAAAATTAATGTAAAGAACAATTATTTATATGAAAATGCTAAACAGATAACTAAAAAGTAAATAAAATAAAAATGAAAAACACTACATATTGTAGAAGTAGTGACTGTGTGAAGCAACTACCACTGCAGAACCAAAAAAGAATAAGGATGGCAACTGAATATAAAAGAAATTTGAGTCTGACTGATATTTTTTAAAAAGGGGTAAAGATAGGCAATGTTTTTAAAGGATGGCTAGAAAGAAGACATGTAGAAGAGTAGACAAAATAATGCAGACATTCTACATAATATTATACCGATCCACCATATTGATAACTTTATTTTGATAAAGTTGAAAATGATTTGGGGAGAGTTCCATCTTTGTCAATCGCCTAGAATACTTTTAATAGGATTGGTATCAGTTCCTCTTTGTATGCTTTAGTAGAATTCTGCTGGAAAGCCATCTGGTCCAAGATTTTTTTTTATAGGTAGTTTTCTTATGACATAATCAATTCCTTGATTGTTATTGATCTATTTAGGGCCTCAGTTTCTTTCTTGTTTCAACCTAGGAAGGCTGTGTGATGTCAGAAAGTTCTCCATTACCTTTAGGTTTTCAGGTTTATTTCCACATAATTGTACATAGTAGTAGTCTCTGATAGTCTTTTGTATTTCTTCAGGGTCAGTTGTGACATCATCTTTTGTGTTTCTGATTGAGTTTATTTGGGCTTTCTCTCTCTTTTTCTTGGACAGTCTGGCTAGGGGACCATCTATCTTGTTTATTCTTTCAAAGAACCAGCTTTTGGTTTCATTGATTTTTTATATTATATTTTTGTCTTCTATATCCTGGATTTGGACTTTTATTTTGGTGATCCGGATTCTTCTGCTGAAGTTAGGGTTTTGGTGGTCTCGCATTTCCAGCTTTCTTAGGTGACTTGTTAGGCTGTTAACTTGTGATCTTTCCATTTTCTTCACGTGTGTTTGTAAAGATATGAATTTCCCTCTCACTACTGTTTTCATGCCATCCCAGAGGTTTTGGTAAGATGCTTCTTCATTTTCATTTGTATCCAGGTACATTTTAATCTCTGTTTTGATTTCATCATTGGCCCAGGAGTTGCTTGGCATCACACTGTTTAGTGTCCATGTCTTTGTGGGTTTTGGGGGAACTTTGTTGGTGTTGATATTTATTTTTATTCCACTGTAGCCTGAGAAGGTGCACGGCAAGATTTCAGTCTTATGAAATTTGTGTATACTTGATGTGTGGTCAGTGATATGGTCGATCTTGGAGTACGTTCCATGTGGTGATGAGTAGAATGTATATTCTGTGGTCGTTGGGTGGAGTGTTCTGTAGGTACCAATTAAGTCCATTTATTCAAGAGTCTCATTGAGGTTCTGGGTCTCCTTGCTGACTTTTTGTCTTGATGATCTGTCTAGGGTTGTGAGTGCGGTATTAAAATCCCCAGCTATGATAGTATTACAGTCAATCTCTTTTTTGCCAGGATTGGTGCTTCTATGTTAGGTGAATATATGTTTAGGATGGATATTTCTTATTGACGAATTGAACCTTTTATAATTATATAATGACCTTCTTCATCTTTTTTTAACTTTTGATAGCTTAAAGGGTATTTTGTCCGAGATTAAGATTGCAACTCCAGCTTTCTTTTGTGTTCCATTCCCCTGAAATTTTGTTTCCCATCCTCTTACTTTGTATCTGTGAGTATCTTTTCTGGTAAAATGAGTCTCTTGGAGACAATATATTGCTGCCTCATGATATTTTATCCATTTTGCCATTCTATGTCTTTTCAGTGGTGCATTTAGCCCATTCATATCCAGGCTAACTATTGAAATGTTAGGGTTTATCTTTGTCATGAGGTTCTTATAGAGTTGTTGTATTTGTTTGCTGTCTTTCTTTTGTTTTTTTGGGTTGGTTCATGTGTGTTTTCAATCTTTTTCCTGTACTCTTGTGAAGAACATTGTTGTTCTTTTTCCCTTTTCTTCTGTGTTTAATACTTTCTTTTAAAAAAAAAATTATTATAAAGATGTGGGGTACATTTCAGGGTGAGGTATATAAAACATTGATCATGCAGGTACCCTTGTTCATGTGGTATGTCCCTCCCCTCCCTAGCAGTTTCCCTCAACTGCCAATCCCACCCCTCCCCCTGACAGTTTTCCACTACTGCTAATCGCTTTCTTATAGTATTATAATTGTTCAAGGTCCATTTATGAGTGAAAACATATGGAATTCTGTCCTTTGTTTCTGTGATAAATCACTGAGTAGGAACGACCTCAAATCCATACAAGTTGCTACAAAGTTCATCTATATGTCCTTCTTTATGGCTGCATAATATTCCATCATGTAAATGTACCACATTTTTAAAAATCCAGTCCAGCTTCAATGGGCAACACAGCTGGTTCTATGTTTTTGCTATTGTGAATAGAGCTGCAACAAACATACATGTGCAGATATCTTTTTTGTAGAATGATTTGAGTTCCTCCGGATGTATCTCCAATAGGGGAATTGCTGAGTTATATAGAAAGTCAATTTCTAATTCTTTCAGGATCACCACACTCTCTTCCAAAGAGGTTGCGCTAGTTTGCATTCCCACCAGCAGTGTAGAAGTGTTCCTTTCCCCCACATCCTTGCCAGCATCTGTTGTTATTTGTTTTATTAATGATGGCCATTCTTACTGGGTTAGGTGGTACGTCGGTGTGGTTTTGATTTGCATTTCTCTGATGATGAGTGAAGCTGAGCACTTTTTCATGTGTCTGTTGGCTGCTCGTTTATCTTCTTTTGAGAAGTCTCTATTCATATCTTTTGCTCACTTTTTAAAGGGGCTGTTTGCTTTTTTCCTTTTGGAGTGTTTGAGTTCCTTGTAGATCCTAGATGTTTGGCCTTTGTTGGATAAACAGTTGACAAATATATTTTCCCATTCTGTGGGCTGTCTCCCTGCTCTCTTGATGGTTTCTTTTGCTTTGCAGAAACTCGTCAGTTTAAAGAGGTCCCACTTGTCTATTTTACTTCTTAAGGTATTGGTCTTTAGGGTTCTGAATAGGAATTGGTTCCCAGTTCCAATTTTCATAAGGGTGTCACCTGCGTTGTCTAAGATTTGTAAAGTCTGAGGTTTTACATTTAGATCTTTGTTCCACTTTTTTTATATGGTGATAGGTAGGGGTCTTGTTTCAATCTTCTGCTTGTGGTCAGTACCATTTACTGAATAGGTTCTCCTCTCCCCAGTGGTTGTTGTTGGAGGCTTTGTCAAAGATGAGTTGGTTGAGGAATTGAGGCTTTGTTTCTGGACTCTATCCTGTTCCGTTGGACTATGTGCCTGTTCTTGTTCCAATACAAGGATGTTTTGATTACTGTAGCCTTATAGTAAAGTTTGAAGTCTGGAAGTATGATACCTCCTGCATTGCTTTTTTTACTAAGACTTGTTTTGGCTATTCATGGTAATTTATGTTTCCATATGAATTTCTGTTTTGTCATTTCCAGGTCTGAGAAGAATGATGTTGGTAGCTTAATGGGTATTGCATTGAATCTGTAGATTTCCTTTGTTAGGATGGACATCTTAACAATATTGATTCTTTCTATCCATGAGCATGGAATATTTTTTCATTTATTTCTGTCTTCTTGGATTTCTTTAAACAGTGTTTGGTAATTTTCATTGTAAAGGTCTTTCACTTCTCTGGTTAGGAAGATGCCGAGGTATTTCTTTTTTTTCCTTTTTTTTTCTTTTTTAGTGGCTATTGTGAATGGCATTGTGCTCTTTATTTGGTTCTCTGCCTGCTTGTTGTTGGTGTAAAGGAATGCAACTGTCTTTTACATATTTATTTTGTACCCTGAGACTTCCCAAAGTCCTTTATCAGTGGAAGCAGGTTTTTGACAGATTCTCTTAGATTTTTAAGGTATAGGATCATATCATCATCAAAAGGGATAACTCGACTTTCTCTTGTCCTATTTGGATACCCCTGATTTCCTTCTTTTGTCTAATTGCCTGAGCTAGGACTTCCAACACAATATTGAACAAGAGGGGTGAGAGCGGACAGCTTCGTCTTGTTCCAGTTTTCATGGGAAATGATTCTAGTTTCTGTCCATTTAGCAATATGTTAGCTGTGTGTTTGTCGTAGATGGCACTTGCTATTTTGGGAAATGTTCCTTCTATACCAAGGTGTTTGAGGGTTTTTATCAAGAAAGGATGTTGAATTTTATCAAAAGCTTTTCCTGCATCTAATAAGATAATCATGTGGTTCTTGCTTTTGCAACTGTTGATGTTTTTAATGACATTTATGGTCTTGAGAATGTTGAACCAGTCCTGCATCCTGGGGATGAAGCCTATTTGTCCATGGTGGATCACTTTTGAAATGTGTTTTTGGATCTGATTTGCTAGAATCTTATTGAAGTTTTTGCATCTATGTTCATAAGGGATATTGGCCTGTAGTTCTCTTTCTTTGTTGGATCTTTACCCAGTTTGGGTATCAGTGTAATGTTAGCTTCATAAAATAATTTGAGGAGAATTCCATCTTTCTCAATTGCTTGGAATACTTTCAATACGATTGGTATCATCTCCTCCTTGTACGTTTTGTAGAATTCTGCTGGAAAGCCGTCTGGTCCAGGACTTTTTTTTTTTGCAGGTAGTTTTTGTATGACAGAATCAATTTTATGAGTTGTTATTGGTCTATTTAGTGTCTCAATGTCTTCTTGTTTTAACCTGGGGAGGTTGTGTGATGTCAGAAAGTCCTCCATTTCATCTAAGTTATCAAGTTTGTTTCCATATAGGTGTACATAGTAATCTCTGATAATCCTTTGTATTTCTTGAGAGTCAGTTGTGATTTGATCTTTTGTATTTCTGATTGTGTTTATTTTGGCTTTTTCTCTCTTTTTCTTGGTCATTCTGGCTAGGGGGGTCCATCAGTTTTGTTAATTCTTTCAAAGAACCAGCTTTTTTGTTGTTGATGATGTTTTCTATGATATTTTTGTTCTCTATGTCTTGTATTTGGGCTCTTATTTTTGTGATTTGGATTCTTCTACTAAAGTTGTGGTTTTGGTGCTCTTTCTAGCTCCCTTAGGTGATTTGTTAGGCTCTCCACTTGTGATCTTTCCATTTTCTTTATGTGTGCTCATAGAGATATAAATTCCCCTCTTAGAACTGATTTCACGGCATCCCAGAAGTTTTAGTAAGATGTCTCTTCATTTTCATTTGTTTCCAGGAATCTTTCAATTTCTTCTTTGATTTCAGTGTTGACCTATTCGTTGCTCAGCATCATGCTGTTTAGTGTCCATATCTTTGTGGACTTTGGGGAAAAGTTGTTGGTTTTGATATTTATTTGTATTCCACTGTGGTCTCAGAATACGCATGACACTATTTCAATCATATGGAATTCACTTATGCTTGATTTATGGCCAAGGATGTGATCGATCTTTGAGTATGTTCCATGTGGTGTTGAGTAGAATATACATTCTGTGGTTGTTGGGTGGAATAATCTGTAGGTATCCACTCAGTCCATTTGGTCAAGTGTCAAGTTTAGGTTCTGGATCTCCTTGTTGATTTTTTTGCCTCGATAATCTAGCTAGGGCTGTCAGTGGGGTATTAATTCCCCTGCTATAATAGTGTTAGAGTCACTATCTTTTTTTAGTTTATTTAGTAATTGTTTTATAAATGCTGGTGCTCCTGTGTTGGGTGCATATATGTTTAGGATTGATATTTCTTGTTGATAGATTGAACCTTTTATCATTATGTAGTGTCCTTTTGCATCTTTTAAAATTTTTGATAGCTTAAAGGTTGTTTTGTCTGATATTAAGATTGAAACTCCTGCCTTCTTTTGTGATCCATTTGCCTGGAAACTCGTTTTCCATCCTTTGACTTTGACTCTTTGTGCATCCCTTATAGTGAGATGAGTCTGCTGGATACACCAAATAATGGGTCATGGTTTCTTATTCAGTCCACCATTCTGTATCTTTTCAGTGGTGCATTTAGTCCATTCACATTCAGGCTAATTATTGGAATGTGGGAGTTTATCCCTGTCATGAGGTTCTTATAGAGTTGTTGTTGTTCTGTTTATTTATTGTCTTTCCTTTGGTTTTTGGGTTGATTCATGTGTGTTTTCAATCTTTTTCCTGTACTCTTGTGGAGAACATTTTTGTTCTTTTCCTCTTTTCTTCTGTGTTTAATACTTTCTTAATAGTTTCTTGTAGGAGTGGTCTAGAGGCAGCGTACGTTCTTAGGGATTGGATGTCTGGGAAAGATTTTAATTCTCCCTCACTGATGAAGCTTAGCTTGGCTGTGTAGGTTATTCTTGGTTGAAATTGTTTATCTTTGAGAACTTTGAATATTGGACTCCAAGCTCTCCGAGGCTGAAGGGTATCTGTAGATAAATCTGCTGCTATTTTGATTTGTCCCCCCGGTAGGTAGTCTGACCTTTTTCTCTTGCTGCTTTTAGGATTTTCTCTTTTATGCCTACTTTGTTCAGGTGAATTACTATGTGCCTAGGAGTTGGTCTTCTCATTTATTGTCTTGCAGGGGTTCTCTGAATCTCTTGTGTTTAAATTTTTGCATCACTGGTGAGGTGAGGGAAGTTTTCTTGAATAACTTCATGGTATTTTTGTTCCAGGGTGATCTCTGTCTCTGTTTCTGCTGCAGGAAGTCCAATTACTCTTAGGTTCATTCTCTTGAAGTAATTGCTCATCACTTGAAGGTTTTGTTCTGTCTTTTTAAGCTTATTTTCTATGGTTTGGACAGTTTGGTTTAGTTCTATATTTTGGTATTCAAGTTCTGAGATTCTGTCTTCTGCTTGGCTAATTCTGCTTTCCATGCTTATTAGTTTGTCATTTATTTCAATCACAGTATTCTTTACTGCTGCTATCTCAGTTATCAACTCCTTCATATTTTCCTCTTATCTCTCTTCAATTCTTTTTATTCTCTCTATTAATATCTTGATGTCTGGGTTCGTAGTATGTGACCAGTCATTTTGGGGGCTCTTAATTGTTTGCATTCCAAAGTCAATTTTCTCATGATATGATCTCCCAGGTGTCTGCGTGAGACCTATGGTCTTCTTTTTGTTTTTCTTCTTTTGTGTAGATTTACCTCCCCGCTTTTTCCTTTTCCCCCAACTTCTTTAAATCTGTTGTTCAAATCTAGGACATACAATCATACAGACACACAAGGTGACCAATCTTCTTATGATGTACTATTCCCCTACACAGACATGAGGTCTTAGATCCCTAGTTGAAAGCTGGGCAGAGCTGGGTGGAGGTGGGTGTAGCAATGCAGGTCTCTGCCTGGTCACAGGGCTCCAGATGATCTCTGGTTCTACCATAGCTGGGTCCAGCTGGGGGAGGCAGAGTGTGAGATAGCTGGGCACTGCAGATCAGCGTGTCACATGTGGCTTGGGCCTCTTTTTCTTTCTTTGTTCTTAGGTCCCAAGCCGGAGGCTGTGCAGAGCTGGGTGGAGCTCATGAGGCAATGCAGGTCTCTGCCTGGTCTCAGAGCTCTAGCTGTTCTCTGGTCCTGCTGCGGCCAGGGGCGAGTTAGGGGGAGTGGATTTCAAGACTGCTGGACGTTGCTGGTCAGTGTAGTGCAAGATGGCTGGAGGCGGGGCAGTGCATCTGACAAGGGAGCCTGAATTTCCACCGGAGGGAGCTGCTGGCCTTCCTGGGCAATGGAGGCTTGGGGTGGGGTGGGGTGCTGCAGCTGGGGAGGGAGCTGGAGCTCCAGGGGTGGCAGAGTCTTCTGGGAACGGTGGGACATTGCAACCCCGAGCTCTGTGGGACAGGAGTCGAGGGCCTTCAGGGATTAGGTCAGGGTCAGGGTGGGGCGCTTCAGCCAGGGAGGGAGCCAGGAGCTATGAGGGGCGAGTACCAATGGCCTCCGTGTTTGGCGGTGGCTTGGGGTGGGGTGGGGCAGGGTATTGCAGCCAGAAAGGGAGCCCGGAGCTCCGAGGGGCGGGAGTGAGTGCCTCCATGGGCAGCATTTGATAAAGTTTAGGGAGGAGCAAGAAACAAGAATTTTAATGCTGTAGTTAAACCTTTGAAAACTGTATGGTGATAGGTAAAATAAATTTTACAAAAGATCAAACTTCTCTACCACAGTGATCTTCTGGGGGTCCAATGGAAATAGAGTGCCTGTTTCCTCACAAATTAAGTAACAAAATATGTTTTTCAGGTTTTGAATTTTTGCTTTGCTGATTCATACAAAATGATAGTTTTAATTTGAACTTATTTTATCATGACTGAATCTTAAATATTGTCATGTGTTTAGAGGCTATTTTTATCTTTTTCTGTGAATCTTTTATTTTATCTTTTGCTTATTCTCAGAATTTTGTTTTTTTCTCTCAATTGTAAAGAATACAATTTTTTTTCAGTTTTTAATATTTTAGATGATGCTAGTTACACTAAGAAGAGACAGATTGAAAGAGCTTGTTCTCACCCACGGGTCAAAAATCTAAAGGAGGTGTATTTAATTTCCTTGGCCTTTTTGGTAGATAGATATTACAAGGGAAAGAAAGTAGTTCTTTGAGATTAAAACTCTGACCAACTGCTTTCTTCCACCTGAAAATTCTTCTAATAATAAAATTGTGACTTTGGGATGCCATTTAATAAAATTAAAATTTACCTTATAGATTCCAAACAGATATTTTGTATATAGCAGCTTTGAATGGTAAATTGATGCAGTCAATTGTTTGCTGTACATTTTTAATCAGAGGATTCAGGTATTATCTGGACAATATCAACTACTTTCATATTTTATGTAGCTCTTTGAGATGACTCACTCGATCTGAAAAATGCTATGATGAACTGATGAAGGTTTTTGACAGAAGCTATTCTATAAAATGTATAAAGCTGGAGTTATATAGTTGAATGCTGCCATGAAGTCAGGAGCTGTTGTGGTTTGCATACTCGCAACCATCTACATGTTAAGACATACACCAAGAAATCTCTATACTCAATGTTTGGGACATCTTTAGACTCTAACCATATTCCAAGATCTATTTTTTCATCTCCTTTTCAGTGGATTTATTTGAAGGCATATCCTTAAAACAGATGTAGAAAAAAGTTAGATCATAGTCAATTAAAGTCATGAATCTTTTAAAGGTAAGGGCAAAAATCTAATGCAGATACTAATTATAAAATCTGAGACACTGCTACTTTAACAAGATCCTGAAATAAAAAGGTAACCTGAGCACATTGGGCACATTGAGTACATTGGGGTAGAACATTTTCTGATTCGTCACCCATATAACAATCACAGAAATCAGCATAATTTTATACTTTTATTAGTGTTGGATAAGTGGGTAAATCCAGAAATAAACATGGCAGTGTCCTTGCTCTTACTCTAAAGGATGTAACAGTAGATATATACAACAGGTGAACATAATTATAATGCAAGGCATAATCTGTAGTACTTAGTGACAAACTCTCAACAATTTATAAAAATGAAATATCACTCTTGATAGGGGTAATTATGAAAGCTTCATGAAATGGATAACATTAAAGTCATAGACTCAAAAAAAGAGAATGAGGGAAAAAAATATAAGCAAAATACATCAGGTAGGAAAACACTAAAATGTGTTGAAAATTGATCTTTGGATTGGAAAACAAGAGAGAAACAAAATTTAGCACTGCAAAGACATATGATGTGAGATGTGAAATATTCTCAGCGATGTAGAAACCTGGAGATAACTTAGACTATCACAATAACTTAGGTAAACAGTAATAGAACCTTTGACCAGATCATGGGATTGAAGAGTATTTTTTTTTAAAAGGAGAATGTGTGTTTCATGAACATTCCCATTGTGGATCATATAGTTCTTGGTCACAAATAAGACATATGGGGAAGGCAAAGAGGCAAACACTAAGGTGGGAAGATGAAGTGAGGAAAAATATGATAATAATTTAATAATGTGACCTATTACAGTGGATGAAAAACAGTGAATGGTTTCTGAATATAGTAAGTCAATATTGTTACTTTTCTGTCAGTACTTACCCTAATTTAATAGTGCTTTTATTGTGCATTTTCTTAATTAGTTTGGCTTATGCTTTAAAATATATCCTGCATAATGATAGTGGAAACAAACGTCCAAGAAATTATCAGTAAGTAGTATAAGAAAAATAAAAACAAATGCAAAACTTTGTAGATCAACTAGATCTTCTTGTTTCTCTTGATAGTTTTTATCCCCCACATCATTACAAACTGATTAAGTCATGTTTTAAAAATAGTTTTATTAAAGTAAATGGGTATCTCTTCTTATATGGGCACTAATCCCATCCTGGGGTTCCCACCCTCATTGCCATCTGTATCTAAACCCAGTTGTCTTTCAAAAGCCCCATCTACAAATACCATCTAGTTGAGTTTTAGGACTTCAACATAAAAATTTCAGGGGACACAATTAAGTTTATAGCACTGAGTATAGAATTATAGGTACTATTTTTTCTTTTCTTTTTTTTTTGAGTTGGAGTCTCACTCTGTCGCCCAGACTGGAGTGCAGTGGCCGCTCCCTCGATCTGCTGGGCTCCTGTGATCCTTCTGCTTCAGCCTTCCAAGTAGCTGGAATTACAGGCGTGCGCTACCACACCCGGCTAATTTTTTGATTTATTGTAGAGATGAGGTCTCACCAAGGGTCTCGAACCCACGGGCTCAGGCAATCCTCAGCCTCCCAAGGCGTGGGATTACAAGCTGAGCCACCGAGCCTGGCTAGGTACTTTTTTTTTCTTTCAGCACTTTAAAAGTTGCCCCAGTGCTTTCTGGCTTCTATATATTCTATCAATAAGTCTTTTTTTGTTGTTGTTGTTTGTTTGGTCATTGTTCCTGAATGTAGCATGTCTTAATTTCTGGGTGCTTATAAGATTTTCTCTTTGTCGCTGGTTCTCAGAAATTTGATTAGTGCTATAGTGTAGTTTCCTTCATGTTTATTGTGATTTTGGTATGTGAATATTCATCTATCTGTGGGATTTTTTTAATCAAATTTAGAAAATTGTCTGCCATGATTTTTTTCAAACATTTTTTCCTTTTTTTCTGATGTCTCGCTCATTCTTCAAGAAGTCCAATTATAGGCTCATTAGATTCCTTGAAGTTGTTATACAGCTCCCTGATGCTCTATTCATTTTATAAGAATTTCCTTTCTTTCTATGGCAATTTTGGAGAGTTTCTATGGCTGTGCCCTAAAGTTCACTAATCCTTTTTCTTTGCAATGTCTAATCCACTGTTAATCACATCTAGTTTATTTTATTTCAGACTACAGTTTTCACTTCTAGAAGTTTAGTATGGGTCTTTATATATATTTCATGCCTCTACTTAACTTTTTGAACATATGGATTGCAGTTAGAATAGCTGATTTAATATCTTTGTTCTCTCTGTTCTGACATCTGTCAGTGCTGGTTTAGTTTCATTTGATTGTTTTACCTCCCTCCTTTTTATGAGTCATATGTTCCTGCTTCTTTCAGTGCCTGTTAATTTTTTTATTGGATATCAGATATCAAAATTTTTACCTTCTTAAATTTTGAGTATTTATATATTCCTATAAATATTCTTGGGCTCTGTTCTGTGATTCAATAACTTGGAAACAGTTTGATTCTTTCAGCTCTTGCTTTTAAGATTTCTTAAATGAAACCCAGAACACTTCTCAGCTGAAGCCTAAATATTTCTGACTACTGGGTAAGTATAGGATAAGAAAAATGACAATAGTGTACACAATAGTTTATGGGTCAATCAGGTCCTGGTATGTTTCTGAGTGCTACTTTGGCCTTGATCAGCATCTTTACAACTGATTTAAAAGTCATCTTTAATGATAAACTACGGTATTTATGTCAAATCTTTCAGACTCAATGAGTACTGTTGCTTTTATGTGTATATAAATAGAGAAGATAAAACGCATCTATTGGCATGGTGCACAGTAGACTTTTTTTTACCTGCCCCTCCCAGAGTAGACTTTAAAAATAATTTTCTGAATATGTAAAAATGTTTCCTAAAATTACGAGGTCATCTCCCACTATGGTGTGTCATTTTGCTTACTCCACAATGAAAATTCTGGTTTTCCAGGGGTAGCTAATAGAATATAAATTTGCTAGGCTCAGTGGCTCAGCCTGTAACCCTGCACCTTTGGGAGGTTGAGGTGAGTGGATTACCTGAGCCTGTGGGTTCAAGATCCGCCTGGGCAGCGAGACCTCATCTCTACAATAAATCAAAAAATTAGCCAGGCGTGGTAGTGCATGCCTGTAATTCCGGCTACTTGGAAGGCTGAGGCGGAAGGATCGCCAGAGCCCAGCAGGTCGAGGCTGCACTCCAGTCCGGCGACAGAGTGAGACTCCAACTCAAAAAAAAAAAGAATATAAATTTATTTTGCGTACCCTGAATTCGCCTAAGATACTATGCCTGCAAGATGTAGTTTTATTTCAAAGCAATTTATACATTATAGCATATATTAAAATTGTCTCTAATTTATTGACTTTTAGCTAAGGAAGCATAAAATATTAAACAATATCCTAGATATTATAAATGAAAAATTAATTTGTCTCTTTATTTCTAGCCCACATTTTTAGCTCGGTAAGTGATATAGTTTGAATGCTTGCCCACTGCACCTCCCAATCTCATGTTGAAATTTCATCCACAATGTTGAGGTAGGGGCTAGTGGGAGGTGTTTGAGTTTGGGGGTGAAGTGAATGTTCACCACTTTATTAGTTCCTATGAGAACTGATTGTTTTAAAAAAAATGGACACCTTATTACCCTCTCTTCCATCCTCTCTCTCCATAGGATGCCTGCTCCTCTTTGCCTTCTGCCTTGAGTGGAAGCTTCCTGAAGCCCTCATCAGAAGCAAATGCTGACACCATGCTTCCTATACCGTCAGTAGAGCTGTGAGCCAAAAATCTTCTTTCTTCATAAATTACCCAGCCTTGAGTATTCCTTTATAGTAAAACAAACAGACTAAGTCAGAAAGTAACACTGGCAATGATGTTCAGAGATGAGGAAGGCTGTCTTGACGCTTCTCTCACATCCGTTGATAACCACTATGCCAGTTATGATCACTGATGTTGCCATCTGGAGGAAGCCTGAGAAGAGCCACCCAAACTGAATTCTTAGTAGTAAAAAAGAAGAAAAAGATAGAGAGATACTTTTAGAATCAACCAGAAAAGCTGAATTTTGTTTCATTAACTGCCAAGACCTGTAACTGCTAAGCGTTATCTTCTTTTTATAGGTGGCAGAACTGATGACCGCTTGGAGGCTTTATAAAGGTGGGAATGAAATTCAGATGTAGTCACTCAAGTGTTCCTGAAATCAAATACCAACTCTTACATCATCCTTACTGTCTCATTTCTTTCATTTCTGTAATACCGAAAAAAAAAAAAAAAAGGCATTGGTTAGAGAGAAGAGGTTTTTAAAAATTCATTAATTGATGCATTCATTCATTTATTTATAACTTGTTTACTTATTCATTTGTATAAAATTATGACGCTGATATGAAGCTTCTGATACATTATTAAACATACTTGATAATTTAAAAAATTTTTCCATGTCATAAGAATTTGTGATTTTATTAATCAACTGACTAGCATCGCTAGTGTCACTCAAAAGCTTATAAAAGCAACTGGCAAATGGAGTAAATGAAAACTATCAAATCAGTAGTGCTAATGATTACTATCAGTTGCACATGAATGTTGAAAATTCCTGAACAAAGAAGCATAATCAGTTTTACCTTGAGAAGAAATGTTTTATATTTATATAATTACTTCTTTTTTTTTTTTTGAGTCGGAGTCTCACTCTGTCGCCCAGTCTGGAGTGCAGTGGCCACTCCCGGCCACCGCAGCCTCGCCTGCTGGGCTCCGGCGATCCTTCCGCCTCAGCCTTCCAAGTAGCTGGAATTACAGGCATGCGCTACCACGCCCGGCTGATTTTTTGATTTATTGAAGAGATGAGGTCTCGAACCCGCGGGCTCAGGCAATCCACTCACCTCAGCCTCCCAAAGGCACGGGATTACAGGCTGAGCCACCGAGCCTGGCTTAATTACTTCTTTTATAGTACTTATTTCATTGTACTGACACTAACTTTTAATATCTGTCTCCTCAATTAGTGTGTTTCTTAAGGAAAGCAACTGTTTCTTATTTATATATCTGAGTTCCCATACAGTTCCTACTACATAATTAATGCTCTTTTTTATTAATTATATATTGCTGTGCTCGAAAATATATTTGCTAGATAGATTAGTACAGTAGCAACATCTGCCTACTTTGGTAAATAACATTCAAGCAAGTAAGACCAGGTCATCTCAAAGTGTATCAGATTTAATTGTAATAATTATTTGTCATTGAAGAATTTTTTTTTCCTCAGGCTGATTGTGATGATTAGGTATCCAACCCCAAATGTTGTGTAATGCTTAACTTCTAATGCCAACACTGTTATGGAGAAAATAAATATAAAGTGTATGCAATGATGTATATAAGGTAACTCATTCTTCACTGATCCTTTCTAATGCTTATGATGCTTCTATGGCACTTAAGAGATTTCGTGCCATAATATGAATGCTACGAATCATATTGCTTTTTTCTCCCCTTTTGTGTGTACCGATTTTATTTCTCATGTGTATGCTGCCTAAATAGACTATTTATTTCCTTTCAGATTTTTTTTCTAATACCCTACAATTCTTCACAGAAAACTACCTTCAGAATTCTTGGAAGGTTCACCAGTGAAAAACTCCAGTGAAAACTGAGAGGGGCAAAAGTTGAGAAACTTAGAAATCCCACCTGGGGCTTATCCAGCATCTCTTCCTTGTTCTCATCTATGTCAAATAGCTCAGTCTCTGGTAACAAAATCTGCTCTATTTTGTTTCTCTAGCACTAGCAAGAGTCACAGCTCCTACTGTGTATATTTTTTGAGTTGTTTGTTCCTTTGGCTCTTCCATCTTCTGTACAATCATTTACCATCACTAAAATTCCTCTATTTTTAAGACTTTGAAGTGATCTCTGCCTTCTTAATTAATATACGTATCCAAATACAGAACTCTACATAGTTCCAAAGATATCAATTAATAGAACATATTCCCTAAAATTAATATATGGTAAGACTCTTTTTTGACTAATTAAAATTAAAATCATTTTGTGGGCATCAGGTCTTGTGATTGTGAATTATCTTAAACTGTTTAAGTTGCATGTTCAATGTCCAGTCTTAAGAAACTAAGCACGTATAAACTAAAGATATTAGTCACCTTTTTATTAATCAGATAGGAAGCATGTGTGTGTGCGCACGTGTGTGTGTGTGTGTGTGTGTGTGTGTTGTGTGTTTTAACCTGATCAAAAGAACTCTACTTGCTGATTATTTTTTTTAAAAAAAGATTTATTATTAAGCTTCAGACACTTTATTTTTTAAGTTAAAAATATTATGAAGACATTTCATTTACTGAGTTTTTAACTAGGAGATAGCTTTTCTGAAATGATGTGGTTATTTTCTTTGCAATTTGTGCATTAGAATCAATATGCTTAAAAACCTTATTACCCCAAAATATTTTATTAAAAACATTACCCTGAATCCAAATCACATGTGTGCTAAATAAAATCTGCAAATATTTAGACAATTCTTTAATATCACAAGATGCCATTTTCTGGTATATAAAGAGACCCACCCATAAAAAAAGAGAGAAACAATTTATAATCTATTCTCACTAAAAAGTTACACTTATTAAGACTTCTGATAACATTAAGGGAAGCTGCTAATTCAATAAATGCTGACTAATTCAATGATGCTGACTAATATTTTATAGGGTTCAACCAAGAAAATGCTCATAAATGATGGTTAATGGAGTCTGACTTTGCTCAACTATTATTTTTTATTATTTATTTCCTTTGGAGAGTGAGACTATGAAATCTTTTTGGTGGCTATAGCTGGTGTCAGCTGTTCTTTAAATAGGTCCCTGGCTGCTCAAAAGATTTTCTGAGTGTTGTTGTGTTCCCCAGATATATGCCAAAGCTCACATAGTCTTCTCTATGAGTGGGCAGGGAAAGATTCCACTTAAGATAATTTTCTAGTTACCATTGTTCTGTAAGCAAATACTTTTACCAACCCAATAGAATATTTAAAAAAAAAACATTTTTAAAATCTGATATTGACTTGAGAGTAAGCTATGAAGAATATGAAAAACAATTATGAAAGAATAAACTGTAAAATGCACTTTTCCACCCGTTGTCTGTGGGGGAAAAAGATAAATCAGACAATTTTCTGATATGGGTGAGGACATTTTGGGGAAAAGTTCCTTTCTGAATTTTTTAGCTTTGTTTCTTCCAAAATATATAAAGCATACTTTTCTTCTAAAAATTTATAAAGTGTTAGATAACATTTCCTGAGAGGGACCGCAACAGAAAACTTTGCTATCTGAAATATTTATTATTAAAAAGCTAACAATGTTTTCTTTTTAAAAATTAGAAGATAAAGACTGAACACTATAGAACCTAGAGAGCAAACCACTGGCAATTAGGAATATCTCAACATAAATTTCTCTAAAAAATGTTGCCTATGTCAAATTCAGATCTGACAGGGCAAGTCAATAATACTACTATCACTGAGTCACCAATGCACTCTCACTGGATTATTTTAATTTCAAAGTTTATTTTAACCTTAGTGTGGTATAACTGATATACAATAAACCGCATATATTTAAAAGTCATAATTTGTTTTTACATACTTATACACCCAAACAGTCATTACTTCATCCAAGATGGTAAACATATATACCATCCCCAAGGTTTTTCCCTATGTCTATTTGTAAATGCTCTCACCCACTGTAGTCCCAGGGCAACTACTGATTTTTTCTGTGACTCTGAATTGGTTTTCATTTTAGAATTTTATGGGAGTACACAGTATTTAGTCTTTTTTAAAAATTGTTTATAATAAAGATGTGGGGTACATTTCAGGGTTAGGTATACAAACTCTGATCATGCAGGTACCCTTCCTGACGAGGTATGCTCCTCCCTCCCCTAGCAGTTTCCCTCAACTGCTAATCCCACACCTCTTCTTATTAGTGTTTTTTTTTAGACTCGTTTCTATCTCTCATAATAATTACTTCAAGTTTCATCCTTGTTAGTATGTATATCAGTAGTCTGCAGGTGTTTTACTGAAAAGTATTATTTCATTATATGAATATACTAAAATTTGTTTGCCTAGTCACCTGTTAGTGAACAAATGGGTTGCTTCTACTTTGCGGATGTTAAAAGTAAAGCTTCTATCAACATGCAATTCAGATCTTTGTGTAGACATATGTTATTGTTTCCTTTTGGTGAATGCCTAGGAGTGAAAAGAATTGTATGGTAAACTCATGTTTATTTTTCTTTTAATACATTTTCTTTCAAAGGGGTTGCACCATTTTAAAGTCTTACTAGTAGCATATAAGAGTTCTAGTCCCTCCATATCTTCACCAATACTTGCATTGTGTCTTTTTATTTTAATCATTCTAAAGAAGTAGTGTCTCATTATAATTTTATGCTACATTTATTTGATTACTGATGACAGTGAAATCTTTTTATGTGCTTTTGGTAATTTACATATCTTCTTTTGTGAAGTGTATATTCAAATATTTTGCTATCTATTTCGTATGTATTTGTCTTATTATAAGTTGTTTGAGATATTTAAAAATTATATATATATATATTCTAAATAAATGAAATTTATTCATTTGATATTTGTGGGATATTTTCTCCCAATATGTGACGCTTTTTCATTTTCTCAATAGTGCATTTCGAACAGAAAATTCCTAAGTTTTCAATTATAAATTTTCCAATTTACAAATTTTTAAAGACTACTCATTTATTTATTGAGTTAAGGTTTTGCTCTGTTGCCCAGTCTGGAGTGCAATGGCATGATCACTGTTCACTGCAGCTTCAAACTTCTGGGTTCAAGTAATCCTCATTTCTTGGCCTCCTGAGTAGCTGGGACTACAGGCACATGACATCACGACCAGCTAATTTTTAATTTTTTTTTTTTTTTTTAGAGTGGTGCCTTGCTATGTTGTTCAGGGCAGTCTTGAATATCTGCACTCAAGTACTCCTCCTGCCTTGACCTCCCAATGTGTTGGGATAACAGTTGTGAGCCACCATGTCCGGCCACTTTATTCTTAAAATCAGTTTCAGGTAATAGCAAAATTGAGAAGTAATTACAGAGATTTCACATATATCCTCTCTCCACCTACATATATAGTCTTCTTCCCTCCCTACTTCTCCCACCAGAATGGTACATTTGTTACAATTGATGGAACTACATCATAATCACAAAAAGTCCATAGTTTGCATTATGGTTTACAAAAAGAAGTTTATAGTTTGAGTTATTGGTAATGGACTTTCTATCTGTTTGAATAAATGTATAATAACATGTATCCACTATCATGATATCATGAGAGTAGACATGTATCATGACATCATACAAGTATTTTTACTGCACAAAGTAAATCCTCTGTGCACTGCCTATTCATCCCTCTCCATCCCAGGTCCTGGAAACCACTGATCTCTTTGCAGTCTCTGTAGTTTTGCCTTGTGACACATACCCATAGTTGGAACTATACAATATGTAGGCCTGTAAAATTGGCTGTTTCGCTGAGTATATGCATTTGCATTTTAAGTTCTTCCATATGTTTTCATTGCTTGATGATTCCTTTATTTTTAGTACTGAATAATATTCCATGTTCTGGATATCCTACAGTTTAGTTGTTTGTTCTCCTAATTAAGAACACTTCAGTTGATCTAAGCTTGGCAATTATGAATAAAGATGCTATAAACATGCGTTTGCATATTTTTGTGTGGATATAACTTTTCAACTCCTTTGGGTGGGAACCAAGTAGTAATGACTTTTTTATTTTGTATTTCGTGCTTTTTGTGTTTTTAGAAATTTTTGTCTAATTCCAAATATTTCTACTTCATTTTCCCCTAGAAGCTTCATAATCTTTGGGTTTGTATTTATATTTGTGAACATTTTAGGGTTTTTTTTGTTATACTAGGGTTTTATTTTAAACTCTCAAGCTAATATTTAAATCATGTTTTACCTCCTTGTCATTTATACAATCATATTTACAAGTCCCTGAGGTCATCTGTCATCTCTGTAATTTTTAAAAATATAACTTTATTTTAATAACTTTAAGGGTAGAAATGATTTTTGGCTACAAGGTTGCTTTGTATAGCAGTGAAGAAGTTTGGGTTTTAAGTGTACCTGTCACCCTCATTAGTGCATATTTTATTCAATGGGTAATTTTTCATTTCTCTCCCGTTCCTGTCTTCCCCCTTCTGAGTCTCCAATGTCTATTATACCATTCTCTATGCTTTTGCAGACTGTTATCTTAGCTCCCATTTACAGGTAAAAACTTGTGGTATTTGGTTTCCTATTCCTGCATTACTTTACTTAGGATAGTGGTTTTCAGTTCCATCCAAGTTGCTGCAGAAGACATCACTTTGGGATGTCTTTGGGAATGGTAGGACCTCTACCACTGCCAGGAGCTTTCCTATCTTCTTAATAAAATTCCTTTCTCTCCACACCCCCAAAAGAAGCATTATTTTATTCCTTCTTATGGTTGAGTATCATTCCATGGTGTGTGTGTGTGTGTGTGTGTGTGTGTGTGTGTGTGTGTGTGTGTGTGTGTAATGTTCATTATCTACTGATCAGTTGATAGACATTTAGGTGATTCTACATCTTTGCAATTCTAAATTATGTTGCTATCAACATGTGAGTGCAGGTATCCTTTTAGTATTACAACTTATGTTCCTTTGGTTAGATTCCTGGATCTATTTTTAGTTCTTTGTGAAATCTTCATACTGATTTTTACAGAGGTTGTACTAATTTATGTTCTGACGAACAGTGTATAAACATTTCCTTTTCACCATATCCACACCAACATCTACTGTTTTTTGATTTTTTTAGTAATGGTCATTATGACTGGTGTAAGGTGGTATCTCACTGTGGTTTTAATTTGCATTTCCCTGATGATGAGTGACATTGAGCACTTTTTCATTGTTTGTTGGCTATTTGTATATCTTCTTTTGAGAGAAGCCTGTTTGTGTTATTTGGAAATTTTTTAATGGAGTTATTTGTTTTTTCTTGTTTATTTGTTTGATCTCTTTGTAGATTCTGGATGTTGGTTTTTTTCAGATGTGTTGTTTGTGAATATTTTCTCCCAGTGTGTCAGTTGCCTATTTACTCTGTTGATTATTTCTTTTGCTATGCAGAATCTTTGCTATGCAGAATCAGTTCATTTAAATCCCACTTATTTATTTTTGTTTTTGTATCATGTGTTTTTGGGGTCTTAGCCATAAATGTTTTGTCTATGCCAATTTCCAGAAGCACCTCTGCAATTTTTATGTATCTGAACTTCATACTCTTTATATAACTACCTTCTCAAACTTATAAATTGGAGATAAGAGTTTGTAATAGAATATTACATAATTATTAAAATCTCAATTACTATCATGGTAGCTCTTGAGCACTAATTCAGTACCAACAATTTTTACTTGTTATTTCATTTACTCTTTCCAACAAATTTATTAAACATACTACTATATTATTCCCATTTCAAAGATGAGAGAATTATGACTTAGAGAATTAAAATAACTTGTCCAAGTGTGCACATTTAGTAATTGGCAAAGCTACAAACTGAACACTATTTTGTCTGTTGCAATGCCAACTTTTTAAAGTATTGCTATTTGATCCTTTTGAAATGCCAATTTTTGAAACTCTGACGTACCTTCAATTTACTTCTGAAACACTTCAACATCATCTGGAATCAAACACATCTATCAATATGACCTCCCCTGTGGCCTTCCAAAGTGGAGACTGCTTATTTTCCTCAAGTTTTACATATTTAAGAGCATTTCTCTAGTTTTCTCTTTCCAGACTCACATTGTTTGCTCTCTCTCAAATATGTCTTTCCCATGGTTTTTCCCATATTGGTTGAATATTTTGGCTCTAACTCACAATTGTTTTATTCAGACAAAAATCTCAAAATGACTGGAAAAATATGTAGCATGCTTATCAAGCACATGCATTGTCTAGACACTGGGCTATGTAATTTTTATAATGATAGCTTCTAATCCTTAACAATCTTATGAAACATGATAATTATTATTATAATTTTACAAATGAGGACACTGAAACAGTAATCACTAATTTGGCCATAGTTACAGAAATGATGGAGCCACTGTTTAACCTGGGTTGGATCTTCCTACATTGCTTATGCTCAACTCTCTAACAGTATAACTGAAAAAAGTAATAACTTTTTCAAGATAGGAAGTCTATTGAGCAAAGTTTTCTTTTGCAAATGAACACAGTGGATTTTTTGAACTTGTGGGAAGAGTGTTCAGCATCCCACAAGGATAAACAGTATCTTCTGACAAAAATAAGTTAATGAGACCTTGAAGAAAACTTAGGGAAATTGGATATATAACAGAGAAAATAGATAATGGTTTCTATTAAGAGTGACCACTGTTTCAACCTGGCCTCAGGTTGAAGCCTTACTCCTAGCAAGTATTTGTATGGTAGAAGTAAATTAATTCTCATGAACAAGAATTTCCATGCTTCAGCCTAAACTGTCTTCACTCAAAAAGGAGAGAAATCTCATTCTTCATTCATTTTTAGTACCATTTCATTTTCTTCCTGAGAATAACTGAAAATGGTAATGTACATTTTTTTTAAGAAAATCATGACCCTCAAACCTCCTTAACACACTCAGGCAATCAGACTCTTGTAACTCAAAACAAATCAATCACACTACTTCACAGTACAATACCCTAATCTAAGTTATTCAATCTTAGTTTGTAAAATGTCAGGACTCCATCAGTCTAGTTCAGATAACAATAATTTCAGTCTAATCTAGTTTTTTGTCACATACTTTCTGTCAGTTTAATATGGAAGTAATGTTAAACAATTATATACCTTTTTCCCTCAGTTTTGCAAATTTCTGAAAACAAATACCTTGAACTGACTTCCTATTTTTCCTCAAAATTTATATCCTCAGCATTGATATAATCATCAATAACATAATTAAAGTCAGAAACATCTTGAGAATTAATCTAAACTATTTTTTAGATAAGAAAATATGTCTGTCTATGGTGGTTATATGATATAAGATTACACATTTATTTATTTTTTTTTTTTAAATTTTTTTTTTGAGTTGGAGTCTCACTCCGTCACCCAGACTGGAGTGCAGTGGCCACTCCCGGCCACCACAGCCTCGACCTGCTGGGCTCCGGTGATCCTTCCGCCTCAGACTTCTGAGTAGCTGGAACTACAAGCGCGCTACCACGCCTGGCTAATTTTTGATTTATTGTAGAGATGCGATCTCGCCAAGTTGCCCAGGCGGGTCTCGAACCCGCGGGCTCAGGCAATTCACTCACCTCAGCCTCCCAAAGCGCGGAATTACAGGCTGAGCCACCAAGCCCGGCACACATTTATTTAATGTCAATGCTTTGACTAGAATTAAGCATCTTCTATTTATAAATTCAGAGACATATTTCTGAAAAAAATTTTAAAAAAATTTGTCTTTTCCTCTTGCAGTCATTCCCCTTAAGAAGAGTTACAACTATGGGGGAAAACCAATTTATATCAGAAAAATAACAGACGTTATGGTATTATTTATGTGGCCCTAAGAAAAATATCCATGGTAAACAATACCTGTATGTATATACAATGAAAAGTAAAAGAAGTTAAAAATCTACATCTATGATATGGTTTTTGGAAAATGAGAATTATAATTATGAATCCTGCCTTTTTGTGCGCTAAGACTCTCAAACAGGAATTTACCCACTTATGCTGTAAAGGTTCAGGTAGTAAATACCGTCAGCTTCATGGGCCATATAGGTCAGCATAATGACCCTAGTTCGTTGTAGTGAGAAAGTGGCCATAGACAATATGCACATGAATATGGCTGAGTTCCAACAGAACTTTATTGACAAAAGCAGGAGACGGGCTGCAGTTCTTCAACTCTTACTTGCGACTGAGGCATGCATTCTTTGTATTGATCATTTAAAAAATATTGATTGAGTTACTATTTAATGCCAATAACTGTTCTAAACTTTGAAGATGAAACAGCAAACAGAGAAAACTACCTGATCCATAAAACTCAGAGTCTAGTGACAGTAAATTAACAATTTAATATGTTGCCATTCATAGCAATACACTGGCAACTGAATTAGGTCAGATGAGGATAAGCATGAGAACAAAAATACAGCAGACCAAGATGACAGCATTTGAAAGAACAAGGAAGGACTTCCAAGTTTAGAAAGTAGAGGCAAGAAATTCTCTCTGTTGGAGTGACATTTGAGCAGAAAAATGAATCAGGTGGTTGTAGGGACTGTGCTGATATTTGCAAAGTTTTAGAATTCCTGTGTGAATGATTGTTTTGTTTCTCTGTTGTCGTCGGAAGATTTTTACGTTCATATTTTTAGTCATTTTAAATGTCTGCTTTAAATGTATCCTACGCCCAGACGTTGCACATAGTTGTCATTTGATTTAATCCTTTATTATGTAGTTAACTGCTCCTAATCACCCTGGTACGGTATAGGATCACTTTCCTAGGCAGAAGACTTTTGAAATGTTTGCACTCAGTCCCTAATATTTATGAACCAAGATGGCAGCACTGTATTTTTTCTTGTGAGCGAGAAGTAACTTTGACACCAATTAAACCTTGAGCCAGATAAAACTACCACTTCGTGTGCACTAAACAGTTTCTTTTAAAAAGAAAATAATCATTGAATCTAATACAATAGCTCAAAAATTTGGAAGTAAAGTTCATTAAATTTCTAACCAATCAAGAGAGAAGTTACATATATCTCAAAAAGGAACACTTGGCTTGAAATATAGTAATTTCATATTCCTGCTGTATACCCTTAAATTTTACATTCTCACAAATGATATAATTGGCAAACATCATAATATAACAAAAAGAAATTTCTATGCTGCACTAAATAGTAAAAAATATTTATTGAGTGTTTACTATACGATAGGCGTTAAGCAAGATGACAAGTGTATAATGGTTAGAAAGATAGTTATAGATATGCTCTTATATTTTAGAGTATTACTCCCATGGAGTATTACTCCCATGCTCCACTTCTAACCCTCTTAGCCCCTTCTTTATTTATACAATTGATGTGGTACAACTTCGAACTGGAGCAAACTAACAGTACCTTGCTTTGGACTTCCACCTCCCCAACTCCTATGCCCAAATTCCCTCCCCAGAGAACAGAACCTATGGGGATCCACTCAGCAATTTTAAATTTGCAAACCTGAATACAGGTCCAAATGTTATGGGCTACCTTGGACCAAAGAGGATGGAGCCAATAAATAAATGATACGCTCTGCAAGACGGACAGTTCTAAGATGCATTTCATAAAGTTTCTTATTAGCCCCTTTGGGACAGATCACATGTAGTCTAGAGTGGCCTTTCTTACTTCCCTGGTTTAACTACTTTCAGTCTGGTCTCTCACTCTAACTCCCTGGGATCCATTACCAATTAAACTACTTATGCACAAGCCTTTCTCTCAGTTCTGCTCTGGGGGAACTCAGGGCAAGACATGAGGGAGACAGACTAAATAATCCAAAAAATATACAATTCTAATGAATATTTTATAAAATTATATTGCAGGAATAGCTCTCCAAGTTGAAAGGGTCAAGGAAGCCATCTCTCAGTAAATGATGTTTGAGCTGAGATTTGAAGAAGCCATTGAGGTTAACAAGGTAGGTGGAAGGGGAAATCTAGGCATAGGAAACAGTATGTGCTGAGACTCGAGGTCAGAGACAGCTTTATGGTTCTGGGAGAATGAGAAGTCAGTTTGGCTGCAGTGCTGGATGCCAGTGATTAGAGATGGGACCAGGCCTTGCAGGAAGCATCAGTTATTTAAATATTTTGGGTATTCTCTTAAGAACCATAGGAACCTTCTTACGAATTTTAAACAAAAGAGCTTTAATCATATATATTTTAAAGATCATGCTGGTTTCCTAATGTGTACAAAGACAATAACTACAAGGCAATAGAAATGCTTCAAGACAATATCAGCAAATCTCTTCCCAAATACTATAATTGAAGCTAAGGTTCTCATTTGTTAACTCAGCTATTCCCCTTTCTGTAAAACAAGAATCTCTGAAATCTTTCAATTCTAACAGTCAGCTATTTTCTCTCTTCTACTTTAATTTTATAATATTATGAGTCAAAATAATGAGTTCCTCATTATAGAAAATTAAATATTAATTTTCAGTTCTTGGCCTTCACAGTCCCTAGCAACTGCAGGCACTAATTAAGGTAGAACTGAATTTTTTCAGCACAGAGTTTTTGAAGGATTTATGTAAAGCATTTGGCATGTAAATGCACAATAAATAGTAACTGCCATTAACAAATAAATACTAATTTAAATAGTGTTTTTAAACAATATTTTAAGTTGAAGATAGGTGCTATGCTTAGTTCACTTATATCCTCAGCATGGAACAATTTCTTTTTTCTTTTTTTTTTTTTATTTTTTTTGAGTTGGAGTCTCACTCTGTCGCCCAGACTGGAGTGCAGTGACCGCTCCCGGCCACCGCAGCCTCAACCTGCTGGCCTCCGGCGATCCTTCCGCCTCAGCCTTCCCAGTAGCCGGAATTACAGGCATGCGCTACCACACCCGGCTGATTTTTTGATTTATTGTAGAGATGAGGTATCGCGGCCCAGGCGGGTCTCAAACCCTCGGGCTCAGGCAACCCACTCACCTCAGCCTCCCAAAGGCGCGGGATTACAGGCTGAGCCACCAAGCCCGGCTGGAACAATTTCTTTTACTTCATAATCACTCAATAGGTGAGCTGAATGAATGAGAAAATGAATACATGAATTTTTGTCTACTTGAATGAGGTCAACTTATTCTGAACCTCAGTGAAGTGGCAGAAATACATTATTCATTTACACAGTTACTCTTACCATGGAGGGGGGATTGCACATTTTATTACTAGTTGGTTCTCACTTTAAACTGCACTAATTTCTTTTTTCAAAATTTTGTCTTAATTGACAAATTAAATTATATGTATTTACCATGTTTAACAAGATGTTTGGAAGTATATATACATTGTGGAATGACAGAATCTAGCTAATTAACACGTATTACCTCACATAGTTATCATTATAATTTTTGTGGTGAGAACATTTACAACTACTTTCTTAGCAATTTTCAAGAATACAATACAGTATTAACTATAGTCACCATATTGTACAATAAATCTCTTGAACTTATTTTTTCTATCTGACTGAAATTTTGTATCCTTTGCTTTGCCTATTTCTTTCTCTTTTCTTTTCCCAGAGAGCTTGTGTTGAGATGCCCTGCCTCCCAAAAATGCATGAATGATCAGGACTCTCATTTCAAATGCAACCTACAACTATGGCCACTCTGTGTGTATTTTTTCAAAATAGATCAGTATGTCATGTTAAAATACAGTTCTAAAACATGCATTTGATTCATATTAGTATTTTTGATATGACCCAATACATGTTTTACATTTGCACAATATTAACACATTTAAAATTAGAAATTCAAAATATCTTATGATTAAATTTCCAGAACTTTTAAAGTACCACTTTCTTGAAGATGTTTTCCAGATCTCCATTGTTCTATACTCTAGTCCACTATGCTGAGTTGTCAGCTGGAAGTTTCTACTTGGCTAATTCTGCTCTTGGCCCATGGAAACATCCATGGGGTGAGGTGTACCCTTTGGCATCCCACTGACACAAGTTAAAAATAATCCAAACATGTGTCTAGTACTTTATCATACAAAGCACTTTCTATTTTATTCTCACATTGAGTAAGGTAACTGAGTCCTACTTAGGTGAGGAAACTAAGATGAGGAATATGAAAATTTAAGTGGCTTCTTTGAGATCATATAGATAATCCAGTGACTGATGTCCTTGTAAAAAGTCCATGTGAAAACACACAGAGAAAAAACAGTCATATGAAGCACAAGGCAGGATTGGAATGATGCAACTACAAGTCAAGGAAGTCAAGGAATGTGGACAATCACCAGAAACAAGAAGAGGCAAGAAATAATTCTTCCCTAAAGCCTTCAAAAGCATGCCCTGACTTCAAACTCCCAGCTTCCAGAATTGTGAGAGAATATATTTATCTTGTTTTAGTTAAACAATTTGTGGTAATTTGTTATAGTCCTACAAAACTAATATATTTAGTTTCTTCTTTCATTTCACTAAAGCATGATATATTCAACAGAGATACATATACTATAGAGTAAACTAGGCTCATTCACTATCAAAAGGACTTGACTCAACATGTCAGGCTCAATGCAATTAAATCCCAATTCATGCCTTAAAATATAATTTTTCACACATCTTAAACTTTAATTTAATAATGACCACTGTATAGCATAAGTTTTGAAAATTATCTGATTTTATAACATAGCTAATTATTGTACTACCAATGGAATTTTACTAACTTTAAGACCAAAAATTAGTTACTATCATGTTATTACTCATAATCTTAATGACAGAATATTTCAGCTACCCTTTTATAATAAATTATAAGAATTCACAATAAAGTTTTCTCTTTCCTATAGTCTAGTTGTTTAAAGGGTCAAAGCATGAGCATTCTTTTACTTCATAATTCAAGTTAATATACTTTAGAGTTCTTATACTTTAAATTTAATATTTTAATTAAATTTCAATTCCTATAGGTTAAAAGGAAATATAATTTAGATAGTCATTAAAGAGCTCTTCAACCACAGTCTCATTATTTATATCGTTTTTTAAAACAAAGAATACCTTCTTCAGAAATTCTTGAGGTTTAGTTGTTATTAAATTAATTCTATGGTAAAAATTAACTTCACCTTTTATAAAAGTTAAAACTAAAGGTCATTATCTTCAACAAAATATTATTGCTTTCTTCTAAAAGAAAAGAAATGGGCCCACTGAGAACTGACAAGGGCACCCTACAAAGTCAAGGGCATTTGAATTGGCAAAGAGTGAAATAATTCTTTCAAAGTATGCATGAGAGACATTAATGTTGCAAAATAATCATATTAAGTAAGCAGTCAATTATTTTACAAGTAACTGAGGGTTAGGACCACCTCTGTGATGAAGGAGAATATAAAACACATGCATGCATCAAGGATTTGAAATGATTTAATCTTGAGATAATAAAATAATTAAGGGAAGAAATACCTTATCTTCTAACACTATTTTTAGGAAAAAGGAAATTATATTCTGATGGAAAAAATGTGTATTAAACACTTTGAAAAGAAGATGGAAAAGTGGGTAATCATGAAATAATAAAAATATGAGTCAAATAAAAGAATCATGACTATGAAGAAAATTAGATGAAGATCAGAAAACATGCTGAGAACAAACATGAAACTTTTAAACATTAGGTTTAAGTCATGAGGTTAATCAAGGAAATACTGGACTGATAATCAACAGCAAGAGAAGACCACTCCGAACACAGTAACACCACATTTCATTTGCTCCCTTCTCTCTTAGGATTTAGGATTTAGTTTGGATATTGTATACCTGAATTTTGGCAAGATATTCAGCAAATGCAGTCTGTGTCACTTAACAAAATACATTTTTAGGTGATCTTGTTGTGTGAACATTATCAAGAGCACTTACACAAGCCGAGATGGTGTAGCCAACTACGCCTTAGGTTATATGATCTAGCCATTGTAATCTTATGTTACTGTTAATATTTATGAGGTTCATCATTGATCAAAACATTCATATGCAGTACACAACTGTACTCAGAAACAAGTGAAAACTCATAGCCTAAATGCTAATATTTATATAAATCGGTTTTTACTTAACTGGGGCTTAAGAGTTCTAATAAAAATAGATATCTTCTACACTTTAGACTTATTTTAATATTTTCCCAAAGTTTTGTATGACTATATAAAATATATAATTATGAAAATTCAAAAATTAAGATAGCTTAAACGTAGACGTATCAGAAATACATATGAAGAGAACAAGTGCGGATCTAGAATAAATGTCAAATTTTTGCATCTTAAAAGATAATCGCTTTAGTCATTTTGAATAAGAGATTTATGTGTGTAAGTGGATAGATTTATATAAGTCAGCAAACAGCTAATGGATTTATGGACTGCACAACCAGAAAACTATATCTAAAAACAGATGGGTGATTGTCTCCACTCTTCACTGAATATGTCACTTTTATACTTCAGCACTGAATAGATGGTCTTAATGTTCTCTTAAACTTGTATAAACATTAAAGACTTTTTTTTTCCTGACTGTAGGTCCATGACTGCTCCTAGGACAACAGAAAACGTGAAATTGCAACTTTCTTCTCTGCCCCTTTGAAATGCAAGTCTTCTCATAATTTCTTGCCTGTTTTACAACAAGGAATATCTTTTCAAGACTTTGGGACCATCTCCTTAAAGACAGTTCCCCTCTCTCCCAGTCTCTGTAGTAGGGTGGTGGCCTAACTTAGAAAAATGCCAATTAACAAGCACAGATGACCTAACCACATTGACCAACTTCCCACCTAACAACCTTCAGCATGTTCTTAAAAATTCTCTGCCTTTGGTTTAAGCAGTGTTGAACTCAATCTCTGTTTCTTACTACAATAGTTTTGAATAACATCTTCGTTACTTAATTTGTCTGCTGCAATTTTTTTGACAAAAGTTCTAATAACATATTGAAAGACCTATAAACAAACTTACAAAATTTCTTAAGACAAAGAAAAATATAAGGAAAAAGCTAAAACTAAAGTAACAGGGAATGAGTATTTCTATTTTTTGCTGACCATTTAATTTTGGTTTAACCTGAGGCAGTTCAATCTCATCAGATTAATTCTGACCTGTTCCTAAACATTTCTCACTCTCCTAGTCCTGAGGTATAATTCAAAATTGTTACTTTAAGCACAGTCTCCACACTATCTATAATGATTCTTGGGGAACTATGTGTGTCCAGAGCTGCAGCTTCTTCCCTAAACCACTTACTTCAAACAAACAAAATGAGAGACATTTTCCTTGCTTTTTAGTTTTGTGCTACAATTGAAAAGAATACCCTATCTGCAAACAAAGTCTATGTTCTACCATAGAGAAACTGAATGCATTCCCTTAAACCATGAGATTTTGAAAGCCTACTTGTTACTAACTAATCGTTGAGTATCAAAATGTTATAAGCATGACTCATACTGGGACCTTAATTTTCTACTCTTATAACACTCCTCAGATTAGCTTATATGTCAGAAACTGACAGCTTTGCTTCCTGTTCATTATAATGAAGTCGCTTCTTTTGTGTTAGGCTATATATTTCAACTTCCATTGTAGTTTGATGTGGTCTTGTGACTAGCTCCTGCCAATAGAATGCAAATGAAACAATGCGTACCACTTCTAGGCCAAGCTTTTGAAGATGTGGGGGTATTTGTCTATTGAGAGATCATAGGTATAGGTGAGGCCAATGTCTTTTAGTTCATTGGTCATTGGACCATGAAAAATCACACTTGGACTCAATAAGCGAGAGTCGATATGACCTTGAGATAATGGAGTTTAAACTGAATGTAATAAAAGGAGAGGACTTTGGGTTGTCTCCCTTGTACAAGGATGTATGTTATATGTGCAAGAATATAATAAGAAATAAATGTAAATGGGCAATTGCTGAGTAGGAAGTCGTATGGCTAACTGTTCACTGACAGTGTTTCTTTTTCAAGGCCAAATATTTTAAGGCACTTAAGTTCCACTTTGATATTCCCTTACCCTTTTGACTGACTTAGTTAGAGAATACAAGATAAAATTGGAAATCTTTATTGAAGATGGCAGAGTCTCCTTCAGCCTGGGTTCCTAAAAGACTGTGTGAAGGAGAGATGGCTCACTAATCTATTTATTTTCCTCTTAATTGAGGGGAATGAGTTCCTATTGTCTAAGACTATTTGTTTGGGGGTCATTGTTATGGTGATTAGTGTTACTATAGTGGTTCTTAAATGGGGGGAAATTTTGTCCCCAGGGGATATTTCCCAATTCTGGAAACATTTTTGGTTGTCACAACTGGTGCTTAGGGGCGAGCAGATTAGTACTACTACATGGCATCTAGTTAACATCTTACAATGCACAGAAACTCGCCCAATAAAGAAATATTTCATCAATACAAAATGTTAATAAAGCGAAGGTCTTTCTTAACTAATATAGATTATTGCTTCATAAACTGATGTTATTCTGTTGTATCCAGGCCAAATGTTCTATGTCCCTTTGCAGAAATTACTTGAACAACTCCATTTGCAACAAAATGTTTATTGTGGGTAGTTGTGTACTTCTGAACATTATTCTAACTGTGGTGTATCAGTAATGTTTAAATGTCCATAAATCTGACTTTAACTTGATATTGTGTGTTAGGAATCACACACACACACAATTTTATTTAAAAGGCAAATGAATATATTAGATCATTTGAGAACATGCATTGTTATTAGAATAACAGTTAAAAGGTAATATTTTATTGTCCTCAGTTAAAGTTTTGAAAGATTTAATATAATTTAGTATATTAAATATACACTCATTGCTTTGTAATGCCAATATGAAATAATTTCTTTGAAAGGTAATAGTAGTTTGCTGAGGTAAAGGCTGACTGGGGATTAGCAGTGCAAAAATGTAAAAGGAAGAAAAGGGAGAGGAAAGCATGAAGTTGATGAAGCTGAGTTTAGTATAGTAATTGAACATGGAAAGAACTAGCTCATAATATGGGGAGCTTAATGGCAGGAAAAACATGAATTAGGCATTTTTAGGTGCCGTTTGATTCAGATTCATGCCAGTGATAGCAACTATTGAGCACCAGAGACACTCAAATTCATTAGAAATTTTGACCACAGGACAAAAGTTACACAAAGTTTTAGTAGATATAAATTTTGACATTATGTTGAGAAGGTTAGGATCTTCTTTCCTATCACACTCTGTTGGAATGGAAGTCCCAGTCAGACCTTGAGCAATGCCTATTCTGGACAGGGAATGCGTTGGACTAATTTAAAGTGGAGAACAGATGCACAGTCCTTTTAATTATTTTGTTTTCCTTATGAGCTGGAATGGGTTCCTTGTGACGAGAAGGATCTAGTAAAGTAACACCCTTCTTAAATTTATTTCCGTCATAAGATATGTAATGTTATTGCTAATAGTTATTTTGCATTGACTATAAATTGAAACACAAAGTTGCCTCCAAAGATGGGAAAAAATATCCAAAGAAAATGTGGTGAGTTATTAATAATTGAATAATAATAATCATCTCTTATTATTTTAATTGTTTTGCAACTATGCAAAATATTAAAATAAAGTTTTCAAGCCACAGAAACCTTTTTAAAAATTTATACAACATACCACCAAGTTTTTAAGCACTTTTTTTGACCTCTGATAAAAACACAACTTTACTAATTTAAATGGCCAAACCTTGTTTTAGCCTTTTAAAACTATAGTGGCTTTCAGCCAATGGACATACACACATTAATTATTTTACTTAACCCGATTAAATGAGCTTAACTAATTAACATATTTTTAAGGGACATGTGTGAATATACATATGTGTAAATTCAGGTATTAGACAGACAGGTTATTGCAGAAAGTAGTGAATATATGTTATCAATTACATATATTGAAGAGGACAGGAAAATCATTGCTGATTATTTTGATCTTTTGTCACATATAAATACTTTCCCATAACTGGCATGTTATGAAAAGCTAAGTAGCTTCCGACAGTTTTTAGGGTCAAATGAAACGTCTGATATTCTTTGATGACATGTAAGTCCAATTGTACATGTCACTTCCAAGAAAAGGCATGGGTGTATAGGTGTGTGTGTCTAAGAGCAGCAGATAATTTGGCTTTTGGTCACTAGCATGTGAGGAACCACATGTGAACCTGATACGTTGGTCTCTGCATTATCCTGAGGTCCTGGAGTTTGACTTTAGATTGTTCCTCTTGGGGAGAGGTTGAGTACCCTTTCTGTAAAAGGGGAGTTCTAAAGACAAGTGAAGATGTCAAGAGTAGAGAGTTACCTGTTCTCCAGCCTCCCTATTATTGTCAGCCAACAAGAGTTGGTTGAACAGTCTTTAAATGAACTGTTTAAATGTGTCTTTAAAAGATATAACAATTTGCAGGCAGGAGTAGTTTACGTATCTATAATCTCAGCATTTTGGGAGGTGGAGGCCAGTGGATTGCCTGAGCTCACAGGTTCAAGACCAATCTAGGCAACATGGTGAGACATCATCTTTATAATAAATAAAAAATAATAAAAATTAGCAAGGCGTGGTGGCACATGCCTGTTTTTCCAGCTACTTGGAAGACTGAGGTGGAAGGATTGCCTGAGCCCAGCAGGTCGAAGCTGCAGTGGCCGTGAAAGCCTGCCACTGCACTCTAGCCTGGGTGACAGAGTGAGACTCCAACTCAAAAAAATAAATAAATTTGCAACAGAAACTTTTGCTGTAACTATGACTATTAAGATAGCTACCTACTTGTCTCTACATATATACCCACTTATCTGCAACCTAATTCTTATCGGTTTTCCCACTTTTCTTTATGTCCAACACACAAATGTGTATAACACATAGATTGTTAACTTTGTTCTCTGCTCAGTTCTTCAGGTTTTTTGAGTAGTCATCCTAAGTACATATCTGCTTAATTTTTTTCCTAAGATACTATTTTATATTAAAATAATGTTTAATAATAAATTTAAAATCCATAACAAAACTACTCTAAAATGATCTATCACTTAAAGCATTGATGGTATTAACCATAAGCAAAAATAAAAAGCATAAATCTTGAGGTTGAATACTAAGAAAACAGAAAATATTACAGAGATTAGCAGAATGTGGTGATCATGAAATTGAAATAGAAAGTTGAATGAATAATACTTTGGAATGTCAGAAAAAATTAACATAATTCCTTTTTATATCTGAAGTTAAAACTAGATTCATTCCTTTTAGACTGAGGCTATTAATCAGTATCATACAAGCCTGGGATAATTCTCTCCACGCAATTCTGCACACTTTAGAAAAAAAAAATCTCAATTCTGTTAAAGTAATCCTTGCCTTAGAGGCCTTAGAGTGCAAATTCAGCAACTCAGTAATGAAAGTTGTTTCTCTAGCTGATTCCTGTTAAAGTGTTCCCTGGGCATCATTTCAGTTAGGGCAAGTTCAATGAACCAATAGGTCTTTTGTAACTTGTTGTGGCAAAAAGAAACTGATTAACTCAGTGAGCTTTAAAAATGTCTAGTGCAGTTTTCTGATTAGTCTTGTCTATTTTCTGTCAGTGTTTGCAATCCAGTTTTGTTTCTTTAAATATCTTACTAGGTTCTCATGGCATGAGGAAGAAAATTCATGTTTATGTTTTTATAAATAACCTAATTTTTTAAAAAACTAAGAAAATATATTTCTGTATGCAGAATTAACTTCATAGTAATCCAGTTGAATAGTTTTGATATATTATCTTTCTATATTTTTGAATGCTAGCATATTTTATATGTAAAGTATTAGTATTCAGATTTTCAAACTCGAAACCTGATCTGCAAGAAAATACTCTTTATTTAATTCAGCTGCTGCATTTTTAAAACAAATTAAAGTTCATATAATGTTCCATTTGATGGAAGGAGAGTCAAAGGAGGCCTCCAGGTTGGTTAGAAACTCATACCACTGGAGCCAAAATAAGAAATTCAAAAGTAGAGTAATTGATGGCGGTTTCTGGCATATTCTGAAACCATTAGTTTTTTATAGTACAGAAAAGAAAGCTATAGTAAACCCTGGCCATTCACACTGGAGTGTTGCTGAGGGATCCTTTAATAGTCTCAATAACAGTTTTAGTTTAATTGATCACCTAAAATTCTAGCATAAAGACAAGGATCAAAAAAGTATTCTAGATAATAATATATGACCAACTATAGAAGAAAAGTTTTTAAACTGGAAGAGCAAGATAAAAAAGTGAAAGTGGTATTACAAAATTGTGATCGTTTTAAAGAATGTAAGCCAGTGCTCATGGCTAAAGAATACTTAATGTATTAATTATGACCCTTTTTATAATTCTATTGCCAAACCAATGAACATTTTCTAAAGGTGGTCTTCAATATTTAGAAACGCCATTTGTATATAACATTGTGGTTTAATTTCTTAATTTTATTTTTAAGAACCTGGTGTTGATTATATTTTCTTATAGTGACACACAAGCTATAGAATACAATGTTTCTGGCCAGCGAACTATTTTAGTGACAGTATAAATAGAATATAATACATAATTTAATTATTCCCTATCATAGACATCAATTTTTATTTGGACTATAATAAAGGCATATGCAATTAACATCAAGAATGAAAAGCTGAGAATCAACAGCACATTTTGAAGACAAGCTTAAAACTATGTATGGGTGAATCACTTCCTTGTTACAGCTTTTAAGATTGTCCTACATAATATAAAAATTAAAAATATAAAAATTAAGTAGAAAACAAAACTTTAGAATCGAATAAGGATGTCCTACAGTAAATACATTAAAATATCTATGTGTAGTCATCCACCTAAATAGTTCATTGGAACAATATGCGTAGGGAAAAATATAAAATTTTGAAAAGTCAGCTTCAAATGAGGACACACAGAAAAAAACAAATATTCCAAAGCAAAAATTGGAAGCATTTAGACAGCAGTTCCCACTGGGATTGTGCTGGCTAGAGTATATTAACTAAGACAATAAAGTTAAAGAATCTCTTGCAAAGTTCTGAGACAAGGATGAATGTGTTTATCAGTGGTCAGCAATGAACTTTGATGTGTCTGGAATAAGCTCAGAAACCATGTATAAAACATTAGGATCAACAGTGTAGTATACAAGATTTTGGTGTTCTTTCACTGTTATATTGCAACTTTCCTTGAATATGCTGAACAAATCTATTAATCATTGCTGATGAGATGGTCATTCTATCAGACATGTAATCCTGAGTGATTTCTTCCTCAAACTATTCCAAGCAAATAGGATTGCAGCTTATAGATCAACCAACTTATTCAATTTTTATTTAGCATATGGTACAGGCTTATTGAAATATAAACTTTTCAGAGCTTCTGCATCATTCTGAATAGATAACAGAAAATATCAACTCCTATATTTACTAAGCATGTACTCTGCTTGAGGAATTATTAAAAGAAATAGATGGATGCAACATAGATGCTTTGTAAAATACTAATTTTTATTCAAACATTACTCAGGTATTTAATAACATTTCAATAACCACCAACAGTGGGCACTATACTTGGCCCAGGGGACATAAAGGTAAATGTGACATGGTATGTACTACCAAAAGCCATAAAGAAGAATCAAAGAAGCATACAAGTAAATCAGTGGTTGAGAGAACTTGCAAAAAATATTTCAATAGATGTGCGCATAGCATGCTCTGGGATTACAGAAAAGTGTCTACATTGGGCCTGGGAATGAGGGAACACTTCTTTGGAAGGGGTAGATGTTTTGGGAGATACAAGGATGATTCAATTCAGTCATAGGTAATTCAAAGGAGCATTGAGTGTCAAGATCAAAATTTCTGACTTTAATGTTTTTCATGTCATAGTAATATTTGCCTCACTCTGAGCCTAGGAGTCTGTTGTTTCTACTGTAAGCATGAATCTAGAATTCTGTTTCTATTATGTTTTCTTTTCTATCTTTTTAAGAGCATGATGATTCATGACCTCATTAAAATGTTCCACAGAGTGGATGGCCCTTGCAGCTGGACTGTGTATGAATTGAGAGAGTGTGCTACCATAGGAATCACATCTGTGTTGCCTTTTTCAAGCCTCTTTAAGTTTCAACTTTAGGGAGTGTCAGGAAGATGGCAGCCGAGCCAGACTATGTGAATCCTGGTGTGAGTGAGGGACCGTATGGAAAATTTTGGGTATGTGCTGGTGAGTAAGTGGGTGTGTGAGTGGCTGAATGAGTGAAGGCTAGGGAGCTAACACCCAGGGCTTTCATGGTGCAGTGGATGGTGCCACAACTGTTCGGTTTGGACCTTAGTGATTCCCAGGAAACAGAACCCAAAGTGCCATGTTTAAAAAAAAAAATCAACAAATTTCTTCCTGGGAAGAAAATGTTGGGAGAGACTGACTAAGTGGGGGCTTGTGAGCAAGCGGCCAGGGCCCTCCTGGTGAAGGAACAGGGAGAGACTACTGACTCTAGGCTCTGCCTCACTACTGCTGCAGGAGGGACTGCCGGCTCAAAGCTCTGCCTCACCACTGCAGCGCCTGGCCAGCCAGTGGCAGAAAGGGCTGCAGAGGGAACCCAGAGGCAGAGTCCCACTAGAGAAGATAAAAGAGGCACCCTGCCACCATCTTGAAAACAGGGCAGGAAAGGGCTCCGACTTGCTCACCATGAAGCAACAGACCCGGGCTCTGGGACTGGCAGATCAACTACTCAGGGAGTTGATCGTGACCCAGAGGAAATATCCTGAAAGCATTAACGTCGGAGTGACCTGGAGAATGCTGAGTCTCAAGTACCCCACCCTCTACCCTGATCCAGCTGTGGGATAAACGGTGTGGGCAGAAAAGGACAAGGAAGAACTCAAAAGAGATCAGTGGTGAGTCGAGGGCTGACCCAACCCCCTAGCAATCCTCCCTAGCAATCCTCTGAACATCAGACCCACACAGCGGGCCATGACTGAGAGGGACAAACCCAGGCGGAGACTGAACATCAGTCACAATAGGAGAACTCCATTCCAAGACAGGCCTGGCTGGGGCACACCCGCGAGTAGTGAGTACATACCTGGGGAAGAGATAATCCCGCACCTCTCCACTGGAGAGGATCTCCCTGACCATTCGAGAGTGGGAGGGGAGGGCTGCAACCCCACCCACCCCCACGACCCCTTCACCTATGCAGCTCTGGACACTAGGGAGAGAGTGAAAGAGGAGGGAATTCAGCAGGAGATAGCAGAGCAGATGAAAGGAACAATTACAGAACCTGCCACAAGAGGGCAGACGTTTCTCTTTTTAAAAAATTTTTATTAATTTAAATTTTTTTTGCCTGTTTTTTCGTTAGTTCATCTGTTTTAAAAATATTTTTCCTTTGTGCATGAATGCGTATGTGAGGGTTTGATCTGCATCCACCTCGCTTTTTTTCTTTTTTTTTTTGTTTCTTCTTTTGATTTTTGTTTTCTGTTTATGTGTGTATGTGAAAGTTGTGCATACATCTTTCAGATTTTTTGTTGCTGTTGTTTTGTTTTTGCTGTTTTGTTCTCTTTGATTTTAATTTTTTTTTAGTTTAAGGTGTGTGTGAATATATGTGTGAGGGTTCAATTTGAATTACTTTGTGTTTTATTTGTTTTTTGTTTTGTTTTGTTCTGTTTTCCTGGTCTTTCTCTTTTTTTCTCCATTCATTTTTGTGCTAAGCACGTGTGTGTGTTTAGTTTCCCTGGTTTTTGTTGCTGTTTTTTGTTGTTGTTGTTTCACTTTGTTGTTATTCCAGTTTGTTTTGGGGTGTGTGTGTATGTCTCTGTGTGTGTGTCCAATTGTTTTTTCCTTTGGTTTCAACTTTCATTGTTTGATGTTTTTTGTCTTTTTTTATTCTTGTACCTCACATTCCATTCTATTTTTCTCTGTTCTCCTCATTGCTGTCACTGTATCTTGAACTCAGGGGATACACACATGTACCTATTGCTTCATCATATAGAGTGGTGGTGGGGAGTGGGTCTCAGGGAACACGTACCACAATCAGTGAATATTGTGATTTGAAAGTAGTTTCTGAATCCTAGCTCCCCATCCCCTACCTTATTCAACTTTCAAAATTACAAGAGACAGCATTGCTTCCAACCCACAGTCATATTTCAAAATACAACAAATCCGGAGGTCAGATCAGGGAAGAATAGAGGGCTGAGCAAACATCAGAAGTGAATGTCTCTCCCACCGACACTGATAATGGAACTCAAGAGAAAAGTAAGAGATCTGTCACAAATGACGAAAAACCAAAGAAAGGCCACAGGCAATTTCAAGTGTAACAAAGAGAAAACTCCTCAAAAATCAGACCTTGGAGCCCAAACAATGGAGTTCACCAGTGACTGGCCCTAGAATATGACAAGGTTTAGGCAATGGATGAAAAGAGTGAATAAGACTCAAGAAAGACAGGCTGCAACACTGAAAGAATTTGTAACAGAGATTTTGGCAATAAAAATTTTCTTTCAGGAAATAAATAACAAATTGACAAGCATGGAAAGCAGAATTAATCTAGCAGAAGATAGAATCTCAGAACTTGAAGATCAGAACATGGAATTAACCCAATTAGTAAAAAACATAGAAAGAAAACTTAGAAAGAAAGAACAAAGCCTGCAAGAGATGTGTGATTATATCAATAGGCTGAATCTATGCCTGACTGGCATCCCAGAAAAAGAAAGGGAAATGGAGAACACCTTGGAGCAAGTATTCCAGAAGATAATCCAAGAAAACTTTCCCTATCTCACTAGAGGTGTGACCAGTTAAAACAAGACATACAGAGAACCCCCACAAGACATCAAATGAGAAGACCACTAGACACATAGCAATTCACCTACACAAAGTAAGCACAAAATAAAAATCCTTCAGGCAGCAAGACAGAAAGATCAGACTACCTACTGGGAAAACCAATCAGAATAGCAACAGAGCTATCAGCAGAAACACTACAAGCAAGAAAGAACTGGAGTCCAATATTCAAAGTCCTCAACAATAAACAATTTCAACCAGGAATTTCCTACCCAGCCAAGCTCAGCTTCATCAGTGATAGAGAACTAAAATTGTTCCAAGACATCCAATCCCGAAGTGATTATGCAGCTCTACAGGAGACACTTAAAAGGGTATTAGGCACTGAAGATAGGAAAAAAAAAAGAATGACCACACTCTTCCCAAGAAAATAGCAGAGCACAGAATCAACAGAGAATACATTGCAACAATAAACTTTTTTTTAATCAATTTTTTTATTATGATATTGTGGGGTACAATTAAGGGTTCAGTAAATCAAATCTCTTTTTTTTTTTTGAGTTGGAGTCTCACTCTGTCGCCCAGACTGGAGTGCAGTGGCTGCTCCTGGCCACCTCAGCTTCGACCTGCTGGGCTCCAGCGAGCCTTCTGCCTCAGCCTTCCAAGTAGCTGGAAGTACAGGTACGTGCCACCACACCCAGCTAATTTTTGATTTATTGTAGCGATGAGGTCTCACCAAGTTGCCCAGGTGGGTCTTGAACCCACGGGCTCAGGCAATCCACTCAACTCAGCCTCCCAAAGGTGTAGGATTACAGGCTGAGCCACCAAGCCCGACTATGAAATATAAATTTGAAAGTACACATGTACATCAATCCCAGAGCCAAAAGAAAACAAGCAAACAAAGAAAAAACTTTATAGAGGCCTCATGACAGGGATAAACAATCACATTTCAATAATCAGCCTGAATGTGAATGGACTGATCACAAGCAGAAGATTGAAACAGGACCCCTACCTATCACCATACACAAAAATTAACTCTAAATGGATTAAAGACCTAAAAATAAAACCTCAAACTATAAGAATCTTAGAAAACACAGGAGACACTCTAATGGAAATTGGAACTGGCCACCAATTCCTGATGAAAACCCTAAGTGCCTATATCATAAGAAATAAGATAGACAAGCGGGCCCCATCAAACTGTTGAGCGTTTTCAAAGCAAAAGAAACCATCAAAAGAGCAGGGAGACAGCTCACAGAATGGGAAAAAATATTTGCCAACTGTATTTCTGACAAAGGCCTAACATCTACAATCTACAAGGAATTCAAACATGCCAGAAGGAAAAAAACCAACAGCCCCATTAAAAAGTAGGCAAAAGACATGAATAGACACTTCTCAAAAGAAGATACGTGGACAGGCAACAGACACATGAAAAAGTGCTCAGGCCCACTCATCATCAGAGAAATGCAATTCAAAACCACATTGAGATTCCACTCACCCTCAGTTAGAATTGCCATCATTAATAGAACAAACAACAACCCATGGTGGTGAGAATGTGGAGAAAAAGGAATACTTCTACACTGCTGGTGGGAATGCAAACTAGTGCAACCTCTATAGAAGACAGTGTGGCGATTTCTGACAGAACTAGAATTTGACCTTCCATATGACCCAGCAATCCTTCTACTGGGAATATACTCACAGGAACTCAAATCATTCTACAAAAAAGATACCTGCACATGCACGTTTGTTGCAGCTTTATTCATAATAGCAAAAACATGGAACCAACCGTGCTGCCCATCGAAGCTGGACTGGCTAAAAAAAACGTGGCACAGTACACAATGGAATATTATGCAGCCATAAAGAAGGACAAACATACAGACTTCGCAGCAACTTGAATGGATAAGAGTCTCTCTTACTCAGTGATCTATCTGAGAAACAAAGAACAGAGTACTATATATTCTCACTCATAAGCGGACCTTGAACAATTATCATAACACTGTAAGAAAGGGATTGGCAGTAGTGGGAAACTGCCAGGGGATGAGGAGTGGGATTGACAATAAATGGAGGGAGGGGCACACCTCATCAATGAGGACACTTGCATAATAAGCATTTGTATACCTGACCCTGAATTGTACCCCACATCTTTAAAATAAAAAAAAATTAAAATCAAAAAAGTTTCAACTTTATTTAGCACGTAGACTACAAATTTTTCTAACACAATCACTGATACAACCCCAAACTCTCCTTTTCACCCACTAACCACACACACCACTTAGTGTCTAAATTTCCCTTCAAAGGAAACCTTGTAACTAAGGTAACCCTATTTCCAGTTTGCCTAGAGGAATCCTAGCTAACTCCTGCTGGCACAGCAAAATTATTATTATTATTATTATTATTATTATTATTATTTATAAGCTTTAAAACAATGATTATTTGAGAAAGAAGAGAGTAAAGTTAAGGTGACTTGATTGAGCTGCCATGGACAAGAGAAACTGCCACAGCAAAATTATTAACACCCCATTTCATTCTGAAGAATGCCCTGGTTTAGTAAAAAAAAAAAATTATATGGGCACTCTGTGTAAATTAACTTGAATTCCTGACTATGTTGTAGTCTCCAGGATTTTGACAAATAAATAAATAAATAAATAAATAAATAAAATGCATCTTTATACTCTCCTGTTTTTGCCCTGCCATACTGCTAAACTCCCTGGACCAATTTATTGCTCAGAGGCTTGACACTAGTATTTTATTTTATTTTAATTTAATGCCAATGACCCAATCTCCACAATAGTCATAAATAATATATAATATGCTAACAGCACCTGGTTTTGCCTTAGGATAACAAGCCAGTCAATTGTTTACAAGTAGTAAAGATGGATTTTGCAATGATGATGTAGCTTAATCCTCCAGTTCTATGAATTAAAAATGACACAACATTATCCTTAGGCTGTTACATAGAATTTAGTGTTATGCCTGAAAAAAGAAATAAAGGGCGCTATTGCAATGTCTGTTTCTCATAGCACTGTCATAAACTACATTTTAGTACCAGATTTTTATGTACATGACTGCAAGAGAGAAGTAAGGTAATAAAACATTAGATTTTGAGTTATTAGCATGACCAAAAAGAAGGAACTTCTATGAAGATATATATATTGCATAATCAGTGTGATTTTATAATAACAAGTCTAAATTTGTAGATGCCTTTTCTGGTTCTTAAAATTCTACATGTGCTTTCCCATTGTTTTCTCACAACAGCTCTAAATAGTAGGTAATACTTTCATCCCAAATCTTACTTTGGGGAAACTAAAAAAAAGAAGGTAAATGATTGGACAAAGGGCACATATCATAATAAGATGTGGAAGAAGTATAAGATGTGGAACAGGTATTTGTCCTTAATCACCATGTAAGCATAATAATGGTCAATAATGTTTCAGTTTGAGGTTACTACAAATGGCGCTGTTCTGAACATATTTGTACATGCTTTTTGGTATTTACATGTAAGCACTTCTACCATGTGTGGGTCTAGGAGTAAAATTGCTGAATCATCAGGGCTCAGGACTTGTGCACAATCAGCTTTAGTAGATACTACCAGTTTTCCAAAGTGCTTGTACCTAGAGTAACAGGGTTCTCACAACTATCAGAGTAAGAGAGTTCTACTTTACATCCTCTCCAATCCTGGGTATTTTCTGTCCTTTTCTTTTTGGACATTCTGATAGATAAGGTTTTGTGGTTTTAATTTTCATTTATCTGATGACTAACAGAGTGGATCATATTTTCATATATTGACTGATTATTTGTATATCCACTTTTTAAACGGATCTATGTTAGGTTTTATAACTTTTTCTTAATTATTTGAAGGAATTCTTTATAAATTATGGACATTAGTTCTTTGTGAACTGTCAGCTAATGTCCATGAATTCTAGTCTGCTCTTCCTGACGACCTCCCTGAGGATTTTGGACTTGCCTAGCCAGTGCCTACAATCATGAGTAAGACATTTTCCTGCAATAAATCTCGAATATATATCTTCTACTGGAGTGTTTCCCTGGTTGAACCCTGCCTGACACCAATATCATTCATTGAATTGTAGAATTTCCCATCTATTTTTAGTTTGCTGAAAGGTTTTTTTTTAACCATAAGTGGGCATTGACTTTTAGAAATGCTTCTCTGTATCTATTGAGATGATTACATGGCTTTATTCCATTAATCTGTTAATGGGATATATTGAACAATTTTTTACTGTTAACTCAAACTTGAATGATAGAAAAACTTTACTTGATCATGATGAGTTTTTTTTTAATGCCTCTGGATTCAACTTGTGAGTATATTTTTCAGAATTTTAATGTCTATGTTTATGAGAAATATTGGACAGTGGTTGTCCTTTCTTATAAGTTTGCTTGTTAAGTTTCATTAAAAAATTATGGGACCTCATAAATAAGATGGAAGTGTACCCTCTTTTTGTTATTCTTGGCAAAGGTATATGGAAAATTTGTCTTATTTCCTCTTTAATATTTGAAAGAATTTGCCAATATAATTATCTGGGTCTATATTTTCTGTATTTCTTAAATAAAGAGAAACACATGCAGATTTGTTTTTCTTTTTATGCCAGTTACATTGCGTTTTTCAAAGGATTTTGTCAGTTTTCTCCAAATTGTCAATTTTTTTTTTTTTTTTTTTTTTTTTGAGTTGGAGTCTCACTCTGTCGCCCAGACTGGAGTGCAGTGGCCGCTCCCGGCCACCGCAGCCTCGACCTGCTGGGCTCCGGCGATCCTTCCGCCTCAGCCTTCCGAGTAGCCAGAATTACAGGCATGCGCTACCATGCCCGGCTGATTTTTTGATTTATTATAGAGAGGAGGTCTCGCTGCCCGGGCGGGTCACGAACCCGCGGGCTTTAGGCAATTCACTCACTTCAGCCTCCCAAAGGCGCGGGATTACAGGCTGAGCCACCGAACCCGGCTCAAATTGTCAAATTTATTAGCAAAAAGCTGTGTGCATTTTAGAAATATAATCATAGGGGTGTCCTATTTTTTGTTGACATTATTGATAACTTTCATTTTCTTTATGCTCTGATTAACTTCTGAGAGGCTTTTTATTATTAATAAGCTGGTTAAAAAAACCAAACTTTATCTCTATTGATTCTTTTGATCCTATATTTGCATTTGCTTTTATCTCTATATTTGGCTCCTGTTTTATTTTTATTTTTTTGGCATCTTAATCATTATTTATTAAGTAAAAAGTGACGAATTAATAAACCTGTTACAGGAGATACTTTTAATCACAAAATAACTAGATCTTAATTGTTTTCCTCTGTACTCTCACAAAAAAATCTTGATCATATCTTCTAACAAGGCAGTTCCATAAAGTACCTACCAAGCTTTTCACTAACAGAGAATTGAGTCCCGATTATCCGTGACCCATAGTCATACAGTTTTAGCTGTATAGTATGTTTTCCCAAAGGAGCAACCTTAGGCATTCTCTAATCCATAAACTCTAGTTGCTGAACTTGTTATGGACATATGTGCTATAGAAGATGCCCGGTAATTTCTAGTGTTTGATTATTTGATCCAAGCTCTTCTTTTGATACACCTTCTGTTATAATAATGACATAAGTATGCTCTAATGAATCTAATCAATCTTTTATTTTAAGAGATGGTAATTATTTTCTTCTTTCTACTTTCTCTGAGTTAAATTTGCTCTTCTGTTACTATCTTCTTAAGTTTGAAATCTAGACCTTTGATTTTTATCATTTTTTTCAATGTATATACTTAGAATCATAAATTTCCCTCTGAGCAATACCTTGCTGCATTCTTAAAAATGGGATAACTGCCTTGTGTCATGAGGGTTAATTTTAACAAGATGAATTTACTTGAGCTATTTTGTTGAAGTAATAGATTAATTTAGATGGTAGTGACCCCTGGTCGTGGCGTGGAACATACTGACTAGCATTTCTTTGTAACCATGTGTTCATGGAGGGGTTTGAGATGCATTATATTGGCTTTTCAGCGTTGCTTATTGATAACAAGGCAATGTTATCAATTGCACATGAGCTTAGCTAAAACCTTGGAGGGCTCTGCCATTGAAGATGTCTATGTAGCATGATAATGCCGACATGACCAGAAGGATACAAGTAGCCACAATACAGACTACTTTTTGGACCTTCTGTTTCTGATGTGTTTCCTGCACATGTTGGTAATTCTAGAGCTGAGAGAAAAGAATATCAATTAGGACCCTACCTAGGGAAAACAATTGGAGATTATGCCTAGCCTCTCTAGACTCTTAACTGTGAGGCAGCCTTTGACTGCTGTGCTTATTCTAATTTGTTGCGATTTTATATTCTCTCCCTGCAATACACTGTAGATTTATAGGTATTGGAATATGAGGTCCTGTGAATCTTCTTTGACAACCATTCCCTATTTAACTGCTACTATTAGTGAAGACTGTTTTCATTAAAATTCAGTTCAGTATATCTTCTCAATATCATTGTGATTTCTTATTTGACTCCTACATTTTTTAGATAGTGTTGTCAAAATATTTGGGGATTGCCTTACTATATTTTTATAAATTGGTTTCTAATTTAATTTTATATGAACAGCAAATTATTTGAAACTATATTATTTTTAGTCTATAGTCTATTTTAGTAAAGTTTTATGTTCACTTGAATATGTAGTATATATTTGTTGGAAGTCACGTTCTATGCAGGTTCCACATTCCTCTAACTAGATGAGGTTCTTAATAACGATAATACATATCACTTATTTCTTTAGTCTGCTCATTCTGCCATGTAGGGAGAAGTTTTTGTTAAAATCTCAACTATAATTATGGATTTGTGAGTCCCTCCTTTTATGCTTTCAAATTTGTTATTTTGTTTTTCAGGTGCATGCAATTTTAGTATTGTTATTTCTTCTTTTTGAATTGATACATTCATTATTATGGATTGCTCCTCTTTTTTGCTAATTATATTTTTTGTCTCAAAGTCCACCCTGTCTTATATTAATAGACCAGTTTCTATCTTTCAGTGTCTGCCTGGTGTATCTTTTCTATCCTTTTTTTTTCAACATTTCTATGCCCTTCATATTTAAAGTGTCTTTTATAGAAACAGTATATAGTTCTTATTTTTCTTTTCCATACTCGGACCAAAAATCTTTGTAACATAGTGTTTTTTATACACACACACACACACACACACACACACACACACACACACACACATCATATTTTTAAATATTGGGTGTAAGTCTAACACCTTGCTGTTTCTTTTTCTGTGGGTCCGATCTGATTGTTCTTTCTTATTTATTCTCCTTTCTTGCCTTTTTAAAATTAATCAAAAATTTTATTATTCTATTTTTATTTTTTCTATTGGTATTTTAGTCACACATTGTATTATTCTGTAATGCTTAATCTACAAACTAAAAATATACACTTCTAATTTTCTATAGCATTTTTTAAGCATTTTCTAAAGATACTAGAATTATACAGTTTAATTCCATTTAGTCACTGGACTTTTTAAAGACATCTTGCTTTCTCATATGCTATAAATCTCATATTATTTGTTGTTGTTTTTAAAAGTCAATACAACTTAGAGAATATTTGCCATTAATATAATATTAAAATTTTCTTATTCAATGCATTCATTCTACTAATAATGAAATCGGGCATCAATAAAAATAAGTAATTTATCCAGTCATGCATCTTATTTTTAGTAGAACCAAGACTTGGAGTCTGTTCTTTAAGCCAATGCTCATCTCTTTACAAAAAGTGACTTCAAGTATTTTGAAACTGACTCAGAGATTTTAAAACAATGAATGTATATATATTCATTTTAATACTTACAAGCATAATATTTATTGAGCAACTACCATGGGGCCAGGATCAAAAATTATAAGTATAGAATTGGATTTTTTTGTCCAAATAGAGCATTTTCTATTTCATTTTGTAAAGTGAAGAAATTAAGAACATACCACTGAAAATATGCATTCTGGCAATATTGACTTTTTAAGTTAAAGGCACTTGAAAAACAGTAGGTGCAAGAAGATCATTCTGACCTTCCTTCTGTTTCTTAAAAGCAAGAGTGAAAGTCTCATATGAAAGACATTCTCCCTATGCTTAGAAAGAAAACGGCATTCTTATCTTCAAAGATGTACAGTGGAATCTGAAAAAAAATCTGTACAAACAAATCTTGTTACCTAGATCCTAACCTCCTAGTCAATTATTTACCTAATGAACTACCCTAGCCTAAGTTTTCACAATTTTCTATACTTCACCTAATTTGGTATAGAAGTGATTGACTCAAACTGCTTTTTTGGAGGGGAAGAGTCTTCATTTCCTTTTGAGGATTCCCTACCATGTAAAACTCTTATTAAATAAATTTGCACGCTTTTTCTCTTGTTAATCTATTTTTTATGTCAAATTAATTCTCAGGTCAAGCTGAAACCCTAAGTAGATGACAGTGGGATTTTGTCCCCTTACAAAAGTTTTATGAACATTTTTAAAACCTTCAATGTACTAGGCAATATGAAGTGTCTGGCAATATCTAACTCTAACAAATCGATATCTTATGTGATGAGGTATATAATCCTATTGTTCTTGTCCTGGGACATTGTGCAAAATAGCATGAAGAATTTTTGTGTAAATCTTAGATAATTTTTCAAACTTAAATGCCAGCTAGAAGAAAAATAACTTCCCAGAGAGTTAACTCAGGTAACCAGAACCTAGCGTTAGCACTTTATAATTTAGCATTCGTTTTTCTCCTGCCAAGAGGAATTCACCCAATAACTAGATGAATTTTATGAAGTAACTTACCAAGTATATTCTAAGAAAAAGCTCTCCCACTTCACTTGTCAAGTACTTCATTCCTAGAGTGACTTTGGGACCTTCAGAAGCAATTCATTTATAGATCACAGATGCTCAATGTTGCTTGGAATATGAAAGTACATATGCCAGACTTGCTATATGGAAAGATCTTATAACGAAACATCATATGTGGCAATTTTGTGTTGGCTCTCCATCATCAGTGTTAAATATAACTCTATTTGAAAACCAGGTCTTTCAACTTGAAGAGACAATAAAAAAAATCAAATTTTCAGGAAAGCACTCAAAGAAATCACAGTCTGTATAGATACTACTGTATCTTAACATCATTTGCAACAACCACTAATCTAATACGCAACTAAACCATCACCAAGGCAGCATCTTCTCCAAGGAAAAATAAATTCTATTTTCTGAAGAGCTGTGCAATATCTGAAAACAGAAATTGAAAGATAAAGAAAATAAAAGAGTAAATGATCATTTATAAGACAACCTAACAAGGCAATATAAAAAGCACAGTTTATTTGAAAAGTATTAGGAGCTCATCTAGACAATGGTCAAAAGCCAGGTAAGAAAATTCTTGCTTCTAGGCAAAACAGCTGATTTATTATTAAAGATTCATGCCAAAATATGGTAATGGAAAAAAGTGATGAGTTGCAACATTAAAAAATGAGGAAGGGAGAAAAAAACCCATTTTCTCTTTAAAAGTTACCATACTTTCAAAGTAAACTAAATGGTAGAAATAGAAATGTGAGCTATGGTTTAGTAGCTGGAACATAAGAGCTTAGATTACATAGATATACAGGTATTCTTGAAAAAAACAAATACATTTAGCATTTTAGTGCTAGATTGACCTTAATTTTTAATTTAAAAAGGCTTAATTACTATGCATACATACCAGTTGTACGTATTTATGGGTTACAGTGATATTTTGATACAAGCATGCCATATGCAATGATCACATCAGGGTTTTTGGAGTATCCATCACCTCAAGCATTTATCATTTCTTTGTGTTAGGAACATTCCAATTTCACTTCTTTACTTATTTTGAAATAAACAATAAATTACTGTTAACCCTTGTCACCTTATTGTGTTACTGAACAACTAGATATTATTTCTTCTACCTGTGTTTTTGTACCCATTAACCAACCCCTTCTCCATTACCCTTTCCAGCTTCTGGTAATCAATCTCTGTCTCGAAGATTTCAATGCTTTTGTTTTGTTTTTAGCCTCCACATATTAGTGAGAACACATGATATTTGTCTTTCTGTGCTAGACTTATCTCACTTAACATAATATCTTCCAGTGTCATCCATGTTTTGTAAATGACAAGATTTATTCTTTTTTCTTCTTTTTTTAACTTCAATAGCTTTGGGGGATAAAAATAGTTTTTTGGTCTGGGCTTGAAAAGTACCTACCACCCCCATCTGTGTACATTGTACCATTAGTTGATTTTTTTGGTTGTTCCTCTCTTCTCCTTCCCTCCTTCTTCTGAGTCTCAGTGGTTCATTATACTATTCTGTATGTCTTTGCAATTCCTTAGTTTGGCTCCCACTTATAAGTGACAACATGCGGTGTTTGATTTTCTGTTCCTGAGTTAGTTAGCTTAGGATGATGTTCTCCAATTCCATTCAAGTTACAGCAAAAGACATTATTTCATTCTTTTTGATAGCCGAAACGTATTCCATAGTGTATACATATTACATTTTCATTGCTCATTGATCGGTTGATGGGTATTTAGGTTGATATCTTTACAGTTGTGAATTGTGCTGTGATTAACATGCAGGTGCAGGTGTCTTTTTTACATGCCAGCCTCTGTTCCTTAGGGTGGATACCTAACAGTGGGATTACTGGATGAAATGGTAACTGAATAGTATTCTACTGTGCTTATGCACTATGTTTTCTTTATCCATTCATTCACTGATGAGCACTTAGGTTGAATGCATATCTTGACGATTGTAAATAGTGCTGTAATAAACATGGTGATGCAGATATCTCTTCATTGTATTTACCTTCTTTTTTTTGGATATGTATCCAGAAGTGGGATTGCTGAATTATATAGTAGTTCGAGTTTTAGTTTTTTGAGGAACTTCCATACTGCTTTCCATAGAGTCTGTACTAATTTACAGTCTTACCAATAGAGTAAATGGGTTCCCTTTTCTCCATATTCTTACTAGCATTCTTTACTCCCTGTTTTATAAAAAAAAATTTTAACTGGGCCGAGATATCTCATTGTATTTTAAATTGCATTTCTTTGAAGATTTATGATGTTGAGCGTTTTTCCATAGTCTTTTAGGCCATTTGTATGTCTACTTTAGAGAAAAGTCTATTCAGTCCTTTTGCCCATGTTTAGTTCAGATTATTTGGTTTTGGTTATTGAATGGTTTGAGCTCCGTATATAAGTCAGCTATTAATCCCTCGTCAGATAGATAGTTTGCAAATATTTTCTCCCATCATGTGCATTGTCTCTTTACTTTGTTCTTTGTTTTCTTTGCTGTGCTGAAACTTTTAAGCTTGATGTGATTCTATTTGTCCACATTTGTTTTGGTTGCCTGAGCTTCTGAGGTCTTATTCAATAAATTTTGTCCAGACCCAGCTCCTGCAGTGTGTCCCCAGTGATTTATTTTAGTAGTTTTACAAGCTCGGGTTTTACATATTTAAGTCTTTTATCCAATCTGACTTGATTTTTGTATATGATGAGAGCTAGGGGCCCAGTTTTATTCTTCTGCTTATGGTTATCCATTTTTTTCAGAACCATTTATTGAAAAGATTGTCCTTTCTCTGATGTATGTTCTTGGCACCTTTGTTGAAAATGAGCTGACTGTAAATGTGTGGATTTATTTCTGGATTCTTTATTCTGTTCCATTGGTTTATGTGTCTGTTTCTATGCCAGTACCATGCTATTTTGGTTACTATAGCATAATTGGAAGTGAGGTAATGTGATGCTACCAACTTTGTTCTCTTTGCTCAGGATTATCCTGGGTATTCAGAGTTTTTTGTGGTTCCATATTTTTCTATTTAAGTAAAGAATGTCATTGGCATATTGACAGGGGTTGCATAGAATCTGTAGATTGCTTTGACTAGTAAGGACCTGCTAATAATGTCAATTCTTCTAATTCATGAACTTATGGAAAAATATTTTTCCATTTTTCTGTGCCTTCTTCAGTTTCTTTTATCAATGTTTTATAGTTTCATTGTAGAGATAGTTCATCTTTTTTGGTTAAGTTTATTCCTAGGTATTTTGTTTTATTTATAGGTATCATAAATAAGATTAATTCTTGGTTCCTTTTTTAGATTGTTAGCTGCTGGCATATAGATATGCTGCTGATTTTTGTAGGTTTATTTTGTATCCCACAATTTTATTCAATTTGTTTATCAGTTTTTATAATTTTTTGTGGAGTCTTTAAGTTTTTCTAAATATAAGATCATATCATCTGCAAACGAAGGTTTGTACTTCATCCTTTCCAATTTAGAGCACCTTTTTTCTTTTGTTTAATTGTTCTGGCTAGCACCTCTAGTGCCATGTTGAATAAAAGTGGTGAAAGTAGGCATTCTTGTCTTGTTTCAGATCTTAGAGGAAAGGCTTTCTGTTTTTCTCCATTCATTATTATACTAGCTATGGGTTTGCCACATATGTCTAGATTGACTTTAGATATACTCTAATCTAATCTGTTTATTTTATAGATAAAGACAACAAAAACCCAAGAGAGTAAGACACTCCCTGAGGCCCTAGAATAATAATAATAATAACAACAACAGCAACAACAACAACAAAACTAAGACTAGAAACCAGATCATTCTGGAATGTTGTAACATTTCTGTCATACTTTTCAACCTGGAAAACATAATCATCCTTTTGGAGAAATTATTAGGTTTTATTTTTTTCAGACAGGGTCTCACTTTGTCACCCAGGCAAGAGTGTAGTGGTATGATCAAGGCTCACCATAGCCTCAAACTCTCGAACTCTTGAGCTAAAATGATCCTCCTGCCTCAGCCTCACAAGTAGCTGGATCTACAGGCATGAACCATCATACTTGGATAATATTTTACAATTTTTTTTTGTAGAAGAGGTCTCGGTATGTTGCCCAGGTTGGTCTTGAACTCCTGGCCTCAAGCGATCCTTGGCGAGCCTTGGCTTTCAAGTGCTGGGATTACAGGTGTGAGCTACAGAACCCAGTCTAAACCCTCCTTTTTGACACTACTAATCAGAATGGTTTAGTTTACTATTATTAAAACTTTATAGCTTATAGCCATTGCCAATAAAGTATAATATAATAAAAATAAGAGTAAGAAAGTATCATATTTTGTTAATCTACAAAAAACGAAATCTCTAGATATGTAGTATGATAGCCACTAGCTAGCCTGGTAGCCATTTTCAACATGTAGCTCTTGAGCATTTCAAAGGTGGTTAGTTCAAATTGACATAAGTTTAAAATATGTTGAAATTGTAAATTCTTAGTATGACAAAACTACATTGCTATATTGTAAATTGTGTTTCTATTGGTTACATGTCAAAATGATAATGCTTTGAATATATTAGACTTTTAAAAAGTATTAAGATTCTGTATAGCAACACTACTCAAAGTGAGGCCTATGGACCAGTAACAGGCTATAGACTGTTACCAATCTGTGAGGTGATAGAGAGTTTTCCCTTAGAATGGAAATAAATGTACTATATCTTTCTTGGAAAATGCCTTTTTCTTAAAAAATTTTGAAATAATTAATTTACATTTTTGCAAGTGCCTTACCTTCTAGACCTGTAATAATAAGATCATAATCTAGTAAACAGATCTACTAAATTAGAGGGGATTACAAAAATTTGATTCAAGTAATTCCTTTGAAATATCAAAATATAGCATGTAAGGAGGTTTTCTTTTAGACAGAATTTCTTTTAGGTAAATATGTATTCTCTTTTTGGAAAAAAAATGCAAAATTACCCCAAAATAAATGAGTACACAAAAATCATAATGCCTATATGAAGGGCTTTATCAGTTTACTAGAAATGACTTGGTAAAGAGGTTTTAAAGACGCACAAGAAAAAATGGCGGCTTCTTTAAAAGCTAATGGAAAACAGTTCCACAGAAAAGGAAACAATATAAAACATAAAACAGAGAAGAGGGTTGAAGGAGTTATTTTGTACTCAAACATTTGTGTGTTCAACATAGACTGCTACCTACTAAAAAACAAAGTAGGAGGAAAGAATGAATGATCTAATTTGTAGGGAAAAAAATAGAAAAAGTAGAGAACTTTAAATATTAGGGCCAGAAAGAAACTTTATAGTGGATTGTGGATCAATAAGAAGAAAGCAGAATGATTTAGGAGGATAATTATAATTAAATTCTATTATAGTAGAAGATTTATTTTCCAATATCCTACTAAACTACCTAAAAAAAAGATTAAGATTTCAATTAAGTTCACATATGTAAACAGTAATTTCAGTATTAGGGTACTCATAATTTAAACTAATTATCTTAAGCTCACATGGGATAATTTTTTTAGAAACAAAAATACCAATATTATACACTGTGTAAATTAAACTGTTAGGAATGTTATATCACAGTTGTGTACAAGCCAGATTTATTGTCCTATTTGATGTTTGTGTTGTCCCTTTGTACTCACAAGTTGTTTTTTTGAAAATATGTACTAGATGCTGAGTACAGAGAAAGGCTGTGATTCTTAAATAATTGCAGTTCATTCTATAGGCTCAAACAAATAAAGCTTTGATTTAAGATTGTTTAATCTCAAAGAGATCAGTATAGAAAACAGATTAGAAACATAGAATAAGTGACTTTCAAAAAGAAGCTCTATTCAGCTCAAAGCTAAATGGCAGTTCTCAAAAGATAGCTTCATGATGTGAACTGGAATCAAAGACATGACTACATTCCTTTGAACTTAAGTGAGCGTTTAAATCAGAGGGTGAGTGCATCAAAAACTGTTCTTTGTGAAGGACTGAATATGAGCCAATGCTAATTTTATATCTCTACTCTCTCAGGAAACTTACTAATGTTTAGAGTGAAAAGAAACTGAAACTCTTCTTATATTTGTCTATTTTGACAAAAATGTTTTGTTATATCTGTGTTTCATTGCCAAGCTCTCTTATTTACAAGAATAACAGCAACAATAATCACAGCAACAATTTACAATGTTTATTGAGTGCATTCCATGTGCCAGGTACTCACTTTAAGTATTTTGCATATATTAATTTTATCATCAAAACAACACTGAACAATTATCTCCATTTTACTCAAAAAGAAATAGAACAATGAACATTTATCTTAGAAATTTCTATATTTATTATTTTGGTAATTTACAGCAAAAAGTTAGCTTCTGTTCTTCAGAATGAAAATGATAAATAAATGGTAAAAAATAATTTGATATGCCTCTAAAAACATTTTGCACAATTGGACTGTTAAACTAAAAAGATGAAAAAAACTAACTCGTAAAAAGAATATTTAATTTTTGGAAACAATACCAGAAAATATTTTTTTACACAAACTGGCCTTTCCCAAATAGATTTGTTAAGTTCCCTTCCTCAAAAAAAAAAAAAAAAAAAAAGCCTTCAATAACACTGTTAGACTAAAAATAGAAAGAAAATATACATCATAAAAGGTAATTTAACCTGTTACCAGCAAAAAACTCTTTAGTTGAAGATTACATAAAAAAAAAAAACCCTTTAAAATTCCTGAAAATTGCCACAAAAGAATAGGAATAGAGTAAATGAAGAAACATTTAATCATGGAAATCTACTACATCTCACTAAAAACAGTGCTGAACACTCAAGGGCACGGGCAGGTGTGCTGGTAAATCACCCATCATGAAATGGGCAAATGGTTGAAAGAATCTCAAAAAGAAAAAAAAAAAACCACTGAAGCAGAATGCAACCTCTCACAACAACAGTAAGTGGTACATCAATACTGATGGGTGCCTAGAACACATACCTAGCCTGTACTACAAGGGACTCACCCTCCAAAAGATAATTATGGTCCTCCCCATATATTTGAATTCTCTCCCCAAATCACACTAACATGACAACAAAGTATTCAAAGGTTAAATCAGCAAAAACAAAGATATCAAGGGAGGAGAAAAGAGCACACAACTTAAAAACCCCCAGAGAGGGAGTGTGGTGATTAATTTAGTGGACTGGGTAAAATTGAAAGTGTCATCCCCAGATCAGATCAGCAGCACCATCTTCACCAGGGAACACATTAAAATGCAACTTTTGGGGTTTTACTCCAAATCTTCTGAATTAGAATCTTTGAGAAGGTCCAGTTGTGTTTTAATAAGCCCTTTTGATGATTCTGATACATCTCAAATTTGGAGAATCATTGCTCTAAACAATTAGAAGCACCAGGTGCACATTAGAGAGTATTAAAAACAGGAGAATTAATTGAAAGATTCAATAAGAATTAATTGAAAGATTCACATTCACTCTACTGATTAAGATGACTGACCTCTTATCCTTGAAAAACACTGAGTCATACAGAGGTTTAATATCCTGAGACAATTAGATTGAACTCCTTTTCTTTTTTGCGCGGAGTCTCACACTCACGGCCACCACAGCCTCGACCTGCTGGGTTCAGACGATCCTTCTGTCTCAGCTTTCCTAGTAGCTGGAACTACAGGTGTGTGACACCACACCTGGCTAATTTTTTTATTTGTTGTACAGATGAGGTCTCACCAAGTTGCCCAGACTGGTCTCAGACTCCTGGGCTCAGGCAATCAATCCTCCCGCCTCCACCACCCAAAGTGCTGGGATTACAGGTGTGAGCCACCACTCCCAGTTAGATGGAGCTCTTGAAGATTAAGAAAGATGAGGGCAGGGAGAACATTCCACACGACTTACAAAAAAACTACAAAAAGTGGAGATACTTAGCACTCTTCTTATCCTTAGTTTCTGGAATGCTACATCTAGCCTTACAGCAAACAAACATTTATTAAAAACAAAAAACTGAATCAGCCCCAGCTATAGTCTGAATATTTGTGCCTCGCCCCAAATTCACATGTTGATACCTAATCACTGATTTGATAATAGAAGGAGGTGAGGCCATTGGGAGGTGATTAGATCATGAGATCCCAAGGGAACAAAGTCATCCCTTGCTTGTATGAGGACATAACTAGTACGTGCCATCTGTGAATCAGAAAGCAGGTCCCCACCTAACATCAAATCTGCCAGTTTCTTGATCTTGGACTTCAGAGCTTCCAGAAGTAAGAAAATGAAACTACTCATAAGCCACCCAGAAGATTGCCCCTCACCTGAAGAACTTATAGATACTGAAATTGAAGGTCCTACCACACAAATGGCTGATTTCTCACTCAGCCTAGAGCACAGATACAATAATGTCAGTAGTGATTATATACTTAATTAAAAATGGTGCGTACTATAGATTACAATATAGAATTAGGAGCTAGAATCATGTATATGTGAAAAGGATTTTGCATAAGATAAGTAAGACTTGTTCTTCTTAGAGTAAAATTTAATTGGAGAGAATCTAAAACTAAAAATTTGTGGATTTGGCAGAAATCCACAGCTGCTAAAACCGAGCCCCAGCACTGCGTAGGCCAGCTACTGCGGATGCATTTTGGGTCTTTTTAATTCTCTTTTTACTCAGGCCATAATCATGGTCCTACCTCCCATGCACATCCTCTGGGTGTCAAGTGGTGGGAGCTGGGAATATGTGCCTGGCCCGCATCAGTGGGTGTACTTGGAGGCATGTCTTGTACCAGAACTCACAGAAATAGGAAGTAAGAGTGAATGCTGACCAGGCAAAAATGGTGACAAATTAATATGCGTGGTCGAGTGAAATGATTAGGTGGTAAAATGCCCTACACTTTTCTAATCATAATTTAGGGGTAAAGCATAGCACATATCACTTCTCTCTGAATTGAAATAATGGAAGAATTGATGGTGAGTTTGCATTCAATCAAGGGTTTTTTCCATCCTAGGATCATTTAAAATAATCACAGAACACAGAATATTTGTATTTGAAGATGTACTCCATTTAGGAAGAGAAGTTCTCAAATTAAAGAGAAAGACCAAGAGAGAGGAGATGAAAGATTGGCCATTTTTGCACTAACAATGAAAGAAGTCCATATTTTTAATATGATGGATAGGGCAACCTATGATACTAAGATTTTGATTAAAAGTACAGGCTGGGGATAAAGATATAATGGCAAACTTTAGCACTGGGTCAAAAACTGAGACAAAGAATACAAATTTAAAAAGTGGAAGAGGAGAAATCCAGAGTGAATCACAAAACATGTTGGTTTTTAAATAACTTTATTGGACTAAATATTTTCACCTGCCTCTCGTTAACAAAGAATTGAACGTTCCTATTTAGAATATCCCATGCAGTCATTATGTTTTATTATATAACATTTATGGTTAGATTACATTTATAGAAAATAGAGGTAAGGGGAATAATATTTGGAGTCTTTAAATTAATCAATCTGTTTGAGATCTTCATCTATCTCTACCTAGTGTATCTATTGTCCTGCCCTGGTGCCAACCATAATTAGGAAACACCAGAACAGGAAGAGGGGATCCAAAGGCTCGTGGCCTGCTTCCTTTGCCCTTGCCGGAGGGACTGTAGGATGCTAGGAGGAGTCTACATTCACATGGGCGTCTTGCTCATCATTGAGAGGAGAGTAGATATCAGCCAAAGGGGTGTTTAACTTGAGACAGAGACAGAGGGATCCCATGAATAATGAGTTATCTAGAGTATATCCCAAAACTCGTGTGCCTTATGAATGCTGCAAGGAGGGTATGAACTGACTGAAAACCAGTTTCAGCTGCATGTTTTTTATTTTTATTTTTGAGTAGGAGTCTCACTTTGTCACCTAGGCTAGAGTGCAGTGGCACTCTCAAGGCCACTGCAGCCTTGACCTGCAGTGCTCAAGTGACCCTTGCACCTCAGTCTTCCAAGTAGCTAGAACTGCAGGCATGTACCTCCACATCCAGGTAATTTTTTGATTTATTGTAGAGAAGAGGTCTCACCAAGTTGCCCAGGCTGGTCTTGAACCCCTGAACTCAGGCAATCCTCTCACTTTTGCTTCCCAAAGTGCTGAAATTACAGGTGTGAGCCACTGCACCCGGGTTGTAGAGATTTTTTTAACAGGAGAAAAGGATCAAAGACTTCATTGATGGGTGCCAGTACAGTAATCCAAAAGGATAGCTGAGTCTGTTCACATTCTGACTGTTATCAATTTAGTGACTGAACCACACCAGTGACTGCCATAGAAGTCACCTATATATCCAGAGAATTTTTTGAAAAGGAATGAGAAAGTGGAGGAGAGGTGAGGGGTAAGTATGCAAAAATAACATAACTAGAAATTACCTGAAATAAACAGTCATATAAAATAGATTATTTACACTCAAGATTCTGATACTATTAGTTGGTAAGTTTAAAATGCTTTACTCTTGTTCTTCCCAATAACTAGTATGGGGTAATCAAAAAGAAAGTTAAGATCCATTAAAGAAAATTTTTAAATAAAATATTGTGTATTATTTTTTTTAAAATATTGCATTTTCTTGGCACTTCTGTGTAGTAGATGTAGTAAATTTGCCATTTCATTACATTTAAATATTTTGCATTTCTTAGTGTTGATTCAAACATAATATACCCTATTGTCTCTTTAAAAGGACTTAGATAAAGAAACCCTGTGGCTATTTCTTTATATAGCCAGAATGTGGGGGGTATCCTATTTGGTTATTAAAGCTCCTAGCAGTGCACAAATACATTTTCATATCTGCAGAATTGAATAGTTTTTTCTCCTATTCTCAACAATGACTGTTTTCAAACCCACAATATCCACACACTCTCAGCACCTTCCATGGCGTCATAATTCTCAGAGAAAAGATTCATTAGTAAGGAGTTTCAGAATTTCAGTTTTATAAACTTTACCACATCCACATTCATGCTTTTAGGCAAATAATATTGACTCTCATTCACTTGGAATCTTAGTATATTGAACTTCTTTTATTTCCTAAAACAGATAATGACTTTGCCATTAAGTTCCTCATTGGTATCGTAACATCCTCAAATATCTCTCAATTGCAAAGTAAAATCACGTCCAAACACTTAAACAAACAAAATTATAAATTATATAATGTATAATTATATAATGACGTCTTCCTCCTTCACAGAAAATTCTTTAAAAAAAACTCCAGAAAACCTGTTCTTACAATCTTTCATTCACCACATTCATCCCTCAACCATTATGATCAACTTTTTGCTCTCTTCATGATAAGCTGAAATTACTCTCACTGAACCCATTAACAACTTATGTATTGTTAAATAAAATAGACACTTAGATCTCTTTGTATCTTTTGACACGGTTTAAACCGTCTCTTCCCCCCACCTTTTGTTCCCTAATCTTTCATGACTTTTCAAGTTTTGGGTTTCTTCATCTTTTTTGGCTCCTGACTCTCATTCTACTTTAAAGTTTTTATCGATCATCTCGCTCCTTAGAAAGATGGTAACTATTTAATTTTAATGATGATGCAGAGAGGAAAATGGGCACTCACATATACATAAAAATGTCAGACTTTAAGTAAGTTCAGCTATTTGGAAGAACTATTTGGCAGCACTTAACAAGATATAAAATGAGTGAAGTTCATCAATACAGTGTTTGGGTATCCAGAACACGTGGCAGTTTAAACTTTAGCCATCGTGGGTTACAGTCGTCAAACAATACGTTTTTCTCTATCTACTCCTTCTGATTACATGACACTGAATTCTTGTGCTAAGTAGCAGTCCTTTTCATTACAACCAGGACATGTCCAGAGTTTCCCAGTTAATTGCAGTTTAAATTTGATCTCAAATCTGAATTTTTGTATCACTTTATCAAGTTATATTTTACTTACAATAAACTATATATTTAAAATGCAAAATAAGATAAATTGTGGAATATGCTATACACTTATTAAATTACCACAATCAAGACGCTGCACATTTCTTTCACTTCCCAAAATTTCTTTGTTCTCTTTTGCAATCAATCAGATCTTCCATCACAACCATCCCAGCCAACTACTGATCTATTTTCTGTCACCATAAATCATTTTGCATTTTCCTGAATTTTGAAAAAATTATAGTACATGTTTTTTCTGTATCTGATTTATTTCATTTAGGCTAATTATTTTGAATAATTTTGTGATTCATCCATGTTGTTGCATGTGTAGATAATTTTTTTTTTATTGCCAAGTAGCATTTCATTTTATGGAGAACATTTTGATACCTTTATTTGCAGATAGATGTTTACGTTACTTTCAGTTTTAGCTTTTACAAATAAAGTGGCCATAAAAATGTGTTTATAAATGTTTGTGAGGATATGTAATTTCATCTGTCTTGGATAAATTCTTAGTAGTGGAATACCTAGGTTATATGAAAAGTCTATGCTTAAAGTTTTATAAAATTGTTAAACTATTTTTCAAAGTTGTACCATTTTTTCTTCCCACTTGCAGTATAGGAGAGTTCTAGTTGCACAACATCTTTACCAACACTTGACATAGTCAGACATTTAAAGGATTGCATTCAATAAATAAAACCTTATTGATTTTATGTTCACACGTTGACAGATGTTTCAGTTATTTTAAATATTTTGCTATTACTAACGAAGGACCTATAAACATTTGTTTCCAAATCTTTGTCCTGAGTTAAGCGTTTATTTCTTTTTTCCATTTAGAATGAATCACAATTTCCTTTTTTTAAATGTTGATAATTGTGTACTTTGGCATTGTGGATAGCATATTGTGTTTACTCCAGGAACTTTTATATTATTGTATGCTGATGGTTTCATCCAAACTAGTAATTAATCTCTTTAAAGTCAAGCTGTTACCTTGGTCTCATCGCCTGTGGGTGGTGGTTCTAATCTCCATTCTATTATGTAAGCCTTTGCTGAAGTGTTTGAGTTTGTGCCACACTTGTGTGGTTCATAGATAAATCTGAGATTGTGTTTGTGTACAAAATCATGGGATCTTATTCTTCGTTTTTTTCTCTCCTGTTAGAATTCCCCTCAATTTCTCTCAACTGGCCATGGTTTTCCTGGGTCCTTTTCCTTTTTGCTATAGCCAGAAGGTGGGTAGGCTTTTTTTTTTTTTTTTAGCAGCCTGTGGTGGGCTTTTCTGTGTCTGCCACCCACTTACAGGGAAAATGTGCAAGAATATGGAAAACTAATGCTTTCTTATCACTTCAAGTTTGAGTCCACTGAATAACTTCACTGAATGCTTAGGAGGTTGTTTTGTTTGTGTAGTTTTTGCTTAGAGTTTATAGTTATTAGTCAGAGAGTTGGTCTGAATGAGGGTCTGTGCTGTTATACTGAATACCAGTGTCTCAAATCTGACAGTAAGATATCACCTCTCATCTACATTAAAAAAATGTGCTACATATACATAATGGAATATTATGCAACCATAAAGAAGGACAAAATTATGAACTTCATAGCAACTTGTACGGATTTAAAGTTTGTAATACTGAGTGATCTATCACAGAAGCAAAGAACTGAGTACCACATGTTCTCACTCATAAGTGGATCCTGAACACTTTTCATAATTCTGTTAGAACGGGATTGGCAGTAGTGGGAAACTGTCAGGGGAGAGAGAGGACACCCCTCATCAACAAGGGTACCTGCATAATGAAGATTTATATACCTAACCCTGAATTGTACCCTACATCTTTAAAATTAAAAAAAAAGCCGGGCCCAGTGGCTCAGCCTATAATCCCGCGCCTTTGGGAGGCTGAGGTGAGTGGATTGCCTGAGCCCGCGGGTTCGAGACCCGCCTGGGAAGCGAGACCTCATCTCTACAATAAATAAAAAAATCAGCCGGGCATGGTAGCGCGTGCCTGTAATTCCGGCTACTCGGAAGGCGGAGGCGGAAGGATCGCCGGGGCCCAACACGCGAGGCTGCGGTGGCCGGAAGCGGCCACTGCACTCCAGTTTGGGCGACAGAGTGAGACTCCAACTCAAAAAAAATTAAATTAAATTAAATTTTAAAAAGTTTAAAAAAAAGAGATATCTCCTCTCCTCTCTCAGAACAAGTTAAAGTATGGCCTGAGATACTCAGATTGTGGAGGTGGAATATTGAGAAAGATAACAACTTGATAAAATATTTTTATTATATTGGGCATTTATTCATCACTTGTTTTGTTTTTTTCTTATTTTATTTATTTTATTTTTTTTATACTTTTTATTTATTTTTTAGTTGGAGTCTCACTCCAGACTGGAGTACAGTGGCCGCTCCAACCGCTGCAGACTCAACCTGCTGGGCTCCGGCGATCCTTCCGCCTCAGCCTTCCAAGTAGCCGGAACTACAGGCACGCGCTACCACGCCTGGCTAATTTTTTATTTATTGTAGAGATGAGGTCTCGCCAAGTTGCCCAGGCAGGTCTCGAACCCACGGGCTCAGGGAATCCACTCACCTCAGCCTCCCAAAGGCGTGGGATTACAGGTTGAGCCACAGAGCCCGGCTGGGTTTTTCTTATTTTAGATAGTCTTTTTTTTTTTTTTTTTTTTTTTTTTGAGTTGGAGTCTCACTCTGTCGCCCAGACTGGAGTGCAGTGGCCGCTCCCGGCCACGGCAGCCTCGACCTGCTGGGCTCCGGCGATCCTTCCGCCTCAGCCTTCCGAGTAGCCAGAATTACAGGCATGCGCTACCACGACCGGCTGATTTTTTTTTTTTTTTTTTAATTTATTGTAGAGATGAGGTTTCGCTGCCCAGGTGGGTCTCGAACCCGCGGGCTCAGGCAATCCACTCACAGCCTCCCAAAGGCGCGGGATTACAGGCTGAGCCACCGAGACCGGCTATCATTGACATCTTTAAATCTAGCTGCTGTTGACACGTAAAAGTTTTTCAGGGCAAACTCTTCTCACTGCCATGGTTAATGAGGGGCCAGGTGTGGACAGGGCGCCAGACATTTGCAAATACAAAGCTGGGAGTGGGAAGCTGACTTCCTCCTCATCAAACATCTTCACACTCAGAGCCATTCTCTTTTGTTTTTTTCTCCTTCAACTTGGTTGGAGGAGTAGGAAAAGTTTCAATATTTCGCTCCAGGCTGATAACTCACAATGACAATGTCCTCACTTTCTTCTCCTGTTTGTTCTAAGGAAGGATTGGTCCATCTCTAAATTATCTTAAGAGGAAGACCGGCACCAGGTTTTTGTAGTTTTCTAAAGAGCATGGCTTACTTGCTCTTCATTGTCCTCAGATAGGTATTTAGGCAATGAGAAAAGGCTCATTTGATATCCTGCTACATTTCCAGGAGTGAAAAACTGGATATAATAGATAAGCCATCAGTTGAGAGATGGTTAAACACATCCCAGTGCCTCTGTGCTATGAAATACTATCCAATAGTTAACAAGATTGAGGAAGAAATGTGTATACTTACATGGAAGAATATCCATATTACATAACTGGTACACATAGCAATTTATGAAAAACTTGTAGAGTATGTTTTCATTTTTACAAAAATTGTGCACACTTATATTCATGCATACATTACTCATCCATTTACTTGCCATAGAAATTTTGGCAAGGTACTCTACTTTTCTGTGTCTCTATATCTCATATGTAAAAGAAATGTATTTTTTTATAAGATAGGATAATAATAGAACTTAATTAAAACAACACAAACGTTCTGGTTTGTTATCATCGAGAATGAAAGAAGTATATAATTAAAATTCTTTCTCTAGAAATTAAAAAAAAGACCACTCAAAAGCATTTCAGTCATCTGTGTAAGAATTGCTGAGTTCTGAGCGAGCGATATGGCTACATTATTGCAGTTAATGCAATGTTGGTTTAAAGGCATACCCTTCCACCCCCAGAAACGTAAGGAAGAACTATAGAGCCTCAATAGCTATGTAGGTTCATGTGTAATGAAAGCATGCAATTCCGTTCAGGCTGCATTCAGTTCTAGCCTCTTAGTAATCATGGCCTTACATCACCAGCAGGTGTTAGAGCTTTAGAACTCTACAGTTCTCATTACAGTGATTCCATTACTTCTATTTCTGCTTTTATGTCTACTGCCAATTCAGTGACCACTGCTCTCCTCTTCTCCCCACGTTGTGGCTGCTAATTACCCAGGGTTTCTGTGGTTTCACGCTTTCTATTTTATTCCCCTTTCTCTCAGTGTGAGTCCATATTAATTCACTTCCTGTTGGACTTCTATGTCAACATGTATTCTCTGCTGCCCCCAAGAGAGATAATATAATTAGTTCAATCAGTTACTAGGTAATACAGAATCTCTTTGCTCACCTGTCAGCACACTAATGAGTGGTGGCAACGTCACATTACGGGGCAAATAATTTATATTTAACAAATCCATCAAAGTGGGAAGTGGAAGTGGCAGATATCATGAGATTTATAAGGAGAATCCCCTTACCTGAATTTCTTTCTTTCTTTTTTTCTGCATGACATGGTAAAGGGTGTCTTGTATGCTTTATCCAGAAGGTCATTCTTTTGACTCTTTTGCATTATTTGTCCTGAAATTTCTGTAATTTTTGACAGTGAGACAATTGGATTTTTAAAAATCTAAACTGTTAGTATTTGACTTAGCTTTCAATTATTGATAAAATTAAATTAACTTGCTGTTAAATCTCTCTGTTTGTAAAAATTTCAACCCCCTGCCAAGAGTGATAATTGTTCAACCAATAGATAGTACATAATCTCTGTTAATCCAAGAGCTCACCCATCACTCACAAAAGTATTCCTTCTAGACTAAATTTGAATTCATATAACAATTCTAGTAATTTCTACATGAAAACAAAATATATATTTTTTTGTAAATTTCATGATTAAGAAAAATAGTTTCCTTTCAAAAGTCTCATCAGAGATTGGTTTGAAATCTTCAAATCTTGCTAACAAAGACATTTTTGTGTCACATTCAAATTTCTGAGTTTATTACTCCCAAATTATATTTTATACTTCCCTTGGTTTTTGACAGATAAATGCCTTAAGCTATCCATTTTTGTTACTTTAATATAAACACATACACGCTTTTTTTTTTTTAACCCAGTCAATTATTTTTGAATCATATTGTTTGAGTATTCTCTTACCTGCAATGACTGGTAATTCACAATGACATTATATCAAAATATGTTTTGCTTGTTTATAAGAATGCCAGGAAACAATAGTTACTAAGAAGCAATGCAAAAGTGAGTTGATGGAACAGTATTGCTTTCTTTATTTGGGGATCTCTGTTGATTTAGGATTGGATTATTCCCAACTATTTAAAAAAATCACTCAATAAGACAGAAGTGGCAACTTGAAATATAATATATAGAAATATAAATAGAATGGAAATACCCTCCAATCTAAATACAATGGAAGATTATTTATCACACAGGGCCAGGAAAAGGGGTTAGAAAGGGAGTGTAACTGCAAGGACCAGCACAAACCAGGCCTACTCTTTTAATAACAAAATGTTGGTACCTTTTAGGTACCTTTTAGGTATAACAGAGCCCAAAACTGGTATTCATGTAGTCCAAGTATGTACAATAAAAAAGTTTTGACTTTCCACAACATCCAAAATCAGTGATTACTCTACCAGGACATGACCAAAACCTGAACCTTGGACCTCTTTCAGAAGAGGGGTTGGTAGGTCCAGAAGATTCAGGACTAAGATCTGCCTCATCATATCTTACTATAAGTATTCAAATTTGAAACCAATCAATAAGACCCTGCCAAGCCAAACATTCTTAAATCCTTTCCCTTGCCCTCTGGGGATTCCAAACTGGGGAGACATATTTGAACTTGGTTTCTGTCTTTTTGCTGGCCAATTTTGAAATAAGACCTTTGTTTTCTCAAATGTCGGTGCCATAATGTTGGCTTCTGTGTGCATTGGGCAGTGAGCCCATTTGCTTGGTAGTAGGAGCCTGATATGCAAAGCTGAAAACTGCTCTACCATCTTCAATGCAAAGTATCTAATATGACTGCACCTATGAATCTTAATAACGAATAGAGAAAACGAGAGTATAGATCATTCAGGAGGTTTTTATGGGACAGACTGCCCTCATTTTGTTGACTTCGCCTTAGTCCCGTGGCTAGAAAATGTAATTTTGCTCTGTGTCAGAAGAAAAGGGAAGTAGTTAATACTTCCATTTCATTCTCCCAACTACACTTAAAAAATACTCATTTCCTTCCCTACTGAGCCAATCCAGAGGAACAGTAGTCACTGATAAGCTCAATGGCCAGGATCTTCAGATTATATACATGCTCCCTTTAACTGGCCAAGATATATCTTCACATGGCCCAGCAATGATGAACTAGAAAAATCAGGTTATCTGTTCACCATTTTTCTCAAAAACACAATTCAATTACTTAAATATTTCTAGATTGGATAAATATTTAGTAACATGGGAATATACTCATGATCTCTTATGAGTAACAATGAGTGACATATACTCTACCTACAATATGAATCTAATTTTTGATCTGTATTAAAAGGGAGAAAAAGTGAAAAATAGGTAATGTTTATACTTGGATAATAATTTTAATGTTATTCTTTATGTGACTTTATTAAATGTGAGTGTTCCTCTTTGTTCAGCATTTTTAAAAGAGGTTCTAGAGTCTGAAAAGAACAATCAATTCTACATACCTTGCATCTTTAGGAGTTGCTGCATTTCTTTTGCAGAATTTGCAAAGGGTATTGTTTAAGCCAAGTTCTATGAGAGTTGGCCTATCACCCAGTTATGGCTCATTAAGAGGTTGGTGTTTAGGAGGCTGGGAGAAAAAGGAAATATTTTGAGATATTTAGTGTGCTCTGTAATGGAGGTGGGTTCCCCTTGCCTCAGGTGAGAGGATTTTCAACAAGATCACTCAGGAAGTTTCATAAATGACTGTAGATTTGGGGGTCGTAGGGACTGCCATTTGCCTCACTCTTTAGAGATCAAGAGGCAAGGTTATGGCTGGCTCTTCTCATGTCTAGTAAGGAGCAAAAGTGAAGTGCTGACATTTGTGAGTGCTGTACTTCTACATGAGTAGTCAACACTCAATGTTTTCCGGGTCCAAATGTGAATTCTACAATAAGGAGTCTGTCTGCTGTCACCTTCTAAGAGATGCCACCAACAATGACTGCTGGGAGGGATCTAAAGGGAACATAATGAAACGAACTCTGCCAGAAAGACTGAGAGGAGAGCTGAGCAACTCCCTCAGTGTAGTAGTTCCACACCGGAGATCACAGCAATCCCCTCTCCCTGAAGCAAAGAGCTAAAAATTGCCCACCTGACACACAGAGGAGCCAGATCCCAGACTGCAATTAATTCAGCTAATTAAAAGCTTGATCTTTTTTCCAGTTGTTCTAGCCTAACTCTGCAGGTGTCAGAACAATGGCAAGCTATGGGAGAATTCAGAGCAAGACAGAAGTCAGCCATGCCCGACCTCAGAACACAATCCCCTCTCAGAGACAGACTGGCACTTGGGGGACAAGAACATTTCAAGAAAGATGTGAATTTGGAACTTTCATTAATACAGTGGATACAGATTTACTTACTGAAAATAAACTGTTTCTGCAACTAATAGTGGCCAGAAGAATTTGTACTTTCTAAAAATAATTTTAAAAGTGTGAACTCACCCTAGTATTTCATTCCAGAAACTGAAATTAACAGGAAGTTTTAAGAAAAAATTATTTTTTGCCTGCAGCCTGAGAAGCCGATTTCATGCTATAAACCAGTTGTATTCACAGTTACCTAATTTTTTATAATGTTCTACACTAAATAATGGTTATTATAAAGTAGAAGACACATCACTGTTTGTGCATAGTTCTATGTGTATATGTGTGTGGGTGTGTGCATGTGTTGTTTCTGAGGTATATGCGTGTATCTACCTGATGTCAAGACAAATGATCAATTCTGACAATCCCAGTCCAAAATGTCAAACTAGATGTTTGGCACAACGCAGGTATAAACAACTTTAGCATTGACTGAATTTTTAACATTTCAACCAGTTACTTGAATGTCATGGATATCAAAATATGGAATGTGATGACCTAAAATCTTTAGCCGAAAGGTTGAGCTTTATAGAAACTTGCATTTTATGCATTATAGATTAATTTGCTAACTAAACAATTTCCCCCTGCTTAGCTTTTCAATAACTCATAGGAAGCTCACAAGGTACAGATAAAAAGTTCACAACAATTAGTTTCAAGCAAATGTTTTAGTTCACCATAGCACAATGATTATTTTGCAATAATCAGTTACCAAGATTAGAACACATCATTCATCTAGTTATAGTTACAAATTAATTTTCTAACTTTTTTGGTCTCCCCACAAACTATACAGTTATCCTTGAATTCCCTGTTGAAGTACTTATCAGTCTTCAATTATACAGAAAGAGGTGAAGGGAAAAACGGCAACACTTACGAGACATACTTTTGCTACATAATACGAGCTGTTTTTATTCTCTAGCTTTTGTCTTATACTTTACAACAAACATATGAGATGTCATTAATAAGCTTCTTGAACCTTTCCTTCTTTGCTTTATTTTTTTCTCTGCCATTTCTCTCTCTTCCCCCCACCCTTTTGAGTCAGAGTCTCACTCTGTTGCCCAGGTTGAAGTGCAGTGGCATGCTCATAGCCATCACAGCCTTGACCTGCTGGGCTCAGCAGATCCTTCCACCTCAGCCTTCCAAGTAGTTGGAACTATGAACATGCACCACCACACCTGGCTAATTTTTTTTTTATTTGTTGTAGAGACGAGGTCTCACCAAGTTGCGCAAGCTGGTCTCGAACCCCTGGGCTCAGGCAATCCTCTCACTTCTGCCTCCCAAAGTGCTGGGATTGCAGGCGTGAGCCACCCCACTTGGCTCCCTCTCTTTTGATAAACATTTTTCTGAACATCTGCTAAATGTGTGGTGCTATTTTAGGTGATAAAAATACATAAAGAAATGCAGGGTTGGTTTTTCTCACAAAATATTCAGAGCCTTAGGAGGAAAAAAGAAAAAAAAAGACTTAATTATAATTCAAGCTAATATATGCTAAAATGGGAGCAAATGTTTGTGTAAAACAAAATAAAAGCAAATTCTTTGTTTTCTAGAAAAATTGAAGATTGATGCAGACTGACCCTACATTTCAACCCTTTTGAATTACACTGCAACCAATTGCAGGAAAAGCCAGACTTTCATTTATATTTCTATTTTCTCATTAATTTATTCACATAATCAAATCTCTATTCCATTGCTTACTCCCAACTCTAGGCTAGCCAAAGACAATAATCAAAATTTTTCTAGTCAGTTTCAATAATAATGAATTCTTAGAAATTTTCTTGAAAGAATAGTTACGTTGAACAACAGAATTGGAAGCAATAAACATAGTTTTGTTTCCAGAAAGCTTAAATATATTACAAACTTGCTAATAAAACTTAGTTTCAGATACAATTATTGATAATAGTTTTCAGTACTTCACATATGTTCTGTAATTCATTTATTTTTCTTTACAGATGAAGGAATTTAATTCCAAGCACCTTCTAGTTGGGACTAAACATTTTGACAAATCCACTTTTATTTGTGATTAGTTGGTCATCAACTTATGAGATATACTGCCTTTCACTAGTTACTCATTTTTATTAAAGAAAAATTCATTAAAATGCTCAAATATTCATATAGATACTGATCTTTAGACGAACACATTGACGGGTCAAAATTAAACTTTTTTCCAGCAGGCAGTGCTGCTACATGTTGAGAAATCAGTTTGCGCCCTGTAAATGGGTATTATTTTTAGATTGGCATAAAAGTTTTTCTATTATTTGGGAGAAAAATATTATTATTTTACATATAATTTACATATACTCATCATAGTAAAGCATAGCAAATTGTACTTAGAGTATAATTTATACCCCAAACCAAAATAATTGTATATATCCAGATGATTTCTACCACATAAAATAAGGAGTAATGAAGTCACCAAAAAGTCCACTTTTAAAAAGTAATTATTTATTTATATTATTCCATGATGAATGCCATATGATCTTAGAATATTTCTTGTTCTTAATGTAATAACAGAAGAAAGTTTAGGTAGCAAAATTACATAATTTTGAAGTTCACTAAAAAGATAATTCGGTGATTGCTATATAGTTTGGGCTGAATGAGAAAATTTATTGATCCTCATCTTCAAAGAGGCTTTAGAGTGGTGAGGGATACAGTTAAGTGCTAGGATTTTGTATTATTTGCCAAAGGAATAAATGGAGAAACTTCTCTCATAGAGGCTGGGATGAAAAGATACAGAGATTTTCAGAGGCCTACTTAATCATATTTATTTACCTAAACTAAAATATATAAAGATGATTTAAATTCATCTCTCACAAGCAGTATATGAGTGAGAATTTCCCCACACCGTTGTATATTATTGATAAATAATTTTCTGCTTTGGGAAACCTCCCAAGACATTAAATATTTATTGAGTTCTTATTGAAGAAATTAAAAATAAATGTGGAAAGAAATATAGATCCCTGTATTTGTTCCAAGCCTCAAATTCTATTTAAAAAAATTAGAGATCATTAACCTAGAAGTTAAATAATTATACAAAGAGCTAATACAACATAAGAAATGACAAAGAATGTGGCAGCTTTTAGATGCTAAAAAAAGAGAGAAAATGTGATACACAAATACACTTGACATAACTTCAGAAAGAGAAGGCACATCTGCAAAAAGTGTTGGGTGGGATTTTAATAGATGGGACATATATTGATGGAGTCAGGGAAAAGACAGAGAAAAGACAATGACATATCATGGCATTATGTGCATATAGAGATACCTAAAGAAATGTGGCTCTTCAAAACATAGCATCCATTTAATCAATATTAGATCTAAAAATATTGATAGAATAGGTACTATGTGCCAGGCACTTAGGACAGAGGGAACATAGTGTGAATAGGTGCGGCCTCTGATATTTAGAACCTGAATATTTTTCTCCATAGAAATTCTACATATGAAACGTATACCACATAAATATTCAGTGCCCTTTCACATATTCAGATTAAAATAATGGTATTTATATGTGACTACATGTACATACATGTATACGTGTTTATAGTATATAAGCTTTGTATACATGATACATGTAAATTGTGTGTAAATAGCTAGAAAGATAAATAGAATCATGCCAATATGAGTCAACATATTTATCAACCAATCATTAATTATGTTGTGCTAGGTACTATACCTGGTACTTTACACATAATACTTTATTTGTAGTGCCAACAACTCTAAGAAATGTTTGTTAGAGTTATTTTATAGATAAGGCTAAATTATATTCCTGTTCTCAATAAGAACATTATTTTACTTGAGTAATCTTGTCTACTTTTTTCTATATTGAGATCAATGTTTTTTCAAAACTAAAAATTGTATTTTTTTCCACAGAAAATGCTTCCAGAAAAGATATCCAGCATAATTTAAATTTCATGAAGCAGTAGCTAGGATCTTACAATACTGAAGCTTTTTAAATTGCCATATTTCATCTGCATCTCAGTTGGAATTTCAGAATTATAAAATTAAATTTAATTCTATAATCAATTATGATTTATAAAATAGTTTAGGGTGTTAAACATTTTAAAATCAACAAATTCAAGCAATATCAATCTATTTTGATTATTTTAATTAAAATTTTATCTAGTTTGCAAATGATTTGTAATAATAATTCCTAATGATGACATTGTGTAATTTAGTTAAGTATTGACTGAACTTTTACAGTTTATAGTTTGGGGTTAGGCATGCAGTACTGCCCTAACGACTGCTATTGGGCAAGAAGATGTAAAGTTTGATTATTTAATAGCAGCATCAGCAGAAACAGTTATGAAAAGATTTCTGAGGTTATTTTCCATTTTTTTCCTCTGGAAAATAAAAAAAAATTATTTTAAAAGAATTGATCTTGAAACCACTGAAATTGCTTTTCTGTCTTTCTTTTTACCCTTCCATCTTCTAGTCTTTTCTCAGACAGTAATTCTTATACATGTGAACATGCCTATCACTCTTACTGACTTAGCTCTTTTTCCTTCTGATTACGAAATTATCTTCAAGTTGCATTACTATCACTTCCAAACACGTCTGCCTGCCCATATTTTCCAAGAAACAAACAAAACAGTATCAATGACCATATATTTTTTCTATCAAAATTTTGTCTTATTTTTCAGCATGATGTCACTTTCAAATCCCCTGTATACTGTCCTTTTGTGTCCTCCCCTTGATTCTTTCCTGAAAAGAGTGTTTCCTGAAAAGATTATCTAACACATAATGCCATTTTCATTCCAAACCTTTATTCAGTAAACAAGTCTAAAGGAAGATAAATTCTCTAAAAATTGTTTTCAATTATTTAAAATCTAATGTGCTTTTCTTCAGAAGCACTTTTAATCATTCTATTTCTGAAGTTAGGAGGTATTTCACATGATTGATTTTTCTATCAAGAGTGTTCAATATCGTGAAATTTGGTAAAAAATAAAATTAGCTAACTCTCTGCTATTCATTAATCAGAGTCTAATTTATTCTTTGAGGAAGATATAAGTTTTCCTTATTTGGACTGGCCGAATACCTCATTGCTTCAAAACCATTTTGAATAAATAAAACACCTAATCTCAATGGAAAATGAAATCCCTAGAAACTTGTTCTGTCATAGTTGGCATTTAGCTTTGTTCTGTCATGCTACAAATATGCTACAAATATGGGATATCTTCCCCTCTGCCTCATCTCTTCTTATTCTCTCCCTCCCCTTCCCCCTTTCATTCTTCTTCTTCTGGCTTTCTTCATTTCCGTTAACATTTTTCTGATAGCAAAAGACACAGGATCTTGATTTAGAAGTAAGACATTTTCTCTTCAAGTTGAGGGAACATTTTGAAAATAAGTGAGTGGTACACAGGCAACAGTTTCCGAATTTACAATAATCATTTAAATGAATGTCATAATCTTAGGGGATCAAAGGTAATGTTTTAAAAGCCTCTGACTAGGAAAGTTAGAGATTCGGTGAGAGAAATTTCACAGCAATTTAGGGGCATACATTTTCTAACTGGAAAGAATTTTAGAGAAGTGCTATAATAATTGTATCATTTTAATGAAAACATAGTGGAAAGGCACAGATGAGAGGTGACTCTTTTGTTATATTGCTCACTTGCAAACGAGGCTGGTTTTCTGTGGACCCACAGAGCAGAAAGGTTTCCACTGGCTCTTTTTTATCACAACTATTTCTCTTCTTTAGGTCACAGTTCCTCATGCACAGGGGTTCCTCAGTGAGGAAGGAGTTCCAGAAATGCACTCTGAGCTGCTTGACCTCCAAATTTGTCCCTATATTATGAATTAAGTACACATGAACATGGGCCCTGCACTGTTAACTCTTTGCCTTAATTTCCAGAATAAAAAACTAAAAAAATTAGATTATTTCTGTGAATCTGTGTGGACTTTAAAATGACAATATATCAGTTGTTCCTTTAATCAACCAAATAATAGTTTAAATTTTGCAAATTTTTTTGCTTAAAAAGAAATACAAATTAACTGCAGTTAGATAGATGCCCATAGCTATTGAATTGAAGTCAAAGATTAATACATTAAAACAAGTATCCTGGATTTTAATCCCAGCTCTTTCACTTAAGAGCTTGTTAACTTGGACAAACAAAACTCTCTGTAACTCAATTTTCTTAGCTATAAATTGGTGATAATAAATTTACCTTCATCTTTGTATTGTTTTGATAAGTCAAGTCAATACATATTGAACTGTTCAAATAGAATTTGAGACTTATTAAGACCTCAAAGATGTAATTATTAATAATCGAATGTCATATTTAAAATATTGTTTATTACTGTGTATGCTTTGTTACATCTGATCCCCAATCATCCCAGCTTCTTTGCTTTGCTTACTTCATTTTACTTGCAATCTCGGGTAGGGGTAAGTATATAATAGACATGTACTTCTATGACTTTTGGTATCCTCAAGGGTTCCTGGAATCATCTCCACAAGGAATACTGAGGGATGACTGTACAATAATATATCTGAATTCTTCTATAAATAAGTACAATATTTCTTCTTTTGGGAGGCATTAAACCCTTAAGGAGCTAGGAATTCTCGTGTTGTAGGAATGCCTACAAAGAGGCACAAGTTCATCATGGGATATGAGAGAGCTTGTTTTAACCATGTAAATGTTTCATGTGCGTAAAAACTACTAATTATTTCTTCAGTTATCTAAAGTTAATTCTGCTGCCTGCTTTCACGTTCCCCATAGACTTGTGCTTGGCAAACACCACAAATCTAGCACTTCCAAAGGAAATAAGCTCCAAGGAAGAATTAAAATGCAGTGTGTTAAGGTTCCAAACATAATTCATCTTGCTAAAATTATGTCTGATATTTGTCTACGAGAATGTGCTACCTACTTTAATGAATTGACCAGAAGAGAAGGAAGGAGCAACAGACCAACAGAGTAAGAATAATAGAAATCATTATGAAAATGATTACTTTCTAGGGCATACTCAAGAACAAAGACACTGACACTTGGTCCCCAACTGCCTCAAATAATCCAAACTGCAATGAATGTGTGTGTGCGCATGTGTGCGTATATGTGTGAGTATGCGTTCCACCTTAGAGTACTAGTTTCTTTTCTTATCTCCTCTCACCAAACGGGAGACAGACAGGGAGAGGGACAGGGACAGGGAGAGGGAGAGGGAAAGGAGAAGGAGAGGAGAGGGAGCGGGAGAGAGAGGGACACTATATTTGTCTTCAGACTTTTCTGAAAGCTGTTTGGAAATAACTTCAGAGGCCCCTGTACCACTGAAATATAAGCAAGATTGATTTGCATGTTTAAAATGACTTCAGTTTTTGAATCTACTGAAATGACGGCCTTAGACAGTCTGAGATTGCAACTTCCTCCTGCAAAGTGACTTAACTTTTCCTTCCCTTTTAAAACATTGATCAATATACTCATGTAAACATCCACAAAATAGCTTTCTAAAAAGTTTGCTATTTTATTTTCCAACAAGTAGTATGTCTTTACCTGTCTAATGGAAGCCTTAAATATTAACATTGTTGTCAGTTATTTCTAATTTGATAGTTAAAAATTGTGCTTCATTTTTGTGTCTGTTTGCATTTATTTCACTGACAAATTAGGTACATTTTCATAAATTTATAAACTATGTGTATATCATCTTTTGTGAATTGTCTCCTTCTATTCTTTACCCATCAATAGTGAGTTTTGACATTTTCATTTGAATATTCTCATTTACTACAGATATTATCATATTACCTTATTTATCAGTAGTTAGTAAGTTCATTTTTCAACCTAAAACTTTAATTTTTTGATATTCAGATAAAATTTTGGTGGAGTCAAATATATTGTTTTTAATGTTATAATTTATCACTTGTATGCTTAGAAAGTGATTCTTATCCAGAGATGAGACAGATTTTCACCCGCATTTTTGTCTAGTTTCATTTATGTATTTATTTTCACTTTTAGTACTTCCGTGCAGTTGGAATTAATTTTTTTGAATTCAGGAGGAAATAGACTTTACATTAATTTATTGCTAAATACCCCCATTCCTCAATATACTGTATTCAATAAAGCAAAGCTCACCATGTGATTACAAAGTTAATTAAATATTAAATGTCATATCACAGAAAAAAAAATCATGTGTACCAGCAGTCAAGTCAGATATCACCAGGAGAAGATATCATGTTGCTTTTCAATGCTCTTCTTAAAAAAATTTCTTAGGAAACCTTAAGAAGCTTTAAGAAGCTTTCTTAAGAAAGGAAATTCCAGCGGGGCTCGGTGGTTCAGCCTGTAATCCCGCGCCTTTGGGAGGCTGAGGTGAGTGGATTTCCTGAGTCCGCGGGTTCGAGACCCGCCTGGGCAGCGAGACCTCATCTCTACAATAAATCAAAAATTCATCCGGGCGTGGTAGTGCATTCCTGTAATTTCGGCTACTCGGAAGGCTGAGGCAGAAGGATCGCCAGAGCCCAGCAGGTCGTGGCTACGGTGGCCGGAAGTGGTCACTGCACTCCAGTTTGGGCGACAGAGTGCGACTCCAACTCAAAAAAAAAAGAAAGAAAGAAAGGAAATTCCATGATGAATTTATTATAATCCAGGATCTGGTTTTCAGCCTGACAGAGGTTAAATCATGATTTGTCAAAACATCGAAAATAGATTTTTCTCTTAGGAATGATGTATCTAAACTAAACTCACAAAAGACTGATATATAAAGCTACATGCCAATGGACTCATTTGCAACTGACATGATGATCTGTGTATTCTGCTTCTGTAAAGCTGACTGGCGCACAGCTCCGAATAATAGTAGGGGAGAGTATGACTTGCTGAGTTAGTCTGAAAAATTGATTTTTTGGTCATTAGGTTACTGAAGCTTTAAAATTTACATAATTGTATTGGTTCTTTATGATGATTTTTAGGCATGACAATTGTCTGAGCTTATTTCACAATTCAGGTCTCTAAGAGAACGTTCTCATATTCCTAAACTATTAGGACTATGACTCACTTAACACCAAGATGAGGATAGTAATGTTGTTTCTGTTTACCCTGTTTGTTTTAATCAACCTGCAATTCTTGTACCAGTTCCACTATCTTTCAGCTATAGTAATGTTTAAATATGCTTTAGCATCTAGTAGGAAAATTTTGCTTTTACTCTTTTATTCCAAACTACTTAGTTATTTTTGCCCTTTTCTTGTTTAAGAATATTTTCAGAAGTATTTGCATTTTTAAATTAAAAAAAAAGACATTTTGAGATTATTGCTGAATTTAAATTAAATAAATATTGGAATAATTGAGATCTTTAGACTTTCAAACCTCACCATTATAAACACAATTTGCTTCTTTATTGACTCAAGGTTTTTATACTAATAAAATCTTATTTTCTTCATTCAAGCTCTACATAATGTTCTACCATTTTATATTTTACGTAGGAATTATGGATGAGATCCTTTGCATTGTAATTTATTATTGCTGGTATCCAGAACAGTTATCTATTGGAAATATTCATTTGAAATGCTCTTATTTCTAGGCCATTTGTTGAAGTATCTCATTATTCTTTACCCATTTATGCCCACAAAATTCGATTTTATCCAAATACTTTTATTCATTGAGAAAAGATTTATGACCATATACCAGGCACAATGTGAACCTGTGACAATGCAGAGATAAAGAGCTTATAACCAGTGCATGAAGGAAACTTTTTCTAGTGAATGGGGAAGGATGGAAAGAAAAAAGTGAAAGGAAGAGGTGGCATTGAAAAGAAGAACAAATATCCCATCTAGAGATTCAGCACATCACTATGTGATGTTTTATAGATTTGCCTCAAATCTCTCTACTTCAGTTGCTGATTTTTGCATAGCTGTGGTTTTCCTTGTTAATATGTGCAACTGCTTTGTTTCATTTGAGTCATAAAGTGTTGACTTCTTTAAAATGTTCAATTGATACATAATAACTATACATATTTATGAGCTATAATATACTATTTCAATACATATATATAATGTGTAATGATCAAATCAGAACAATCAACATATCTAGCACCTAAAACACTCAACATTTACTTGTGTTAGAAACATTCAAAATCCTCTCTTCTAGCTATTTGAAAATATACAATGAATTAGTGTAATATATGATGAATTATTGTCACCCTATAGTGCTATACAACACTAGAACTTATTCCTCCAGTCTAGCTGTAATTTTATATTAATCAATCTCTCCCTATCCCCACTCCTCCACCATTCCCAGCCTCTAGTAGCAATAGAGTGTTGCATTATTAATTTTCAAAAAATTCTACATTCTTTTTAAAAAATATTATGCCAAAAGACTTGTTTCTAGGCATCACTGTTCAGAGATTTTCGAATTTTATGGCAAAGAATTAATCTGTGAATATGGACAAAACCTATACAAATCACAGATATTCATTGGGAGTACAGTAGAATAATAGCTTCTGTTTCTACTTTCAGAAAATTTCAAGCTATGATTGACTTTTTTTGGAGTGAGGATGTTGAGAATGTTCAGTATAAGGATACAAGCCTTGGGAAACCATGAACTGTGAACCACAAAACCTTGGTGGCAGTAAAAATAAAATTTTTCATGTCCAAATTTTGATAATATTGGCATTTATCTAAATAGAGTTAACATTATCTCCATATAGAATAGCCCTGCTTTAAAGATATACCGATCTATTCCAAACAAAATAGTACCAAGCCCAAGTAATTTTTAGATTTTATTGAACTTCTTGTCAGCAATTTCTTCTTTTGCACGTTCATAAAGAACAATGGACAATATATTCATAAGTTAGAAATTATTCTAGATAATTTATATTTATCTTCCTATTTTTATATCTCCTTTTATTCTGAGGTAAATAGAATAGCATTCCACATATTTGATAGAGTAACAGAGCAGTATTGTCAGCTCTGTCCTGTTATTTTCTTATTTTAACTTCAAATCATAATTGTATGAAAATACAGAAGAAATTACTGAGAGATGTGGGAAGTATTTCTGGGGTACCATAGAACAAGCTGAAAAATTATAGCCTCTGGCTTGCTTGGGGTTCACTTCCTCAATATGTTACTGTTGCCCTTCTAATTTGAAAAGAAAATTGAATAATGTTGTCACTGGGCAGTTCTGGAACATGTGACCAATATGCATTTTAAAATTTTCTGGCACAGAGGGGAATCCTACACATTTATTTAATATTTTGCTTTTAAAGTTTCTAGAAATTTGAGTGTTTATATATGAACTGTATAAGAAAATACAAAACTTGGGCAAATTATAAACAAGATATCTTATAGTTCATCAATTGTTATCAAATAACATTTTTAACAATGAACTGAAAATCACAGGCAGGAAACCAAATGGGCCTTCAACCAAGCATTACATTTTGAGCAATATTCACCTTACAAGCATTTTCTGTGACCAGCTATCTTGCTATCTGGCATCAGCTTAATTAGCCTGAAGACCAGGAATTCACTTTTTAAAAAATTACTCCTTTGCATTACTCCAGGAAAAATTCACGTTAAATCTACAAGCAAACTAGAAACTCAAAATACTGTCAAGAGACATGCATTGCAGGTGAATGCATCTTTTGCTAGGAATAAAGAGTTACAAGCTCTAATCACATGTTCACAGCTAGATTACTTGAGTGACACTGAGAAAATCAACTCTTTGGATTTTCAAATTCTGTCTTTGCAAAACAAAGTGGTTGGCTAAATAATCAATGCAAAAATATTTTGATTTTATTATATATTCATGTCCGTGGCTGTTAGATGTTATAGAGCAAGAATTAAAAGTGGGAAGTGGTGATTGTTACTTTTTCTATGATGAATAACCATTTGCTTGGGCTTATATACGGATCTGAGTTCAAATAAGCAAAACCTTGAAATTGTTGAACAAAATTAGTTTAACTGTTCATTCATTTGCTTTTCTAATTCTGATTATGTGGTCTCATGAATTATGATTAACGTATGAATAATAGACAATCTATTATTCAATGCCACTACAGAAAATACAGCCTCTAAATAGATTTTCTGAAATGGCGAGGTGAATATAATCAAAGACAGATTCTTGAATTCATCTTATTTTCTTGCATATAGAAATTTTTCTCTAAGAAAATAACTTGGTCCCTTTTGAGGCAAGCTTTAGAATGTGCAGGGAAAGTTTTACCATTGCAGAGTCCCAATTTTGCTGACTAGAACTCTGCCACAGAACCTCCTAATTCTGAAGAGAATAAACCGTACATAAGCTGAGCTCTGCTGAAGTAATCGTTTTCATTAGCACAATTTTCATCTGACACTGAATTGACCCTGGAGCTCTAATTATACTTAAACTTTAAGTATAATTGTGAACATACGGTAAATGAAGAATACATGAACCTGAGTAAATTTACAAAGTCAGCTATGTAAAAAGAGATTCTTAGAGGTCACACTAAACTAATATGTAAATCTGTAATGATTTTCACCTCCAGAAATAGAGGTTATTCTTTCCCTCAAAATAATTACTATCATTCTAGCTTTATAAGTGTGCATTGTTATTGCTTTAAGACAAACTGATTTCAAATCTTACTTTTCCTCCTATTTTAGAATTCTTATTATAGTATTTTTATGTTGATCTATTCTCATTTTAAAATGTTTCTATTTTCTTAATGCCAAAACAATTGACCTTGTCCAGAACAATTCTGTTTTCATATAAAATTTCAAGCTGGTAAAGACTTATATAAAAAGAAAAATGCCATAAGCAGTAAATGCTGTTCGGTTTGCATTATATTACATCACCATATCCAAATAATTCTCTTTCACTCAATATGTATCTATCTTATGCTTACTTTTTCTAAAATTTCTTCAGATTTTTAAAAAATTCATGCTGCTGATCACTCTTTCGTGGGGCAGAAATAGGGTAAATACTGTAAAGGAGTAAAAACTTTGCAACAGCCTTTTTAATGTATGATTATTCAACACAATCCCAAATTATTTGAAGAGTTAAAGATTGTACACCCCCCTGGAAGCTGAATGAAGAGACCCATATTAACAATGATCATTTGCATTTTATGTTTTAATGTAAAAAGTATTTGCAGAAGTATTGTGTATATTTTCTGTTGTTATTTAATACTAATAAGACTTGGCCATGATTAATTTTTTTTTTTTTGGACTGGCAACTTAATTGTGAATAAGCCAATAACATTAACTTGTACCTCAAATAAATAGTCATTTTCCTAATAGTCTTTGCATTATCTGATGTATATTTAGTGAAATCATCATATTGGCTTACCATCAATTACAGTATTATTGATATAAAAAATTAAGACCACATAAAGAATGATTACAGAAGAAGTAATTACAAGACATTTGAGGCTAGTTTTGATGGAATTATTAATTGAAAACCAAATAAAGTAGTTTGTTCAGATCAAGCAAATAGAATCTTCTTGTCTCAAAGCTCCAACCTCATTTTATTTGATATTAAAACACTAAAGTAACTGATTAAAAGTTCCAAAGACATTTGCCAACTATCTAATCATGTTTACATTTTACCAAACTATGGCTTCCATTCTCTTCCAGATTTGAAGTTCAAATACTTTACCTAACTCTTCAATTCTCTAGCAAAGCACCTGACAACAAACCCAGAAACGCATAGGAGACTATAATAAAACTGAAGAACAAATGAATTTTGAAATAAGGAAATGGAATATTAAGATTGTTAAAACACCTAGCATGGTGCTTGGAACAGAGTGGGTGGCAGATAGTTGCTTGACTATAAGATGGATGCAATGACTATGTATGAATTACTAACTCCACTTGGCTAACTAGGATGACCCCACCTGTCATGCAAACACATTCAATCACAATGTTACCATAAAGCCTAGCACCAAGGCAAAAAACATAAATTAAAAAGAAATTTGAGCATAATGTGAATAACAATATTACAGATTTCACTCCTAAATTCTTCTTTTATTTATTGAAGAATTGATTTATTCAAGTCTGGGTTTATCTCACCTACTAGCTAAGCTACAGATACCCATAATACTTACGAAACATTTGTGCTGGTATCCTGTGACCCTCACAGTGAACATTTTCATAAAATATCTTGTGAAATCGATGCACATAACATAGAAATACTAAGGTAGAAAAATTATTTCTGCCTCCTAAAAACTATTGTACAATGAAATTTTTTACTTTTAATAACATACAGAGAAGGAATTCCATGAGCTTTAAGTCATACAATATTTATAGTTTATTCATACTTACAAAAGGGATTATATTGAATATTTAGAATTCTCATGCAATATTATAAAGAAGAATGTGTCTACAGACATTGGATTTTGAATTTTATCCTGAATAGATATTTGCAAACAGTGATGGCTCATATTAAACTATAATTTGCATTTTCCTCAAATTTTCTATTATGAATTCTTCTTGTAAGTCATTTAACACCTTAAAATTTTTGAAGCAAAGAACTTTATTATACAACATAATAAATATTTTCTCCTTCAGATGAAACTAGTCACCTTTATTCTTTCTGAATGTAGAATATTTAGTATTATTATTCATAATATATGCTTAAATTCTTTTGTTTGGTGAATGTTACTAAGTGCCACATTAGTCCTATATTTACAATGTCTGCAAATAAATGAACAACTGAATGATAATCTTAAATCAATTTTTTAAATTTCTTTTGACTTTTATTTTTTCCACCTAGATTTGTTTTACTATTAAATTTGTTTCACAATGATCTTGCTTTCTGATTTAATAATTGGTGTTTTTGCTTTAATACCTTCTGCAGAACTAGGTCCTTTTGGTGTTTCAGGAGTTTTTTCCTGGGTTTTTTGTGTTTTTTTTGAGTCGGAGTCTCACTCTGTCGCCCAGACTGGAGTGCAGCGGCCGATCCTGGCCACCGCAGCCTCGACCTGCTGGGCTCCGGCGATCCTTCCGCCTCAGCCTTCCGAGTAACTGGAACTACAGACATGCACTACCACGCAGGGCTGGTTATTTGACTTATTGTAGAGATGAGATCTCGCTGCTCAGGCGGGTCTTGAACCTGCGGGCTCAGGCAATCCACTCACCTCAGCCTCCCAAAGGCGGGGATTGCAGGCTGAGCCACCGAGCCCGGCCACTAGAGGTTTTTATTCAGTTTCCTTCTCCTCCACCTTCTCTTCCTCGTCATCATTTTCAACATTATCATCATCTTCATCAGCAGCAAGTTTTCCTTTTTTTCTGTGGAATCTTGCTACCACATCCAGGGGCAGATGGCTTTCCAGACATACTTCAGAGTTTCACATCCTCCTCCTCTTCATCCTCTTACTCTGCATCTTCCTCCACAGCTAATAAGTGCTGTCCACTAATAAGCACAGGCTCTGAGTCATGCTTCAACTGTAAGACCATGGTGGTGTTTCTTCAAAGCCCCCAGGGGAAACTGTTGGCTTTACAGATATTTTCAAAGTTGCTATTGTTACTTTTATTGGACTACCTTCCGAATTCATTTCCTCTACTTCATTATGTGCGATTCATTCTTTGCACCAGCCCCTAAACTGACCATTCATAAATTTAACTATTGTTCATTTTCATCATTATCCACCTTGAAATGATTATCTTTGCTGGCTTTTAGTTCACAACTGAAAAGAGATGATAGATAACATGAGTTTTTAATGTCTTTATAAATGCACATCTACATTTATGAATTTAGAATTCCTAAGGTCAGATTATTAACATGCAGGAGAGATGGACATTTAAAAAACTTATTTATAGCTGGGCTCGGTGCCTCAGCCTGTAATCCTGCGCTTTGGGAGGCTGCGGTGAGTGGATTGCCTGAGCCCTCAGGTTTGAGACCCACCTGGGCAACTTGGTGAGAACTCATCTCTACAATAAATCAAAAAATTAGCTGGGTGTGGTAGCGCGTGCCTGTAGTTCCAGCTCCTTGGAAGGCTGAGGTGGAAGGATCGCCGGAGCCCAGCAGGTTGAGGCTGCGGTTGCCAGGAGCATGCCACTGCACTCCAGTCTGGGTGACAGAGTGAGACTCCAGCTCAAAAACAAAAGCAAAATAAATAAAATTAAAATAAAAACTTATTTATATATTTAATGAGAAGGTTTTCTCTTCTGAATAGTCTAATAAGAAGTTCTTATTCTATTGTGAGATTTTTTTTCTTTTTGGTACAATAAATTAAGTATAATTTAGGAGAATGTGATTATTGATATCATGACAATGTAAAATTAATGTTTAAGTAATTATGGAGAAAAGCTATATGTAGAGCTTTAACAATCAGAAAATGGTAAGAAAATATTGGAGTAAAAATATAAGAAATGTATGATAAGTCCTTACTTAACACTGTATTTGATTTAGATGAATATAGTTAACTTATAATTATCAAGTTATTGTTAACAATTTTTGCTAAAATATATAAAATTAAACATGTTTCTATACAATAAGCTGACCACATAAAGTCAGCAAAAATTCAGAAATAAAAAAATTAAATAGCTGATTATTAAACTAGTTTTTAGATTATCTGATATCATGACTACTATGTAATAAATGTTAATTTAAAATTTTAAATAAGGGCTAGTATTTACTAAAGTACATTTTGTACCTGGAATTGTGATAATTATGATACATGTATCTTATTATCTCATCACAGACTTAAAAATCAACTATATTGATCAATGATCCCTAACAAGGCTACCATCTAGTGGTTCTTCACTTAACCTTTAGACAATTACCTCAGAATTGTTATTCTGCACTCCCGGGAAGACTTGTTTCCATGGATAAAAATTACACTGCTCAATACTTGCTTTAAAAATAGCATGAAATCCTAAAGTAATGATGTTGTAACCTACCTCTACACATTTAAATATGATCTATTTTCAGAGATTGCATTAATGAATCTCACCACTCTGAAAATATACTGAATTTTGTAGATAATGAGGAAAGTAGTTTACAAATGGTGCTTACTATTTTTGAAAGAATATATTACTTTTATTAAATTTTAATTATCACCTAAACTAATACATGCTTCAATTCAATGGTCATTATATTATAGAAGATTGAAATAATTTTCTTCTATAGATGAGTGAAAGTAAAAAGATGAGAGAAATCTGAAATACGTATTGAGATAAATGAGCAGAGAAAGACATCGAAGCTACCTGCTTACAAGAACCGTATCACTGTTCTCAAACTATATCTCTTGAATGCAAACCTCTTGATAGTTGAAATTTTGGACAACACAGTATATATAACACATTTATAAATAGTTTCTATGGCACAACTCACACACGACCCAAAACCTCCATTTACTTGGAATTGAGCAAGAGATCTCACGAGACTTCACACTCCATTACAGAGTACTCTGAAGGGTGCCTTTGTGCTGGTTATCTCAATTAATTATACCAAGTGTCACCACGGACAGCTTGTAGCAGTTAATAGAATTTGACAGGTTAACTTGAGAGCCCTTTTCACTGAATGCACTAGGGAGTTGGGGCAAGCAAAAGGGCTGCTCAAAACAGAAACAGAAGACTTAAGTAAAAATAAATAAACATAGTAGCAGATTCTGCATTAGGTAGTTTGGAAACATTTATCTCTAAGAGGAAAGACTAAGACAGTTACATTAGTGAGATGCCATTTCCTTATTCTTATATCCAATTAAACTGTCCAATTTGCTTCTATTGTAGAAATTTCTACGCTAAGATTTTAAATTGTAGAGACTTTTACATTATTTTAATGACTGTACAAAGTTAAAATATATTGCTATTCCATGCATCCTAAATCCAAAACCATAGGCACATAGTTTTAAGTTCAAAATTAATTTTAATTTTTTTCTTCTCCCCACTTTAAAATTGTCTCCTCCTTCTATGTTCCTAATGTTTGCCAAAACATGAACAAAAGAACAGCTGATTTAGCTCCAAATATTACCTTTGACATTGTTTCTTTCACAAGTCTTCCACTAACACTTTCAGTAATTCCCTTTGCTTCCATCCCTCAAATATCTCTCTACTTGCTGATCTAAACTCATTGCAGTTTCCCTAGTTCAGACCCATAGCTTGTTTAATAATAATGAATTTTAAAAAATTCTCCTGTCTAATATTCCTGCTTTTATTTTCAATTCCTCTATATGGTCCTGCTCTTGAGTCCATCCTTTGCATAGTCTAATGTAATTTTTTAAATACAGATTTCATTATGTTATTTCCATCTCTAGGAGAGTGAAAGACTGATTACTATATTAAATGTAATTAATTAAAAATTTGAAGTTTAACTAGGCATATATAGGCTAGTGGCTACTGTATTGAACAGTGCAGCTCTGGAAAAACATCCAGAAATAAAAAATTAAATATAAAAACCAAACTAGAATTCTAAAGAGACATTTTACTTACCAAAGGTAAAGCAGAGAAACAGAATCAGTAAAACAAAATCATAGGGAGATAAATACTAAACAAATAACAAAATGGTAGATACAAATTCAACCATATCAACAACTACATTTAATGTAAATGAACTAAACACTCCATTAAATGGTAGAAATTTTGAGACTGGATTTTTTTTTAAAGGAGCTAGACAAATGTATGGTATCTAAAAGTTCTGTACTTTAAATAAAAGGTTGAAAGTAACATGAAGAATAAAAGGTACACAGTGTAAACAGTAAGCATACAACAGCTCGAGTGTCTATTTTGGCAAAAACAAAGTAAATTTCCAAAAAGGAAGATTATTGGGGATAAAGAAAATAATGTTATAAAGATAGATTAAAAAAAAACAAGAGAACATAACAGTCATAAATGCGCATGCTTTCAAAAGCAAACTTCAAAATACATCAAGAAAACACCAACAGAACAAAATAGAGAAATAGACAATCCACAGTTGTGATGAGATATTTTAACATTCCTCTCTCGACCCGGGCTTGGTGGCTCAGCCTGTAATCCCGCGCCTTTGGGAGGCTGAGGTGAGTGGATTGCCTGAGCCCGCGGGTTCGAGACCCGCCTGGGCAGCGAGACCTCATCTCTACAATAAATCAAAAAATCAGCCGGGCGTGGTAGTGCATGCCTGTAATTCCAGCTACTCGGAAGGCTGAGGCGGAAGGATCGCCAGAGCCCAGTAGGTCGAGGCTGCGGTGGCCGGAAGCGGCCACTGCACTCCAGTCTGGGCGACAGAGTGAGACTCCAACTCAAAACAAACAAACAAACAAACAAACATTCCTCTCTCAGTAATTAATAGGAAACAAAATTAGCATGGATAAAAAAGTTTTGAACAATACTATCACCCACCTTGTCCTAATATGCTTTTTAATCAAAATATGTATACTGAATTGAATAAGATACAGTATAGTATTTTGATACGTGCATACAGTGAGTAATCAAATCAAGGTAATTAGCACATCCATCACCTCAAAACCTTATCATTTATTTTTGTTGGCAACATTCAAAATCCTCTCTTCTAGCTATCTTTTTAAAAAATACAACAAATTATTGTTGACTGTAGTCACCCTACAGTGCTATAGAACACTAGAACTGTTCCTCCAACCTAGCTGTAATTTTGTATGCACTAACAAATCTCTCCCTATTCTCCATACTTCTACTTATTCCCAGCCACTATAACTCCTATTCTGCTCTCTACACCTATGAGATCAACTTTTTTAGTTTCCACATATGCGTAAGAACATGCGGTATTAATCTAAAGGTGTCTGACTTATTCCACTGAACATAATTTACTCTGGGCTCATCTGTGTTGCTCAAAAAAATTTTTGTTTTTTATGACTGTGTATTATTTCATTGTGTATCATACCACATTTTCTTTTCCCATTCATCTGTTGATGGCCACTTAGGTTGATTCCATATGTTGGCTATTGAATAATGCTGCCATAAACATGGGAGTGCAGATATCTCTTTAACATATCAATTTTCTTTCCTTTACATATACAATCAGTGATAAGAGTGCTGGATCACATGATAATTCTATTTTTATCTTTGGGAGGAATCTGAATACTAATTTACATTTCTATCAATTATATATAAGAGCTCCATTTTGTCTGCATCCTTGCCAGCATTTGTTACCATACATAAGATATATGATATATACATACATATAACTGTATTTTTGATTTGCATTTCCCTGATGACTAGTGATGTTGAGCACTTTTTAAAAAATGTGCTTGCTGACCATTTGTATGTTTTCTTTTGAGAAATGTCTTTTGCCCATTTTGCAATCAAATTTTTTTTCTTACTGTTGAGTTGAATTTCTTGTATATTCTGGATATTAATACTTAACGAATAAATATTTGCATATCTTTTCTCTCATACTTCAGGTTGTCTCAGCTCTATTGATTGTTTCCTTGTCCGTGTAGAATATTTTTATTTTGACAAAAATCCCACTTTTCTATTTATGCTTTTGTTGCCTATGCTTTTAAATTCTTAACCATAACTCCTCTGTTTAGATCAACATTCCAAAACATTCCCCTATGTTTTATTCTAGTAGTTTCATAGTTTTCTGTGTGTGTGTGTGTGTGTGTGTGTGTGTGTGAGAGAGAGAGAGAGAGAGAGAGAGAGAGAGAGAGAGAGAGAGAGAGAGAGAGAGAAAGCAGGATTTAATGAGAGGATAGAAAAGCTCCCACAGTGGGAGGGAACCTGAAGAAGTTGCCCCATGGTTTTCAAGTCTTCCATTGAAGTCTTTCATTTCTTTTGCGCTTATTTTTGTGTAGGGTACAAAATAGGGGTCTAGACTTGATCTGCATATGCATATCCAGTTTTCCCAGAACCACTTATTAAAGAGAAAGTTCTTTCCCTAAGTATGCTCTTGGAGCCTGTTTTTGAAAAGCAGTTGACTATAATGCATGGATTTATTTCTGGGTTCTCTGTTGCATTCTATTTGTCTACATGTCTGTTTTATACCACTGCCATGTTGTTTTGGTTACTATATTTTTGTAGCATAATTTGAAGTCAGGTAATGTAATGCCTCCTGCTTTGTTCTTTTTGTTGAAGATTACTTTGGATCCTGGGGCTGGTCTGGCAGATAGGTTGGTGGTTGGATGGGCTGTAGCAGCCTCTGGGCAGTAAAGGAGGCTGAGTCTACCTCAACATGGGATGTGGAAGCAGCACCATGGGGAAGGAATAGAGGGACAAGTTGGCCCGGGGTGATGGGTGAGCCACTGATCCCCTCAGCACTGATGTCCCTGCTCTCTGGAGGGATGACTGTTATTGCCTAAGCTGGAAATAGAAATACCAGCTCCTGAGAAGGCCTCACTAGTAGAGGAGGGGTAACCCAGAAGCCTCCTTCCCTAACTCAGGCATGGAACCCTGAGACCACAGCCACCACTCTTCTAGCACTTTGAAGGATCAGGAGCTTTGGTTTCAAAGACACACATGAGAACTGTAAGTGAAAAGACAGATCATCGTCAGTCAGTTAGAAAGATGTAGGCTTGGAGAAGAATCTCCAAGTATCACCCACATTAGCTCTGCAGAGAAGTCATTTCCTTGGAGATCAATACGTGTGCCAAAACTGGAGTAAGCAAACCTAGAGTTTCTGACACCATCTATCCCAACAACTATCTCAATAGGACAGATCAAGAACAAGGGACCCTCTATTCACCAGAAGAGATATCTCCATGAAAGTGAGGGATCATTGGGTAGCTGAAGAAATTCAGCACAAATGAATTCTCATTCCAAGAGTGGATATCAGAAAGCAAGAGTTTTCCACCACAACCAGAACATGAGCAAGACAGATAATAGCATCCATTCATGGAATCAACTAACAACCATTTAGTGAGGAATTCAAGAGCTGAAGAATGAACACTGGTTCAGCCACAAGCAGCCAATGGGGCCCTGAAAAGAGTTAGTTTAGTATCATCTAGAGCACAATCTCCTGCTTATTCATTCCTTGTCAGCACAGTCTTGTCTTCTTAGTGGGGGGACACTGAGATAATCTCTAGATAGTGGATTTAGCTCTCCATCAATGACTCTGACCTCTGAACCCCAGTGCCTATTCTTCCACTCGAAAACCTGTTCACTGAGAAGGCTCTCCATACTCACAGGGACTTGACTTCCCAGTGATATGAGGGGAAGCCCCAAAACACTGGGAATGTACTTAAAATTGTACATTTATTCTTGCATGTTTAAACTTCAGTCACCTTTCAAGTGCTCTCTGTTTGATTAAATATGCCTCTTGAGATGCTTATCCCACTGCTCAAAATAGTTTTTGAATGTGTCATTTTTGATGCCTTTTAGTGCTTCTGTCGTTTTTGTTTCACCTCTTCCACATCAGCAAAACGTTTCCCTTTGAGGACTTTTTTGCTCTGGGTGAGATGGGGTGAATTAGGCGGGGGGTGGGGGAGAGGGGCAAGATGGCTCATGTCATTTTTGGTCAAAAACTGCTGAATACTCCACATTGTGTAAGCAGGTGGGTGTGTTGTCATGGTGGAAGAATCACTCACCTGTTTGCCACAATTTGGGATGTTTTCCCTGCAGATTGTGATGTAACTGTCTCAAAACTTACAGATACAAACTTTGATTGTTTGATTGGGAGGAACAAATTCTGAGTGATATTACAAGGGGCCCATCCACCAAAAGATAATTCTGTCTTTTTGAGGGACCCCCTCATATGGCAAGTTGGGTCTGTCATCATTTCTAGCAGACCTCCAATCCCAACGGAGAAACCCCTCAATGCAAAAACGGCACTAGAGCGGAGGCTTCTCACTGACCCTGATGGATGCCCCATCCTGATGGATGCCAAACTTGAGTGGACGTCCCATCCCAAGACTAGGCATAGTCATCATTCCCCAATGCTCAGAGATGATCTCCCTACCACAGTATCTGGAATCTTCACTGCAAAGGGCTTTTTGTTTACTGGAACAAGTCAGACAGCAACAGTATGACATTTATGAGAGGATGGTTCCATCTTGGGCAGACTATCTGAGAGGCTTCCAGAGTTCCCGAGCTAGTCAGGACCCTCGGCTTGGGCAAGACCTTTGCTCAGCTGTGTCTCCCGACTTGCACATCACTCCTGTGTATGAGGGGAGGAAAAATCTCTTATAGCTCAGTGTACCACAATCCAGACCATGGAACTGTGAAGCTCCAAGGATTGCAGAAGGCATTTTGTAGTACAGGCTCAGATGGATGTTGAAATCTACGAAGGATGTCCAACGAAGTACACTTACAGACAAAAGAAATAATTATGCTCTGAACGCAACAGCTTTCTAGGTAGAGCCCTACAGGACAATACAATACTGAATGCAAGACTGAAGTTCTAACAGACTTCAACACACAATGATGGCTGAACCCCATCAATCACCAGGAGATCCCCACCCATAGACAGAATTCAGAAAGATCCCAAGAAGTTTGCCTGGCATGATCCCCAGTTGCCTGAAGTTATTCACAAGCAGCAGCACCAGTTTTCATCCATTCAGACCAACACAGCTGCTTACCTGCAGGACCTGTGCTTGGGTGACAACAAAGTAGGTGTGTAGGTTGGAGGGAATAAAGGATCTGTTTGGCCATTTGGACCACAGAGTTTTGGAAATTCAGAAAAATGTTTGTGGTGTCCTTTGAACCCTCATTTTTGGCAAGCCTGCCCATGAAAATAAAATAGCAATGAAGAATACGGGTGGGATGCCTGCCTTTTTGCGATGTTGAGAAAGTTTATTGATGCAGGAGTAAAGGAGATAGTTACAAGAGTTCTTTGGAATTTATCCTCATGTGATGTCGTGAAGATGACAATCATTCTAGGTGTCTTCTCAACTTTAACAAACACGGTGATCATTCCACATTCTGGATGACATAACTTTTTTTTTTTTTGAGTTGGAGTCTCACTCTGTCGCCCAGACTGGAGTGCAGTGGCCGCTCCCGGCCACCGCAGCCTCGACCTGCTGGGCTCCGGTGATCCTTCCGCCTCAGCCTTCCAAGTAGCCGGAATTACAGGTATGCACTACCACACCCGCTGATTTTTTGATTTATTGTAGAGATGAGGTCTCACTGCCCAGGCGAGTCTCGAACCCGCAGGCTCAGGCAATCCACTCACCTTAGCCTCCCAAAGGCGTGGGATTACAAGCTGAGCCACCGAGCCCGGCCAGCATAACTCTTTTCACGATGATGATCATACAATTAAAATTCAGACTTCCTTAGTTCTGTGTAACAGGACAGGTTGCCTGAGGAATCTCAGTTCTGTGGGGGAAGAAGATCAGAAACACATGTGGTCCTGCAAGGGGCTGAAGGACTCGCTATTGTACTTAATCTACACTTGTGTAAGTATCTCCAATTATGAGAGGAAGACAGTGGAGGGCCATGTATGCACCCTGTCCTATCTGCTGTAACTGGAGGTCTCTGAGGCCCAGCTCCTGGAACTGAAAGAATTGTATGACTTATTAACAAAAGAATCTCCCAGAAAAGATTCTGAGACAGCCGCTGGGGGAAGAAGAAGAAAAAGAAAAGGAGAACTCCAGAAGAGGATCCATGGGATGGAGTTGGTTCTATTCCATGACTGTCAAAATCCCTAAAGGTGTTGAAAAGCTGTGACACTGGTCAGTAGTAAAACCATATCTTAACAGACAAATTTAAATAATAATAATATGTACTGAGGAAAAACATCACACTATCCCCCAGTATAATATTAAATGTACCTACTCTTTCTGAAGAATGTATTCTCTGACTCAGTAATTCAATTTTTACAAATAATAAAATATTCAGAAAATTTTGATATTCATGTATATCAATATGGCATTTTTTATACTACTAAATTGTAAACAACTGACATTTTCCAAAATAGAATAATTGCATTAATTAAATAGATGGCAAACTATTTGTAAGCAGTAATTAAAGACTGGGTTTTTTAAAAACATTTTTTATTATTATGAGAAAGAACTCAGTACAATGTAGAAAGAAAAATATATGTCCATTGTTTAGAAAAAATTTGGTAATATTAAATTTATAAAAAATGCACTTAGACATATTAAAAATTAAAGATGACTTCAGCAAAACACTTACAACATTTGTTGGGTGATAAAAATGCAATGTATGTACATTTTTATATTTTTTGTTTTTAGTAATATTTCTTCAATAAATGTTTATTGTGTTTATATAAATACTTATATTTATAAACTATTTTAAATTATTTCACTTCAAAATGTTTTAGTTTACTATATCTGGATGAGATTTTCTTTAGAGTAAACGCTATTTACAAACTTATCACTCTTCATTTTCTAGAAAACCTGCTCTGATAAAATAGTGCATTAGTTTTTCTAGGGAGTTAAAATACATATACATATATATACACACACATGCATGTGTGTGTGATGAGGTGTGTGTGTGTATATATATATATATATTATATAAATCATTAAGATTTAAGAAAGAAAAGTGCTAAATTATAAAGAAGTAAGTAAAAAATCAAATGCCTATAAGTAACTAATATATTTTAGATATTAACCTCTTATCAGTTACACGATTTGCAAATATTTACTTCCATTCCTTGGATTACCTTTTCATTTTGTTGGCCGCTTCCCTTGCTGTGTAGAAGCTTTTTCATTTGCAGTCCCATTTGATTATTTTTGCTTTTAATATTTAAAAATATGTAAGGAACCCAGACAAGTCAATAGTAAAAAAAAAAAAAAAAAAAAAAGATTTTAAAATGGTCAAAGGACTTGAATAGACATTTTTTTCAATGAGGTCATAAAAATGGCCAACAACTTGAGAAGCTTTAAACATCACTAATGATCATGTATATGAGAAGCTTTAAACATCACTAAACCACAATGAGATATTGCCTCATACCTATCGGGATGGCTGTTAGTGGAAAGACAAGAAAATAAGTATTGGTGAGGAAAGGTGTGGAGAAAACAGAATCTTCACACACCATTGGTGGGAATGTAAGTTGGTACATTCATTGCGGAAAACGGTATTGAGCTTCCTCAAACAATTAAAAATGGAACCACCATATCCAGGAATTTCAATTCTAGATAAGTAATATATTCAAAGAACATGAAATAAGTATCTCAAAGGCATATCCACAGCCCCATTTTTGTTGTGGCATTATTCACAATAGCGAAGACTATAACCAACTTAGGTGTCTGCCGATGAATGAGTAGATAAAGAAAATATGGGGTAAATTTACATTGGAGCACTATTTAGCCATAAAAAAGAAGAAAATCCTACCTTTTCCAACAGCATGGACAAACCTGGAGGACATCATGCTAAGTAAAATAAGCCAGACACAAAAAATAAATACTGTATAATGTCAGTTACACGTGAAATCTATAAAAGTTAAACTCATAGAAACAGGAAGTAGAATGGTGGTTGTCAGAGGCTGGGGGTTGGGAAGCGGAGAGATGTTATTCAAAGAGTACAGGCTTTCAGTCATAGGATTGAGACATTCTGGGGTTCTAATGCACAACATGGTGACTATAGTTAATGTAAGGCCGGAAATACGGGAGGGCAGGGTGGGCCCCAACAAGATGGCTCCAACACAGATCAGGAGAACAATTGGAGGAAGTGAGCCAGCAAAAATGAGTAACCAGAACTGAGACTCCAGCCGCAAAACCAGCCAGTAGCTGTTACAGCGACTCTAGCAACCTCATTCAGCCAATCGCCACCAGACGTGACAGCTGTCCCAACCAGTGATCGCTCTCCCCAATCCCGCTCACAGTTTATCTCAGTGTGCCCTTTATAAACCCATCGCCCATCTTGCTGGGCACGACTTCTCCGGCCCACAGTTACATGGACCGGTGAACCTCGCCTGGGATTGTGCTAATAAATTTTTCTTGGCTCCTTTGCTGCCGTTTCGCCTGGACTGGTTTCGTTTACCTTACAGTTAATAGTAATGTATTGTTTACTTGGAATTTTCTAAGCAAGTATATCATGTGTCCTCACCACACCCACTCACACACACACAAACAAAATGGTAACCATGTGTGGTAATAGGTGTGTGAGTTAATTTGACTGTGGTAATCATTTAACAGTGTGTACATTTATCAAATCATCATGTTGTATAACCTGAATATAAACAATTTTTATTTGTCAGTTAGTTATACCTAAATGAGGCAAAAAACAAAAAACAAAAAAACCCAGATGTCTATGTTACTGTATGAAGCAATAAATATTCAGTGGTTAATTTTCCTAAGACTTACTTATAATTTAAGATTTCCTCTTTGAAAATTGGCCTCCTTTTGTCATCTGAATATTTTGTGTAAAGTTCAAAATGAGATAATGTTGCAGGAGTTTTGAACTCCACTGTCAGCTTCAACCAGCAACTTCAAGTTCTCATCCCACAACCAAGAAGATTAAAAAATGTGAACACCAAAAGGATGAGTGAAAGGAGTTTAAGTGTCTCCTGTAGAGCTGGTCTGGAAGAGGGAAACTACTAGGGAAGGGAAGGGCATACCTCATCAACAAGGGTACCTGCATGATCAACGTTTGTCTACCTAAACCTAAATTGTACACTACACCCTTATAATAAAAAATAAAGAAAGAAGGCATTTAATAAGCAACAAAGCTCTCCAGAAAAAAAGAGGGATGCTGAAATGGGTTACCAGTGCTAGGAGTTTGTTTGTGGTTTTATTTTATCTTTTCTGGGGGCATTTCTCTCATTTATATCTCAACTGTCCCTTATTTCCTGAGACCCAATTCTTATTGTGCATGCGGGTCCTTGACCAAAGTTACTCCATCTTGAATATTACCCGTAAGTACCACAGGAAAGCACGCTGGGGGAGGGGGGAAGGGCAAAACCGCAATGCAAATGCTATGTTAATGATATTATACTAAGCCAAGGTCAAGTTAGGACATGTAGTTAAGCATAAGCTACTGTGCCTTCGTTTAAGCAGCAAAAAGTCCGTGTTAGCAGTACATCCTGGGTTGAGAGGATGTTCTTAACCACACTAACTATATTACCAGCCAACAATTATATAATGGGGGTGGTGCAAAAGGCATTCCAGCAGGTGTTAAGTCTCCTCAAGACCCTCCCCGCTCTGTCTATCTCTTATCTCATTAATACAATATTTGCTTATCTGAATGAAGGTTTTATTCTTGTATCCAAGAGCAATTACTTATGATAAATAACCCCCAATTATTATTTTGAATTTTTCTTCTATTCGCAGTAAAATTTCTATGTAAAGAACAAGAAATATTTCACCAGAAGTTGGTCTTACCACTAGTGAATTTGTTACTTAGCATTCATCCTACTTGATCCAGCAGGAATTATCTTTTTCTTCTGGAATTATAAGAAAACTTAAAAAAATATACTGTCTGTACCACACACAGAATCAGCAAAACATATTAACTTCCATGAAGACCACATTTTACAGCATGTTCTATTGAAGGAAATTGAAAAGGCAGACATTACTTACTTGTTAAGAACTATGACTGCAGAGCATTCTAGATGAGAGGAATTTAGGTGTAGAAATTGTGGAAAAAATAATAGCTTGAATTTGATGGCCTAGGTGAAGGTGTAATAAGCATAGTTATTATGGTATTTAACAGAACAAATTGCCTTAATATGGAATGTGTTCTCAACTGTAAAACCTTGGTAGTGACCGATTCACAAAATATTTAGTGAACTTATAACTGAGAAACACTCAGCTGCTTTCTGTTGTTGTTGTTGTTATTTAGAGTAAAGGTCTTGCTTTGTTGCCCAGGCTAGGGTGCAGTGGTGTAATCATATCTCACTGTAATCTCAAACTCCTGGACTAAATCAATCCTTCCGCCTCAGCCATCCATAAGATGCATTTTCTATATGAAATTGTATATTAGTAAAAACTGATGTAGACAATGGGTCACTAGTGCTACAACAGCTAATTTAAAAGTGAAAAAGGCAGTTAACATGAACTGATTTTATGTCATCTAAATTGGAAAATGCCATTTTAATTTACTCTTTCGTATCAAATCTTGATGGCAGATTCAGATTATCATTCTGATATCCTTCTTACTAAAAATGTTCTGATGAAATGTATACATAGCCAGGTATGGTGGCTCACGCCTATAATCCCAGCACTTTAGAAGGTGGAGGTTAGAGGATTGCCTGAGCCCAGAGATTGGAGACCAGTATGGGCAACTTGGCAAGACCTTGACTCTACAATCAATCAAAAAATGAGCTGGGTGTGGTGGCACATGGCTGTAGTTCCACTTACTTGGAAGGTTGAGACAGGAGGATGGCCTTATTCCAGCAGGTTGAGGCTGTGGTGGCTGTGAGCATGCCACTGCATTCTAGCTAGGGTGACAGAGTAAGACTCTCACTGAAAGAAAGAAAGAAAGAAAGAAAGAAAGAAAGAAAGAAAGAAAGAAAGAAAGAAAGAAAGAAAGAAAGAAAGAAAGAAAGAAAGAAAGAGAAAAATGTATATATACACACATGACAGAGCCAGTAAAGAAACAGACATCCCAAAGCCCAGGAGTAAAATACGTCAGAGTCTGAGGCTACCATGGATCTTTAACCAATCCCCAGTAGTTCCATCTTAATGACCTTACACAGCACAGAAGATAAATACTAGGACTTGACAATGTTGGGAATTGGAAAAGAAACATCCACATATAAGCTCCAGTAGGTTCCAAGGTAAGCCTAAAATCTACAAGTAAGCCTTAAATATTTAAACAAATTATTCATGGAAATAAAAGTGCTCCAAATGAATCAGGACATTTTCAAAACAATACTCTTTTACTTCCAAATTTGGCATAAATTAAACAAAATAGAAAATGGCTAGAAATACAAGGTACCAAAGTGGACTCCCATAGTCATGAAAAGTAGAGATAAACTTCCAGAGAAAAAGTAGAGTTAATAATAAACAACACTGAACACACTCACACATAAACACACAAATACACACACAAAAAATTTACTAGTCCTAGATATTTTTACAGCCCCAAACTTCAAATACCACTTAATTCCAATGTTATAAAAAACATTTCAGAATATAGAAAATGTTTTTTAAACTCAAATTTATATATGGAGTCAAATAATCATTGATACCTACACTTGATAAATTAATAAAAAATGAAATAAATGAAAAAAGAATAACCCATCTCACAAATATCAGCATAAAAACCCTAAATAAAAAAATATTAACATTTATACTGGCAGTACACTGAAATTTTATTACAGCAAAATCATGGAGAATTAACTTTAGGAATGCAGAGGTACAAAGACAATTCAATATTAGTATATCAATTAATGTAATTCATCATATTGACATAAATAGAAATGTAAAATACCACTCTCACCTTGGTTTAAAATAAATTAATAAAATTGGAATTTATAAATACTTTATATGTGTCTATACAATTCATTCAATACAATTAGAAAAGAGATAAGAACTTTAGACACAGAAATTAGGGAAAAAGTAAAACTATACCTATTTCTACAATAACTGATTGTGTACTTAATAATACATGATAATTAATTATAAAACTAACTCAAGACAGATCATTCACAAATTAAACAGACATACAGTTAGCATACAACAAAGTAGTAACTGTCACATACACAAACAAAAACTAGTTAGGAGTTGTAACAAAAGAGAAACTCTTAACATTAGCAACACTCCAAAAATGGAAAAACAAAACAAAACAAAATACTTGGGAATAAAATTAGAAAAAAAATGAGCAAAACCTATGTAAGAAAAACTTTTAAAACACTAAATAATTTTTTAAAATAGCTTCAAGCAACTGAAAAATACATCCTTTAAAGTTAGAGGTCCTCAAAACCACCCTCACTGCTCACATCAGTTGCAAATTTAAGAATCTGCAAGAACACCTTAGCTTTGATAGTTCACTAGGACTTACAGAACTCACTAAAAGCTGTTAATATTTATAGTTACCATTTATTACAGTGAAATGACACACATGAACATTAGCCAAGGGAAGAGATATGGAGCAGAGACCAGAAAAATTCCAAATGCAGAACTTCCACCTGTCATTCAGTACAGTCATGAACAACCTTAATTCTTCTTAGAAACACTGTTACAATAGGCATCAAGTATTGCCAACTAGAGAAGTTCACCTGAGCCTTTGTGTCCACATTTTTATTGGAGGTTGGTCATGTAGACTTGTTTGGCAGCCCACATGGCTGACCCTAGTCTCCAGACCCTCTATAGATTGAGCTGATATTGTGTGACCTAAAGCCCCCACCCTAGATCACTTCCTAGAATCTAAAGGCAAAAGTCAGGCTCTCTTTGGACAAGCTTGAATTCTTTACTATATATAAATCATATATAACAGCTTTTCCTAAATTAATTTATATATTTTGACATAATGTCAATAAAAATAGCAACATTTTAAATATTGAATTAGAAAAATTGGTTCTAAATTTCATATGGAAAAATGAATATTCGAGTAGTGCTAGAAAAGTCATGAAAAATGAAAGCAATGAGGACAGATAATCCCTGACAAATATTAGAACACCCTTGATGGTATGTTCTCTGGTACAGTAGACATTAACCACAATTGGCTAAGTTTAATTAATCAAAATTTTAATTAAAGTAAATTAAATGGTAATTAATTTAAAATTATAAATTAATTTTAAATTTTTAATTAATTAAGAAAATAAAAGTTCAGTTTACTAGTTATAATGACCACATTTCAAGTGGTTACCATATTGCACAGTGCAGCTTTAAAATATTTCCTTCATCTCAGAGTCCACTATATTGTATTGTACTAAAGCCTCTATGTTTAAGCAGTTTTACTTAATAAATAGAGAGGTCTGAAATAGAAAGTCAAGACATAGAATGACCAAATAGCATAGATATTTAATATCTAATAGAGATGAAACATCAAGTCAATGCTATATTAATCTTTAAATGGTATAAAACAGGTAAATAGCTATTTGAGAAAATATAAAATTTGATCCATACCTCATACTACAAATAACCAAAAGAATGTCGATAGATAGATAGATAGATAGCATGGGTGAATTCATCTAAAACTTAGATATGAGTAATGACTTTCTTATTGGGATTAAAAATTAAGATGCACTAAAAATGATAAAATCAGACATTATTTAAACTAAATCCTCAAAATTGACACAACAAATATGGTACTAATTTCACTATAAACTGAAATCATGTGCTTTTTAATGTGATGCATTGGAAAGTAGATGGCACCATACATATATATTCTATCCAAACATTTTGCTTATATGACTAAATAATTTGAAAAATCTAAATGTTGGGTCAGACCAGACATGGGAGGGTGGAGGAGTCTATGATTCAGTGCTGTGCATAAGCTGCAAAGAATTGCACAGAAGTTAGATTAGAAAATATAGTTTATTTAGAAAGCAAATTAGAGAGAGATTGGAGATTCACCTTCCCAAGATAGAGGAAGGGGCCAAAGCTAGGAAAACATGGCGACCATAGCTCAAAGAGCCACCTGGCCAGACCAGAGCTTAGCAAAGCGATGGTAAATGACTGCTTGAGGTTGAATGCTTTTAAGCCTTCCCTTTGATGGGAACAGGTCATTAAGACCATTAAGTGGTGGTCTGTTTCGCATCATCATGAAGGGGACAGGTAAACACAGGTACTGATGTCATGATGATGGACAGCAGGCAGATTGGGCAGGATAGTCATATGATTGTTGCCTAGTTTATGGGGTTTGTGTGCATCATGAAAGTCATGAAGAGCTGGTTAGGTTGACTTGCTCCTTAAGGGTGGAGGTAAATTCTTGGAATATAAAAGCTAATGAATACAAAACAAGCTGCAGAGGGGTTGTTACACAATTATCAATAGCAACCTCCGAGAGAAACTGGTTCTGCCCCTGATCAAAGGGAAAGCTAGCTAATGTTTCACTCCATCTTGGTCCTTTCATTAAATAATTTGACAAATACATTGGGGAAAAAAAAAACTGACAAGGACTCCAAAAAATCAGTCATAAAAATGAGGGTATACTTTAAATTAAAGAGCCCTGCCTACTAAAATCATTTTTGATCCTGGATTCTACCAGACTAAAAAGATATAAAGAACTAAGAAAACTTCAACATGTATATTAGATAGTATTGATTAAAATTAAATGATTTGAGTTTTATTATACACTGGGACTATACAGGAGAATATAACTCTACTTAGGAGTTATATGCTGATGTATTTAAGGTTGAAATATTGTTAGGCCTGCTACTCACTGAAAAATGGCTAAGTAACCATTTATCCATTTGTCCATTTGTAGCATTTAAACTTTTTTCTATGTCCAAACAACCCAGAATTTAATGGCTTAGTGTAACAATCACTTATTAACTCACAAATTTCTGGCTGGTAGTCAGGAAAAGACTCAGAATGATTCTTCTCGTATTTCCTGTACTCACTCATGACACAATCACCTGACAATTCTGGTGGTAGATGATCTATGATCATCATGTTTACATGCCTGGTTGTTGGCAGTCTGTTGTCTGGAGCACCTTAGATATTCTCTGTTTGTCCTTTCTGAAGGTTAGTTGGAGTGTATTCATGTGGTGGCAGAATTCCCGTAGAAGGAGAGTGGAAGCTTCAAGGACTTCATGGCCTAGATTTTGGTTTCATATAATGTCATTTCAGCTGCATTCGATGAGTCAAAGCAAGACATAGAGCCATTCCAGATTCAAGAGGTTGCCATGTCAACCCTGCCTATTAATAAAAGGAGCAGCAAAGTATCTGTGGATATTTTAAATTCACTATAAAATATATTTGTTATGTATCTATCTACCTATTTATTAGATAAAACAACTGTGAACATTTTTAGAAATGTGTCAATCCAAGTAAAGAGTATACAGGTGTTTGTTATAAAGTGTTAAATTTTTTTAAAAAATATATTTTGGGAAAAATGAACAATGAAACAAAATAAAAACACTTTATCTTTTCTTATCATTTCTTTTGATTTACTTTTTTTTTGCCCTCTGTTCCCACACAACAACAAAATCATCACAGAGTTGTTATGATTATGAGTTTCTAATGAATTCTTGTATAGGAGGACCTATCCATGTATATAGTAAGACATGATTTGCATGGATACAATCTTCACATTATTCTCATTCATTTTTCATGCAGAATGATATTGCGAATCTGGTCACCTAAGATATTTTTAGGAATAATTTCTATAATAATTTTGCTAACAATTTAGAATATTCTTATTTTCCATGAACTCTGAAATACTTCGCCATACAAATAAGTTTTAGGCAATCAATAAACTTGTTCTTTTAGTCCTCAAAGTATCTTTCTTTATGTTTCCCCATAATTATCTGTTTTCTCAGACACTACTAAATTTAGTCCCAATTTTTAATTTATTAGCATTATACATATTTCTATCTTCTATATAGAAGATAATTCTGTCTTCTTTCACTTTCTGTGATAGTAAAAGCAGAATCGATGTGGTCATTACTGAGGCAGGGTGTTCAGTGTAGGTTAGACATAGATAAATTTCTTGTAAGCAGTCTTAGAATAGAGGAAGTATTTAGACATTGTTTCTTATCACATTAAACTGGACCACACTGCAGGTGGACTGGAATGTGAACTCACCAGTTTACCACACCACTTTAGCTCATCAAAAGAAAAGACCATCAAGGTAAAGGAATGGTGCAGCCCAACCTTTCGGTCATGGTTTAGCATTACAATTACTTAAAGTCTATCTGGTTTCCTATTGAAGGTAAAAACTTAACCCCACCCCCTCAGTTCCTCAAAGAAAAGCCCATCAATGTATGGAAATGATAATCAGACCACATTTTAGCTCATGAATTAACATTTAATCACTAAAATTCAAGCGAGTCCACTGTGAAAGGCAAAATTAGTTTTCCTAGAATACCCTCTTGCCCATAGAGATGGAAAGATAGTAATCTCTTCACAGGGGATACCTGTAGCCCAACTCTTTAGCATGTTGATTATTCTGAAATAGATTAAACTTTTTTTCTTTCAGGAGAAAGAAAAAAGGTTTTTTTTCTTTTTTTCTTTCTAGTGTCTCTCTTTCTCTCTCACACACACTAATAAATTTAATTTTAAAACTTTACTGGCCACTCTGAAATTCTTTTCAGCAGTGAGTCAAAGAACTCACAAGCATTGCACCACACCCCACCCCATCCTGCGATAATTACTAGATTAGTTTCCATGCACTCAATTGTTTTTTAAACCATTACTTGAAAGGGTATATGATTTATATTCAACTATGTAGCAGTTTGTACTCTGCAACTTAGTTATGCTAAAATGATCACTCAGAATTCTATATACTACTTATTCAAGCCTAGGGTTGACCAAAACGGAATTTGCTTGACATTTGGAAGGCAGAAGTGAATGGCTACCTTTACCCTTTGAAGTTCATTAGATTAAATCCTGTGACAGGGCAACCCCCATGGGTTCCCTCCACCTCTGGGAGCTTTTCTGTCCTCTCAATAAATCCTGTGTTCTAAAAAAAAAAAGTGACAAATAGTAAAAGTGTCTTTCACCTTGTTTTACTGTGTTCAACTTTTCTTCTCACTACCAGCCCCACTGACGAACAGCAATTGAAGCCCACAATCAGATGTTTGGCTGGTGAAAGGGTACATGGAAATTCATCGAAAAATATAGTGTTTTGTCTCAAGGTCTCTCTGACCCCACCACCCACACCATTTCTTTCAAGCAGCTTCTTCTCCCTGTTAAAATTATCTATTGCAGGAAGGGAGAGGAAGAATCGGTTTACAAAATGATGCCTGTCTCTCATGTTCTTTCAGATTCCAAAGAGAACTATTTGCAAGTCATCCCCCTCATCTATTCATTTACCCAATCATTTGTTGCTCTCAGTAGAATTTCTCTGATTTTGCCTCCCATAACCTGTATTACCAGAATGCAAGGCCCCATTTTTTCTGTAACCTCCAATGGTATTTAAGTTCTGTAACTCATTGGGAAGTTGGGTCTTCTGAAGGCTCCTGTGTATAAAATAAAGATTTGAATGTTTTTGCTCTTGTTAATCAACTTTGCCTTATGTCAGTGATCTTTCAGTGAAACTTTAGGGGGCCAAAGGCCATGGCTCCCACACTGGAGACCTTTAAAAACAGGATTTATGCACCATGGACAATTTGCCCTGATTTTTATCTTGATATCTCTTATATTCCCATTTAATTTGGCAGTGAGCCATTACTGGTTTCCCAGAACCCCTGCAATTCCTTATTTTTTGTTTCTAAATCAATCTTTTAGTAGGGCTGATTAGTGACTTTTTTCTGATCTCGCAAATCTCTTTTGCAGAGTTTTCTTTCTCCAGTCTCTCCATCAACTGTGTAAGAGCTTATTCTCATACTAAATCTCTAATTCATAATTCTCATGGTAGATCTCTTTCCTTGCTTAAACTCTGTTGTTGAAGTTATAAGCAGTGGTGAACATCAGAGTCTCGTACAGTGTTGGTTTGTAAGATGCTGCACAATAAAAAATGATGGCAATTCTTCCATTTTTACTTTAACCAGATCTCTTCAATGTATGATCAATCCCAATATATAGTCCTTATTTATAAAAAATATAGTTGTAAAATTTTCTTTTCCAAAAATCTAAGGTGTAACTTCAGCAGTAAAATTATGTAACTCAATGAATATTATTTCAATTGCAATATGGGTTTGGAAACTTTTCTTTGTAAAGCAAATAATTAGTTATGGAAAATTTCACTTAATAATTAGAAAAGAAGTCAAAGTTCATTTTTACAAAGACTTAATAATTCCTTTTACCTTAGATGATTTAAACAAAAGAAAATCTTGTGTTGTTAAGCCTAATTAATTTTTTTCTCCTTTGCACTGTATATTCTTTGTAATTTTTCAAGGTCATGGTTAATACACAATGAATAATACCTTTATTTCACCAGAGGACAATATAAATGGCAGATTTACACTTAAAAACAAAAACTTTGTCTTTAGTAAGGACAGATTCAGCTCCCTTCTTTTTACTTCAATTCCTAGCTCTTTGCAGTTTCCTTTCCTATACAAATATTCATTATCACAGGGAAGAAGTCTTATCACATGCAGTGACAAATTGTTTTATTTAAGACAAAGCTCTTGTATTTCACTCCATATACTAATATAAGCACATCTTTAATGAATTAGGAAAAGATATAATCCTTTCCTACCATGAACGAAATTCTGTGTTCATAGGTTTATGAGCAGATCACATACTGAGTTGCCAGTCTTACTGCTTGAACAACAGTCTCCTTCTAATCAGCAGATCATTATACCAATAACAGCATCAACAACAAAAAGGTTTATGGTCTTTTGAGGTTGTCTTATATCTTGCTTTGCACAACAGAAAGTTTATCACAAAGAAAAGCCCATCACCCAGCTGCCAAAAAAGCAACCGTTAGAAGTCAAAGACACAGAGCTCCATCCTTTCTCTAAACCAAGACTCAAACCACTTTGTTTACAAATTTGTTACAACATGATTGTCAAATATTCTTTCATTAGCTGAATCTTGTTGAATGGTTGCTTCTCAAATATCAGCAGTACAACCTATTAATAGGATAAAGCTAAGCTTATTGCTCATCATGGTAAGGAGAAAACCACCTGACAAAGCACTGGCAGTGCCTTGTTGACGGATACATAAGGCAGGATGCAGAACAGAATGTAAGAGAAGCAAACATTGATCACAATTAGTTGCGATGTCTCTTGGATAATAAGCTATCTACTTTAGTCTAAAAGACATTGTGTCACAAACATCACTTGAGATTTCCTTTAAATGAAACTATGAAAATAATGACCTTCACTTACCGAGATATATTACAAAAGAGGTAGAGTTTGCTAAGGCGTCTTTCCACTTACCCTTAAATATCCTCTTTTTCCATCTTTGCAGCTGTTCTCCTTCACTTCTGGGGGTACCCGAGTTGCCCTATATCCAAACTGCACACTAAATCTTAGTAGAAAAGGTTAAGTTGCCCATTTATCTCTTTTGTATCAAATAGAATAACCGTTTTTTTAAGTGATAAATAGTGGCTAAGAGAAATTCAGCAGTGGGTGAATTCCTAGTAAGCCTTCATACCGCCCTCAAGAAGTCACCTAGCATGGAAAATTTTGACTCCTTCACTTTCCTGCGTTCTCTCATGACATTTGCAATTAACCAATATTAAACTTTATTATAATCATGTGTTAATGTATTCATATCCATTATCAATCTGTTAATCCTTTAAGAGTAAAACACATCTAATGAGGCTTTGTATCTATAATGCCAAGAAATTCTGGTTTAATGAGTAAATGAAGTAATTCTTACTGATATGTGAAATATCAATCAATTCTAGAGAAATCTGCAAATGAAAAATATCTCTAAAAATTGGAAAGATGGGCGGTCATAGCAAATGTTGCCAGATAATCTAAGATAATTGTATTCCTCTTACTGGGAGTGTAAAAATGCTTGTTTTCCAAATTGTTTGAAGTGATTCTAATAGAAATAATGATCACATTAAGTCAAAGTTTTAGTTACTTATTATTTGAGAACTGGTAGAGAGACAAGATAGGAATTAAGGGTGTGGGATGATGAATCCAATGGGAAAAGAACACAATTTAAAATGTCAGTTTAGATATGACTGATCAACATTTTTTACAGTAAAGCCAAAAACTTCAGGGTTCATATTTTCTCAACAAGTCAAAGTTACAATTTACAGTTTTTCTACAAATTAATCTCAGAAGTTAAATGGCTGTAAAATATGTGGACTTTTAATCATTGTTCTTTGAAACAAGATTGCCTTCTCTCAGAGAACTGGAAAAGTAGAAGGAAGTCTCATTTGAAAACCCTCTAGAATAGTAATACCCAAAGTTCTGCTCTGCGAGCTATTATCAAACTGCTAAAAGGTGAACAACTCATTCTAGAATGTAAATTACTTACATCTCTAAGCATTCTATTTTGTTGAGCTGACATTTTCTTCCTAGAAAGACTTCGGTGATGAAAGTTTGGATTCTGGTACAACTTTTTTTATTTTATTGTGAGCTAAATTCTTCATGTACCAAAAGACAAGAGGATATAATTAGGAGTGTTTTTCTAATGTCTTTTACCTATTCCAACTGTGAGTATACTTCTAAAATTTTATCTCTTCTCAGAGAGTGAATGTGAACAAAAAGCTTAATTGAAACTCAGTCCTTGAAGGTAAATCATAAGTAGAATTAAACTGAAATAAATGTGCATTATAATCTTTCTTTAAGAGTCACATCAGGTCTTTCAGGAGAAATTCAGGTTACTGCTGTAGTGGGTTGAATGGAAGCCCTAAAACAAGATATGTTCGAATCCCCTAACCAACCTGTAAATGTTATCTTATTTGGAAAAGGGTCTTTGCTGATGTAATAAAGTCATGATTTTGAGATAAGGATATTATCCTGGATTAACCTGGTGGGTTCTAAATCCAGTGACAATTGTCCTTGCAAGAGAAACTCATTGGAGAAAACAGACACAGAGGAGAAGTTGATGTAAAGATGAAACAGAAACTGAAGTTTGTCCTCAGGTCCATGAAGCTGGCAACCACCAGAAGATAGAAGAAGCAAGAAACAGTTTTTACCCTAAAACCCCTGCAGGGAATGCAATGTAGATAGATTTTAGACTTCTAGACTCCAGAACTGTGAGAGAATAAACTTATATTGTTTCAACCCACAAAGTGTGTGGTAATTTGTTATGGTAGCCTCAGGGAACTAATACAACTACTTTCACATATTTTTTGAAATAAAAAAATCTATAAATCATCAAGAAAATTCAACACTAGCCACGTTAACAACTGCCCTCAGTAGTACAGACATGTTGCCCTAGTGATGGATGCTTTGTTATTATCCCTTAAGTAAACCTCAACTTGACTGGTATAACTGGTTCATTTATCTCTTGGTGACATTAATTTGTGACTACTACTCAGAGGACATTTCTATTATTACTAAATTCTTACACTAAAATGAAGCTCTACAAACTGTCAGAATTGGCCAAACTAAAATCTGATAAATTAGATTGAAGCATAAGGTTGCCATTTTGTTAGGTCAAAATGGCTGAATACTACCATCTTCATATGGTTCGACTTTAATGATCAGTAGTATTCATTCAAAGAAAAAAATAAAACTTGACCTGTAAGTACTCAATATTTTAAATATTATTTCCTTCCTTTAGTAGGTTTTGTCATGATTTTTCAGTAGTTTAGAGTACAACCATTAGGGAGTGATACTGCTGCCTATGAATAAATCACATACTTCACAACACACTACACAGAGGAGAAATTGAGCAACAGATAAAATAAGCTATGGAACCATTAGAGATGCCTATTCTTGTTCATAAGTTCTCATCACTGGCTGATTTAATTTACTCTTGGCCAAAATGATCCTCATTCTAGTGATGTTCTGAAATAAAACCATAAACATTGATACATGTTCAAACAAAAGGGAGGTCTGATTCATTAAAAAGTGCTTACCAGCTGACAATATACACGCAGCTGGTTGTTTTCATATATGATTCAGAGACAAGATATAAACATGAATCATAGAAAGAAAAACAACTTGAGATATTTATCTTCTGGAATATGAGAAACGCTGCCATCCACAGGCCACTTTCAATAATTTTTCTGCATATTATGCATAATTCAAATAAAGATTTCTTGTACTTCTAGTTGTATTAGTGTTATACACTAATGGAATCTCCATTTTACTAAATTAAATATTTATACCAAAATAAGGGGAAACTTTAAAATCTGAAAGGTTAAAACATTTTTGTAGCTAAATTATTTCACAGATTATATTGATCTATTTTTATTCTTACATAAAGCACATTTAAATAATTTTGGGGGATTTTCATATGAAGATAAATTATGAAGTATTTTCAAACTTATTTAACTATGCCATTCATAGTTAAATTCTCAAGATATAGCTCAAGGAATATAGTAGAAAAACAAATATAATAACATTTTTGCAAAATGTATATTGGATAAACTAAATAGAGTGGTTGTGTTCTTTGAAAAAATAAAACTGTACCAGGATAGAGAAGATAATAATGATGACAATGATGATGGCGATGATTGTTTTTTTGAGTTGAGGTCTCACTTTTTGCCCAGGCTGGAGTGCAGTGGCAAAGTCATGGCTCACTCACCACAACCTTAAGCTCCTGGGCTCAAGCAATCCTCCTGTCTCAGTCTCTCAATTAGTTGGGGCTGCAAGTACATGCCACCATGACTGGATTTTATTTATTTATTTTTCTTTTTTGGTAGCGAAAAGTTCTTGCTATATTGCATAGGCTGTTCTTAAACTCCTGGGCTCAAGCAGTTCTCCCACCTCTGCCTCCCAAAATGCTGGGATTACAGGTGTGAATAATCACATCTGGCCTCAGAAGATATTAAAGAATGCTTAATGGATTAGAGTTTCTCCTCAAATATAAATGTAAAAACAGTGGTCTCAAAAGGCAAGACTATTTGAAAAGCATACGAAAACTTTAGTACCACAAGTTATTATTTGGTATTGTTTAATGAGTTTCTATATATTCATAAGCTGAAATTAATTATTAGCTATTTATAATTATATTTTCAAAACTCAAATCCCTAACCAATAAGAAGACAATTAGTAGGGGTAATCAGAGGTTGTCATGTCTAAAAATTACTGCTGACTCATGTAACGGAAAAGTAAGAAAGCAATGCATTTGATTGACAGGGAAAAACTATTTTCCTTGTAAAGTCCAAAGGCCATGAGCGAAACCTCAAGTCTTATCTGCCTTTTACCCATGATGTTTCATCTATAACATCTTTGATATCCTCATTTTTCTACATTGATTATTGATATTTTTCTATGTACCTACCTTACTAGATTATAAGGTCCTTTAGATAACACATATAATTTCTTTTTTAAAGTGAATATGGGTGGGTTTCTTTCACCCGTACCATCTCTGGTATGTCTCCCTTTCTTTCTTCTTTCCCGAATAAACTTTGTTTTTTTAAATAGTCAATAAATAAAGCGAATGTGTTTGTATACATGTGTTTACACATACAACCACCCACCCAGGCATATCTCAATTTTAAATAATGTATGCTTATATACAGAAATGGGGGATAATGAATAAAATTCTACTATCTAGAAATAATTGCTGCTACTATTTGCTAGATATTTTTTCTGTCTTTTAGATACATTTCTTTGAGAAAATGGCAGTATTACGCTTGTTATTTTTATGTCACTCAGATCCCACCTTTTATAGGGAAAAAAAGGATTAAAATGTTGTACTACTGCTTTGTTTCTTCTATAAATTGCTGCATAATAGTTAAGATAATTCACTGATTTTTAAGAATATACTTAACACCGGAAAACCCGTTGGTCATAAAAGGGAGATAATATAAAGATATAAATTGTTTTGTCCCCAGGCAGTATTTTAGACTTCTCTGATTAAAATAACCAAGCATACAGGAAAGCATTTTTCCTTTAGACTTAAAATGTTCCTGCTTTTTAGAAAAGAAAAAGAAAAATGTTTTCTAAAACTGAGTTAAGTATTCCCTCAAAAACTTTTTTGTTTGTTTAAAATCTGAAATGTCTTCAAACATCATAAAAGATTCTGTCTGATGTGTAAGATAAATGGTGAGAGTGAGAATCATCTTTTGCTAGTACTAAAAAAGGAAGGACAGAGGAGCAAGCTGTAGCCCTGTTAGTGGAATTACCTAAAAGTGAAGCCAGATACTCACAATTGCCTGAGCAACGAGAAAATTTTAACTAAAGACTCCTCTCCTCGTCGTGGGAGGGGCTTCCGATAAGATTAACTTCCAATGGGACTAGGGCTTCTTCTCACTGGCAAGGGTGCTGCAAAATCCCATGACTCTCTCAGTCCACAGGGTTCTGAGTAACTGCCTTGCCAGACAATTCCTTAAATCTCAAGTACCCCAAATCCGTATTTCCTAGTGCCAAGTAATCTATACATTTCCTAATGACAAGACTATTTTTACACAAAAGCTAAAAGGGAGGCAAGGTCTCTTACTGGAACACACATCCATACTCTAAGTCCAGCTGTGTCTAGCCTCTGCTTAGCTTATTGCAAACACACACAAAACTTTAATTTTAGTAAGAATACATGACACTTTTGCCATGTAGCCAGCGGTCAGCACTGAAACAATAAAACAATAAACCTAATCATCTTCTCTCTGATTGATGTCATTTAGGCCACAGGTAAATGCTTCTCTTCACGTGTTGGCCTCTGTCCACAGAAAAAAAAGCAACTTATCCAAATGCCTAAGAGTTTGGCAGGGCAACATTTACAGCATAACAAACCATAACCCATGCTGGAGACAGTTCAGCGTAAAGGGAAATTTAACCAGAGTGCTTATATAAGAGTAAGCTGAGTTAATCATTTCTAAATCTGTCATTTCAGAGAGCTAAACACAATGGAATCTTGCATGAAGAACAATCATCTCAGTAGTGCTGAGCCTTGGTTCTCTCGCTGCTTTTTGCTTTCTTTTTTTAAATTAATTTTTTTATTGTTTTAAAAAAATTTTTATGTTAAAGATGTGAGGTACAATTCAGGGTTACGTATACAAATGGTCCTTGTACAGATAAAGTATGGGCCTCACTTTAGCCTCCACTTCACCTGTTTGAGATCAGGTACTCTTATTGTTGAAGTGTGCTCCCCAACTCCCCAGCAGTTTCCTACTACTGCCAAGCCCTTTCTTACAACTTATTACCATTATAATATTATGGTAAATGTTCAGGGTCCATTTATGGGTGAGAACATGTGGTACTCAGTTATTTGGGTTTCTGTGATAGATCACTGAGTATTATAGATTCTAAGTTCATACAATTTGCTGCAAAGTTCATAATTTTGCCCTCTTTTATGGTTGCATAATATTACATCATGTTACGAATAGACACTTCTCCAAAGAAGACATATAAACAGCTTTTTGCTTTCTTATGTATTAAACATAGTTACTTATGAATTAGTATACAATCACAACAGTTGCCCCTAAAAAGTGCATAATACTAGATATTAAATACATTATTCTTCAATTCTTATAAATGTTGCTTGAGACGTATTATTACATTGGTAACTTTATGAACTTTAAATGTTAAAATAACAAATAATTTACTTTTTAAAATTTTCAAAAATATGACTGGCTTCAGTTTTATTTAAAATGTAAAATAAATTAGTTATGATAGTATCTTACTCTACTTTAAAAGGTAATTTGAAATACTTAGAAAAAATAAAAAATAATGTTAATATTAAAATATCTGCAATTCTTCATATTCTATTTAAAATATTCCAATACTTAAATAAATTTTAATCTTTTATGTTATCTTTCAATGGACCACAAATATTGAAAATCTTAACTATAGAAACATATTGGTTTTATCAAAATAACCACAAGAAAATACATTTAATGGATTAAGTGTATTTATTTTAATATTCATCTAAAGATTCCTGGGCCACCAAATGGACATCCAGATAATGATTAAATTCAGTTTTCTTTGGTATCTTACTGACTTTCATTTATATACAGGACACATTTAAAATTTTATTTTCATGAAAGTATACTTGGTAAATAGATACAAATGTCTTATTTGTCCATTTGCTTGCTCTATTTACCACACAAAAATATTTGGGTTTATAGTACATGGATATGCATATTTTTTTCTCATAAGAGGCCCCATAAATTAAGGGATGGACCTGAAATTAGTACACTTTCCAGTGCTTTAAATGGTTTTAAGTGAGTAAGAGTGGGAATACGAGTACTCTAACCTATGACTATTTGAAAGTGCCTTTCATAGAAACATAAGATGACTGGGTATAAAGCTTTTGAGTTGCAGTATTTTTCTATGTAAAACTGTCTCCACATTTTCTTTGAGCATGCATAATATTCAACTGTTCTATTTGAACATAGTGTATTTTCTAGTTTCTAGGTATTGGTCGATTTAAAAAAAATATTTCAGAATATTTTGATTCATTTTTTCTAATCATTTTTTTAATATTCATTTTTCTCAATATGATAACATTTAATTACCCTGAATTTGTTCTAGACAGGGAAAAATTTTTTTAAATAATCATTTTATCTGATCTGATTTTTGTGATTTCTCCCTTGAGAACAAATTTTGCTTCATTTCTTCATTTATTTGTATTTTCCCTTTCAGTTCTCCATAGTTGTCACCTTCTCACTCACTCCTTCCTTTTGTTCCTCACATTCTGTGAGAACAGTTGTTATCATTCTAATTGGATTAGACACATTGTAGGTTTTGTTCACTAATAATTCAAAAGGTGTTTTGACCAATCCAAATACTTATAATACTTCATTATTGCTTTCATTTCTTTCTTTTTTTAAATTCATTGACTTTATATCTACTTTACGGCTTTTCATGCCTGTTTCATTGAGGCTGACAATGCTGTAATTCATGCCTGAAGAAAGCGTACATAGCGAGAACGGTATCTCCCTTAGGCCCATCACAGCCCTCTTGCATTTACAAACACTAGACAGTACTTCGGCACTGTGTTTAGAGGCTATTTTTATAGCAAAGTCACCTATAAAAAGCACAGACATATGAAAAATATGCCACTACGACTGCAGAAAGGACAGTTGTTCACAGAATGAGAGAGAAAACAAGAAGATAGAGTTTTACTTTGTTTGACCTCAGCTGGCAATGCATACACTAGGCAAATCAAATTTCACACTACTTTTGCTTATGTCTGCAAATAATCACGAAAGTCCTGCAAATATTGATTCTGAGGTTACAAATACATTTTTGCAATAAGTAAATTTTGCAGATAAGGAATCTATGAATAATGAGGATTGTATATATATTGTTTTCACTTCATTTACTTTCAGTCTATTAGTTTTTTTATATTATAAATGTGTATTTTGCAGATAGCTTAAAGTTGAGTTTTCTTTTTGTTTAAATATATTCTGATAGTCTCTGTATTTTGATTAAAAATTTAGTTCATTACCATTATGGGAGGGGGGTTGTCTACCATTTTATTATTTCTTTTCTGTTTGTTTTCTTGTGTGTTTCTTCGTTCTACTTCTTCGGCTTTCTTTTAGATTAATTAAAGGCTATTCTTTAGAATTTGAATGAGAATTTATATATTGGGTTTTTAGCAATATTTCATATTTTTTAAATAATTGCTTCTGGGATAACATTGCATATTTTTATTTTTTCTTAGTTTACTAAGAAAATATCATACTATTTCTTGTAAAATATAGGAACATTGCAATGATATAATGTCCATTTACTTTCTCCTATGCTTTTTCGGTCACACAGTCTCTGTCTGCCATTGTTGCACAAAAAAAGTCATAGATAGTAAGCAAAAGAATGGGCCTGGCTACCTTCCAATAAAAAATATTTACAAAGTCAGATGGTAATATGCTGACCCATGCTTTATACTTTATACTATAGTTTTGTTTTGTTTTGTTTTAGTGGGAGTTTCACTCTGTCGCCCAGACTGGAGTGCAGTGGCTGCTCCCGGCCACCGCAGCCTCGACCTGCTGGGTTCCAGTGATCCTTCCATCTCAGCCTTCCAAGTAGCTGGAACTACAGGCGCACGCTACCACACCCGGCTAATTTTTGATTTATTGTAGAGATGAGGTCTCGCCAAGTTGCCCAGGCGGGTCTTGAACCCGCAAGCTCAGGCAATCCACTCACCTCAGCCTCCCAAAGCGCAGGATTACAGGCTGAGCCACCGAGCCTGGCTTATACTATAGTTTTAATAAGTACCACTTCTACATATTGCATAAACGCTAAAGACAATGTTTAATGTTTTTCTTGAAGCTAGTATATGTACTTTAAATAAATTTAAAAGAAAAGGTAGTCTTTTTTATATTTATCTACAACTTTTTATTTATCATTTCTAGAGCAATCTATTCCTTCTAGAACATCTAACTTTTCACAAGTATCTCTTTCCTTTAGCATAAATAATTTCCTTTAGCAATTTTGTAATGTAAATTTGCTGGTAACAAATTCTTGAAGTTTTTGCTTGTTTTTTTTATTATCTGAAAAAGATTTTATCTCACTTTTATGTCTGAAGTATATGTGCAAAACAAAGAATTTGAGTTGTCATGTTTTTGTTGTTTTGTGCTGTTTTTGTTTGCTTTTGTCCCCCCATTAGCCCTTTAAGATATTTGTCCCAGGTTTTATTTTTATTTTTTTTTGTCTGTATAGTTCCTCATGAGAAGTTGTCAATTCATTTCTTTCTCTGTATGTAATGTGTTCTAATTTTTTGGCTGTGTCCAAGGTTGTCTTTTTATCTTTCTTTTTTCAGTAATTTCATTATAATGAGTCTGGGCACAGTTTTATTTTTAATTATTTTGCTTGGTGTTTGTTAATTTGTGATTTTCACCAAATTTGGGGGGATTTTAAGACATTATCTTTCTGGAATATTTTTTTCTGTATCATTGTATTTCACCCCTTCTTATGTGACTCCAGTTAAATATATGGTTATCTCTACTGAAGGTTTTAAAAGTTTTTATCCTTTTATTCTCTCAGTTTTCCAGATTAGATTTCTTCTATTAATTTATCTTCACATTCACCAATGTTTCCTTTATTGACTCCATTCTTCAGTTCATTTAGTAAAATTTTCATTGTTTGCATTTCTCTGATGGAATGTGAAAGAACATAACATGAATTTAATATACCCAAAGAGCAGCCATTTTAGCATTGTCTAAATCTCATGTTTTTCTAGAGGTTCACGTAACTTACCCTCTAATCATTAGGCAAGGACAGAACCCTATTCTTGGAGATAGGTGTTGATATTCTATTATAACTCCCCTCCCCAGCTTATTTTCCACTAATTAGCTTTTTGTCTCAAGTATTTGCCTCCATCTATAAAACTCAAGTTAACCTAATCAGCCTTCTGTGACTTTCACGAAAAAGACAGACTCCACCACCATGGCAGCAATCATGTGACTGGCCCCCCATCTACCTGCTGTCAGCACTATCACCTGATGTCAGTACCTGCACTTACCTGCCACATCATTATGACATGGAGCAGTCCACCACCCAGTCACCTTAATGACCATCCCCCGTCAAAGGAAAGGATTAATAGGATTCAACCAAAAGCAACCATTTGCCATTGCTTTATTAAGCTATGTGTGGCCATGTGCTCTTTGAGTTATGACCAGTCCATGTTTTCTTAAGCTTTGGCCCCCTGTCCTCCCTTGGGGAGGTGAATCCCCTCTTTCTCTCTCTCTTTTCCCAATTTACTTTCTAAATAAACTATATTTTCTAATCTAACTTCTGTGCAATTCTTTGCACCTTTCATGTGGCATCAGATCACACACCAGACACCCACACCCCGATGGACCTGATCTAACATTCTGGAGGCTCCCTGGGAATGTGACCCTAACAAAATGTTTCATCTGTTCATTCATCATGAGGATATTTTCCTTTATAGCATTGTACTTTGTTATAAGAGAAGCTTTAAACAATAATTGAAACAACGAATCATATCAGGATTTTCTTTTGGTATTCTTTTATTTTAAGAATGCATTTTTCTGGTTACATTAATGCAAGGAAGTTTGAATTGTATTTGTAACATTGTGAATGTCATATTATAGAGGCTCTAGATTATGTTGTATTTCCCTGAGAAGCAGTTTTATTTATTTATTTATTTATTTATTTTAGGAAATAAATAACTTGGTTATACACAAATTGCAAATTACGCCTCCTGGGTAGCATCCAAAAATCTTAATTCAATTTTTTTAATTTTAATTAGGCTGCTTGGAATTTTTCTTGTGCATGCATGGTTCAGACGTCAGTCAGAAATTCAAACACAGCTTATATGCATAGTATATGGCTCTCCTTCTCTGACACTCTTATCAAAAACTTGTGCTTACCCTAAATACTAGCTCCTCACTGTCTTACTTTCTGGCAGCTGTTGTTGCCCTAAGTTCTGTCCTCTAGTTCTTCTACTGGAGTCTTATACAAACTCTACCATGTCAACTACAAATTTCCTCAGTTCTAAAAAGTCAAACAAATTGGAACTTCACCATTTGATGTTCTCTTTTTCAGTGTGCTGATTTCCCTGCTGACTATGAACTTTTGTTCACTTTTCAGTGCCACCAGTTAATATTTTTTTTTATTATTTTGATTTTGGGTTGGTTTGTTCCCTTGCCAGAGTTTAGTATTGTTATCTCTGGGAAGGTCAGTCCAGTGAGAGCTTGCTTAGCCATTCTAAAATCAGATTATAAAAACTTGGATTTTTATTTAAAACTTTTTTTTAACTACCCTGGTATTTCCTGAGAAGCCCCTTCTGTTGCAAAAATTTTTCTAACTTTGTTTCTGAATTTATAAATACCTTGTTATATTAAAAAGCAAATACCATTTGCAGCTCTCTTACTGAATTCCCACCCAGTGTTCTCCATACATGCTAGAATATTTTTGCCCTTAATATTTATAGTAGTCATAGAGTGACTTTAGGTAGTTCTACCTGACAGCAATGAAAAAATTAATAGTTAAGTTAAATATTTATAGAACAGAGGGGTTGGTAAAGTTGGAATAAAATAAGTTTTAAATTAATTATAATTATATTATAATTTCTAATTATTTGACATTAGGCACACTATAAAATGTCTCTGAACCTCAGTATTTGGTCTATAAAAGAGTATGATTATGATATTTTCATACTCACTCACTAACTTACTCATTAATATACACATTAACTAACACATAAAATTGTAAGTGAAATAAAATGTTAAGTCATATAAACTTTAAAAGTAAATACAATTTAAAAAGTTATATTAGGCTGGGCTCGGTGGCTCAGCCTGTAATCCCAGTGCTTTGGGAGGCTGAGGTGAGTGGATTGCCTGAGCCCGTGGGTTCGAGACCCACCTGGGCAACTTGGCGAGGCCTCATCTCTACAATAAATCAAAAATTAGCCAGGTGTGGTAGTGCGCACCTGTAGTTCCAGCTACTTGGAAGGCTGAGCGGAAGAATTGCTGGAGCCCAGCAGGTCGAGGCTGCTGTGGCCGGGAGCGGCCACTGCACTCCAGTCTGGGTGACAGAGTGAGACTCCCAACTCAAAAAAATAGAAAAAAATAAAAAAATAAAAAAAATTAAAAGTTATATTGTTATTATTGTAATATTAATGTATTTATTAATATGTGACATCATAAGAAACTTTTTTTGTCTTTTTATTGAGAAACAAGTCTGAGAATACTTAAATGTTTGAGAACAAGTAAAAGTACTTTAAACATATGTATTGAAATATGAGGACAATGGAAGTTTTATTTGTTTTTGTTTTATTTTATAGTTATTTTGGAAGTTGTTAGAACACTGAACATTTTTATTTTATAAATTATTTTTAGATGTACATTTCAGTTAGGTCATTCTATAAAATAAACATAGGCCACAATTCAAGAAGACTAAGACATAAAACATGTTAATCTGGAAAAAAAAATATGATTTTAAAAACATATTCAAAGAGACGTGTCTCAGAAAGACATTTCACTTTATTCTGTTACCTAAAACTCTGTCTGCCTACATTTTCTGGGATGTTACCAACTTAAGAGTATTAAAAGTTAGACTTATAAAATATTACACCAAAAATAAAGCCAAGGGAGAGAAAACAAAGCCTCCTGTCCTATTTAATCAGTGCAGCACAAGACAAAGTAGAGAATTAGCTAAGGAAAGAAAATATCAAGATTATTAATTTCGTGTACAAATATTCACAACTAGGATTTCCACTAAAATTTTGTTATTATCTATTTTATATTCAAGGACTTGGAAATTATATTGCATTTAAACTTTTTCTGCTTTTTTAAGAATGTTCTCAAAACACCTTTAACCCTATCATATTTATTTTTGTTTGGATTTTAGAATTATAGTTACTCTTAAGTTTTCATATGTAGTAATGTAATAGCTACTTCTATTAAACTCAGGTCTTACAAAAACGTATGTTAGCACTTTATGGACAGAATTTTTGATTATCAAATTATTATCATTATTTTAAGATGAGGAAATTGAAGCTCATAGACATAAACGACTTACCTAAGACCAGCCAGCTAATAAGAAGTAGATCAGGGATTTAGTCTAGCTTCAAATTTTATGCTTTTTAGACTATACTTTATGCTTTCATTGATTAACTAGTTTTAAAATAAGCTAAACTTGATCTTGCACGATTTTCAATTGATTCTGATCTCTTTCAGATGCATTTAATTATTAGACAACATCTAGAAAAGAATTAATTCTAATCTCTATAGACAAAGTAAACCTCACATTAAATCATTATCCTAAAGAAAATCAGAGAACTACAAATATTATTCCAAGTCATAAAAATAGAGTAAATAGGAGAGAAGAATCCATTTCTACTTGGAGTGATATGAGTGGCAAGCCCAGCATGGCCTGTGAGCTTTCCTCAACACCCTTTTTGAATCAATGGAGCTAATTACGTTGTCTACAAAGATTATCTTTTAAAAGTATAACTTAATACACTGAAGCAAAGATAAATACTTGGTTTAGCTGTGCAAGTAGTTAATGAAATAAAAAAAATTTGCATTTTATTTTATATATACTGAACATGTTACTTTTTAACACAAGAAAGTATTTAAGATTTGAATTAATTTTGGCAAATATTTATTTCAAAAAATAAAGACACAAAGCAAAGTGCCATCAGCTGTTTGTAATACAGAACTGAATACATATATGAATATCTCCCTAAATTAATTTTAAATGGTTATTAGTGCTTCAGGGACAGATATTAGGGGTCAACATTATCAGCTCCCAAATACTTCCAATCTGGTGACAATCCAAATCTGTCCTTTATGAAATATCGTAGAGATCTTCTAGAGACTACTAAAATGTCACTCTTCATTTAGAGAAAAAAAAAAATAACGAAGAAACAACTGTAGTCCAAAGGAGTGTTTTCATAGCACACCAAGTTGCTCAGCCCTTTCCCCTGTTCATACTCTAGTTGCATTGTACCTCATCAACTCAATAGCCAAGAAACACCCTGCTGTTAAGGATGATTGGCACTAAGACTCCCACACCAGGCTTATATCCAGGAGTACCTTTAGTTTCATCACTGGTATTTATTGACCCAATGTCTAATACTGCCATTCTATCTAATGGTAGGTATACTCTGTTGTAGCTTATCTGTATAGTACCTTCTTAAAGTACTTCATAACATACTCAAACGCTGACATCAGACAAAAATAATCAATCTTCTAATATTTTGTTTCAAACAGTTTCATAAACAACTTACATTTCTTTATTTCTGATAGTTTTGAATCTGTGATGCACACATGACCTTTAATAGCATATTTTCCCAAATTATCATGTAGTTTTCTCTGAAAGGTAAATGTGCCTCTAATTCTCTTCACCATGTTTTTTTTTTTTTTTTAGTTACCGCATTTATTATTTTAAAGCAAAAATGTCATCATGCGACCAAAAGAGTTCCCAGTGAAAAATGCAAAACTTCTTTGCATGACGTAAAATGTTTTTTAATAAATTGATTCAATCTCTTTCAGGTGTATTTCCCTTACCTTTTAAACCTTATTCCTGCAGTTCACCTCCACTAGACCAGTTGAAGTTTTGTCAAAGTGCCATGGGTATGCATGTTTTTTATGCTTCAACAAGTTTCCCTCCTCTCCTCCAACTCCACCACTCTAAGTAAGTCTCTAAGACCAGTTCAAATACCACATTATCAGAGCATTAAGGTAGAAAGCCCTTTGTCTTTTCCTGAGACCACAAAACACTTGTTTTTTGGGGGGGGGCACTGTTGCCACTCTAATGTCTTATGCTATTTATAGCTACACATATATTTGTCCCCATCTATCTTACTGTATTGAAATGCCATTGAGAAAAGAGATCTTGAGTTATTCATTGTCCTAGTCCCACAAAAAGACAAAAAAGTAAGCATAGATTTTCATAGTTAGCTAAGTATTTATTGCATACATATATGAATAAAACAGAAAAGGTAGAAAGTGTAAAACAAGACATGCCTACTATATCAGGATTCTCCAGAGAAGGACTCACACAATTGGAGGAGGGAGGGGACAGAGGGATGCCAAATTTATAATTCATAGGGCAGGTCAAAAACTCAGGTAGATGCTAATGTTGCAGTCTGAAGGCAAAATTTCTTATTCCACAGGAAACTTCAGTTTTTGTTCTCAAGGTCTTTCAGCTGATTGAATGAGGCCCACCAACATTATTGATGGTATAAACCTTCCTTTACTTAAAGTCAACTGACTGTAGATGTTAGTCATGCGGGGGCCATGGCTGTTAGTCTCTAAAAGTTTGCTGAAGAATCACTGAAATGAAGCAAGATTGATTAATGGAGAAAAGGCATACAACTTTTATTTAATGTGTATACATAGGAGACTTCAAAATAAAGACCCAACTTCCCAATGAGGTACAGAAACTTAAATATCCTTTTGAGGTTATAGAAAGAACGGGAGCTTGCACTTTGGTATAATAGATTATGGGAGAGGGAAGAAAAGGAATTCTATTGAGGAGAAACACATGGTCAGGGGAATGAATAGACGGGGAAAACAGAATAACTTGTAAATAGTTAAGCTGAATGAACTTGTCAGGCAGACATTATACCTATAAGATGGTCTGCTCAGGTGTGGTCTTATCTTGCTCTTCTTTTCTGCAATAGATAATGAATAATGAGAAGTGGAAGGGTGGATAGCAGCTTTTTTTAAGTGTAGGCTGGAAGGACAGAGAAACCTTGTGGCAAATTTGGGGGTGAGCTTTCCATATTTGGGGATGAACTTTCCTGCATCTCATCTATAAAGTACCTTACCAGCTAAATCTAGGTTAGTGTTTGGTTACACAACTAGTGAAAAGGGAAAAAAAACTGAAGACAAATTAAGTTTATCAGAGTTTAATTGAGTAAATGATGCTTTGTGAATCGAGCAGTGTGTCGAGCCAGAACAGACTCAAAGAAACTATAGCACAACCACGGTGGAAGAATATTTATGGACAGAAAAAGGAGAGTGACATATGGAAAACAGAAGTGAGGTACAGAAACAGCTGGATTAGTTACAGCTCAGCTTTAGCCTTGTTTGAACCCTGTTTCAATAGCTGGCCACCTTTGATTGGCCAAAACTCAATCATAGAGTAGATTAGTCTCTTTAAATGTCTAGGTAGGGTACAGCCATGAAAGCTTAAAGAGAAATCTATGGGTTGAACCCATAATATATAAGGAGGAAGTTTGGACTAAACTTAATTTAACACTACCAAACCAAATTGATATATAAAACTAACCATCCCGGGCTGGGCATGGTGGCTCATGCCTATAATCCCAGCACTTTGGGAGGCCGAAGTGAGAGGATTGCCTGAGACCACAAGTTTGAGACCAGCCTGGGCAACTTGGCGAGATCTCATCTCTACAATAAATCAAATAATTAGCTAGGCATGGTGCAGTGGCATGTGCCTTAGTTCCAGATATTTAGAAGGCCGAGGCAGAAGGATCACCTGAACCCAGCAGGTCAAGGCTGTGGTGGCCGTGAGCATGCTACTGCATTCCAGCCTAGGGAACAGAATGAGACTCCAACTCAAACAAAACAAAACAAAACAAAAAAACCCTAATCATCCCACTTATTAAAGCATTAACAATATTTTAGCTTGTAATGTTCTAAATGAGGCATTGAGATCAACACAGGGATAGTTGGAAAGAGAAGTAACTAAAGCCTTTTGCCTACTGTCTGTCTGCTTTGCTGCCTTTACCTGGTTGTGTTTAGAGAGGAACAGAGCTCCAAATAGCTGCCCAGAGCTTGAACAATCCCAGAGGTTCTTCTTTTCTGGAACCTGATTCCCCAACTTTCCTTAAGTCTAAAGAACTGTTTTTACTTAGCCAAGAGCACTAGTGAGACAGGGGATACTAATTTTGACCCTTTTCAAGTAGAAAAATAAAATAAATGAAATAAAAAGTGAAAAAATGAAAAAAAAAATCAGATCCCTATTTTAATGCATGTTAAGCTGGCTTACCCACAAGACTTGGACTAGCTCGCATGCCTTAAGAAATTGAAAGAGATCTCTTTTGTTTTCAGAAGACTTTTATGGAAAGCTGATCAATTGCAGTAAATATGCCAATCTGGAAATGGCCGCATGGGACATAGTCAACTTCAGAAAAATAATAAAGGCTTATGTGCAAATTAAGCATTCAAACTGGAAGAATGTCAACTTAATTCAAATGTCAATAAACTTTGTCTTAAATAAAATAAAATCGACAAAACAAAGCACATATCATTAAAAAAGTAAGCTTGCTAACTCCTGATTATTTTAAAAGTAGAACTATTAATTTTTTCATAGACAGTGATTTGCTTATTTTGTGTAGGTCATGCATGAACTACCTGTGTCACTTCTTAAAACAGTAACTGTAAAAGAGAAATGAAATGTTGAAGGAATTCAATTAGTACAATTTAACACTTCATTCTATCACTTAATAATGTTTATCTCAAATATTCAAATAAAGAATTGTATTTTTCTGGGACTTGATCATAAAAGTAAGATCAGATTCTATTTGCAAGTTTGTATTAGACATGATTCCAACTCAGCAAATACGTACTTTATTCCCATAAAGGAAATCATGTTTACAAATAAAGTCAAGCACTGTTTTTTTTATAGAAATCTTAAACATGATAATTTAAAATTAACAAAAGTACCTCTCAAAAATGTTTTTAATACCATGTAAGTATCAAGCACAGCACTTAGAAAAAGTCTATTTATCAGCACCTCTTGCTGCTATTCCACCTCTCGTTCTCCAGGTAACTCACTCCCTAGCTCATTTGTTCCTGGGATTATGAAGTGTTACTTTCTCCATCTCAGCTGAGTCAGTCTTTTTGGCTGTTTTGAATGCTTAATTGCCAATTTACATAGTTTTCATTTTTAAGCCTGTTCTTAGAAACCTGTAAATCAATAATCTAGTTGGGGGTGGGAAAAGAGTGGATCTTTAAACATATGCAATATAGTGTAAGTAACACATAACGCAGTTGCTACCCAATTTAGATTTTTCTTCCATGACTTAAGGTGAGAGCAATTTATTATTTACCATAGTATACTACAGTAAACAATATCCCCAAAGTCAAAATAGATCTCAACAAGTTCTATTCTTTCAATTGAGTAATTTGAATAGCTATTTGTTCTGGACCAGTACTTTCCAAACATTAATGTGCATACAAATGCCTGAGATTCTTATTTAAAAAGGAGATTTTGATTTAAGAAGTCTAAGATAAGACTTGAGAGTCTGCATTTTTAGCTCCTAGTTGATGCTGATGCTGCTAGTTTGTGGATAACTTTGAGTAACAAGGTTTTAGACAACAAGGTGAATCTGGTAGTGCTATGAAAAAAAAAGGTTCATGGTGCAGTGAGTATATAACAATAGAAGACTTTACTTGCAGGATTCAGGAAATGCTTTCCTAAGAAACTAAATTATAGCTGAGATCTGACATAAGTACTGTTTGGATAATTAGGTGGAACAGAGAGTATTTCAGGCAAAAGGAACTTTATCACCTATCAATCATCCATCTATCTATTTATATGTGTGTGTATGTGTATAATATGTAACACATTATAGATAATATAGGAGGGGGGCTCCCCCCCCAAAAAGGAATTATTTTTTAGAGGGCAGGCCCTTTGTAGTACAGACTTCCCCCACTAGGTAAGTGTTCTAGGAATTCATCAGCATCAGTGTACCAGCTAGTGTTGTTGTGAGAGTCTTCATTCGGCTTCAGTTAATTTTTTTTGGAGATTCTTTCAGTGCATTTGCCCATTTCATGATGGGTGATTTTGGAGCACAACTACCCAAATCATGCAGAGTGTTCACCAGTCTTTGACCAAAAGTGGCATGACCCCTGTGCCCCACCCTTTCTATTCACCTGATCTCACCCTGGGTGACTTTTTTGTTTTTTTCCCCAGATGAAAAAATTCCTCAGAGGAAAATATTTTGCCAATGTGGAAGAGGTGAAACAAAAAAGCACTAAAAGGCATCAAAATTGACATGCTCAAAAACTGTTTTGAGCAGTGGAAAAAGCATCTTGACTGACGTATTGCATCAAACAGAGAGTAGTCTGAAGGTGACTGAAGTTTAAACAGGTAAGAATAAATACACAATTTCTCATAAATAAATTCTGGATTCTTTGGGTCCCTCTTGTATAACCATAAAAATAAATTACTGTAATTGGAAGAGGGAGAATAGTATGTTCCTGACCTAAAAAAGGAAAGAAAGAGAGAAAGAGAGAGAGAGAGAGAGAGAGAGAAAGGAAGGAAGGAAGGAAGGAAGGAAGGAAGGAAGAAAGAAAGAAAGAAAGAAAGAAAAGAAAGAAAGAAAGAAAGAAAGAAAGAAAGAAAGAGAAAGAAAAAGAAACGCAGTAAGGATAAGCCGAGAGTGTGATTTTGGATGAGGTTATAAAGGTAAACTGGAGTCAGGCCTTGCAACTTACTTACCCATACTAAGACTTAGAGTTGTTATCCTTAGAGCAATGAGAATCCATTGAAGATTTTACACAAAAGAAAACTGTGATCAGATTTTCTGAATGCAATGTGAAAAATGATTGTATGGTTCAATAAAAATAGAGTTGAGAAGAGCAATTAGGAGAGTAGCATAGTAGTTCAGAGAACAGAAGTGTGAAGTATGTACTTTGGGCTCGAATGGAAGTGATACATATCAGGAAGTATTTAAGAGGTAAAATCTGATGGGGTCTATGATGGTTTCATATTACAAAGTAGTTTTGAGAGAGAACATACTATGAGGAATAAATGCTAGACATTTGGCTTGTATAACTGGAACAATGGTGGTGACATTCTTCAATATAAGGAAAATTAGAAGGTGGTGTGTGTGGAAAACAATGACATATTTTCATTAAGCTGAGTTTGAAGTAAATTTTAGATAGTCATGTTATTTCAAGTAGGCATTTGGACATATGAACCTGGAATTAGGAGAAATGTGAAGGAGAAAGAGAAAAATAAAAGAGAAAGGAAAGGAAAGAAAGAAATGCAAAGAAAAGCAGGGAAAAAAAAACAGGAAAGGACAGGACAGAAAATGAAAGGAAAGCAAAGAAGAGAGGGAAAGGGGGAGGGAAGAGAAAGAAAAAGAAAGAAAGAAAGGGATAAAGAGAAAATAGAAGAAAATGTAAGGAAAAAAGAGGAAAGGACAGGAAAAATGAAAGGGAAGGGATGGGAAAGATAGGGAAGTGAAGTGAACAAAAGGAAAAAGAGGTAAAGGGAAGGGAAAATAAAGACGGGAAAAAAAGAGGGAAGAAAATGAAAGACGAGGAAGGGAAGGGATGAGATAAAAAGGAAGGGAAATTAAGGTATAAAGAGGGAAAAAGAAGAAGGTTAAAGTGGAAAAACTCAGCAGTCTAATAAAAACAGGTTTAATTTATTGAAAACGTACTGTGTGTCAGGCACTTTATACACAAATCTTTCAAATTTTCATAACCCCTCCTATAAGGTATGCATTATTACTTACTTTTTAGACGTTTGAAAATGGATACATTTTTAGTCCAGTAAGTAATTGAGTGCAGTTTCAAACACAGCACTCTCTCTGGTTTAAAGTCTAATATTTCCTCACATGGTTAATGGTTCTCAGTGCTGACTGCACGTTAGAATAATCTAGAAGCTTTAAAAATAGACATGCTGAGGTTCTGGTTCTGGATAACATAAAGTACGCATAGCTCATTCTATTTTTCCTGCTGGATACAGGTAAAAATTCTGGATAGAATGCATGGAATATCTGCTTAAGGACTCAAAAATAGATAGGATCAGGAGAATTGAGAAAAAAGACAAACATTCAAATGACCACCAAAAATGCAGCAAATTTATTACTTTTACTTTGTGTCTCTGGGCCTGAATTTAATGCAGCAGGAAATCTGGACATGAGTATTAGGACAGATGGAGTGCACTCTGAAAATCATCAATTTCTATCTTAAAAAGCAGTAAAGGGGTCTCAATGCTCTGAGAAATTGAGAAAAATTCTCCCAATTTGTTGGGAGCCAGCTGAGGAAGCCCCCCTGAGCGTTAGGGATCCAGGCAGGGTGCAGACCCTGAGACCACTAGGATGAGTTCAGGAGCTGATGGCCCATTCCCTCTTCCCTTCTTTGCTGTTTGGCACATCCCATTAACAGGGACTTTGATGATCTAAGCATGAAGCTCTGAGAGTACGACAAGCATGGCTTATTTTATGAGTCCATTGTTCCCGTGTCTCACAGACTGCATTTCGGCGTCAAACTTAACATAATTCAAACGCAGGTCACATTTGGGAGACTTTAATACGGTGCAAGCTTCTTTATGAGATTTAAAAGTATATTTGTAGAATTCGTATATACATATAAAGTGCTGTTTCAATCTTAATAGTATAGTTAATTATCTAGAGTTACTAGAAACGGCCTAGCACGAACTTTGGACTGGGCCACATTTCTTAGGAACTGGTTTGGGCTATAATTAAGAGTTTCTATAGTGTAGGTAGAATTAGCATAAAATGGAAAGGAATTAGGATTTAAGTTGGTCATTAGGTATTGTGTGTGCATAAGTTTTAAAAGTTATTGATTATTAGAATATTATGATATTAGAATTGTTGTATTGCTTTTGAGGAATATTCACCAAGCATGAGGAACAGTGAGATAATTTTGGTATCCTCCTTCCTCATGCTTGAGGAAACAGCTGGTGGGTGGGGGCCGTCCCTCACTCACCTGGCTTTATGTTTATGTAAAAGTTTTGTGATTTAATTGGCTTTGTGTTCATGTGAAAGTCTTGTGATTTAACCTGTGAAACTTTAGGATAAAAGGCTTATGGTTCGTCCCATTAAACGGCTTCTGCCCTAGACAGAGTCCAGTCTCTTTCTTTCTCCCCCCCGTCTCTCTCTTTCTTTCTCTTTATTTCTCCAGAATAATCGCCAATGCCACCACACCTCCCAGGGACCCTCTAAATCTCTTTGTAGGGGCTGGCCCCCCACACCAATTGTTCCCTCTGTCTTTTTGACTCTCTTGCATTTCATCCCTTAAGCAATCTGTGGTTGTGATGGTGCTGGCCATGGTAGCAATGAGAACCCACTGGAACCTAAATTCTCAAACAGAAAAGCATGACTCTCTGAGAGAAAGCACCATGATATCATAAGGGCAGGTTGAACCCCAGTCGCTTTCTTTCTCCTCTGCCTCTGTACCCATTAAATACAGAGGCAGATATAGTAGCAGGAACTGCACAGCAGAGTGGAGTAAATAAATAAATAAATCCTAACCCTAACCCTAATCTTCTCATTGGAATACTGAAAAGGGATTCCCCCTGAAAACTGGAGAATACTTGGAAGATTCAGAAAGGGAGGCATTTGAGAGAGCAATCCCATAAAGTTGTTTAAAAACTTTTGAGCTAGACATTTAGCTGTGCATGCATAGATTTGATCCTTAAAGGCTTATTATGAACTTTGAGAACTGAAGAAAAGGAAAGGAATAGACCTCCACCTGGTTTCCAGATGGGTCCATGAATGGTATACACACAGGATAGATTCCAGGTGCACTATAAATGCTTTGAAAATGGAATCCATTGAAATCAAAAGTCACAAAAGACTGATAAAGGACTTGCAGCCTGAATGTAATCAGGTCAATTATATGCCAAGCAAACAAAAAAAAGCAAACAAAACATTGTTTATAGGATTGAAGCAAGACTCTGCATCTCATAACTTATCCAAGATGTTTAGGATGCGACAAAAAATGATTGTGCATAAAAAGTATCAGAAAATATGAACTCACAAAGGAAAGAAATCATCATACACCAATGCTGAAAAGGCAGAAATGTTACAATTACCTTGCAAAGACTTTAAAGATGCTACTATAAAAATGTACCAATAATTAAGGGCAAAACACTCACAGCAAGAAAAAAAAAGCCTCAATAGCAGAATAGAGAGCAGAGAGGAAAGAGGGAACTTGAAGAATTATCTATTCTGAACAGCAAAGAGGGAAAAATACTTTTAAAAAAGGAACAGAACCTCAGGGAATAGTGGGGAAATGGTCTAACAGTTTTGTCATCAGAATTCCAGTAGGAAAGGAGAAAGAGTGTATGTGGAAATGTAGTGATGTAGAGCTGAAATTGAATTCAATTAAATGTGAATGTCTGTGGATAGCCTCCATAAATTAGTATTGTAGTATTAGTAAGTGGAGAGGGATTGAAGTTGAAGATATCAGTATGAAATTGTGTTTAGCTTAATATAAATACTCACCTATATAACTATCAATAGGCATATATACATGGGCGCGATGACATGTATTTTTTTTTTTTTTTTTGCGCTGTCAGCTAAGTCACAGAAACAATGATACCCAGTAGCAACAATTATGCAGTGGCCAGATCTCAGTTTCTTAATACCATTTCCCAATATAATAAAACAAACCAAGACATTTGGAGAAATGGCTAAGTAGTAGACTGAGATAGGAAATATAGAAGATTAGTCTGGAACATTTGCTGTGCCAAAAAAGTGAAGTGTTCAAATGCATGCGTGTGTGCATACACACATACACAGATAGTAGTATGTCAAAGTCACAAGAGAAACAACTAAAAGAGCTTTCAATAGCCAAAGCTGGAACGATTTGAGCAACAAAATAAAGTGACATACAGTATTGAATGTAGCCCAACATATAAAGCACATAGCCATGAGTTCATGCTGACATAAATAAATGACTGAATAAATAAATAAATGGAAGATAATAGGAAAATCTTCATACAAAAGAATTCAAAATAATTTATGTAGACTTGCCCTCAGGGAGAAAGAGTATAACTCCCACTTTTCCAGGGTGTACTTGGCAGAGTGAATTTCTTCCTAAGAATACAGCATGGAAAGAGGAGACCAAAGGTAACTGCCGTGGAGAAACCCGGCAGATGCTACGTCTGTAAGACAACCAAACTCAACATTAACAGTCATAGCTAGTCATACTGATAGTATACACTCTTGATAGAGTATGGTAGAAAGGCCCTTAACCTCTGTGGTCTTTTTCACCAAAACTCACAACCCCATTCTAATCATAATTTTTAAAAATAGACCAATTCTAATTTAGGAACATCTCCAAAATATCTGATCAGTGGCCCTTAAAACTCCTGAGGTCTTCAGTAACAAAGAAAGCTGGACAAACCATCAGCATCCAGAGGAGTTAAGCCATGATGACCAAATGTAACATGGCATATTGGATGTGATCCTGGAACAGAAAAAGGACAGTAGATTAAAACTAAGGAAATATGAATGAAGTATGGATGTTTGTGTAATATTAATGTATTAAGATGAACTCATCTGTTTGTGATGAGTATGCCATACTAACGTACGATATCAGTAATGAGGGAAAATGAGGACCTCTGTTTACTATCTTTGCAACTTTTTTGTAGATGTAAAATCTATTCTAAAATTAAATGCATATTGCTAAATGGCTTATTTAAAAATTATTGAATGACCTGGAAAAAAATATTGAATGACTTGCATTATAAACTCTTCTTGGGGACTTAGGTGAATTATTAAACAATATGTTGTTCAGTGGAATGAAAACATATGAGCATATATATTAATTAATCATTACATGAATTTGTACATTAATTTAATAAGTAAAATTTTGCCCTAATTTAACTCCCCTAAAAATCTGAATGTTCAAGACACTAGAATATTTTTCTATATCAGTTAGAGCTTGATATATTTATTACATTTAAACAGAATATGCAACAAGAAATAAATTAATAGAGGTAGGCATTTCCAATTATTCAAGGACACAAGAAAGTGTGAAATACTTGAAACTTTAACCAAATAATGTATTCCTGAAATTAAGAAAAATTCAAAAATACTCTACAGACTGTAAAGGTATATAAAAATGTAAGGTCATGAACATTAAATGACAGAGAGCAAGGGTATGGAAATATTTTGTAATATTATTTTTCTAACTTCTATTGGCAAAAATAAATCCAGCATTCAAGAATATACCTCTTGTATACTTATCTCATATTCAAATTTTAGTGACATTTCACAAAAGCTTATAATTGCCAAACATTTTCCTCCAGATAAAGCTAAAAGAGTCTTAAGTGTTCCAGTATTAGGGTTGTGTATTTCATTATTCCTGCTTTATCCTTTTGTTACTGTGGGTTCGAAAAGGGGAATATATTTTTTGTTTATAGTCTTACACAACTACATCTCTTCTCAAGTCAGGTGCGGCATTTCAAAACATTTTAGATTTTAGTCACAGGTAAAAAAGTCTTAATGTTTTTCGGCCTTCATTAAATAGTGTTACCTGCTATACTGACCATGTTTTCTGCTCTCAGCATCTTACTCTGCTTGCTATTCTGGTGTATAGTCCTACCATAAGCCCTTAAGAAGAGTGTATAAATTCAATAAGTAATTAAAAATGTCAGTTCTTCAATGTAAGAAGTGGAGGTCATATTACTTTAAATATACCATGAGAAATAGTGTGCATGTGGTCTCTTTGTTGTTCCGGCATTTCTACGTCTTAATAGAAAATAAGGGTACAAAATTAATTATGCCAATCATACTTTCTGCCCTGATATTAGATTGTTAGTTCTTTTGTTTTGAGCCTCCAAAATAGAAATACATTTTAAATTTTAAAAGTTTAAAAAGAAACCTTAAAAGCTAAACTTTCAAATATACATAAGCACCCAGAACAATATATTAATCCTTTATTAATCATATACAGATCATTAAATCACAAAAGATTTTTATTTCAAAATCACCAAGTTCCTAAGGTCTACCAAGAACATGTATGTCCTGGGGTATTCAAATGGCTGATTAAGAGCCTTTATTTCTGTCATTTCAAGGTGGACATGCCATTTTTCTTTAATTACATTACTAAATATTGATAAATAGAGGTAACTTACTTCAAAATGACCTTTAATTTTATTTTTCAAATATATTCATTAGCAGACAGATGGGTATATTTAATAATGAATTAATATTAAGTATGATATTTTTCTTTATTTAGTAACATGAGTCATGTGTACTTAAATTTATGAATTCTGAAATATAAAGTGATAAACAGTAGATTTTTAAAAATGAGTGGTAGTCTTTACAAATCTGTTTCACTCAAAATAGATGAAGAGTCCTTATGGACATAGTAAATTAATTTTTAAAGTTTTCATTCTGAGATTCAGTCTTTATATGAAGCTTTTCCCCTAGTTACCTGTATTAGTTTTGTCCTCTAATGTATGAAAACTTTATAGTATCTTCTTGGATAGTCAATTCTAATATTTCCAATATTACTAAAAATTACCAGTTGTAATGAGTAATACAATTCATGTTTCCCTTTGCATTCAGATATTTGGGAGGTAGTTTGTTTCTTTTGTTTTTCTTTTTACTTATGGGAGTAGAATATAAAAAAATAACTCCTGAGCATTAATGTCTATAAAGATTGTTTCAAATACAGTAATGCAACACTAAACTATGAAGATACTTCAGAGAGAAACGTGTCCTTAAATGATTCTGTTATGTGAACATCATTGTGTATAACTTATACAACACTAGATGGTATAACCTACTAAACATCTAGGCTCTGTGGATTGCTCCTAGGTAACAAACCTGTACAACATGTTACTGTACTGAATACTGTAGGCAAAGGTAACACAACAGTAAGTATTTGAGTATCTAAACATAGAAAAGTTAAGTGAAAATATGGCAATACAGTCTTGCGCATTTGTGATCTGTTGTTGACACAACATCGTTATGGGGTGCGTGACTGTAAATACTATGTATATATGTGTTTAGTCTTGTATTACTTATTTGAAATGCTAAGTAAGCAAATTACACCCTTTACTTCATGCAACATTATGGGCTAAACCCATGTGATGAAACTGCACTATGATCAAGATTTATAGTAAAGGAAGGGCAATGGCATCTCCACTTTGAAAACATCTATTCTTTTTTTTTTTTTTTTTCAAGTTGGAATCTCACTCTGTCGCCCAGACTGGAGTGCACTGGCACACACGCTCCTGGCCACCGCAGCCTTGACCTGCTGGGCTCCGGCGATCCTTCCTTCTCAGACTTCCAAGTAGCAGGAACTACAGGTGCATGCTACCACACCCGGCTAATTTTTTATTTATTGTAGAGATGAAGTCTCGCCAATTTGCCGGGGCGGGTCTCGAACCTGCAGGCTCACCTTGGCCTCCCAAAGAGCTGGGATTACAGGCTCACCTTGGCCTCTCAAAGAGCTGGGATTACAGGCTGAGCCACCGAGCCCGACTGAAAACATTTATTCTTTAGAGAATTTTTAAGGCAAATAAAACCATTGAGAGATGTGGGAATAGCATTAGTATTGATTCTTGACTTTCTGTCAAAGTTAGGCAATGTATCACCCAATAAAGTAGTATGATTATTCAACATTTCTCTCCAATAATCTAGAAAATATGTCTCATATTTTGTCTTGTGTCCTTATGCTTTCTTTTAGAGCATTGTACATGCCTAAATTAATATGAAAAACATAAATGTACCAAAAGGTTTTTCAATCTATTCCAATATGTTATATTTTAAATTATAATATAAAAATTGCCAGTTATAATAATTGCCAGTTTTTGTAATAGCACAATTAATATAAAAATAATAGTACTTTCATAAAGTGCTATATTAATTACTTTAAATTTATGCCAAACATCTTTCTACTTTCTATTTTTTTTGCTGTGTTAATGCTTGCCTTCAATTGGATTAACCAAATGATTATAATATTCCTTTTCTCTGATTTTAATTGATTCCCATTTTCTATTTCTACTATTTTATCTGTTACTCTTAATATATCCACATGTGTACTTGGTTCTAAATGTCACACGTTAAACATTCCATTCTTTTAAAACAAAACAAGAACTTTAGAATCTTAAGCCTCATAAAGACCCTTTCTCCCTGATATTTTAAGTGTTTAGAAATTTGATTTCATCTTGCTTCTTTATACTTGAAACTAGTCATAATTATCTTTATTCTGTTTATAAAGCCAGAGTTTTTGTTTTTGTTTTTTAGCTATACTACATATTTACCAAACTTTTCCTTCTTCAAATTTCAGTTCTGCCTTCTAGGTATTTCACTAAATACAGTCTTTCATAATTCCCTCACTGAAAATTATTAGGTGGTAAACTCTCTTAAGTTTCTGTTGTCTGTAAAATTTTTTACTCCGTTTTTATCCTTGAATGATAGTTTGCTGAATTTAAAATTCAAGATCCACAATTATTTTTCTCATATTTAAAAGATTCTATTTGAGTGTCTTATATTTTTTTCTTTATTGTGATTGCTGAGACATCTAATCATTATGCCCTTGCTAATAAACTATCTTTGCTTAACGACTTTTATTAGTCTCTGTCTTCAATATTCAATTAGTCTCTGTCTTCAATATTACTTGCAATTTATTTTATCATCATTTAATAAAATTTCTTAGCCATTATCTCTTTCAATATTAGCTCTTTCCAACTTTATCTATTCTCTCCATCTTGAAACCTAAGTAGATGTATGCCAAATCTTATTTCATTCTCCATGTATTTTTAACTCTCATATTTTCTGTCTCTATGCCTCCATGTGTTATGTTTGCATAATTTCTTTAAGGCTTTATTCCCCTTTGGTTTACTCATAACTTTTCAAATATGTTTTAGTTTAATGTATAGTATAGCTCATCAATCATTTTTTAATTTTTAATAATTAAATGATCATTTTAAGTTTTTGTTCTCATTAAACTATTAAAGAACTAACATGTGTGATGTGAAGTTCTTCATATTTCTCAATAAAACATGAATGTTTAGAAAATTTTCATCCAGAGTTAATCAAATTGAAGATCACACCTACTCATTTACATTGAAATAATCTTTTGATTTATATATACAGCTCTAGTGTATAATTTTATGTAAAACTATAATCTCTTTTAGTTCTTCACATATTGACTAATTTGCATAACTAAGTTAGTCTGTTTCTGTCCAATTTCCTATAAGACTAATGTTCTCTCTGCCCAAGTTTAATTCCAGAAAATGCCTAATTATTAATAATATTATATTAATCACATATGTATGTATTAATAATATTATATTAATCACATATGTATGTGATTAATATAACTTCATAAACATCTCGTATATAAAATAATTGACACTGTCCTCTTTTCACCAGAAACACCTTTCAGTATTTTTCTCCAACTAATGTAGAAAACTGTTAATAGCACAAATAAATAAAATCTAAACTTCTGACTTTCAAAGCTTTCAGAATGTTTCTGAATCCAGTATTAATGAAGAAAAAGAATAAATATTGGTATAAAGAAACACAAATAATGATTGATCCGACGTTTTCCACACTTTTCAACATAAAATACCAAGAAATATCTCTTTGAGTATCTAGTAATTAGCTAAAAAATAGTGCCCAAAAGACTAAATTGCATTGTATTCTTTCATTCCTTCTGCCTCAGGAAAGCTAAGAATCGATATAAAGACTCACTTAATACCATGGCCTAACATCCAGCAATTCTCTTTTTCAATGATTATTTCTGCTACATAACTTCTCTGTCTCCATTGTATAGCTCCCTCTATTTCTTTCCACCGTTATTCTCAGAAAAGTAGCCCACATTTGCTTTCTGTATTTTTCTCCACTTTGCAGACCACTGTAGGTTGAGTCTTCCGTTACTATACAGAAAGAAAAATGACCCAAAACTCTAAAGATGACCTAATACTTGAATATGATCTGGCTTCAGAAAAAAATGAAGAGTAGATGTGTTCATATCACTATAAAAGTAGACATTCATGAGAGGAAATTTTTATTTTGTGGATATTCACCACAAAAACTGTAAATTTTCATTTCCTTCTAAACTAGCACTAAAAATTTAAACCAACATAGCTTTCTTTTCATATGTTAATCATAATGAGACCAGTATAAATGTAGCTTAGCTACCTGTTTCAGGAAATCCTAGCAACAGAAAAAAAAAAAAGCAACTAAGCTGGCTTACTGATCAAGACTAACAGCTTGCTTTTCCTGGCTATTCTGATGAATACCTTTCTCATCAAAATATACTTCAAGACACTCACCGTAATGTTCCCACCAATTCAAAACTTTCATGTCATAAACTCTGACCAACCTTTATAATTTTATGACTCTAAAACCAGTACTAACTACGTACTTTGCAGAGCCTAGTATAAAATAAAAGTTTGGAGAACTTTTCAAAAGTGAGATCAAGATGACATTAAAGGTACTTAATACAAAGTTTTTCCCTTTCTTACATGGACTCCCTCGACGTGTCATGGTGCATATTATTAGCTATAGGTATTGTTTTACATTAAAACAAATTAAAATTTAGATGATTAGCATGGTTTTTCCCATTTACCCTTATAATGTGAAATGCCAGTTTTAAATGACTTTAACTTTTGTATGGAGTCACCAAACTGTGTAATTTGTATTTTGTAGTTCGTACATTCACATGTATATTGTTCTTACAGAATAGTGGAAATGCCACACAAAACTAACTTGGTTCACTTCACTTCTTCATGAGTGAATATTCTACCAATACTCCCTACCTTTGGCTGACTGATGAGTAAGGAAAACTACAAAACAACAACAAAAACTACATGCTACCCTATCTTTCTCTTTCAACATAAGTGGTTGGTCATTATCGGGAAGTAACAGGAGTAAGAACAGGTGCGAATTTCTTCTACTGATATCTATATATAATCGGTTTATAGATATAATTGGTCTATAGATATAATTGGGTATATGGAAACCTATGTAAATACATATATATATGAATATACATTTTTAAAATTATTCATGTTTCTTGGAACATAACTGCCTTTCTTTTTTTCTGCATTTTAAACAAGTTCTGGCAGAACAAAAGTGTGGTCTCCTCAAGCTATCCACATCCCTGCTTATCCAGTTGTGGCCTTCACAGGCTTACCTTGTGTTTGCTTTGAATCCTACCTCTGCTGAATACCCAGGCATTGTGGATTCATAGGAATTCTGTGCTCACAGGACATTGTGAACCTGCACGCAAATGGAGTGGCAACAACAAAAGACACACATGTTGTGTATATCTCTTCTGCTAACACACACAAAACGCAAGCTCAAAGATGAAATTATTATGAATTTCAAGATGGCAACAGCAGAGTGCTAAACCAAATACAAGGCAGTCTTGCATGCAATACCTATCTTAAAAATTACCTATCCTCATCTCCAAAAGTCCTACACATAACTGTCCTTACTGCCCTCTTTTTGAGCTACTACTAACGATCTATCAAGACGGTATTCTCTCTTGCTGCTGTAAGATTGATAAGCTAAGCTCTACTTGATCAACAGGGCTTCCTGGCAGTCCTTATGGGGGAAATTTGACACCAGGGAGTTTAGAATAAATTAAGATGTGTTAAGAGATATCATAGTATGTATTTTATACACCAATCTTACCCACATTTCAACGTGTTTTATTTCAACATCCACGTAATCCCAACAACGGGACCTCTCGTATCCTACTAGGCTAATTGCCTGTGTTTCTGTTCCTCTCTGAGATTTTATAAACATTTCTCCTCTGTGCCTTAAGCAGAGGTCCTCACCCTTTTGGGCATTAGAGACCGGATTCATGGAAAACAATTTTTCCACAAACCGGAATGAGAGTGGGGATGAGGATCATCAGACATTAGATTCTCATAAGGAGTACACGACCTAGATCTCTCGCATGTGCAGTTCACAATAGGTTTGGGGCTCCTAGGAGAATTCATTGCCTCTGCTGATCAGACAAAGAAGTGGAGGTCTGCTCCCTACATTCACCTTCTGCTGTGTAGCCAGGTTCCTAACAGGCTACAGACCAGTACCAAACCATTACCTGGGGGCTTGGGGTCCCATGCCTTAAGGCATGAAAACTCAATTCAGCCACATAGCATTTCCATTGTTCCTAATAGGTGATATGCCCTGTTTCTCCTTTGGTTATAAAATGAAGTTATGCTATGTTATAGTGAGGAAAATCAGTAATTCTGAAGGTCCACCTCATCTTTCTGCCCTTCTTGTGTAAAGCTGATGAAATCTCTGAAGTACTTATTATTTGGAGTAATTTCTGATTACTAATGACTTGAGAGGAAGTGTATATTCTTTCCAGAGCTTCCTAAGAGAAGCTCAGCCAATTAACACTTTTTTTTTTTTTGAGTTGGAGTCTCACTCTGTCGCCCCGATTGGAATGCAGTGGCCGCTCCCGGCCACCGCAGCCTCGACCTGCTGGGCTCTGGCGATCTTTCCGCCTCAGCCTTCCCAGTAGCCGGAATTACAGGCGCGGGCTACCACGCCCCGCTAATTTTTTTATTCTGTGGTAGAGATGAGGCCTCACCTGCTCAGGCGGGTCTCGAACCCATGGGCTCAGGCAATCCACTCACCTCAGCCTCCCAAAGGCGCGGGATTACAGGCTGAGCCACCAAGCCCGGCCTATTAACATTTTTATTTCAGTTTTGTGAGACCAACTGGAGCAGAGAACCCTGTTGAGCCATGCCAGAATTCTGACCTACAGAAAGCATAAGTTAATAAATATGTTCTCTTTTAAGCAGTTTCTCATATATTGTTACAGCAATGATAGAAAGCTAGTAACTACAGACAATGCATTCTCTTAAATGCTGTCTTCTTTGTCCATCCTCAGATGATCTGTGAAGAACTAAATATAAAATCCCATCAAAAATTGGCAATTCAGCAGCACATTGCAATCTCATACCTTGTGATTGTCTACACATTAAAGGAAAGCACTTTGGTCAACAAGTGGTCTTCTCCATTACTGACCAGGCAGCAATTTCACCCAATAGGACATCTCTCTCTTCTAGTGAAGTTAGTGCAATAGTAATAAAAGTCTAGACTCCAGTGTTACTACTCTTTGGTCACAAGCTATTTTAGTTTGCACACAAACACACACACACACACAGCCACACACTCAAATGTTTTCCCGACATGTCTGATGGACCAACCCGGCTGAATTTCAATGAGTTTTCTTAGTTTCACTTCCCTTACTTCTGATATCAGTCTTGAGAATGAAGAATATCTTTCCTCATATTGAAGTTTTTACTGACATATTGTCTTAGAAGATGGTTATTTACTTTAAGGGACTGCACTGCCTTTTATATACGTGTGAATATATTTCATAAAACATGAACAGGATGGAGAGATGAGGGATTCACATGCTTAACCAAACAAAAGTAACCTCTGATATGGATAATGAAGCAATCAGAGTTAATATTCCTAATGGGTGTGTAAACTGAGTAAATATACTCTTCTCTGAAGAGTAAGACACTTATTTATGAGAAAGATGCTTCCACCACTTGTAAAGTTAACAAATGGCATAGATTTAATAATAGTCAGCATTTATATAACTCTAATAATATAACACAAGTGTAATACTCAGAACAAAAACATAGGTAGACAACATTATCATAAACACTATATTTATTTAAGAAAAAGACACAGAGGATCAATAACTCACCAAGTTTCCACAGCTATAACTCCTCAGAATCAAAACCAGGCAGTGTTGCATGAAAGTTTGAGCTCTTGACCATTAAAATATAATACAGTATCTCCTGTTACATTGCCTTTAACTCTAAAGGTATATGAAAGTGCATATGTTGTTAAAATAGGGACCTTAAGAGCTGATCCAAGAAATAATTCATTTGAACTATTTGAAAATGCATCTAAATTATCCATTACAGGATATCACAGTGGCTGAGGTTAAAAATAAGATTCTGTCATGTAAGAAAGATTATAGTATGTTCTGCTTAGTTTCAACCTATAATTTTTTACAATAAAATATTTTTTACTAAAATGCAAAATCTTCCACTATCTTAAAACTTTAGCCTAAAACTTATAATTGCTGTCTAACCTTACTGCATTAACATTATTCCCTTGGACTTTGTTTAAGTTTTCAGATTCTGAATTATGTTCCTTTAAAATTTCAGGCTCTGAAAAGCATTCCTTCATGTGCACATTTTAATAGCAACTTCAATTTAGCTAAACTTTCAACAAATATCCCAGTATTACTGGTTGATATCATGGAAAGAACAGTGGCTAATAGTGCATATGTAACAAGTTTTTTTTTTCACCAAGATTACAAAGTTGTATTGTGCTCTGAAACCGCCTTTCCATCCTGGTCACTGACCCATCCAATTATGGTTAATGATCAAAGTGCAGGCACCCCCAGTGAGCAATTCACCAGTTATTCCTTTCATTTTCATCTTTTATCTCTACAGCTGTTAGATGTTCAATCACAACTTTGATTGAAATGGTTATTTCATTTTTCCCTGATTTATACATTATTAAAAAAAAACCTAAGTAAATTAGAAGTTGTACCAAAGAAAACTGCTATCGATTATTTCCCAATTTCCATTTTCTTCATTCTTAATTTTGATAATATTTATTTAAGCTATTTTCTATTTTTCCAACTATAAGAAGTACACATAATTTTTACAGATTTAGAATGGAATTACTGAGTTAGGCCTCATTAAATGTTTCAAATTAAAGCCTGCAAAACTACATTTTCTTTCTTTCCTCTGTCTTCTGCAACCTCTCCCAGAAAATATCAAGACTGGAAAGACTCCAGCCTGTGCTAGCCACTGTGTGGGCTTTGCAACTTATTAAACATACAGGCACTTTTTTTTTTTTTTTTTGAGTAAGAGTCTCACTCTGTCGCCCAGGCTGAAGTGCGGTGGCACGCTCATGGCCACCGCAGTCACAACCTGCTGGGCTCAGGAAATCCTTCCACCTCAGTCTTCCAGGTAGCTGTAACTACAGGCATGTGCCACCACGCCCAGCTAATTTTTATTTTTTTTAATTGCAGAGATGAAATCTCGCTATATTGCCTAGGCTAGTCTCAAACCCGTGGGCTCAGGCGATCCTCTCGCATCCACCCTCCAAAAATGCTGGTATTACAGTCGTGAGCCACCATGCCCACAAGTATTTTTTAAAGTAACATGGCTTTCCTTCCATCTCTTACCATTCTCTCTTCTCACTCAAGTTTTATTTATTTCATAATGACTATGAGTCACTTCATTGTAAAGCAATGTTTTCTAGGGTGCATCCAAATGACATGAGAGCTTGCTGAACACACAGATTGCTAAAACCTAACCTCAGAGTTGTGGATTTTGTAGATCTGAAATGGAGATTGCAAATTTTATTTCTAGAAAGTTCCCAAGTGATGCTGCTGCTACTGGTGTGTGGATTGAACTTTAAGAACCATTATCTTTATTTCTGAGTTCTAGAAATTCTACAGAAACCATGGGCTTTATCCTTGTAATAACTGGTATTTTAAATGCATCTACTCAGAACATGACAGATGCACTCTATATCTTGGTGGTTACTGTATGTTACAGTATTTTATCTGTGACCAAGAAAGTCAGGGATTCCCAAAATTCAGGTAGAATCTGGAGGCTTATCTGTCCCTGAACCTTTTCTGACATTTAATCTAAGAAGAGAAGCTACCAATACATTTTCTAGCAAATAAAAATGCCTGAAGACACTAAACTGAAAACAAAAGTGAGAAAGCTTTTTTGTTTGTTTGTCTTAAGTCTTACTCTGTTGCTCTGACTGGAGTGCGGTGACACCATCATGGCTCACTGCAGCCTTAACCTACTTGGCTCAAGCAATCCTCCAACCTCAGCCTCCCAAGTAGCTGGGACCACAGGTGTGCTCCACCATTCCCAGCTATTTTTTTTTTTTTTGATTTTTATGTAGAGACGGGATTTTGCTATGCTGGCTATACTGGTCTTGAACTCCTAGGCTCAAGTGATCCTCCTGCCTCGGCCTCCTGAAGTGCTGGGATAATGGGCATGAGACAGTGTGCCTGGCATTTTTACTGCTTCCTTCACCTATTCTTGCTAATTTAGTGAGTGAACATCTGTGTGTGTTGGGCAGGTAGTCTGCCAATTGATAAACTCAAAGTAGGATAAATTAGCAAACATTTTACCACATGTATAAAACTGATAAATCTGTCTACTTTTGCATATAAGATGTTGACAATTTACACTTCATTTCATAAAATATTTTATTATATTTAGCATGGTAATTAAGTGCTGATGTGCTTTTCAAATAATATATTTGGTGTACTAGATATGAATATAGTAAACAGAATCATCATGAAATAAAATTAATTTAAAATAATATGGAAATAAATGCATTTGTATTATTGCTAACATATTTAAAAATCAAAGATATTTGGCTATTAATCCAACATAATTATTTTAGTTAATGAGATAATTATCATAACTACTAATTCATTTTTAATTAGAACCTAAGAAGATTTGGACTGCCAAAATCTGTAACAATGTATCTTTTATGCTTACTTAAGAAATGATTTCAACACTGAATATTTTTTCCAAAATTAGCAGAATTTTTCACTTTACTAAGAGTTTTGCAGATTTACCTAAAACAATTATGGTAATTTTTGAAGGGTATCTGTTTCTTCAAAATTATTTTTCATAAATGATACATTAGGAAAATATTTAATAACTCTCCTGCCAGATATTAAGCAAAGATTTAAAATTAGGAAAAAATATGAACTCATAAATTAACTGGTTGCTCACTTTTAAATGTCAGTGTATGTAACGTTCCTGCTGTCTTGACATAGATTCTAAACAGTCCACAAACTTAAAAATTCTAGAAGGTATTCCTTTAAAATAATGGGTTTCAATAAAACTGAATTCAGAGTTGTATTTAAAAATTTGCCACTTTCAATACACAATCTGTATTCTTGTTAGGACATTATTTTAACCCACCCAGGTGAGTGTTTTCAAAAATAAATAAGAATAACAGAGCTTCATTATTACAGTTGAAAAATATGGTTTCCATATTGTTGTCCAGAGCTTCTTTTATGCCTCTTCATATTCATGTAGCTAATAAGGTTAATAGGGAATGTAGAGAAAACAATAATAGACTTAAGCCTGCATTGCTGTTGTGATAATTATTATTGTTACATTAATAATATTAATATTGTTTGCCCTTGAACAACATGGGTTTGAACTGCATGGATCCACTTTATATGTGGAATTTCTTCTGTTCCTGCCAATACTGAGACAGCATGACTAATCCCTCTTCTTTCTCCTTCTCAGCCTACTCAGTGTAGGCTCAAAGGTGACAAAGATGAAAACCATCATGAGGACCCGTTTTCACCTAGTGAATATCAAGTATATATTTTTTAGTATTTATCTTAATAACATTTCTTTTCTTTAGCTTAATTTATTGTAAGTCTATGTTCTATAATACCTATAACATACAACACATGGTAAATGATTCTATATGTGATTGGTAAGGCTGCCTGTCAACAGTAGGATAATGTGGTTAAGTTTCTGGGAAGTAAAAAAGTTATATTCAGATTATCAACTGCATGAAGTTTGGCAATTTCAACACCCCTCTGCATTGTTCGAGGGTCAACTGTATTATGAGGTTAATGACATGAGTCACTTCATTTAGAAAAGTATAGACCATAAAAAGAAGAAAGAAAAGTATAACTTTTTAAAATTTATTTTAAGAAAAATAAGGATTTTAATTAAGAATCCTCACTATTTTCATTAGTCACTGTGACAAAGATATTTGATAAATATTTTTGGAATGATTTTTTTACCCTCATGTTCAGATGCAAATTTTTAAAATTGACTTTCTAACATGTTTGGTATTGTGAAAGCATTACAACAGATACTGTAGAATTTCAACATCTTCAACAGTGCAGGTTTAGGGATTTTGAGTGGAGAACAGAGAATACAGTGCAATTAAATGTCCTCAGACTTTGGATTTAGATTGACCTCTGTATTTGAATATTTAGTCAACTTCTCTTAACATGTATATTCAACTTAGAATTGGAAGTAAAGTTTCCCACTTCTAAGCCATTGTAAGGGCAAAGTCAACATAAACACAGCAAAGAAGCAGAGAAGAAGAAAATCAGTCAGTTGTTGGTTGGTGTGCAGGAAAGATCTCCTAGGACATCTTAAGTATGTAGGTGGATCATAATATCCAGGAGCTGGACCTTACATTTTGTAGATCCAAAACTTTATCAGTTTAGCCAGAGATCATTTTACTTTAGGGAACCTATGAACAAGAATTAAATTCAAATATATAATTTAAAAAAATAAACAAAAAGTAATATATATACTTACCACTATATGTATACATCCAACCTCTAATGCATTAATCCAGGCTTATCTACACAAATATTATATTAACCTAGGCTTCCTACTCAGTAAGACACATTCAAAGACACCATTCTATTCCCTATTAGGTATGTATCTCTGCTTTCCTATTTCCCCTAAGAGATCATTTTTGCCTAATCTTGTATCTCTTAACTCATTTTTCTGAAAACAAATGTTCTTTCTCTCCTACAAAATATCTAACAACTATATATTCCATTCTCTCCTTAAAGTTTTACTGAGCTATTAGGCACTATTTTCTGGCATTTTAAATACTGTCTTTTCTACATTTTGAACTTTTTTTCCTTCTCAAAATGGATATCAGAAATTATAGTCTGGTCCTTTTCCTCTAAAGATATTGAGAAAGTTTTCATGAGAGGTAGGCATCAGGTTGGGACCATATCTACTGAATAGTAAAATGTGAAATTGTTATCCTAATTGCCAACAAGGTTGGACAGTGCTGAGGAAGAGAAATAATAACATACGTTCAACTAAGAGGTGAGAAGGATTAAAAAAAAAACGGATGCCTCAAACACCTACCACATGTAGAAATCATAGATAGTATAATCCAAAGGAGGTATCCCATAATGTCAGCTCATTAAGGAAACATTTATTTACATACAGTTTATACATTTAATATATTTGTAGATATTATTCTTTTCATGCCAACGTATATATTTTAGTATATATTCATAGTAAAATGACTTATCTCACATTTCAGACAGGCTTCATAATTCTGGAAAAGCAAAAATAATGATATTATTCATGAAATTTCCTAGAATTATTAATAAAATTTGAAATAATGTAAAACATACATCTAAAAGAGAAGATCTATCCCATTGTACAATCTTTTTTTCTATTCTTTTCGTCATTTTCATTGCTTTGAAAAAGTTATAGTACTTAATTATATATTCCCATTGCTTTACATAATAAATAATAGATAAACTAATAAGTCAGAAAATATTAATAACAGATAAAATAATTAATTATGGTTTACTTAATAATAGGATACATGAAATAACAAATAGACAATTCTTGAAAATCTCTCTGATACACATTTTCAGGCTGATCGATAGACAAAAATCATTGAGAGGCACCACTTTTTCTAAATTAAGTGTGGGAGTAAGTTTTTAACAAAGAATATACTTAGTGATTCAAAACATTAAACACAAATTATGTAGGTGTAGAAGACTAGAGAGGATTTCAATAGAATTATTGTTCCAGAAGTTGCTTGGAATAGTCTCTTGGCCACATGTTACTTGATGTATTGAGGAAAATAATTTTCATGAAAACATGAGATGGAAATTCTGTGTGGTGATCTGGCATGGATATTGACATTAAATAAACTAAAGTCATAAAACATATCAGCTATTTAGCATATCTTCTTCAATAATTTACTTTTTCAGAGGACATGTCTTAGTATGGGATCTATATTGAATGTTTGAGTTTTTTCATAGAATTTATTGGTTGTAATACATTCTATTTCTAAAAATTCTAATTAAGCAATAAGGGTGTAATAGTATAGATTTTTGCTGCTGTTTACACGAATCTTTAACCACATTATAACAAAATGGATACTTTTCTTAATAAAAACATGCAAAACAACTGAAAAGGAAGTGCCAGGTACAGACAGGTCTAGCTCAGAGCAATTCATATCTGTCTAGAGAGAAAGCATAAATGATGAGACTATCCTTAAACTGAACTAGAATGGAAAATGAAAGGAAATAAGTTAAACTCACTTACAGGAAATATTATAGCTCTCCATGTAAAATTTGACTTCAATATCAAGACTGATGATGCCACACAAACACTAAGAGGTTATGAACAAATTTATTATTCACATAATGAAACTTTCTGGAAAAGCAGGGTAGTCTCCCAGACTGGTCTGAAAACAGGGCTAAGACACTGGCCTCGGGTTTTATGGCAGTAGGGGTCGGGGTAGGGCTAGACAGAGAAACCCTACATGGGCAAGGCGGAGTTTGCGTCGTTTGAACTTTCCACTGGCCCCAAAGGAAGGGAGTAGTGAAAAAGCAAGGACTAGCTGAAACTAAAATTCAGGCTCTATTTTGATGTTTGAATGAAAGCAGCTTTCAAAACTCTCCTCTCTCCCTTATTTTAAGAAAATTTTTCTCAATTATTTAATTTCTTTAAAATGTATTTAAGATTTGAAAATGACTTAATGTATGTGTACTTTTTGTTTATAAAATAGGTGCCGTTTTAAATATTTTATTATTTTCATTTGTTAAAAAATCATATGACCTAACACCTGCCTTTTAAAGAAATTTTAAAATGTGCAATGAAGTATTGTTAACTACAAGCACAATGTTGTACAGCAGGTCTCCAGAACTTTTTCATATTACATGACCAGAACTCTGTATCCATTGAAAATTTTATATGCCCATTTTTCCAGTTGGAATTTGGAACAATTAATGGTGTTAGATCATATGGTAATTCTCTTCCTAATGTTTTCAGGAAACTACATTTTGTGTTCCCTACCATTTTTCATAGCAGTTATACCATTTTACATCCACGTCAACAGTGTACAATGTTTTCAATTTTCTCCACAACTTACAAACATTTGCTATTTTCTGTTGTTTTTAACAATGGTTATCCTAACAGGTGTGATGTAGTATCTCATTGTGGACTTGATTTGCACTTTTTTGAAGATAAATAACAATAAGCTTCTTTTCGTATATATGTTGGCTACGTGTATGTCCTCTTTGAAGACCTATCTATTCAAGTTCTTTGCCCAATTTTTAATTAGCAGTTTTTTTCTATTTGTTGTAGGAATTGCTTGCATAGACTCACCCTTTATTAGATATATGCTTTGAAAATTTTTTTCCATACCATAGGTAGTATTTTCACTCTGTTTAATTCCTTTGATTGTTTCCTTTAAGCTTTTACAAAAGCTTTTATTGTTCAATGTAGCTCCACTTGTCTGTTTTTGCCTTCGTTGCTTGTGCTTTTGGTGTCACAACCAAGAAATTATCTCCAAGATCAATGTCAGCAAGGTTTTTCCTGTGCTTTCTTCTAGGAGTTTAATCGTTTAAGGTCTTAAGTTTAAGTCTTTAATCCATTTTGAGTTTATTATTGTGTATGGTGTAAGATAAGGACCCAGTTTCATTCCTTTGTATGTAGATATCTGGTTTCCCCAACATTATTTGTGAAAAGACCATCTTTTCCCTATCCCGTGTTCTTGGCACTTTTTTTTTTTTTTTTTTGAGTTGGAGTCTCACTCTGTTGCCCAGACTGGAGTGCAGTGGCCGCTCCCAGCCACCGCAGCCTGGACCTGCTGGGCTCCGGCGATCCTTCCGCCTCAACCTTCCAAGTGGCCAGAATTATAGGCATGCGCTACCACGCCTGACTGATTTTTTGATTTATTGTAGAGATGAGATCTCGCCTGCCCAGGCAGGTCTTGAACCCGCGGGCTCAGGCAATCCACTCACCTCAGCCTCCCAAAGGCGCAGGATCATAGGCTGAGCCACCAAGCCTGGCTGTTCTTGGCACTTTTATTAAAGATCAGTTGACTGCAGATGTGTAAGTTATTTCTGATCTATATTTTGTCTTACTACTCTAAATGTCTATCATTATGCTAGTTCTCTACTGTTCTGATTACTGTGACTTTGCAATATATTTTGAAATCATAAAGTTTGAGGCCTCCAATTTTGTCATTTGACATTCAGTGTTTATACTATAGAGTTCAATAAACATTTTAGAATTATCTTTTCTGTTTATATAAAAACTGTCATTTAATTTTTGAGGTTTTTTTTGGAGTTGGAGTTGGAGTTTCACTCTGTCGTGCAGGCTGGCATACAGTGGCACACTCACAGCCACCACAGTCTCCACCTGCTGGGCTCAAGTGGATCCTTCTGCCTCAGCCTTCCAATTAGCCACCATGCCTGGCTAATTTGTTTTATTTTATTGTAGAGATGAGTTCTCGCTAAGTTGCCCAGGCTGGTCTTTGCATTTTGGTATAGATTGCATTGAATTTATAGATTGCTTTGAGTAGTATGGACCCACCTTAGCACTTCTTGTAAGGCATGTCTAGCAGTGATAAATTTCCTCAGCTTTGTTTTTCTAGTAAAGTCCTTATTTCTCTATTTTAAAAGAATAGTTTTGCTTGTAGTATTCTTGGCTGGCAGAGTTTTCTGTTTGTTTGTTTGCTTCTTTCTTTTGTTTCTGAAGATTTATTTTGTTCCTTCTCTTGAGTCATGTTTCTCTGTTTCTTTGTGTGACCTATAACTGTGTTGAGATTCATGCAGTTGTAAAAACAGCCTTCTCTTTTAGACTTTAGGAACTTACTTTTTATAGGAAAGATCATTACCAATCAGCACAGTTAGAGATTCTGGAGGCTTTCAAAATTTGTTAGGATAATACAATTTCTCTGGGTCTGTGCATGTATTCCTCAGAGATAACTTACCAGTTTTCTCTCTGTCTCAATCTAAGTGGCATATAGACATCCAAAGCATGACACCTCCCTGCCAATTCACTGAATCAGGTGAGACAGATACCAGTCCCTCAGGTAGCCCTCCAAAAAATCCAGAACAATGGGATACACATTTCACTATTTTTCCTCCTTTCTGAGGTAGAAACCTTGAGTTCTTTTTCTTTTTTTCTTTCTTTATTTTTTTTCTTTTTTAATTTTTTTTTTTTTGAGTTGGAGTCTCACTCTGTCGCCCAGACTGGAGTGCAGTGGCTGCTCCTGGCCACCGCAGCCTCGACCTGCTGGGCTCTGACGATCCTTCCACCTCAGCCTTCCGAGTGGCCGGAATTACAGGCGCGCGCTACCACGCCTGGCTAATTTTTTGATTTATTGTAGAGATGAGGTCTCGCTGCCCAGGCGAGTCTCGAACCCGTGGGCTCAGGCAATCCACTCACCTCAGCCTCCCAAAGGCGTGGGATTACAGGCTGAGCCACCGAGCCCGGCTGAGTTCTTTTTCTTCTCTTGATTTTACTTATCTATGCCAGACACAGTAAGCCCTTCTCCCAACTCATCTTTATTTTCAGTGACTTCCAGGCATTCAAAGTATGCTGGTTCCACCAAAGTTCCAAATGAAGTGAAATATTAACCAGTCCCTTGGACAGCCCCCTAGAAAATTAAACCATTGGATGCATGCTTTCCTCTTCTCTACCCCTGTAGTCCAAGGTAGAAGTACTGAACTAGAATGTTCTTTCCTGGGGCTGAGTTGTGTGAACTTCAGGGAGGCACTGACGTGAGTAATGTGAAATTACTCTCCACCCTCATTCCAATGGTGCTATCCTCAGCTTTGTTCTCATCTGTAGCACTGCAACTTTTTGTCTGGGTTCTAGAAATCTCATGGTGGTATTTTGGTTCATATATTACTGTGAAATTTATATTTTTGTAAGAAAACAAGGGTTATGACTTTCTATTCTGCCATCTTGCTTATGTCACACCTTTTCTTCCATCTTCTGACCCACATCAGAGCAAGCTGGTAAGAAAAACTGTAAACTTCTTCATTTAGCATCAGAAGGAAGTTCAAACCATGGACTTCCCCAGATCACACACAAGGGAATATTCACTGACCACACCACTTATAAACAATGTAGAATTTAAAGCCAGTTTACTTATCCTGTTCTCTGAAGCCATTTTCAGACTATCTTGGTAGTTTATTCTGCCTCAGAAAGCCTCATTGTGTGACCAGAAAGTGTTTTCATAGCTTCTTGATGCACATTTTGGCATCATCAATCTTGACATCAGAACCAAATTTTGAGTAGTAACCCATTCAACTACTGGACATTGACCACATTTGGGAGGTGAGTATTAGTCATACATATCTATTTTGCTTTTTATTGTCTACAAACACATCAGAGAAGGTCATTATGCATTGTACTCTTTGTGAATAAATGTTACTTAATTTAATCATGATGGCAGGCTGAGTTGTATTAACTGAAACAGAAAAAAAATGTGTCATAAATAAGCCAGAAGAAAGGGAAAGTAAAAGTTTTAGCATTGCGATTTTGAGCAATTCTGAATACATCCCCTGAAGACAGACTAAACGAGAGCAGCAATTTAAGTGATATCTCTGTTAAAGCAATTTGGTTTTGACTGTTCAGTGATTCAGTCCATATCTTACTGGATCCCCATGGGAAAGAACTGAGTACTCTAATCTGGTCACCTCATCCATGGAAGTAGTTACCAGAGTTCCAGGGATAGCGCAATTTGAAACTTTACATTCATAAGTATATTACATAGATATCATTACTGAAAGACAACCCCCTACTTATCCAGTAAAGTTAGATAAAATCTCTGAGTTCACTTTTTTGTATGGTATTGTGATCCACAGCACATTGTGCATAGTCCTGTTTGTACTTTTGATAATCCTTTCTTTGCCAACTTTATGCTCTAGACTCTAAGTTCCTCAAATGAATGAATAAAACAGTGAAGTGAATTGGAATGTAATGGTACTATGTTTTTCACTACTGATGGAGTATTCTGCATCATATAATCTGTTATGTTGCTTGGTCATAGTAATTTAAGGAAAATATATTTGCATAGTGTTTAGAGTCACTTTATAGAAACGTAGAGCTGTTTAGGGAATGCCATCTTATTCCAGTTATGTTCAGTGCCAAATTACAGAGATTCTCTGACTTCTACAGGGCAATCTATTGATAATGATACTTAATTTGCAGTTTTTGTGTTGATGTTTCTTCATTTCTAGGTGACAATATTGGTTTTATCAAAGACAAAGTAGTGATCTTTCTTCTCTTGTGCAGTCTTTACAGTCTCTATCTGTGCAGATTATTCTTGTATCTGAGGGCGGGATACAACCATATTTCAATTAATTTGTATCATCCTTGAAGGGATAAAATCCCACTTTTTTCTATAGACCAGCTTTATTATAGTCAACAAATGTCCTGTAGAAATGAGATCTTTCCCCAAATATAGTTCTAGGTCTCTGGTGGAATAAATACAGTTTAAAATAATTGTCTACCTCAAGCTTGTGTTTCTTTATGAGAGGAAAAATTAGTATCTGAAATAGTATATATATATATAGCTTCTACTGGACATAAAAAAGTAGATTAGATCATGTTTTAAGGTTTTTTCAAACCTTCTGAATCAGTGAATATTTTTATATTCTAAGGGCAAAGATACAAATTGTAAGAATGTCTTACATTTCAGTATAGCTTTATAAGTGTTCCATAGTAGTTATCACTAATTTATTAGAGAAAAGTTTAAATGGAAATCATTTCTTTAGAAAAGCCACAACTGGAAGCACTGAGTTATTGGGCTTTCTTTTTCCAAGTTCCAATGTTATCATTAATGATAACCATATTTGCCTAAAAATCCGTTTAGCTCTGGTGATAAGTTTTAAATCTAAAAATTTAATATTTAGTCTGAATTTGGATTTCTGATAGGTAGGGGATTTGGGAGAGGCTTCAAATTCTTAACTTTAGACTTTATTTTTATAGTCTAGTGTTACAGCAAGTATATCACACATATAATCATTTTAAAAAGAAAACAAATTGTAAAAAATATTTCCAGAGACCAAATAGCAGTAACAACTAAATTTGTCTCCCTGCTTCTAACTTGAAAATAAGCTAGGGCTCACACAGACCACTCAATTATAATTTTATTCAGACTGAGCCCCAGTATTCAAAGTAGCAGTTATGATTTAATGTGTCTTATCACCCAACATTTGCTGAACCGACTATGTGACAATGACCCAGTAGATCAGAGGAATATAGTGGCGAGCAAGATATATAGTTCCTGTATTCAAGAAATTTAACAATCTGGATGGGGATTCTGGTAAATAACAGGTGAATACAAAACAGCTTGATAAATCCTCTACTGGCTGTTACTGTAGCTTGCAACATGAGCACAAAATGGGACACTGAATTTAATCTGATGTAAGCAGCTTTTATTAGCATTGATTAGTTGTGATTCACAGAACAAAGATGAGCTAGCCAGGTGAAGAGAGGAATTTCGGTTCAAGAATATTTTGATGAAGAAACATTATGCACAAAGTCACATGTATAAGAGAGGGCATGGTGATGGTGATTTTTTTTGAGGGAGGAAGTAAGTTAATTCAACATCACTGAAAAATAATTTAAAGTGGATAATAAATGAAGTGAAACTGGAGTGCTAAGGAGAGATTTGTGTTTTGTTTTAATGGCAATTAAAAGATTCAAGGAGATGACATAATACATTTGGGGCTTTAAAAATATTACTCTGAGCCGGGCTCAGTGGCTTAGCCTGTAATCCCACGCCTTTGGGAGGCTGAGGTGAGTGGATTGCCTGAGCCTGTGGGTTCGAGACCCGCCTGGGCAGGTGAGACCTCATCTCTATAATAAATCAAAAAATCAAAAAATCAGCTGGGCGTGGTAGCGCGCACCTGTAATTCCGGCTACTCGGAAGGCTGAGGCAGAAGGATCGCCGCGGCCCAGCAGGTCGAGGCTGCAGTGGCTGGGAGCGGCCACTGCACTCCAGTCTGGGCGACAGAGTGAGATTCCAACTCAAAAAAAAAATAAATGAAAATAAAAATAAAAATATTACTCTGATTGCCAGAATAAAAATGTTGTTGGAAATATTAAAACCAAATGTAAAGAATTTTTCTTTGATTAAATCTTCGAGAAAAAATTAAAGCTATAAAAATTGAGACAACTGACAAAATTTAAATATGAATTATGTGCAAGATGATAATATTCTGTCAGTACTAAATTTTCAGAGCATAATAATTGTATTGTGGTTATATAAGATGATGCTTCATTCCTTAAAAAATAAATGATGAACTATTTGGAGGAAAACTGTCATTAAGTATGCCACTTAATTCCAAATAATGAGAGATGGAGAGAGAGTGTGTTAAATATTAACAGTTGGTGGATCCAGGAGAAGAGAGCATATCTATTATACTATTTTTAAAGATTTTCTATAGGTTTGAATTTTTAAAAAAGATAAAACAGTTCTAAAGAAGAAAAGTTAAAAGAATAATGCACTCACATGTTAAAGGTGGTCAAGAATACAGAATGTTATTTTGGTGATCCAAGTATTAAATGATATTTTCTTTAAGATGGATGCTAAGAAATTAGCTCCAGGATTCAGTTTGACATACTTCCTGCTTTCTAAACTTCTTGGCATATTTTTTCTGTTATGGTTTGCTGAAAGCAAAAATTTCCTAAGAGGAGATGTATTACTTAAGATACTTCTTACAACTAAATAACTATGTCCCCAGAAGACGGGCCCTAGCTCAAGGTGACTCCATCAGCCTGTCATTTCATATTGCACATATTCTTACAATTACTACATAGTTATGAAAGGTCAAGCTTTTGTTCCCCAGAGTAGAGAAAGGAAAAGAAACGTAGGCTGGTATGGTGATGGTACAGTCACCATGGGTGACTTTATTGTATAATTTGTTTGGAGAAAGTCATGTTTCATTTGTTTGCTTGTTTCAGTAGAACAGAAAGGTCGTCATTCGTGGTGTTGGTAACTTTATCGTTGATGAGTCCAAACGTGACAAAATTGTTCCTCTTCTGCTGGCAAGCAAACAGCACTTAGTTTACTTTTTGAATAAACTCTTGGCATTCAAGAAAATCAGATTTGTTTCCTAAACTGGAGATTAAAGCTATGTTAAAAGTATCAACAAATTGTTTATAGATTTTGTTAATATATTCATCACTATCTATTTAAACTTTAGTCTATTAACAAACTACAAAAGTCCCATATTACTAGTAAAAAGACAAGATACACGTGCCACCCCAGGCAATCAAAATTGCAACCAGTAAGCTTGTGTGCATATGCATGCCATGAATGTACCAAAGTAATAATCACCTGAAAGAAGCCTTTAAGAAAGAATCTACAAGTTTGAACTAAGGTACGTCCAGTAGGGAAAATAATAACAAACACTTTCATTACATTTCCAAAAGACAGGTATTCTTCTAAAAACCCTACTTACTTATTCATTTAATAATCACCACTAACTTATGGTATTGATAGTATTATTGAGATCATTATTTTATAGAAAGTGAAATTGAGAGTAAAGAGTTTAATGTCACATAGTAAGTATTCAAGTCTGACTACATACAGGCAGTCTAGCTGCATATCCACATTAGGAAGAAGCAGGTGAATTTGAAAGAGACTCTGGAATTATAAGGGAAAGGTCGTGGCAACTGCATTTCCAAAAATTGGTTTCACATATACAAATAGTACATTTAACTGTATCTAAAATGAGACTGTTATTGCTGAATTGCATAATAATGATTATCAATGTATAATAGCATTTCACATTGGCAGTGCCAGTTGTCAAAGATATTAATATGACTTAATAACCTGCTTAACTTACCTTTGATATATGCAATATGCTTTATTCTTATAGGCAAAGAAAAACAAAAAACAAACAAAAAAACTGCATTATGGGTGATCTTTTTAACTCCTAAAATTACATCATATACATTCAACTTCATCTCACACTTGCCTGTCTTAAGTCAGTCATCTTGTTCACTTACTGCAATAAACCTTAATGTCAGATCTCAGACCCCTAACATCTCTTTACAGACCTTTATTTTATGGAAGATTTGAACTAATTTAATATAAACTTACATACTAGTCTTTCTGAATAGTTTACCACGTGACGTTTGGTCTTTAGCATTAGATATAAATTCATTTTCAAATTAAACTCTTTTTAATAAAATATATCAGAAGAATATCAAAATTTAATGTAACAGTTATTATAGCTTATAAACTAAAAAATAAAAACATAGTATTGTCATACTGATCATTATTTTTATAAAAACATGCAAGAGATTCAGCTACAAACAATACATGTACATTCTGTGTCATGGAGGAGTATAGACTAAAACATAAGTTTTATTATTTTAACAAGAAGAGAATCTACAAGATGTATCCAAATTTACCATGGGGAATCAAGGAGAGTGTCCTAGAAAAACGGATGTATAACTTGAGACCCAAAGCAGACCCAAAGCAGCCAGACTTTGAGCCTAGGCTTCAAAACCAGCATTATTTAATTATTTAATTTGAGTTATCAAAATTGTCAAAAATAATTAAATGAATCACTAAGTTCTGTAGATCTGAAATTAAAACGTTTCAATTTAATTGTTAGTCTTCAACTTATTTAGTTTGAAGACATTTACATTTTAGTTCTAAAGATTTTAATTGTTAAAAACCTAAGATTACAAAGGCAAAATTAATTGTTAAAAACCTAAGATTACAAAAGTAAATACTTTCATGTCGTGTTCTAGCAAAATCAAAGTCATTCATACTATGCAAGCAACTTATAATAGATTATTTTTTTTTCAATTGCGTCTAGAGCAGTTTGTTTTCATTAATTCTCTGTACAATATGTCACTCATACTGTAATTTCCTACAATTCTAAGAAAGCTACAGAAAGAAAAAAATCACTGATTAGGATCTCACTCGTCACAGAAGATTCCTTTATCAAAAATGTTTATATTTCCCTTTTATAATCATAGTAAGCTAACATATACTAGGAAACCATAACTTTGTGATTATATACAATTATTTAAATAGGAAAAAAACAAAGTTTTAATTTATGAATTGTTACTTCTTCAGATGAATAATGTTCCAAAGGAATCAAAAATAAATTTTATATAAAGGGGACTTTATCCACTTTAGTTCTGCTGCTAATGGTAAATGTCTTAAGAGCCAGATGAATTATTAGGACTTTTTAGGGACCCAACACCAGCATACTACCTCGTTCAGAAAATTGGAATGAATTCATCAATTATAGCTACCAATTTCAAAGATATATCAAAAGAGGCAATATTTACTAAACACCATACTTTTAAATTCTGTATCTTGATAACATATTTTGTAATCTGGTACAGTCATTTCTCTGTCATCTAATGCTTTCTACATTTTTGTCTGAGGAACGTCAATATTATTTTTTATATTTTTTTATATTAGATATATAATATTTTAATAAGCAAATACATATGTGTGTAAGAGTATAATAGTACATTCTTCAGTAAATCAAATCTCTTTTTTATGTTTTATTTTTGAGTTGGGAGTCTCACTCTGTCGCCCAGACTGGAGTGCAGTGGCTGCTCCCGGCTACCTCAGCCTCGACCTGCTGGGCTCCGGCAATCCTTCCGTCTCAGCCTTCCAAGTAGCTGGAACTACAGGCACATGCCACCACGTCCAGCTAATTTTTGATTTATTGTAGAGATGAGGTCTCGCCAAGTTGCCCAGGCGGGTCTTGAACCCGCGGGCTCAGGCAATCCACTCACCTCGGCCTCCCAAAGGCGTGGGATTACAGGCTGAGCCACTAAGCCCGGCTAAATCAAATCTCTAAAGATTGCCTTAACAAAACAATTTTATTTATAATAATTTTTCAGCTTTATCAAACATCCTTTAGAAATGCATGCTATAATTAGGTACCTTAAGACTAGATTTGTAAGTCTTAAACCCCCTTTTTCTTTAAATTCAATTTCCTTTATTTTTTAGTCACCCATTTATAGAAATACTATTTCTTAAAGGTAAAGCAGACAAGAAATGAGTGAGAATAGGCTGTGAAAAAGCTAGTATAATTAAAATCAGGAAAATAATTAACAGGAATACTAAAGAATGACGACACTCAAAAATTTTAAGTACGTACTTATTTTTACTGCCAACACTTCTACCAAACAGAGACAACCTCCCTTGAATATGTACACTTTTGATTTATACTAGACAGCAAATAGAACAATCGAATTGAGATGACTTAAAACGATTCACTTGCAATTTTATGATTTGATGAGAGAAACATTCCTTCTGAATTTTCAAAATGTCAATAGTGCCATTAGACTTTCAATATTTATAAGTGTCTATACTACTGAAGTATATGCAAAAGAGATGTTTAGAGTCAACTTAAAAAAAACTCTGAATTTTAACATATTTAAGATAGCAGCACTTTCAATCGCCCTTACTTTCAGAGAAGTGTCATAACTGTGTTGCAGTTGCCATCTAAATGAGTTGAAAAGAATAACAAAATAAAATAAATGTATTGTCATGTGGCAAATGCCTAGCAATTAAATATTATAAACTATAATTCGAAAAATGAAATCTAAAAAAGGCATAGAGCAAAGGAAAAGAGAGAAGAAATTAGAAATAATTATAAATACAAAGGATACTTATAAAACCAGTGAATACTATTTGAACATAGCTACTAAAACAGCCAAATCAATAGGCTCCTATAGATAAAATCTTTGTCAACCTAAACTAGACATAAGATTTCCATCACTATAACGACCATTTTTCTTTGTGTTTAGTTTTCAAACCAAAGGCGGTGAGGCAAATATTATTAGTCATTTTCAAAATGTATTATATTTTACTCATCCCTAATAAAATCTTTCAACTACCATATTTATGAAATATCTGAATAGTAAAAGATGTTTCAATATTAACAGCCTTTGGAATATATATAAGGGATTTGAAAAAACTAGTATTATTAAATTTTTGTATGTCAAATTAATTCAACTATATTTTGAAGTATTTGTGAAATCAAATATATATATTTTGAAGGGTTTCTAATTAGCAAAAGTAGAAAAATAATAAGCCAAGATGAAAAAATAATTTTTAAATAGTATTTAATATGATCTAAGTATTGTGAAGAAAACACATATGACTTTTTATAGTTTTCATATTTCCAAAGATTGAGTAGTTCCTATATTTTTGTTGTTGTTATTTTTGGAAGCAGGATTTGAAAGGGTAGAAAAGCTTCCAGAGCAGGAGGGGACCCAAGGGGGTTGCCCAGTACTTGTATATTAAAGAAAAATACAGTTCAGTGATAATTATGAAACATACATATAATGATTTAAAGATTTTAGACTTTGATTCAATTAAGATATACTAGAAATTTACAATCCTAAATAGTATACAAGACAAAAATATGTAGAAAAGTATAGTTAGATGTATTTGAAGACTAGACTTCAACTCTCCAAAGAGTAATATTTTCAAAGAGTAAATTCATGCATCCACAAGCAAATTACAAACTACAAAGACAATCGAATATCCCAATTTGTCTTATGCACTAGTATTTTTTTAAAAATTGTTGTCACAACTTATTAAAAAAACATGACTATTGGCTATATCTTTAGTTAAAACTTTGATAACTCTGGGAATTCACACTTGAGAAGAAAGAATAGAGTGTGGAGTGTTTCTAAGTGATTAATAACATAGATTTTTAAGATAGAGATTATACCTTTTTAATATTCAAGGGAAATCATGCCTGACTGAGGTTATTTTTCTGTGCATAAGTTAGAGAAAATAATAAGTTACAGAATGAAAATAAGACACTTAAAAAATCAGTGTATGACTTCGGATGCATAGAAAGTCACAAATACTCCTTTTCTATGGCTTTCTAATAAAGAAATGAATAAAGAGATGCAAGTATAGTTCAAACCAGAAACAGAATATGCAGTGGCTAATCATGTGAGGATCATACATTTTTGTTTGTGTGTGTCCCACATATAACCTCAGTTACTAAAATTAAGAATAAGTTCCAAAATAATTATTTCTGTAAGAGATATATTTTAAAGTAACCTCAAACTAAAAAACAAAGCATGACTCTCACCATAATATTTTAGCTCTCTTTATTTTTTGTCTTTTTATTATTATTTATTTATTGCTCCTACCCACGTGACCCTTTACCCAGGTCCATTGTTCCTAAGTGTACCTGCTTTGCAGACATTCACGTCTGTGCAGACATTCACATCTGATGTCTGCATTCAGAGAATCTCAATTAATTTCTCCTTCCTATTCCTTTTCTATGCCTGCCTCATTTTCTCAGAAATTGAAGGCATTTACTTATTATTATCTGTTTGGGTCTGTGTAAAGTTTCCTTGGCAGAAGAACATGCATATGACTTTAAAATAAAGATCAACATTCTGACACTTGACCTTGCTCTGGTTAAAACAGTAATAGGCACTTGAAAAAAATTATTGAATGCGTAGTATTACCTACAAATTCCAGAATTTTCTGGGTTTTAGGACATTGTGAAGCATGACTGATTAACAGAATTTTATATAGCACTTAACATAAGGGAAATTCAGACTAATTGTCAAATGATATATTTAAAAATGTTATCAGCACTTGGACCAATTTTGTATATCTTAGTTTCCTCCTGTAATGTATATTATTTTCTCTTAGTTATGTCAAAAATACAGTGAAGTGGGCATGATTTTCTTTTACTACAGAACATTATAAGTACTACTTCAAAAATGTTTGCTGAATGAATAACTATTTAATTCCCACTATCCATCAAAAACTTAGAAAACTACTGTACTGTAATTGAGATTCATAATATATTCTCAGTTATACTATCATAAATTTAATTGCTCTTCTACCTGATGTTAAAAGAAAGAATTTTTATGTTGTGAATTAGAAAGGAGGACATTTTTAGAATTGCTGAAATATTCCTGTGCAAAGAGAACATCAAATCAAACAGAAATAATGTCACTAAAGCATGTACCACATGTGCATCAATATATTGCCCTGGTTTGCATGAATGAATCTTCCAAGCACACTCCAGTAACCGTGGGTTTTTAAATATTAAGTCTGTGAAAACTAATTGCAATTTATTGAATATGGCAGTGAAGCAGAACTTCAGTAAATCAAGTTGAAGTCATAGATAGGTTATAGCATTTTTTCCCCCTTGTTCTTTTAACCAACTGATGGCTTCTTATTTCAATCAGCGAAAGTTACAAATAGTCCAGAAACTAGCTGCAGCAGAAGAGTAATGGTTGAAAGACCAGATGATCCTGTTTTACGACTCTTGGCACAAAGATTAAACCCTCTATTTCCAGCAATGCGCAATTTCATGCTATTTCAGGGAGCTTGACCCTGAACTGAACTTCTTCAGACTGTTCAGTTCAATCTGAATTTATAAGAGCTAGTGACAGTCTGTAGCATGTAATGAAAAAAAAATAATAATGGAGGGACAGCTGTTTGCTTTCACAACCCTGCCATTGAGAGAGGAAAAGCTGTGGGACTGATGGATTCAGAAGAAATGTGTTGAGATTTAACATTTGCAAAGAAAAATCCTTTTGTTATATACTGATTTGGAGTGAATCTTTGGCAAAGAAATCAAGGGTCAGATTTGGGACAGTTTTCCTTGCAATGCTGAAAGGAACACAACCAATTTTTCAGTAGATGATTGTGTTCTGCTTATTCAATCATCTGATTAAATGTTATATGTTATTTATCTTTTTTAAATCCAACACTATTTGAAATATATAGGGACATTTCATGAAAATTAACAAAACTTGTAGAAGTACCAATTTAGGGTAAGTCTATTTTTAACTACTTATAAAACATTATTCATTTAAATAATTGCATTTGAGAATATATTGAGTACTTTGTATTTGAAATAAAATATCATAGGTTAAGAAATTTTTATCAATGTATTTTTGAGATTCTGTATACAGAATCTCAGTCTAATATAAACCTAATAAAGGAAATAGGTCTTTTTTGAGAAAAAAAATTTCCATTTTTCTTACATGCTCAACAAAATATGACACAGATAACGTTAACATCACAGTCAAATTTCTCAATAATACTTTTTAATGGACTTTATAATTGTGAAAACGATAATTGATGGCAATTAAATTTTTAAAGAAGAGAAATTTAGAATACAAAAACTACTTGTTCATTTCCAAATTGGAGAATGAAATTCTTGAAGGTGTTGACAGATATAGCAGCTGTTTCTGGGACAAATACAGAAGATCTCTCCCGTAATTTTTTTTTAAAATTGAAATCTCACTCTGTCACCCAGGCTGGAGTGCAGTGGCATGCTCACAGTCACTGCAGCCTCAAACTGCTGGGCTCAGGCCATCCTTCCGCCTCAACCTTCCAAGTAGTTGGAACTACATGTGCATGCTACCACAACCGGCTTATTTTTTGATTTATTGTAGAGATGAGGCTTCACCAAGTTGCCCAGGCTGGTCTTGAACCCCTGGGCTCAGACCATCCTCTCACCTTGGCCTCCCAAAGTGCTGGGACTACAGGCTTGAACCACCGTGCCCGGCCTCCCTCCCATAATTTATCCAACTCTGAAGTACTTGGTACCTAAGAACTTTGATGTCAAGCCATTCTTGTATATGAAGAAAGAATAGTGAAAAAAAAAAATTCGGAGTCTTCTCAAAGATGGGGTTTTAGAGATGGGAATATTTCATAATCTTGGGGATGAATTCCAAAACGTCTTTTCTAAGAATCACTAAGAATCACCGGCTTTAGTGAATTATACTCTCCATGAACAACTCTGGGATATCTTATTAAAAATAAGTGCTTTTGTAATTATGTTTCTCTGCTAATTATAAATCATTAAAATAAGCTGTTGAGTTCCTTTGGAATCATGATAATCTCCTATGGAAACAAATATGACAACTTTCATGAACAAAATCCAGGGTATGAAAAGCAACATCTTATTATGGAATAGATCAAGCATGGCGAAATGGAGTTATGCATGTGGCTCCCCTACAGGATAATCCACACTTGAGAGGCCAGTAGAAATGACTGGTATCATATTAGACCAATATATGTTAGGTCCTGCCATGGCCAGTGCTTAACAAGCACACACTTTTAAAAAATATTTATAGTCTAGCTGGGCTCGGTGGCTCAGCCTGTAATCCCACGCTTTGGGAGCTGAGGTGAGTGGATTGCCTGAGCCCGCAGGTTCGAGAACCGCCTGAGAAACTTGGAGAGACCGCATCTCTACAATAAAATAAAATAAAAAATCAGCCGGGAGCCGGGCTCGGTGGCTCAGCCTGTAATCCCGCGCCTTTGGGAGGCTGAGGTGAGTGAATTGCCTGAGCCCCGCGGGTTCGAGACCCGCCTGGGCAGCGAGACCTCGTCTCTACAATAAATCAAAAAAATCAGCTGGGCGTGATGGCGCATGCTTGTAATTCCGGCTACTCGGAAGGCTGAGGCGGAAGGATCGCCGGAGCCCAGCAGGTCGTGGCTGCAGTAGCCAGAAGCGGCTACTGCACTCTAGTCTGGGCGACAGAGTGAGACTCCAACTTAAAATAAAATAAATAAATAAAAAATAAATAAATATTTACAGTCTAACTTAGGCTACTGTATCTAACCCCATAAAAACGAATGATGAAATAAGTAATGTCAAGAAATAAATCAATTCTTCCTATGACACGTGCTGAATAAATTTAGAGTTAGGCAATTATTTTTTTGACTACAATAGTTAAAAATATTTATGGAGTGGCTGGATTTTAACTTTCCCTTACAGATCACTTGTAAGAAGTTCACTTTTCCTCGGTGAAATATTTCCATGAGTAATTTATGAGTGAGATTAGGTTATGTGAAGTTCTGAATCATATGTTGCAATTTTAGCTTGGCTATGTTAAAGGTATAGCACAGTAGTTTTCAATAACATTCATAAAATGAATAATAGATATTAGTAGTCATATACTTTATCGACTCATGTACTTTTAATAAAATTATAAAATATTATTTTAATTATATGAATAAAAACATTAAACAATTATCCTTTACTCACAAGCTTAGTAATTTTGTTATATAAGAGCTAAAAACTTGAGAGAAAAGCAATTGAATTTTGACAATTCATATTAAATGAAATAAATGAGTTAATTTATTAATATAAAACAAACTATTTCTTTTTTATTTCAATAGCTTTATGAATATAAATAGTTTTTTATCTGGGCTTTAAGTGAACTAACACAGGAACAGAAAACCCAAACACTGCATGTTCTCACTTATAAGTGGGTGCTAAGCCAACGATTTCTGATTATTTTTCTCTACCACTCTCTCAGGGTGATAGGAAGCTAAGTATTGCATATTACATCTTAGAGTGATATAAATCATAGACATTTTTGTACCATCAAAAAATATGAATAGAGAGGTTATATGTAATTCAACTTCAGGGTAGGTATATAGTACAGATGTAGCCAATCAGAATGTCAGTTTCCCCAGTTTACAGTAACTGGTTCAAGAGAAAATAATTTGATCCAGACAGATCCATTCACAGATCTGATGTTCTGTGACATCAGACAGCTTCAATGACAACTGATATACAAAATTTATGGGTAAATATAGAATTATAAGGGATAGAGACCATGTAATGCTGGAGCTATCAGAAGACATTGTCTGTCTCTCTCCCTCTCTCATTCATAAAGACACCCACATGCACACACACACAAACACACACACAGAGAGCTAATATACAAAAGTTTGGGGTAAATGTTTCTCTCATAATATAAAATTATAAGGGATAAAGACCATGTAATTCTGGAGCTATCAGAAGATATTGTCTCTCATTCTAACACACACACACACACACACACACACACACAGAGAGAGAGAGAGAGAGAGAGAGAGAGAGAGAGAGAGAGAGAGAGAGAGAGAGAGAAACTGATGTCCAAAAATAAAAGTCTGGGGCAAACAGAGTGTTAAACATTCGAAAATACTAACTCTCGGTACAACTGGTCTGGGTTGATTTTCAGACTTCTCTTATAAAACTGTTACCTTTCATCTTGAAGTTTACTTTAAAAGTTGGCTTTTCTTCTTCAAGACTTCTTTTGGAATGCTATGTTTAATTCTTTAGACATGTTTACAATTCAGAAGGCAAGATTCATCATTGAAAGTATCTTTAAATGGCCATTTATGAACCAAAACCAAAACTTAATCTAAAAAAATTATAATTATGTATACATATATTACTAATACTCTAACCCATTTAAAGATCACTGCTTTTTAATATGGGCATGGCTGAACTTTTAAAAGATTGTTTTTCAAAGCCTGAGGTAAACTGACATTTTCCCTTCATGTCTGAATGCCAGTTTCACTTTCCCAGTCTTCTGTTCTGTATCTTGCTTGCCTTTTTATTTATTTCTTACATACACACACACACACACACACACACACACACACACACACACACACACCCTAAAGGGACTTCAATTTCTTTCCAACAAAGTAAATATTCACTGAATATATATAAAAATCAGAAAATGTGTTTATTCCAGTTACTCTCTGATTCAAAAACATCCTAGAGGTAGTATGTCACATCTAGATGTTTCAATAGGTTACTTGATACAAAGTTGAGATGCAACTATCCATAAAATAACACCTTGATAAACTGTTAAAATATGAACTGTTCATGTGAAAAAAAAATCTGTTAGAGATAACAAGTACAAATATAGCAACTGACTCACATAAGGTAAATATTTTTTTTTTATTTTAAGATGGTTTATTCTGGTCAAATATGAGTGATCTTAAGCCCATGGCATTATCTTCAGGAGAATTTGTGCCTGTCATGATTGAATGGTTGCTTGGTTATGTACAATTTAGGTGGATAAAAATTACAAGAAACCATAAATCAATACATGCGAGATTTACACTGGTTCAGTCAAGGGAGGCAGGACATTTTCAAATAGGGGACCATAGGCTATAGGTAGATTCAAAGATTTTCTGACTGACAACTAAGTATTAATCCAGTGTAAAATTTAAAAGTGCTGTGAAAATTATCTGTGTCTTTAAATAAGGTTTTTAGTAGAAAATTATTTTAAAATGCTGACAATTTTAATCCAATTCCTACTTAATATGTTTTATATGATGATTTACTTCTTTAAGCATAAGAAAAGCTCAAAAAAACCTTTCCGTTTAAATTATTCAAATATTGTGCAAAAAAGTAAACACATATATTTATACTAACCGAACAAAAGGCAGCCAAGAGATTTAAAAAATGAGTCATATGCTAAACTAAAAGTTGACATCTACATGGATATCAACAGTGAAATCTGGAAATGAATATCAGTATTAAAATCTTAAGCTGCATATTTTATGGTCATACACAACATGGCAAAAATTATCTGTTTTTCTTCAACCCAGTATTATGTCTTTGGGTTAACCAACTAAATAAAGGTCACACAATTTGTTTGCATTTTCATATGAAATCCAGATAATCAGTTTTAGCTTGAGATTTAGAATTTCATAAAGTAGTAATCAAAGTTACTATATAAAACCCTTTAATGAAAGAAATTTGTGTTTGTCTCATATCATTTAGAATCTAGTAGGAAATTCAGAAGGAACTCTGGGTATTTTCAACAGACATCATTTAATTAATACTGGGAACTGGTTAAACAAGTGTTGGAATATCAAACAATAATAATAATAATAAAACACTGAGTTAACACAAGAAATAGATGCCATCCCTAGGACTGAGTGGTAGGGGTAACAAATAAAAATATAGATGAAGGACTCCACATTGTAGACACTTAGAATTCTAAGGAGGGAATTTTCTTTTTTAAGTACCTCAGCTGATAAGAAGAGGTGCCCATAGAACTAGGTCTCAGACTTCTATGGAGAGGCAAAGCTTTTTGGCTGGTTCTCATAAAGGGTTTTGGTAAAACTGGCCCCAGAATTAACTAAAGATAAACTGGCTACTATAACTGACCACTATTGCCAGAGCAGTGAGCCATTGCTAGGGCAACACTGAAGGGTACATATACACAATGAAATATAGCCATAAAGAAAGACAAAATTATCAACTTCACAGCAATCTGGACGGACTTAAAATCTATAATGACCTATCACTATAATGACCTATCATAGAAATAACTGAGTATCACATGTTGTCAGTTAGAAGTGGAACCTGAACAATTATCATAATACTATAAGAAAAGAATTGGCAGTAGTGGGAAACTGCTAGGGGAGGGGAGGCCGGGGGCAGGATTGGCAGTAGTGGGAATCTGCTGAGGAAAGTGGGTGGGGACACCTCATCAACAAGGATACCTGCATAATGAGCATATGTATACCTAACTCTGAATTGTACCCCACATCTTAAAAAAAAAAAAAAGGAAACAAAACAGGAAAAAAACCAAATCCTTCTCTCTTTTGCCATGCAGTATCCCTTTTGTGATCCTGGTTTGCAGGATCCTGGTTTGATTCTAGCCAAGAAATGAGAGATTTGTATAACTCTGTCTTGAGAATCACTGAGAAGGATAGATCTGATGCTAAGAAACAACAGCTTATTTACTGGTACCTTTTAATTATCTGGACTCTTTGAATAAGAAGTTTAAGAAATAAAGATTTCACAAACTTAAAATCTTTTACAAGATCTGTATGACATTGTTTTCATTTCTCTGTATGTTGTTAGATTAAATTTTAGTGTTGCTTTCTTGCTTTACCAGTTCTTTCTGATGATGATTATGATTCGATCAATTAGGGTTAAACCAGAAAGGCAGAGACACCAAGCCATTATGCGTGTTGTTTAAGCACTTATATGACTAGTATCTTTGCTTCCGTTGCTAGAGCTTGAGAGCCACACGGTGGCAGTTGAGGACAGATGAACATAGAGTGCATAGGGCAGGGACAAACTTAAACCTACGGCTGTGATCTAGAACCTGGGAACAGAAGCTGGCTAGAAATCATAAGGATACACTGGAACCTTAAGGTGTCCTGCAAGAGAAGCTGTCACCCCTCTGTCACAGTGCTAAGCACATCCCAAAGACCGGAGTTAGCCAAGCTCCAGCAGGATGAGATGGAGACTTGCAAGCCTGGCAGCTACCCTACATCACATGAGTCCCCAGAGGAGTCCAATGCCAGAGAAAGCACCTGTTCCAACCTGCTGAGTGTAAAACCAGTAATGTAGTTTTATTTCCATTTTTCAAATCTCAGCACAAAAATATTTTATGTTTAATAGGTCATTTAAGAGTTCAAAAGCAGTAAAGACATACAGAAATTGATCCCTTCAGATAAGGTAGGAAACACTTTTTAGATGTCAAGGATGTTTGAAATTGAGAGAACTGTAAGACAACATATAGACTTTGACTTGGAAAAATTACTTCTAGTTGCTTTAATTACAGCAGAGCCAAACAAATTTGGAATACATCATTTTAATTTTTTAAAATATTGTCTTGGCCATTTACTAGCCCGATTTAGTAAATTGATGCAAATGTACAAAAAGTATTCGATGCAATTGAAAAAACAAATATCTTATTTCATAACTTCTTTATATAATCTCTGTATAGTTTAATATTAAAATAATATTTTACATATTTGTATATAATTCACTTTTTTTCGGTGCACTTTTAATTAGGTAAATATATTTCTGTAGTGCATACTAAAGAAAACACAACTACTTTTATAAATGGGTTTCCCAGGTTATAATATGCAGGCATTTTTCAAAATACAATATACACAAGGTATATACTTTATTTTTTATTTGATTTCTTGCTATTTTTAGAGATTTGTTTCAAGACACTCTTCAAACTGGAGCTTTTATAGAAAGTCCCCAAAAGACTATTAAAGAACAATAGAATGACAATTTCTTCTTCATGCGAGACTCTACATTTATCTGTCTTTTAAAACATCGAGTTCTAGTGACTGCACAGTCTCAGTGTTATAAATACCTAGCTTTCTATAAAAAATACAGTTAAATCCACTCTTGTGAAACATTTTACTATGCAGTTTTCTTCTTTAACATGTATCCTGTATTCCATTTTTACAGAACTTCAGGGCATGCCTTCTGAGAATACAGAATACTCTAAATTGAATATACCCATCTTATTTTTGCACTTCTGTTCTGAGGAATCTAATACAGTTTCCAGGCTTCTCACCATCTCATTAAAAATTTGTAGAGGGAATGTCAGCAGGCACACAACCTTACAAATGCAGGTCTAACTTTGTAAATTAAACATGCTTTACGTGTATACATTATTCATTCCTGTTTTCTTTTAGGTGTCAGCCTGTTCATGTTCACTGGCACCATCTTTGCATTTGGAAGTTCTCTGGATTTGAGAGTCAAAAGCAAATGAATGACTTATATATGAATCAGGATTATGAATTATATAAATCAAGCCACCAAGTCAGGGCAAAGAGGAAATTAAAGTTATTCTAAGGGGCTACGCCAAGAACTTCTCAGGAAAGAAATTGTTTTTTTAAAAAAAGTCTTTTATAGGTAATTTCACTTGGCTACAAAGATTTCATGCAAGAAATATGAAATCTCTATTTATATTGAAATTTCTTTCTTCAACTCTTAAGGCAACTCGATATGAGAGCAATGTTTTCACCTCTATCCTATGGTAATTTATTCTAGAACTCTTTTCAATGTGCTTTCTCAAAATCATTAACCTCTGGAAAAATAAGGAATAGTAAGGGAAGAGTCAATAGATTTCCATAAGTGAGGTGCTAGGATTCTGAGTTAATTTGTTAATGTACTTCATAGAGAGTTATGATTTATACAAACCAAATGTTTTTCTTAAGGATAGACAAGGAGAAGGACAGGCTGAGATGAAAGACATCTCAAAAAACAGCAGATGGAGCAAGCTATGGAATCTTTGTCACCTCCCCTGGATCAAACATTTTATTAGGAACCATCTATGGATAAGATATTGGTGACCAGGCTGGCAGATGTCTCTAACATGAGTCATGTGGCAGATACCTGGGGGCAAGTAAGTGGATATGATATTAACCTAAAATGATAAGGCTGAGAAGACAGAGGGAACTCTGTCCTCAGAGATTCTTGGGCTAAGCAAGGGGAATGAGGGAGTAGGAATAGCCATTTGTCTGACAGAAGGATGGGAAGTCATAATAATGGGAATTTCATAGCAGAATAAAGGCAGTGTGGGGCAGAGTTTGGGCTCTGCTTTTTGTCACATACTTAAGATCAAGTTTTGAACCCTACATATTCTCATTGTCTAAGACTTTGGACCAGTTATTAAATTTTCTCCCAATTTTCTTATAAATGAGGTCAATTAATATTGAACTTAATGTTATTGAGAGTATTAACTAAGATGACATATGAAAATAATTATCTTAGCATCAGGCCCACAAGTGGAGGCACTGTGTAAGCTATCCAGGTAAGAATCTCACTAGAGGAAAACAATGCAGGCATTCGACTGATTAGATTAGAGGCTCATTCTCAGAAATAAGGGAGTCTGAATGAGACCAAATAACATTCCTAGAAATATACCAGATGTTAGGACCGAACTAACAGTGCATTGGCTAACTCATGCTCTAAGCATTACATATTTTTAAGTTACTTAAAACCAACACCAACAGCTTTTGAACCACATTAACTAACAGCTAACAGAGTTAACTGAACAACATGAGTGTGCACGTTTATCTAGAAGTATTTGACATATACCTTGTATAAGAGAGTTCCCCTAATAAGTGGGAGCTAAACATTATACACACATGGGTACAAAGACGGGAACAACAAACACTGGGACAATCTTAGAGAGGAGAGTAAGGGAGGGGACTAAGGACTGAAAACTACCCATTGGATACCATGTCTGATGGGTTCAATAGAAGCCTAAGTCTCATCATCATTCAATATTTCTATGTAACAAATGTACCCGCGAATCAAAACAGAAAATTAAAAAGTTAAAAATACATCACATGGAAAAAATACTTTTCTGTCTTGAAGTAATAAAGACATACCACTGCTAAAGGAGAGAGAGAGGGAGGGGGTTAAGGATGCAAAACCACCCATCAGATATCATGGTCACCTGGGGATGGGAGGGGAAGGAAGTGGGCTCATCAGAAGCCTAAATCTTGCCTTCAAGCAATGTGTCTGTGTAACAAATCTTCGCATGTACCTCTTGATTCTAAAATAGACATCCTCATACACATTTTTTTTGTTTTCCAGTGCATATAAAAATTATGTTATACTATACTGAGTTCATCAAGTGTGTAATTGTAAAATGTCCAAAAACAATGCATACACCTTAATTAAAAACATTTTATTGCTAAAAAATGATACTGATAGGCCAGATGTGGTGGCTTAGCCTGTAATCCCAGCACTGGGGTGGGCCGAGGCTAGAGAATTGACTGAGCTCGGAGTTTTGAGACCAGCCTGGGCAACTTGGTGAGACCGTATCTCTACAAAAACTCAAAAAATTAACCCAGTGTGGTGGTGCATGCCTGTAGTTCTAGCTACTTGGAAGGCTTGGAAGGCTGAGGCGGAAGGATCAACCAGCAGGTTGAGGATGCAGTGGCCTTGAGTGTGCCACTGCATTCCAGCCTGGGTGACAAGAGTGAGACTCCAACTCAAAAAAAAAAAGATAATGATAATCTGGGTCTTCATCTGTTTGCTGGTGAAGGGTCTTGCCTTGGTGTTGATGACTTCTGACTGGATGGTGGTTGCTGAAGGTTGGGGTGGCTGTGGCAATTTCTTTTTTTTGAAACAATGTTTTTTAATTGATGCATAATAGATGCATGTAGTTTTGGAGTGCATGTGATAATTTACTAATTCATATCATTTGTAAAGAACAAGTCAATGTACTTGGGATATCCATCATCTTAAATATTTGTATCTTTTTTATGCTCGAATCATTCAAGTTTTTCTCTTCTGGCTTTTTTGAATTGTACAATAGATCACTGTAAACTAAAGTCACCCTACTGATTTATCTAACACCAGGTCTCATTTCTTCCATCAAATCATGTATTTGTACCCATTAATCAACTTCTCTTCATCCCTCCATCCCTGACTTCAAGTAATCACCAATTTACTCTCTATCTCGTGAAATTCACTTTTTTAGCTTCCACATATGAGTGAGAACAGGAATATTTGTTTTTAGATGTCCAAATTATTTCATTTAACATAATGACCTCCAGTTCCATCCATCTTGCTGCTGCAAATGGCAAGATTTCATCATTTTTTATGGTTAAATAATATTTCATCATAACATTTTGTTTATGTATTCATTCACTGATGGGCATTTAGATTGATTCCATATCTTAGCTAATATGCGTAATGCTGCAATAAACAAGGGAGTGCAGATGTCTCTTCAATAAACTGATTTCTTTTCTTTTGCATACATGCCTAGAAGCGTAGTTGCTGGATCATAGGGTAGTTCTATTTTTATTTTTTTGAGAAATATTTATGCTATTCTTCATAGTGGCTGTACTAATTTACATTCCCACCAATAGTGTACAGGTGTGTTCTCTTTTCTTCATATCCTTGCCTGTATCTGCTATTCCTTGTCTTTTGGATGATATCTATTTTGACAGGGGTGAAATGATATTGTAGTTTTATATTTCTCTGATGATTAGTGATGTTGACCATTTTTTCACATACCTGTTGGCCATTTTCAGGTCTTTTTAAAGTTGCCACATAGATTAGTCTTTATTCGCAAAATATTTCTCTTTAATATGAAATGCTGTTTGATAGCATTTTACCCACAATAGAATTTCTTTCAAAATTGGAGTCAATCCTCTCAAGCCCCACTGCTGTGTTATCAACTAAGTTTATGTAATATTCAAAATCCCTGTCTTTCAGCAATATTCATAGCATCTTCACCAAGAGTAGGTTTCATCTCAAGAACCATTTTCTTTGTTTATCCATAAGAAACAACTTCTCATCCATTCAGGTTTGATCACAAGATTGCAACAATTCAGCCACATCTTCAAGCTTCACTTCTAGTTCTGATTATCTCGCCATTTCCACATCGGCAGTTACTTCTTCCACTGGAGTCTTGAATTCCTCAAAGTCATTCCATGAGGGTTGGAATCAACTTTTTTCAAATTGCTATTCATGTTGATATTTTGACTACCTCTCATGAAGCACAAATGCTCTTCATGGTTTGTAGAATGGTGAAAACTTCCCAGAAGGGCTTCAATGTACTTTTGTTGGATCCATAAGAAGAATCACTATGTACGACAGCTACATCATGCTGTTGGAAAAACAGCCCTAATCAAGAATTGCTCTACATAGGATTGCCAAAAGCTTTTAATTTGGAAACAAACAAAAAAACCAATATCTGTAAAGCACAATAAAGTGCAATAAAATGAAGTACAACATTGTTTTTAAAATACTGCTAAGAAAAATTAGAATAAGATAATTGAACTATAATTGTTTGTGTCTGCACTTTCAAGGATAATTCTTATTTAATAAAGGCTATCTATTGATGATACACATCAAGAATAAGTTATATATAGTGGATAACAATACAGTATCAATATCAATAATATGGTTTTGGTACCTGTTCAGTGGTCATGTATAAGAATATCCTTACTATTAGGAAATGCACACTAAAGTATTTAAAGGTAAATGGCATGATGTCTGTAAGTTATTCAGTTCAAAAAACTGTGCATATGTGAAAGAGGGAAAGAAAACATGAATAACAAAGTAAATGTATTAAAATGCTAATGCTTGAGGAAACTGGATGAAGGGTATGCATGAATTATTTGTACTATTTTGATGGCTTTTCTGTTCTGATATTATTTCAAAATAAAACATTTAAAAATATTGTTCAACACTAGTCTCACAATATTATGTTGACTTCCTGGGAAATTGTATGAAGATCGATGCAAGACTTGTGGAATGTTCTATTAATTCTTCATGACATGCTGATTTTAGTGTAGAAACCTGTATGTTCTTTTCTAATATTCTAATGACAGTATGTTATATGTGAGTTAAAGTTATTTTTGAGTCCGTATCAACTTTGTGTTTGACTTTAATTGATTTTTTCCTATTAATGATACCTACATTAGATGTCAGCAAAAGGGCTTGCTAATTTAACAGAAAGAAAATTAATAATATTCTCACATATTTTCCTCATTAAATTTGCATTATGGGAGTAATGGTTGCTTTAAATGAGCATAATTATTAATAAGAAAAATGCACACATTAATTTTAAACCCTACAGGCTATGGTACTTTTTACTTTTCTAGAAATAATTTAGGCACAGTTGCATGAATTCAATTCCCTTTAACCATACTTATTAATGAATCTATGATGAGCACAGGTAATGTAAAACAAAGGTCATTAGAAGGGCATACACATCATTTCTAAATTTCTGTGCTAATATGACATTATTATTTGTGTTTTGCTGCTATTCGATGTTACCACACATAGAATGTACCTTAACCACATAATGTCCTTCATAAAAATGACTATCCATGGAATAATTTCCTCAGAATAGTTTTATTTTTCCTAAAAGCTCTTCTATTTATTTTTCCTTTCCATCTTTTCTTTTTCTTTTTCCTTTAAATCTTTAGAAAGCTACATGAGATCCATTTAGGAATTTTTTTAAAATTTTATATATACATATATTTATATGTCATATACAAAATGATAGAAAATAAATCAAAATATGAAGTAGACTAATCACCTTATTTCTTTAGGACCCATTTGCTTCATAGCATAATCAGTCAGTTGAGGTTATTCTTTTGAGGTATTCCAGCCAGGCATGGTGGTACCAGGCATGGTGATGCCATGGTCTGTAGTCCCAGCTACTCACTAATTCAGGAGGCTGAGGCGGGAAACCACTTGAATCCAGCAATTCGAGGTGGCAGTGAGGTATGACTGTGTCACTGCACTACAACCTGGACAACAGAATGAGACCCTGCTTCTAAAAAATAAATAAGATAAAATAAAAAGAGAAAATTCTTCCTGTTGCTTAGACATCTACAATCATATGTTTGTACTTTGTGGGAACAAAAATTCCTTTACATAATTTTACCTCCCATTCTTACCGTCAATTATACATAATGGTCCCACTAATTGGCAAATAAAAAGAATAGAATATGAACCCTTTTTTTGACTGAAAGCCTACCTCTTTTTCAACTCCTTACTATTTAATCAGAGAAAATAATCTAAAAATTCCATTGGGCAAGACATATTGTTTCTTCACTTAGAAGTCTTATGTAGATCTTTATTATTATTTCAGAGTGCTGGAGATGGACACCTAGAAGCAATGTTTATAACTTCCTGCCCAATTGAAATGTCTGCTAAATTCCTATAACATTAAATTTGCTTTCTTCTGAGAGAGGCTTTAAACTTGTTAGATAACTTTAAACATTATCTCCTAAAGCAAATTGTTTGCTTTCCTAAGGTGCACCATGCAATCATTCATCCCTACTAAAAGAGGGAAGAAGGAGCCTCTGTGTAATGAAAATGATTGCAAATATTTTTCAAATAAAAGCCAGCACCACCAATAAAAAGATGCAATTGTACTATATCATTCCCTTATTTCTTCTTAAAAATTTTTTTATTATTCAAATGTTTTTTGACAATTAGATACACATTCTTCAGGCTAGGAAAAAACAAGCAAGGTGAATGTATAATTGGTAACGAAGCAGAAAATAAACTTTACAAACAAATAGGCTCAGAGGTCACCTTCAGGAAAAGTTGACAAATTAAATTGCAAAGCAGGAAAAAGAGTTAATCTTATTCAAAAGTCTTTATTCCATAACAGTAGTTCTTAGGTTACATATTCTTTGTCTTTAGATAATATGAATTTTCAATACGGATTGCATCAATTAATTCATAACATTTATTCACCATTTGTTTCCATAAACCTTGGTACTACTCAATTATTCCATACTCAATATTTTTTAAAAGTTAGCTTACTTGTGTATGCTGCTCTTTTCTTTCTAAACATCAATTTATAATATTAAAAATAATTGTGAAACCAGAGGCACCACCTCAGAAGTTTCCTCTAGCAGCTGACAAAAACATGTTTTCGCCAGCAATTTAACAAGGCCAACACCTGGCACATAGATTTTGCACTTGAGCTAACACCCAAAAAAGCTATTTTTATTGACAAGTTTTTCAGAAACTTACATAGAAAATAACTCTAAAAAAACATAAGTGTACAAGGCTGAATGGCTAAAATTTCTTGTTAAACATGTCTATAGTGTAATAATCCGACTATTCGTGTGTAGCATATCGTCCTAGATAAATTCTAGTACTATATAAGAGTACATTGAAAACTGTTTGTTGGGTAAGCACTATAAGGAGACACTGGGTCAAAAACCTGGTCTTACTGCATATTAAAAATAATCAAAGCTCAAAACTGACTTCAAATTCCTAGTCTCTCCTAGTTTTAAAATAACAGGCAAATTAGCTTCCCTCATTTGTACAATTGAAATAATGATACCCCTCACCACCCCAGAGCTTTTTTGTGAAGGTTATCTAAAAAGAAAAAGTACAAAATATTTAACACAATGTCTAACACACAGAAGGAAAAATAGCCATAATAAATGCCAGTTGTAATTATTATGGCTATTTTTTCCTACCATTATTACTATTGTCTTACACACACTAAAGCATATGACCGAATTGTCTATAGCCTTGGGGCCTTAGTCAATAGTCTTATATATTCTTCTCTACAATAAACTTATTTTGTTCATTTCCTTCTTCAAGTGTTTGAACCAACACATACATAGACAAGCACATCTCATGCATACCTTGACACATAACTGAATTAGAACTTCCAAGCTGACCTTTAAATCCATTTAACTAGGCATCTTAGAGGCATCTTAGATTATAGAGCTTACGTTAGATATGATTTTCAAGGTATATTTAATACTGAGTCCTCTAATTTTTAAAACTAACAAGCAGAGATAGTCTTCCAACCACTTACATTTTTGTTGTATTATCTTTCAGAAATGTATTATTAGTTTGAAAACTCAAATGCTAAGCAATTTTAGCACCTCTGCTTCCTGTATGGCAGAGCATGTCTCTAAGAAAACCCTACTTCAGATAACAAATATAACTTAAGATAAAATACAAAAAAGAATTGTGTAAAGCTCCAAAGAGTGAAAAATAATTAAAGCCAATTTTGGAAACAATTCAAAATATGAAAGGAATCAGTATAATTGGGCTTTCAATTTTTTTTTCTTTTGAACTGGTCTGAGAGTTGACCATAATTGTGACATGATCCAAGCTGATTGATCCTTTATTATATTTTTATTTATTTATTTTATTTTTCTGAGTTGGAGTCTCATCCTTTTGCCCAGGCTGGAGGGCAGTAGCATGCTCCCGGACCACAGCTTTGACCTGCTGGGCTCAGGTGATTCTTCCACCTCAGTCTTCCAAGTCGTGGGCACTATAGGCACGCACCACAAAGCCCAGCTAATTTTTAAAAATTTATTGTAGAGATGAAGTCCCATCAAGTTGCCCAGGCTGTTCTCAAACCCACGGGTTCAGGTAATCCTCTCACTTCAGCTTCCCAAAATGCTGGGATTATAGGCGTGAGCCACCACACCTGGCCGAACCCTTTACTATAAAATCTTCAAATTTCTAGCATAATTAAGCAGGTCACAGAATCTGAATGGACCATAGTTTCTGGAAATTGAGGGAGGTAGGGATGCTGAAAAGGAGTAGGCAAAGAAAGAATGCTCTAAGTTATACGTGTAAAACCTGCCCAAGTTGTTGGATGCCCATTTGTCATGTCTGGGGCTCTTGGGTGGTCCAAGTTATGCAGCCACCCCAGGAGCAACTTTTCTCTTTCTGTTCAATTTACATAGAAGATGAGTCTTAGACACTGTCTAATATTCAAGTAGTTTATTCTGGCAGCAAGTATTCTTACAAGATTAATAGTGGGAGCTGTTAGTGGGCCAGATACAGTTGGGATTAGATGACAATCTGACAAGTGGGGCAGAGTGTGTCTGATACCATTCTTAGAGTTTGGAGGATTCTTCTCCCTTTTTATATCTGTATTCAGTCTGAATTAGTTACCAGGTGATTCTTTCATAAAAGTTTAAATTATTCTTGTAAAGGATAGCTTTGATCCAAGGCTTATGAAAGTTGCATCTCTGTTGAGGAGGTCATGTCTCCTGGAAATTCGCATAGCAGAGTTGAATATCCTTAGGTCAGTTTCCATAATATTACTAAGTGGCACATATTATCTGCTCTGTGAGATACTTGAGTGGGCATTATGGCTATCATTATGCTATACACACAATAAGTCTCTTAAAGTATACTACATGAACATTGAATATGCAAAAAAGACACAAAGCAGTTTGCAAACAAAGCTCAAATGAGGTATAGCAAGGTAGTGTAAATCTAACTAAACTAATTGACTGTTACAAAAATAGCCACCATTATTTTTGGATCATTACAACAGAATCCACATTTGACATTCAACATTTCCATAATAAAAGCTAAGATAACTCTATCTACAGAGAACCAAAAGCATGTCATAGGGAAAAGATAATTAACAGAGATCAACTCCAAGATGTCCCAGATATTGAAATTATCAGACTAGAACTTTGGAACAGTTATTATCAATGGGGTCAATCAAATAAAGGAAAATATTAATACAGTCATATTGAATGAGGAGAATAGAGGCACCTGTGAAAAATACTAAAAAATGGAATATGTTAAAAACTGAAATCTCAGAGGGAATTTATATTTAAATAAATCATTACCACAATTACCTCAAATCTTTTCAAATTTGGTGAAAAATAGCAATTTCCAGTTTAAAGAACTCAACAAACTTCAAACAAAAATACAGGGACAAAAAAACTTAGACACAACAGAGAAAAGCTACTGAAAACCAAAAATAATATAAAATCTTGAAAGCAGTTGGAAAACGATAACATGAAAATATAACAGAACAATAGCTTTTATGGACATAGATGCAGCAATCTTTAAAATATATTGGAAATGATTTCTACCAATATATAACACATCATGATCAAGTAGCAGTCTTCCAAAAAGGAATTCAATAAACATAATTCACAAAATAACACAAAAAGGAGAACAATCACATAATCATTTTGAAAGAGGCAGAAATAATATTTGACAAATGTATCACCAATTTATGATAAAAGCTATCCGCAAAATATGAACAGAACTAGCTCTGCCTTATGAAAAACATGTATAAAAATTATTCAGTTAATAATATATGCCTTGGATCAATACTGAAAACTAATCCCCCCTTATGCACACACATATACAAGATCTTAAGTAACTTCTATATAATTGGATAAAAAAATTCTGACCATTTGAATAATGCAAGATAAAAAAATAAAAATAATCAGATTCAAAAAAGAAAACAATAAATTTTTTCTATTTTACATAACATGATTATTTTCATAAATATCCTCTGATTAAAAAATTTAGTAGAATTGATAAGTGAGTGTATCATTGCTAAGGTACAAAGTATTTTATATAAGTATCACTTGTATTTTATATATGAACAGCGAACAATTAGAAAGTATGATTTTCAAAATTCTATTTACAATAGTGCAAACAAAATTAGAAACATACTAACAAGACATCTAAACTCAGATCTATAAAACATTACTAAGAGAAATTACAGTTTCTAAATGAATGAAAACGTACCATGTTCATGAAGAAGAAAACTCAGTATTATTTAAACATTAATTCTCTTCAAATAGATCTACAGATTTAAAGCAATCTCCTCCAAATTCCAGTAAGCTTTTTCAAAATATTTGGTAAGCCTATTGTAGTACTTATATTGAGATGAAAAAGACTCCGAAATTTTAAAGCAATTTTATAAAATAAAAATAATGTTTGGCAACTTATACTAACTAATTTAAAGTCAGAATATAATCCTATAATTATCAGGGCTGTGTGACACTAGCCTAACAAGGGATATATAGGTTAACTGAAACAATATAGACTCCAGAAATAGTTGTAAAAATATATGATCAAAAGATTTTCAACTAGGATTTTGAAGCATTTTCAAAAAATTTTGATGAAACGATAAAGTATGAGAAAAAAGGAGCATCAGCCTCAACCTCACAATATACACAAAAGTCACTCAAAAACAAGATTATAACTAAATATAAAAGTTAAAACTATAAAACTTTAAGAAAATAAAATCTTCACAGTATAGAAGTTGGCAAGCATTTTTAGATAGAAAATATTAAACACGTCGGGCTCGGTGACAGCCTGTAATCCCAGCAAGGCTGAGGCGTGTGAATTGCCTGAACCCACAGGTTCAAGACCTACCTGGGCAACTTGGCAATACCTCATCTCTACAATAAATCAAAATATAGCCGGGTGTGGTAGCATGCACCTGTAGCTCCAGCTACTTGGAAGGCTGAGGCGGAAGGATCGCTAGAGCCCAGCAGGTCGAGGCTGCGGTGGTCGGGAGCGGCCACTGCACTCCAGTCTGGGTGACAGAGTGAGACTCCAACTCAAAATAAAATAAAATTAAATATTAAATAAAATATTTAAAAATTGACCTTGGCAATAGACAGCAGACATTCTCACTGTTGTCCTGCCCATTGTGTCCTTCACAATATATCTTTCCTTTAATAAATCTACCTTTCTTAGTTCAAAAAAAATTGGCCTTAATTAAAATGTAAATTATTTATCTTGTAAAGACAGCATTAAGTGAAAAGGTACCCACACAATGTGAGAAAATATTTATAATACCATACCTTACAAAGGACTTTTGTTCATAATTTATAAAAACTTACAGTAGGCAAAGGATTTGAATAGCAAAAGAAGAAAGAGAAGAAGAAATAGGAGAAAAAGGAAGAACAAAGGAGAAATACGAAGAGAAATTAAGCAAACAAAAAAATGTTTAGAATGATTAGTCATCAGGGAAAAGCAAAATTAAACCATAACATGACACCATCATGTCAGTCACTGAGAAGTCACTAAGATTGACTTGTAAATAACTATAGAATCATATCACACAGGGAACAATTTGAAAAAAGGCAAAAGTCAAGACTTTATAAATACAAATACATTTAGATTTTCTATCACCTAAACTTATATTGGAATTAAGAGTCAAGACCATTCACAGATATTGTGGAATGAAAATATCACTGTAGTTGTCATGTACTTTGCATTTATTCAAAGAATCATATTTATAATCATACAGAGGTCTGATATTCCACATACTTAGATTTACTTTCAAAGTAGATTTAGAGGTGATTTCAGACAGTTGATTTTACATTTACTAAGCTTCTCTAAATGTTGTTTAGACAAGAGTGATTGTATGTGGCCAGTCTTCTGAATAAATGGCTTCCTTTGTTCTTTTACATTCTCTACTAATCAGGGAGTAGAAGATAATTCTATGCAGAATTCTAAAAGTTTTGTTATCAGGCACATTTTCTTCTCAAGTAGGGCTCCTTAACCTTCACACTACTGGCAACATGGGCTAGATATTTTTGTTTTAAAGGACTGCCCTGTGCATTATAAAACATTCAGCTGCATTTCTGGCTTCTACCTATTAAGATGACAGTAACATCACCCAATTCCCAAGTTATGACCTTCCGAAATGTCTCCAGATTCTGTCTAATTTTCCCTGAGTTAGAAAATTGTACTCCTTCTCCCCTCAAGAACTATTGCTCTAGAGTAAAAAAAGGAAGACATTATGAAGTATAAGATGGGTCTGCTTTCCTAATGGTAAACAAAATATAGGTCACTGTGGGTTTCATAGTAGGACACTAAAAAATTCCTTAAGATATAATTAGAATATCAAATGCAATGAAATTCCTTGAACAGGGAAAGATCACTGATATTTTCTAAAAGGAGGTACCTAGAGAATCCTAGAATAAACTTAGTTTAGTGTAATCTTTTTGCCTCAGCAGAGCCATTTTTGCTAAGACTTTAATCTAGCACAAGTTAGACATAGATAGATAAATTTCCAATAGGCAGGTTTAAATAGCATTCAGACATTATATTGCAAGCCAAACTGGCAGCCTACCCCACCACCTAGGCAAATCTCCATTAGATGCAAGACCAGGACAGTCCAACAGCTCAACTTTTCAATTCATGGTTTAGCATAATAATCTCTAGGAAACTTTCAGTTTTCATGTCAAGGTGGAAGATCAAAGATCACCCCTTGGCTGGCTGAAGCCATAGAAATGATAATAATATGGCCTTTTGGTCAAGGAGTTTGTGGATTGCAAACATCTGAGGAGTCTCTTGCAGGAAAAACCCCTCCCCTTGTCTCACATGTAGCCCACTACCATGGCAGCAATCATGGGACTAACCTACCCATCTGCCGACGATCCATCACCTGATGTCACTACCTGCACTTATTTGCCCCTTCCTGAAGAAAGGACAGACCACCACCCAATCACATTAATGACTTTCCCCCACCCAAGGAAAGGGTTAAAAGGCCTCAACCACGAGCAACCATTTGCCATTGCCTTACGAGACTCTGGTGTGGCCATGTTCTTTTGAGCTATGGCCGTTGTCATGTTTCTTGGCTTTGGCCCTTTCCCTGAAGGTGAATCTTCTCTGTTTTTCTCTCTCCTTCTCTTTTTCCCTTTCTCTAATTTGCTTTCTAAATAAACTACATTTTCTAATCTAACTTCTGTGCAATTCTTTGCATCTTTCATGCGGCATCAGATAGCATAGCGGACATACCCCACACCCCCAGCAGGCCTGACCTAACATGCTGGGGGCCCCACTGGGAGTGTGACTCTAACACTTTCCTTTTGTACCCTTTTGCTCTGAGGACTGGCAGCAAGACACAAAGAGCCTGCTGAGACTGGATAGTTGTCACGGTTCAATAAATAAGCTTTGGGAAACTCTAAATTTGAACTGGGTCATGACTTGGCCTGAATCACATGGCAAGCAGCTTATAGTTTAGAGACAATATAATTCTTTAATGATTTTCTTTGCCAACAGTCTCATTTGTTCCTATATCCTTGTTAGTTACCCAGTGATTTCCCAGAGTGATCCATAACACACATGTTACGCATTTCCAATTAGTTATACCAGACTGCAAACTCTTGGATGGCAGGAAATCTGTTTTGTCAGTGAATAACACGTATTACTTTCATTGTGCTATTAGGACTGCCAGCTCCCTTCTTTCTGACTGCTCCTACATCAATGTCAGATAATACTAATCAATAATGACACTCTTTGCCATTGATCCCTTCTCAGCCACAGAATCTTCACTAGAGCGTTCAAAGAAATGTGTGTAGTCCGCCTATAAAATGAAATGTCTTTTTGTAATTTGGGGTCCAAAAAATTATAGTAGACAACAACAAGCACTGGCATTATTCTTTAAAAATAGGAAAATATATAACTTTTTTATTCGAGTTTCAAAACATCCTGTGATGTATAAGAAGAAAATCTTATTATATGAGTTATGAGTGAACTTAAGGGAGGTTGTTCAAGGTCTTGTGACTAATAAAGTGCAAAGACAGCCCAAAGTATCTTTATTCTGCAAAAAACCTCCCCTACTCCCATCTCCAGAGTAAGATCCAATTTAAGGCAAAGTGAAACTATGATATGTTTGGTATATTTTCCTTATGATAGTAACCACATTGCAATCATTTTACTAACTTGCTTACTGATTGAGTGCTTGTCTCCAAACAGCCCTGAAGGCAGGGTTCTTGTCTAAATAAATATTTACAAATTTTACCATATAGCAAAGACATGTAAGTGGATTTCATTGTATCAAAAATACAGAAACATTTTTGCTTTAACTAAATAAGCCATTTTAATATAGCAGTAACCTCAACTTGAATCCAAGCAGTCCTTATCTCAGGATTCATAATTGTCTTGCTGTGCCTAAGAAACCAATAATGTCAGCGCTCTGGATGGATAGGACTGCCTGGGGTCTAATTGGATGAAGGTCAAAGGAAAACAAACAAACAACCAATTTCTCAGGGACAGAGAAAAGACAGAATTCCGAGAATAACATGGCATCTCCCTTAAGTTATTATGTCATCGGGCACAGCCCTCATGGATTTATGTCTGAGTCCTTCAGGGAGACTATCAGCATAAATTAAAAGAGCTAACACATTTTAAAACGCACACTGTTATAATATTAAAAACAAGCCAAACAATGAAAGAAAAACCTGTGAGATAATGAAAGCCCAAGCGACTCTGCCTGGGAACTTAGGTAACAGAGTTACCACCCCCAAGGAAGGAAGGAGTGAAGGCTTTCTCCTATTCTCCACGGAGAAGACTGAATGCTTTGGCCCACATAGGGTGTGAGAGAACATGGTAGTGGCTCATTAGACATGTACAACTGTGACTTGGCACAGACCACTCTGTGCCCGCAGTGCTGGCTGTCAGTGACTTGGCGGCAGCAGTGACAGAAGGCAGCATCCTCTATCTGCATGGGCAGGAGGAGTTGCAGAGATACTTGGAGCATAACATAGTCCAAGGAGCCCCAGCAAGATAGATGGAACATAACACGTGCCGCTGGGCAGCCAGAAGAGTGTATTCATATGTATGTGCAATATGTCCTAAAGACACCACTTTTCTTTCTGTGTGGATTTAGAAACCTAGGCTGGGCATGGCCGACTTGATTTATTATTTTACTTTTTTTAGCTTAACAACCTGAGAAAACACACACAACTAATTTAAGGATTTTGAATGACTCGACCAAGGAAGCCTAAGGAAAATCACATTAAATGTGAATAAAGCTATTGGTTTTATTTAACTAATCAATCCCCAGTCAAAATGGCCACTCTGCTCATATGCCCTTTCTTAAACTCCAAGTTAAAGAGAAATAGTAGCTCTCAATTGGTTTGCATTTACTAATTCATATTCTTTTTTTTTTTTTGAGTTGGAGTCTCACTCAGTCGCCCAGACTGGAGTGCAGTGGCCGCTCCCAGCCTCTGCAGCCTCGGTCTGCTGGGCTCCTGCGATCCTTCCGCCTCAGCCTTCCAAGTAGCTGGAACTACAGGCACGCGCTACCACACCCGGCTGATTTTTTGATTTATTATAGAGATGAGGTCTCGCCAAGTTGTCCAGGCAGGTCTCGAACCCACAGGCTCAGGCAATCCACTCACCTCAGCCTCCCAAGGCGCGGGATTACAGGCTGAGCCACCAAGCCCGGCCTAATTCATATTCTTAACTGAGAACCTACTACCTACTCTGTCTAGGTATTGAGAACAGAAATGGTGCGTGTTTTCATAAAATGCACATTCTTGTGGGAACCAAGAAAACAAGTAAATGAATTAGATAATTCCAGGTATGATATAGTATAAAGCAAAAATAAAATTGGATGGCAATGTTAGTGACTTGGAAATGAGGGGTCTGCTTTGCATTGAGTTTGAATTGGACCTACATGATGAACAAAGCCAGACAAACCATAATCTGGAGAAGGTGTTAATCTGGGAAGAAGGAGGGTCAAGTACAAAGGTGAAAGAAGGAACAAACATGGCATACTTAAGGAAGGAAAGAGAGGTCAGCATAGTTGGAGATTAGTGAGACTAAAAAGGGAAAGTGTGAGGTTGAAAAGAGAGTCTGGGCAGATCACATTAACTTTAGAGTTCATGATAAAAAAGTATAGATTTCATTGTAAGTGTGACAGGAAGACTTCAAAGTATTTGAAGCAGGAGAATGATGTGATGTTACTAGTGGGTCTGTGTGGACACTGGATTTAGGAAGCTCTGCATTTTAGTTAAAAGTTAAAAAGAAAAGAAAAATCTCTCTCTAGGGCCCAACACTGAGCATAATTCACACTATTTTTTCTTCTTATGAAGATCATCATATTTATTTATTAATGTCAAGAGTTTAATGACAATATTACAGATTTAACAGTAATATTGAGGAAAAGAAAACCACTGTCATAACTATATTTCTGATTTCAGTATTAGTCTAATTTATAATATAATTAAGATGTTACACTGTATAAAATTCAATCATAAGAAAATGTTTATAATAATTATAAAAGTAATTATCATGCCATTTATCATGAAATCACTGAAGCAACTGCCTCTTTGAAGTTATGTATAAAATCAGTATTTCTCATACTATCATCAAGAGAAAAAAGCAAATTTTGTCTTCAGTAAATCTATGAATTTGTAATACAAAGAAGTGAAGGCAATTAAGGTTTCAATCAATATATCTTTAACATTATGAGATCTTTATATTTTAGGTACTTGAACAATTTGATCCACCAATTGTGGAATACTCAAATCTATTATTGCAATGTGAGCTAAATAGAACAATAATTGCTGGGTTAGGAAATCCTAGTCTCTCTTTATATATATATATATTCTACAAAGGTAGACACTTGGGTGGCCACTGGTGCCACACAGAATATTTCAGCTGCTTTCCTTATTCTAATAGAGCCAAGCATAGTTCCTTGTTCATAGTTGTAGTTTGATAAGTGCATGCGGTTATTTTTCTAAGTAAAATATTAGATTTTAATTTTCTTTTCTGTGGACAGATCAAACACATGTGGATTTTACTTTTTTAGATTGTATCACAATTTCTGAAGAGTCATTTCGATAAGAGTGGAATTCTAGAATAAAAATTATTAAAAGTCTAAAGTGGAATTCTAGAATAAAAAAATTATTAAAAGTCTAATGTTGCATCTTTCTTTCAATATAGAAAAACAACTTTACAATGTTGCTAATATTTTCTAGAATTGCCTTCATATTTGAATGATAGTCTCTTGAGATACCTTGGGGCAAAAAAATTATGAAAGTAAAATGAGAGTCATACATTTTAATGTAACTTGTACGAAATAACTTAAAATAAAATCCTATGATCTAGAAGCCATTTAAATCAACTTCTGCCTTTAACATGAGTAACTATTTTTAAAATTGAACTTGAGTTTTTGTCATATGAAAGTATCATTTAATGAAATAAAAGTCACAGATAGATAGCTAGGATAAAAAGAGTATTTTGATGTCTGATATCTCAAATAATTCAAAGAATATTACACCCATTTTATAGATAAAGAAATAAGTTTCAAAAAGGCTAAAACACAAATTGAGAAGCTCAGCCTTATTTAGTCCTAAAAATGTAATTGTACTTCCTGAAGCACAATTCCACCTTTATTTCAATTGCTTATTTGTTTATTAAAATAAATTCTCATCATATTAAAATAGCACTGATACTCTGTTTTGTCTTTGAAGTGTTTTCATTATACAGGTTGTATGCTGAAGTTGTACATCATGCTGGCCATATCTTTGGGTGAGGTGTGGTGGCTCACGCTTAGAATGCCAGGGCATTGGGAAGCTGAGGTGGGAGGATCCCTTGAGGCCAGGAGTTGAAGACCAGCCTGGGTAACATAGCAAGACCCTGTATCTACAAAATAAATAAATAAATACAGAAATGATTTGGGCTTGGTGGTGAGCACCTACAGACCCAGCTGCTTGGGAGGCTATGGTGGGAGGATTGAGTGTCGAAGTTCAAGGCTGCAATGAACCATGATCACACCACTGCACTCCAGCCTGGATGACAGAGTGAGACCCTGTATCTAAAATTAAACAAAAACAAATGCAAACTGATATTTAGACATTATCTATGTTCATTTAGAAATAGTCCAAAAATAATTTTAGTGCATTTTGGAAATGAAATTATATCAGACATCAAAAAAATGAATCGGTCCATTCTAACACATACCGTGTTAATAATATAATACACTTAATGTGTTTCTAGTAAGTCTTCCAAAAAGAGATAAAAGAAATATATGTATATCCAAACTGGTAGAAACAGCGAGGATCTAGAATCACATTATTCAATTCACATTCAGATTTTTTTTGAAGCACACTTAGCCATTTTTTTTTCAGGCTAATTGCCTTCATAAATCCTCTGCTACAGTGAAATTACATGCTTTGAACTCTTTTTTGTGTCTGCTCCTATGTATCTGCCTTCCTGAACAGATGCCACACCTCCCTCTTTTTGGCCTACCTAAATCCTGCCTATTTGGATACAAATAAAAAATTACTGCCCTAACTATGATGAATTTTGTCATAAGTTCTTTCTCCTCTGTAACACAGCAGCATTAAAAATCATGTCAGTACTTACCTGTATTTTGAATACCTAATGCATTTTAACATTACAAAATAATAGCTTGCATAAGTATAATTTTTAAAAACACATAAATGTAACCTTTATTTTTCTTTATATTTCAACTAAATCTAAAATCACTAAATAGTTCTCTAAATGTATATACACATTTCTAAGTTTCTCCCTATAGTCTTTATGTATTCTTTATATTTGTACAAATTTTCTAAATGTCACTGAATAAACGTTTTTTGTTTGTATTTACTGACATGTTCCCAGAGACTAAACAGTGCCAGGAATATATATCAGGCTCATATATATTTTTTGCATCTCTAGTTAGAGGCTTTATTTTGCCAAAAGGCAGAAAACAAAACTTTAGATAATTCTAAGAAAACCCAACAATTTAGGGTTTAAGCCTCATAAATTCAAAATTCCCAACAATTTTATACTTTGCTCCAGGTTGTTGAACCACCTAGCACTGTAACGAAAGTAGTGTCAGGAAAGGTTATCTATTTATTTATAATTCACTGATCATTTTCATATCATGATCACTCAACTGGCATCTGTCTAAATATTTAATCTGTCTCTTGGAGCTTCTGTGAGACAAACAACTACCTAATCTTATGTACCCAAGGTCTCTTTAAGTTTTCCAGACTTCTCATAGTCACTCAAATATCTCTGTACCCTTCAACTCTGAGGTTTATGAAGACTCTGCCTCTTGACACACCCTACCTAATCTGTGATCCTAAGAACTACGTATACTTTCTCTACTGAAATCTCTGACCCCTTATCTTGATTAATAATTCTGTCTCTGTCTTCAGCTTATCAATCATTTTCCTGTCTCTACTGTTTCCAATTTACCGTTTTGGAACCAGTTCCTAAGGAAAAAGTACCAAGATAAATAGCATCCATGTTAATATTCTAAGTCATACCTTTCTACATCTTGATGCCATTTGTACTCATAACTTGAACTAGTGGGAGCAGAAAGTGACATACTGACATGGATGTGAGGATCTGCTGAATCAATTTTAAAATTACCCTTAACCAACTTGTTTTCTCTTATTAGTGAATTACTATAGCCTCAATGTCATTATCTCAAGAAAAAGGCCCATTGTTATTTCTTATTAAAAGTTATAAATAGACAATAATAATTCATCTTTATATAATGGTTGTGAAGAAAAATAGACCAACAAAGAAACAAACAAAAAAGCAGAACTGATAACTCGTCCTGCAAACTTACCACAGATGATACAAGGAAATCCCATGCCCTTAGCTTTGGCTTCAACCCCTACAACACAACTCTTAAGCCTCCTTTATCTCTCTCAGAACTGGAATTTGTGCCCTTGTGCTAAACCCAGAGAAGTCTTATAATACTTTTATTGCAAAATGTCTCATGCTCTGTGTGTACCCATTCTATAATCCCTTTTTAGCAAACTAGTCTCCTGTTATAATAATAACACAATTTAAAATGCCTGCCATTTATTGTGTTCTTATTGTGTGTCAGAAACTATTTCAAGCGCTCTAATATACCATTGATTTGATTCTAACAGCAACCTTATAAAATCATCCTTATCATTTCCATTTTATACATGATAGACCCAGACATTGTGAAAATTATCTGTTCAATGTTGAGCCCGTGGTCATAGAGCTTTTATCTAAATCTATGTTTCTAGCTTTTAAGCCAAGCATCCTTCAATGAAAGTTCCTTATCCACTGACTTTTGGAGGTTCCTCTGCTTCATGAATCATTCTGTCCCATCAGTTCCATCATATTTGCTGGGCCCTGATTTTAAGGACACATCTTGTGAAATCCCAATAACGACCCATTGGTCCCTGCCTATCTGATTGCCACAGTGCATCTAATGTCTCAGTAGCAATCAGAATCTAAATAAATATTGTCTTACTTTCTCAGACATTGTATCCCACTACAGAGTCAATTTCACTAAACTCTCAGAAAATTTTACCAACTTCCATCTGCAATGGTTTCTTCCTGTGGTGACTTTGTATTGTTGCCAACTTAACTAAGTTGGAACTACGTTTCCCAGGATCCCTTTCCTCCTGTGGTTCTTGGACAGATTGTCTACATAAGTTTTGTTTTTTTTTTTTTTTGCATGAGTTTTGGAAGGAAGAGGTAAAACCATGTTTATTCTCTAAAGATAGATGTAGGGTCAAGTCATATGGCAACTCATATTCATTGTCTTGGACCTCATAACCTACCTTGTCAGCATGAAGCAACAGCAGATCAGCAACTCTTTCAACGATTTCTTCTTCAGCTTCTCTGATTCCTAGGTAATTGTGTATTAAGCAATGTTATAAAGATGCCTGCTTTCCCTGCAAGTCAACTTTACCACTAAAGTGGGAGACTTGACGGTACTGAGAGGTCAGCAGGGTAGCTAATACAAAAAAGCTCTACTTTGCCATGGCTCTCCCATGTTTCATATCTATCTTTCTTTCCAAGTACCTGCCATGGGACTGCAGCCCAGACTCCAGAAGCAGAAACAACAGCCCTATATGAAGTATTTAACCAATAACCACAATCATATAAGGTTAAATCCCTTATTAAATACCTCATTACATAGTGCACCTAGAAATTCTGCTTTTTTTCTCCCTTTTAATTTTTATTTTAAAATTGTGGGTACAATTCAGGGTTAGGTGTACAAATATTCACCGTGCAAGTACCCTTATTGATGAGGTATGCCCCCCCTTCCCCAGGCAGATATCAACTACTGTCAATCCCACCTCCCCACCCACGCACCATCCCTCCACAGTTTCCCGCCCCTTTCAATCCTTTTCTTACAGTAATATGGTAGTTGTTCAAGGTCCACTTATGAGTGAGAACATGTGATACTCAGATCTTTGTTTCTGTGAGAAATCATTCAGTATTATACACTCTAATTCCATCCAGGTTGCTGCAAAATTCATGGAAATTCTGCTTTAAAACTCTCCTCCTTTTTGACTTTTTCCTCATCAGTCTGCTGCTTCTCTCTTTGTGTGTATAAAAACAGTGGAAAGAGAATTTTTGATAGCTTGTACCTACCTTGTTTTATTAAGTTGGCCTAAAATATCTAAAAGGGATGTACACATTAATGTTCTAGACAGTAACAAAGGTTTTGATAAATATAACCAAGAAAGAACAGAAGAAGCTTTTAGTGTATGAGTAAAATATGGACTGTTAGAGAAAATCTTCCAAAAAAGCATCTATACTCAGGGAAGGGACAGTCTGGGGTATATTCACACATTTAATGGGCACTTGGAATTCATATACAACACAAATTTAGGAGCATGGATTCTCTATATTTTGCATAGTAAAGATAAAGCATAATTAAAATTAATAATAGTCCCTAGTAATAACAAAAGTGATTGCACATAAATAATAAAATAAAATTGTGTAGCATAATTTATCATATCATATATTCAGCTTGATGGCAAATAATGATAAGTAAATATTCACACCTGATGGGTGTTGTGTCTTATATTTCTTTTATTAAATTAGGAAGCCATAATTCCCTATGATTCAGCATAAACACTTGGTGGTTCTATTAGAGTTCTGGGTACTGTGATTAAGACATGAAAAGGAAAATACATGAATAGACACTTCTCAAAAGAAGACATACGAGCAGCTAAGACATACATGAAAAAATGTTGAGCCTCATTAATCATCAAAGAAATGCAAATTAAAACCACACTGAGATAACACCTAACCCCAGTCAGGACGGCCATCATCAACAACTCAAAAAACAACAGATACTGGAGAGGATGTCAGGAAAAGGAATACTTCTACATTGTTGGTAGGAGTATAAGCAGAATAACCTCTGTGGAAAATAGTGTGGCAATTCCTAAAAGATCTAGAAATTGACATTCATATGTCCCAGCAATTCCTCTTCTGGGAATCTACCCAGAGGAACTCAAATCATTTTATTAAAAAGATACCTGCTTATGTTTATTGCAGCATTATTCACAATAGCAAAAACATGGAACCAACAATTCTGTCCATCGAAATTGGACTGGATAAAAAAAAAAAAAGAAACATATGCAAGATAAATACTACACAACCAAAAGTAAGAAAAAAATTATGAACATCGCAGCAACTTGGATGGATTTAGAGTCTATCATGCTCAGTGATCTATCACAGAGACAAAGAACTGAGTACAAAGTGTTCTCACTCATAAGTAGACCTTGAACATTTATCATAATACTACAAGAAAGGAATTGGCAGTAGTGGGACACTGCCAGGGGAGAGAGGAGGAGCATATAGCATCAATAAGACCTGATCTCAAACCAGGTAAAGTAGGGACCAAAGGGAGACCCAAAGTTTCCCTGTACAATAACCACTTATCTACCTGATTCTGAATTGTATTTATCTTTAAAATAAATTTTAAAAAATTAAAAAAGAATGAAGGGCCTGAAAATAGCACAGTGGTTTAGTGATTTCTCACTGAAGAAAAGAGACTAATTCAATAAGCATATTGCAATTAAGGAGAATCGGGGCTACAAATTATTTGATTTTTTTGTTCTGTTGTATGTAATATAAATGTAATTTTTAAAAATGTGTAATAAAGATTCTGAAGAATAAATAAGGTAATTGTATGCTAAGAGTTAGCCATAATAACACATTTTTTTCTGTTTATAAATTTTATTATAGGTATAAAAAAACATATATGAATAGATTATAGTACAATCTTTAAAAATTTTTAAAAATTCAAGCGCTCGGTGGTAGCCTGTAATCCGCCTTTGGGAGCTGGGTGAGTGATTGCTGAGCCTGGTTGACCCTGGCGAAGACCTGATTCTATTTCATTAAATTTTTAAAAAAATTCAGAAAGGGTGGTAGCACATGCTGTAAATTTCGGCTACTCGGAAGGCGGAGGAGATTCGTCGTAACACAGGTTTTTGAAAAATAAATAAGGTAATCGGGAGCTAAGAGTTAGCCCAATCCATTTTTCTGGGTACAAAAAAAGTGATAGTACAATCTTTAAAAAAATCTTATAAAAAAATTCAGTATTGTTAAAATGTTTTTACAGGTTGGTCGGGAAGATGGCCACTGAGCCAGTTGGACACTGCGAGTCCCAGTGTGAGTGCACGAGTGTATTGAGAATTTTGTGTACGTGTAGGTGAGTGAGTGGGCATGTGAGCAGCTGACTGAGTGAGGACTAGGGAGATAGCAGCCAGGGTTCTCCTGGTGCAGCAGCTGGTGGCACAGTTGCTGGGTTTGGACCCTACAATTGCCAGGGTGCAGAGACTGAGCACCATTGTTTTTAAATTAAAAAAACCCCTTCCTAGGAAGAAAATGTTGGGGAAGACTAAGTGGAGGCTTGTGAGCAACTGGCCAGGACCCTGGTGCAACAGCTGGTGCTGTGGCTTCTCTGTTTGATCCCTGGCTCTTCCCAGGTTGCAGAAGCCAAGGACCATTTTTTTTAATGGACAAAGGTTTTCCTGTGAAGAAGCAGTGGGAAGAGACTACTGTCTGAAGCTCTGTCTCCCCTCTGCAGCAGGAGAGACTGCCAGCTTCTGGTTTTGCCTCACCACTTCAGCGCCTGGCCAGGCCCTGGCAGCAGGGACTATGGAGGGAGCCCAGAGACAGAGTCCCACTGAAGAGGACAAGAGAGGCACACTGCAACCATCTTGAAGGCAGGGCAAGAAAATGCTCTGACTTGCTCAACACGGAGCAAGACACCCCATCTCTGTGACTGGCAGATCAACTACTCAGGGGTTCATCAGACCCAGAGGGAATATCCTGAAAACACAAACTTCAGAGGAACCTGATGAGTGCTGAGTTCCAGGCGCCCACCCCCTACCCTGATCCAGCTGCGGGACAAAGGGTGACGCCAGAAAAGGACAAGGAAGGTGGTGGATCTGGGGTTGACACAAACCCCCTCCTCCCCAGCAATCCTCTGAACATAAGACTCACACAGCTGGGCCACAACTGAGAAGGACAAACCCAGGCAGAACCTGGACGTCAGTGGCAATAGGAGAACTCCATGCCAGGATAGGTCTGGCTGGGGCACCCCCCATGAGTACATACCTGGGGAAGAGACACTCTCACACCTCCCCACCAGAGGAGATGCTCCTGACCATAGGAGAGGAGAGTGGGAGGGGAAGACAGCAGCCCCACCTACCTCCACTTCCCCTCCTCCTTCCCCGCTCCTTCCTGCTCAGGACACTGGGGAGAGCATGAAAGAGGTGGAAACTCTGTAGGACAGACAAGATTAGAGTAACAATTACAGGGCCTACCACAAGAGGGCAGGTTTTTAAATTTTTTTTTTTTTGCCTGTTTGTTAGTTCATCTATTTTTAAAACATTTTTCCTGTGTATGAATGTGTATGTGAGGGTTTGTTCCACATCCCCCCAGTTTTATTTTTTTTCTTTTTTCTGTTTCTTTCTTTTTTTTGTTTGTTGTTTTCTGTTATGTGTGTATGTGAATGATTGAGTGTTCATCTTACAATTTTCTTGTTTTCGGTTTGTTTTTACTCTTTTGTTATTCTGTTTTTTAAAAATTTTTATTTATTATAGTTGTGTGTCAATATATGTGTGAGGATTCAATCTGAATTACTTTTTTCCCCTGGTCTTTCTGTTTTTTTCATCTCCATTCACTTTATGCTAGGCATATGTGTGTGTTCAGTTTTCTTGGTTTTTTGTTATTGTGGTGTTTGTTTTGTTATACTTTCTTGTTATTCCAGTTTGTTTTGGGGTGTGTGAGTATGTTTATGTATGTGTGTGCTTGTTTTTTGCTTTGATTTCTGCTTTGCATCATCATATAGAGTGAAGGTGAGGAGTGAGCCTCAGGGAACACATACCACAATCAGTGGACATTATAATTTGCAAGTAGTTTCTGAATCCTAGTGCCTCATCCTGACCTTATTTGACTTTCAAAAGCTACAAGAGATAGCAAAGCTTCCCACCCACAGTCCTATTTCAAAATAGAACAAATCCAGAGCCCAGATCAGGAAAGAATAAAGGACTGACCAAACATCAGAAGGGAAAGCCTCTCCCACTGACACTGAATAACAGAACTGAAGAGAAAAACAAGAGATCTGTCACAAATGAGGAAAAACCAAGGGAAGACCACAGGCAATCTTAAGTGTAACAAAGAGAAAACTGCTGAAAAATAAGACCTTGGAGCCGAAACAATGGAAGTCACTAATGACTGGCCCCAGAATATGAAAGGAATTAGGAAACGGATGGAAAGACTGAATAAGACACAAGAAAGACAAGATGCAACACTGAAAAAACTTGTAACAGAGATTTTGGCAGTAAAATTTCATCCAGGAAATAAATAACAAAATGACAAGCATGGAAAGCAGAATGAATCTAGCTGAAGAAAGAATCTCAGAACTTGAAGACCAGAACATGGAATTAACCTGATTTGTAAAAAAATAGAAAAAAGACTCAGAAAGAAAGAGCAAAGTCTATAAGAGAGGTGCGATTATATCAAGAGGCCAACCTGTGCCTGATTGGTATCCCAGAAGAAGAAAAGGAAATGAATAACACCTTGGAGCAAGTATTCCAGGAAGTAATCCAAGAAGACCTTCCCTATCTCACCAGAGGTGTGACAGCCAAACACAAGAGATACAGAGAACCCCCACAAGATATCAAATTAAAAGACCATCCACTAGGCACATAGTAATTTGCTTACACAAAGTAGACACAAAAGAAAAAATTGTAAAGGCAGCAAGAGAGAAAGGTCAGACTACCTACCAGGGAAAACCAATACGAATAGCAGCAGACCTATCAGCAGAAACATTATAAGCAAGAAGGGACAGAAGTTCAATATTCAAAGTCCTCAAAGATAAACAATTTCAACCAAGAATTTCCTACCCAGTCACACTCAGCTTCATCAGTGATGGAGAATTAAAATCCTTCCCAGACATCAAATCCCTAAGAGATTATGAGCTACAGAATCTTCTAGACACTTAAAAAGGTAATAATAACAGAAGAAAACAAAAAAGAATGATCACACACTTCCCAAGAGAATAGCAGAGCGTAGAATCAACAGAGAACACAGTGCTACAAGAAACTTGAAAACATACACACACATCAACCCCAAGGCCAAAAGAAACAAGCAAACAAAGAAAAAACTTTATTAGAACCTCATGACAGAGATAAACAATCACATTTAAATAATCAGCCTGAATGTGAATGGACAAAATGCACCACTGAAAAGACACAGAATGGCTCATTGGATAAGGAACCATAACCCAATTATTTGCTACACTCAGAAAACTCATCTCACCACAAGAGATGCACACAGACTCAAAGATAAAGGATGGAAAATGAGTTTATAGGCAAAGGGATCACTGAAGAAGGCAGGAGTCATGACAAAACAATCTTTAAAATTAAAAAGGATTTAAAAAAAGACACTACATAATAATAAAAGGTTCAATACATCAACAAGAAATATCCATCCTAAACTTATATGCACCCAACACAGGTGCACTACCATTTATAAAGCAACTACTAAGTGATCTAAAAAAACATATTGACTCTAACACTATTATAGCAAGGGACTTGAATGTGCCACAAACAGCCCTAGATAGATCATCAAGACAAAAAAAATCAACCAGAAGATCCAGAACCTAAACTTGACAGTAGACCAAATGGACTTAATGGATACTTACAGATTATTCCACCCAACAACCACAAAATATACATTACTACTTATCACAACATGGAATGTACTCCAAGATCAATCACATCACTGGTCATAAATCAAGCATAACCAAATTCCATAAGGTTGAAATGTTGCTATGCACATTCTCAGACCACACTGGTACAAAAATAAATACTAACACCAATAAAATTTCCCTAAAGTCGACAAAGACATGTACACTAAACAGCATGATGCTGAACAACTACTGGGTAAACACTGAAATCAAAGCAGAAATTTAAAGTGTCCTGGAAACAAATGAAAATGAAGAAACATCTTACCAAAACCTCAGGTATGTCATGAAATCAGTACTAAGAGAGGAACTTATATCTCTATGAGCACACATCAAGAAAATGGAAAGATCACAAGTTGAGAGCCTAAAAAATCACCTAAGGGAGCTGGAAAGATAAGACTACCAAAATCCCAACTTTAGCAGAAGAATCTAAATCACTAAATTAAGAGCCCAAATATGGGACATAGAAGACAAAAATGTCATGGAAAACATTAACAAAACAAAAAGGTGGTTTTTTGAAAGAATTAACAAGATAGATGGACCTCTAGCCATAATGACCAAGAAAAAGAGAGAAAAAGCCCAAATAAACACAATCAGAAATACAAAAGATCAGATCACAATGACCTCGAAAAAATACAAAAAGATTATCAGAGATTACTATGTACACCGATATGGAAACAAACTTAGATAACCTAAATGAAATGGAGCACTTTCTGACATCCTACACTCTCCCCAGGTTGATACAAGAAGACATTGAGACACTAAATAGAGGAATAACAACCCAGGTAATTGGCTCTGTCATATGAAAACTACCTACAAAAAAAAAAAAAATCCCTGGACTGGATGGTTTTCCAGCAGAATTCTACAAAATATACAAAGAGAAGCTGATACCAGTCCTATTAAAGTATTCCAGGCAATTGAGAAAAATGGAATTCTCCCCAAATCATTTTATGAAGCTAACATCACACTGATACCCAGGTTTAGATCAAACAAAAAAAGAGAGCTACAGGCCAATATCCCTGATGAATATAGATACAAAAATCCTCAACAGAATTCCAGCAAATTGGATCCCAAAACACATCTCAAAAATTGTGCATCATGACCAAGTAGGCTTCATTCCCAGGATGCAGGACTAATTCAACATTCGCAATACCATAAATGTAATTAAATACATCAGGAGATGTAAAAACAAGAACCACATGATTATATCATTAGATGCAGAAAAAGCTTTTGATAATATCCAGCATCCTTCTTGATAAAAACCCTCAAACACCAAGGTATAGAAGAAATATACCTCAAAATAGCAAGTGACATCTACAATAAACCCACAGCTAGCATATTGCTAAATGGACAGAAGCTGGAAACATTCCCCCTGAAAACTGGGACAAGACAAGGCTGCAACTCTCACCCCTCAGGTTCAACATTATGTTGGAAGTCCTAGCTAGGTCAATTAGACAAGAGAAGGAAATCAGGGGTATCCAAATAGGAAAAAAGGAAGTCAAGTTATCCCTCTTTGCTGATGATATGATACTATATCTTGAAAATCCAAGAGAATCTGTCAAAAACCTGCTTGCACTGATTAAGGACTTGGCAAAGTCTCAGGGTACAAAGTAAATGTTCAGAAGACTGTTGCATTCCTATATACCAACAACAAGCAGGCAGAGATCCAAATAAAAAGCACAGTCACATTCACAATACACACACACACACACACACACACACACACACACACACACACACACACACACACAAATGAAATACCTCAGCACCTTCCTAACCAGAAAAGTGAAAGACCTTTACAATGAGAACTACAAAACACTGCTCAAAGAAATCTAAGAAGACACAAACAAATGGAAAAATATTTCATGCTCATGGATAGGAAGAATCAACAGTGTTAAAATGTCCACCCCACCAAAGGCAATCTATAGATTCTACACAATACCTATTAAATTACAAACATCATTCTTCTCAGACCTGAAAATGACAATACAGAAATTCATATGGAAACATAAATGACCACGAATAATCAAAATAATCCTTAGCAAAAGAAACAAAGCAGGAGGTATCACACTTCCAGACTTCAAACTTTACTGTAAGTCTACAGTAATCAAAACAGCCTGATATTGGTACAAGAAAAGACATATCTACCAATGGAATAGGATAGAGATTCTGGAAGCAAAGTCTCAATTTCTCAACAAACTCATCTTTGACAAAACCTCCAACAACAACCACTGGGGAGAAGAGAACCTATTTAATAAACAGTGCTGGGAAAACTGACTGAACACATGCAGAAGATTGAACAGGATCCCTACCTATCACCATACACAAAAATTAACTCTAAATGGATCATAGACCTCAATGTAAAACCTCAAACTATAAGAATCTTAGAAAATGCAGGAGACACCCTTATGGAAATTGGAACTGGCAACCAATTCCTGATCAGAACCCTAAGTGCCCATACCATAAGAAATAAGAGACAAGTGGGACCTCTTTCAACTGACGAGTTTCTGCAAAGCAAAAGAAACTATCAAGAGAGCAGGGAGACAGTCCACAGAATGGGAAAAAATATTTACCAACTGTATATCTGACAAAGGTCTAGCATGTAGGATCTACAAGGAACTCAAATGTTCTGAAAGGAGAAAACCAAACAGCCCATTAAAAAATGGGCAAAAGACATGAATAGACACTTCTCAAAAGAAGACATATGGGTAGCCAACAGACACATGGAAAAGGGCTCAACTCACTAATCATCAGAGAAATGTAAATCAAAACCACACTGGGATGTCACCTAACCTCAGTAAGAATGGCCATCATTAGTAAAACAAACAACAACAGACGCAGGCATGGATGCAGAGAAAAGGAATGCTTTGACACTTCTGGTGGGAATGCAAACTAGTGCAACTTCTTTGGAAGACAGTGTGGCTATTTCTGAAAGAACTAGAAATTGACCTTCCATATCACCCCACAATTCCTCTATTGGGAATATACCCAGAGGAACTCAAATCATTCTACAGAAAAGATACCTGCACATGTATGTTTGTTGCAGCTCTATTCACAATAGCAAAAACGTGGAACCAACCACGCTGCCCATCGAAGCTGGACTGGATTGAAAAAGTGTTACATATACACAGTGGAATATTATGCAGCCATAAAGAAGAACAAACATATGGACTTTCTCAGCAACTTGAATAGATTTAGAGTCAATCATACTCAGTGTTCTATCACAGAAACAGAACAGTCTACCATATGTTCTCACTCATAAGCAGTTCTTGAAGCATTATCAAAATAGTATAAGAAAGGAACTGGCAGTAGTGGGAAACTGCCTGGGCATGGGGGGTGGGATTGGCAGTTGAGGGAAACTACTGGGGAGGGATGGGCACACCTCATCAATGAAGGTAACTGCATAACCCACATCTTTAAAATAAAAAAAAATTAAAAATGTTTTAACAAGGCATGTTTAGCTGACATAATTACAGTATGTATTTATGGGGTACGGTGAGATATCAGCATATACATACATTGTGTAATGATTAAATCAGAGTATTTTGCATTTCCAGCATCTCAAATATTCATTGCTATTTTAGGTGAGGACATTCAAAATCCTCTCTTCTACCTATTTTGAAATAGAGCATACATTTATTTGAACCAGAATCACCCTCTGTGCAACAGTACGCTGTAATTAATCCTCTTTTCTAACTGTAACCCCAACTCTGTCAACAAATTTCTCTACATCCCCCATCACTCTCCTTTCCCAGCCTCTGTAATTCACTATTTTACTCTCTACTTCTATAAGATTAACTTATTTTTCTGGTTTCATGTATGAGTAATATCATGTAGTGTTTGTTTTTCTGTGTCTGGCTCACTTCACTTAACATAATGTCATCCAGATTTATCCATATTGCCACAAATGATAGAATTTTATTGTTTTTAATGGTTGAATAGAATTTTATTTTGTGTGTGTGTATATATATATATATTGTGTATTCACTCATCCATGATGAATACTTGGGTTGATTTCGTATCTTCACTCTTGTGAACTGTGTTGCAGTAAGCATGGAGGTACACGTATCTCTTAAAAATATACTGTTTATTTATTTTGGACATATACCCAATAGCGAGATTGCTGAATCATATGGTTGTCATTTTTTAAAAAATTTTTATTTTTGAGGAAACTCCATACTATTCTCCATAGTGGCTGTACTATTTTTCACTCCCACCAACAATATGTGTGTTCCCATTTTTTACATCCTTGCCATCATTTGTTTCTTTTTTTAAATAATAATAATAAGACAAAGTCTAATAGTTTTCTTCTGAAGAAGTTAGTCCAAGCTCTTTACAATCCCAAATACACTTCTAGAACTACATGTATGTGAGTTGCAATCATAAACAAAATTGTTAATATATATTTTCCTCTCACAAATTATATGAAAATCTTCTTCCTTCAAAGTCTAAACTTTACATCTCTTCACATAGCGCCTTGAAAAGATATAATCAGTGTCTGTGAGTCAATAATATTCACTATTTTCAGAGCTTTCATTTGTACTGAACAAAGTCACAGGTATATTGTTCGCCATCAGTTTTCAGGAAACAAGGTGTTGTGCAGAATTGAATTCATATGCAAATACATTTTGCAAAGGACATCATGCTTTATAACTTACATCTAAGAGTGATCCACATTGCTTACAACTGCATTCTGATCTTGATGAATTTTGCCAGTCTATACCTCAGCTCATAAATTAGTTAATAATTTAACAAAACAACACAAATTACATTGTACCCTGTTTTCCAGTATTATAGACAGCAATTATGTTTTTAAGGTTTTTCTACCACATGTGCAAATATGCAATTAATTAAAATATTAATTCATTTTCTTCTTAACTGTAATTTAATTCAACTGTCTAAAACTGAATATATTTCATGCCATTTTAAATTGAAACTCTTTTTTATTTTTCAAATTGAATGCTACTCATACTTTGAAATATAGAGCAATAATATCTGATAGATATATTTTGCTAATAGACAGATTCTTGCTTTTTTTCTAAGAACATTGGTCATAAATTTTGGCTTAATTAGCTTCTCAGTAATATGGAAAATGGATCTGTTCATGCCTTAAATGAATTTTTAAAATAAAAATTACCCTTAAAATTTACTTAAATTTTGCCAACACTCACCCCAATAGAGGAGTGAGATTATTAAGGAATAAAATGGAACCTTTTTAAAAGATAGACCTCATTTTTCACACGTAGTAGAAAAAGCTCATGATTTGCCAGAAGTCACATATAGAAAATGACCAAATTTTAATGGCTTTTCAAAGCATATAAAGAAATTATATTTGACAATAGGGTGAATAACTATCGGCTTCCAGACCAATTGAGTCTAATAATTAGATATTCCATTTTCACTGTTTCTTTTTCAATTACTTGTGGGAAATTGTCGCCCATATAGTCATTGTACCAGTATTGGGAGACAATTCCCCATGGTTCTCTCAAATTTCTGCATGCTTTCTAAACAAAGGCATTCGATTTTTGTTCTGGACTTAGAACAGAGGCATGTTACCTCATCTGTTAAAGCTGCTGTATAACAAAATGCCATAGACTGGATAGTGTATAAACAACATAAATTTATTGCTCACAGTTTTTGATGCTGGGAAGTTCAAGCTCAAGACACTAGCAGATTTAGTGTCTAATGAGGACCCCGTTCCTCCTAGAAAGGCATCTTGTTGTGTTTTCACATGGCAGAAGGGACGAATGAGTTCCCTTTGGCCACTTTCATAACCGCACTAATCCCATTCATAAGAGTTTCACCCTCATGACTTAATCACCTCCTAAAGGTCTCAAATCTTAATTTTGCAAGGGGAATTAAATTTTAACACATAAATTTGGGGGATACAGATATTTAAACCATAGTAATTACCTTTTCATGTATGTTCAAATAACATCTTAATTCTTGCTGACATTTGACCACCTTATTTTTTTCAACATCACATCTTCTGAGGATGAACTGCTAAATATGATTTCCATATTCACGTGCCTAAGCTGGTTAGATGGAACTCTGTAGCCTGCCAAGTACTATTTCCATATGACCTTTTCACAATTTAGTTTGAACTTCTTCATAGCATGGTCATTTCAAGATAGTCTCAAACAGTCACAATAGTGAGACTTCTTACTTGACTCTTTTCTCATCCTGTCCACCCTAAGCAAACATTCAAAGAGACCAGCATGAAAACTGTAAGACTCTAATGACATAACCATGGAAACCCCCTAAACTTGGAAGTCCACACCCTTCTATATGTCAAGCAAGTGACGAGGGAACATATAAGAAAGAGAATTTCTATCTTTTAATGAGAGCAAAAGCAAATAATTTTTAGCAATCTTTATTCTACTATCCATATACATACACCCCTGAAAGTTGAAAAAGAATGACCTCAGCAGTATTAAAATGTGTGTGATTTAGATTTAGTATAACAAAGCTTTCATACAAATGTTTTAACATTTACTCGTTTATTTTCATACTACCTATTCTGGCTTCCCTCAATAAAGTTTAGACCTAAAGTCAACTGAAATCTCCAATGTAATTTCTATATAAGTAAATTGATATTATAAAATTGCCTGTGCTATCTTTAACATTTTCCCACAGGGAGCTCCAGGAAATAGAATTTCTGTATTTCCTATGCAAAGTTTCAATGTCATAATCCACATTGGTACCAATAAAAACCAACCATAGTGGAAATACACTTGGGAAAGAAAATGATAAAAGTAATAAAAATGCAAACTTTAAGTTATCTTGCTGACTTTAGAACTTTAGCAAAGCAAGATAAAGCCAAAGGAAAAAATCTTAAACCTTCATTTTTATGGAAAGTAAAGAAAGACATTTTAAAAAATTGATGAGAAATAAGAACTAAAAACCTAAATTTAATTAGAGATGCAGTGCTATACATTGGAAACGTTTAAGAAAAATAGCAAATGAAAGATTTTTATTGGAAACAACAAAGCTTACAAAGAGCAAAGTAAGAATAAAAATATAAAATTGCCTAAATAAGCAAAAATATAAATTTATTTAGAAAGAAAAACAGAGAAATAGCCCTAGACTAATTTATAACCTGTGGAGTCTAGTCTTTTTTTTTTTTAATTGATGTTTTTTATTATGATATTGTGGGGTACAGTTAAGGGTTAGGTATACAAATATGCTTCATTCAGGCACCCTTGTTGATAAGAGGTGTCTCCCCATCCCCAGACAGATATTTACTACTGTTAATCCCATCTCCCTTCCCTCCCCCCTCATAGTTTCCCACCACTGTCAGTCATTTTCTTATTATTACGTTGGATGTTCAAGGTCCACTATATGAGTGAGAACATGTGATACTCAGATCTTTGTTTCTGTGAGAGATCACTCAGTATTATAGACTCTAGTTCCATCCAGGTTGCTGCGAAATTCATGATTTTGTTCTTTTTTATGGCTGTGTAGTATTCCATTGTGTATATGTACCACATTTTTTAATCCAGTCCTCTTTTGATGGACAGCATGGTTGCTTCCAGGTTTTTGCTATTGTGAACAATGATGCGATAAACATATGTGTGCAGGTACCTTTTTTATAGAGTAATTTGAGTTCTTCAGGGTATATTTCCAGTAGGGGGATTGCGGGGTCATATGGGAGGTCAATATTTAGAGGTTTTAGGAATTGCCATACTGTTTTCCACAGAGGTTGCACTAGTTTGCATTCCCACCAACAGTGTAGAAGTGTTCCCTTTTCGCCACACCCTCTCCAGCAACTGTTATTTTTTGAATTGTTGATAATTGCCATTCTGACTGGAGTTAGGTGGTATCTCAGTGTGGTTTTGATTTGCATCTCCCTGATGATTAGTGAGATTGAATATTTTTTCATGTGTATGTTGGCTACTCGAATGTCTTCCTTTGAGAAGTGTCTGTTTATAACTTTTGCCCATTTTATAATGGGTTTTTTTTTGTTTTTTTCTTTTCAGCATGTTTGAGTTCCTTGTAGATCCAAGATGTTAAGCCTTTGTCAGACCTGGAGTTGGCAAATACTTTGTCCCAGTGTGTAGACTGTCTCCCTTCTCTCTTGATGGTTTCTTTGGCTTTGCAGAAGCTTGTCAGTATAATGAGATCCCACTTGTCTATCTTATCTCTTATGGCCTGTGGGTTTCGGGTTTTGTTCAGGAATTAGATGCCAGTTCCAATTTCCATGAGGGTATGTCCTTCATTTTCTAAGGTTCTTATGGTTTGAGATTTTACATTTAGGTCTCTGATCCATTTGGAGTTAATTTTTGTGTATGGGGTAGATAGGGGTCCTGTTTCAATCTTCTGCATGTGGTCAGCCAGTTTTCCCAGCACCATTTACTGAATAGGTTCTCCTCTCCCCAGTGGTAGGTGGTGGAGGCTTTGTCAAAGATGAGTTGGTTGAAAAATTGAGGTTTTGCTTCTGGAATCTCAATTATATTCCATTGGTCTATATGCCTGTTCCTGTACCAATACGAAGCTGTTTTGATGATTGTAGCTTTATAGTAAAGCTTGAAGTCTGGTAATGTGATACCATCTGCTTTGGTTTTTTTGCTGAGGATTGTTCTGGCTATTCTTGGTTGTTTGTGTTTCCATATAAATTCCTGTGTTGTTTTCTCTAGGTCTGAGAAGAATGTTGCTGGTAATTTGGTAGGTGCTGCATTGAATCTGTAGATTTCCAGGCTTGGTGGCTCAGCCTGTAATCCCGCGCCTTTGGGAGGTTGAGGTGAGTTGATTGTCTGAGCCCGCGGGTTCGAGACCCACCTGGGCAGCGAGACCTCATCTCTACAATAAATCAAAAAGTCAGCCGGGCATGGTAGCGCATGCCTGTAATTCCGGCTAATCGGAAGGCTGAGGTGGAAGGATCACTGGAGTCCAGCAGATCGAGGCTGTGGTGGCCAGGAGCGGCCACTGCACTCCAGTCTGGGTGACCGAGTGAGACTCCAACTCAAAAAAAACCAAAAAAACCTGTAGATTGCCTTAGGTAAGATGGACATCTTCACAATGTTGATTCTTCCAATCCATGAGCATGGGATATTTTTCCACTTGTTTGTGTCATCTTTGATTTCTTTGAGCAGTGTTTTGTACTTTTCATTGTAAAGATCTTTCACATTTCTGGTTAGGAAGATACCAAGGTATTTCATTTTTTTGTGGCTATTGTGAATGGAATTGTGATTTTTATTTGGGTTTCTGTTTGTTTATTATTGGTGTAAAGAAATGCGATGTCTTTTGCACATTTATTGTGTATCCTGAGACTGCCAAAGTCCTTTATCAGTGAAAGGAGGTTTTTGACAGATTCTCTTGGGTTTTCAAGGTACATGATCATGTCATATGCAAAGAGAGATAGCTTGACTTCCTCTTTTCCTATTAGAATATCCCTGATTGCCTTCTCTTTTCTGATTGCTCCAGCCAGGACTTCCAATTCTATATTGAACAGGAGGGGTGAGAGTGGGCATCCTTGTCTTGTTCCAGTTTTCAGGGGAAATGGTTCCAGTTTTTGTCCATTTAGGAGTATGCTGGCTGTGGTTTTCTCATAGATGGCTTTTACTATTTTGAGGTATGTTCCACATATGCCTAGCTGTTTGAGTGTTTTTATCAAGAAGTGGTGCTGGATTTTATCAAAAGCTTTTTCTGCATCTAATGATATAATCATGTGGTTTTTGTTTTGACATCTGTTGATGTATTTAATTACATTTATGGTTTTATGAGTGTTGATCCAGACTTGCATCCCAGGGATGAAGCCCATTTGGTCATGATGGATGACTTTTGAGATGTGTTGTCGGATCCGGTTTGCTAGGATCTTGTTGAGAATTTTAGCATCTGTGTTCATCAGAGATATTGGCCTGTAGTTCTCTTTCTTTGTTGGGTCTTTACCTGTCTTGGGTATCAATGTGATGTTAGCTTCATAGAATGATTTGGGGAGAGTTTCATCTTTCTCAATCGCCTGGAATACCTTCAGTAGGATTGGTATAAGCTCCTCCTTAAATGTCTTGTAGAATTCTGCTGGAATGCCATCTAGTACAGGGCTTTTTTTGTAGGTAGTTTTCTTATTACATAGTCAATTTCCTTGATTGTTATTGGTCTATTTAGGGTCTTGATTTCTTCTTGTTTTAACCTAGGCAGGTTGTGTGATGACAGAAAGTCCTCCATTTCTGAAAGGTTTTCAAGTTTGTTTCCATACAAGTGTACATAGTAGTCTGTAATGATCTTTTGTATTTCTTCAGGATCAGATGTGACTTCAACTTTTGTGTTTCTGATTGTATTTATTTGGGCTTTCTCTCTTTTTCTTGTTCAGTCTAGCTAGAGGACCATCGATCTTGTTTATCCTTTCGAAGAACCAGCTTTTTGTTTCATTGATTTTTTGTATTATCTTTTTGTCTTCTACGTTCTGGATTTGGGCTTTTATTTTGGTGATCTGGATTCTTCTGCTGGAATTAGGGTTTTCGTGGTCTTGCTTTTCCAGCTTTTTTAGGTGGCTTCTTAGGCTATTAATTTGTGATCCTTCCATTTTCTTCATGTGCACTTGTAGGGATATAAATTCCCCTCTTACTACAGCTTTTATAGTGTCCCAGAGATTTTGGTAAGATGTTTCTTCATTTTCATTTGTTTCCATGTATCTTTTAATCTCTGTTTTGATTTCATCATTGACCCAGGATTTGTTTAGCATAATGCTTAGTGTCCATGTCTTTGTGGGTTTTGTGGGGACCTTGTTGGTGTTAATGATTATTTTTATTCCACTGTGGTCCGAGAAGGTGCATGGTAAAGTTTCAGTCCTTTTAAATTTGCTTATGCTTGATTTATGGCCAAGTATGTGGTCAAGATTAGAGTACATTCCATGTGGTGATGAGTAGAATGTGTATTCTGTGGTCTTTGGATGGAGAGTTCTGTAAGTATCAATTAAGTCCATTAGATAAAGAGTCACACTGAGGTTTCGGATCTCATTGCTGATTTTTTGTCCTGATGATCTGTCTAGGGTTGTGAGTGTGGTATTAAAGTCCCCAGCTATGATGGTATTGGAGTCGATATCTTTTTTTAGTTTACCTAAGAGCTGCTTTATAAAAGTTGGTGCTCCTATGTTTGGTGCATATATGTTTAGGATGGATCTTTCTTGTTGATTGGTTGAACCTTTATCATTATGTAGTGGCCTTCTGTATCTTTTTTAATTTTTGATAACTTAAAGGGTATTTTGTCTGAGATTAAGATCACAACTCTGCCTTTCTTTTGTGTTCCATTCACCTGAAAATTTATTTCCCATCGTCTTACTTTGAGTCTGTGAGTGTCCTTTCTAGTGAGGTGAGTCTCTTGAAGGCAATAGATTGTTGCCTGGTGATATTTTATCTATTTTGCCATTCTATGTCTTTTCAGTGGTGCATTTAGTCCATTCACATTCAAACTAATTATTGCAATGTGAGAGTTGATCCCTATCATAATGTTCTTACAGAGTTGTTTTTCTCCCATTTTTGTGTGTTGTCTTTCTATTGGTTTTAGAGTTGGATTCTGTGTGTTTTTAATCTTTTGCCTGTACTCCTGTGAAGAACCTTGTTGTTCTTTTTTCCTTTTCTTCTGTGTTCAATACTTTCTTAAGTGTTTCTTGTAGAGGTGGTCTTGTGGCAACACAGGTTCTTAGGGATTGGATATCTGGGAAAGATTTAAATTCTCCCTCACTGATGAAGCTTAGCTTGGCTGGGTAGGTTATTCTCAGTTGAAATTGTTTATCTTTTAGAACTTTGAAGATAGGGCTCCAAGGTCTACTAGCCTGGAGGGTTTCTGTAGATACATCTGCTGCTATTCTAATTGGTCTTCCATGGTAGGTAGTCTGACCTTTTTCTCTTGCAGCCTTTAGGATTTTTTCTTTTATATCTACTTTGTTTAGATGACATATTATATGTCTGTGAGTTGGTCTTCTCATTTGTTGTCTTGCAGGGGTTCTCTGAATCTCTTGTGTTTGAATTTTTTCATCCTTGATGAGATGTGGGAAGTTTTCTTGAATGATTTCATGAAATGTTTATTCCAGTGTGGCCTCTGTTTCTCTCTCTGCCTCAGAAAGGCCAATTACTCTTAGGTTTGGTCTCTTGAAGTGATCATTTATCCCTTGAAGGTTTTGTTCTGTCTTTTTGAGCTTCTTTTCTGTGCTTTGTATAGTTTGGGTTAGTTCTGTGTTTTGGTCTTTGAGTGCTGAGATTCTTTCTTCTGCTTGGCTAATTCTTCTTTCCATGCTTATTAGTTTGTTATTTATTTCCATCACAGTATTCTTTACTGCTGTTATCTCTGACATCAGCTCCTTCCTATTTTCCTCTTGTCTCTCCTCAATTTTTTTTAATTCTCTCTATTAATGTCTTGATGTTTGGGTTTGTTGCATGTGACCAGTCATTCTGGGGGCTCTTCATTGTTTGTGTTCCAGAATCTGTTTTCTCAGTGTCTGATCTCCCAGGGGTCTGTGTGTGACCTTTATTCTTCTTTTGGTTTTTCTTCATTTGTGTGGGTTTTTTTCCCCCTCCCTACTTTTTCCTTCCCTCCACATCACTGTCTTCTTTAATTCTGTTATTCAGGGGTGGAGGGGTTGCTTTTACTTCAGTCTGTTCAATCTCCTATTCTTTATGTATGCTTTCTTACTTTGTTCAATTCTGGAGTTGCACTGTAGGTTGGGGGTTGTCCTTTTTACAGTTTTGAGATTTACTTAACAGGAGAGCTGTTATTCAAAGTCTATCTGCAGGTCCTGGTATTCGCCGACGGGTGTATGGATAATCTGAAACCCACTTCCCACTGCCTTGTAATCTGTCTATGCAGTTGGTCTGTAGGTTTACTCCCTGAAATAAAATGTGGTTAGCAGAGGGAAGAGAATGGAGCAGACAGCGGGGGAAGAGGGGGGTGGAGAGATAGAGGAGTAAGGGGGGAAACAAACGAGTGTGCCAACAAATGGAGAGAGAGACCTATACTGAAACAGATAAAAACAATAGACCCCAGCTACAGACTAACCAACTCCCATACAAAAAAAATAAAACATACAGTGATGCTAACATACAAGCTAACCAACCACCTTATTGGTGTGCTATTCCTCTATACAAAGATATGGTTTACAGAGAGGAGAAAAGAGAAGGAAAGGAAGAGGAAAAGAAAAAGAAAAAAGAAAAAGAACAAAACAGTAGGAATAGAATTATGTCATTAAACTAACAGAACCAATTGAGCATACTCTGAGACTTTTCATTTAAGTCCAATGTCCTTTCAACTCTGATTTCTAGCTGTCTTTTCAAGCTGGTAAATTAGTTCACAGTTAGGGTCAGTTGCCCCTGGCCTGCTGTGAAGGACAGTTCAGATCACCCTCAGTTCACCACTCAAGTCTGGCCTGTGTCTCTTTTTCAAGCTTGTTTCTCCCGTTTCAGTGTTATTACCTTGAATCGCCAGCAGGTGGTGCTATCTCAGCTGCTCGCCCCAGAGGGAGTGGGGCCGGACAGGACCCGGCGGATGGAAGCCTGCCTCAGGGACACGGGAGGAGACCCACGGCCGGCAGGATGTCACGGTGGCAGCAGAGGTGGCAGCGATCCCAGCAGATCTTTCCTGCAGGGGCTTCAAGGACTGAAGTCGTGGATCACTTCAGGCACAGGTGGCGCAATGCGCTATGGCTGCCACGGAGGCCACGGTGGCACGGCGGCTGCTGTGTCTGCGGCTGTAGTGGCTGTCCAGACCGCTGGAAGTCTCCAGCAGTGGTGATGGCTGAACTCCATGTGAAAAGCAGGCTGTCAACGTTGGGATCCACCACCCCTGGGGAGAGAGCCAGAGACCCTCTGCATTCTCCTTTGCAGAGGGTTTCATAGATCAGGCTGCCCCTTTGCCATCTTGCCGGAAGTCCCCAGAGTCTAGTCTTAATACCAATTTAATTTACTGTCAAATAAACATAGACAAGTCAAATCTCTTGATTCTTTTTATTAGTTACATTAAATTAAATTAGATATAGAATTATATAGATTTATTTTTTTGCCTTTTTTAGACTTAGTATGTTTTGTTCTTTTTCCCATACAATGCATGATATATACATTGCATATAGATGTATGTATGCATTTGTAATCTTTGCAATATATAATGTAAATATAAATGAACACTTGTATAACATGTGCATATACACATGTATACATACATAAATGTGTGCATGCATGCACAAATCCATAAGTATATACATATATAACATCCAATAAGATATATAATAGATATATATGATACATAATAGTTTGATTAGCTTATAATTGCAAAATAATACGTATATATTAAAAAATGACAAAGATTACAAATGGACATATGCTGAAAAGTTAATCTTTCTTCTACCCCAAGTGTCTGGTTCCAACATCCAGAGTAGGCTAGGGATAATAGTTTTTGTTTGTTTTTGTTTGTTTTTTTTTGAGTTGGATTCTCACTCTGTTGCCCAGGCTGGAGTGCAATGGCATGTTCACAGCCACCACAGCCTTGATCTGCTGGACTTAGGCAATCCCTCTGCTTCAGCCTTCTAAATAGCTGGAACTATAGATGTACACCACCACTCCTGGCTAATTTTTGTGATTTATTGTAGAGACGAGGTCTCACCAACTTGCCCAGGCTGGTCTCAAACCCCCGGGCTCAGGCAAACCTCTCACCTCGGCCTCCTAAAGTGTTGGCATTACAGACTGAGCCACTGCGCCCCGCCAGGATAATAGTTTCTTATCTGTCCTCTCAGAAAGCTTCTATTTGCACACATTAATATTCACACCCACAAGTACACACAAACTCATATGTATATTTATTCCATATCATCACAAATAGGTTTACTATAATCTTTTCATAGACTGTTTTCATATTTTAACTTATGTTTTCCTATAATAGTATTCTTGTATACATATACGTACTACTTGCATGCATGTTTTGAAACATCAGGATTATTTCTTAGAATGGGAACTGGTGAATGAAAGGGTATATATTGAGAAATTTGAAAGATATTTCTAAATTGGCTTCTGAAAAAGTTCTAATCACTACTGCCACCAGTCATATGAGAAAGATCATTTCTCCCAAGATTCTGACAGCAGTTTGAATGATCAAATTCTTATTTTTATTTATGTACTTATTAGACAGGATCTCACTCTGTCACAGAGGTTGGAGAGATGTGGCACAATCCTAGCTCAATGCAGCCTTCACCTCCTGGGCTCAAGTGATCCTCCCACTTCAGCCTCCTGAGTAGCTTGAACTATAGGCATGTGCCACCATGTTGGCCTACTTTTTGGATTTTTAAATTTTATTTGTTTATTTATTTTGTAGTGCTGAGGTCTCACTATGTTGCCCAGGCTGGTCTTAAACTGCTAGACTCAAGTGACTCTCCCAATCCAGTCTTCTAAACCACTAGGATGACGGGCATGAACTACCACACCCAGACCCTCAAACTTTTAAATTTAAAAAAAAAATTATTTTTTAGGTAAAATAATCACATGTGAGTTTTTTGTATATTTACAAGTGTTCATCAGCCACTTATATTTATTTTTATGACATGCCTATCTAACCTTTCTGACTAATTTTCTATTGAATTACTTAACTATTTTTAACTTAATTGTAAGAGTACTTCAAATATTTATACTTGTGCCAAATGTGATTTTTTTCATTTAAGTTTTCTTTTGATTATTTGAATATTTTAAAATTTGTTGTTGACGTGGTTTAACGATTGTTATTCACAACTTCATCTTCTTTTCTATTTGGGGATTCCCAATATGTATCATGGTATGCGTTCACTGTTTGATCATTATAACTTCTTATAGTTACATGTTTAAAAATTATGAAACTATGACTTAACCATTTTTAAACTTAAAGGTAGATCTATAAAGTAAGTAATTCTTTCTAAAGTCACAGAAAAAAAATGCAATTCACGAAAATCCAGAAAACAAACAAAATTCATTCTAAAGTTCTTGAGTGGCAAGTGGTAAATATGTGTGAACACTTTACATCTTGTCTTAGCTCTGAATCTTGTCCTTTGGTTCATTTTACTGGCTTTAACACAAGAGTTATGTTTGCTCCGAACTGCATACGGTTACCTATGGCTTAGAAACTGATTTATTGATTTCAGTCAGTAAATCAGTATTTATATGACTGACTTGATTATGTGTCCAGCAGTGTTCTAGGTATGCAAATGGTGAAAAGAAAAACATAAAACTTAGCTGTTTTGTATTTAAGGCATCTCCATACTAGTTTGGGAACTAAATTACACACATTAAATAACTGTACAATAATAAGCAGGTGTCCTTGAGTCCAATTATAAATTTTAAATGAAGGAAGAATCCTAGAAAAGTAAATACAGATGAAAATAATATCTTAAAGTTGGAGCAGCACATTAAATTACTTGTATGATACAGACAGGATTAAGCTCAAAGTTTGACAATAGAGGTAATTAAGCAAAAGGAATTAGAAAAAAACTTGGAGACTAATCTTACTGGACTAGAGATCTTCTGCTGAAAATAATGAGAATTAAGATGGAAGTTAGCAGAGTCCTAATTTGTACAGAAGGCCAAGAAAGAAACAGGTTTATAAGACATACTATGATAAAATAGAAATAGTGTATTAGAAGATTAGGCTTACCATTTAATGTGATAGAAACTGCAGAGGGCGCTAGAAGCAAGGAAACCTGTTGTTGCAGTGACATCTGTGCCTTAGATGGCAAAAGTCTCATTTAAATCAATCAATAGTGGAAGTGGGGTAAGATAATAAATCCTAAAGTAATTTAGAAAGATTTATGAATGAGTCAAAGGCTAAAGCCTAGCAGCAGGCTTAATCTGTATCTATTGAGAAAAATGTCAATTGAAAAAATAATGCAATTTTAGGAAACAAAGATGTATTTATGTGTTATGTTATGAAAAAATATTGCTTTTTTCAATAAATTTCTACTTTTGACATAAATAATAGCATTTTTAAATTGTTTTATGGTGGTTAGAATATGGCTTATCCCATTAAGTAAAATTTGTATTTTAATAGAATAGTGGGCAAACCCTCATTCACAGTCTCTCTAGGTTTAAAACAATTCTACTGCAAACAGTTTTAGATTATTGGAAAGCAGCAAAACACACCTCTTACATTCTGGTACCAAAGTTTTTGGTTTTTTTTTTTTTTTGGTTTTTTTTGAGTTGAAGTCTCATTCCGTCACCCAGACTGGAGTGCAGTGGCTGCTCCCGGCCACCACAGCCTCGACCTGTGGGGATCCGGTGATCCTTCCGCCTCAGCCTTCCAAGTGGCTGGAACTACAGGCGCGCTACCACTCCCGGCTAGTTTTTGATTTATTGTAAAGATGAGGTCTCGCCAAGTTGCCCAGGCGGGTCTCAAACCTACGGGCTCAGGCAATCCACTCACCTCGGCCTCCCAAAGCGCAGGATTACAGGCTGAGGCATGGAGCCTGGCCACCAAAGTATTTTTAGATAACTTCTTCACCTAAATTAAGTGAGAAAAATCTCCTGATAAATCTTTATGTCTTCCCTTATGTCATAAATATTTTCTAAGTGCCTCAATATTTTTTTCTCTGAAAAAAATTGTTTTCAAATGTTATTTTATGGAAAAGTATGCTTATTTGCCAACGGTCTTGATATTCACCTTAAAAGTTAGGACTATTCTTATAATACCTATATTTTCTATATATCAATATAAAATGTTCTACATGCATGTATTGCTAGGCATGACGTGGGTATAAAGAAACAAAAGTTAAAGTACTAATTTTAAGAACCCATTAAATATTCAACTGCTTTATCCTATTATTATAATAGGACTTCAAAATCACCTTAACTGCCCATTTTGATATGCTTTCTTTTTTTTTTTTTTTGAGTTGGAGTCTCACTCTGTTGCCCAGACTGGAGTGCAGTGGCCGCTTCCGGCCACCGCAGCCTCGACCTGCTGGGCTCCTGCAATCCTTCCGCCTCCGCCTTCCGAGTAGCCGGAATTACAGGCATGCGCTACCATGCCCGGCTGATTTTTTTTTATTTATTGTAGAGATGAGGTCTCGCTGCCCAGGCGGGTCTCGAACCCGCGGGCTCAGGCAATCCACTCACCTCAGCCTCCCAAAGGCGCGGGATTACAGGCTGAGCCACCGAGCCCGGCTTGATATGCTTTCTTAATTGGTGAAAACATTCATTCTTACAGCTGAATGATATTGATAGACCACTTTCTGCCTAAAGCTTAAAGAAAAGGAAGTTTATTTATTCTGATTTCATAACTAAACCAGAATAATTTGCTTTTGATCTCCTGATTTATCTCAAATGCCTTGAACAAGCTTAGACACATAGTAGATGAGCAGTATATATATCTATATACAATACGTATATTTTGTCAACAGTTTTAGGATGACTAATCATCTCACTTTGGGAATGAAGGGGTTTCTGAGACACGGGATTTTCAGTTTTAAAACCTAGTTATCAATCAAAGAGACTGGTATACACTGTAATTATGGGTGTTTGTTCTATATAATCTGCTTAAATGCTGCAGATCTGAATTAAATATTTTCTTCCACTTGAAGTTATTTAACGACAAAACAGGAAGAGTTAGGGTGACCGCATAATTTATCATCCAAACCTGGACACTTTTGAGTATTAAAAGAAACATGATGACTGGTTAAATAAGGACAAGAGGTGCAGAAAAGATAAACTAGGATACACAAGGACCTCTGCCAGGATGACCCTTTGATATCCTAAGTTATGATTTTATATTTTAAAAAACGACAAAACAAAACTTATATCTTTTTCATTTCAATAAAATAAAAATTTTACCTCGAACTAAAAACCTCTACATGAATCTTTGCATCTGTTATTTTTTCTCTTCCTTGCTCACTCTCTCCAAGCCACAGTCGACTCCTTCTTCCTTCAACATGATACATACGCTCCTACAATGAGAGGTTTACACTAGTTGTCACTTTTATGTGGAATGTCTTTCCATAATCTCATTTAATGTTTCCTCAAATGTCACCTCCTTACTGAAATCTATACTGACCACTGTATGACCTCTTTCTTTTTCTTTCTTTCTTTCTTTCTTTCTTTCTTTCTTTCTTTCTTTCTTTCTTTCTTTCTTTCTTTCTTTCTTTCTTTCTCTTTCTACCATGGTGCTTGTCACCTTCTAGCATACTATATGATTTGTGTATTGGTTTTATGGAGTGTTACCTGTCTTGTCTCTTTTTGAAAATCAATTCCTTAGGACAGAGCCATGTCAGCATTTTTTCCTGATTTATCTGAAATGCCTTGAACAAGGTTAGACACATAGTAGGTGAGCAGTATATATTTATTGATGAATGAATGCTATCTCCTGTTGATATTTTCTCCATATAACCAAAGTTCAGACACAGATTTTGTCCTACATTCATACATTGGCATGACCCTGGTTTGAAAACATTTTTATTTGATAAATATAGGCTCAGTCATGCTTTGAAATGCTCCCTCTAATTGATTTGCCATCACGTTACTTCTGTTAGTATAAACTACTGAAGTTAGCATTTTCTAAACTTTGTTCTATTAAACACCAGATCAGCAGAATGTTACCAATATTTTACAAAGACACACTCCTTCATACACATCTATGCACACAAGTTATATAGTCAAATACCTTTGGTAAATGTTAAAACTAAAAAGTAGTATGGCTATCTCTTAAGTTTTTAAAATACTAATACGCATTATGATTCTCCAAATGGGATTTTAGGATATAATATTTCCCAAACTTATTTAACCACGGATTTTTTTCTTCCAGTCCCTCCCATGTTGAAATTACCATGGGCATTCTTTGAAACATACTCTTTAGTGGGTTTATACCTGCAGTTTAATCCTATGCGTGGAGGGGATATAATCAACTAAAAGTTGATGTGCATAATTTGAATTCATCTGAATTTTTTTTTTTTGAGTTGGAGTCTCTGTCGCCCAGACTGGAGTGCAGTAGTTGCTCCCGGCCATGGCAGCCTCAACCTGCTGGGCTTCAGCGATCCCTCTGCCTCAGCCTTCCAAGTAGCTGGAACCACAGGCACACGCCACCACGCCCAGCTAATTTTTTTGATTTATTGTAGAGATGAGGTCTCACCACTTTGCCCAGGGGGGTCTCAAACCCGTGGGTTCAGGCAATTCACTCACCTCAGCTTCCCAAAGCATGGGATTACAGGCTGAGCCACCGAGCATGGTGCTGAAAATTTTTCAATATGGTAGGAAGGTGTCATTTGTCATTAAGTGCTGAGTTTTTAGAAAAGGAAGATAAAAATGACATTTCCAGGGCCAAAATGGGGGTGCAAATTGCTCCTTCAATGGCTCCTACTGAAATCTCCATCTATTTTCATTTTGAGATGCAAACTGCAGTGAGAAGGGAGGAGACTAAAATTAAAACAGGATGGCAAACTATTTACACATATAATAGTGATAAAATCTATTCATTCCCATTTAAGAGTAAACAAGGTAAATGTCTTGGAAAAAATATCTCTATTATTTAAATAAATGTAATACAGCCTGGATATAGTGGCTCACATCTGTAATCCTAGCATTTTGGGAGGCCAAGGTGAGAGGATCACTTCATCCCAGGAGTTCAAGACCAACCTGGGAAACATAGCAAGACCTCAACTCTACAAAATTAGAATATAAACCTGAAATAGTAGTGTACTTCTGTAATCTCAGCTAGTCAGGAGGCTGATGTGGAAGGGTCACCTGAGTCCAGGAGGTTGAGGTTGTAGTGAGCAGTGATTATGTCACTGCACTCCAGCCTAAGTGACAGAGTGAGACCCTGACTCAAAAACAAAACAAAACAAAACCCAAAACCAACCAACCAAACAAAAAACCAAAACCAGAAAAACATAGCCAACAGTGTATACATTAAAGAGAAATATATTTAAACATCAGAGTTTCTATTAGTTTCCATGCTGATAACTAACTGATTTGCTTAGATGCACAACATCTTTGACATCTTCCTTAATAGGTATTAGAGAGCTTTGAAGAAAAGTCAACTATGTGTCCCTCCCTTTGTGTTGAAACTAGGAAATACCAAAGAACAGAAGTTTGATTCCAGGAAGAATTAACTTTTTGGTAGTATTAGAAGAATCTAATTTCTGCTTATCAAAATCATGGCATTCCAAGAGAGCTTAATAAGTATTTCCTACCAATAAATTTGATATTTAAAAAGAAAAAAAAGATGAAGTAGTAGAATAGGAAAAGTAGGTAAAAAAGGAGATAATTTTAAAAATTAAGATTGAGATAAAAATAATAGATGAAAAAACATTTGAATGCCAAAGTTAACAAAATATGCCTTGTTTTTCTTGCTTATCCTCTGGTACCAAGAAGCACACATAATTCAACTACATTTCTCAAATGAACAAATGAATGAGGGGTGATTATAGACATTGACTGAAGCCCAGAACAATTTTAAACCTCAGTCTCATTGCGAAAAATAAAGAGGGAGGCACCAGCAATAAATATCAATTATGTTTTATGAGTGTTACATAAAGGTCATAGTAACAGGACAGAATAGCATAAAATAAATCAACATCATAGGCACCTCTGAGTGCCTATGAATCAAGTAAAAATGGTAATCTGGATAAGACACATGCATATATAGTACTGACTTAATCTGTTTGAGCCGAGATAACAAAACACTATAGACTGGGTAGCTTATGAACAATATCAATTTATTTTTCACAGTTCTAGAGGCTGGAAGTTCATGATCAGGTTGCTAATATCATTGGATTCTGGTGCAGACCATCTCCTCATTGCATCCTCACATGGCAGAGAGTGGGTTCCTTTTATAAAGACACTAATCCCATTCATTAGGACTCTACCCTGGTGACCTAATTATTTTCTAAAGGCCCTACTTCTTAATACCATAACATTTGGAGTTTGAATGTCAACATTTGAACTTAGGTTAGGGGAAGCACATGTATTCAGTGTTGGGAGCCAGCCTTGGAGGCCCGCCTGATTGACAAAGTCCAGGTGCACTGAGGACCCCTGGCCGCAAAGCGAGTCTGGGCAGCTGAGGCCCTTCTGTCTTCCGTCTTTGCTGTTGGTACAGCTGAAGAAATTCTGTGCAGTCGTGGAAGAAGAAAATGGCATGTTTATGCGAAGTACTCACAGCTAACCTGAGAATGTCATGGTTCATTTTTCCATTTTCCCACTATGCCACTTGGCCTTTTCTAACATATGCAAGGGTTAAACTCTGAAGCACATCAAGAATGCTTTCTTTCACTTGGTTACAAGTTACTACATATTGCTTGAGTAAAAAATGATATAAGTATATTCACTCCTTATTTGATTTAGAATTATGTAGTTTAGTGTTTAGACATAAGGTTTTTTAGAAGCACAAGCTTATAGTAAGTTCATTATGAATTAATTATAAGTTCTAAGACTTATCTAGGAGTTATGTAGGTGACTTATAACACTGTTTTCACTGACTTAGGATAAAGATTAATCGTTAAGGTTTTTACTTAATTCAATAGTTAAAACTCTAAGTTAACATTTATAGAGTGGATTTTCACTGAACTCATAATATACTAATCAGACACTTTTATGATAAATTAGCTAAAGACAGAAAGCAACCTTAAGGGCCTGGAAAACATTACTAAAAGCTTCTTTTGAGTTCTCTTTAGAAACAAACACTGCAGGATAAGAGAAAAGTAACGAAGACACCTGGACAAGAGAGGCAATTACAAAGCTCTGAAGGTCATAGAAGCCCCAGATGGGAAAACTACTGCTACATGAAGAACTTTGCACTTGGAAACTTTCTGGAGACAGTTCAAGGATTGTAATTCAGGACTTTGGACTAAAAGTATAATTTTTGACTTTATGAATAAGACTCGTTGTCTGAATGTTTATAGGGATCTTGGTTTGTTTGTTGCTAAGACCACTAGATGGTAAGTTTTAGAGGATATGTATGTGAAGGAATTTTCTTTGTATTGCCCCTTTACAAATGGTATAAAAGCTTTTCGTTAGCTAACATTAAACGTCATCTGTTTAGGAAGCAGGTGTCCAAGTATAATATTTTCGTCTTTTGCCTATCCGTCTCTCCTTCAGGAAACCTCACGACCCTCGAGGGGCTGGAACCCCACAATTCAGGCTATTGTAGGTACCCTTTGAATACAATGTCTTTAGTAGACAGTGCTGTTTCTTGACCTTCTGGCACCCATGACTTATTCACAAGAGAACCAAAGTTAATTTACAATAAGACATTTATCTTGCCAGTTACCATCTTGTGGGATTCTATTAAATTTTCTGTACTCCACTGGTCAATTAAATACTGCTTCTGTGACATTTAAATTATGTGGCCTTATTAAGAGAATGAATTTAATTAGCATTCATTTGTACACATGATTAGTCCTTGACAACAAATCTATCTCTGCAATGAGATCAGTGCTATAGTTCCTCTTCTCTTGTCTTTGTTCCTGTGGTTTATGTCTCATGTGGCAGATTTCATTTTGAGTCAGCTATATTTCATCTTACAACCACATATCTGAATGGAACAATGGTAGATGGTATTTCTAATCTGTCATATAGGCTTAATTTCAACTGTTGAATAAACATACACACAGCACAAACACATATCTTTTCATAATGTATACTCTTAGCACTTTTCTTGCTATATTTTATATATCTATATTATATATAGATACATAATATAATAGATATATTGTATAGATATATAATATATAATATAATATATAATAATATAGTATATAATATATAATATATTATGTATAATATAATTATACATAATAATGCATAATATATAATATATATTATACATTATATATTATGCATTATTATACATAATAATATTAAACATAATAATGCATAATATATTAAACATAATAATGCATAATATATTATGTATATTATATAATATATAATTTATTATGTATAATATATTATATAGCTATATTATATAGGTATATAATATAATATATATTTAGATATTTGTATGTCTGTATAGATGTTTAACTGCAATTGTAAGTTTTTCATAAGAATATGCCTTACCCGGGCTCGGTGGCTCAGCCTGTAATCCCGTGCCTTTGGGAGGCTGAGGTGAGTGGATTGCCTGAGCCTGCGGGTTCGAGACCCGCCTGGGCAGCGAGACCTCATCTCTACAATAAATAAAAAAAATCAGCCGGGGGTGGTAGCGCATGCCTGTAATTCCGGCTACTTGGAAGGCTGAGGCAAGGATCGGTGGAGCCCAGCAGGTCGAGGTTGCGGTGGCCGGGAGCGGCCACTGCACTCCAATCTGGGCGACAGAGTGAGACTCCAACTCCAAAAAGAAAAAAAAAAAAGAATATGCCTTATTTATCATTACATTCCCAGTATCTAGTAAAATGCCTGGAATTTAATTGGTTATTAATAAGCGTTTGTTCAAAGATACAAGTAATAGACACTGTGGATAATAACAAGAGGGGGAGGAAGGGCTCAGCAACTATTGGGTTCTGAATTAGGGTTCAGAAATTATCTATTGGATATGATGCTCACTGTATGGAGAATGGGTCACCTGAGACCCAATCCCCACCGCTACCCAATATGGGTCTATGTAACAAACATGCACTTGTAGCCCCTGAATCTAAAAATTTTTAAAAGCATTTATTGAGTCAATAATTATGTTTATTATTTTTTTAAAATAGTTTTAATAAAGTCTCAATATAGTAGCCTGCTTATGTGAGATTAACATGACCTTTCGTTAAGAGCCAACTATCCTCTGAGATATCTACCTAAACCTTCATTTGTCAGGTTGAGTGAACTAGAAGTTTGCAATTATACAAACATAAGCATTTTTTCAAATTATGCATTAAATTTTCTAAAATGTGTAAACATTTAGATGCTTGTAACTGTTGAACAACATTTGCATGAGTGATAGAGTTTTTGCTTTTCTTCCAGACACTTGATACATATTTGTATATAAACATATATATTTAAAGTTCTAATATTTTCAACTGTAAATGAGTAATACATTTATATATGACAATTTTGAAGAAATTAAAAAACTCTTTTGACCTCGTGCAATCCAAGTAGTTCTCCATACCTCTTGCATACAATTCATACTTTGCCATGAATGAGAAGGGCTGGTGGAATGTACTCACTGTAGTTGGATTCATGGCAGAAATGAAGCTGAAAGAAAGAACACTGACTAGAAATTTTTTACCTAACAGTTCTGAAGTATTTCTCAGCCTATGTCCAAAAAGAGTCTATCTGAATTAAAATGAATTATAGGAAAAATTAATACTCATTATCAACTGAAGAGGATGCTAATGGGAGAGTTGAGAAACAACTCATTTCTTATAAATGAGAAATAATCTCTTATTATTGAAATAATATAGCTTAAATTTTTGATTTCTCTTATAACACTGCATTTTCTTTTAAAAAATTTTTGGTTTGACTTAGAAAAATTGGGTTGAAAAACTTTCTGAACATGAGATAATAGTGTCCACCGCAACTAATACTCTTTAAGAATGTGTATGGACTCTATGATTTCTCATTCATATGTTTACATTCTGAAGATACCAAGTATTGGCTAGGATATGGGAAAAGAAACTCTAATAATACACAATTGGTAGGGTTGCAAATTGATAGCTGCCACTTTGGAAATAAATTTGTATTTGACCTATTCTTATAACATTGGAAAGGCAAATTTTCCACCAGAATTCTAAACATATATCCTGATAAAAGTCTTGTATGTATAAGAAACTGAGATTTTTTTTTTTGTAGTAACATTTTCTGTAGCAATAAAAATCTTAACACGGGTTATCTGAGGGTGATTATGTGGTCCTTGTAGGTCAGTATAATGTTACCTACCGCAAGAGCAACTGAAGTGTGATAGACTGTGGAATACTCTAATTCTTCTCCTTTCCAATATGCATGCATTTTACGATGCGAGTTTCTAGGTCTTCCCAACAACACATGGAGACTAACTTCTCCCAACTCCCCTGAATCTGAAATGCCCTTGTGACTTGCTGTGGCTACAGAAGGTGAAGAAAATGAAAGTGTATTTGTTCTGAGACTACCTACATCATGCCTACATCATGTCACTAAGTTCAGCTGACCTACAGGAGTTTGAGACACTCTCTTTGTGGCTATGATGAGTTTCCAAGCTGAGGGCATTCTAGATCACCAACCCCCAGCAGCTGACTTAAGGCAGAGAGGAGAACTGCCCAGACGAAATTGCTCACCTGTAGAGTTATTAATTAAATAAATGCTTGTGGTTTTAAATCTGATCATCCTGGAAATTCTTGCTATGTAAGGAAAGCTATGTGATATCTGAGAGAACATAAATATTTTCTACCTGGAAACTCAACAGAAGATATTGGTTAATGTGCTCATAGTTCTGCTGAAAAGTGAGAGACTCATAAATGATGTTTCGTTACCACGTTTTCTTTTGTTTTGACTCTATTGTACCCCCGTTGGAGGCCTGAGACAAACCCTCAAGGGCTTAGAAACTTTTACAGAATGCTGGTAACATCACTTCTCTGATTTTATATGTTACTTCTTAATTCATCCAAGAATCATACTTATGTTTAATTCATACTACAAAATTCTAACTTATAGTAACATATATATATATATGAAGCCAAAAATATATATATGCATTTTTAAGAGACGTTATCTATTTATTACTTTTAGTTTGCCATAAACAGAAATATCTGAATGTTGATGGTAACTACTTAGAGCACCTCTTGTAATTGTAGAAGTCAAACATGACTTGTATTCATCTTTTGTTATCAGTATATATTGAGTATTACAATTTTAATAGTTTTTCCTTTCTTAAGATGTATATACATTTTTTGGCACCATGTGTGTGTTTAGAAATTTATGGGGAAAAGAAAGCTCTGAACTCTTATAGACATTAGAACTTACATCAAGTACATTCTGTCCTTTTTTTACCACATGCATGACAAATGGGGACAAATTGGCATCTCTTCCCTTCTGTAGCATTAAACCACAGAATAAGAAAGAGCAATGATTTTTCAAAAATTATTTTTAAAATCTCATGTCATGTTGCAAACTATTTGCTGGTGTGTGTGTGTGTGTGTGTGTGTGTGTGTGTGTGTGCGTGTGTGTGTTAAATGCTATCAGTATGGAAGACAAATACTTTTTTCTAAACAATTGTGTTGATTGCACATAAATGTAATTGATTAAAACTCTGACATTAGAAAATTCACAAGATTGTCAATATGAATTTTAACTAAGACTCTCCCTTTTCACAGGTTTAAAAGTATAAATGTCAGGTATCAATTAATATATTTAAACTCTCTAATAATCCTCCTGTGCTAGTCACTATTATTCTTCTGACAATTGCTAAAAAGCATTGTTTAATATGCTGATATCCAAATAAATGAAAAACTTGAGCAATTAACAATTCATAGAACAAGAGATTCATTAAAATTAGCTAAACTAGCCGGGCTCGGTGGCTCAGCCTGTAATCCCGCGCCTTTGGGAGACTGAGGTGAGCGGATTGTCTGAGCCCGCAGGTTCGAGACCCGCCTCGGCAGCGAGACCTCATCTCTGCAAAAAAAAAAAAAATCAGCCGGGTGTGGTAGCGCATGCCTGTAATTCCGGCTACTCAGAAGGCTGAGGTGGAAGGATCGCCAGAGCCCAGCAGGTCGAGGCTATGGTGGCCGGAGCAGCCACTGCACTCCAGTCTGGGCGACCAAGTGAGACTCCAATTTAAAAAAAAAAAAAGAATTAGTTAAACTAACAAAATTGGTATTCTCATGTTTCAGCTACATTAGTTAATTCAAAGTACAATTAATACATATGCTTGCTGTATAGTTCACTTTAACTGAATCTTAAGGAAGCAAAAAGCACAAAGACTTGTATAGAAACATATCTTTACATTGACAAACACTACCATAACCTATTAAACACATCATAATCATATAATACTAATTCCATCAGACAATTTTCCTCTTTAAATACTTTTCTCTCCAGACATTTCCTGTTACTAAAAAGTACAACCCAGGATTTTAGCTTTGCATGAAGTTTCAACTTATGTTTCCCTCTGCTCCACTTTCTGAAAACTCTGTTTCAAATTATTCTACACACAGTCCACCTTGCAATCAATAGATCTGGATTCTCAATGTTCCCCACATATTTTGGGCAATTCAATTCTTCTCTGCCTTTCTTAGCCAAATTTGAAGATATGACTTAAAATCACTTTCTTAAACATTTCTATAACCATTTCACACAAAATTCTCACTTCCTTCTATGCATTCTAATATCAATAACATATATTCTGCAGTAGCTGAATAATGTATACTTCTTAAGGATACCTATATCATATTCTTTTTGGTTATCAGTAAAAACACACAGTAGACACAGTAGACATAAATGATGAAGAATTAAATAGTTCGTTTGGAAACACAAGTAAAAAGTGATAATAAGAGATTATTATCTACAAGTAACCTGGTAGAGTAGTTTTAAATTGTTCAAAGTAGATGTATAAAATATTTTATTGTATTTCTGAACACATAGCAGAGGAGAAAGGGTGAAATTTCTTTATTTGCAATGTGAAGCAATTTAATTTGCTTTATTCAATGTTAACATGATTTCTAGAGTTGATGCAGTTTTCTCTCTCATTAGAAATCATTTTGTTTTCATTTGTTTCAATTGCACTGCTAAATATAAGTAAGATTAGACATTTGAACAAAAGACTGTCTTTGAAGAATTCTGTGGTTATAAAAAGTAAAAACGGTATTTCTATCAATTGAAGAAGTACCTTGTAAATTATGCTATATTCACAAGCAGATGATTTATTAGAAAAGTAATCAGTGTATATATAAACACAGATTTAAAAATCTTAATGTTGAGTGAAAAATACTTGGCAAAATGATGAGTATAATATTTTTTAAAAAACAATATCTTTTTAGATATACCTATACAAAATATTTAAGTTGAAAAGCATTAAATTGATTAATTTGTATAAGAGTAAAGAACATAAGATATTTAATAATGGAATATGGTGATTTAATTTGTTCTGTAATATTCTTTTTATTTTATTGGAAGCAAAATGCAATTGATTAATTATTGGAGAAAATTTGCTGTTATGTTATCCTCTGAACATTTTAACATTATGATTCAAAATAAAAATATACTACTCACTCCACCAAAAATTACTTGATATTCCATAAAATTTCTTGATCTACGCACAGGCATATATCAACAAAACTCCTATTTATCTCAAACATCAGCCCCATGTGCTTTCATGATTAGTGTTGTTAGGTGATCTTCCAAATGTTCACAAAGAGTAAAAAAGTAGACCCTGAATAAAAAAAACTGAAGGTTTGGCTCTTATTTTAATGCCTTTTTCATTAAATCGGACTTAAATAGTTGATATGTATTTTGTATTATCAATGCATAAATTTGTCTTTATCATCTTCAGTGGAAGCCAGCAAAAACAGAGTTAATTGAGAACACCATCATAATAATAAAGAATGCTTGAAGGAGGAGGAAGCAGGGTTGGCGACAGCAATATTAAAGACAGCAGAGTAAATGTGAAACATCTTCAGATTTTGAAATCGGTTTTTCTATCAAATAAAATAATAGCCAGTGTGAAAAAGTAAACAAACATTGCTGAGAAAAAAGTGAAGCCTAAATTGTTGATGAGGTAGGAAAAGATCTCCTAGTTATGATAAGTGAGCTCAAGTGCCTTGTGCTGATTACTGAAGGCATTTGTAGGTGAGGTCATGAAACTGACCTAGATGATGTTAATGACACACATGTATATAAATATAGTATATGCATATAAATAATAGTAAATATATGAAATACATTATGCTATATAAGTACCTATATATACACATGCACACACATAAACACATATGTGTAAATATATACACATACATAATCACGCCTTTTAATTATACATATATATACACACACAAAAGAAGGGAAATGGCATGGAGAGGAGTAAAACAACAGCCAGTATTAATTGAAATTTTACCTATATGATTTCATTTAATCCTCTCAACAGAGGAGGAACTAGCAAAGAAAGCTTTCCATTCAAGTTCTTACAAATTTTGAACAACAGAGACGGGAACCAATCCCAGGAAACTTGACATCTGAGTCCAAGTTCTCTAGCAACCTCTCTTACCATTTTCAAAAGGTCAATTTTGAAAAGTATTTAGCTCAGCAAGTTTGACACTGATCCCAGGCAAATGTTGAACAGATTATCACATAACTACTCTGTGGATTTTTGGACAATTAATTTATATGGTAGACTAAGCTGCTGTGGAAAAATGCCTTGCCTAATATAAAAAGTTACAACTATTAGACACAAAACTTTTTTAAAAATTTCAGCCTGTATTTCCTAGGGAATAAAGTAGTTACCTTTCATCACAATACTTACAGTGAATATTTTCTCCCATACTGATCAAGAACAGCATCCATTAATTTCCCAATTAGCTGCAGATCAGACTTAGCGATTGTGATGCTGGACCACATATCACTAGCAACAATGTCTCTCTTGTGAGATGACTTTCCTAGAATATCATCATTACAGTTGTGCAGAAAACCAATGTGAACTGAATTTGGGGAGGTACAGAAACTGAGTATGATATGGTTTCCAACAAACCAACATGAAAAATGCAAGCTAATGTCAGAAAGAAAAAGTGTGTGTCATATTTTCATGAGCCTAGGGTCTAGGAGCTTGAGCGTTGAGATTTTATTTCTTAAGCAGAGAGAGAAGTTATCTAGAACCTATGGGAAGAGGATGTTCAAATCCTCTGCAAAACTGAGAGCCTCAAATGATTTTTGTCAGTGAAGGCTGGTCAAGAAAAGCTGCTAACTGACTTAGGAAAACTAAGAAAGCCTATGGAAGCAGCAAGAGTTGTGAACAGAAAAAAAGAAAAGAAAAAATTCCACTTGTGAGTAATAAAAAATCCCCAGGCTAGCACAAAATACAAGAGTGGTGTCTAACTTAGTAGTAAGAGCTCTTTCAGAGACAAACAGAAAATTGTTTTGCAGGTTATATCCAACATTCAGGGTACAGACATGGGAACAAGGAGAATAAAAGACAAATATCTGTTCATGTTCACAATTACAGATCACACAAAATGACACCAACCCTCTCAGTTGCTTATAGGAGAAAGACAACAGATAGAAAAACAGATGATTGGAATCACAGTAAAAAAAAATAGAATACTTTTTTAAAGTTATTCAATGCTTAAAATACCTAAATAAATAAGTAATAAAATATTCTAAAAATAAAACAATGTAATTATCAAAAATGTAAAACTTGGATGTTCAGTTCTAATGCAGTGATATAAAATATTGGGACAAACATAGTTCTTATCCCCACAACAAGAAAAAATCTACAAAAACTCTAAATCCATGACTTTTCTTGAAATCATTACCAATCAGATAATCTAATATCTAGGGAGACACAGGAATCTTCAAGGAGACTCAGGTTGTGAACTTTTGCTTAACCAGGACAAATATTGGACAATGAGAATTTAGAATGAATAGTTGACAAGTTGAGTATGAACTGGCAAGTGAGTCTGATGACTGGAGATTTTAAAAAAAGCTCACATAATCTTTGAGACTTTTCTAAATCAACATCACCAAGTGATCACAAGAACAATTAGGGAGAGTCCTGAAACAACTTTCACTTTTTTTCCATAACCAAGAAGGGCAAAAGTAGCCGCTGTAGCAGGGATACAAATCTCATGCTAAACAGAACACTGTAGAGGCTAATATCAGAACAATGAATATCGTTGTGAATAAAAATAAATAATACATATATAATGACAAAAATGGTCAATTCTTAACAGGTAGAATCTTATCATGCTAAAAAGTTTTTGCACAGCAAAATAAGCCATCAAGAGAGTAAGGTGATAGCCCATAGGATAAGAAAAAAAATTTGCAACTTATGAATTCAACAAAGGCCTAATATCCAGGATCTACAAGGAAATCAAACAAATTGACAGGGGGGAAAATAGCCTCACTAAAGAGTAGGCAAAGGATATGAATAGACACTTCTCAAATTAAGACATCCAAGCAGTTAACAAATAAATGAAAAAGTGCTCAACCTTACTAATCATCAGAGAAATGCAAATCAGAACTACAATGTGATACCACCTAACACTGGTAAGAAGGGCTTATCATTGAAAAGTCAAAAAACAATAGCATTGGTAAAGCTATGGAGAAAAAGGAACACTTCTACACTATTGGCAGGAATGTAATCTAGTTCAGCTTTCATGGAAAGCAGTGTGGTGTTTTCTCAAAGAACTAAAAATTGAGCTACCATACAACCCAGCAATCTCACTTCTGGGAATATACCCAACAGAACATAAATTTATCTACCAAAAAAAACACCTGCCCATGTAGGGTCATTGCAGCACTGTTCACAACAGCAAAACATGGAACCAGTCCAGATGCCCAACAAAAATGGACTGGATAAAGAAAATGTGGCACATATACATGATGGAACACTACAGAGCCACAAAGAACAAAATCCAGTCTTTTGCAGCAACACGGATGCAATTGGAGACCATCATTCTATGTGAACTAGAGCAAAAATGAAAAACTGAATATCACATGTTCTCACTCACAAGTGAGCCCTAAATAATGGGCACTTAAGCACAAAGGCAGGACCAACAAACGAGGGAGGGAAGCGGAATAAGGAGCACACAACCACCGATTGGGTACCATGTCCACTGCCAAGGAAAGAGAGGGCTGACTAGAAGCCCAAGCCTCACCTGCACATAATTTACTTATGTAGCAAATTCTTATATGAACTCCACAACTTTATTTTTTTAAAGGTTAATTGTCCAAAAGACAAATATCTAAACATGTGCAACTGTCAACAGAGCTTCAAAACACACTAAATATTTATAGAACAGAGACAGGAAATAAACAAATCCACATTTGTTGCTGAAAATTTCAATGGTCCTTGATTAGTAACTGATAGAACAAGTGAGCAGAAAATTAGAAAATTAGGAAGTCTATAAAACACCTGATGAACACAGCCAACCAATTTGACCTAGTTTACATTTATGGAACAAGCCATCTAATAGCAATATTTACATATTTCCACATTTTTTCAAGTACCTATGGAACATTTGCCAAGTTATACCATATTCTACCTGATCTACATGAACCATAACAAATTTAAAAGACTAGAAACCTTACAATAATGTGTTCTTGGCTCATAATGTATTTAAACCAGAAGTAAGTGATAGAAAGATACAAGGAAAAACCACAAATGTTTGAAAATTAAACAACACACTACTTAATAAGATGAAAGTAAGGAGTAAATTACAAAGGATACTAAAAAAAAAATTCAACTAAATGACAATGAAACAAGCAAAAAAACTGGGAATGTAAAGAAGGACTTAAAAGGAAATCTAGCATTTAAATATTTTTGAAAAAAGAAGAAGAAAACTCTTGAAAGTATAATCTAAACTTCTGCCGTAAGAAACTGGAAAAAGATAAGAATTTATATCCAAAGCTATCAGAAAGAAAGAGATCATAAAGACAAAAGCAGAATGCAATACAACTGAAAAAAGAAAAATAATAAAGATTAATAAAACACAAAGCTAATTTTTAAAAAGATCAATACAATTTTTGAAACTAGCCAGACTGATGATAATTAAAAGACAAAATTGCCAACACCTAGAATGAAAAAGAAAGCATCACTATTGACTCCACATTAATTAAATGAATAAAAGAGAATACTTTGAAAAACTCTTGCCATAATTTGAAAACTGAAATAAAATAATCAATTTCAGGAAAGACACAAACTATATAAACTCATTCAAGAAGAAATAGATCTGAGTAGTCCTATATTTACTAAAGAGATTGAATTTTCAATGAAAAACTTATTTTAGAAAAATCTCCTAGAGATAGAAAGATTTTACTTGTGAAATTTACCAAACATTAAAGGAAAAAACAAATACCATTTCTATACGCTCTCTTCTAGAAAGGTAAAGCGAATAAAACAATTCCCCGTGCATTTTATGAGGACAGCAGCACTATTGTAATAACAAAACTAGAAAGAGTCAATGCAAGAAAATATAGACCATTATCTTTCATAAATATAGATGCCAAAATCCTTGAAAAATATTTTAGCAAAGTAATTCCAAAAAAAACCCATAAAAATAATAACATACCACAGAGCATGTATCCCAAGAATACAAGCTTGGTTCAATACACAAAAATTGATTGATAAAGTTAACAATACTATCATATTGAAAAAGAGAAATCATATGATTAAGTCAATAGATATAGAAACAGTATTTGACAAAATTCAATATCTAATCATGATAAAAAAAAACACTTAGAATACTAGAAGTAGAAAGAAACTTAAGTGACTCAATAACAAAAATTGCAAAATATTCAACTCACATCATATCTCACGGTGAAAGAATAGATGCTTTGTCCCAAGATTGGAAATGAGACAAGTCAATCTTACACTGGAAATCTTACTTGGTGTAGTGAGGCAAGAATAAAAAAGTATACAAATTGTAGAGAAATAAATTGCATCTGTCTTTACAAACATGGCTTTCTCTATAGAAAATCTCTAAGAACCTTTCTTTAAAAAGCTTCTAGAACCAATGTGTGACTTCAGAAACATCTCAAGGTAAACAATTACTCTACAGAATATTAATTATATTTCTATATACCAGCAATAGACAATTGTTATTTGAAAGATAAAAATGCTACCATTTTCAATAAAACTAGAAAATCTATATGTTTAATAAAATACATGCACATTTCTTTATGCAGAAAATTATATGAACTAAAGAAATACAAAATATCAAAATAACATTGTTAGAGTTCAATTCCTTGCAAGTGAAATTACAAATTAAATGCAATACCAATCTAAATACCAGTGGAAGTTTTTCTTTCAAATATATATCAACAAGCTGATTCTAAAATTTATGGAAATACAAAGGACTTAGAATAATGAAAACAATTTTCATGAAGAAAAAGATTATTCACACTACTCGATGTCACGACTTAATTTGAAGCTACAATGATCAGTACAGTATGATATTAGCTAAAGGATAGACATATAGACAGAACAGAATAGAAAACCCAGAAATAGGCCCAAACAAATATAATCAAATGATTTTTTTGAGAAATGTGCAGTCATTTCAATAGAAAAATAATCTTTTTTCAACAATTGGAACTTGAACAACTGGATGTCCATAGGCTCAAAATAGACCTTGACCGATACTTCAAATCTTATAAAATTGCCTCCAAATGAATCAGTCCAAATGTATTTTTAAAAAAACTATAAAACTGCAATAACATAAGGAAAATTTATGTGAGCTTGGTTTAAGTCAAGAATATTTAGATACAACAAAAGCATAATTCATAAAAAATAAGACTTTATTGAAACAGTTTTCTCTGCTAAAGACAGGGTTATGAGAAGGATAACAAAGATAAGACTGACTGGGAGGAAAAAAAGTAATATTTCTGATAGACAAAAATTAAACTATGTCCATTCAAAATCTGCACATAAATGTTTATAAAAGTCTTATTAATAATTGCCAAAAACTGGTCACAATAAGGTTAGCCTTCCCGTGTTAATGAATTGACAACCGTATGTGAAGTAGAACTTCTTATGCAATAGTTAATCAGACAGAAAGGAAGGTGCAAACTATTGATTCAACAACAGTTGATTTGACAATAACATGGATGATCTTTAAAAATTTTGCCAAGTGTAAGAATCCAGACCCAAAAATATGCATCAGAGTTTCTCAACTTAGGCAATAATAGCAGTTTTGGACAGGTTATTATTTGTTGCCAGGGACTGTCCTGTGCATTGCGGGATATTTAGCAGCATCCTAACCTCTACCTCTCTACCCACCTGAGGTCAGCAGCAACCCCTGCTCTGGTATTTATTTTTTGTTTTTTAATTTTTATTTTTGAGATGAGATCTCATTCCATCACTCAGGTTGGAGTACAGTAGTGTGATCATGGTTCACTGCAGCCTTGATTTCCTGAGCTTAGGTGATCATTTTGCCTCAGCCTCCAGAGTGGCCGGGACTACAGGCAGATGCCACTACACCAGCTAATCTTTTCTCTTTTTCTTTCTTTTTTTTCAAGAGCGATGAGATCTCACTATGATGCCCAGGCTGGTACTCTGCTTCAGTCTTACCAATCAAAATAAATCCCAAGACATTTCCAAGTGTCCCCTTGGGAACAAAATTGTCCTTCATTGAGAACTGTTAACCTACTTATAGTATGTTTCTATTTATCTGATATTAAAAAAAAATCTACAGAGGGATAAAACAGACTAGTAGTTGTAAAATTCAGGAAAAATAAAGTGGTTAACTACAAGATAATATTTGGTATGATGATAATGTTTCATATATGACTAGTTGATGGATTTGTCAAAGCCAGTAAAGTTATATACCATATAGAATGAAATTTACTCTCTATAAATTATAATAAAAACAAATGACCAGCATGTGTAGAGAACCCCAAATTAATACAAACTGTGATTTATAAGCCTGAGTGTATTACAAATGAATAATATAACCCACACATTAAAAAGTAGGAAAAGAAACTCAACTAAGTATGGTTATTTTGGAAAACAGTATTTTGACTGAATATTGTAATGCTGAGGGAAAAAGAAATTTCTCTGGTTTGAATGTTTTCCCCTTCAAAACTCATGTCGACATTTAGTTGCAGTGTTCAAAGGTGGGACCCCTGGGAGGTGACAGGACCATGAGTGCTTCACTCTCATGGGTAGGATTCAGGTCATAAGAAAACATGTGTAGGAACTTTTGGGTCTTTTTCCCTTCTGCCGTGTGAAGACAAGGTGTTTTTTCCCCTCAGGAGGACACAACAAAAAGGCCTTCTCAAGATGCCAAAGACTTGAACTTGGAACTTAACCTCCAGAACTACAAGCAAATAAATTTTTGTTCTTTCTAAATGATCCAGTCTCAGTCATTTTGTTACCGTAGAATGAAGACAGAACAGTAGACAAATATTGCGTTCTAGTTGACAAATTTGTTTTTCAAATGCATATGTTTAGAAAATCTATAACTAATTTATGTATATAATAACTTTGAATAAATAAGTGTTGTAGGAGTTTTGAACTCCACTGTCAACTTAAACCAGCAAGCTAAGGTTCTTTTTCCACGACCAAGAAGATTAAGAAACATGAACACCAAAAGGATGAGTGAAAGAAGGAATTTATTAAGCAACAAAGTTCTCCAGAGAAAAGGGGGGCCCAAAATGGGTAATCCAGTGCTAAGAGGTTTTTTTTTATGGTTTTCATCTTATCTTTTCTAGGGGCATTTCTCTCATTTACATCTCAGCCGCTCTTTACTTCCTGAGACCCAATTCTTATTGCATATGCGGATCCTTGACCAAAGTTTCTCCATCTTGAATATTACCCCTAAGTCCCACAGAAAACCCCACTCAGAGGGTAAAACCTCCATGCTAATACTATGTTAATGATATTATAATAAGTCAAGGTCAAGTTAGGATATTTAGTTAAGCTACTGTGTCTGCATTTAAGCAGCAAAAAGTCCCTTTTAGCAGTACCTCATGGGTTGAGAGGATGTTCTTAACCACATTAACCATGTCTTAAGCCAACATTTATATAATGGGGTGGTGCAGGGGGCATTCTCAAAGATGTTAAGTCTCCTCAAGATTATCCCTCTTTGTCTGCCCAACCAGCTTCTGACTATCTCCTCTCTCATAAATAAATACATTGTACATAATGAGAGTCTGATTTTTCAATGACAGATAAAATAATTATAAAGACTAAAGTGGAAGACTAGAATGAAACCAGTGATTGTTGGATTATAGGTGGAAGTATCATTATGAACTCCTTTAAAAATATTGATATATTTAGATGGAGAAATATTCACAAGTGTGTTTAATGCTTGTGTGCTTAATCTAAGTTTAGCCAGTTGAGAAGTTTTAGAAACAATAATACCCCAGTAATAATGCACACACCAAGAATTCAGACTTTGGTGTCTTAATAGCATTCTTCAACACAAAGAACTTGAGCTCTTTAGAGAAGGGCTTGATTCTAGATCAAGAAAAGGAAAAATATGAGATAAGTCCCAAGTAACTTGAGCATCAAAAAGTAAGAAAATGCTTATAAAAGAATGGGAGCACATTAAAGAGCACAGGAGATTCTGTGAAAAAGCTCTAATAACCAACCTAGAACAATTTGAGCAACAAAATAATGTAGTATTTTATCATAGCCCACAGAATAATATACATAGCCATGGGTTCAACTGGCAAAATGTATAACTGAATAATTAAATAAATGTTGGAGAAGGGATAGTTTTTCTTTATAGAGTAAATCCATTAATAAATGTAGAATAAATGAAGAAAATAGAAAATTTCCATGAGTACAGCACAGTAATATTTATTAGTGGCAAGATTTCATGTTAAAATTGTTATTCAAACTTTTGAGTAGAAATAGCTTTCAAGATATTTATATAGAGTCAGAGTATCTTCCCAAAGATATTTATCAATATGGAGTGCAAAAATAGCAACTTACTGTGGATAAACCTGGCATACACCACATGAAGTAAGTGACCGGTTAACGTTACCAGTTATAATGACATTTGACGTTTTGCACACTCTGATACAATGCACAAAAATGGATACATTCCTTCTGTGATATTCTTACCAAAAATGCATAAACTCAATCTAAAAATGTAAGAACACTGACAGGAAAGCCTCAAAAGGGATAGCTGTTCTGGCAAAAAAGGAAATGGTAGAGAGTAGTAATGATTTAGTAGATGTGTGTCATTTTTTTTGCATCAGAAGACTGACACCATGCACAACCAGTTTGGTGATTCTATGTGCATGAATGGATCCCTGAACTTGACAGGTTAGTACTTCACTCAGGAAAGGATACAGATAAGCCCTCCTCTTCTCTCACTTCACAATACACTGGGAAAAAAAAATGCCAAAACTTATTTTTGTAGGTTTAGGCGTGTATTTTTTTCTTCCTCTACATCTTTCTTAAAATTATTCTGTCTTTTGCTTTTTTCTTCCAAGATTCATTTATACTTAGAGTCATTAAAAAAAAAAACTTGCAGGACTACTGATTGTCTACAGCCTTTAGATGTCTCAGAGTCAGACAGAGAAGTCACTAAACATTAAAGAAAAACTCATTTTCTTTTTGTACTGACTTCAGAAGGTGAACTGAAAGTTACGTTCAATTGAACATTCACTTTCAACATCAAGGCCTAGTAAAAGAATTTGAAACTGAAATTGGGTATATTTAATTAGAGCTAAGTTCTTTCAAGGACTTTAGATCTTTCTGGTAAAGATCTAATAAAATAGTGTTAGACTGAAATGTTTAGATATTTTAAGCTCAGTAAATAGCCTGTTTAATTATTCAGCCTTTCATAGTTCCTTGAACCAGAATCAATAATCCCTTCATCCCCTGGGCTCATCTCAACTATAGAATTTATATAGCATTTATCATCTTATGCCTTGCCCTCCCCATTTATTTGGTATATAAGCCTGATCTCATCTACTAGACTTTATTTATACTTCTAGAGGTCAGAGTTGTTTTATTTAACTAAGTAATCACTGTGCTTTGACCAATGCCTTAAATATATTAGGGGACAGAGAATGTCTATTGAATAAAACAGATTGTGATAGCCGTATTACTATCCTTTCTGGCAAGATAATTGATATGTCTAACTTTATACCTATACATTTTTTTTTTAATTGAAGTCTCACTCCGTCACCCAGGCTGCAATGCAGTGGCACACTCACAGCCACCCCAGCATCCATCTGCTGGGCTCAGGCAATTCTTCTGCTGCAGCCTTCCAAACAGCCAGAACTACAGGCACATGCTACCCACGCCTGGCTAATTTTTTGATGTGTTGTAGAGATGAGGTCTTGTCAAGTTGCCCAAGGCTGTTCTCCAAACCGTGGGCTCAGGCAATCCCCTCACCTTGGCTTCCCAACCTGCTGGGATTACAGGATTGAGGGATTAACTTTACTTTTACATTTATCTGTATCTAATCCATGTCTGCCTCTGTGTCTATGTATCTATCTAGATATAGAAATAGGTGTGGATATAGACATAAATATAGACACAGTTCTGTATTTGTGTTGCTCCTTGGTATATAACTATTGTGTCCCTATGGATACACAGTCTCTATATATGTAACTAAAATTTGAATGGTTCTGTGACAAAGCTTATAATTCATGCTTAGAGAGAAAAAGAACAGTGTTAAAACAAATATTTCATTGTTTAGGGGAACTTCTAAATAAAAGATTAAAAGAAACTGATCTGATTAATAATTCACAATTCAATTAATTTGTTTTTTAGTAAGTCAAAAAGGATATATTTAGTAGAATGTGATCTCAGGCGAAAATAATTTCTATTTTGTTCACGGATTTTTTTTTTTGAGAAAGTAGGGTTTATTAGGAGGACAGTGGGAGGGGACCGAGGAGGTTGCCCCACTGATATATTTTTAAAGGCCAGAGAAATATTTGGAACATAAAGGGGCCTCAGTAAACATTTGTGAGATGAAGACATAAATCAGAAAAAGGTTTGCTTCAAGCTTTGCTTTATTTTCTAATCAAAAGTGATAATTATATATTTCAATATAGATTCTTAGCCACATATTTATTTCTAAATATTTCTATAACTTCTAGAAGACCTTCAATTCTACCCTACACCATAAGTCTTAGTAAGAAAAGACAAAAGATGCTCATCTACAGACACAATCTGATTCTTGCTTTTTTACTTGGAGATGACCAGCTTTCCTCTTTTATTTTATATATATATATATATATATATATATATATATATATTTTTTTTTTTTTTTTTTTTCTTAGAGTAGGAGCCTCACTCTGTTCCCCAGACTGGAGTGCAGTGGCACACTCACAGCCACTGCAGCCCACACCTGCTGGGCTTAGGTGATCCTTCTGTTTCAGCCTTACAAGTAGATGGAACTACATGTAGCACCACCACGCCCAGCTATTTTTTAAAATTTACTGTAGAGACAAAGGCTCGTTAAGTTGCTCAGGTTTGTCTTGAACCCCTAGGTTCAGGCAATCCTCTCGCCTCTGCTTTCCAAAGTGAGCCACCAAACCTGGCCCAGCTTTCCTTTTTTGTGAACAAAATGATTGACAGTGTTGACATCAATTATAACTTTTCTTTCTCCTTTGGGGAAACTTATATGACTTTTTCCTCTATTTCCAATTAGTATGTGAGAATTTTCATGAAAAAAAAATGTTAGCTATAAAACTAAAACATATCCCTTCTATTTGCTCATCACCTTCTCATACGTTATCTCTTGAGAATAAATACGTCCTGCTACATTTTAGTTTGGATTTCTATAAATTCACAAATGGAGTAAATATATTACATGCCGAGTGGTCAAAAATACCCAATGATCCTGTTCAAACATGACTGACCAAGAAACATTGCAATCCATACTATCTTTCTTTGCATGCCTTAAAATATCAGGAGTATAAATCAATGCAGATATGCCAAATACAATGATACACTGCTTAAGTGCTACCAATCAAAAATGAGTTTACATGAAGCACATGCAGTGCAAAAAGAGAAGCTTGACTGTGGCTTAGAAGACCTGCTATTCAACTCGAACTTTGCCAATTACTTGTTATTTAATTCTGGTCAGGAAAGAGCCTCTTTTTCACATCACTTGAGTTATCTTTAAAGAGAAAGGGTTGTATCTTCTCAATAACCAGTAACTAATGCTAAAGATTATATGAATTAATACTTTTCAGCAAGAAGTCAATATAGCTTGTGACATGGATGAATATATACCATAGTATGTGACTTGTTTATCTACAAGGTAAAATATCTGATTTAGGATATAACCCATGATATTGTGAGCAATCTTGCTAATCCACATCAACAAATAATTGTAAAATAATTACCATTTCCAATATCCTTTGTAATAAGCTTAATGATTTACCAATTACTTATGAGTACAACTCATTTAATTCTAAGAAGAAATCTGGACAAGATCATTGTTATCTTCATTCTACAAATGCAGACACTGAAGGTCCAACATAAAAAGCATCTTAAATTTGCACAGAATGTAGACCTTGGAGCCAAGATTAGATCTTAGATTATCTGAACTCAAGAACTCTTTTCACTGCAAACCACTGCCTGTGACTTTCAAACAGTACATTTCTACCAAATGAAAGACTTTATTATAGTCATACCTCCTCATACTTATTTTTTAATGTTGAGTTTGGGAGACAGGAAGAAGGGATTATAACAGTATCCACGTTCTTTCCAGCTCATCTGGCAGGCTTTTTTAATCTTGACATTGTCAACCCCAGAAGTTCACACAGAGTTATGTGGCAATCAGTGGCAGCATTTAATAGGATTTAATTCCAATATTTAGTTTTTCTTCAGAGGTACATTAACATTTAGTATGTCTCTTTAAGAAGCATAAACCAAACTCTTTCTATATACGTATACTATAATTTATACTCCGTCTCTGAGTGAAATTTTTATTATTTTAACTCAGTTGCCTTCTCTGTAAAATAAAGATGATCATTCCTACCCTCTGAGTTTTAGTCTTCCCTACACAAAACATTTTTAGAAGATGATGGATGTGAAGCTTAAAAAGAGGAGTATTAATTAAATTTAGAAAACACTAGATTATGCTGAATTAAACGATTTTCTTAAATGTTTTCCACACAATAGTTTGCTAAAGTGAATTATGAACTCTAACAAGGGGATATTCCATGCAGCATTTCCTAAATATTGTTTTACTACAAAACATTTCTTGTCCTTGGGTTTGGAAAACTTGCAGTGAAGGTTATTTTCTCTATATAACTGATATAATTTGTAAGAGGACAATTATACATATAGTAGGACTTATAGATATGTAAACATTTCAGGAAACTCATGATGACCTGTAGGGTTTCAGTGTAGAAACATCACTGCTGCTGGGTGTATTTCTTCACTCTTTCTCCTCATGCTCCGTTGTGTGTCTCAGGGGGAAGAAAAGCATGTTTAGAAATTGTGCTCACTTGTTATTATTGAGTATATTTTCCAGATGTTGCTTTTTGAAGATACAACAAAGGTGACAAATATAGAAAAATCTAAAAAAATTTAAGACAGGATGAATATCCTTTACTGATAAAATCAAAATAATCTTCCATATAACTTGTGCAAGTATACATATTAGCAATGAAACTTATATTCAACTTTATTTTAGAATCAGGGTTCATAATCGTATTAATAAAGATTGATCAAAGACTTTATAAATTGGGTATAGTAATAAATCTGCAAGCATAGAATAGTAAAAGAGATATTTACACCAGGATTTAAACATTAGGATTTATTCTGCCTCATTGTCACTATGTTTAATTTGTAACACCACTCTAAGTGGAAAAAAATAAGGTAAGGGTGGAGTCTTTCAGTGGATATTACTGATTTTATCATATTCGGACTCATCATTTCTAAAGTGTGCTAAGTATCTGGATGGAAGATAGTCATCTAAACAAATTAATTTAGCACTAAGTTCATCATTCTAGCTTTAGGAATGATTAACTTCCTTAAAACTTTCACCAGAATGATTGTGGTTTTATATGCAATTTTTTGGAAACAATCCATCACCACTATTGTGTCTTCCAACGTGTTGGATTTATATCCTTGAGTCTATTATTCTTGAAAAATTGCAAAAATTACTTTTCATTCTTAAGTTAAATGGGGGGGAATCTTTCATTTTTCTAAAGGTCAAGGTTTTTTGTTATAAAGAAAGATAGCAGTTTATATCAGTTCCACAGAATCACATATAGGTATAAATAGTCATCATCGTTTTTAAAAGTATACTTTCTTTAGTGCGCAGGTTTGAGTTAGTGTTATCAGAACCTGGCTGTACTGAGTGCATTTTGTGTGTGAGAGGGAGATAAAAGGTGCTTTAATAAAATAAATCTTTGGAAACATAAATTCACTTTGGCTGAGAAGGTTTACTTTGTCCTAATTGCTAGACCCAGTGTTTTTTTCTGCACACTGACCCACATATAAAACTTTAGTAAATTACTGCCTTTGTAAAAATGTAGTGTTTTTAATCTTATCATGATAAAGACAGAATGAAGGTGTAGTGAGACCAGTATTGACAAATAGGATATTTGGAGGAAGAAGAGGATGAAACAATGGTAAATCTGGGAATATTTCTTAATCTGAGGAAATGATAACAGAGACAACTATAAAACCTCATTCCCATCATAGAGTTATCAAAATTCTAACAAATAGCAGTTATGATCCACACAGGCCCACTGAGAGCTCATTAACATCCAAAGAAGAAAATAGAGAAATTCAAGTATCATGGAGATATTAAGAATAGGGGAAAAAGCATGATTGGTCTAGGGGGTCAGACTTAGACATAGAACAACCAGGGCTTCTAACTTGGCACATTGTACAAACCAGAGAAGTCATAGCCCAGGGAAAAAGCTGATGAGTGTTTGTGTGATTACTCGTCAAACTGCAAATTTAATCTTTTTCCTGTATTAGGGCTCTAGTCTTACTTCTAAACTCAGATGGTTGGATACTGAGACTGCTAATAAATGTATGGCCTGCTTTGATCAGAATGGATTCAGGGGTTGGAAAGGACCAGGTCTGAGGCCAAGAACAGTAACTGATAGCTGTGGAAAGGCAGGGAGGATTGACACTGGCATAGAATACATGTTCAAGACAAATTATGTATCGGATTATGATGTACTGAACTTTTGGAAAGGTGGTAAATATTCTAGTATAGCAGTAGAGTCATAGATTTAAATAATTCCAAGAGATCTTGCAAAAATTAAATAGATAAGCCAGGCTCGGTGGCTCAGCCTGTTATCCCGCGCCTTTGGGAGGCTGAGGTGAGTGGATTGCCTGAGCCCGCGGGTTCGAGACCCGCCTGGGCAGGCGAGACCTCATCTCTACAATAAATCAAAAAATCAGCCGGGCATGGTAGCATGCCTGTAATTCCGGCTACTCGGAAGGCTGAGACGGAAGGATCGCTGGAGCCCAGCAGGTCGAGGCTGGGCGACAGAGTGAAACTCCAACTCAAAAAAAAAAAAAAATTAAATAGATAATAAAATAATATCCTTCCCTTGAGTACTACATATGTGAAATTACATATGTGATTTATAAGAATTATCCTATTAAGTTCTCACAACAACCACACAAAATTTTAACAATATGGGATCTAAGATTTAGAGCTATTAAGTGGGGTAAGAGCTTTGATTATAGTCTATGTATTAGTTACTTATTGCTCCAAAACAAATTATTCCAAAATTTAGTAGATAAAGAAACAAATATTTATTATCTTACACTTTCAATGAGTCAGGAATCCAGAAGTGACTTATCTGGGTGCCTCTGGTTTAGAATCTCTCAAGAGCCTGCAATAAAGGTGCCAGCCGGCATTGCAATCATCTCAGGGCTTGATTGGGAAGAAAGTCGTACAAGTTCATACATGTGACTTCTGACAGGACTCAGAAGATGGGCTTCTAAGCTCACTAAAACAAAACCCTCCCCAAAGCTGCCTCAAAATATGACGGCTGGCTCTCTCAGAGTGAACAATCCAAAAGAGAGTCAGAGAGAGCACCAAGACAAGAACCAGAGATTTTTATAAACTCATCTTGAAAGTAACATTCTATCACATCTACCACAATCTATTGTTTAAATGCCAGTCAACAAATAAATCCAGTTCGCACTCAAGGACTGGGAATTTCACAAAAGCCTAAAAACCAATAGGTGAGGATTATGGGGAGCCATTTTAGAGGATGCCTACCACTCTGTCTGTTACCTCAGAAACTGCTCTCCCAACAACTGCGCTTTACCACCTTCCTCTTGATTTTTAAACTCTAAGTTTGCCTTCTTGGATTTTTCTAGCTAGATGGTCATAGATTTATAATATCATAAGCCAAGCAGAATAGCTATTTCCTCCTTTTTTGCTTAGTTGATAACTGTCCTTTAGAAGAGATGAACAGCCCTGCAAAAGATAACAAGTTCAATCTTCCTGAAGCATATATTTTTTAGTGTGTAGCAGCTCCCTGCTATTAAGATAAAAAATAAAATGAAACTGAGCTTTCAACCTTGCCTGTGGGGCAAACTTTTCTTTGATACTTTGTTTGTGAAATGTAGATGCAAGAATGAATGATTCTTCTACAACAAAGTCTGAATGAATTTACTTTCATAAACTCCAATGCACACATTTTTAATCTTTATTTTACTTTATAAGTTGAATGTGGAAAGCTAAGCTGTAATACTGTGTTTTATTTCGACATGGTTGATGTAATCGTATTTTAGAAACAATTAACTTTTTATATGTTCTGCTTTAATCATATAAAAACTATTTTCTACCTAGTAGTAGAAGCAAAGAGGATTAATTTTGCAAAGGTAGTAAAAGTTTAATAATTTATTTTTCAAAACAATTTTATAAATATTTAAAAACTACTTTCTTAAAAAAATTGGCTATAAGCAATTATATTCAGAAAGGCTACTCTATCTCAATTCTCATTTGGTTTATCAAGAACTTAAGTTTTCTTCAAAGGAATAATTAATTTTATTAGATCATTTCTTCATCTTGAAAGTGTAATTTTACCAGAATTATATATGCTAAAATAAAATATAAATTACTTTTAGTAGTTATCTAGAAAAGGCAGGGCATTATTAATACAAAGCTGATAAGAACCCATTTTATGAAAAATGTGTGAGAACAAACTCAATTTTTCAGTTTTTATTTCTGTGAAAAATTTATAAATAAAAGGCAAATTGTAGTTAGAAGTTTATAACAAAGTGCAGTATTTCCTATCCCCCTCTTTCCTACCCATCAATCTTACTTCCCAGCATCAACCCTAATATACTTCAAGCTGTTTCCCTGGATATTTAACATATTAGCATTGCTGTTTCTTCAATTATAGATAGTTATTTTATTTTTAAAATGAAAGATGATAATTCACCTCTTTTACAAAATACCCACACCTAGCAGACACATACACAAACCCACAGCTCACAAATACACTACCTATAACCTTCTAATATAATATAAAGTAATATACAGTGCTCACATTGTTCTGGCTAGGTATTATTCATAGTGAAACTAAGTGGTATGATTACAACTCTTTGATAACTTTTTGTTTCTCTGGAAGGTAATAATTGCCTATAAATTGAAATAGATTTATAAATTGTTGTTAGCCTGTACTGAGTTACATAAATATTTATTATATACATATGTTGATATATACAGATTATGTTTAAGATTTTACCAATAGAGACTGTTTTTTTCTGGTTGTTTCACTGAAGGATAGTTTCATTCATGGAACAATTTTCATCTGAAACTGTCACAATTTGTCAAAACAAGATGTTAAAAATTCAGTCCACCAATTTTACACTCAGATGTACTATGTGGCACTGCTTCAAGTGTATACCCTAAAAAACACAGGAATTCATATAAATTGCATTTTTGCACAAATTTCACCAATAAAAATTTTAATTCATAATCATATATCCTGTATTGTCCAGTATTTTCCCAGCTGAAGAGAATATTTTTTTTCTAGGATTTGATAAAACCTAAATGTTCTGCTTACAATCTATACACATGATGATTGGTCAACTTTTCACTAATTATTTTTGGCCTCTGTAAATTTCACATCCTTTGTCTGATGTCCTCTTGTGTCATCTGTGAAAGAATATGTTCTTGTTGTGATAAATATCTGGCTCTGAACGCTGATTCCACCAAGTCAAGGAAATTGGCATAATTATGGGAGGAGATTGCTGGAAGCCATTCTTACACTGGAACAACTGGTGAAAATTTAATTATACATGGAAGTGATGTGAGCTTCATAAATATGTCCTATTAAACACAAAAAATTGTATCTACGACATATTTTCTTCTTAGCTAGATTCCAAAAATGCCTATGGCCAACTACTCCAGCACACCTGTATAAGGAAATGTGACAGTTTTGCAGAAGGACAGATCCCCAGATGACATTGGCTGGCCAAGTTCTCAACCCACCCCACTTGTAGTTCTCAGAATAACTGTGGAATGTGCCAAGTATGCAATATTCTGAGATAAAGAAGAACTGTCCAGAACAGCACAGGTTATGTTCTCATCTTTTCTAGAACAGGATGCCTTGCAGCACTTGTGCTCAGTGATCCAAGTTGTGCCTGGAGTGTAAAACTCAGAGTGGAGGGCTGAGAGACTCTTACTTGTGATGCAATGTGAGGCATGTGCAGGCAAGACTTATCTTACCTAAGTAGCTTTCTTTCGGCTTAGCAGATTGACTTGCCATGAATCCTAGACTTTCACTGATTCTTGATGCCTGTAATAAAGTTCCTTTGCCTGGCTGGTGTGAGTATTCTGTCTCACCAGACTAGGCATAAGGATGCATGTGGTAGAGGTATGACTGCTGTAGCTGCTGGATATGTTTTACCACTGCCAGAATCAAGAACACTTGCAGAACTCTGTCACTTGGGTTTGTACAAAACCTCCTGCTAGACTTAGGAAACTTTGCAATCTTGATCTTAACCAAAAAGCTGAAAAATGATAAACTTTACAGTCTTAACCAACAGTGGTCAAACTATCTTTCCTTAGTTGTTTACAAAACCATCTGATTATAACAACACATTGCTATGACCCCTTTCTTCCACTGAAAGGGACTTATACAAGTGAGGGATTCTTAAGCTGAAGATTCATTAACTTTACAGCAAATCCACCTTTGCTTCCCCATTTTAAGAAGCACACACAACAGTGGTTTCCTGGGAGTATAGAAAGTTAACCCTTGAGTACTTGCTTGTCTAAAGATGTCTCTGGTTGATTGTACATGCAATTATTGGTTGCATATGCTTATAGTTTGAGGTTGAATTTTTTTTTTTTACCTTAGAACTTTGCAGGTGCATTGAGTAGTTGTCCAGTGTCCTTCTGAGTCCAGTTCCTTCTATGTAATCTGTTTTATATTCATTTTCCTTCTGGGGTAATGTTAGGATTTGCAATATAAGTTAAATTGTGTCCTCTCAATTCATTGTCGAAAGCCTCCCCAGCACTACCTCAGATTATAACCTTATTTGGCGATAGTGTCCTTCCAAATATCTTTACTTAAATGAGGTCACTAGGGTGGGCCCTAATCCAGTTTGACTGTGTCCTTACAAAAAGGGAAAATTAGGGCACAGAGACAGACACACATAGAGGCAGGTGATGTGAAGAGACTTAGAAAGAAGACAGTCATATACATGTAAAGGTGAGAGACCTGGACTAGATAATTTCCTCAGCTACAGAAAGCGACCAGCCTTGCTGACAACTTGATCTTGTAATTCTAGCCTCCAGAACTGTGAGACCATAAATCTCTGTTGTTTGAACCACTCAATTCGTGATACGTTGTTCCAGCAGCCCTAAACAAATATAAGACCTTTTCTTTATCTCAGTTGTTCTAAATTTTGATCATGATGTACTTTGTCTATTTTTTCTGGGACCCTTTTTAATATGAAAACATAACTCCTTCAGTTGTAGGATATGCTTTTTAAAAATAATGTCTTTAATAAGTTGTTACTCCCCATTGTTTCCTTTATTTTAATTTACATTCATACTCATATTAAACTTCTTGGTTTAATTCTTTAATTTTCTTGTCTCAAATCTATCTTTTCTACATTATTGTTGTTGTTTCTCCCCACTTACTAATTTTCTCAATTTTATATTTGTGGACCTTCTTGGAATATATTTACAGTCTATTAGTTTAAATTAAAAAAAATATTTTCATTATCTCTGAGTCTTCCTTTTTTTCATATCATTCTGGGTTTATTGTCGTTGTCTATTTCTTTTTCTTTTTTAAATTTTAGTTCACAACTTCGCAGATTGGAAGTTTGGGTTTGGTCCAATTTGGCAGATTTAGTTGGTCTTGGCTTGGTTGACACATGTATCTGTGATCAGCTCCTGAGTGGGTTAGGGGCTCATCTCTGCTTCACATTTTGTTTTATCCTCCAAAAGGCTAGCCAAGGAATGTTTACATCAAGTTGGGCATGATTTTTCTCTTTAAATACACTCTTGGGTGTTCTTTAGTCATGCTTTCATTCTTATCCCACTACCAAAATTTTCTTATCAAGCACACTAATTATTCAATACTGCTAATTAATGTAATCAAATCTCAATCTTCATCTTACTCAATTTATCAGAAGTTGCTCAAACATTTCTCTTTACAACACTGCTTCTAGTACTTTGTACTGATACTCCTCCATCTGCATCTCTAAGTACTGATGTGCCACATGCCTCAATTTTTAAAGCGCTTACGTTTTTTAATACAGTGTTTTGCTTTGTTTTTAGTTTTGCTTGGGTTTTTTGTCATCTCATCCAATCTCAGGACATGGGATGTCCTATATCCAACAACCTCCAAATGTATATTTCCAACCCAGACTTCTTCCTTAAACTCTAAACTCTTAAATCCAACTCTCTACCCCAAATGTGAATTTAGACATCTAAGCGGGACCTCAGACTTATGTTTCCAAAAATGAGCTCTTTATATTCCCACCACCCAATTCTATTCCTCTTGCAGTTAGTCTTCTCTATTTTATTAACTGGAAATCTCACTTTTTTCAGTTTGCAAACTAAAAATCTTGGAGTGCACCATGACTTTTTTCTTTCTCTCCCAATGCATACTTAATCCATCACCATATCCTATTGTTACTACCTTCCAAATCTGTCCAGAATCTCACAACTTCTCTCTAGTCCCACTCTTAAAATCTTGGCCAAGGCACCATAACCTTTTCCTAGATTACAGTGATAGTGTTTAAAACGGTTATATTCAGTCCATTTTTGCCCCACTCCTGCTTTTGGTCTATTTGTAGAGCAGACAGAGAAATCTCTTTAAAATATACTTTATGCCGGGCTCGGTGGCTCAGCCTGTAATCCCGCGCCTTTGGGAGGCTGAGGTGAGTGGATTGCCTGAGCCCGCGGGTTCGAGACCCGCCTGGGCAGCGAGACCTCATCTCTACAATAAATCAAAAAATCAGCCGGGCGTGGTAGTGCATGCCTGTAATTCCGGCTACTTGGAAGGCTGAGGCGGAAGGATCGCCGGAGCCCAGCAGGTCGAGGCTGCGGTGGCCGGAAGCGGCCACTGCACTCCAGTCTGGGCAACAGAGTGAGACGCCAACTCAAAAAAAAATAAATAAATAAATAAATAAATAAATAAATAAATAAATAAAATATACTTTATGTCATGTCGCTTCTTCCTCAAACTTTTGCAGTATCTTCTCTGCTCATTGAAATATTCTGTTTAGCATGAATAAAGGGTAATGCACCAAGAAATAAATCTTATAAATAATGTCAAAAGCTTTATAGAAAGTCATAAAAGAGGAAGTTTTGAAAGACCTAGGCCTAGTCTATGTTTATAAATAGAAAAAGTTTCTATAATAGAAAAAAATTCTCCAAAAATAGATTTGCTATTCCAGTCAAATTGCAAATTGCCAAAAATAGTCATCTTCTGAAAATAAAAACAAGGGTGATATTATATAATATGACCTATTAAAAATTCATATCACTAAAATATTATGTTAGCACGATAGTATAATATTGACTAACAGAAAATGAAAGAGGTTAGAAACAAAGTATTATACACACAAAAAATTGACATATGATGGAAGATTATATTGTTTTCCAACAAGAAAAGTGCATGTCAATCCACACATACTTATCGATTTCAAATGGACCTAAATATGAAAAGTAAAACTTAAAATTCTTGGAGTAAGATGTAAGAGACTATCATTAAAGTTTAAAAATGAGCTTTTATCCAAAAAACCACAAAAATCACAAAGAAAATTCTGATATAATGAACTCTATTAACATTAAGAACTTCTGTTCATCAAAAACTACCATAAAGACAACTGGGGAAGATATCTTCAATACAATAAATTGAGATTAACCAATATAATATAAAAATTTCTCCTATAAAGAAATATAAATGAAAGAATTAGAAATAGAAAACTGCCAAAAGTCATTAAGATGCATTTCACAGAAGGGAAAGATGGCTGGCCAAGAAACATCTAAAAATACACTAATCTGCATTGGCAAGGAAATTATCAAATATCATTTCACACTGATGAAAAATATAGGTCTTATAATACTAAACATAGGTGAGTATGTTCATAGGAATATAAACTGATACAATTTACTTGGAAAAATATTTGGTATTATCAATAAAACTAGAATCCTCAATTAGATAGTGTGGCTCAGAAAAGAGGAGAGTTGTGGTCATAGTCATCTTAATACCTATCACAGCAGGTGTTTAAATAAAATGACACTGTGGGCCAGGCGCGGAGGCTCAAACCTGTAATCCCAGCACTTTGGGAGGCCGAAGTGAGAGGATTGCCTGAGCCCATGGGTTCGAGACCAGCCCGGGCAACTTGGCAAGACCTTAACTCTAAAATAAATTTAAAAATTAGCCGGGTATGGTACCACATGCCTGTAGTTCTGGTTACTTGGAAGGCTGAGGTGGAAGGATCACCAGAGCCCAGCAGGTTGAGGCTGCAGTGGCCGTGAGCATGTCACTGCACTCCAGCCTGGGCGATGGAGTGAGACTTCAACTAAAAAAAAAAAAAGCTGTGTATGCTCATTATAAACCAGTCTACTTTATGATCAGAACAGTATCACAGACAATGGCAAATAATACTTGCCTAACCCCAGAGAAATAATTTGCACACATAGTTTTAAAATTTTGGAAAGACCTAGATCTATTTCAAAGGCATAATTTGCATAAAATCACAAAAGTAACGATGTTTATTATGGAGAAACAAACAACAACAAAAGAATCTGTGTTTTGGGCAAGTCTCCTCAATCTTGTGTTTAGAAGTTTCTCTGACGGGAGTGTGTCACCTAACTCGATTCCAAGTTGTGTCAGATGGCATGCAGCCTCCCTCAAGTTCCAGACCAATCTTTTAAGGAAGAGGTACCACTTCAAGGTCTGAAGGCTGGTTCATCAGAAGTTGATTTTGTTGTTTAGTTACAAGTTTTTAAATATGATTTTCCTTACTTCAAAGTTGTGTTCCAATTACCTTTAACAAGATTTTTCCTAAAGAAAGGCCCAAAGACATTTTGATAAAGTATGCAGCTATTTTACAATAAAATCATGAGCTTCAATATTTTCCGAGTTACGCATGTATTTGTTTGTTGTGTTTTTTGTTAAAGCATTATTTTGTTCTTTTTTATGGTTAATTGTATAATGAAAAAATATTACTTTCAACACTTTTCCCATTTAAAAATATTGTCATTGAAATATTTGCACAGCTATGATAAATGACTACATTTACTAAATTGTACTTTTAAAAATAAAATTAGATAATAGTTTGAAGTTGAATACATAACTTCTTCATAATCATTATGGTAGTCTTAAATTATTTCAAAATGGACATCAGCAAATAACATTTACAGCAGCACGGCCCATCTATACACTTTAGAAGCTGCTAAAATTCTAAACTTTTCTCTGTTTACAAGGACCACTGTTTTGTTATGCCATTTACAACTTAAAATGCACCGGAAAAATCCAAAATCCTATGTGTATTTAAGTCTCAAGTCTGAAGTCCTGTATGTATTCTTTTCAAGCACTTGTATAAAACAGATAATATTAAAATACATCTAGCCAAGAGTAAACCCCTGTCCATGTTTATAAGTAAGACACATTTTCTTTATGCATATGAGGTTTCTGAATTCTCTGCAATATTTATTTTTATTATTGTCTTTTGTTTTAGCCTTTAAAAAAATTATTTTAAGTAAGCCAACGAATAAAATATTGAGATACACAAACAAGAAGATATTGGCAACATTATATTTTAAAGCGTTAACTCAAAAGTGCTCCTATGTAAATAGGATGTTGCTGATAAAAGGCACATTTACAGAGAAAATCAACCTTTTAATTATGATGTCTGAAGTGATACAATCTCTGCCAGTGCTTTCTATGATAAGTAGTACACGATTAAAATATAGTTTATGGAAGCAGAAAAGGATTTCGAGACCTTGAAGCATACCAACATTTTTGGATTTCTTCCAGGAAGTAACTCCTAATTACAAAAATAATTATAAAAATAATTCTGATTTTAATTTTGCTCTACGAATTATGCCATTTTCAGCATATTTGGAAGGGTTAGAGTCTAATGTTTGTCATTCAAAATGCATTAACAAAAGGCAAATAATTATTTCTAAAGCTTACTGCACCATAATATTTTCCTGGGTTGTTGATGATATGTTCTGGTGAAAAGGTTCATTTGTTTATGCATTGAAGACTGATCATCTAAGTTAATTAAGCATGAAGCAGAAAACATCTTTGGCTCACTTGTCCCAAAGACCTCTTTTATTTCTGTGTGGTGATTCACAGAATCTACTTTTTTGACAGTTATTGGGTTGCTGATAACTGAATGGGTTTTTATGTTTGAAAAGTTTAATGAACTTCTTGTCTCATGAGACCAAAGTACCCAACTACCAAAGCTACCAGGCTGCTGTCAGTATAGTGGAAAGAAAAAATAACAGATGAGGAGAGCAAGAGCAGAGGGGAAAAGAGGTTACAGGAGTCTGTATTTTAATTGGGGAAGGCCATTTAGAGAAGAATTTTCTCTAATCTCTGCTGTCATAGAATTTGTCATCACACCATGGTCCAGATGGACTCCACCAATAATTCTGTGATTCTATGATTCCTCACACTAGCCCTGAACACTACACAAACATCATTTAACATCTGTGAGCAAAAACCCATGCAGTCAAAGCTTTTAATTAATTAACATGCAATTTGAGGGTAGAAGCCACAGATAGAAATATATGAAGCTTTGACAGGGTCTTTGAAAGGCTGTAATAATTAAATCATGCACATATCATAATACTTGAAATTTTACACCCTTTCTGTGATATAGTCTCCCTTTTTTATAAATCCCTTTTATACTTCATACACTTTGTTATCTTGGTTTTCTTATGGAAGAAAACATATTTTCCAAGGTTACACAGAGACAAAGCTTATTCTACAGAGTGACAAGTACTTAATTTCTCAGTTCTAAATACAATTATTTATGAGATTATTTCTCCTTACAACTGAAAGGTAAATATTAATATTACTTCTTACTCTGAAAAGGCTTGGGTCTGGTATAACTTGCAGGGTAAACAACAACTGGTGAATTTTCGGGAGACTATTCTTTTTTCTACATGTTCATATGAGCTTCATATGCATTCATAAATTGAATTCAATCTTCAATTAGCTATAAAATCAAATGAGCATGCAGATCATAACAGTTAACTTATACTGATGTAATTTCAAGTCTTTATAGTTCACTCAATAAAATATATGTTCACTGCAAGAAAACCAGTGTGACTTACAACCAGCCCTGATTTTTTTTTTCCTTTTATGGGTGCATATAATCAGAAAAATTAAGTACCATTATTGCCAGAATTTGAAAATAAAATAAAGTAACTCAGTTCCATATTATTTTGAAAATATTTCAAATTACTTTGAAAATAATGTCTAAGTCTCATGCTTCTTTTTAGTCAAGGCAATTGTAAAATATGGGAAAACACAATCAAATGCATTAAGATAATGAATGTCTGTAGGATGTCTGTAAATGAATGTATAATTATAAGAAAACTTAGATGGCTAAAGCCAATGGAAACAATGACCTAAAAGGGCGGAAAAGGAAAAACTTAAATAAAAAATATATAATAAAACCAGTAAGATAGTCAATATTCTTCAGCCAACTGAAAATCTAAGGAGATGGGTGATAAACTACCACTCCTTAAAAGTGGAAGTAATCCTGAATATACCTTGAGATATAATTATCTCATACAGATCATATAGATAGATCAGATAGAAAGCCAAGGAATGCACTATTCCATGTGAACATGAAACAGCCAAATTGTCGGTCTTCCTTACATCATCTCAAGCATGACATTTGGTCACCCAAGCATAAAGACAACTGACAGTAACATAAGCTTCAGTAGGGGAAACATTCGGTGCAGATGCATAGTTACTTGTAGTCACTAAATGTTTAAGTAGGTTACTATATGAGTCATCATTTGTAAGAACTTCCTTTACTTGACCTTTGGTTGAATCTTTCTCTGTACAATATTTTGTCTGCATTCTCTCCTCTTTATCTTCCTACATAATAATATTAATAACAATAATAACAAACCAGCAAATTCCAAATTTTAACAAATTTAATATACCTTCCACATACATGAACAAATTTTCCTTTTTTGGTCATATCACCTTGACACTGGTAAAATATTCCTGGTCTAGTATATTTATAAACATAGGTTTGTTTTCATGGGAGTTTTAACATACAAGGAATATTCATGCAGATAACACGTTTATAGATTTTCTTAACTTATATCACCATAAGTATCTTTAAAATATTAAACTATTATGCCCTTTTCCTATAGTTCACTAATTTGTTTTAGTCTATAGAAAGTCTCTAGAACATGTGGAGAATGCCTCACACTCCAAGCATATGCAAAACTGCTATGTAATACACGTGCATTTTATTATTCAAAAGGATATTATTTGATTCGGGCCTTTATTTTAAGCCTATGTGAATTACCTTCTATTCTTAGTAGAAGGGAAGATGAACTTTTTCGTTTTTGCCTGTCTTCTGTATGAATTTGCTTGGGCAGGAATCAATAGCCTGGGAATTGGATATCATTGAATTGGATATCTATATACTTTTATCCCTTACTTTGGTCCCTCTTTCTTAAAGCACTAGGGAAGAACAAAGGATTGAATGATTTGCCTTGGAGCCAAACCTCATTGACTGACCCCACAAAATGCATTGAAATTGAAATTCCTTCCAACCAAACTGAAACAGCATTTGAAAGGGAGTAAATATGGCATTGATTTTGTACCTGAAAACTGAGCTCTATGGCCTTTTATTTGTTTCATCTTATCCATAGTCCCTTGAGAGGGAAGGATAGAAAACTGCAATTTCTAGAGGCTGAAATTGACAGTAAACAAACTGATTAGTGTACAGTTTCATATTTCCATTCTCTGAAACTGAAAGAATGGATATGAAATAAATGGTTTAAACATTCTAAGAGAAAAATGGAGACTTAGTGGTGGGACTCCAAAGGGATTTTACAACATTTGTGATTGACCTAAGACATTCAAGGGGAAAAGGAACCTTGGAGGCCCTCTGTATCAGTGACTGTTAACTTTGGCTACTTGTTAGAAAAAGACTTGGGAAATTGTATAATATATCAATGCTCAGACACCATATCTCAGAGATTCTGATGGAATTTATTTGGAGTGGGACATAGGCATATACTTATTTATTTTTTGCACGTAGGTGATTCTATCTTGCAGTCAGGTTGAGAATCATTCATTTAAATCAGTGGATAGAAATTATCTCAGAATCTTGTAAAAGTGTAGACTCTGACTCAGTAAGTCTGAGGTGGAGGTTGATAGCCTAACAAGCTCCCAAATGAGGCGACTGCTGCAGTGACTGCCACATGCTTGAGTAGCAAAGGTGCCACAGTACTGCTCTATGAATTTTTATCTCTTCTCGAGGGAAGGGGCTATATACCAAGTGCTTAGCTTTGGTGAGTGTTACCATTAGGTTGTGTAATTCCATCTTCGCTGTAACTTTAAGGACATCTTTTAACTTTTATAAACTGACACTGTCAATATTTATCCTTCAAAATAACCCTGTATCATTCAGACACATATTTTTTAAATAATCTTTAATTCGAATAATTCCTATGTGTCATTGACTGGATTCCTCAAGAAGAGAGCAATGAGGCTGACATTAGCATGTGGGAAGTTGTGAATGAATATTCTTGGGATCAACAACTGTGGCAAGGGAAGAAATTAGGAGTGGACTGGGAGAGAAGGTGGTTAGTGACACAATGTCAACAAAGAAGGCTTTAGTCAACTCCATGGCCCTTTCCAGTGGGTTCAAGTTGGTGCAAGGAGGTGGGCACTTACACTCCTACACTGAACAGTCACTGGATGCGGGCTGCCCAGGACACAAATATGAATTTACCGTGAGGTGACAATTGAGGGTTGCCTGACAGTCATGGCACTACTAGAAGCTAAGAAAATAGCTTAGTCAATCCTGCAGGAGGATCTGGGCAGTGCAGCAAAGAATCCACTCAAGTCTCTTTCTTGTGCTGCTTAGGTATCCTTTTAAATTCTGGGAACAGCTCATACAAGGTTGTGGCAGGCTGCTTTTCCTTAGGGAATCATATAAAAACTGATCAGTGGGACAAGCGATAGCCATCATCACTGCAGCTACTGTTGAGACCATCATAACTGACACTAATCATCTTTGTCTTTTACCATCCATTTTAGATTCCTGTTTCTCAGTTAGCACCTCTGTGAGTCTCCATGGCTTACACAGTAGTGCAATATAGTCCCTCATACTAGCGTCACCTGAGCCCTGGATATTGTAGTATTCTAAGATTGTGGCTGCCATTTTCTATCCTTATAAGTGTATTAAAAAATTGTCAAGAAGTGCCTAAGTGAATGAACAAGGTGCCACATATGGTCTTTCTTATTGTTTATGATATGAGTTGATTACCCCTGACAGGACATTGATCTTCATCTGCTGACCCCAGACACGAGGATCCCAAACTTCCACACAGATGTCATAGTTCAATAAAGCTCTTGCTGTGTTCATTGGGAACCTGTTGTGTTCTTTTAGGAAAGAGGACTTTTACAGTCACAGAGCCCAGTGTATTATACAAAAAAATATGTATTCTGTGGCTGGTGGTGGTTTGTTTTTGATATCTATGTTTATTGATTTGTCCAGAAAGCCAACACAAGGCTTCTGTATCAGAGAAAGACTACTATTACAGCAGCAAGCACAGTGGTTGTTCATGCCCTATTTTTCCCTTTCAAGGTGATGCAATGAGAGCCAGGTGGTTAGCTCTGGAAGCACACAGAATGGATTTTTTCACACCAAAGGAAAGGAATCCCAAAATTATAATTCTGGGAGTTTATACAGTCTGCAAACTGCACACCACCTTCTCATGCAGAAAGGGGAAAAAAATTGTGTCTCTCTTATGTAAACAAATTTTCTCTGGGAAGAGAAGAGGAGGTTTTCTAATTTTTAATCCTTTGGAATGTAAATGAATGACTACTTTCAAATTTTTTCTGCCTTTGAAATATAAACACATACATCTGAGAGAGAAATTTCTCAATCTTTCCTGAGGTCTCTATCTATTCAGTCGTCTAACTTCTATACTTGTCCTTTAACTTAGATCCTGGTATAGAAAAACTAGAAAATAATATACAAGAATTTAAAGTAGAGCTTATCTTTGGAGGGAAGGAATGACAGATGTGAATACCAGGGGATTCATAAGGGACTTTAAAATATTTGTGACATCTTAATTCTTAAGTTGGGCATGGAAGTTTTCATTTTATTTTTTAAAGCTGCTATATAGTTTAAAATATATTCTTATATATTTATAAAACATTTTGATATAAGTGACTAATTTATCATTTTACAAGAGAATATCAGGACTAGTTCTCTCTGACTCATGTTGCTGTTTGAGTTGTCAGCAGAAATCCTGATCACTCAGAGCAGGTGTCCACTGTTGTTCACATCTCCTAACTTGACACAAATCTTCCGCAGCCTCCTAATGCCTCCTAGAAATTCCCAGGGTCAGTTATCCTCATTCTATCACTTATCATCCTTACTACTCTTCACCTTGATACCTCAACTCAGAAATCAACAAACCATAGGCCACAGACAGAATCTATTTCACTGCCAGCTTTGTTAATAAAGTTTTATTGAAACATTCATTTATTTACATAATGTCTATGGCTGCTTTTTCACTTTTGAGTAAAGTTAAGTAGTTGTGACAGAGACCATATGGCCTACAAAGCCTGAAATATCTGCTATTTGGCTCTTTACAGAGATAGTTTGCCAACTCCTGCCTTCTCTGAATCCTGGCTTACAGTATTCACCTATCGCCCTCAAGACAAGGCTGCTTTTTCTTCCTTTTGCATGCACCTCAAAACTAGAGACAACAAAATGGTGCTGCTAACACTTCTAAACCATGTTTCTTTCCTCTGCTATTTAAAAGCACAAAAAAATCACAAGACATTTGAAACCTATGCCATTGAACTACATATTCCTTTTGCTAGCCATATCCCTTAGAGACCTCCCAGTCACTCTTCCTACTCACCTTACCCATGAGTCTAGCACCTGGATTACTGTCAGCTAACCCCACCCATGACTGTAAATTTGACCGTGCCATCATTGACAATCCCATCAACTCATGTTTTGCTCATTTTTATGTTAAACATCACTCTCTTTGGCCATGGCATACTATTCTTAAATCGAATTTTTTCACAATCCACCTTCTAGCAATATATCAACTTTAACAACATATCCAATTCACTTTTTCATCCTCCATAACCCACCCCATTCCCATTAGGGAATCTTGTTAATAATGTAGCTTATAATTTAGTAGGTCTGTGGTGAGTTCTGAACATTTTTCATTTCTTACAATCTCCCAAGAAGGCCACTGTTGCTAGTCCTGGGATCACAGTAGCAAAGGCATCAATTTAAAGGTCTATTATTTTAATAGAAGTTATAGGGACTGGGGGATGTTGATCGGTGGAAGGTGTTGAGAACACCGGGTTATTCCTGAATCTATAAATTTGCTCCTCTGTTATTAGGCAATTTAAGTTTGCTAATTGGCATTTATTGAAGTTAGATTCCTACTTTCTTTCAAAGACTGGAAGTTAGGGACATTATTTTCCTTGATGATTACATTTCAAAGGTATGGCTTTGAGGTCCTTAAGAAAATCATTCTTAGGTCATAAAACTGTCAAAGGTTTTAAAATGATTTATATCATAAGAGGAATTCACAGGTTTTCTTAAGTACATGCTCTAAAAAAAGGAAGGTCAGGAGCTTAGAGCCAGGAAGAAGCCTGTCTACAGTGCAGTCAAGCTGAGGAAATTTTTAACACATCTTGGTCAATTGTGTCACATTTACCCTTCTCTTTAACCATTTCTTCCCTAAATCAATCTCTCTCTCTCTGTCTCTGTGTCTCTTTCTCTCACTTTCTCTCTCTCTCTCTCTCTCTCTCTCTCTCTCTCTCTCTCTTTCACACACAAAACATACACACACACACTACTTGTTTCTCTACTTTAATATTTAATAGGCATTTCATACTTATTATGCCAGTATCAAACCGTATGTCCCCACCAATCCTACTTCCATGAAATCCTATTTTTATCTCAATATTCCCTGCAGTAAATGCTACCACTCAACACCAAATACTCAACCAAAATTTTTGGAGTAATTATAATATCTTTTCTTTCACTAAACCTTCACACTAAATTCATCAGCAAGTCTTATTTGGGTCTATCTAAAAAATATATTCCTTATCCATCCACTTATCCCCATTTCTACTGCTACCATAGATATGTAATTAACAGAGACCATTGCAATATTCTACTAAATAGTTTTATAAACATTGTTTAAAATCTTTCAAATTGAGTGGTCATTTCAGTATAGAATTCTGAGCCAGGAAATTGCATACAGGGTTATTTATACCTTGTCTTCATGAGACACATAAAATACTAACATTTTCAGAAATGCAATTAACTCAACAATTCTGAATTTTTCTAACACTATTTAAATATTTCCAATATTTAATTTCATATAATAAATTATAATTTTTACTATAAGAATAAATGTAAGTACATTTCTACTTCTGTAAGCAGTTAATAAATGTGACATATTTTTAAATAACTTATTTATTAATACATTTATATGTTTGGCCCAGGATTCAATGTTTTCAGTGTCTAACCAAGCTGATTTCAACTTGGTCTATGAACATTTTTATAATAATTTGAGTCTAAAATCTATATTTCATTTTGTCAATGATTTTATAACCCAAAGTAGCAGCCTATAATTACTAGCCCAAACTTATTTGATCCAGAATTTTTTTAAGTAAGAAATATTAGTTAACAAAAAATTTCTTAATTAGTTTTCAAAATATATTATTGATATGTCTTATGTAAAGAAAAACATTGTCCAAGAATCACACTATTTCAACTAACAATTTGAAACAATTCCCATCATTTTTACTAGACTCTCTAAGTCACTGTCTTAGAGACAATGACAATAAATAGTTCATTTGGACTACCATAACAGAATAACATAGAGTAGGTGGCTTAAGAATAACAGAAATGTATTTTTCACAATTCTTGAGACTGAGAAACTCAAGATCGATACGTCAGCAGATTCTATATCTGGCAAGGGTCTGCCTCCTGGTTCACAAATGGCCATTAACTCGCTGTGTTCTCACATGACCAAAGGGGTAAAAAAAAAGTGCTCCAGGGTCTCTTTTAAAGGGTACTAATATGACTTAAAAGTTCCCAATAATATAATGTCTATCCAATGTCTTTTTCAAATTCCTGCTATCAGCATTTGACCACTTACAAGTCATCTCAAAGTAGCGAATAAACATCAAAAAGATGAAAGAATATTGCCATATATCCTTTAAGCAAGCAACAAGCAAACAAATGAAAAACAAAACATCCAGATCTTATTGCAATATTTATATTTTGTAAAATAATGTCATTTCAGCTCAATGACGAACTAGGTGTGTGTCATTTTTTCTTGATAAATATATTGTTTGCCTATTGTTTCATTTTAAAAAATTACCTAGGATTTCATTATGAAGACTCATAGCTAATACTCTGCTTATACAATCTATTTCACTATTATTATTACAGTCCAAAGTGCTGCTATCTGTATATCCATATGTCTATATAGCTCTCATATATATTTATATACACACACATATATACCTGGGAAATAAATCATACACACATACACACACACACACACACACACACTCACACACACACATACACACACATAAAATAAAGTTCATTATAAGTAATTGACTCATGTGGTTATGGAGACCGAGAAGTCCCACAATCTGCGACCTGCAAGTTGGAGATCAGGAAAGGCAACAGTGTAGTTCAAGGCATGAGAGCTGAAGAGCTGATGGTGTAGATCCCAGTCAAAGTATGAAGTTCTGAGGACCAGAAACCTGGAGGGCTGGAGAAGAAGATGAGTGTCCTAGTCCAACTAGTCAAGCAGAGAATGGGGCGATTTTCTCCCTTCCGCTGCCTTTTGTTCTATCCAGGTCCTCCATAGATCGATGATGCTCACTAAATACGGGACGTGCATCTGTTATTGTTGAGTCCCCTAATTCAAATGTCAATCTCATGTGGAAACGCCCTCATTGATATACCCTGACATCATGTTTAGCCAATCTGGACACCCCTGATCTAGTCAGATTGATACCATAAAATTAACCACAACAGGGGGTAAAAAATATGCTAAAAATAATCCAGAGGCACAAAACTTTGATTTCACAAAAGGGCCAGAGGTGAGGGAGGAAGTGGTGGTTTGGAGTGCAATTTTGAGGCAATATTGAGAGTATTCCTTTGTAACTGTTTTGTGGTGTGGCTTATCCTAGGAGAAAAGAGTCATGTGCATAAATTTTAAAGGTGAATTACTTAAATCGGTAGCACCTTACAGCCCTAAACAATACCTCTAATAAACACAAATGATAAATGTATTTATTCTCTTTCCAACCTGCAAACGTCATTAGAGTACAGTGAATAGTGAGTGTTTCTATCAGTATCTAGAGAGATTAGCAGGATAAAGACCTCAGCAGTAGATATTCAACTCATAGACCATAGACTATCAAGTTCTAATTTACCATAAGACTATACGAAAGGGATTGGCAGTAGCGAGATACTGCTGGGGTGGGAGTGGGGACATAAGATCAGTAAGGGTGCCTGATCTCAAACCAGGCAAAATAGGGACCAAAGGGAGGCCCAGATTTTACCTGTACAATGTCCACTTGTACACCTAATCATGAATAGTACCCTGCATCTTTAAAATAAAATATTTTTTAAAAGAACATCAAGTTCTAAGCATTATCAATGTATTAGGCGCGAGGGTGTCTGAATTTTTAAATATACTTGTACATACAACTGTATTATTATTTTGATAACAATTTTAAATCTCCTTTAATGAATTTTGGCATTTTTTTGGTACAGTTTATCTTCTATGATCAAACAGTAAAGCCAGATAGTTGCTGGCTTTATTCTTCTAATTCTTTTTCCAGTGGATCAACTATCAGTCATTAATTCTGTTTCTTTTAATTAACATGGAATTTTGTATTTATTTTATTCCAGTTCCATAGATTTTTCTGAGATTTGGTCATTTTAGCATTATTGAATGGTTAGCTTAATTGTGCTCATCCCTTACTAAAATAATTTTAAAGACAGGAATGTTCCTGTGAGTAATATTTGGGATGCATTGTATTAATTTCAAAAATATGGTGCTATTATCTTTATTACTTTCTAAATATTTTCATTTAAAAATATTACTTGCATCAAGTATATATAGTAGGAATAAAGTAAAATTTTAAATCCCTTATTTTTAAATTTAAATAAGGTAGATTATATGATCAATGCACACAAAAAGAGTTGTCATAAAGTGCTGTCTACCCCAGGACTATGTAAAACTATTATTTGGTTCTTTTCATTTTCATGTCATCATAATATAGGTTTGGGTTTATTACCTGGGCAATGGTAATAAACTAGTTCAATTCCTAGTTCAACTCCTGTTTCAATAAGAATTAAAGGTTACCTAATAACTTTAAATTTAATTAGTTATTTCCAAATGTTTGAAAATTACATTAAGAACCAGTGGCAAATTTGTGCAAGAACCATGTTATTTAAACATTATCTCGAATAGATGTCATCTAATATTAAGTTTAAGTATGTTAAAAATAAGTATTATAATCATCTATAATACTTCCCATCATAATTCATTTGAAGACTTTTTTTTTCAATGAATCACTGGAATTGATTAGAAAACACCCAACCATTTTGGTGGAACATTTGTGTTTGAAGATACTCATAATAGATTATGTGTTCAACCATGAGATACATCAGAATGATTTTTTTTCCATTTTTGTCTCTTTCTGAGTATAGGGCAAATGCAACATTACAGTGTTATTCTGTGTCCTACCAATGATTCATAATTCACTATTTTAGGTACAGAGAGGTCATTATAACAAGAACATCATTATATGAAAAGTACACAAGGATGGTGTAACTTTAAATGGGTCCTAAAAATTAATATTACTAATTTTTACAGTACTAAGGAAGTGAATTATTAAAATATTTAAGATATGTGAAGCAATAATGATAGTTTATTATAAAGACAGAATGTGAATAAACTTCTTTCCAATTGCATATCTAGCTGTTTAGAAACGTCTAACACTGTACCTTCAATATTAACATCCTAAATAAATTAATTTATAGTCATCAAAAACATAGTTAATAAATATATGCCATGTGTCATGCTCACCTTAGATTTTCAAAGATAAAAATCTCTGAATGCAAAAGGTTTAATTAAACCCATTATAGATATTGTCACATATGGCTTTAAGTCCATTTTTAAAAGAAGGATAGATAAATTTCCTCTGAAATATCTTATAAAATATTCTTGATATGGAACAAAATCCAAACAGAATGTTTCAAAAGTTAAAAAAAGCTAATTACTATTCCCTTTAAAGTCTTTTTAGAAAATAGTTTTTAAAGCTTGCCAGATAAGCAGCAGCTTGCCCAAAAGGGAAATGTAGAAATTATTCATAAAATAACATTTTACATCTAGGAACATTTCCTGGAAATTAAAAGCTGTTTAGAGAAATTAAAAGGCTTTGGGGAAATGGGCAATAAATTGCAAACATCTTAGATTATTGGGTGAAATGTAATGCCATTTCCCATTTTCAGTGGAGAAACAGTTGTGAAAAGGATTGAAAGAGATGGATCTAGATATATTGAATAAATCATACCTCAACACTTACAAGAAATAAATGCTTACATTAAAATGTGATATTATATTTAAATTTGTTTAACATAATTATTTATAATTACTCATTTATGTATATATTTATATCTGTATTTATGTTTGTAGTCTGTGTTTAGAGTAAAATCATTTCCACATTAAAAAGCAAGATAGGTAAAATCATGGTTCTAAAAATTGCAAATAACACCTGAAAGCCATGAAATCAAATTGATAAGAGCAAGAGAAGAACATAGATGAACTATCACAGAAACAAAGAACTGAGTACCACATGTTCTCACTCATAAGCCCAGACCTTAAACAATTATAATAATGCCATAAGAAAGGGTTCTGCAGTAGTGGGAAACTGCCAGGGGAGTGGAGGACACACCACATCAACAAGGGTACCTGTATAATAAATATTTGTATACCTAATCCTGAATTGTACCCCACATCTTTAAAATAAAATTTTTTTTAATTTAAAAAAGAAAAATAGATGCAAGAAGGCAACTTAGGGAGAGAACTGTAATGGTAGTCTGCCCCTGCAGAAAACAGCTGCAAAACCTGGACATAATGCCAAAAGAAGCTCCCTGAACACCCTGGAGGACAAACAGAAGCATCACATCCTGACAGGCAGTTCACTCTTGGAGTTGGGAAACAGTATGACGCAGATTCCATTTTCTGTGGTTTCAATCAAGGAAAACATAACAAGACATAATTTGTTGTAGAAAATGTTTAAAACATTTTATCTCCTTTTGGGACAAATTTCTTAATTCATAGAGGAAAGGCAACAAAAACTGTCAACTTTAGGGCACTGGGAAAAAAACAACAACAATAGGAGAAAGAAACAGAAAACAGCTCCTCTTGAGAAAAGACAGGAAACATCCTCAGCCAAAAGCCACAGCTGAGGGAGGGTAAGAACAATTTTAAAGGCCATAGTTCTAAGATTTAGGGACACAAGGACTGCTTAAAATTGAAACATAGTTACAGACTTACTATTAGTAAACATCTCCACCATACTCTTTATGAGGGCTAATGAATGCAGAGGCAGATTTCACGGAGGTACGGTACAAAATAAAGACTGAAAGCTGAAGGTGGAGTGACACTGGGACATGGTACATTGGTTCCCACCCTAAACAATCCTCAAGGGAACTAGCACTCATTCTAAACCAAAAGTTTTTATCAGAAGAATTTGAAGACTGATGCACTGGGAATAGCTACAGCAACAATAAATTGTAAGCCTGTTCATCCTCTGACCACTGTTATTAAAACACCTATACTGGAGTCTTGGCAAAAGGAACGGTATACCTATTTCACTATATCTAGTGAAAACAAAGTGACTTTCAACAAAGATGGAAAAATAAAGACTTTCTCAGACAAACACAAATGGAAAGAATTCATTTTCAGCAGACCTACATTATAAGAAATATTAAACAAAGCTCTTCAGGCAGTAGAAATATGATACCAGATGATGATATAGATTTGCATAGTAGGCCGGACTCCGTGGCTCAGCCTGTAATCCCGCGCTTTAGGAGGCCGAGGTGAGTGAATTGCCTGAGCCCTCAGGTTCGAGACCCGCCTGGGCAACTTGGCGAGACCTCATCTCTACAATAAGTCAAAAATTAGCCGGGCGTGGTACTGCGCGCCTGCAGTCCCAGCTACTTGGAAGGCTGAGGCCGAAGGATCGCCGGAGTCCAGCAGGTCGAGGCTGCGGTGGCGGGGAGCGGCCACTGCACTCCAGCCTGGGCAACGGAGTCAGATTCCAACCCCCCCCCCAAAAAAAATGTGCATAGTAAAACAGAAAACACTATTTCTTGTTTTTCATGGCTCTGAAAGATGACTATGTAAATAAAAAATAGTATAAAAGAGAGTTGTATGGTATGTATGTAAAAGTAAAATATATGTCAATCATAATACAAAGGATGGAAGGGAGAAATTAGGAATGTACTGTTGCAAGGTACTCACACTGTATGTGAAGTGTTATATCATTTGAAGTTAGAATGATTACTTAGGAATCTATATTATGGAACATAGAGGAACTATTAGTTTTTTTTTTTCCATTTTTAATCTAACTTGTTCTAATTGATATTTAAGAAACACTAAATCCAGTAACGGTAGTTACACTTTATTCTTTCTTCCATATTGCTGCGTAATATTCCATCATTTTTCATATGAAATAGTTACCGCTATAAATTCAATTCTGGTTCATAAAACAAAATTTGTAAATTTAAAATAACAGAAAGTATACAAAGTATTTTCAATAATATGCTTAAGGTAGAGGTCAATTACAAAGAGCTATTTGAAAAATTCCCTGGATAACTGGAAATTAAACACCACACATAAATAACTCATGCACGAATAAGGTAGTATTAAAATAAATAAAACTCTGTTTAACTAAATGGAAATTAAAAATACAATACATTACATTTTGTGGGATGCAGTCAATGAAATGCTTAGAGGTAAAGGTGTAGTATTAAGTGCTTATATTAGAAAAGTCACAAACCAGTAATCTATGCTTCTGCAATAAGAAATTAGACAAGAACGAATTAAACCCAAATCAAGCAAATAGATCAACAATAATAAAGATAAAAACAGAAACCAAGGTAGTGTGATATGAGTGAAAGGATAAACATATCAATCAGTGGAACAAAACAAAGAGCTCAGAACTGACCCCCACTGTCAACTGATTTTTTTTTTTTAAGGTACAAAGGTGAGTGGATAGATAAAGGACAGTCTTTATAAGACTTGCTGCTTGGAAATTAAGACATCCATATACAAAATTGCATATCTCAATTCATATGTTATACTTAAAGTAAATATTAATTTAAAATGTTTTACAGTATTAAATGTAAACCATAAAGTTATAAAAAATCACAATAGAAATACTTTGTGACCTTGGGTTTAGAAGCAAAGAGTTTTTATACAATACAGACAGCACAACCTATAAATGAAAATATAAATTGCATTTTCTGAGACATTGTTAAAAGAATGAAATCATAGATATAAACTCAGCAAAAATATCTGTAAGACTTACATATTTATGACACACGACTTATATCCTGAAATTGTAAAAAACTCTCACAACTCAACAATAAGAAAAAATTTAAATGAAAAAAATCTCAATAGATAAACTACCAAAGATATATAATGGCAAGTAAGCATTTGAAAACTGTCTTACCTTCATTGATTGCAAGAAAATGCAAATTAAAAATTTAGGAAACCACTACACACTGATTATATAGAATGGTTAAAAACAAAAAAATCAAACTAAGAACACCAAGTGTTGAAAATCGAAACTCAGACATCCTTAGATACAAAATGAAACAGTCACTTTCAAAAACAGTTTGACTATTTTTTATGCAGTTATTCAGTCACCATATGACACAGCAATCCCATTTCTTGATATTTACTAGAGAGAAAGAGAAACTTACATTCACACAAAAGAGCCTGTATGGGAATGTTGATAGCCACTTTGTAGTCTCCAAGAACTGGAAACAATCCAATATGCCTTTTAATCAGGAAATGGTTGAAGAAACTGGTATATTTATACAATGGAATACCATTCAGCAATAAAAAAGAATAGCAATAAAAATAGTCATTCCATTATGATCTTCCATGCCACGACTATACCATAACTGTCCATTTGACTGATGGTAAATATGTGAATGATTTCTAGTTGGAGTGTCTACAAACGACATTATTTTAAATGCTCATTTACAGGCCAGGGGTATTTGTGTAAATAAATTTATTGAGATGATGCAATGAGGCAGAAATAATGGATTGGAGAATATGTATGTCTTTAGTTTTACTAGATGATGCCAAACCATTTCCAAAGTGGTTATAATAATTTATATCCCCACCCCAAGTATATGGAAGTTACCATTGCTTCATCTGCTCAACAAACCTTCCTGTTGTTTACATAGTTAATTTTTCCTATACAATGGATAAGTTGTATGTCATCATATTTTTTACTTGTATGTAATAATTACATATAAAGTAGAATATCATTTCATGAGTATACCTGCCATTTGGATCTTTCCCCCTTTGGGGATAAATATTCAAATCTTTTGTTTCCTTTCGTATTAGCTATTTTATTTTCTTAATTATTTGTAGGAGTTTGTGGTTTTTAATATTCTGGCTACGGGCTTTTGTTAATTATTCTTATAGTTAAACTTACCCATTTTTTTCTCACAGTATTTTTAACTTAAAAAAATTCTCAAATTGTAATAAAAATATCCCATTTTTTCTTAAATTTTAGAATTTTGCTTTTCAGATATAAGAATCTGTGTTTATGTGATGTAAGGCTGTGCTTTTATTACATTTTTCCTCCATGTATGAATCGCCAATTGTTTCAGCACAATTAAATGAAAGGGGTATTCTTTCCCACTGTTTTTTAGTGTCCCTTCTCTCATAAATCAATGTCTGATTAACTATGACTTTGTTTCTAGGCTTTCTAGTTTTTATTTGGTCACTTTGTCAACAAGCCTTGCTATCTTTTTTTTTTAATCAATATTTTTTATTATGATTTTGTGGGGTACAGTTAAGGGTTAGGTATACAATTACGTTTCATTCAGGCACCCTGTTGATAAGAGGTGTTTCTCCATCCCCAGACAGATATTTGCGACTGTTAATCCCATCCCCCTCCCCCCATAGTTTCCCAGTACCATCAGTCATTTTCTTATAGTATTACATTGGATGTTCAAGGTCCATTATATGAGTGAGAACATGTGATACTCAGATCTTTGTTTCTGTGAGAGGTCACTCAGTATTATAGACTCTAGTTCCATCCAGGCTTTTTTTGTTGTTGTTGGAGTTCACTCTGTCACCCAGACTGGAGTGCAGTGGCCGCTCCCGGCCACCGCAGCCTCAACCTGCTGGGCTCCGGCGATCCTTCCGCCTCAGCCTTCCGAGTAGCCAGAACTACAGGCACACGCTACCATGCCCAGCTAATTTTTTATTTATTGTAGAGATGACGTCTCTCCAAGTTGCCCAGGCGGGTCTCGAACCCGCGGGCTACGGCAATCCACTCACCTCAGCCTCCCAAGGCGTGGGATTACAGGCTGAGCCACCGAGCCTGGCAGCCTTGCTATCTTATAAGTTCTTTCACTTTGGTTTGCTTTTTTCTGTTTTTGTTTTCTGTTTCTGTTTGTCATTCCTTTAGTTATGTGAGTTTGTACTTCACAGTGAGTTTTGCTTGAAATAAAGCAATAATATAGCAATGCAGTATAGGACTTAATTCTGTAGCTCAAAACAGAAGATGGTCCCTTTAATTTTATTTCAACTCATAAGTGCATTGGGGAAATTGAGAATTGTGTTGGGCTTGAGCTGAGCCTAACTCTAGTCTGGAAAGGGGACAGGGAATAGCCAAAGTTATGAGTCGAGCATAAAATAGCTGCTACTAGGGACTTTACTCATGATTAGACTATTACCAGTCACCATGAAGTTAGCGTCACATAAAGATTAAATGCATATAAAATTTGTGTTCTACTTAAAAAAAAATAATTGGCCCCTTTATTGGGTTAAAAAATACAACCATATCAGAGTTGAGAAATCTTTTTTCATATTTTACATCAGATCAGTTGAGAAATCCTTTTTCACAAACTTGTATTGATATAGAAAAATCACACTTTGTTACTTCAGAAAGATCTTGAGACAGAAGTTCTTGAGACAGATGTATCTATAGACAGTTCAATCACTAAAAGACAAAGTGATGTGGAAAGACCCAGAGCATATCAGGATTATGAGTGGGCCCATTGAATTCACAAATAAATAGAAGCTAGTAAGTTTTAGGAGGATGTCAAGTATGGCATGCTTCATTTACAATCGTTCTGAGGATCTGTTAGATAATAAAATAACAGATAGAGGCTTCTGGCATACACAGCTACAGAGTCCTTGTATAGCCACAGCTGATCAGATTCAGAGAGGGCAGCAAAGATCAGAGAGGCAGAAGTTTCCTGGTCATCATCATCCTTGGCAAAATAGCCTTGGGTAATGAGGTTGGCCTCCAAACCAAGAGATTTACCACCAATTCTAAGATCAAATGATTCAGAAGCCACCTGTACTGAAATGATGGTCACAAGTGCAGCTGGTTCTACAAACTTTATTGTGAAATTGTTTTGTACTTTTTTAAAAAAGAAATTAATACCTATCTCAAAACATACTGTCACCTAGTAGTCTCACTCAAAGCATTTCCATTCATTTGACAACGTGAATTTTGTGCCTATTATACACCTACCATTACATTTTAAAACCACTAGTACCGAAGAAGAGAAACAGAAAATTAATGGCATCTATATTTGAATTAACTTTATAGTTCATTATCATGAAACATTGAGTAAATCGCTGTTTTCGCAAATATTTTGGGAATCCTATAACGTAATGTTTAATGGGGTTGATTATGAGTTAGGACCTAGGCAGGTGCTTGTTAAATTTTGTGTATATGTGAATTCTTTGGGATCCTGTTAATATTACAGATTCTGTTGCAGTATTCTGAGGTGGGGGCCAAGATTTGTCATTTCTAACAAGTTCCAAGATGATGGTGATACTGTTAGTCTGTAGATCACATGTAGTTGCAAGAACCTAGAATATTAAGTGTTTCTCAATACTGGATAAGCCTCAGAATAATCTTATATATACCTAAACCTCACCGAAGAACATACTGCTGTAGTAAGACTAAGGGTAAAAAAAACAGACTGAAGTAAACACAATAAACATTTACAGCTTAAAACACACATCTACAGGTTCTCTCACTTTGTATCATCACCTTAAACAATTTTTAACTCTAGTCTAAAAAAAGTACATTAGCATGAACTATGAATAAATTTTAGCAAAATGTCTTAATAACTGGAAAAATAATCATTATACATAAGAAAACCTGTATTGATGTTCAAATAAGTGATATATTTGAAAATTTATTTAGAGACAATATTAAATTGGAAGAGCATGCTATCAAACTTCCCATCATTTTACCTCAGCAAATAACATAATATTTTAAAGATTGCTATCTACTTGACAAAAATTATTACAGTCTAGTTGAATGAGGTATTATAAATTAATCTCTCCTCAATTTATGGCCACCTCTGAGTTGAGAAATGAAGTTGTTTTACAGGGATAATTTATTCATTGATTTTATTTTGTATTCTTTTTACTTCAGAATACAAACTAGTAAACTATCTTAACTGAAATTTGAAATGCCATTTCTTTAGCATAATGTACATTCAAGCACTGAAAGAAAAACAAAGCACTTGCCTAGTCTATGTAATTTCTTTTTTTCTGATCATGATGATATCTTGTATTTTTCTTTGCTATTGTTGGAGTAGATTTTTATTTTTCACTTCAAATAATTTTTTTCTTCTTTCTCCTAAACATTTTTTAAAAACTGTTTGTAGCTTATCTTTAAAATGGATTTTTCTCTTTCCCAGTCTGTAGTCTGTCTCCCTGCTCTCTTGATGGCTTCTTTGGCTTTGCAGAAGCTTGTCAGTTTAATGAGGTCCTACTTGTCTATCTTACCCTTATGGACTGTGGGTTTCAAGTTTTGTTCAGGAATTGGATGCCAGTTCCAATTTCCATGAGGGTATGTCCTTCATTTTCTAAGGTTCTTATGGTTTGAGGTTTTACATTTAGGTCTCTGATCCATTTGGAGTTAATTTTTTGTGTATGGGAATAGATAGGGGTCCTGTTTCAATCTTCTGCATGTGGTCAGCCAGTTTTCCCAGCACCATTTACTGAACAGGTTCTCCTCTCCCCAGTGGTAGGTGGTGGAGGCTTTGTCGAAGATGAGTTGGTTGAGAAATTGAGGTTTTGCTTCTGGGACCTCAGTTCTATTCCATTGATCTATATGCCTATTCCTATACCAATACCAAGCTGTTTTGATGATTGTAGCTTTATAGTAAATTTTGAAGTCTGGTAATGTGTTACCACCTGCTTTGTTTTTTTTGCTGAGGATTGTTCTGACTTTTCTTGGTCGTTTGTGTTTCCATATGAATTCCTGTGTTGTTTTTTCTAGGTCTGAGAAGAATGTTGCTGGTAATTTGATAGGTATTGCATTGAATCTGTACATATACATGATGGAATACTATGCAGCCATAAAAAAGAACAAAATCATGAATTTCACAGCAACCTGGATGGAGCTAGAGTCTATAATACTGAGTGACCTCTCACAGAAACAAAGATCTGAGTATCACATGTTCTCACTCATATAGTGGACCTTGATCATCCAATGCACTACCATAAGAAAATGACTGACAGTGGTGGGAAACTATGGGAGGGGGATGGGACTAATGGTAGTAAACATCTGTCTGGGGATGGGGAGATACCTGTTATCAACAAGGGGGCCTGAATGAAGCATATTTGTATACCTAACCCTTAACTGTACCCCACAATATCAAAATAAAAAATATTGATATAATGAAAAAAATAAAAATAAAATAAATTGCTAAACTTTAGGGTAATTTGCTATACAATAATAAATAAGTAATACACATGTCAAAAAAATGAATTTTTCTCATCATTTTATAATTTAATTTAACTTTCATTTTCATATGCAATTGGCTATCCATATCTGTGGGTTCCATGTCCATGAATTCAACCAACTGTAGATCAAAACATTTGAAAACAAAATTGTATTTGTACTAACACATACAGAAATTTTGTCATTATTTTCTTTAACAAATATAGTATAGCAACTATTTATGCAGAACTTACTTTGTATTAGGTGTTATAGGTAATCAAGAGATGATTTAAAGTATATGGTATGATGCACACAGATTATATGAGAATACTACCTCGTTTTATATCAGGGACTTGAGCATTTGTGGATTTTGGTACACACAGGAGGTCCTGGAACTGATTCCTTATGTATAGTAAGGAATGAATATATTTATATTCACATACACACACACACACACACACACACACCTCTTCATACATATATGTTCATACATATATACATATATGCAAATATTCATATTTATATATTCATATATGCAGAAAGCAAATATAGAATATTTTTAAGTAACATTAATTCTATTTAAATAAATAGGTACACATTTAAAGAAGAAAAAATACTAAAGTAGACATAAGTTTTATTCACTTTATAGGTTTATTTGTCAAATTTTTAATTCATTAATGGCATATGCACTTAGTATGTACAAGCAAGACCAGTGAACACGCTAAGTGTGTTTTCTAAAAGTGTAACTTAAAAGTAATCTATCTCTTTTCTTTGATGGCTTAGCAGTTTTGCCATCTTGAGCCTCTTATTTAGTCTTTTCTTATTTAAGCAATATATTTAAATGTATCTTTACTAGCCATATGCTAAATTATCTCATTGTCTATATATTAAAGCTACAACAATATAAAAGAAAAGAAAACATTACAATTATTACATACTATTAATAATACCATTCAATTAAATACTCAATTCAATCTTATTCATTTGAACACAATATCTGCATATCTAATTTATGGTACTAAAGCATAGCGACACTACACTAAGACTTAATTCAAGAAACAGAAGATTACAAATATATTAGATTGTGAGGACCATAAAATGACATAAAACAAAATGAGCAAGTGAGAAGTGTCATATTTTTTCTTTTTGAGTTATGCTAAACATGCACCAGCATTTGAAGATGTTTACTTGGATTATACTGAATGCAGTGTAGTCATTATTTCATCAGTGTGTTCCTTACATTGCATGCTTTATATCATCACATATAAAACTTGGGTGTATTTACATAATTAGTGCATCAACAAAATTACTTTTAGGTAAATATATACAAAACATTTTTAGCCTTTAAGTATAGTAGTATTTCCATTAACTTTCTTTTCAAAATAATTTCACAATTCCTGAGTCTCTCTGAATCTTTATTCTCATAATCAGGTAAATACAATTCACTCTTACTTCTGAATTCAACTATCTACTAATAATGGAACAAACTGTCACCCTGAGTGCTAATGAATAATTACCATATGCATGTAGTTATTCAATGTTCATGGCTCACCACATAATGCAGTGTTAGCATTAAAAAAATTATATGACACTAATTCATTTTTTCCAAATTCATGAATAGTTGTTAGTCTAAAATGCTTAGCTAAGTAAAATTTAGCAGTTATCACACTGCTGGGCCTCCCCGAATCCATAATATATTGATGTACATTATGGCATTTCAAGAGAAAGATTTTCCAGCATTTTCCAATCATTTCTGATCATGGAACCTATTGTTTCATAGAATATCTCTCAAGATTCTTGTGATGTGAAACATATTTTTGGCGAGATGACATATAGTACTGTGCAAGAAATAACAGGAAGATATGTAGACTTTTAAATGTAGATTTTTCTCACTCATCTTAACAATATTTGAATGAGTACAAACCCTTTAAAAGAACAACATAGCACTTTTTTATAAAATGAGATTAAAAATTAAAATAATTTTATAAAATTTGAGATTATAGAGTATCTGTCAGACTACAATTTTTTGGCATTATTTAGAAAATATTTTGTGGTAAAGACAAGTCAGTACAGATTTGGCAGATATAAAGACATCTAGTTCTACCCAGTAGGACTGAGACCACTCCTAGAGGATCATGCAAAATACTGGGCAACATTTTAGAGACAAGCTGAGAATGGAGAAATGAAGATGGTGAAATAGGCTTGATACTCTGTGATATAAACTAGAGTTAGTTACAATTTCTCCAGGTTAAATATCTTAGAGAAAAGAAAGCTCAAGAGATGCACAATAATTAACATTCAACTATAGGAAGGTTATCATATAAAAATCATTCAATTTTTAAAAAATGAATTGTTAATAAGGTGAGATAGATTTCAATTAAATATAAAATATTAAATGAATGTCTAAAGTTAACTGTTTAAAAGCATAAAGAACTTTTTGAAGAAGTATAAATTGTCCTGGGATTGGGGGTACTAGCACATAGACAAGGCTATTATTTCTTAGACTCCTAAATACTCAAAAGAAATTCATGGAAAATCCTTCTAAACTTAACATTTTATGAGTCTGTTGTCTGTAAATGAAAAAGCAAGCTTTCTATTCTGTAATATGTAGAACTATTCACATAGTCTAAGTAGAAAGAAATATATTAGTTCATAAACTAGCTACATTCCCTTTATATTTATCAAATTTAATCAATGTGTAAGTACCAAATAGACAATAAATACCCAAATCTTAAGAAATCCAATGACTCTGCACTCTTGCTCAAAAATATGGGTACTACCAATGAGTATACTTGATCTTTTGTAAAAGAACAATTCATCTCCACTGTTAAATTTAAATTATTATCAAAATTAGTATCATTTAAAAAATTGGATGAATGGGGGTCATTATAATTATCTCAAATAACTAGGACAAGATCGACAATTTTAAAAAATGATATTAGGCCGGGCTCGGTGGCTCAGCCCGTAATCCCACGCCTTTGGGAGGCTGAGGTGAGTGGATTGCCTGAGCCCACGGGTTCGAGACCCGCCTGGGCAGCGAGACCTCATCTCTACAATAAATCAAAAAATCAGCCGGGCGTGGTAGCGCGCGCCTGTAATTCCGGCTACCTGGCAGGCTGAGGCGGAAGGATCGCCGGAGCCCAGCAGGCGAGGCTGCGGTGGCCGGGAGCGGCCACTGCACTCCAGTCTGGGCAACAGAGTGAGACTCCGACTCAAAAAAAAAAAAATAAAATGATGTTAGGACAACCAGGCAGCCATTTGGAAAAACATAAAATCAAATCCTATAAAATAGCATACACATATACACGCTCTAAGAGAAAACAGGCTAAATTCCTCTACTGCTTAAAATGAATATAGGTAGCATAAAATATCAGTATCAAAAATATAAAGCAAAATATGAAAGCATTAAATGATTAGATGATTTTTTAAAATGTAACAAATATGAATATAATTCTTATAAGAAAGTATACATTATATAAAAAATAATTTTGATCTTTTAATTTTTCATGGGGCTGAGCAAGAACTCATGGGTGGGTAGATAATAAAATAAAAATTATAAAGAAATGTAGCCAAAAATATATTTTTAATTGTAAGTATGAAAACAAATTGTTAAGATGTTAATCCTTTAAAAGGTATAGAATGTGAGATGTTCTTGTTACAGTTATTTTACTACAATGTGGTAGAACAATATATAATTCATAAATCAAAAGTTATGCATTGTATGAATCAATCTCAATAACTATTCACTTTCTAGAATGATTTGGAGTGTAAACACAGGAACAATTACCTTTTTATATACTTATGCAAACTTATAATAATAATACTAAAGTATTAATTATTTTCCTAATATTTTAACCTTGTTAATCTTCATATTCACCTACTAAATTATCTGAAACTGGAAGCACAGGGTTAAGAATCAAAAGGAAAAGTTTCTTAAAATTATGAGTCAGAAAAGAGACAGAAGAAAATGTTTCTCTGGTCTGCCAATATTCAGAAATTATTATAAATAAGCTTAGAATTTTAACTGGCCTTTAGCAAATTAATGAGGTTTAGATATGCAAAATACAGTTTAAGGACACGTAAAAAGTAGGAAAACCAAAAACACCCTTGTATTCAACTTTCTGTTCAATTCTCTTTCTCATCACCACATTAACTATTGACCAAATTCCAAAATACTGTGGACAAAATTACAAAAAATATAGACATTAGTAAAATAACTCAAAAACAGAAAGCCAAATACTGCATGTTCTTACTTAAAAGTGGGGATAAACAATGAGTAAACATGAACTTACCTTGTGGAAAATGTATGTTGGAGACTACAATAGGTAGGAGAATAAAACGGGGGATAAGAGTTGAAAAATAACTTATTGGACACAAGGCTCACTATTCAGGTGATGGGTACACTAAAAACCCAGACCATACCACTAATATAAGATACCTGCACTTGTACCCCCCAAAATATATAAAATTTTTGAAAAGGGAAAAAATACTTCATAAATTATTTATGTGAGTGCATCATATGTGTTATTACTATAAGTCACACAGTAGTTTTTTAATTGGTCAAAAAATGTGTTAAAAATCAAGGAAATAACCCTCAATAGTCAAAGCCATCTTGAGCAAAAAGAACAAAGCTGGAGTCATCAGACTACCTGACTTCAAAATGTGCTACAAAGTTATACCCATCAAAACAACATTGAACTGGCATAAACAGATGCATAAACCAGAACAGAATTAGAACCCAAAAATAAATCCACACAATTATGGTCAATTGATAGTCAACAAAAACAAGACCACACAATGGGGAAAGAATAGTTTCCACAATAAATGGTGCTGGGGAAAGCAAATAATCACATACAGAAGAATAAAATGAGATCCTTCTCTCACATTAGATGCAAAAGACAATACAAAACTCATAATAATTGGGAATTACATATAACTTTTAGCATTGGATAATATCAGCAAAGAAACAATGAAGGTAATCAACACTATAGATCAAATAAACCTAAAAGACATTTACAGAACATTTCAACCAATAGCTACAGAATATACATTATTTACATAGAATATTCTCAAGGATAGACTACCCACAAAAAGTCACAACAAATTTTTAAAAATCAAAATTGTATCAAATATATAGTCTGAGCACAACGGAATAGAACTAGAAATCAATGATAAGAGGAACTTTGGAAACTGTATACTTACATAAAAATTAAACAACATGCTCCTGAATTACCATTGGCTCAATGAAAAAATTAAGATGGAAATCAAAAACATCCTTGAAACAAACAGAAATGAACACAGAATATACCAACAACTATAGAACACTACAAAAGCAGTACAAAAAGGAAAGTTTATAGTAATAAATGGCTGCATCAAAAATGAGATCTAGGCACAGATTATACCTATAATCCAGGCACTTCGGGAGCCTCAAGGTTAGAGGATCACTTAAGCCTAGGAGTTTAAAATCAGACTGGACAACATAGCAAGACCTCATCTCTAGAAAAAAATTTTAAAAATCAGCCTGGTGTGTCGTCACATGCCTGTAGTCCCAGCTGCTTGGAAGGTCGAGCAAGAAGGACCACTTGAGACCAGGAATTAAAGGCTGTGGTGAGCTATGAGAGTGGCACTGTCTAGCTTGGACAACAGAGTGAGATCCTGACTCAAAAAAAAAAAAAATGTAGAAAGATTCCAAATAAACAACATAGCATTTCAAGGAACTAGAAAAGCAAGAACCTACCAAACCAAAAATGTATAGTCAGAAAGAAAATAATGAAGATTAGAGCAGAACTAAACAATGAGGAGACTAAAATCAATACAAAGGATCAATGGAACAAAAAGGTTTTTTTTCAAAAAGATAGACAAAAATCAATAAACTGCTATCCAGGTAACCAAGGAAATAAAAAAAGAAGACCAAGTTAATAAAATCAGAAATAGAAATGGATTTATTAAAACTGATACCACAGAAATACAAAAGATCATTAGAAACTATTATAAACAACTACACACTAAGAAATTGGAAAACCTAGAGAAAATGAATGAATTCCTGAACATATACTACCGACAAAGATTGAACCAGGAAGCAATAGAAAACCTGAACAGATCAATAATGGGTAATAAGAATAAATCGATAACAAATTGTCTCCCCCCCAAAAAAAGCCCAGCACCAGACAGTTTTACTGCTGAATTCCAGCAAACTTATAAAAACCAACTAATATGAATTATCAAACTATTTCTAAATATTAAAGAGGAGGGAATACTTCCTGATTCCTTCTATGAGGCCAGCATTATCCTTATAACAAAACCAGACAAAAATACAGCAATAACTACAAAACTGCAAGCCAATATTCCTGATGAACATAGATGCAAAATTTATCAACAAAATATTAGCAAAGGGAATAAATATACCATGACCAAATGGAATTATCCCAAGGGAGCAAGGAAGATTCAACATATGCAAATCAGTAAGTGTGGTTCATCACATCAACAGAATAAAAAATAAAAACCATATGATCTTTTTAATAGATACAGAAGTTTGATGCAAATCAACACCACTTTGTAAGAAAAACTTTCAAGAAATTAAGCACATGAGGAGCATGCATCAACATAATAAATGTCATATATGACACACCCACAGCTAACAGACAGAATAGGGAATAGCTGAAAGCCTTTCCTCAAAGAACTGGATCAAGACGAGGATGTCCTCTTTCACCACTCTTGTTTGACAGAGAGCACTGGAAGCCCTTGCCACCAGAGCAATCAGGCAAGAGAAAGAAATATGAAACATCAAATTAGAAAAGAGAAAGTCAAATTATCCTTCTTTGCAGATGACATAAGCTTACACATAGAAAACCATAAAGACCGCTAAAACACACTTAGAACTGAGAAACGAATTAAGTAAAGTTTCAGGATACAAAATCAACATATAAAAAACAGTAGCACTTTTATAAACCAAAAGTGAACTAGCTAAAATAAATCAAGAAAACAATCTCATTTACGATATGTGTGGCCGGGTATGGTGGCTAATACTTGTAATCTCATCAGTTTGTGAGGCTGATGTTGGAGGACCGTTCAAGCCCAAGATTTCAAGGTCAGCCTGGGTAACATAGAGAGACCCCATCTTTACAAAAAAATTGACGAGGTGTGGTGGCACCTGCATGTAGTCCCAGCTACTTGGGAGGCTTAGGCAGGAGGATTAATTGAGCCCACGCATTCAAGGCTATGATGAGCCGTAATCTTGTTACTGTACTCCAGCCTGGGCAAGAGTGAGACCCCAACTCAAAAAACAAAACAAGACAAAACAAAATGATGACTTTGGGACCAATGAAGCTTATTATGGACTGATGTTATCAAGTTTACCAAATTATAAGAATGGTAAACAGCAAAACAAACAAACAACAACAACAACAAAAACCCAGACTATAGTGAAGGTTATTTACTTGTAATTGGGCTTAGAGGTCCAGAAAGGAAGTCTAGGTCACCTACCTTTGTGGCATGGATGCCTCTCAGTTCAGACCTATAGCTTTATGGTTGTTTCCTATGACCAACTGACCTTAAAGAGAAGGACTTGAGCCTGGTTCACAGGTATATGCAAAATGTTGGCTCAAGTCAGAAATGAATTACTGTCTGAGGGCAGTCTAGAAGGAGAACAATAAGGAGAAATTCTTCTAGAAGGCAGAGTTGTGAATAGCACACTTGATTATAGACTTACATGGAGGAAGAGTTGGCCTACAGTGTGGATTTGTACTGACTCTTCAGCAATGAGGATCAGCTTGGCTAAAAGGGTTAAAAACCCCAAAACACTAACACTGGATAATTGGAGAAGAAGTATAGAGCCTATATATGGAAGAAGGCACATGTGTGTATCTTTATATTTTACATATTACAAACCAAAGAAAATATGTGTTAGAGAAGATGAAAAGAATGACCACTCTAGCGATTGTATTATGGACCTAAAAAGGAAGGGTTATGTTTACAAAAATGGTGTCTATTGATTAAATAATTGCATAAGTTTCTTCTCTCTATGTTGATTTAGCTATTGACCCTACTGAATAAGTAACCTGTCAGCAACTTATGTTAATGTGAGAAACTTATATTAATATAGAAACTTGTGTTAATATAAGAAACAAATATTACCATTATTTGGGAAGGTCATCCAGCTACCTGATGACATCAATTACATTAAACACTTTCAGCTTTGAAAGGGTCAGTGAAACTTCCCTACTGGAATTTCTAAATACCCCAGATGTGATAATGCAGATTATTCTACAATAAAAAAGATATAAGACAACCCAAGTGTGTCTAAAAGTGAAATGAAAAGGAAAAGAAAGAAAAGAAAAGAGAAAAAAATCAAACCCTCTTGAATGAGTGGAGGAAAAAAGAGATGGCAAATAATTATGGCCCAAAGAGCAGTAATGTTTGACTTTCTAATCTTCTTTGGTCTTTTAAAAAATATGATAAATAATATTTATCTTAAATGATTGGCTTGCACATCTTGTCCTTAAAAAATTAAGTGAGGACCACCAAGGCTTATTTCATAACTCTAGATCTGGGTATCACAGGAGTAGGAGAGAGGATTTGAGAAGTCCGGGGTGGAGGATTGTATCACCTCTAATTCATGTACCTCTTCTGCTTCACTGGGTTTATCTGGCTTCAACAACCAAGCATTTGTTTAATGGAGTGCTACAACTGCCATTGCTTCACATCATATCTTAAGACTCCTGGATATTTCAGGGTTTCCCATAGCGAGGGCCAGGCTCTGAGGGAGTATTCATTGCCCCAGTGAAGAAAAAGCCTCAGCAACTGGGGCATCAAAGCTTAGACTGATACTCCCATACAGGCTTTGGCTCTTCCGACAAATCCCATACTCAGATGATGTGCCGCGTTGATGGTTGTGAATCAGGATTCTTCAGTAGCTTTCCAGGAGGCTGAGGGAGTGCAACTTGGAAGGATAAGAAAATGCATGTCTTTTAAGCAGATTTTGATCAATGAGAAACAATAGATGCGAAGGAGTCATAAAACTAATTTCTCTCCCTTGCTCTCCACAGAGGCACAGTAGCTCCTAATCTGGCAATTCTCAACTGCATTACCTAGCATTTAGTTCTACTTGTTAACTTTATACTATGATTATGCAGATTTTACCTGAATATTTCCACTGGAGAATTATTCATCCTTAATAGAGATGTTTTTGAACAAGCATATTGCAATATCGGGACAAAGCATTTAATTATCTTTTTTAACTTTGTAAATCCTTGATTTGGACTAGCTCTTTTTCTTTCAATAAAAATTTACACAATAACCAGTTCTTACATTTTAGAAAATAAACAGTCTTTTAATTACTTTGGTTTCCAATACAGATGGTCCCATATAAGAATTTAAGATGTCCAGCCCAGTGTGAAAACCACAATTCCAAATTTTCACTCATAACTAATACTTTACTCCTTTGAGTTAGGCCTATGAAAGTCAATAATTAGAATTATTTTCTCTTCTAGCTTCTCTTTCCTCAGTTTGCTAACCTAAGTTTCTGATCTTTCCTGCTTGAGTCATAACTAGGAAGCAGGAAAAATCTTGCTTGACTTAAACTGTTATTAGCTAGTCTCAAGAATTTGAAGGTTGGGAAAAGTTTTCATAGAGAAATTTTGTGGGTTATGGATAATGTCCTCTTTGCCAAGATCCTTTATATGCAGCATCATTGGTGTGTGTACAAGTGACTCCTCTGCGTGTTCATTTACAATATGACTTTCAGCCCACGCCCAATCAAAAATTTTCCAGACATATTTTGCTGAGATTTCATCGTGCGTCCATGTAGCCCTCTTGTTCAGGACTTCAGAATATCCAAGTCCAGCCTCAGTGTGACCTACCCACAGTTTCATGGTAAATAAGACCCTAAGGTCCCACTCCCAGTGTTACTATAGATACTTCCAGATGACAGTCCATTATTCTGTAATCACGGGTTATAGGAGTCAGCCTCTTGTCATTTACATTTTTACAACTACTGCCCACTGTATTTCCCAAACTCCAAGTTTCCTTCATTTAGCATGAAATTAAGAACAGAGGTAACACTAATACTCCAACTTTTTCAAAGTAATCCTGTGTCCACTGCAAAGCCTCTAAACCTAAATTATAAATAGGTGGTCAGTATGGTTCACAAAATCCTCTCTCAGTTATCTCTTTTGCAGGTGCTGCCTAAGACCCAGCACTTTGCTTTGCCTTGGAAAGTGAAAATGCTTGTCTATACAACAAAAGAGATTCCAGACTTGGTTCTCAGCCTTTGTTCCTAAATCTAAAGTGAAGGAGAGAGTCCCAAGTTAATATTCTGAAAATGAGGAGAAAGTGAAAAAGAGACAGAAAAATGTAACATTCAAATGAAATGTCTCAAGTACTGCCCTCTGAGTCTATTCTCACTAAAAGCAACCACCCGGTGATCCCTACTGTGGCATATTTGGCCATCTTTGATTTAAGAAAGTGAATGTTAAATAACAAATTTGTTATTTAACAATATATATATATTTATACAGTTATATATATATATAACAATTGCAGCAATCATATTATAAAGTACATGTAGTCATTATTGTTTACTGATCAGATCTATATGCATTTGATTAAAAGGGGTCTATCCCATATAGAATATTCATTTCTAGCAAATTTATAAATTCATTTTTTTCACTGCACTTTAATCTAGAAGCCATACCCTGAGCTGTGATTCCCTCACCACATTCTTGTTTGCCTTGTTGTTTAGGCTTCCTACTTGATAGGCACTAAGAGGATTCTGCATACACAAATACCACATTCAAATATATCTGTTCTGTAAATGCTAATGCTGATGTACTTCTGAGCAGAAGAATCTTATTTTCCATAATACAAGTTTATAACTTACAGGTGCTATTAAATACATTTTAAAAACATAATTTATTTAGTAACATCTAAGTCTTATCATAGCTCAAAAATCATTTTACTTATTCCCCCAAAGATTGCTAAATTTTACTTATTTAGGCAACTTTTGTATTGGTAATTCCGGGTTTCATTTCTTACTATTGCACTATTACAGCTGATACCTCCTAGCTGAAACTCAGAGTAGAGTTTTAACTAAACTGGAAAATAATCATTTATTCTCTCTGCATTTTGCTTTTTCTGTAATATATTTTGATAGCAGTATGTTGGTAAAATAAGGTACATTTTCTTACTGATTAAATAAATCAGTAATGTATAAGTTCCAGAAATATTTTATTATTAAATAACAAATTTGCATAAAATTAAATGTCATCTTTTATCAGTCTTGTTAGACTTGATCAATAGAAATAGTTTTTTTTTCAGCTAATACAATACTGTATTCTTACATATTTTTATTTATAGTAAACTCTGATGAATGTAGGTTTTTTCCTCTAGTCCATTCATTTTTGTGTAGCTTATAAGCTCTAATAATCTGCTCTGCTCTCATATAATTATGTCCTCAGAGCGTCTGGAAACTTTATATGCTGTCCCTCTGACCCTTCGCTTCTAGGGGTCATATCCCAACTTTATTTTCATTCTCAGCCTCAAGTGATTTAGTCATCTAGATCTCTTTCACTCTTTACGAGTAAAAACAAAACAAATGTTTTTAAAATTTACTGTATGGGAATTGCAAAGATAACAAAGAAAATCATATTTACAACTGTCAAATATTTGAAACTCTGTTTATTTATAGATTGTATTCAAAACTCTGAATTTTTAAGTGAGAATAATTTTATGGGAATGCAAGTTGTATATTGAGGAGAGTGGGGAGGAAGGAACCAGACTATGAAATCAGAAAACCTCAACTGAAATCCTACCATGAACTATGTACTTCTGGGCATACATAATCCTCTCAGTTTCAACATCTCCAGATAATATACAAAGAAGCTCTTATGAAGACTAAAATGTTTATTGAATAATAACTAGCATTTAGTAGGTGCTCAGAAATTATACATTTTATTCTTTTCTGTAACTCTTCAAATATGGTGCTTTTATTGTAAATGGAAAAAAATACTGTTGAATTTCTTTATTATTAATTTAAGATATGATTGATCATGGGATTGTTTTCAGGGTTATTTAGACAAGCAAGTAGTACATACTCAAAGATATCTGAATCTCTCATGAAATTAAAATGTAAATGACACTCTCACAGCACAGTAGTAAAGTGGTCTACAAATCCTGTAAAGCTCTGGTTAAGTTTAATTTTTAAAGTTTGATTTTTTGTTGAAATACTTCAAGAATTATTTTAAAGGTATGTGTTACTATTTTCAAACATTTAGAACCTTTAAAGCTGACTGTAGCTGAGCAAAAATAAACAAAGAGCCTAACAAAAAACTCAAGAAATGTTAAAGGTTGTATTTTACAATAAGTAGGGGGAAAATGATTAAAAATGGTGAAACAATTTAGAAGTATGGTGAACATATTCATACATTTACGCAGTAAAGCCAAATTAAAGAGATTTTTCACAAAGCACTCTAAGAAAATAGAAAGGGTGACTTATGGGTATCATTTAATTAAAAATCTGTCCTCTGAAATCATACTGATTTTTCATTTCTTAGCTCTGCCCACATGAATTGAAAAAGACAAATAGCTAGGGGCCTTCCTGCTGGAACTCCTCACTGTTACTGAAATATTCTTACACATAAGAAACAATGAAGAATTATTTAAGTCTGAGGATCATTTCCTAACACCTGAGTCAATCACAGAAAAGTTATTTAAACATTTTATATTAAAAAATACTTTTTCTCATCAATCATATTTTCTCAATAGACATAAAATGTGACCACACATTGTCTTGATTAGACTCCTAATTTTTCAGAAGGATCTATTTTTAGAGGACCTTAGGTTTTCAGTTAAATTCAAAACCACCAGAATAAACACTGCCTAATAAAACTATTTTTAAAAAGTACTTAGTATTGTCCAAAGTAATAAAAAATTAATTGAAAAATTTTCACATGGATTTTCACTTATTTTTATGAATGTTAAAAAGGGAAAAACATACAAGTATAAGACCCTAGACTAAATGGTGACCTCATAATCTTTATAAATGCATTTTGTGCATTTGTGCAAAAAAGATGTGCGTTATTAACATGGAGTTGATTGTATTTTTGTCCCCTACTATTAGTAGTCCTGTGTTTACTTAGCCATGACTGTAGTTAAGATTCCAGTTAACTCCAAGAAGGTAGTCCTGGAGTTTTGTGGACAAACCATGGTGTAATTTCTATAGTATAAATTTACTCAGTCATTTACAGGTATTTATTTAGTATTCATTACATACATTTACCTTTGTTGTGCAGAATACAAAGAATATTTTAAAAAGTTTCTTTCTGTATAAAACTTAAAACCCAGTTGAAAAGCTAATATATATCTGTACACACACACACACACACACACACACACACACACACACACACACACATAAAACAAAAGATACAGAAGAAACAGGTATACTTTTAAACATCTTGAAAGTAGTATGAACCATAAAGTTATCAAGCACTTAGTGAAGTGAGAGACGAAGGTGGAAGAGATGGGTAAGAAATGTCTCTTTGAAGACATAAGACTGAAGTTAGCCAACTTTCTTATTACACAACATTATTTATCTCAGACGAGTCTCCTCATATTTTTGTGCCTTAAGCAACACCAGTAATGAAAACCAGTGACAAAATCAGCCTCCCATGCTTCCTCAAAAAATCTTTATCCCAACTGAAAAAAAAACTCAAACGCTATATAAGAACAATAATTGCCAATAAAAAGATTCATAGGATTTAGCAACAGGTAGAAGAATATTAGATAGGACAGATGATAATGATGATGATGATAGATTGATGATAGATAGAAGATAAATAGACATAAACTGAGAATACACGTAAACGAGTTAAATACTTTAAGGTATGATGTAACTGTCTGACAATAAAAAAACACTATCTTGCCTGAGATCGTTTTAAGATCAATAAGTCTTTTTTAGTGGATCTAATTAAGATAAATAGAAATTAGAAAACTGTTCTGTATTTTAAAATATGAACTCCATTAAACAAAATAATATGAGTTAAACAACAATTATTTTTAAAAACATTGATGTAAGATAGTTTGGACAAGACTTTTTATTTTTATTTATTTATTTATTTTTTTTTTGAGTAGGAGTCTCACTCGGTCAGCCAGACTGGAGTGCAGTGGCCGCTCCCGGCCACCGCAGCCTCCACCTGCTGGGCTCCGGCGATCCTTCCTTCTCAGCCTTCCAAGTAGCCAGAACTACAGGCGTGCGCTACCACGCCCGGCTAATTTTTTTATTTATTGTAGAGATGAGGTCTCACCAAGTTGCCCAGGTGGGTCTCGAATCCGCGGGCTCAGGCAATCCACTCACCTCAGCCTCTCAAAGCACGGGATTACAGGCTGAGCCACCGAGCCCGGCTGGACAAGACTTTTTAAATGTCCTAATAAATCAAAAACTTAAGAGTATTTATTGAATTCTAAATATTGACTCAATTTATAAAATACAGAATTTATGCTTCTAGTTATCTTTCCATACAATCTTTTCCTTAAACTACAAGACAAACTGCATTTTTTTCTAATGGCCAGTGATAAATTTTTAAAAATATAAGCACACTTACCTGTCTTTAGTTACAGGATTTAAAAGTCATCATTGTTTCTAAAATCTATAATTTAAAAATGATCAACATTTTCGTTATTATAAGACCTTGAAAGCTTAAACCCTTGACTACTCTTATACCTTCAGACAACAAACCCTAATTATATAAATAATAATGTGTTAAAAATGTCATAATGTGTTAAAGTGTGGTACTAGATCATCTGTGCAAAACTATCTGTGGATTTAAAATATTTGGCAATTCTTGGTCCCATAACTACCTCAAAAGTATTTAAAAAACTGAAGAGAATTAACTAAAAGCAGAAAAATAATTTGTTTGGAAAAGCATGGTAAAGTTCTGCGGCACATCTTCCTCCCCACACACCTCTATCCTCACTTGGTGAAGAAGTAGAGAAGGAGACTAGAGAACATGACCCCTGACCCTAGCAGTGTTTGGGCACAAAGATAAGAGAAAAAAAAAACAAATGGAAACTTGTGATTGGATAGCTTTCCTGACAATGAAGGAGAATTAAAAGGCAACACTAGGACCAGCCTGTTTCGTCACAATTTGTTGGGGTTGAGATGTGACCATGAAGGAAGAAATAATTGATCAGGAGGGATTGTAAAGAGATTTTTCCCCAAACAGGTGTCAGCAGGAGCCGTGAGATTTTTATATAGTACATTTGTGTAGGAAGGACCATTAAAAAAAAACAAAGCGTAAGGTGAGCAAAACTATAAGCAAAGGATACATCATCATCTGAATAAGGGAAATGAAGGTAACAAATCCAAATGGCTTAGGGGTCTCCCAGGAGCCCACAAAATCCCTCAAGAGAAACTACCTTACACTGCCTTCAACAACTGCCTTATACCAAGAGGCTCCTTAAGTGCACATGCCAAACATGAAGAGCAATGATGCTTAAGTGGCATCTTGTCTTGACTCTCCTTTCTTCCAACTCAGACCTAAAGGAGTTAGAAAATATAGTTAGACTGCTAGTGCAGATGAGCAGATGGAAAAAAGTGGAAAAAATCAGACTAAGAGCCAATGTTTTTTTCTTCTACCACCTCATAAACTTCCAGGCTTATAGTAGGCCTGAGCTAGAGAGGAAGAGATTCACCCTTCAATGAAATTTAAGGTGTTGATGTTACTCAGAACCAATAATTTTAAATTATTAAAATATTCTGGTTATTGCATCTAGAAATTACTAGACATTTATTACCTAAAAGTTATTGGGGAAAAAAAAAGGTTGTGGTTATCTATCATAGATTTCCCCTAAAAGCAATAAAGTTTACAAACAACAGAATTTCACTTTTTTCAAAATGAGTATTATACATATTTTCAGTGTATACAATATATAAGGATTTCAAGCTTAGACTCTTAGCATAGACCTGGAAGAACCACATCACGTGATAGCTCCCCCAAATCTTGAACGTCTTTTAGATCTTTGGGTTATTTCTAACTAAATTAAGAAAAAAACAAAATAAAGATAGCACTTCTGCAGGTTTCTTTCACATCAGCTTCTCTCTAACTCAAGAGCATGAATATGCCATTTTCTGGGATTTTCCGTATTCCTAATATCTTTCTATTACATGTACATTAGATAGCATTTTTAAAGAATTTTAGTAATGCTCTCTAAAAGTTATCTTTAAAGGGCAGAAACTAATTCTTTTTTACAATAAAATTGTTGTACAAAATGTCAAATAATTTATGAATAAAAATGTATATTATATGTTTTATAGTCTATATTTTCTACATATTTACTAATATTAGAAGTTGTACTGATAATCTGTGTCCATAAACATAATCCAGTGGTATTTTCCTACAAAATAATAATTCCCATAATTTAACTTAATTGGAACCAAATTATTTAGGCATACTCCAAGAAGCTGCTCAACATCATTGATCATCAGGAAAATGCAAATCAAAACTATAATGAGATATCACCATACATGTGTTAAGATAGCTACTACTGGGAAAAAAAAGATAAAAAGTATCAGCAATGATGTAGAGAAAAGGGAACCCTTATGCACTGTTGGTGGGAATGTAAATTGTTACATTTACTATGGAAAATAGCATGACGTTTCCTCCAAACATTAAAAATAGAACAATCATATGATTCATCACTCCCACTTCTGGCTATATGCCCCCAAAATTTGAAATAAAATCTCAAAGAGGTATTTGTACCTCTATGCTCATTGTGGCATTATTCACAATAGTGAAGACACGGAAGCAACTCATGTCCATCAACAGATGCATGGATGAAGAAAATGTGGTACATACATACAATGGAATATCATCACCTGTAAAAGAAAAGAAACTCCTGCCATTTCTGACAACATGAATTAACTTACTAGACATTATGTTAAGTGGAATTAAGTCAGACACAAAAGGACAACTTCTATTGTTTCACTTACATGAAAAATCTGAACTAGTTAAGTTCCTAGAAAAAGAGGATAAAATGGTCGTTGCCAGGGACTGGAGAGAGAGGAAACTGAGAAAACATTAGTCAAACGTTACAAAGTTTCACATATGCAAGATAAGTCCTAGAGATCTATTTGATAACTTAGCGCTTATAGTTAACAACACTGTATTGTATACTTAGGAATTTACTAAGAAGGTAGCTCTTATATTGTGTTTTTATTACAACTCATAATAAATAATGACAGCAGGAAGAAACTTTCAAAGTGGTGAATACGTTTATGGCCCTAATCATGGTGATGGTTTCATGAATGTATATGTATCTCCAAACTAATTTGTTTGTATAATAAGTATACACAGCTCTTTTGGTCAATCATGCCTCAGTAAAGTGGTTTTAAACATAAAATAAAAAAAATAAGACATACTCCAATGTGTTGGCCTCCCAAGAGCTGCCTCAAGGCTTCTCCTGTGTTCAACTTTAAGCAATTCACAATTTGTTATTACATCCCTTCAGTAGAGGTCCAATTCAATAGTATATTTGTTGCCAGGCTTGGTGGCTCAGCCTGTAATCCCGCACCTTTGGGAGGCTGAGGTGAGTGGATTGCCTGAGCCCACGGGTTCGAGACCCACCTGGGCAGCGAGACCTCATCTCTACAATAAATTTAAAAAAAAATCAGCCGGGCGTGGTAGCGCATGCTTGTAATTCCGGCTACTCGGAAGGCTGACGCGGAAGGATCACCGGAGCCCAGCAGGTCGAGGTTGGGATGGCCGGGAGTGGCCACTGCACTCCAGTCTGGGCGACAGAGTGAGACTCCAACTCAAAAAAAAAAAAAAAGTATATTTGTTAATAATACAGATTTTACTAAATATTTTATTTGGAAATTAAGAAAAAAACTTTGTGAGCCTATTGCATTGCAATCCTCTAAAATTTTCATAATAATTCTCACTTGGTACCTCAATTTTTCCCCCAAAAAACCTCTCCAAATGAAAGTCATATTTTGCTACCATTGGGAACTATTTATCTCTGGTTTTTAGCTTTTCTTCACTCACTAATTTATCAGACCACCTCTTCTTAGAGAACAGTTTATATATTCTAACTCAGTGTATTATTTATTACAAATTGCCTTGAAAATCAGTGGCTTCAAACATAATATTATCGCAGTTTCTGTAAGTCAGGAATCTGGGTGCAGTTTATCTGGGTCATCTGTTTCAAGGCCTCTCAAGGTTGTAAACAAGGTTTCAGTCAGGACTGAAGTCATCTAAAGACTCCAAGGATCTACTTTCACATTCAGTTATTTGTTGACAGGATTTAATTTCTCACTGGCTGTTGGCTAAAGGCTGCTCAGAGTATTTTGCCATTTGGCCTCCCTGTAAACCAATTCGAACATGGCAGCTTTCTTCATCAGAGTAAACGACTGGGAAAAGGCAGAGAGAGAGGGTGCAAGAAGGAAGTTATAGCATTTTTGCAATGGCATCCCATCAGTTTTTGAGTATTCTGTTTGTTAGAACGGGTTTATTAGGTTAAGTCCATACACAAGTGGAGAGGAATGCACAAGGACTTCAGTCCTAGGAGGCAGTGATCATTGAGGACCATCTTATCAGGCAGCTTGCCACACTTAGTGACGCCTCTAATGAGATCTTATTTTTCATCCCAACAAACTTACCAATATACTGACTCACTAACAATGAATCTCTTCCTAAGAAGGAATTTTATTGCTCAGAAAATTAATTTTATTCATAATATCATTAACAAATACATACACAAGCCGGGCTCGGTGGCTCAGCCTGTAATCCCGCGCCTTTGAAAGGCTGAGGTGAGTGGATTGCCTGAGCCCGCGGGTTCGAGACCCGCCTGGGCAATTTAGCGAGACCTCATCTCTACAATAAATAAAAAAATCAGCCGGGTGTGGTAGCGCGCGCCTGTAATTACGGCTACTCGGAAGGCTGAGGCGGAAGGATCGCCGGAGCCCAGCGAGTCGAGGCTGCCGTGGCCGGGAGCGGCCCCTGCACTCCAGTCTGGGCGACAGAGTGAGACTCCAACTCAAAAAACAAAACAAAACAAAACAAAGCAAATACGTACACACCCCTCATAAAAATATATCAATGAACATATATATGGGAAATCAAAATAATAATTTTGTAGACATTATAACTAAAATAATAAATAATTATCTTGTTTGGAAATGACTTTTCTCTTTATAATAGGATTCAAAACAGGATCATTTAAATAGAAAAAGCATATATATATACGTGTGTGTGTGTGTGTGTGTGTGTGTGTGTGTATTATTACCAAAATAAGAAACTTATAAACACAGTTTCATATACAATTCAATCACATAAGAACAAATATTCAAATATATCATATATTTTCTGTCTCAAATTATATCAGTAAATTGTTTTTAAAATATCACATGACAGAGTTCTTCTGAAGTCAAAATGCAAAATGACTATTTGACATCTTTTTAAATGGAAGTTACAAGGAGGATGATTTTTAAAGATCTCTGTTCATTAAAAGTTTTTCTTATATTTCTTACCAAGCACAATACTGACATGTTAATTCCGACACATGGATATGATGGGTTTACTATTTACGAAAATCCTTTGCAAGCCCTATTCTTAATTCTGTCTTCTTAGAAAAAAGTAGAATGATCTGTTAACCTTAAATTGTTCCATTCTCTCCTACACTCCTACATTTACATCAAATAAGCAAAGAAGGAAGATCAGTCTGTGGAATAGAAGAAAAAGAAACTGAAAATATAAAATAGGAACATGAGTGATTTTAACAGCTACCTCACTTGTAGATACTACTAAATATATATAATGGTTTGTCACATTGAACGCTTGGAATCATATGTGAAAAGCACAGAAATTGTACTGTAACTACCCCATCCAGTTTAAATGTCTTTGGTTATTTAGGAATATGGAGTTGAAATTAAGAAAAGAAAATAAGATGTCAAGGAACTATGTCAATGAAATAGAAAATGATTAAAAGAAGCAAAATTATAACAATAATTAATCAAATTTCATTCATTGATAATAAAAAATTAAACAAATATCACCAATGCCAAAATACTGAAACTAGAAATTATTCCAATATTATGTCACAGAAATCAGCATAGAATGTGCCACACAGAAATATTAGGTGGCATAAATAATTTTATTAAAAGAATTTTTGTGAATAGCAAATCCATTATATTTCTATGTATCATAACATAGAATGTCTTTCCAAATATAATATTTGAAAACTAACTAAAACAAATACAAACAAATAATAACATAAATAATGTCATAATTGAAAGCGGACACTGTGAAATAATATAAAATTACAAATGTGGAAATATGTAAGTGGAAAGAGTAATTTAAAAAGAAAATGTGCAAATAAAAAATTGAGTTTTCAGTTTTATTTACCCATTGAGACAAATATAATCCTGTGTTTAACAGAATCCCTTTTTTTAGAGAACAGTTTAATTATTATATAATCAAATTGGAAAAATGGTATCTTTTCTATATGAAGTTTGTTTTCCTATTCAGTTGGAAAATGATCTAAAGCAAACAAAGGTCTGGCCACGCCTTGACATATACATTCATTCACCCAGTAATTCATTCATTCATTTGTTCATTTTGATAAAGCATTTTAGTAGAAATGAAATGATATGTAGCAGTTATATCTCTAGCATATAAACACATTATCAGAAGAAAAATATGAAGAACAAGAAAGGACACTGAAAATACATATATAAAATATTGGGCCTCATATTGACTTCTACATGCTTTTCACAGCTCATATCCCATCAGCAATTCCACTGGTTCTTCACATAATAATCATAATCTGAACCATATCTCCATCTTAATTCTACCACTCTCATCTGTTATCTCTTACCGGGATTATTGAATTTACTTCTTGGTCTCTCTGCTACAATACCCTAGGCCTCCTACAGCTATTCTCAGTACAATTCTCTAAAGTGATCACATCGCTCCTCTTGTCAAAGCCATACCATGGTTCTTTATGTATTCTGAGTAAAAGCAAAGTTTTTACAATGCCTTGCAAGTTCCTGCACAATCTAAGTCCCTGCTGCATTTCTGTTCTTACCTGCTGCACTTCCTCCCACCCATCCTGCCACCACAATGTTCCTAACACACTAGTGTTTTATTTGTCAGACATACTAGGCTCACACTCATTTTAGGGCCTTTGCACTAGTTGTCTGATAATTTTACCTTCTTATACAGATTTTCTCAATCATTTATTATACATATATATGTACACACATATATATAATTTATTCAATGTCTATCTCTGCTAATTAGACCATAAACTTTATGAAGGGGGGATTTTTTTTTTCCTGCAATGATGTATGAGGCAGTACCTGGTACAAAGCAAGTACTAATAACAAATTGCTGAATAGGTATACGGAGCAATGAATCTATTGAGAAAAAGGCATCGGAGAAATGAGACTATGTCTTTTCTTCAATTTTGTTTTTACTTTATAGACACAATCCTTACCAAAATAAATTAAAAATAATGTGGAAAAAAAAAAGAAAGAAATGAGACTATGGGAAGGAAAATAACTACAACTCAATTAAAACCTTTCAACTTATAATGCTTATCTTCAACTCTACCTGTTATGAAAATGTCCGGGCTAATTGCAACACTATGTATAGTTCAAAATCTGTAGGGAACCACTCAGTTGAAAGGGAATATTTGCTCAGTTGTGCAAAATTAGTCCTATATCACCTCACAGCATTTCAACATAATCTCTAACTAGATTGTTCAAAATATATCCTCATAAACAAGGATGGTACCCAAAAAAAGGCAAATATGAGGATTGGATAGACATTATTCCATTGAAAACAATGCGATTATGTAGATGTTGTTATGATAGAAAATTATGCATATAGAATACAAAATGCAAATACAGAATAGAACTGAGAGATAATCAATCCCTGAGAACAGGAAGACACAAGAACTTAATGAATGCTGTGAGAAGCAAAAAGAATAGACTGTCAACAACTTTATCGAGTCAATGATATAAAGAAGACAATTGAGGACATCATTTGTAACGCAAAGTAAATGAAATAAGTCAATTAAAGTGGAGGTATGAACCGGCTCGGTGGCTCAGCCTGTAATCCCGACCTTTGGGAGGCTGAGGTGAGGGGATTGCCTGAGCCCATGGGTTCAAGACCCGCCTGGGCAGCGAGACCTCATCTCTACAATAAATCAAAAAATCAGCCGGGCGGGGTAGCGCACGCCTGTAATTCCGGCTACTGGGAAGGCTGAGGCGGAAGGATCGCCGGAGCCCAGCAGGTGGAGGCTGCGGTGGCCAGGAGCGGCCACTGCACTCCAGTCTGGGTGACAGAGTGAGACTCCAACTCAAAAAAAAAAATAAATAAAAAAATTAAGTGGAGGTATGGAAGTATTAGAAAGATATTAAAATATCTATGGAGGTAACTCCTAGTCTAGAAAGACTAACAGAGATCAAATACCAAGATAATTTAGGTGACAGGAGAAAATAATACATACAATAGAAACAATACAAAAATCATATTTTTACAAAGAAAAATAAAGAATAAAATCTTTTAAAGTTTTAATAATCACATTCTTTAAATACTATCTGAAAAAATCTGAAATGAAAAATTGAGTATATTCCAGGTGGTTTCCATGTAACCAAAAAAGTAATAAATTTTATTTAATTACAAATTTAACAACTAATGACATAACCTAGGAACATTTTTGACCTCTTAATATAAACACAAAAGTCTTACATTAAACCAGACAGCTAAAACAGACCTTTTACAGATGACCTATACTAAAAAATCAAGGTGACCTTAAACTTCTCATTTTCATTTTAGATGTCCTTGTGTTATTATCCATGTTTAAAGGCAAAAACAAGGGATTTAAAAAAAAATACATTTAATCTATTTGAAGTTATTATTCAATAAACATTTTGATTTAGAAAAGTAAAAGTTTTGTCAATAGAAAAGGAAGTCTTGCTATAAAAGTCCTTACAATGAGTATCGATTTAAGTAAATCATAGTTAAATACAAATAACCATCCCTCACACTATGTTCTATAATATGTACGTTGACTTAGCTTTCCTGTCTCCTTTACTGTTTTTTTATTCACTGTTTATTATTTCCAGACTGCATAGAGCCCCCCTTTGAGTGGAAGGTGAGGTGTGTACATATGCAAGAAGAATGGATTTTCCATATCCAACATCAATACTTTTGTCCCTTATGATCGTTTATTTAACATGCCACAGTAGAGTATTTCATTTGAACAGGAGATTGATTACTTAATATGGTTATTTTTATTCTAGAGTTATCCAAATAATAAAGAACTTCATCCATATCACCTACATATGGAAGTAATCCTCTTTGTATATGTAGACATAAAAATGATCCTAGAAAAAGACAGATTTCATTTTTAAAATGCTTTCCAAATTATAAATTGCTAGTGTCTGCCTATCATTGTAGTGTTTTTGTGTGTGTCTATATATGTGTATTTTCTGAAAAGCATAAACTAACAACTTTTGGATGCTTTCCCTTCCTCAGCACAGTAATTATGTTTGTACTTAATTTTGAGCTTGTTACATATAATATTTTGCCAAATATGATCATTTAGAGTCATTTTGACACAGGTTTAGAATCATAAATATTGACTGTGAAAGAACATTGACCATATTTGCCTAAAATATGAGGATTTTGATCCAAGTACATGAGAACCTAAAATTGAAAATATGCAAAAATCTCATCTGGTCCAGGATCTTCAGAGGCAGTTGATGGGTGTGATTTGTCATCCTTGCCAGTGCAGTCAGTGTAGGCTTTAATTTCAAGAGTTACTCTCTACTTTGTATCAGAGGCTAATCACTGCTGTGGGCAATCAAATTATAACAACCAACCTATAAACCCAAACCAGAATGATGATAATCTTTCACCATCTAATTATCTTTTTGCCTCTCTAGTATTTAGAAACCAAAACAAAAGAATCACATACCTAATCCCTGACAATACAAAATTCTCCCAAATCTTCTTCATAGTCCTGAAACCTATTTCTCCCCTCAAGAATCTTTTAATTATACAGATGAAATTGATCTCAGAGATCATTGAGCAGATTTAAATATTTCTGCTGCATCTACTTTGTACTTTATTATAAAACCACAAACTTTTTGGCATGATTACTGTTTTCAGCCACCTCCAGTTAAATGTGGCTATTGGAGAGCTGAAATAATGAGGACCCCCAACTGTATGTGAAAGTGTCCACATTCACACCTGTAATATAAAGATAGTTCTCTGAGCATTTAAATAATGATACAGCTTTCATTCTTACTTGTTTGCTTTCTATCTTCCTTCCTTCCTGTATTTCTTATTTCTTCCCACTCTTCTTTCCTAACACTCAGCCTAAAAACTATTACATGACATGAGTAAGTTAAAAGTCTATGGGGGAATGGGGCAGTGGCACATCTCTGAGTGACACTGAAGGGCAAATGGATTGAAGAGCATCTGGAAGTGCATCAGAAACTCTGCATGTGTTGTCGGAGCTCCAGCCCATGAAGAGAGCATGCATGTAGCCTAATGTGGGGTTGTGAAGCCTGACAAAAATGAACAAGGGAGTTAGGGGAAGAAGGGAAGTATACGAAATCATCCTGGTGGGTGATCAAAGCCCAAGAAGGGCAATGAGGTAACTGTGCAGAAAGGATGGTAGTAATGACAGTGGGAGATTGGTTACACATATAGGGCATCAATCCAATACTGTGGGTAAGGATACTGTGGGTAAATGGAAATATATGTTTCTTATGACCTGAGGAGGGAGTTCCAAATAGAAAAAGTAAGAGATTAAAATGTACCTTGTGGTGCTGGATTAGAATAGGAATGTGAGGCATTGGTATGGATTGGAGGCATTAGTAAGAATTCATCCCTTTTTAAATATAGAGAACTGAGGATTCCATGATGGCAACAGAGTCAGTAAAAGAGTGTGAGACTCCGTATAAGTGAGTGTGTGTAATAATGAATATGCATGCAAGCATGTGTGCAAGTGAGTGCGTGAGTGTCTGAGTGGGGACAGAGGAACAGGTAGCCTGCGCTCTCCTACTAAGGTGGACTGCCCCTTACAGTGCTGCTCAGAGCCCAGCATGTTCCACAGCCCAGAAGCAGGCACCATCTTTGGAAGCCTACCTGGAAGAAACTGGTGAAAAACAGTTGTTGATTGGTGCCACCCACCACCACAACCTCCAGAGCCTGATTGAACACTGGCAGCAGGGACTATGAAGAAAGTACCATGTGGGGATCAGTCACTAAGTCCCAACAGAGGAAAAGACACAGAAGCGTCCTCACTGCCTTTGTCCTAGACCCCAGGCAAAGACATGCTCCTGCCTGCCCATTTGAACAGAAGAGCTACCCACTGAGACTAAGGGGTGAATTTTTATCACCTCTCTAAGGTTGATCACTGTTAAACCAAAGAGGATACCCCAGTGCATTATCCCTGGACGGAAAGGGCTAGTGCAGAGACCCAGTTGCACCATCCCCCACACTGGACCATTTGCAGGACTACAGGTGCAATCAGAAGCAAAGAATCCAGCCCACAGCAAACGAGTAGGGGTGAGTTTTGAACTGACCCAACCCCCATCCTCCAGGGGTCTGTGAGGCATCTGACCCATGCAGGGAGCAACCTGATCACCACAAATGGGAAGAGCTGAACACAGGCAGATCAGTTAGGGGCAGTTCATAGCCTCCCCCTGACTGGATGGTGAACAAGAGCGTGGATCTAGAGGCTGGAGCCCCCACCTTCCTGCCATGACTCAAGAGTATCAGTGCTTAGCCAGCACTCTGGCAAAAAAAGGAATCCAAAATTTCAGTAACTACCACAAGCAAGTGTTCAAGGATTGCAAAAGGTTTTTTTTTCCTTGTTCTCTGTATATATTTGGTGTGTGTATTTGTGTATTTACTCTTGTTTTGTTCCTTTTTATTCTTTTTCACATAAAAGTATACATGACTGTGAAGGTGTCTTCATTTTGTTGGTTTTCCTTTTTTATTTTTATTGGTCTGTTTGTCTGTTGGTTTGTTTGTTTTTCCTTTTCTATTTCTTTATCTTCATTGTCTTTACTTCTCCCTTCTCTCTCAGTTACTTTCCTTTTCCTCATGCTATTTTGTACTTGGGCTTATATATATGTTCCCATCAAATGAAATCTTGTAAAGTGATGGGAAGTGGGTCCTAGGGGGTCCACACACAGGTCAATGAACATTGTAATTTGTAGGCAGTTTTTTAATATTAGCTCCCCCGAACACATCTTATTCAAATCTCAAAACTGAAAAAAGACAATACAATTTTCCATTACCAACCCAGCTTCAACATTGAACAAATTTGCAGGTTCTACCTAGGGAAGAAAAGGAGGTTGAGCAAACAGAACTGAATCTATTCCCTCTCTCACTGAAGAATGGAAGTAAAGAGAAAAGAAAAACCCATCACAAGTGAAGAGAAATCAACCAAAAAAAAAAAAAAAACCCCACAGGTAACCCACAGAGTTTGAAAAGGATAGTGTCCAAGAATATAGACTTCGAAATTTAAACAATGAAGACCTCCCAGAACAACTTGTCTCAGATCACAAATGCAAATATCAGAGAATGAATGGAGAGGATGAATAAGAATCAAGACATACAAGAGGAAAATATGAAAAAATAGCAGAGATGTTGGCCATAAAAAACACCATCCATGAAATAAATAATAAACTGAAAAGCATGGAAAGTAGAATTGACCAAGCAGAAGAAAGAATCACACAGCTTGGAATACAGAAATATGGAACTAACTCAATCTGTTAAAAAAATAGAAAGAAAATTTGGAAAGACATAACAAAGCCTCCAAGAGTTGTGCAACTATATTAAGAGGCTGAAGGTATGCCTCATTGGTATACCTGAAACAGAAAGGGAGACAGGGAACACCTTGGAAAAGCATTCCATGAAGTTATCCAAGAAAATTTTCCTAATCTCATCAGAGATGTAATTGTCCAAACAAAAATATTCAGAGAACCCCTGAAAGTCCTCAAATGAGAAGACCAACTCCTAGACACATAGTAATTTACTTACACAAAGCGGGTATAAAAGAGAAAATCCTAAAGGCAACAAGAAAGAAAGCTCAGACTACTTACCAGGGAAGACCAATTAGAATAGCAGCAGTCTTATCTCCAGACATACTACAGACTAGAAGGAACTGGAACCAATCTTCACACTTCTAAATATAAATAATTCCAATCAAAATTTCCTACTCAGTCTAGCTAAGCTTCATCAGTTATAGAGAATAAAAAATTCTTCCCAGACATCCATTCCCTAAGAATTCATGCTACTTCCAGAACAGCACTACAGGAGACACTTAAGAAGGTATTAAGCACAGGAAAAAAAAAAAAAGAGCATGCACTTTGCAAAAGTACAGGAAAACAGAACCAACAGATAATTCATTACAACTGCAAAATTAAAAACATACACATATATCAACCCAAAACTTTATAAGAGCCTAATGATGGGGATAAACTCTTACATTTAAATAATCAGTCTGAACCTAAATGAACTAAATGCAACACTGAAAAGACATAGAATGGCAAATTGGATAAAAAAGCACAACACAACAATATACTGCCTTCAGGAAACTCATCTCACTACAAAGGACACCAAAAGGCTCAAAGTCAGAGAATGAAAAACAAACTTTCAGGCATAAAGAAAACAAAAAAAGGTGGGAGTCATGATTCTAATGGACAAAACAACCTTCAAGTTACCAAAATTTTAAAAACATATGGAAGGACACTATATAATGATAAAAGGTTCAATCCATCAACAGGACATATCCATCCTAAGCATATTTGCATCCAACATAGGAGCACCAGGTTTTAAAAGCAATGAATAAATAAAGTAAAAAAAGATATTGACCCTAACACTATCATAGCTGGGGACTTAAATACCACTAACAACTCTAGATAAGTCATCAAGGCAAAAAATCAATAAGGAGATTTGAAACCTCAAGATGACACTTGACCAAATGGGCTTAATAGATATGTAAAGAACATTCCACCCAACAACCAAGGAATATATATACATTCTACTCATCACCACCTGGAACATACTCCAAGATCAACCACATCCTTGGCCATAAATCAAGCATAAACAAATTTCATGAGATTGAAATACTACCATGCACCTTCTCAGGCCATAGTGGAATAAAAATAAATATTGCTACCAGTAATATCCTACTAAAGCACACAAAGACACGGACACTAAATAGTATAATGCTGATCAACTCCTGGGTCAACACAGAAATCAAAACAAAAATTAAAATATTCTTGGAAACAAATGAAAACAATGACACATTTACCAAAACTTCTGGCATGCCATGAATCAGTACTAAGAGAGAAATTTATTGCTCTATGCACACATATCAAGAAGCTAGAAAAATCATGAGTTAATAGTCTAACAAATCAGCTAAGAGAATTGGAAAGACAAGAGCACTAAAACCCTAACTTCAGAAGAAGAATCCAGATCACCAAAGTAAAAGCCCAAATACAGGACCTAAAAGACAACAATATCACAGAAAAAAATAAAGTAAAAAGCTGGTACTTTGAAAGGATAAGAAAGATTGAAAAACCAACCTCTAGCCAGATTGACCAAGAAAAAGGTGGGGGGGGGAGCCCAAATAAAACAATCAGAAACGCAAAAGATCAAGTCACAACTGACCCTAAAGAAATACAAATTATTATCAGAGATTACTATGTACAGCTGTATGGAAACAAGCTTGAAAACCTAAATAAAATGGAGAACTTTCTGACATCACACTACCTTCTAATGTTGAAACAAGAAGAAATTGAGACCCTAAACAGATCAATAACAACTTGGGAAACTGATTCCATCATAAGAAAATTATCTACAAAAAAACAGCCCTGGACCAGAAGGCTTTCCAGCAGAATTCTACAAAACATTCAAGGAGGAGCTGATGCCTATCCTATTGAAAGTATTTCAGGCAATTGAGAAAGATGGAATGCTCCAAAATGTGTTATTAAGCTAACATCACAATGATGCCCAAACCAGACAAAGACCCAACAAGGAAAAAGAACTACAGGTAAATATCCCTGATGAACATAGATGCAAAAATTCTCAACAAGATTCTAGCAAATTGGATCCAACAACACATCTCAAGAATTATCCACCATGACCAAGTAGACTTCATCCCTGGGATGAAGGACTGATTCAACATCCGCAAGACAATAACTGTAATTAAACACATCAACAAACGTAAAAACAAGAACCAAATAATGATATTATTTTGCACAGAAAAAACTTTCAACAAAATCCAGCATCCATTCTTGATAAAAATCCTTAAATATCTAGTTACAGAGGTAACATATCTTAAAATAGTAAAAACCATCTATATAAACCCACTGTCAACATACTACTAAATGAACAGAAATTGAAGGCAATTCTCCTGAAAACTAGAACACGACAAAGCTGCCCACCCCTCCTGTTCAACATAGAGTTGGAAGTCCTAGCTAGAACAATCAGACAAGAGAAAGAAATCAGGGGTATCCAAAAAGGAAAAGAGGAGGTTGAAGTTAAGTGATCCCTCTTTGTGGACAATATGATGTAAAACCTAGAAAACCCAAGGGAAATCTGTCAAAAGCCTCCTTGCACTGATAAGGGGGTTTGGCAAAGTCTCAGTGTAAAAAATAAATGTGTAAATGACAGTCACATTCTTATACACTGACAACAAACAGGCAGAGAAACAAATAAAAAGATAATCCCATTCATAATATCCACTAAAGAATGAAATACCTTGGCATCTTCCTCACCAGAGAAGTAAAAGATCCTTACAATAAAAACTACAAAGCACTGTTCAAAGAAATCAAAGAAGACACAACCAAATAGAAAAATATTTCGTGCTCATGGATTGGAAGAAACAACATTGTTAAGATGTCCATCTTACCCAAGGCAATCTACAGATTCAATGCAATATCCATTAAATTACCAACATTATTCTTCTCAGACCTGGAAATGACAATATAGAAATTCATATGGAAACCAAAACGACCATGAATAACCAAAACAATCATCAGGAAAATAAATAGTGCAGGAGGTATCACTCTTCCAGATTCAAACTTTATTATAAGGCTACAATAATCAAAACAACCCAGTATTGGTACAAAAACAGGCATTTAGCCGAATATACAGATTCCAGAAGCAAAACTTCAATTTCTCAACCTACTCATCTTTGACAAAGCCACCAATAACAATCACTGGAGAGAGGAAAACCTATTCAGTGAATGGTGTAGGGAAAACTGGCTGACTAGATGCAGAAGAATAAAACAGGACCCCTACTTATCACCATATACAAAAAACAACTCTAAATAGAACAAAGACCTAAATATAAAACCTCAAACTGTAAGAATCTTCGAAAATGCAGGAGACACACTTACAGACATTCAAATAGGCAACTAATTCCTGATCAAAACCCCATTAGACCACACAATAAAAGATAAGATAAACAAGTTGGACCTCATCAAACAGAAAAACTTCTGCAAAGCAAAACTAACAATCAAGAGAACGGGGAGATGGGAAAAAATATTTGCCAATTGTCTATCTGACAAAGGTCTAACAGGTCAGAATCTACAAGTGACTCAAATGTGCTGAAAGGAAAAAAGAACCAGCTTTATTAAAAAGTGGGCAAAAGACATGAATGGACACTTCTCAAAATAAGATACGAGCAGTCAAGAGATACATTTAAATAAGTTCAGCTTCACTAATCATCAAAGAAATGCAAATCAAAACCACACTAAGATACCACCTAACTCCAGTCATGGTGGGCATAACCAATAATTCAAAGAACAACAGATGTTGAAGAGGATGCAGGGAAAAGGAAATGCTTCTACACTGTGGTGGGAGTGTAAATCGGTACAACCTCTGTAGAAAACAGTGTAGTGACTTCTAAAAGATCTAAAAATCGACCTTTCATATGATTCAGCAATCTCCCTTCTGGGAATATACCTGGAAGAACTCAAATTATTCTACAAAAAAGATGCCTGCACACTTATGTTTATTGCAACACTATTCACATTGGCAAAAACATGGAACTAACCATCTGTGCTGCCCATGAGAAGTGAACTGGATAAAAAAAAAAATGTGGTGTAAACACATGTTGAAATATTACGCAGTTAGCCGGGCTCGGTGGCTCAGCCTGTAATCCTGCGACTTTGGGAGGCTGAGGTGAGTGGATTGCCTGAGCCCGCGGGTTCGAGACCCGCCTGGGCAACTTGGCGAGACCTCATCTCTACAATAAGTCAAAAATTAGCTGGGTGTGGTAGCGCGCGCCTGTAGTTCCAGCTACTTGGAAGGCTGAGGCGGAAGGATCGCCGGAGCCCCAGCAGGTCGAGGCTCCAGTGGCCGGGAGCGGCCACTGCACTCCAGTCTGGGTGACAGAGTGAGACTTCAACTCAAAAACAAACAAACAAACAAACAAGCAAACAAACAACGAAATATCACGCAGTCATAAAGAAGAACAAACGTATGGTCTTGAGAGCAACTTGGATGAATTTAGAGTCTATAATATTCAGTAATCTATCACTGAAACAAAGAACTGAGTACCACATGTTCTCACTCAAAAGAGGACCCTGAACATTTATCATAATACTATAAGAAAGGGATTGGCAGAAGCAGAACACTGCCAGGGGAGCAAGTGAGGCACATAACATTAATAAGGATATCTGATCCTGAACCAGGCGAAATGAAGATCAATTGAAGGTCCAAACTTCAGCTGTATATTAACCACTTATGTACCTAATTCTGAATTGTATACCACATCTTTAAAATAAAATTAAACAAATAGAGAGAACTACTGAAATTAAAGCTATTAGTGTGAAATCATGATTTTCAATTTATCAAGATGTAAGAATTAATAAGGACATAAAAGGAAAGATAAGTGTCTCTCTGTGTGTGTGTGCGTGCGTGTGTGTGTGCATGTGTGTGTGTGTGTGTGTGTGTTTGTGTGTGTGTGTATGCACATTTCTTAGCTTTATTGAATGACTGGCATGGCCTAAGTAGAGGACACTTCAATGGCAATGACCACATCTAGATCAGAGTTCTTGGTTCTTAAATACCATTTTCCCCAAAATAAATCAGAGTTCCTTGCAGAAATGATTGACCCTAAGCCTAGGCAGGGAAGGGACAAGAACATCTTGCTATGTCAGAAAATACGGAAGAACTTTATGATGGGACAGGCAGTCACTGTGACTCATGCCTGTAATCTCAGCCAGCACTTTGGGGAGTCAAGAAAAAAGGATAACTTGAAATTAGCAGTTTGAGACCCGCCTGGGCAACATAGCAAAACACTGTCTCTATTTTCTAAAAACGAAAAAAGAATTACTGATGTTTCAACAGAAAAACAGAAATAAAACAAAATTAATGCAGAAGCCAGCCTGAGGGGTTCAAACTGACCAAATAGGTTATTTGAGCAATAAAATAAATAATGATAATAATAAATTATATCTTATTAAGTAAAATAGTAATCCATAATCCATACTGGTATAAACAATTAAATTCTTTTAAAATCTATTTCTTGGGCCTGGTGCAATGCCTTATGCCTATAAACCCAGCACTTTGGGAGTCCAAGGTGAGAGGATTGCCTGAGTCCATAGGTTTAAGACCAGCTTGGGCAACTTGGTGAGACCTCATCAAATCTACATTAAAATCAAAAAATTAGTTGGGCATGCTGGGATGTGCCTGTAGTTCCTGCTACTTGGAAGGCTGAAGAGGAAGGGTCACCTTTACCCAGCGGGTCGAAGGCTGTGGCGGCCATAAGCATGCTACTGCACTCCAGCCTGGGTGATAGAATGAGATTCCAACTCTAAATAAATAAGTAAATAAAATCTATTTCTTACAGAAAAAGTCAACTAATAAAGAAGCATAAAATTAAAAAACATCATCTGATAATTATCATAGCAAAAGTAATTTAGCTAAAAAAAAATCAATACATGCTAAAACTAATCACTGAAATTTAAACAGAAAATGTACATCTTCTCAAACTACCTTCCACAAAATATATACTTACAAAGGACAGGTGAAAGATTAACTTAGAGTAGAAAAATCTTGCAACTTCCACCTTAATCAATAATGATCAATGATGATCAAAGTTATTATCATCACACATTACTTCTGTGACACCCCTGCCAAAAATGCAGAACCTGAATCTAATTATGATAGACAAGAGGGACCTTATTAAACTGACAAGCTTCTGCAAGGTCAAAGAAACCATCAAGAGAGCAGGGAGACAGCCTACAGACTGGGAAAAAATATTTGCCAACACCAGGTCTGATAAAGGCTTAACATCCTGGATCTACAAGGAACTAAAACGTGCTGAAAAGAAAAAAACAAACAACCCCATTATAAAGTGGGCAAAAGATATGAACAAACACTTTACAAAGGAAGACATCTGAGCAGCCAACAAACACATGAAGAAATGTTCAACTTCACTAATCATCAGGGAGATGCAAATCAAAACCACACTGAGATACCACCTAACTCCAGTCAGAATGACAATTATCAACAACTCAAAAAATAACAGCTGCTGGAGAGGGTGTGGCGAAAAGGGAACACTTCTACACTGTTGGTGGGAGTGTAAACTAGGAAAGCAGTGTGGCGATTAAAAGCCCTAAATATCAACCTCCCATATGACCCCGCAATCCCCCTACTGGGAATATACCCTGAAGAACTCAAATCACTCTATAGAAAAGATACCTGCACACGTATGTTTATCACAGCACTGTTCACAATAGCAAGAACCTGAAAACAACCATGCTGCCCATCGAAAGAGGACTGGATTAAAAAAATGTGGTACATATACACGATGGAATACTACGCAGCCATAAAAAAGAACAAAATAATGAATTTCGCAGCAACCTGGATGGAACTAGAGTCTATAATACTGAGTGACCTCTCACAAAAACAAAGTCCAAGTATCACATGTTCTCACTCATATAATGGACCTTGAACATCCAATGTAATACTATAAGAAAATGACTGATGGTACTGGGAAACTATGGGGGGGGATGGGATTAACAGTAGCTAATATCTGTCTGGGGATGGGGAAACACCTCTTATCAACAGGGTGCCTGAATGAAACGTAATTGTACACCTAACCCTTTACTGTACCTCACAAAACCATAATAAAAAATATTGATAAAAAAAGAAAAGAAAAAACATCAAACACAAAATGAAGGGGATTCTTACAAAATAATTGACCTGTAATCTTCAAAAGTACCAAAGTCATAAAAATCAAGAAAAGTCTAGAAAACTGTCCCAGATTGCAGGAGGTTTAAAATACGTCACAACTAAATACAATCCGTAGTCCTTGACTAGATTATTTTTTCCATAAAGCGCTTATTGTTACATTGGCAAAAAACTGACTGGCTCTGTGGTTTATACAGCAGTAACGTATAAATATTAATTTTCTGACTTTAATGGTTGTTATGCTTATATGGAAATCTTCCTCTTTTTTTTGTACAAAATATTAACCCAAGGATTTGAAGGTGATGGAGTATGACATTAGCAATTTATTTCCAAACAGTTATAGACAAAACTTTGTTTGTAATATTCTTGGTTTTTTTTTTTTTTCTTTAATTGTAGAGATGAGATCTCATCAAATTGCTCAGACTGGTCTTGAACCCACAGGCTCAGGTGATCCTTTCGCCTCAGCCTTCCAAAGTGCTGGGATTATAGGCGTGAGCCACCGCACAGGACCTGTAATATTCTTGTAATATCTTGTATAAGTTTTAAATATTTTAAACAAAAAAGCCAAATAGTGTACCCCAGATGCTCCTGGTGTACTTTTTTCCTTTGTGGACCACAGAGTAGGTATCCCTAACCCTGGATATCAGAAAACAGATGTTACATGTGACTATTTTGCCAGTAGAATGTCAAGGCAGAAAAACCTGTCCTGGTGAAGACGTTTTTCTATGTCACTTTTAAGGATGATTGATAAATGTAGATTGGTAACCAGCTATCAATTCTGAGGTATCTGGATTAGTTTTTTGTTGTTGTTGTGCATATGCAAAATTGTGATAGTAGAGAGAATTCCTTGTTTCAAGCCAGTGATTCCTCATAATCATATGCCATATGCACTTTTAGCAAAAGGTTGAGAGATCACTTTTTTTCCCTTAAACCAGCACAGAATAATGAAGAGAGAATATCACATTATCTCAGAACAGACTAACTGTTGCCAGAGTCCTAAGTATAATTTATTGAAAGATTTTTAATTTAATTGACAGTATATACATAATTCAAATGAGATGATAACCATAGGATAACAGAATTAGAGATGAAAAATCTCAACATGTTGCCAACCAGAGAGGACATCATTTATCTCATTGCACTTGGGTGTTCTTACTAGGTTGGATGTAAAAATTGCTTTCAAAAAATAATTCATAAGTAAAATATATGTGTTTTAAAATTCTTCAAACAGGAAGAGATTTTCAGGGATGGCTGTCATGAAGAATTTATACCAAGAATCTCTCAATTCTGGAAGAGGCTGGAAGAGGTCTTATTAATGCTTTAGCTTTCTCTTTGTGTTGATTGTAATCAAAATTGCATAATAGGAACTTTCTAGACTCTTCTATTTCTTTATTCAATGCCTTCTTCGTTTATGCCTCCATCCTAAAATCTTGAAAGTCAAACCAAGGTCCAAGTCTTTTAAGTAGGCTTCTAATTAACCCCTTAATACAAAGCAACTGGAGGTTAAAATATGTTTTCCTTCTAGTAATATTTGTATTTTGGCATTCACATATGTGATAATTTCCTCAATAGGGTGAGAATTCTCAAAAACACAATTAAGGTCACCTGAAATGTCCATTCTTCATTCAAATCAATTATTCCATGTGAGTGTACAGCTAAAATTTAACATAAAAAAGATAATTTCTAACACAATATAATGTATGAAACACTTAAATATTTACTATTAATATTTAAAATTATCTACATATTTCTCACAACCTGGACAAATCATTTATTTTGTATTAATTGTTCCAGTCTTAACTGCATAGTTGTTCTAATAGCTTTTTTTTTTTCTTGAGTTGGAGTCTCACTCTTGTTGCCCAGGCTGGAGTGCAGCAGCACACTCATGGTCACTGCAGCCTCAACTTGCCGGGCTTAGGTGATACTTCTGCCTCAGCCTTCCAAGTAGCTGGAACTACAGACGCATGCCACCACGCCCGGCTAGTTTGTGTGTGTGTATGTGATTTATTGTAGAGGAGAGGTCTCACCAAGTTGCCCAGGCTGGTCTTGAACCCCTGGGCTCAGGCAATTCTCTTGCCTCGGTCTCCCAAAGTACTGGGATTACAGGCTGAGTCAATAACTTTTATTAATACCTTTGTGTCTCAATAACTTATCAGTGGAAGCAATAAATTACTAACTAGGATCTTTTAGCAATTTAAGTGCTTTTAAAGACAATCTAGTTAGTACATCAACATATACATATACATAATATTTTGTCATCAATGTAACTATAACAATGACACTGATTTTAACTGAATACTGCCAGTATCTTCCAAAGAAAGTATCAATTAAATTGAAGAAACTTGATGTGCTAACTTTCTGTTCTTCTCCCTAGCAATCCCCCAACTAGATCTAGCCAGATAACTCAGCTCTGTCATTCAGATGTAAACAGAAATAAAGAAGTGGAGCTTTCAAAGAAAACTTACAAAAGTGACAGCCTTGGCTGTTGGCAAGTCTTCTCCCATTCTCTCTCTCCCTTTCCCTCCCTGTCCCTGTCTCCCTCCCCTCCAGCTCCTGCTCTGTAGCATGTGAACATGATGCCTGCAGGATTAGCAACCATTTTGCACCAGTGCTGACAAATATCAAGATAAGAACGATATGGTATAGATGGGAGAGTAAAAAGGTAGCATGTGTCTCAGTTACCTAATGACATGTTTTGAGAGCTTGCCTTTCAAATCCCTTTCTACTGTACTTCACATTGTTATATGTTATAAAGTAAATAAATATTTTTCTTGTTTAAACCACAGTTCCTTGGGTTTTATGTTATATACATCTAATATCCCCTCACATAGAAGTTAGAAGACACAGTTATTTATTGTATTTTGAGAAACTTTTCTGCCATATCCTTTTTGTTAATTTTCTGCATCTTATACTGAAAGTACAAAAGCAAGGAGAAAAATGTGCACATTGCTACCAATCCACACTGTCCTTTGAAAGGAGCAAAATGGTCATGTGCTCGCTTTACTCATGAGAACACTAAATGGTAATTAAAATATAGTTTAATTAGATAAAAGTAAATACATAATTAATAGAAAAAAATGAGTTCTTCTTTCCAAACTTGAATAATCTGCTATAGCCTTGTGGCATAATCACTCAGCCCTCATCTTCCTTGTGTGATTCACATTGTGATAATGTATTTGACCATGGTTTTTACTAAAGTATTTCAACAGTGTTGAATGGTAGTTACTATTTTCCAAGTGTTTCTATGTATGAAATCAACCAATCAGTATCAATACATATAATGTTTACAGCAGAGAGAGGTGCTTTTATTTGGGGATTCATATGTTACTCGTAAAATATTATGAACTAAGTTGTTCTCAGATTCCTTTGCCTTTACTTTTTGCAATCAACTTATGATGTCCCAACCTCTGAATTTTATAGATAAGTAAACATTTTTAAAATGTTTTGGAGAATGGCATAATTTTAAAAGCTTTATTTTGAAAATTTAAGAATAAAAATCTGTGGTTTTTGTTTTAATTGAGTATTTTATTTTAGGAACAATCTACTGTATAATCCTTATTTTTCTTAATTTGCTGTAAGTTGAAAGAAACTTGTTTATGAATAGTCTCTGGCTTTAGTTTTGTATTTTGGGCTTCATATGCTAGAGTTACAAACAAGATTATATACTAGTCATACATCCAGAACATATATTTAGTTTTAAAATATTTATAGGGTTGCTTTCTCACAAGACTTAATTTGGAGTTTTCAAATTTATCAGTAGCCTATTTTTATGTTAACCCAATTATCACTGCTTGGATTTATTCCTTCTGGTAGTTGGTCATTTTGGGTCTTTATCATTCCATATGAAGTTATTTTTATCCAAAGAAGAAATAGTATTAATTGGTATTACTCACAAAACATAAAAGTCACATTTTCAACTTTACTTTCAAATAGTAGGTATAGTTTAACTTGTCAAGATTTCTATATTGTATATTATAATGTAAAGAAAAACAACAACAAAACTCCAATTCCCTAAAATGCACCTATAGTATCATAAAGTGTCTATAACGAGGGTCTTGCTCACAGACTTTGGAATCAGACATATCTGCTTTACATTCTGGTTGTGTTATTTGATGTAGGAGTATGAGTTTTCTTGTGATCACATTTTAAGGGAAAAAATATTTTGAGGATAACACTTGATAAAATGTTTGATAAGAAACTCCAAGGCCTTGATCAAGGAACAAAAAAGAAAGACTTTGAATTTGAGAGGAGCCATGATTAAGGAATGTTGCTGATGTCAAAACTTCAAGTGGATACATTGTTTATAAGATAGCTAGGAAAGATAGGTTTCAAATAGGATATTTTATTAGTGTGCTATAGGGTAGTACTTCTCAAACATGACCCTCAAGTCAGTGCCAATCCATGAATTATCTGATATCTGTCCATGACAAATACAGATAGAATAATTTTTAGAAGGTCTTATGGCAATATCTCTCTCATGACATAAAATGCCTGTATTTGTTCATCATTGATGAAGTAACAAATAGTTTGTGGACAGGTACCAGTCTGTGAACCACACTTTGAGCAGTACAGATGTATAATATATAAAACCCTCTTATATCTGTTTTATTAAACCTTAAGTAAGTCTAATTTTCTCACAAGTTTTTGCTTTGTTTTGTTTTTTAGTAGATTTGTGGTGGTAACTTGAAGACATCTTGAGTCCATTTATATACAATTTACCTACAAGTAATACATTTACCTGAATAGAATGACATACATAGCAGATGAGAAGAAGAGATACATCTTGCTTATGTATGTATCAGTGTCAATTATGTGTACTTTATAAGAGTGTGGGTTGAGATTAGTGTGTGAGGGATTTACATGCAGCCTGTCAAATGTAGGAATTAATAAAATTAATTAATAAAAGTTTTCCAACATCAATTCAAAATTTAAAAAAACCCAGTATTAATATAAGTAAAACAATTAATAAAATAATTCCCATAAAAGTGACTCTAAGATGTTTATAAAATAGCAAAGTAATTGTCTTAAAAAATGCTATATATTGACTCTTGCTTTTTCTTCTAAAGCAAAGGAGACAGCAATTCTGAAAACCTCTGGTGGGCAGCTACGCAGTTATCTTATATTTTACTTTTTCCTTGCCAGAGCGATCTAAATAATCTACCTGAGGCAATAACATGGCATGTGCTACACAGAGTGACATACAGAAAGGCATCCTTCAGACAATGGGTAATCTTGGTATACCCCTATTTAACAGCTAACTAGAAAAAAAATAACGTTGCAAAAGATTGAAAGTAAAAGCAGAGGTGAGAGCCTAGTTGTTGTCTATTAAGGCAGACCTAAAAGAGATTTCCAAAATATATATTTTTAAATACTACTTTTTAAAAATAACTTTTTTTTAGAAAATATAGTAAGTTTTTTTAAAAAGCTTATTTATGTTAACATGCAATGGATTTGTTACTGCTATTTTTAAGTAAACTAATAATCTTTTTAATTGGTATTTTAATTTCGAATATAATAAATATCAATAGATAAAACCCACATAAGCAAAAGCTCGTTGAGGCCATTAGTAACTTTTCAGAGTGTAAAAGTGTTTTAAAACTAAAAAGTTTGAGTCTGACTAAAACTCTCCTAGGGGATACAGAAGAAGCCTGCTATGCTGCCTTCTTTTCTCACTGTAGCTTCCCCTGAAGTATCTGAATAGGCATGAAAAAACAAGCTCAATTGTTCTGTTACATGTGAAACGGAACGTTCTTCTTGAGCTTTTGCTATGAAAGGAATATTTGGTCTTGGGTATCAATGAAGTAGCTTTACTTACACTGTCAAAAAAAAGCCTTACGGCTTTGGTTTCTTTTTTCTCCCCCCCCCCCAACCCTTTGGTCTTTATTTCTTTTATTTCCCCCACTGTTTTCTTTTTTCTTGTCTTCCTATTTTTATTATACTTTAACACTAAACTTTCTAACTTGAAAAAGAATTGGAGTAGATAAAACTTGAAACTGTAATAAACCCTCTGTAACATTACTGCTATACGTAATGAGAATGCATTAAACTGGAAGGATTTGCCTAACAAATAAATATTAATAGTCTTACTAAGTATAAATTGGAGAGTGAAAAATATAAAACTGATTTATAATAAGTGTTATGGATGCTCTACTGTGTCAACCACGTCTCCCTTCAAGGCTGAGAAATTCATTCCTCCAGGAGTGGGAAAGGTTGTTGGAGGGCTGATAGCTGTCAGCTGTCAGATCTCTTTTGGATTGGCACTTGGACAGCCACCTGGCCCAAAGTCATTCTCTCTTCTCAAGCCAACTCACTTCCCAAAACTTGTCTGTTAGGTCTGTGGGCTAAGCTGGTGCTGTGGGTATGCAAAGAATTACACAGATTAGAAAAAACAGTTTATTGAGAAAGTAGATCAGAGAGAGAGGATAGATCCAGTTCTCCAAGATTGGAGAGGTTGCCAGAGGCTTAACAAAAAGCACGGCAGCAAATGCTTGAGACTAGGGTTTTTTTTAAACTTCTTTTTGTGGGGGGAGGGTGGACAGGGGGCAGGTAAGCATTCCTAGGAGGTGATGTCATGGTGATGGGATCTCTTTCTCTTTTTTCTGATGACAGGATGGATGGGTGGGTCAGTCACAAACACATAGACAAATGTGGGCTGGTAGCTAGATAGGTGGGTCAGTCACATAGATGAGAAGGGCTGAAAGACAAATTCTTGGGAGATGTTAATCTCAATATATTGTGACTCACCCAAAGTTCCAGGAAAGGATTATTGACATGTATGAGTTCAAGGAGACCAGAGAAACGTCATCTCGGGCTCTGTCTTTCCATGGTCTATACAGGTATACAGAAGCCTGGCACCTTCATCTCCAACTCAGGACAACTCTCAAGGGACCAGTGATCTCACTGTGACTGCACCATAGTCCTGCTTCTCCTTCTGCCCAGTCTGGCATCTTTTCTTTCTCCTGTAGTTGTTGGTCCTGAGAGTCTGCCTGAATAAACTTTCTGAGCAGAGAATTATGGTGTCATGTGTTAAGTGAAGTGACTATGCAGATACATAGGGAAGCAACAGCCATGTCTTCGAGCTTCAGGAAGGATTCCAAATGCAAATGAGTTATAAAGCTGAGAGCTAAAGCATGCCTCAGAGTTTAGTCAGTAAAAATCAGAATGGGAGGAAGAACATTCCAAGATGAAGCCATAAACAAACAAACAAAAAGACCCAGAGGAGAGGGAACATGATTCAGTTTTGCTGTCATTTCTTAAAACGTTTGTGTAACTGCCTCAGAGAAAATTTACCAGAGTCAAAACAGAAGCAATATCATTAGTTCATATTCAAAATGTGATCCAAACCCTTTTTGTTTCTTGTGCTCATAGCATCATTTTCTCCCTTGCCATTGCTTTCCTCTGTCCTCTCTTTCCCTTTCCCCCACCTCCCAAACCTGGGCTGACAAGCTGAGAACTGCCAACAATTCCTGAGAAGAGTGTCATTTATGGGTAAAGGCAGGGTCTAGTCAGCCATTCTGAGGTTGAGAAACAGGGAAGACTTCTGCTTCTTGACTCCGGCCTGGTTTAAACTGAGGCTTCCACTCTTACTTTTATCTTAATTCGACAGACTGGGCATCATGCTTCGTCCTTATCTCTCTGAGCTTGTAATTGAAATCTAGATTGGCAAACTTCCAGCAACTGGCGAAGACAGATCAGGAGATGCTGACGCTGACAAGTTCTCAGTCTGTATCCTCCCACATCTATCTGTGTGAGGTCATCATTTGTATATTGGGCGATGGATTTTTTTTAATTGACTGTAAATGTATTATATTAATTTTGTAATGGTTCTTTTATTTTATCTATTTATTAGTGTCTTGGATTGGACTAGAGCTATACAACAGTATTTTTGTATAATAAAGATACTTTGTATAAACAGAATGCTTGCTACTTTGATTTTCTCAAAACTGTATTCTCCATGAAGGGACATACAAGTCAGATCCCAGCTCCTATGGCATATTTTCTGGATCCAAACTGTACTTTGTATAATTCCTTCTTCACATCAAGGTATTTACCTAAGTTTTAAATCTGCTATAATTCTAACTTAGTCATTGTGGATCTAAACATGCCATTCACCTTAATAACCTATAATGTATTTGGATACCCTAATTTTGGAATACATCCTCTTTTTTTATATCATTTCACTTCTTCCTAAAATGTCATTGCTGGCAATTGATGGTAGGCATTAGTTCAACCTCATTCGCTCTTTCATTTTCAAATCGTGACATGGTAATTAGTTACTGTTTTAATTTTATTTTTAAATCCTTCCTCTAATGTAGACTGATTCTTCTCCCTAACAAATTGTCATAATCTATATGATATGTTGCATTCTTGGACTCTAAATTTTTGCATTTATTTTAATTTTTTCATTGGAAAATATGACAGAACAATGCTGAGGGGAAAATAAAGAGGAAAAAATGAAGCTCTGTAGCATTACTCTAATAATATTAAAAACAACACCAATTACTGCTACATATGGAGTTCTTACCATGCATTAGATATTCAAGAAAAAATGGCATTGGACCAGATGAGTAAATAGAAGCTAATTTTATTCTAATACTATTGCCAGAAATAGGGGAGATAACACAGACCAAGCCTAAAATCAACTCAGTCAGTTCTGCTGAAATAAAGTCGGGGGTGGAGGGGGGTTGTTGACTTAGGATCCGAGTTGGGACATCACAGGTCATCTGTATTTACTAATTGGCTTTATTAACAAACAAAGCAAACTTTCTCCCTGACAGGAGGTAGTTAGCAACTTGAAGCAAAATACTCACTACAGTTAGGCTACTACTTCCTGTGGAACCTGGGAGTTCTGAAGACTGTCTTTTTTGATGATTACATTTTAAAGGGATAGATTTGGGAATCTTTGAGAAACAGAACCCTGAGTTATATGACTATCAAGATACATTTTTAAATATTTATATCGCAAAGATGCAGAAAAAAAAACTTACAAGTTTTCTAAAGTAAATGTTCTAAGAAACAGTAGGCCAGAGGCCCAGAGTTAGGAAGAAGTCTGTCTATAGTTCAGTCAAGCTGAGGGGGATGTTAAAGCTGTTTCAGTCATAAGCAGCGGGTTAAAATTTTTTAAGTGTAGTAGTAATAGTAGTAATGGCTAACATTATTAAGACATAATTAAATGCTAGTCATTACACTAAAGATGTAACTTGTGTTAGTTACCTCATCCACTCTTAACACCGTGATATAAGGGTCCTTCAACTTAGAAATTATGAAACTCAGGATTGGGGGGACTAAGCAGGTTTCCAAAAGCAATTGTGCTTTAAATTGGCAGACCAGGGATTAGTTACTGTTTGCTCTGAATCCAAAGATTTTGCCATAGGCCTCCCACAATTATCAGTGACACTTTGCAAGAGTCTACATTGCTGTTGAGAAACTCTGTTATTTGCACGAAATTTTGATCTAGGAGAGTTGGTGAGAAACAACATAACACAGCTAATTAGAAAACATTTTCTTTGAGGAAAACATTAATGGGTCGTTATTACTAGAAAATTATGCATGGATTCTAAAAGCAAATTTCATCAATACCGTCTTCCCTTGAGAACTTTTGAGAGAGTTCACATCAGAGATTATTGCATGAAAGCAATAAAAATAAATAGAAGTGAAATATGCAAAATGAATTAGCATGCAAGAGTTGGAATTTCACTCATTTATGGTGAAAAATTTTAAAAACAATTCAAGCTATGCAAATAATACCTAAAAGATATATCCTGGCATTTTCTATCAGTAGTTTCTGAGACTTCTTATCCAATTCTAGATATCAGATTTAAGATATATACATCTAACATCTGATCTAACATCAGATTAAGATACATACATTATGATTACACAGTTATTTTGTGTTTAGACTAATAAAGCTTATGATGGTTATGTTTTCTATAATTTTCTATCATTAAAAAACATAAAATGCTTTTTAAAAATGATCCTTTATTGGTGCTGCAATTATTATTAATGATTATTATCATATTTGTCCTTCTAGAGAAAATTACATTACAGAATGCCTGCACATAGTAGACCATAGATTTTCAGTACCAGCAATTAAATACAGTAAGTTAGAGGTTATAAAAAGGACACACTTTCAGGAAAAGTTTCTAGACAGAAAACTACATGCTTAAATTGTTGTTTTAAATATTAATCTTGTATTTGATAAAAAATTATAAATAAAAATTGATGAATGGAACCTGCTTGACAGTTTGTGCATTCAGAATTTTACTTAATTTTTAACATATGCCATCTTCCATTTTCATGATTTAACAGATTATTTTATTCATTCCCAATGCTTAATTGAGCCACACTTGGCCAAAATCTAATAGTCTTTACAAGTAGATTTTTCTAGGTTTTTGTTTTCTCCCTATCTATAACTATTTACAAATTTGGAGCCATTCTGAGATGCTTAGCATTCCTGAGACTCAAGTAAAATAACATTCAGCTAAGGCTAAAAATAAGAATTGCATAAATAGAAAAAAATTTTTCTTTGTCCCAAACAGAGAAATAGGCTAGGCCAAATACCAATATGTAAGAAGTATTTTGGAACACTTCATCCTTCGACTACTTGGACTGCAACTACCTGGACTGCCTGGCAGCCAGTCAGTCATCGACCATATGTAATCACCTTTTGCTTGTTCATCTTTTATTTTTCACTCTGTTCCATTTGAAGAAAAACATAGTGAATTTTTTTCTGTCGCATACCTTTCCTATTTTAGCAGTCTTAAACCACTGAAGTCTTTACACAGCAGTTGAAGATTTATGAACTGAGTTTAATTAATCTCTCTTTGTTGAAATGGAGTAGTGTTAAAACTTTGTTCATAGCTTTTCAATTGCTCTTATCAAACCTTCAGGGTTTAAAGAGCCTTGGGTTTCTGATAGCTTAATAGAAAAGAAAAAAGCTACCACCACATCTTTAGGGAATACAACCTCAGTGTAATACCTTCCATAATCACTTCTGCCACCATTTAATAAATGAAGTCTCTTCTCCTCAAAGAATGTTAGGTAACATTTGTTAATTAATGTCTATAATTTTTTTTCAGTAAAACTATATGTATACAGTATCAGAATAAGTTGTGCTTAGAAAATACTTTTTTCTGCTTTTGTTTTTAGAAATCATTCAGCTACTTGTTAAAAAAAAAAAAAGTCCGGCATAAATCCATAATAATTCATTCTGGCCAGATCAAAATTTACATATTCATGGGGCCACATCAAATTTGGCTCTAAAAATGGTTGTGGCACAATTCTGAGTGGCAAGAAAGATGTCTAGTAATCACACTCTTCTAAACAACCGAGGCCCCCATGTTTTACCACAAATGGTTTGCACACCTGTCAGCCATTTTCTCCTTTATAACCAATAAGTACACATCCACTCAAGAGTTTGTTTTGGATTTATCTGAATTAACCATACCCTCATCCTGTGGATGAAAAATTGCTGAAAAAACTTCTGGTATATTTATGATTTTCAGATTAGCATATAAAGTCTGATACAGGGAGCTTTATCCACACCTTGTAACTTTTACTTCTACCAGTAACTATTCACATGGAAACATAATTTACAGAGTAGTTAAATAATAAAAATCTTACACATTAATGTAATTGCTTAGATGTGAACTACCACTAAGCTAATGATAGAAGCATGTTTGCTCATCAATATTTGATGCAGAGAAAAACTAAAACACTTAAACCTGGAAATTATTAAAGCAAGAATAAATTCAAGATGTTGCTAATGTTTTCAAATTTTGGCGAATGTTAACAATGGAAACCATTAATCTGAGGCTCTGTGCAAAAACTATTACTATTAATTTTTCTTGATTTTAAATGGTTAACTAAAAAAATAGCATTTTTAGTCTCAAAACAGTATATTGTAACATTAATACCACTGAATTAATCTCTTTTAATGATAGAACAATCATGGAAAATCTGACTATTATTTCTGATCAATTTCAGAAATACCATGTGTCTTAAGCAGTGGCATTCAGAATTGAGCTGGCTATAACAGACGTGCCTTAGAATGTCTGGAGATATAAATATATAGCTACACTGCACCCCGCCCCCTACACACACATACCTACACACACACACACACACACACACACACACACACACACACACACACACATACACACACACCCTCCAGAGGGTCATACTCAGTGATTCTGATCAATAGAATTAGGCTGGTTGAAAAACTAGTGCCTTTATGAGGTCTCCAGGCATGTCTAATTTACATTCAAATCTGGAAACCTCTAACCTAGAGCACATGTCATTTCTCAGAAAATTTTCTATCTCCTTGTACTGTATTACTCAGAGTAGAATTTACAATTTCAGTTCCGTAAGTAAGAAACAGAAAACATAGTATTTAGATACGTAATCACAGCTGTCAGAATTAAAATCTCTATGTATGATGCTCAGTTTAGGCTTATGTAATTAATTTCATTGAAGTACTTTTCATGTAAACACTATGTGTGATTTAAATGCAATTATCCTTATAGATAAGAAATAGATTCCATTTCACTATAATTTTACACTGACACGGAATAAAAAAAAGATGCTACGAAGCAATATACCACTTGGCGCTAGTTCTCCATACAGCAACCAGGCTACATCTAAAAATAAATAGATACTTGAAAACAGAGAGAAAATGAGATTTATAGGATAAAGTCATTTATAGTTATTTTAAACACATGCATAAAATAGTATATTTTTAAGTCTATACTTAAATGAATATAAATTAACATGAAATAAAAATCTGATAGATATTGTTAAATTCATGAGAGCAGAAAAATATAGGAGTGGGGACAGGAAACAACATGAAAATAATAATGCAAAGAGAACAAATTCGAGGTATTGCACAGACGAATATAATAGCATTTCATGTAATAGAGTAGAATTAATTTAATTCTGTGAACCCAAGTTTCTGTGAGAAAACAGTATCCAGAATGTGAAAATGTGAAGGCTTTATTTCTCATACTATGAGACCTGTTGGCACTGGGTCTGCAGGCTTTATTGCTTTAGTACAATAAGTACCATAGCATACACCATGTGAATTTTAGAAGGGATGGAATATAATTTTTACAGCTGTTATCAGCATCAAAAGATCTAGTAAGGGAAAGAACCATCTTTATTTAAGAAATATCTTGATAGGTTACTTTAAGGGAGAACTGTAACCTCAAGAATCTGACATGGGAAGAGAAAGTTAATCTAAAGATAGTGGATTGATTCTAACAGCAAGACATGTGTAGTGCTCATAAAAAAAGAAGAAAGTAGGTGGAGGGGTGAGATGGCCGCCAGGAAATTAGGGAGGGAGAGAAGAATGAATGGGAACCTCCAGGTAAATGTGGCTGGGGAAAAATACCAATAGCGAAAGACAATAAAGAAGTTCAATTTTAACTTTGGGGTGCTTCAGCATAAACTCTACCTCAGGAAAATTCTGTGGCAAAAGGCAACCTAATGGTGGTGGTATTTAAAACATAAAGAAACTGGGCAGATATTTTTTTCTTTTTGGCACAGAGCAAAGAAGTTCCACAGATTCAACCAACTTAACCAATTCCAAAAGAGCAGGGCTAGGAAAAAAGGTGGTTAGAAGAAATAGCAGTCTGTTCCCTGTTCTCACATGCCTCTGACCCCCCACCTCCAATTATCCCTGGAGAGATTAAGAGAGATTCCAGGACATGAAAATTACAGAAATGAGCCGGGCTCGGTGGCTCAGCCTGTAATCCCGCGCCTTTGGGAGGCGGAGGTGAGTGGATTGCCTGAGCCCACGGGTTCGAGACCCGCCTGGGCAGCGAGACCTCATCTCTACAATAAATCAAAAAATCAGCCGGGCGTGGTAGCGCATGCCTGTAATTCCGGCTACTTGGAAGGCTGAGGCGGAAGGATCGCCGGAGCCCGGCAGGTCGAGGCTGCGGGGGCCGGGAGCGGCCACTGCACTCTAGTCTGGGCGACAGAGTGAGACGCCAACTCAAAAAAAAAAAATTACAGGAATGGCCAGAACTAATTCCATAGTAATATAAAATTTGCAAAGCTTTTAAATGCATATTATTACTTGTAATTCTCATGTGAATCACTTACAGACTAAAAAACTAGAATTCAGATAGAAGAAACAGCCACACAATTTATGGCAGTTAGGAAGGTGTAAGTAAAAGCTAAACAATGTAACAAACACAATTTTTCTAGCTTTCAGCTACACTAATTTTCTCCAAGCATTATTGGTGAAGACATATATACCAACTTCAAAATAAAAGTTGAGAGAGTCTATTTTAAATTATTATTTATAAACAAAAAACATGGTAGCATTTTCTCTGATTTGTGAACATTTTAGGTGTTTTTTGTTTATCATTTCAGTAATAAAATTCTTAAGTGGAGCCCAAAATGGATTTGTCTCTACAATAGGCTCTGTTAAAGTCATAGCACAGTCCCCATATACATTGACAGTCTATGACACTAACGCAAAAATACTCCTAAGAGACGAAATTGAATAACACATGGAACAACAGGAACGATATCTGTGTTTTAAATCTACATTTAGAAGCAAAATTATATAAAAGCCTGGCAAGTATTCATCAAATCCATGAAACAGACTTCTGAAATCAATTAATTCTAAGTTTGACTAAATCAGTCAAACAATTTAATGGAAAGAGTTGTTTGGTTCTGAAGGTATATTCAATCTTGGTGATAGTTAATTTTATCAAATCCTAATGTATGCCTCAATACCTCATTACCTATGTCCAGCAAGAGCCTGAAACTTCAATTCTGAAAGACACAGTATTCTTTAGGAAAATCTACAGACCTTTTGTGAGGAGGCAGAATAAGAACTGCATGACATCTAGTGGCAGCTTTATGCAACGACAGCTGAGACTATTCAACTGTAATGCAATTCTCTAATTCAAGTTTAATGCAAGTTTGAGATTATTTAAAAGTTCCTTTCCTTTGTTTAAAAATAATGCATTGCAGTTATAGATTCATGAAATATGAGTCATTGTCTTTTTCCACAACTTTGGCCGCATAGTATTTCATCCTTATATCTCAAAAGAAAGTGTACGGTTTTACCAAACACACTTATCCTTTTGATCTCTTTTTAAAATACATTTCTTTTAAATACACAGCATAGAATCACTGTATTTCTGATTTTATAAAATCATCTTTTTTCACATATAAGTATGTTGAAAATTATTTTAACTTATATTAAAATAGAAATCTTGTATTTAATTTTAGGTGTAAGTTTTGTTGTTGTTGTTGTTGTTGTTGTTGTTGTTGTTGTTGTTGGAGTAGGAGTCTCACTCTGTCATCTAGGCTGGAGAGCAGTGGCATACTCACCACCACTGCAGCCTTGACCTGCTGAGCTCAGGTGATCCTTCTGCCTCAGCCTTCCAGAACCATAGGCAAGCGCCACCACGTCCAGTTAATTTTTTTGATTTATTGCCCAGGCTGGTCTTGAACCTCTGAACTCAGGCAATCCTTTCTCCTCCGCCTCCCAAAGTGCCAGGATGACAGGTGAGGTGCAAACTATTCTAATTAAATAAAGAAGAACCACACCATTATTTATGGCTCATATGCATATCAACCAACACATTTGTGAAAAAAGTAAATGTGTGAAGAGGGATAGGAGAAGAGTATTCAGTGATGAACATAAAGAAAGCAGCTGATTTTTATTGTGTGCATACCACCTACCAGGTATTACTTCATTTAATCCTTACAAAAACTCTACTTTTTAATCTGCATTTTCAGATGAGGCTAAGAAAAATTTAAGGAACTTATCTAAGACCAAACAGCTAGGAAGAGCTAAAGAATTGTCTGATTTAAAATGGGCCCAATTTGTGACCACTGTGTTAGAGTGAACACACAGTTTCAAATCGTTTCACTCACTCATTCTTTCCTTAATTTATTCTACAATATTTATCAAGTGCTTAGTATGTAATAATAACCTTTCCATTTACAGGGATATTCCTTCAAATGCTCCTCTGATTTAAGTACCAGGGGACCAGTGACAAGATAACATCCTTTTTCAGGGTGGCCTTGATATTGTTTATTTGAAATTTTATTAGGTTTGCCAAAAATACTGCCTAAATTCTAAAAATACTCTTTTTTGCTTCACTGGCTTTTGTATGCAATATCTTTATAAGTGGCCAACACACATTTGGTGTTTGGGTACTGCATAAATTTTCTTCATGGAACTCTGTTTAAAATGAGTTTTGTACATGGAAAAGGGGTAATAATTCAAGTCAATGCATATGGATGTGCTTGAGCTGATAAAGATTAAAAGACAGTCAACAGTCATAAAAGACAGACCCTTTAAGCAAACTGATAGCATCTTTGTTTCCGTTGACAGTATGCCTCACTGCCTATTGATTTTAAAAGGGGGCTTACAAGATTAGTATAATAAAGAAAAAGACATATTGAAACTACATTTTATGGGCACTTATTCAACAACTAATTAGATGTTGGATGAAAGTTTTTTTCTTTTTTTCAACTTGCTAAATATGTTTCCCTACTGGAGTTGAGAATTCCAGTTAACAACTCTATTTATAGCTGATAGAAAGTGTTCAAAGGGCTGCATCAGCTTGCCCCACAGTCTATGTGATTCTGTGGATAAATCATCATGAATAAGGTTGTACAATCTTAAAATGATCTATCACAACTGAAAATCAATATATCAAGCACATAAAATAGCCTAGGATAATTCACTTGCCAAGTAATAAATTACACATGCATATCAATGCCACATGTAATGCAATGCCTCATAAAAAATAAGCTTAAAATTCTTAAAATATATGATTAATGAAACTAGCACAGCCTGAAAAATATATATTATACCGCTTACACTAACCAATATATTATACTCAGAGTTTTATGCTTCTGAGAAATGGCATTTACATACACAGTATCAACAGGGAAGATAAATCAGAATTTCTTGCACTGAAGTCCAATTCTTTGGGTAGTGATTCATGTTTCACTTTTTAAAATGATGATTTACACTAATGTATTTCTCATAAAATATTTAATACTGCCTACAATTATTGCCAAAACTATGTTCTAACCCCGATCAGAATGCCCACTGAAATGCTTCCCAAAGCCATAACACATTTATGAACTTTGATTTTTACAATAAAGTGACAATATTTCAAACACAGAAACTTGAGTGCTACAAACGTGAACCTCCTTTTCAGCCTACCCATCTGCTGCAGATAATCACAGCTCATTATGTATGAGGTGCAGAGAATTCAAGGGTTTAATGTGATCTGGGAATCTGTTCCACTTGACAGCCCGCAGTGACCACTGTACTCATGAACCAAAAACATCTTTTGGAAGAGTTATTTTCATTAGAGAAAGCTGACAACATTGAACTTCACCTGAGCCCATCTTCCTGAAAAGCAGTGACAATTAAGAGATCCTCTAGCTTTTTGTGTTCCTGGAAACCCTCTATGGCAAATTATTAACCTTCCCCGGATGACTGAGCTAGAACTTACACCTTATTTACCTATGCAAGACCAGTTAGAGACCCTCCAAATTCCATTCTTTGTCTCATAGACAAATTGCTTGTCTCCACTGACCAATCTAAACAAAATGCTTGCTAACTTGAATTTTATTTGACCAAACTTTAATCAGGCTTTTCTGTTTTTCTCAAGTCCCTAAACTTTGGCCCATTCTTTAGTTTAAGCAAGCATCATAGTGCTGAATACTCCTTCTAATGGTCCCTTCTGGGAATCAGCTACTGCAAAACAAGACTTTTTTTTTAACTCAACCGTCTGATAATTCCACTTACTCAACCCACTCCCCAGCACCTGATTATTTCAGCCAAGTTCATTCTTCCCTATAAAAGAAAAGCCTTTTCTGCCTGAATTTGAGACTCTTACAAATCTTACGAGTAGGAGTGGTCTCCACGTTGCAATAATCTCTTCTCCCTATTGTAGTAATCTTTTAGAATAAAATCTGTCCTCGTCAAAGTTCAGATTTGGCCCTTTTAATCTGACAGCATCAGAAATATGGAGAATAAAATATTGCTAGTGAATGCTGGATATCTTTCTCCTTAAGCTCTAATTGTTACATTATGACATTGCATTTTTAATAACAGTTTTATTGACATATTCACATACCATAAAGTTTACCCCTTTAAAGTACACGATTCAGAAGATTTTAGTATATTCAGCTTTGTACAATTATCATCACTAGGATATTGCATTTTGAGTAATAAATCAGCAAAGTAGTATCCTAGCATTTCATTTGTTTTAAAAAAATCTTGCACAAAATATGTATATAAAAACGATTTCCACACTTACTTTTAATTTTATTGAGATTGAAATATAGAACACAAATATATTTGTGAATATATTATTGTCTCTTCTTTACTGTTAGTTTTTAACTTGTGTTTAAAAACAGTTTACTTCGATGTATTCACCATTTTACAAGTTTGTTTGCTGTTGGTTTTTGAGTTGGGGGTCTCACTCTGTGCCCAGGCTGGAGTGCAGTTGCACTGTAACAGCTCGCCATAGCCTCAACCTCCTGAGCTCAGGCGACCCTCCTGTCTCAGCCTCCAGAGTAGCTAGCACACACCTCCATGCCCAACCAATTTTTTTTTTTTTTTTGAAAACGAGGTCTTGCTATGTTACCAGCCTGGTCTTGAACTCAAACAATCCTTCTGCTCCTGGGCTCAGATCAACCTTCCAAAGTGCTGGGATTACATGTGTGAGTCATCACACCCCGCCCATTCTAAAAATATTAATGAACACATATTTTACTTCAGGCACTTTGCTACTCTATTTAAAGGAAAATATAAGATGCTATGAGATTCCATAAACAGGGCAACCCAATACAGTTAGGATGAGTGAGGTTAGGAGTAGAGACTGGTCAGAGAAGAATTTTCTCAAAAAAAAAATGCTTTGCTATGACTAAGGTTATCTTGGTAAGACCCAGGGTAAGTTGGTGAGTGATCCAGGGAGATAAATAGATAGTGGTCTGTTTCCATAAATAGGAAACAGCAAATATACATGGCCAGAACCTCATGGTTGATAGGTCTGGGTCAAACAGAACTACTCTGTAATCAGACTGAAGAGAGGCACGTCATACCATACAGGACCTGCAGCATGTCAAGTATTTGGGATTATATCACAAAACATAGGGAAGCTATTGAACAGTTTTATGAAAGGCTGTGACAAGATGAGATTTTTATTTTAAACAAATCACACCTGCTGAGAAGTGTTTGGAAGGGGCAAGAATGGTTACTAGGAAGATACTACATAACTAAATTTTTAGTCTAGTGATTTTGTTCATAAGTCATTTTTATCCTAAATATATAATGTTCTTGTCATTTATGATTCTCATCAAAGATAAGTTATATATCACAATATGACATCCCCAGACTTTGGTTTTTGCAATCCAAGTTTGAAAGGTACTATGTATTCCTGCTGGCAGAAAAGCTTTCCCAGAGGTCCTGTGGGCTGGCTGAACTTGGCAAGTTTGTGGCAGACCATCTATGCAAAAATTATCCGATTTCTCTAGCTTGGTTAACTCTGTAGCTCTGCTCAGAATAGCCTCAAAATGCTCCATAATTTCAATGAATTTCTTTTTTATAGAGTTGGAGTCTCACACTGTCGCCCAGGCTGGCGTGCAGTGGCACACTCACGGCCACCCCAGCGTCGACCTGCTGGGTTCCTGTGATCCTTCCGTCTCAGTCTTCCAAGTAGCCAGAACTACAGGCTCTCGCTCCCATGTCCAGCTAATTTTTTGATTTATTGTACAGATGAGGTCTCGCCAAATTGCCCGGGCTGGTCTCAAACCCGTGGGTTCAGGCAATCCACTCACCTCAGCCTTCCAAAGTGCTGGGATTACAGGCTGAGCCACTGAGTTCTGCCTCACTGAATTTCTTTAAAGGGTCTGGGGCCAGTTCATTTTTACTTTTGCTCTTTATTTGTATTAGTTCAATACTTGAAATTCGTGGTGCTATTTACCAACCGATATATGTTGAGCATATGATTTTTAAACTCCAACCTCTTCCAAAATTTCTTATATGAATAATTAAATTAATAATTATATGCTAAGCCTTTTCTATTTTCTTCTGGTCCTTCCTATATGTTTAAACATAGAAAATCGCGTCTATTTATATAAGACACTTACCTATATTTTTACAATGTCATTGTAGTCTAAGATATTCAATGTTGTTTTCTAAAAAATAATGTCATGAAGATATGATTAAGAAGGTAAATCTACAAAATTATCCATAAAATATATTTCTCAGCCTAAATAAATAATAGGTAAGGATTTCTAAAAGGAAGCCAAGTTCAAGATTTTTTTTAAAGAAGTATGAATTATTCAGTATGCACTTTTCTAAAGCAAAAGTAAAAAATATATTTTGTGTGCTTTTTTCAAATTTAGAATTAATAATTTAGGATTTAACTTAAAAATACAGTTCAATCTTTGACTTTATAAAACATGTTCATATTTTTAGTGTGTCTAAAAAAACCACATATTTATAAGCATTCTGGAATGTTCATAAAGTTTTTTTTACTACCATATATAGTGTCCCAAAATTTCAGTGACAGAAAACGAGTATTAAAGTACTTTCCTCACCCCACAAAGACTGAATCTTGAAAAAAAAAAAGGATTTTTTTTGGCTAGGCCTTTTGATAGTTAAATTACAAATGAGAATATAGGGAAAAAAAGAATAGAACCTCCCAGAAAGTTTTGATTGAGTGAGAGGAGGACATGAGTTATCATTAGCTATAACTAGGAAAGGGAGGGAAAAGAAAAACTGAAAACAAGGTTTCAGAAAGGAAAAGACAGAGTGACAGCAAAATAAACAAAAAGGCTATAACAGTTATAGTATAAAATAAAGCTTGGTGGAAGTTGATGATTTTTAGAAAATCTAGTACAGAAAAGGTAGTAAAACTTTCTCCTTCGCTCTTCCATGAAAGTTTGTTAAAAACATATGCTATTCATTAAGATTGCGGGAGTCATGTATGTGTTCATGTGAATGTATTATATGTGTCCTTTTGAAAGTGTTTGAGTGTACTGGGGTCAAGGGGAAGGGATTATATAGCATGACTTAAGACTGATCCCTTTGTATTTTTTTGCCTTTGTATCATATGCTCTGGTAGAACTTCTTAACATCTTTGATGAAGTCAGACCTGTATTTTATCTTCCCTTATTGCCCATGTATCTCTCTTGGATAGCATTTGTCCCAATTGCATTTTTATATTTACCAGATTTTTTAAAAAATTTCATTGTCTTCCCAAGCATAGTTCTAGGCAAATAGTAGGTGCTTAATATATATGTTTCCGTGAATGGATAAGGAGCAAATCAATAGACCTAACTCATATTCATAGTCCTGAGCTTTTGACTGTGCTGTGCACATGGTAAGTTCAAATGCTGCTTGATGATTCTATTTAGAAAGGAGAGGAGGGCAATCCCTTCAGGTTTCCTCCCACTGTGGGAGTTTTTCTGTCCACTCAATAAATTCTCCTTAAAAAAAAAAGAAAGAAAGAAAGAAAGGAGAGGAATAAACATTTTTTTAAAAATGATTTCATATTATGATTAACATCTGTCACAAATACAGTTTAATCGCTACATATTTCACTTGCTTAACTAAAAAATTAGTAAGATCAACTTATTAAAAACAATTTTAACTTTTCCTAAAATAGTTAATAAAATGTAAAAGCTTAGAATAAAAAGATTTTGTGCATCCCAATCAGTATGTTTTTATCTGTGAAAGTTAAAATTCCACTCTCACCTCATGAGTGAAGCTTCCTGAGTCCTTCAAGGAAGGTTAGATGCTATTTCCTCTGTAGTTATATGTAAGTCACTAGAGCGTCTACCATCAACATCATAAAGCCTCATCTAATAGTTGCAGAAAGGCAGAGTGAATCAATAGGTTTACTGATTAACCTTTATTAGCCAATACAACCAAAGAATAATGTAAGATGCCATTAAAAGTCAAAGACTATCAACACAGTTTCAACTGTTCAGCTGTGGAATTGTTTATTCAATTGCTGCTCAAAAGACATTATGCTCACCTGTTACATAGACTCTCTACAGTATCTGAGCTACCAGTATTGCTCATTCATCATTGTATTGTTAAAACAGAGGACATAGAATCAGACAAACTAGAATGGTGTCTATTAATTTATTTTTACATGGAGTTTTATCCCATGGGCAATTTTATGTATTATGATATTCTATATGGTGAAGACATTTACTCAAAATTCACAGCTGACTGATAAACCTTAACTGTCCCAAAGAAGATAGACATTTACGTTCTAATATCTTTTGCTGTAAAAAAAAAAAGATGAGACTAAATTAAGTTTTGTTAATTGATTCCTCGAGTGTGACTTCAAGATCTTTTATCAAGTTTATTGTAAAGTAATTCCAATCATTGAATAATCATGCATCTTGTAGTCATGAATTGTGTTGATTTTGGTTGGTAAACTTAGTCTATGTTTAAAAACACAAGTAAGCTATGCCTCACCTGGAAATTGATTTAAAGTACAGCTGGTTTTGGTGAATCAGAAGTAATTGCTTGCTAAATGAACTTTAAAGTAATGCTATATCTTGATTAACCATTCCTTTTTCTCCTCTTTTGTAACAATGTTCATTAACCAATATGCTCCAAAAATTTTTTTTAAATGTATTAGGCACATTGCAATTTTGCATGTTTTAATGCAATCACCGGAAGTTTCATTTAGAGATTTACTAGAAATATTGTTAAATTATTTACAGGAAAGAACCATAAGCCCTTTTTTTGTGTTCTAGAGAGTTTCTAAAGTTCTCTAGAAAAAAAATGTGATGTTATCAGCATATTTCCTAGTACAAATATTACTTTGAACACAGAATGCAGGTTTCAAAAATGCTGTATGAAGGAAAAATGCTTTGAAAGTAAGCTTTCAATCACACATTGTAGCTATATTCTGTTCAACTTTGTATAATAAATTCATTACATCATTTTTTAGTTTTAGAAAAGTTTACCTATCTTATGTAGAAAAATAAAACCCATGGTTATAGTATAATTTCTAGGATAATATAAAGAACAGTATAATAATTTGGCTATAATGGAGTCAAATCAAAAGAATAAAAATAACTGCAAATACTCTGAGTAAAATTTATTTTTAAAAAAATCAACATTAGAAGTTAAATGGAAAATTTCTGCTCTCCATATAAATACTGATATATAGTCTTATCGGACTATTTAAAATTTTCTTTTTTCTGAAAATATGCAATTCTAGAGTGGAATTATGTTTGCAAATTGGTAGAAAATATGACTCTAATTAATTTTAAAGCGCCTCTTTTTTGCATTCACATTTAATATAACATTAAGCATATGCTCAGGGAGAGTACTTTAATCACAGAATTGAAACATCTGGGAAGAAATGGGACAGTGGAACCAATCTCCCACATGATAGTCATATCATACCAACAGTGCTCATGGTTGGTGGTAGCTTTCACTTTCCTTTTCTGGTATGCTTTTCTTTCAGAATTTTGTAAATTTTCCTGATATTTTCAGCTTGTTTTCAAATTTCTGTAATATGCTCCTAATATTTCTTTTATTATGCCTGTTATATTTCTGATTCTGTCAAGGATCATGGTATCAAATACAGTTAGATACAATTTCATAGGTTACTACTAGAAGTTCCATCTCACAAAAATTCATACCAGACATTATGTCATCTAAATAAGAAAAAGACTTACATTTTACTGTAATAGTTTTCATTAAATTTAAATAGTTTTATATAAATTTAAAAGAACTTAGTTTAGTCCAATGGCAAGTGGCATCTTTTAGTTCTACAACTAATTTGTGTATATGTAAAATACATCTACATTTAAAGCATATGAAATGCAGCATACTAATATTCTAAACTAAGACAATACTTTAAATTATATTGCCTCACTTTTTAAAATCATAGTCAGATGGTCTGCAAAACACTTATTTGTGAATATATAAAATAGATTAATTTATAGGGCACCATTAAACATACTTAAAAATCTATCTCTTGGAAAGAATCAATCTCATGTGAACAAATATAATCTAGAGCTATGAATCATAATGTCACTGAATTAGAATAGTAAAAGCAAGGTGCTTTTCTGGACATTTTCTTTTGCGACTTAACAAATTTGTATTTCAACCTCTCTTTGTGGGAGTCTAAATATAACTTTTAGATAAGAATAGTGTCCTGGCGGTCATGAGATTTTTAGCATAAAGCAGTTACTCAATGTCTGTTTTTTAACTTCATAAACGAACAGATTAATGGATGAATAATCCTATTTGCATAGTCTTCTTGCTTTTAGGCTTTTTCCCACTTCCAAGCCAATATGTGAAAACTGCTATATCAATCGCCCTAGTATAAATGCACATCAGTTTTTCTCAAAAACTTTCTTAGTTCTATTAAGTTATAAAATATGAACTCTAGCATGACATTCAGTATTCTCCACAGAATGAACCCAGGTTTCCTTACCATATATATTTTTCACTGTTGTCCTACACTAATCCTTTATCTACACAAATGTCTACTCACTGCCTCTCAAAATGCTTCAGGTTGTTATCTTCTCTATATGATTTTGCACACAACTTTCCAAACCCTAATCATCATTAAAAGAGTTGTCAAGATCCTTAACCCTAGCAAAGTTTTTCCTGACAACTACAGCCAAAACTGTACTCAGGCTCAGTGACTAAGAGTCATTTCCTCAACCTTGTGCTCTGGATGTCCTCAATGTTACAGTGGATGGACCCAAATCTACACTTACCACGCAACCATCAAGGCCCCATCATAAAGAGGTGGTGTGGCCTTTTTACACATTCAACTATTCCCTCCTCCAATTCCATCCTCATGGATACCCAATCCATTGCCTACTTTGGCTCCAAAATTTACTCTTTTCATCCACTTCTCCACTGTTACTACTGTTTCTTATGGCTAATTGCCACCATATCTTGCATGGACAACTGCAACAAGTCTCCTTGCATCTGCTCTGGTGCTCACATAGTCCCCATTCCTTACTCCTGGCACCATCCAAAATTCATTCTTCACATATCAGTCAAGTTTTCTTTTTCTTTTTAAATATAAATCTCATAGGTTTAAATATAAACTGTCTAGCCACTAGAAACTATAATATTCCAAAGATTTCCCAGCATATTTAGAATAAAAAAGAATCTCTCGCCATGACTCATAAGGCTCATGAACTGGTCTCTGGCTATAATTTCATTTTCTACCCTTCTTTCCTTGTTCTCTATGTTGTTGCATGAGCTTCTGACTTTTCATAGAAAATGACAATTCTGACTCTCCTTAGGAACTTGCACTTTCAGTTCTGTCAATCTAAATTTCCACTCTCAGATCATCACAAGGTTGTCTTACATTTGTCTTTCAGATATCAGCTCCAATGCTGGTTTCTGTGAAGATCTCCTCAAGTGATATCCTAAGACACATCACAGAAATTTTTCTCAACTCCTTTAGTTTGAAACATTTACTGCTACTGAAATAATACTTTGTTTATTTATTTGCTTATTTATTTTTGCCTACCAATCTTGACTAGAATGTGAGAACCAAGACAATGTTTACTTCTATATATCCAGTATTCGGTGTCTTGTTCACATCTGTATCTCAAGTATCTAGAATGGTGCCTGTCATAAAACATTGGGCAGTCAAAAACTATCTTTTGTGAAAATAAAGTGAAAGGACATAGCACGGAGTTAATATAGCCAAAGAGTAGTCATTTTAACACTGTGTAGTTGTCATGTTTTTCTAGCAGTTCACTTTAATTTACCTTCTAATCACTAGCCAAGGACAATTATCAAAAGCTATCTCAGAGGTAGCTTTTGATAATTGTTTTACAACCCCCTCCCCAGCTTTTTTTGTACTAATTGGCTTTTCTATTTCAAGCATTTGCCTCCACACATAAGACCAAAGTTAACCCAATCAGCTTTTTGTGACCTTCATGACAGACAAACCCCATCACCATGGTAGCAATCATGTGACTGGCCCAACCATCTGCCTGCTGTCCATCACTTGATGTCAATACCTGAGCTTACCTGTCCTCTTCATGATGACGTGGAGCAGACCATCAACAAATCTCCCTAACAACCTTCCCCCTATCAAACAGAAAGTTTAAAAGGATTCAACTTTTGAAGTTGCCAGCCGCCATTGCCTCGCTAAACTATGTTCTGGCCATGTGTTCTTAAGCTTTGGCCTCCTCCCCTACCTTAGGGAGATGATTCTTTTCTTTCTCTCTCTCTCACTTTCTCTCTCTCTCTCATTTACTTTCTAAACAAGCTATATTTTTCAATCTAACTGCTGTGCAATTTTTTGTATCCTCATGTATCCTCATACAACCCCACCCCAGCAGGTCTGACCTAACATAAAGGAAAATTAAAAATAATAAATGAAAAATTTAAACTACTCATGTAAAAGCACTTTGAATACTTTAAAAAATTATGTTACTTTTTTTTTTTTTGAGTTGGAGTCTCACTCTGTCACCCAGGCTAGAGTGCAGTGGCACACTCACAGCCACCCCAGTGTCGACCTGGGGCTCCGGCGATCCTTCCACCTCAGCCCTCCAAGTAGCCAGAACTACAGGCATACGCTACCATGCCTGGCTAATTTTTTTTTTAATTTATTGAAGATACAAGGTCTTACCAAGTTGCTTGAACTGGTCTCAAACCTGTGGGTTCAGGCAATCCACTCGCCTTGGCCTCCCAAGTGCTAGAATTACAGGTTGAGCCACCAAGCCTGACCAAAAAAATTATGTTACTTTTATAGTCATTTATTTGAAATCCAACTAAATATTAGTTATATTATTTTTATTTTAAATGCCTTCATTTATTCATCTAGTTAAAATTATTAAGTAGGCAATATGTGCCCTAAGGGATAGAGCAGAAAACTCCACAGATTCGTTACACACATGGAGGGGAGATGGAGTAGACTCCAGCCTAGGCTGAAGTGAGAGAGGAACAATTAGGAATGACTTCCCCAGCATATCATATTCCAATGAAGAACTGAAGCACCTGAACAGGAAGCACCAAATCAGAAATCAGGGTAGGGCAGGTAGACAAATATGTTCATTAACTTCACCTTCCACGTTACTCTGATGTGTTCTTCAAGCTAGAACTAGAACATAAACAAAGCAGAAACATCATACAGGCTGCTGAAGGGATGCAGATAAATTTACCCCAAAATATGGCTTTTTGCCAAAAGGTTTCTCTGACATTCCTGCCTCCACTTAGTCACAGAAAAGCTTCTTCTCCTCTCTATTATCTCATTATCTATTGCAGAAAAGAAGAACAAGTGACCACACCTAAACAAACCTTACTAAAAATGTGTCTCTCAAGTTCATTCAGCTTTCAAGGAGAACTACTTACAAGTCATTCTGTTTCCCCCATCCGTTTATTCTCCTTAGTAATAATTTGCTGTCCTCAATAGAATTCCTCTTCCTCCCCCTCCCATAACCTGTTTTACCAGAATGCAAACCCCCATTATTACCTTAAGATGGTATTTAAGTTTCTGCAACTCATTGGAGAGTTGAGTCTTAATTCTGAAGGCTCCCATGTACACACATTAAATACAATCTGTATGTCTTTTCTCCTATTAATCAATCTTGCCTCATACCAGTGATTATTCAGTGAACATTTAGGGAACCAACAGCCATGGCCTCCACATAGTGAACAGCGGCTATTATATTTAGTTTCCTGCCCCCTACAGGACCAAGGTGCCAAGGAGTGAGGCAGAGGGAGAGAATAGGAAAATAATATTTACTGATGCCGATTACATGCCAAATACTGTGCCAAAAGTTTTTGCATGAATAACATCCTATAGCTCTCTAACAGCCCTGCTGTAGAGGCTTCTAATCATTGACTTTCCTAAGTCATACTTATGGTTGCATCTTTAACCAGGTCTGTTTTGACTGTCTAAAATCTATATTCCTTTCTAGTATATTGTCTAAGTAGGTCAGTGGTTCTTAATCCTGGCTGAACATTAGAATCAGGAAGCCAAGGACATACTCCAGACCAATACAGTCAGAATGTCTGGGCATAGAACCCAGGCTTCAACAGTAGCTAAATCTCCTCAGGTGATTTTGATATGCAGCCAAGTTTAAGAATCACTGGTCAAGGCAAGGACAGAACACCAGCCAGTTTAATTAATTCATATTGGTTATCTCATCCATGTTTCTGCTTTCACTTAAACCACAATAGGCAAAAAAGATGATTCTATTCTTTGGCATGGCCTCTTTAATGCATTAGTCCTGAAGAGTCAACTGTGAAGGTTGAAACAGCATAACTAAATAATTAAGCTCCTTTTGTCTCTCAACATACCACGTACTGTGTCTGTTTTAATAATTCCCGGCTCCACCAGCATATGCTATCAGATTTAGTTCTCTGTGGTCTGGCACTAAATATTTTTAGTAACCTTAGTTTTAGAAGGAAGAACAGAAGGAAGTTAGCACCATTTACATAACTATAGAAACATGATTTATTTAAGTTTGCAAAAGAATATCACAGGGGAATTCATGAAACTTGAAAATTCATTTTCTTTCTACTCGCCACAACATCAGTTGGCACTTAACAAAAAATGCTGTTGTATATATTATTATTAGATTAGACATCCACAGCTTAATATAAAAAAGAATTAACACTGCTGGTAGCCATTGTTCCCAAATGAAACAATATTCTTCCACTGCCCTAGGCTACAAAACATTTTTCTATCTTAAAGATAATATGTGATCCTTGTCTTACAGTTGTCATTATGGAATTTAGCACTGCTAGCTTTAGACTTTGTAAATAAATGCCTGATTTGAATGTCCTTTTAGACCCTTGAGGTAAAGCAATGAGTCATATCTTAGAAAAGTATTTCACACCAATCAATAGATATCTTGATCTTTGGTTCATCATATTAGTTCATATGACTAATAACTTCTTAGCATAAAGATCACTGAAAATTAAAACCATATGATGTCACTTTGTGACCCTCTAACCCAACGATTCCTCTGTATTACACACATGCTCATTAATCACAAACTTTATTCATTATTAGGAATATTGGACTACAGATAGACTTTAGTTTTCTTTTACTTTTAAAAAAAGAGTTTGCTTAGAAAGTCACCATTGCATATCATATTGTGGAGTTAGCTGAGATGAGATCGATACCAGAACAATTTTAAATACAATTTTACAATGCTTGTAATATGATTATTTTATACTTATGAATAAAATAACACAATGATGATAAATAATTGGTTTAAACTCATTAGGAAATTCCTGATATTTATTAGAAGTACTTTATTGGCTATCCGCTTGATTTATATATAACAAGATGTAACAAAAGTGCACTTTAAAAAATATTCTGAGCCAGGTTTGGTGGCTCAGGCTGTAATCCCGTGCCTTTGGGAGGCTGAGGTGAGTGGATTGCCTAAGCCCGCGGGTTCGAGACCCGCCTGGGCAACTTGGTGAGACCTCATCTTTACAATAAATCAAAAATCAGTTGGGCGTGGTAGCGCATGCCTGTAATTCTGGCTACTTGGAAGGCTGAGGTGGAGGGATCGCCAGAGCCCAGCAGGTCGAGGCTGTGGTGGCCGGGAGCAGCCACTGCACTCCAGTCTGGGCGACAAAGTGAAACTCCAACTCAAAAAAAAAAAAAAAATTCTGGTAGGGTGCGGTGGCTCATGCCTATAATACTAGCACTTTAGGAGGCCGAGGCAAGAGGGAGGATTGCCTGAGACCAGGGGTTCGAGACCAGCCTGGGCAACTTGCTGAGACCTCATCTCCACAATAAATCAAAAATTAGCCAGTGTGGTGTGTGCCTGTGGTTCCAGCTACCTGGAAGGCTGAGGTGGAAGGATCACCTGAGTCCAACAGGTCGAGACTGCAGTGGCCGTGAGTATGCCACTGCACTCCAGCCTGGACAACAGAGTGAGACTCAAACTCAAAAAATAAAATAAAAAATATTCTAATGTAGACTTTCTTTTGCTTGTTTTTTTTCCAGTCTTCCAAGTTGCTGGAACCATGGGTATGCGCCACTACCATCAGCTAATTTTTGATTTTTTGTAGAGATGAGGTCTTGCCAAGTTGCCCAGGCTGGTCTTGAACCCCTGGGCTCAGGAAATTCTCTTGTCTCCACCTCCCAAAAGTGCTGGGATTACAGGCATGATCCACTGCATCTGGCTTCTAATGTAGACTTTATTGTTGGGAGTCGGCCGTGGAGGCCCCCTGAGCATTAGGGATCCAGGTGGGCTGTGGATCCTGAGACCACCAGGTTGCGTTCAGGAGTTGAAGGCCCATTCCCTCCTTCCTTCTTTGTTGTTTGGCATGACCCACTAGCAGGGACTTTGATGATCTAAGTATGAAGTTCTGAGAGTATGACAGGCATGGCTGACTCTAGGGATCCATTGTTCCCGTTTCTCACAGACTGCGGTTTTGGCTTTAAACTTAGCATCATTCAAACTCAGGTCACATTTGGGAGCCTTATATATGATACAAGCTTCTTTATAAGATTCAAAAATATATTTGTAGAATGAGTATATACATTTAGAGAGCTGTTTCCAGCTTTAGATGGTATAGATGATTATCTAGGGTTACCAGAAATGGCCCAGCATGAACTTTGGACTGGGCCACATTCCTAAGGATCCAGTGTCCACTTTGGGCTGGGCTGCGTTCTTTTAAACTGGTTCTTTAGCTACAATTAGTGTAGGTTTTTTCTACTTATAATAGAAACTGAATTTGTTTTATTCATAGAAAGTATTGTAGAATAGGTCATGCTACGTGAGGGAATTATGTTAGTTCAAGCATGATCAAACATGATACTTTAGGGTTTTATAAGAATACAGCTAACTTTAGAAATTTCATTGTTCCCACTTTCTACTAATTGCGGTTTTGGCTTTAGTACAATTACAGTTTGTATTTGGGTTTTATTTTAGAAGCTTTATTACTGATGATCAGTTTTATATATTAGGATTAGGAATTAGAAACTTTTATAGAAATTAAGATAGATACACAGGATTTTAGAATAGCCATTTTGTTAAGAGATTATAATCAATTGTTCCTGGAAATGGCCCAGCGTGACCTTTGGACCGGGCCACATTCTTTAGGAACTGGTTTAAGCTATAATCAAGAGTTTTTTTATAGTACAGGTAAAATTAGCACAGAATAGAAAGGTATTAGGATTTAAGTCAGTCATTAGGTGATGGGTATGCATAAGTTTTAGAAGATATTGATTATTAGAATATTATATGTTAGAATTGTTGTATTGTTTGTGAGGAACATTAACCAAGCATAAGGAACAGTGAAATAATATTGGGATTGTCCTTCCTCATACTTGAGGAAACACCTGGTGGGTGGGGGGACGCCCCTCATCCACCTGGCTTTGTGTTCACGTAAAAATCTTGTGATCTTGCCTGTGAAACTTTAGGATAAAAGACTTACAGTTTGCCCCATTAAATCAGCTTCTGCACTAGACAGAGTCCAGTCTCTTTCTTTCTCTTTCTTTCTCCAGAATATTCGCCGACGCTGCCACACCTTCCAAGGAACCTCCTAAATCTCCCTGCAGGGGCTGGCCCCCACACTTTATACCAAATTTTAACTTTTACCCTTTATTTTACCTGAATTTATATGTTTTAAAAAGTATTTATTTTATAAATTCAACAGCAAAAAACAAATGTTATAACATCTTCAAGGTTAATCTCAAATCATGTTTTTAAGATCATCAACATTATATTAACCTTATTCATTTTATAGCACACTGTCAGGTGTTGACAAAAGAATATTCTTCTGACTTACCACTTAACATTTTAAGTTATAGGTGATTAAGCAATATTTGTCCAAAAAAGTGACAGGTCAGATTTTTCTCATGATATGATGAAAATGTGGAACTGCTACATTTGATCTGTACACTGTGACAGTGACTCAGACATGAGGTAGGGCAGAACTGATGCCATCTGTCTCAATCTACATAGAAGAGTATCAGCATGTGGTTTAGGGTTTATTCTATGCTGGTGGCAAAACAGTCTATATTTACGACATGTAGTCAATTTTACAATGTAATGGATTAAGTATGTGTCCCCCTGTTATTTGGCATTATTTATTCATTTTTACAATACCATGTTCTGCCAGTGTTTTCAACATCCTTATTGTATCCCTTCTTATTCCATTTACTAGCTATACTTTAGATAATTATAATCTCTCTCTCTCTCTCTCTCTCTCTCTCTCTCTCTGTGTGTGTGTGTGGTGTGTGTGTGTGTGTGTGTGTGCTCCTTACATGACATTTTTTTGTTTCCCTGAATCATACTAATTACTTTAATACAGGCTTCTTTTTAGGTAATTTGCTATTCTCAATTTCTTCTGATGTTATGATCTATTCATAAATATTATCAAATAGGAAATAAGAGAACTTTCTTTTTGATTATACTGTTCTTTATCTCTCAAATGGTGACATGTTAAGAAATATTTATTAGATTTGGCCCCATCCCATTTCTTGGCACACAGCTCCTAAAATCCGTGAAATCTCCAAAGTGATAAGTATCCTTTTGTCCTCTAATGAGATGACAGGGGTGCTTAGCCACTGGATAGCCTCCAGATAAGGACTGCTTGTCAGGGAATCCAATCATGTAATTAGAGGGTTGGAACTTTCAGCCCTAATAACTGAACTTTTCTAGGAGGTGAAAGAGGCTGATGGTTGAGTTGATTGCCGATGGCCAGTGATTATATCAATTATGCTGACGTAATGGAGCCTCCATAGAAAGATGGAAAGACGGAGTTTGGAAAGCATTCAGATTGCTGAGTATGTGGAGGTGCTGGGGGGGTAGTGTGTGTGAAGAAGGTATGAAATCTCTGGGACTAGTTTCCACATATCTTGCTCTATGTACACTTTCATCTGACTGTCGATTTGTATGCTTTTTGATATCCTTTATAACAGAATAGTACATGAAAATGTTTCCCTGAGATCTGTGAACTATTCTAGCAAATAATCAAACCCAAGAAGATGGTTTAATTTATAACTGGTTCATCAGAAGCACAGGTGACAACCTGGACTTGCAATTGGCATCTGAAGTGGAGGAGCATCCTGTGGGACTGAGATATCAACCTGTGGGATATGATGCTACCTCCAGAATAGTGTCAAAATTTAATTTAATTGCAAGACACCCAGTTGATGCCCACTGAGAACTGAAGAATTATGCGCCGTGCAGGGAAAAAATAACCCACATATTTAAAGACCAGAAGTGAAACAGTGATGTGCTAAATAAGACTCTAGAGAAAAACAATTTGTTTTTCTTGTAGAACACTAAACTTATATCCATCAAGCTTTAAGCATCAGGCACAAGGCCAGGCACTGGAGACATAAATATAAATAAGAAATCATGGTTGTGAACTAGAGATAAATCAACACAAACATGTACACATTAGGCTTCAAAAAGTGTCATAAATGTTGATCTAGACATATTAATGAGTTATAGCAGTGGCTAAAGGAAAATAAGGTTTATACTACCTGGTACAGGGATACATAGATTTCAAAAGAAGACTGTAACTTTCAAGGAGACTAGTCATTGACCAGCTGAAAAGTAGGATATAATATCATAATTATACAGAGGAGTTTGGACAAAATCAAGATCAAAATCAAGATCGAGAAGTAATCTCCCTAGGTGTAGGAATTCCCATGACAGGAGCAGAGATGGGAGTCTCTGAATTGGATAAGAATATTTGAAGGGCAGGTGGTAGGTGTCACTAGATAAAGACAAGATTGAAGCAGTAGTAAACACATTATTTGTATGCTGGACTCAGTGACTCAGCCTGTAATTCCAGCACTTTGGGAGGCCAAGGCTTGTGGTTTGCCTGAGGCTGTGGGTTCAAGATCCACCCAGGCAACCTGGCGAGACCTCGTCTCTACAATAAATTAAAAATTAGCTGGGCATAGTAGCGCGTGCCTGTAGTTCCAGCAACTTGGAAGGCTGAGGTGAAAGGATCGCTGGAACCCAGCAGGTCGAGGCTGCGGTGGCCAGAGCATTCCACTGCACTCCAGTCTGTGTGACAGAGTGAGACTCTAACTCAAAAAAAAAAAAAAAGACATTAATTGTAAGAGATCCTGTGTGTTATACTAAGATGTTGCACCTTCTGCTGTAGAGAATCACAAAGCATGAAAGCATTTAAGCAGAGGAATAATACAACCAGCTATTTCTAGTAGCAGTGCTGGGGAAATGTTGAATCAGATTAGGATCCTAAACTTAAAGCTGTGTGTTGAAGAGAAGGTGGAAAATAGAGATATCAGGGAAATAGAAAATGCAGAATTTAGTGACCAAGGAGGATGGAGTAGGATTCTGGGAGAAGTCTATCATGACATTCAATGTTTATTTTGAGTAACTGAATGATATTTTCAATCCTTGAGATGGAAAATAAGGAAAAAGAATCAGATTCAAAGGAAAGCTGATACGTTTTTCAAAACATTGAACTAAAGATCACTCCTATGTTCAGGTGAACTAGTTCAGTAGCTAATATAAACTTCCCTCCAGGGTTTGGCAAATTAAGATGCTAATCTAACGAAGTGGTTGATGTCAAATATTCCAAGAAAGTCAAATAATAAAAGACTCCCAAAGGCATTCACATATTTAGCAATTAGTTGATCGTCAGTAACTTTGCTAAAGCCTCTTTGGTGAGGCCAGAAACCTGAAGATGCCGACTTGAAAATGAATAAAAGATGGTAAAATTAATATAAGAGATTTATATTTTTAGATTGTGCCTCTAAAGAGAAGGAATCTAAAGGGTATGTAGAAGCAGGTAGAGTGTTGATGACTTTTGTTTTCATTTTTATGTCTGTTTTTATTTTAATAGGAAAAATTGAGTGTACTTTATCTAGAAGAAAGCAAGATGGTGGAAGAATTTAAAATAAAGTAAGAATGATAAAAATTAATCTGCTAAGATCTACCAGATTTAGAAGGAATCAGATAAAACATAGAAATTATGGGGTAACAGTTTTATCAGAAATAGGAAAAGATATGAGAATAAGTGCATATAACAGTACCTGGGGGAAGTATAAGGAGATTGTACCCGTTAGCTTTAACTTTTTAAAACTGAAGACGTTTAGTCAATTTCTCTTATACTGGTTTTATTATATTCAACATTTTGTTTATGAAAGGCAACATCTAAGTGCATACATTCTAAAAATTAACGTTACTGAAAAATATTTGGGTGTCATTCTAAACCATTCTAATGTGTATCTGAGAGTGTTCCACAGTTAGATAACAAGTGAGACAAGTTTCAAGTATATTCTTCGTACTGTCTACTTGATTTATGTACAACATTTATAAACCTTCACATGGTCACTTGATCAAGATAAGATGCAAATTGTGTGGATTAAAGGTAAACGATACATTTATTTATTTATGCCATTGGTTTGTCTCTTTTGTGATAACAAATTAGGAAATAAATTTTGACATATACATGAAGATAGTTTCTACAGAGAAGGCATCTGTCTGTCTGTCTGTCTATCATCTATCAATCTATCTATCATCTGTCTATCATCTATCTACAGTCATGCACTGCTTAAAGACAGGGATAAATTCTGAGAAATACTACCTTAGGTGATTTTATTTTTGTGTGAACATCATAAAGTGTATTTATACAAGTCTAGATGGTATAGCCTATTTCACACCTAGGCTAAATGGTATAGTCTATTATTGCTAGGCTACAAACTTGTACAGAGTGTTATTTTACTGAATACTTGGCAATTATGCTACAATGCTAAGCATTTGTATATTGAAACATAGAAAAAGTACAGTACAAAAAGATAAAAAATGGTACACTTATATAGGGTACTTACCATACATGCGGGACTGGAAGCCACCCGGGATTTTTCAGTGAGTGAATGGTGAGTGAACAAAAGGCCTAGAACATTACTTTGCAGTACATACACTTGAAAAAACACTGTATACATAGGCCACATGGAGTTTAAAAATATATATTTTCTTCAATAATCAATTAACTTTAGCTCACTGTAACTTTTTTACTTTATACAATTTAAATTTGTTTAGCTGTCTGACCCCCTTATAATAATACTTAGTTTAAAACCCAAACATACATATGGCAGTATAAAAATATTTTCTTTATTTATATCCTTATTCTGTAAACTTTTTTTCTCATTAAGCCCAGAAGGGAGACGGCTGCAACATATGGTAGTATACCTTAACTTTATAAAGTTATTTTATCTCTGTTTCTAAAATAGACATTATTTAAAACATGTAGTTACACTCAAAGATAAATTTTTAATTGCTATCAAAGCAATGCTCAAAAAATTGAAGCTTGGTTAGTCCACTAATTTCTGCTGTTTTTACTATTGTTACTATTCAGCAAAGCATCATATTGGTGATCTTCACCAATCATTACTATAGTCAAATAAATTCATTGGGTATACTCTGTGTATTTCATCTTTAAATATGACCTGACTCTTCTTATAATCATCTCTACAAATAAGAACTTGCTAGCTTATGCATCTTTTAAACTGACATTTTCCTTGAAACATACAATGTTCCACTAAGTTAACTATTGAGGCAGCTTAGTATTTTTTTTACCTTGTGTTTCTAGTTTTAAAAGGTTTATACGTAGTAAGTTTTAAAACTAAATTATGCATTTTATTATTCAGGATGTGCATTTTTATTGACTCAGGATTTTTATGTAAATTCTCTTGCTAATTTTAGTTTGTTACTTAAATACATTTCTTTCATTGAATTGATATTTGTAACTATGAGAAAAGTCAACATTTGGAAGAGAAAAAGTAGCAACTTTATTGGACTAAGTGGAAATATAAAGTTTTAGAATTAAAAAAATTTGAAGCATATTCCCTTTTATAAGAAGTAGACATTCAAAATAGCAAGGGAACACTGCCAGAGCTCAATAGCCTAATCTACTGCAAAATATGAAAAGACTATTTAATTTTCTTTTAACACAGAAACTGAATCTTATTGAAGCCTTGTATATGTCATGCTCCCTTTGCATTGTAATTTTAGCAAAGTGATCTTGTACTGTCAAAAACAGCTTGGGGCCAGGTGTGGTGACTCAAGCCTGTCACCCCAGCATTTTGGGAGGCGGAGGCAGCAAGAGGATTGCCTGAACCCAGGGGTTTGAGACCAGCCTGGGCAACTTGGTGAGGCCTCATCTCTAAAATAAATAAAAAATTAGGCAGGCATGGTAGCACACGCCTGTAGTTCCAGCTACTTGAAAGGCAGAGGCAGAAGGTTCTGAGTCCAGCAGGTCGAGGCTGCGGTAGCTGTGAGCATGCCACTACACTCTGGCCTGGCAACAGAGTGAGACTCCAACTCAAAAAAAAAAGAAAAAAGAAAACAGCTTTGGTCACAGCCTCCTATATGACTGAGGGAGTAAGCACATAAAAATCAAGACTAAGAATGACTATCCTTTGTGTATTCAATCATCCTTTTATTAAAAAAAATACCTTTCTCTATTTTAATTTTCATTGCATTTATACGATTTTAGTCTTTCTTCTTGTTCTTGACCTAAAAAAAGAAAGTAAAAAGGTTCAAAAAATCTGAAATAACTATTAGTTTAGACTCAAAAAAATTTTTCTTTAATTGACTATGCACAAAATAATTTGAACTTTAGAATTCCAATTTAATGTCCTCCAACTCATATTTATTCACTGAACTTTTTAAAAGCTATTTATGGTTATTTGAACAAAATCACATTTCCATTTTTAAAAAATTTTTCACATTATTTTTTTCTCAGCACAATATACAGTGTCTTCTAAGTATTTGATGTGCTGTACTATATTTGTATTAGCCACTTTTGATGCAATCTCAGTGAACAGATCAGTTAAATCAATAAACTTAGAAACTTTCAGATGAAGATATTAATAGAAAGAACAGGGCTTCTTTTCTACTTGCCACATTAATTAGACCCATTAGCACAGATAAAACAATCAAGTATTACAAAATACATAGAATCTTCTACAGTTAAGAAAATAATCCCATTTATAATTGCTACAAAAAAAATTAAAAATCTAAAATCATGTTTTAGATTTATTTAACTGATTAATGAAAAAATAATCAGGGAGGCAAAGCTAACTCTAATAAACTAAGAGACCAAGTATTTGTAGTACATAAAAGATACAATAGAGAGAATGATCAAAGATAGCTAAAAAGCTAAATTTGGGGGGTACATATATACATATTGAATACACTTATATTCAAACTGCTCACCAGGAGGATATGCAAAGGGTTATTATAAAACTAAAGGTAAAATTATTTTAGCAGTATACATTTATCTTATCCATGCTGATAATATTATCTCTAACTGATCCAGTTCTAAATCACAAAGTGCTATGTTGGACAATGGCAAATAAATTAAAAAATTAAGGGAATCTATTACTGAATTTATTTTTCTTTAAGATATGCATGGATACTCATAACATAAGAAACACTATTTGACCAATAAGCATCTTTTAAAGTATTTTTTTCTAAGAATCTTAAATTTATTTTAATGTACACCCTGAATCTTAGGAACTGTGGTGGTTAATTGTGTGTATCAACTTTACTGGACTGTGGGATGCCCAAGTAGCTGATAAAACATACTTTTGAGTGTGTCTATGAGGGTGTTTCTGGAAGAGACTGGCATCTGAATTGGTAGACTGAAGAAGATCTTCTCTCACCAATGCAGGTAAGCCTTATCCAATCAATTAAGGGCCTAAATAGAAGAAAAAAGTAAAGGAAGGACAAATGTACTCTGTCTGCTTGATCTGGGACATTCATCTTTGCCTGCCCTCAGACATCAGCACTCCTGATTCTCAGGTCTTCTACTTTGGACTGAAACTATACTTCCTGGGTCTCTAGCATTTAGATAGATGGCAGATCGAGACATTTCAGCCTTCATAATCACTTGAGCCAATTCATCATAAATTTCTTTTATATAAACAGAAAAAGACCATAATTATGGAAAGATTTCTTCTTATATTGAACAAATTATGTGTCTCATTTTTAATCTAGGTTTAATTTAAATAGTGTAAAATGTACAGATCCTAAGCATATACTTGTATGAGTTTTGACAAATGTCTATACTCACATAACTAATACTCCAGCAGAGACAGAGGGCATTCCTATCAACTTAGAAATTTATTTCATCTTCCTCTCCAAACAAATTTGTCCCTTAAGGAAACCATTAATCTAATTTCTATCAACCATAGATTAATGTTATTTATTATTGAATTTTATTTAAATGGAATCACTTCTTCATTCAACATATCTTTTAACATTTGACCATCTTTGTCATCTATCAGTTCATGATTCTGTATTGCAGCATATTCCATTGAATGCATATGCCACTATTTATCTACTCCCCCCGCTGATAGATATTTTGGTTATTTCCAGTATTAAGCTATTATCAGTAAATAGCAAACTGAATTCAGCAGCACATTAAAAGGATTATCTGGCATAATCAAGTAGGATTTATTTCTTGAGCACAATGATGGTTCAACATACACAAGTGTGTAAATGAGATATACCACATAAATAGAATAAAGGACAAAAAAACCATGTGATCATCTCCACAGATGTAGAAAACCCGTTTGAAAAAATTCAACATTCTGTCATAACAAAAGCTCTCAACAAATTAGGTATAAAAGGAATAAAACTCAATACAACAAAGGCCATATAGAAAAAGCCCACAGCTAGCATCATACTCAATGAAGAAAATGTTAAAGCTTTCTTTCTGAGGTCCACAACAAAGCAAGAATGCTCACTCTCACTACCACCTCTGTTCAAAATAGTACTGAAAGTCTTAGGCATAGCTATTAGGCTAAAAGAATAAATAAAAGTCATTCAAATTGAAAAGGAAGAAGTTAAATTGTCCCATTTTACATATAGACAACCCTAAAGACTCCATCCCAAAACTGTTAGAACTAAGAATAAATCATTGCGTGACATAAAATTAGCATAAAAATTGAGTAGCATTTCTATACACTAACACACACTATCCAAAGAAAAACAAATTAAAAAAACAATCCCATTCATAATTGCTACAAAAAATAAAATTCAACATTATAGAATAAATTTAATCAAGGACAAGGATCTCTACACTAAAAACTATAAAACACTGATAAAAGAAATTGAGGAAGACATACATAAATAAAAATATATTTCATGATTATGGATGTGTTACAAAATCCAAACTACAAAAGCAATCCTCAGATTAAACACAATCTCTCTCAAAATTCTAATGACATTTTCACATAAATAAAATAAACAATCTACGGAACAATTAGTATAGAACCACAAAACAATTAATATGAAACTGCAAAAAATATAAGAAATCCAAAGCAATCTTGAGCAAAAAGAAGAAAGCTTGAGTCATTACACGACATGATTTCAACATATACTACAAAACGATAGTAATCAAAACAGCAAGGTACTGGCATACAACATGCACAAATAGAGAGCTCAGAAATAAATCCACACATTCACATTCAATTAATTTTTGACAAGTGTGCCAAAAATAGGGCACACAGTGGGGAAAGGACAATCTCTTCAATAAATGGTGAGAAAACTAGATATCCTTATGAATGGATTAAATTCTAGTTTTACACCATATACAGAAATCAATTCAAAATAGATTAAAGCCTTACATGTAAAATCAGAAACTATAAAATGATTAGAAGAAAACATGGGGAAAAGCTTTATGATGATGGTCTGGACAATAATTTTGGGGGGTATGGACTCAAAAGAACAGGCAATGAAAACAAAAATCGACAAATGGATTTAAGTAAAACTAAAAATCTTCTGCACAGCAAATGAAACAACCAACAGAGTGAAGAGAAAACCTATACAATGGGAGAAAAGATTTGCAAACCATACATCTAATAAGAGGTTAATATCCAAGGAATATAAGAAACTGAGACACTCAATAGCAAGAAAACAACCCAACTTTTAAAAATAAACAAGGGATCTGAATAAATATTTGTTAAAAGAAGACATACAAATAACCAACAAATACATTTTTAGAAATACTAAAAATCACTAATCAAGGAAATGCAAATTAAAATCACAAGGAGATATTCGTTAGAATGAATATAATATCCATTAGAATGGTTATTATATCAAAAAGACCAAAGATGACACATGTTGACAAGAATGGGTAAAAGATGCACACTATGGTGGAAACATAAGTTAGTACAGCCACTATAGAAAACAGTGCGCCAGGTGTGGTGGCTCACGCTTGTAATCCCAGCACTTTAGAAGGCCAAAGCAAGACGATTGCCTGAGCCCGTGGGTTTGAGACCAGCCTGGGCAACATGGCGAGACCTCGTTTCTACAATAAATCAAAAAACTAGCTTGGATGGTAGCCTATAGTTCCAGCTACTTGGAAGGCTGAGGCAGAAGGATCGCCTTGCCCAGCAGGTCCACACCGTGATGGCCAGTGAGCATGCCACAGCACTCCTGCCTGCGTGACCGAGTGAGACTCCAACTCAAGGAAAAAAAAAATGAGATGGGTGTGATGGCACACACCTGTAGGTCCAGCTACTTGGAAGACTGAAGCAGAAGAATCACCTGCATCCAGCAGGTCCAGACTGTGGTGGCCAGTAAGCATGCCACAGCACTCCAGCTTAGGTAACACAGTGAGACTCCAACTCAAAAAAGTAAGAAAGAAAGAAAATAAAACAGTACAATGGTTCCTAAAAAAATGAAAATACAACTACCATGTGGTCCAGTAATCCTATTACTGGGTACATATCTAAAGGAAATAAATCAATTTGTTGAAGAGATGTCTGCACTGCCGTGTTTATGGCAGCTTGATTCACAATAGGCAAGAAATGGAATCAATCAAAGTACCTATCAATGGATGAATGGATAAAGAAAATGTTATATATTACAACACACACTCACCCAAAACACAACACACACACACACACACAATGGAATACTATTCAGCTTTTCAAAAAAAAGAAACCCTGCCATCTGCAACAACATGAATGAACATGGAGGACATTATGCTAAATGAAACAAACCAGGCATAGAAAGACAAATCCTGCATGATCTCATTTATACATGAAATCTAAACAAGTGCAACTCAAAGAAGCAAGGAGTAGAATGGCGGTTACTAGGAGCTGGATATGTGTTGCTGGCGGTGTTGTTGGAAAGATGTTGGTCAAAGGATACAAAATTCTATTAGACAGGAGGAATAAATTCAAGACATTTTTTATATAACATGGTGACTATAGTTAATAGTTATGTATTTTATTATTAAAAGTTGCCCTCACCACAAAAAATTGTAATTATGTGAGGTAATGTGTGTTAACTAGTCTGATATTGGGTAGGGGGGCCTTTCAGGCCATGCGAGCTGCAACATGACGAATGTGATTATTGCCCTTCTAAAATTAGAGGCCTAAGAGAGACTCCTTGCCCCTTTCACCATGTAAGGACACAGACAGAAGACACCACCTATAAAATAAAAAGTTGACCCTCACCAGATAGCAAATATTCCAGCACCTTGATCTTTTACTTTCCATCCTCAAGACCTTTGAGAAACAAATGTCTGTTGTTTATAAACTACCCAGGTCATGATATTTTTTGTTCCAGAAGCCCAAAAAGACTATGATATAGGGGTTTCATATATATTCTGATTGTAAGCCCCTTGTCATATATTTTTACAAATGTTTTCTTCCAATCTGTGATTTGCCTATTTATTTTATTAGTAACATATTTTTCTGAAATCCTAAGGCCACAGAGTGGCCTTAATTAAGGAAATTGAAAACTTAAACATTTTAAAATATGAATACCTGCACATTCAAAACCGAATTAGGTACAGCATTAATTTAGTGAGGATAGTAACTAACAATAAAAGGAGGAGGACAGATTTGGAAGTGAGTATTTAAAGTATTTGAAGAAATGTGGGTGTGTGGATGTAAAAATGGAAAACCACAAATGACAGGTACCACAACTTGAACTTCAAAGTGAGGACAAGACTGTAATAATGTATGGAGCAAGGACAAGATGTACAGAAGACAATGTTCTAAGTGAGGTAAAATTGATTATGGCACTGAGGTGAACAGAGGAAAAAGGGAAGGTGAAGAGTCTTCTCTAGAGGGAAAGTGAGAAAAGGTTAGCCAAGATCATTTCCCCTAGCTGCTAGCTCTGTTTCTACTTCCTAAACTATAAGCAATAAGCGACAGTCCATCTCACAATAACTGGAAGTAGGGCAACCCCTTCGGGTCCACTCCCACTGTGGGAGCTTTTCTGTCTTCTCAATAAATCCTGCTTTCTAAACAAATAAATAACCGGAAGTAGCAAATCATGAAAAACTTAAAACAGTCAAATGTATCAGCAATTAAATTCCATAGTATCAGGCAGGTAGAGACAAAAAGAGGTGATGAAACTTAAACTCAGAATTAGATTTAAAATACCAGTTCTACATATTCTCTTTTAGCATCTTTAAGTACTCAGCACTGCACTAAGCACAGTGGGCTTACGCTAAAGAAATGTTAAGAGTTAGGTAATTTGTATAAACCCAACAATCTCATTGGAGAGAAAAGCCATAAATTCATGATCTAATAAAATAGTAATGTGAGGCCATCTGTGGTCAAATGCCAAAACCACTTTCAGGAACAATAAGTTTCCAAAGAAGGAATCTCTGACTGACTTGAGCAAGCCACCATAAGCTTCTGTCTTTGATAGACGATTGGTGATAGTACTTGTGGATGAAAAGAGTTTGGATGGGAAGAAGTAGGACAGAAAAAGAAAAACTTTAAAAAAGAAAAAAAGAAAGTAAAACGTGAGGGGAAAGTATTCTTTTGAGATTTGTCCCTCATCAACGAAAGTGCTATTTTGCGCATCACTTTTCTGAGGTAATTGTTGAGTTAAACATAAGCATGAGGTAATGTTTGGCCTGCAGGAACATTCTCAAGTAAATTCTTTTTCTATGAGACTAACCTTCTTTCTGTATTTCAATAAAGAATGCTCTTTCATAGTCTAAAAATCTGTCTGAAACCTTTTTGCTGGCTATACAGCTTTGCTGCTTCTCATTGTGAGGTGTGTAATTAAATCATGTGCTGTAAAGCACTATACTAGTCAATGAAATAGAGTGTCTTATATAATGTGTTTTATTTTCAAAGTGACTTTGACCTTCTTACTTTCAGCTAATTGAAAGACATTCTGAGAAAGACAAAAGGAAGTCATTTGTCTTACTACATTCAGATTAAAGACTGTATTTTATATCTGTTTTTTGATCAGGAGCTATTCATCTCTTTTTTCTTAAGCTACAATTTTTTTGAGTACCAACTATGTGCTCAGTACTCTGGAAGTTAATTTTGTATAGTTTCTCATCTAATTTTTACAAGATCCTTGAAAGTTAAAGTTCAGAGAAGTTAGGAAACATCCCTAATGCTACACAGATGCAAATTAAAATTTAAGAATTTAAATAATGTCTCCTAGTGTCAAGTCTGACTAAGCATTAAATAGCAATTAATGTAATGCATTATCCTGGATTGCATCTTAGATAGGAAAAATTATATTTCTAATTAAAAAATAGAATGGTGACTTCTGGCAAGATGGTGACGGGGCAACCTGGTCTGTGAAACCCTCTGCAAAGGAGAACTGCAATGGGTCTCTGGCTCTCTCCCCGGGGGCTGCGGACCTCAACATCACAGCCTGCTCTTCATACGGAGCTGGGCCATTGCCACCGCTGGGGCATCGCAGTGGTCTGGGCAGTCACTGAAGTGCAGACGCCGCTGCCGCCACCAGTAGCACATCACACCACCCGGGCCGGAGGCGATCCACAGTTTCAGTCCTTGAAGCCCCTGCAGGCAAGATTTGCTGGGATCACTGCCACCTCTCCTGCGTCCCACCTGCCGTGAGTCTCCTGCCATGTGCCCTGAGGCAGGCATCCATCTCCTGTCTCTGTCAGTCCCTGTCCAGCTCCACCCTCTCTGGGGCGAGCAGCTGAGATAGCACCACCTGCTGGCGATTCAAGGTAACAACACCAAAACGGGAGACACAAGCTTGAAAAAGACATAGGCCAGAGTGGTGAATGAAGAGTGATTTGAACTGTCCTTCACAGCAGCCCAGGGGCAACTGACCCTAACTGCAAACTAATTTACCAGCTTGAAAATAAAGCTAGAAATCAGAACTGAAAGGACATTGAACTTAAACGAAAAGTCTCAGAGTGTGCTTCATTGATTCTGTGAGTTTAATGACTTAATTCTATTCCTACTGTATTGTTCCTTTTTTTCCCTCTTCCTTGTCTTCTCTTTTTTTCTGTTTGTAAACCATATCTTTGTAGAGAGGAACAGCTCACCAATAAGGTGATTGGTTAGCTTGTATGTTAGCATCATTATATGTTTTATTTATTTTTTGTATGGGAGTTGGTTCGTCTGTAGCTGTGATCTACTGTTTTTATCTGTTTCAGTATAGGTCTCTCTCTCCATTTGTTGGCACATTCGTTTGTTTCCCCCCTTACTCCTCTATCTCTCCACCCCCCTTTCAACCCACTGTCTGCTCCATTCTCTTCCCTCTGCTAACCACATTTTATTTCAGGGAGTAAACCTACAGCCCCACTGCATGGACAGATTCCAAGGCAGTGGGAAGTGGGTTTCAGATTATCCATACACCTGTCAGCGAATACCAGGACCTGCAGATAGATTTTGAATCACAGCTCCCCCCCTTAAGTAAGTCTCAAAACTGCAAAAAGGACCACCCCTAACCTACAGTGCAACTCTAGAATTGAACAAAGTAAGCGGGCATACATAAAGAATAGGAGATTGAACAAACAGAAGTAAAACCAATCCCTCTACCCCTGAATAACAGAAACAAAAACAAAAAAAAATGAAATACCTTGGCATCTTCCTAACCAGAGACGTGAAAGACCTTTACAACGAAAATTACAAAACAATGTTCAAAGAAATCAAAGATGACACAAACAAGTGGAAAAATATCCCATGCTCATGGATTGGAAGAATCAACATTGTGAAGATGTCCATCTTACCTAAGGCAATCTACAAATTCAATGCAATACCCATCAAATTATCAACAACGTTCTTCTCAGACCTAGAAAAAACAACACAGGAATTCATATGGAAACACAAACGTCCAAGAATAGCCAGAACAATCCTCAGCAAAAAAAAAACAAAGCAGGTAGTATCACATTACCAGACTTCAAACTTTACTATAAAGCTACAATCATCAAAACAGCTTGGTATTGGTATAGTAACAGGCATAAAGATCAATGGAATAGAACTGAGATTCCAGAAGTAAAACCTCAATTTCTCAACCAACTCATCTTTGACAAGGCCTCCACCACCTACCACTGGGGAGAGGAGAACCTATTCAGTAAATGGTGCTGGGAAAACTGGCTGACCACATGCAGAAGATTGAAACTGGACCCGTGTCTATCCCCATGCACAAAGGTTAACTCCAAATGGATCAGAGACCTAAATGTAAAACCCCAAACCATAAGAACCTTAGAAAATGAAGGAAATACCCTCATGGAAATCGGAACTGGCATCCAATTCCTGAACAAAACCCAAAACCCACAGGTCATAAGAGAGAAGATAGACAAGTGGGACCTTATTAAACTGACAAGCTTCTGCAAGGCCAAAGAAACCATCAAGAGAGCAGGGAGACAGCCTACAGACTGGGAAAAAGTATTTGCCAACACCAGGTCTGACAAAGGCTTGACATCCTGGATCTACAAGGAACAAAAATGTGCTGAAAAGAAGAAAACAGACAACCCCATTATAAAATGGGCAAAAGACATGGACAGACACTTCACAAAAGAGGACATTCGAGTAGCCAACAAACACATGAAGAAATATTCAACCTCACTAATCATCAGGGAGATGCAAATCAAAATCACACTGAGATACCACCTAACTCCAGTCAGAATGGCAATTATCAACAACTCAAAAAATAACAGCTGCTGGAGAGGGTGTTGCGAAAAGGGAACACTTCTACACTGTTGGTGGGAGTGTAAACTAGTGCAACCTCTGTGGAAAGCAGTGTGGCGATTCCTAAAAGCCCTAAATATCAACCTCCCATATGACCCCGCAATCCCCCTACTGGGAATATACCCTGAAGAACTCAGATCACTCTATAAAAAAGATACCTGCACACGTATGTTTATCGCAGCATTGTTCACAATAGCAAGAACCTGGAAATAACCATGCTGCCCATCAAAAGAGGACTGGATTAAAAAATGTGGTACATATACATGATGGAATACTATGCAGCCATAAAAAAGAACAAAATCATGAATTTTGCAGCAACCTGGATGGAACTAGAGTCTATAATACTGAGTGACCTCTCACAGAAACAAAGATCCGAGTATCACATGTTCTCACTCATATAATGGACCTTGAACATCCAATATAATACTATAAGAAAACGACTGATGGTACTGGGAAACTATGGGGGGGAGGGAGATGGGATTAACAGTAGCAAATATCTGTCTGGGGATGGGGAAACACCTCTTATCAACAGGGTGCCTGAATGTAACGTAATTGTATACCTAACCCTTAACTGTACCCCACAAAGCCATATTAAAAAATATTGATTATGAAAAAAAAAAAAGAATAAAGGACCACGAAACAAGATTCCTCATTACAACCAACTGAAATTTGGCAAAGGTACCAAAAACATTCATTGGGAAAAGGACAGTTTCTTCAATATATAGTGCTGGGAAAACTGAATATCCATATGCAGAAAATGAAACTAGACTTTCATCTCTCACCATATTAAAAGAAGAAATCAAAATGGATTAAAATTTTAAATGTAAGACCTGAAGCTATGAGACTACCAGAAGAAAACATTGGGAAAATACTTCAGAACATTGGTCTCAGGAAGGGTTTTTTTTTTTTAGTAAGGCCTCAAAATCACCTTAGGAAGTTTAGCTAATCCTAAACAACAACCAAAACCAAACAAAAATACAGAGACAAATGGGATTACATCAAACTAAAAAGTTTCTGCTCAACAAAGGAAATAAGCAACAGAGTAAAGAGACAACTTATAAAATGGGAGAAAATATTTGCAAACTGTTCATTTGGCAACTCAAACAATTCAATTTGAAAAAACCAAATAGTCATTAAAAAGTCAGCAAAAGATCTGGATAGATATTTCTCAAAAGATGATGTAGAAATTGCCAACAGGTACATGGAAAATTTTCAACATTACTAATCATCAGAGAAATGCAAATCAAACCCACAATGAATTATCATCTTACCTCAATTAAAATGACTATAATAAAAAGATAAAAAATAACAAATGTCAGTGAGGAGGTCAAGAAAGAGGAATGAATGCTCTTACACTGTTGATGGGAATGTATAAGTTGTACAGCCATTATAGAAAACAGTATAAAGGTTCCTCAAAAATCTAAAAATGGAACTTCTATATGATCCAGTCAACCCAATAATGGGTATATATCCAAAAGAAAGAAAGTCCATATATCAAAGCAGTATTGGCACTCCCATATTTACTACAGCACTATTCACAATAGCCAAGATATGGAATCAACCTGTGTCCATGAACAGATGAATGTATTTTTAAAATGTGGTATATGGGCCAGGCTTGGTGGCTCAGCCTATAATCCCAGCACTTTGGGAGGCCAAGGCGAATGGGTTCGAGACCAACCCGGGCAACTTGGTGAGACCTCCTCTCTACAATAAATAAAAAATTAGCTGGGCATGGTAGCAGGCAACTGTAGTTCTGGCTACTTGGAAGGCTGAGGTGGAAGGAGAGCCTGAGCCCAGCAGGTCAATGCTGGGGTGGCCATGAGTGTGCCACTGCACTCCAACCTGGGCGACAGAGTGAGACTCCAACTCCAAAAACAAAACAAAAACAAAAACAAAAACAAAAACATGTTGTGTATGCACATAATGACATATTATTCAGCCATAAACAAACAGCCCCATTACAAAGTGGGCAAAAGATATGAATAGACAGTTCTCAAAAGAAGACATACGAGCAGCCAACAGATACATGAAAAAATGTTCAGCTTCATCAGTCATCAAAGAAATGCAAATCAAAACTACATTGAGATACCACCTAACTCCAGTCAGATTGGCCATCATAAATAACTCAGAAAATAACAGATGCTGGAGAGAATGTGGCAAAAAGGGAACACTTATACACTGTTGGTGGGAGTGTAACCTAGTACATTCTCTGTGGAAAACAGTGTGGCGATTCCCTTAAGTTCTAAAAATCGACCTTCCATATGACCCCGCAATCCCCCTACTGGGAATATATCCAGAAGAACTCAAATCACTTTATAAAAAAAGATACCTGCAACACATATGTTTATCACAGCATTGTTCACAATAGCAAGAACATGGAACCAACCATGCTGTCCATCAAAAGAGGACTGGATTTAAAAAATGTGGTACATATACACAATAGAATATTACACAGCCATAAAGAAGAACAAAATCATGAACTTCACAGCAACCTGCATGGAATTAGAGTCTGTAATACTGAGTGATCGTTCACAGAAACAAAGAACTGAGTATCACATGTTCTCACTCACAAGTGGACCTTGAACAACTATCATAATACTATAAGAAAAGGATTGACAGTAGTGGGAAACTGTAGGGGATTGGGAGGTGGGTAGATGAGACTGGCAGTAGTGGGAATCTACCGGGGGAAGGGGGGACAAACCTCATCAATAAGGGTATCTGCACAATGAATATTTGTATACATAACCATGAATTGTACCCCACTATTTTAAAATAAAAAATTTAAAGGTGGAAAAAATAAATTTTAAAAAAGAACAAAAAAAATAGAATGGTTGCTAAAAGTTCATTTTATATGTAATATGTTATATTTCCCGAGTTCGTACTTTTTAAAATAATTAAACTTTTTGAAAAATATATTCAAAACTATTTACAGGTAAGGGGGTGTGATGTCTGGAACTCACATACAAATTGTTCAGCAAACAAAATATTAATAGCATATGTATGTGTGTACACTTTTAAAATGTAAGCAGCTAGTGAATTAATGATTTTTTATTTAAAAAATAGAAGTTTTCTGTACCATTCCAGCAAATCTTTTGTCATTTTGAAATACTGTCAACATAGAAATTTCAAAAAACTTTCAAAAGTAGTAAAAGACAGCAGCAGAAAATATTGCCATACATTTCTTACGTAAACAGCTTTATTGAGGTATAATTGATATACAAATAATTGTAAATATTTAATGTGTGCCATTTGATAAATCTAGAAATATGCAAACACCCCTGATACCATAACCACAATCGAGATAATAAGCATATCCAAAATCTCCCAAAGCTTTCTGTGTCCTTTGGCTTTGTTTTGTTTGCTTGTTTTTGAATCGAAGTCTCACTCTGTTGCCATGCCTGGAGTGCAGTGGTGCCATCATGGCTCATCGCAACCTCAAGCTCCTGGGCTCAGGCAATCCTTCTGCCTCAGTCTCCTGTGTAGATCTGACTACAGGTGTGCACCTCTATTCCTGGCTAATTTTTTTAATATTTTGTAGAGACGAGCTCTCACTGTGTTGCCCAGGCTGGTCTTAAACTCCTAGGCTCAAGCAGTCCTCTCACGTTGGCCTCTCAAAGTGCTGGGATTACAGACATAAGCCACTTTGCCTGACAGTTCCTTTGTTTTTGTTTCTTCTATTTTGTTTTGTGGTAAAAACACTTAAAATGAGATTTATCCTCTTTACAAAATGTTGAAGGTCATAATACTGTCTTAACTTATAGGTACTATGTTTTGTAGCAGATCTCAAAATCTATTTATCTGGCATAATTCAAAGTTTATACTCATTGAACAACAACTTCCCATATGTCTCCACACCAGCACCTGGCAGCCACTATTATATTTGCTGCTTTTATGAGTTTTACTAGTACAAATACCTACCTGACATAAGTGGAATCACGCAGTATTTGTCCTTCTGTGACTGGCTTATTTCACTTACCTAATGTCCTCCAGGCTCATTCATACTGTTGCAAATGGAAAATTTTCTTTATCTATTCATTCATTAATGGACCCTTAGATTGATTTCATGTGTTGACTATTGCGAACAATACTGCAATAAAAATTGGGGTGCATATATCTCTTTGAAATCCTTTTTTTTTTTTTTTTTTTTTTTTGAGTTGGAGTCTCACTCAGTTGCCCAGACTGGAGTGCAGTGGCCACTCCCGGCCACCGCAGCCTCACCTGCTGGGCTCCAGTGATCCTTCCGCCTCAGCCTCCCAAGTAGCCGGAATTACAGGCATGCACTACCACACCTGGCTGATTTTTTTATTTATTGTAGAGATGAGGTCTCTCTGCCCAGGCGGATTTCGAACCCGCGGGCTCAGGCAATCCATTCACCTCGGCCTCTCCACTCACCTCGGCCTCCCAAAGGTGCGGAACTACAGGCTGAGCCACCGAGCCCGGCTTGAAATCCTAATTTAATTTTTTTTTGACTCAGAAGTAAGATGGCTGGATCATATGGTTGTTCTATTTTTTATTTTTTAAGAAACTTAAACATCGTTTTCTATAGTGGCTGCATCATTTGTATTTCTTCCAACGGTGCACAAGGTTCAAATTTCTCTACATCCTTGCCAACACTTGTTACCTTGCTTTTGTTTTTGTTGTTAATAGCCATTCTAACAGGTGTTGGGTTATATCACATTGTAGTTTTAATTTGCATTTTCCTGATAAATAATGATGCTGAATATCTTTTAATATGTATTAGGGGGAACCCCAAAAAACCCGGAATTTATTTATAAGAAATTTGTCCTACAGGTTATTAAAGGATTTTATTAGAATTTTATTATTTTTTCAGCAAACATTTATTAATGATTCTGGTTGTTAATAGTGTTATAATTATGTTAGTAATGACAAGAGGATAAAAAGCAGAGAAGTAGGAATAGCAAATATAATTCATTAGACAGTAAGTAAAATGTGGTTGATTGGACATATGAGGGTTGACCCCCAAAGACAGAATTTATTTATAAAAATTTGTGTATTTATTCTTACATGTTTAAACTTCAGTCACCTTTAAAGTACTGTCTGCCAGCTACAGTACATCTATTGAGATGCTTTTTCCACTGCTCAAAACAATTTTTAAACTCGTCAGTTTTGATGCCATTTAGTGTCTCTGCCGTTTTTTGTTTCATCTCTTTCACATCAGCAAAATCTGTTCCTCTGAGGACTTTTTTCATATGAGAAAACAAGAGAAAGTCGCTCGGGGAGAAATCAAGTGAATAGGGAGGACAGAGCATGGGAGTCATGTCATTTTTTGGCCAAAAACTGCTGAGCACTCAGTGCAGTGAGGGCAGGAGCTTGTCACGGTGGCCACAACTTGAGACATTTCCTCCTCAAACTGTGATGCCACCTTCAAAAAACTTCCAGACAAAAACTTTGACTGACCGTTTGATTCAGGGGAACAAATTCCTAATGGACTACAAGGGGCTCATCCTCCAAAAATAGATAATTGCATTTTGGTGGCAGGGGGTGGGCATCCTCCTCGAATGTCTTTGGGGGAAATGTCCATCTATTCAAATCTTTTGCCCATTTTAAAAAATTGTTTTTTGTTTTTCTTTTTTTTATTTGCTATTGTGTTGTAGGAATTCATATATATTTGGAAATAAATTATCAGATATAGGGTTGCAAGTATGCTCTTCCATTCTTGGATTGCCTTTTAATTTTTTTTTTTTTTTTTTTTTTTTTTTTTTTTGAGTTGGAGTCTCACTCTGTCGCCCAGACTGGAGGGCAGTGGCCGCTTCCGGCCACCGCAGCCTCGCCTGCTGGGCTCCGGCGATCCTTCCGCCTCCGCCTTCCGAGTAGCCGGAATTACAGGCATGCGCTACCATGTCCGGCTGATTTTTTGATTTATTGTAGAGATGAGGTCTCGCTGCCCAGGCGGGTCTCGAACCCGCGGGCTCAGGCAATCCACTCACCTCAGCCTCCCAAAGGCGCGGGATTACAGGCTGAGCCACCGAGCCCGGCTGCCTTTTAATTTTGTCAGTTGTTTCTTTTGCTGTGCAGAAGCTTTTCAGTCTGTTTCAGTCCCTCTTGCTTACTTTTGCTTTTATTGCCTGTACTTTTGGAATCACGTCCAAAACATTATTGCAAAGATCAATGTCAAGAAGACCTTTCCTTACGTTTTCTTCTAGGAGTTGTATAGTGTCAGATCTTTTTCAAATCTGTAATCCATTTTGAATGGTTTATTGTGTATAGTGTAAGATGAGGGTGCAATTTTATTATTCCGCATTTGGATATTCAGTTTCCCCAATGCTGCTTTTTGAAGAAACTACTTTCCTCATTGTGTATTCTTGGCAATCTTCTTGACGATAAGTTGGCCATTCATGTGAGAATTTATTTCTGGGCCCTCTATTTTGTTCTATTAGTCTATATGCCCGTTTTTATGCCAATTCCATACTATTATAATTACTGTAGTTTTGTAATTATTTTAAGATTGAGACTTGTGATGCCCCAAACTTTATTTTTCTTCTTCAAGATGCTTTAACTATTTTGGGTCTTTTATAGCTTCATATGAATTTTAGGAATTTTTTTTTAGATCTTTAAAAATGCTATTGAAATGTTAGTAGAGGTCGCATTTAATATGTAGATCACTTTGGGTTATATAAATATGTTAACAATAAGTCTCCCAATGCTTGAAAAGTATATATTTTTCCATTTATTTGTGTCTCCGTATATCTCTTTCACCACTGTTCTGTAATTTTACATGTACTAGTCTTTCACTTCCTTGGTTAATACTTGTAAATAAGTATTTTAAAAAATGGACTTTTCATCCAGCCATACATTCCTTTTTAGTGTTTGAAAGGTTGTATTCATTACTATTGCATAATGTGTGAGAAAGATTTGTGATACCTTTATATTCAAGATAATGGAAATACTTTGCATTTTAATAATATTTCCAGTCATATGTTTTATAAATTTATTTCTTATTTGTAATATTTTCTAGAATAATATTGACATACTCTTCAGATAATATCAATTTTGCAATCATTTTAGTAGAGAAAATCTTTGTATTTTAGAACTGTTCATTAATTACTTGTATGCATAGGAAATAGATGTAGTTCTTGTAGGTGTATTTCTTGTTCTCAAATTATAATGAAGAATATGCTACAAATTATGATCAAAGAAACATTTTTATAGTGCAGAACATTTTACTTTTCTCTCTAAATTTGTTTCTCCACCAAAAATTAAATACATAAAAATGCTAATGTTATAAAATAATACTCACACAAAAGCATTTTTTCAAATAGTATAAGCATTACGGTAGATAGAGTAAAACAAGATTTTTCCACCATTGCCATGCTAACCTATGATGTGGCTATGTGTTATTTGAGCTATGGCCAGGTCATATTTTCTTAAGCTTTGGCCCCCTTCCTTGGGTGTGAGTTCCCTCTTTCTCCAGTTAACTTTTTAAATAAATTATATTTTTTTAAAAATTTCCCTCAGAAATATAACCATCACAAAGAAGACTATCTAAAGGATGATGGTTCTTCTGTCTAAGGAATGGCCTAAATTTCTTCTTCCAAATACCAGCTGAAAGATAGTAATATTTATTTTTCTTTGGTTTTAATGTCAACAGTATTGAACACATACAAAGCTTAATAAACAGTTAAAATATTTCTCAGTTTTACCATATCTTTTCCTGTGTCAATTAGAAGATAACTCTTATTATCTTGTTAATTCATAGCCCAAATTAATCACTGCACATTTGAAAAATAATATATAAATATTTGTATGTAAATAAGACATTAATTAAGCATTAACATTTAGTGCTTTGTTGTTGCTGTGACCATTCATAGGTTTATTGGGTGGAATGGTATTGTTTACATGTGACAGTCATTAGATACTTGTATCAGTGTGCTTTACCTACTGTAAAAGTAATTTTAAATGTATAATTGATAATTTTTTAAACCCAAGAGTTCATATAACTAATTAGCTTACAATGTTTTCATTATCCTTCTAAGAGAATACCTTCCAGAACAAAAAGCTACACCTTTTCAACTCATGGTCTTTATTCTTACTCTATGAGCAATATCCAACTCTGTGAAATAGATTAACTGTCTGGTTTCCAACTGTTGAGAATGGAACCATTTTATTTTCCCTATTATTATGACTTAATAAAAAATAGTTTTAACATGAGAAGATTTATGCATCATTTAGCTTCATATATCCTGCTAGTTGTAGACCAGTCAACTTACTTATCCTCTCATAACTTCTTTTTCCTAACAAATAATATAGAAATGGCACACATGCTACACAAAATTGCTTTCAATATCATCTGCCATAAATGAGGATTAAATGAGATAAAAGAAAAGAAACATTTAATACAACGTGTAGTATGCGTTAAGTGCTCAAAGAATGGCTATAAATGTTATTTTTTTTTTCTCAAGTGAGGTGTAAAATTGTGTAAATAATCTGACAGTAGGGACATCAACCACAAGAAATTATTTCTTTCTAATCCTCTTCTTCCCTGTGTTTCATTAAACTCTCACTTTATTGCCTGAGACAATTATCTATCCCCATATATTTCCTTCTTTCATTCCAGTTTTGACTTTTTTATTGATGCATAGTAATTGTACATATTTATGGGGCACATGAGATATTGTAATACATACAATGTGTAATCATCAGACCAAAATAATTAAGATGTCTATCACCTCAAACATTTATCATTTTATTTTGATAGAAACATCTCATATTTTCCTCTCTAGCTATTTTGAAATACACAATAAATTATTATTAACTATAGTCACCCTATTGTGCTAGAACTTATGTTTTTCCATTTCACTGTATTTTTTTTACCTATTAAACATCCTCTTTTTATTCATCCCTCTCCACTAAACTTCCCAGTCTATGGTAACCATAACCATTATTGTACACTCTACCTTAATAAGATGAACTTTTATATCTCCCACATATGAGTAAAAATATGCAATATTTTTCTTTTTGTGCTTTACTTATTTCACTTAACATAATGTCCTCCAGTTTCATCCATGTTGCTGCAAATGACAGAATTTAATTCTTTTTATCACAAAACAATATTTCATTGTGTATATGTCTTCATTCATCTATTGACATTTAGGTTGATTTCATATCTTGACTATTGTGAATAGTTAATGCTGCAGTCAACATGGGAGTGTAGCTATCTCTTCAATATACTGATTTTTCTTTTTGTTTTCTTCTCTCTCTCTCTCTTTTTTTTTTTTTGGATATATACCCAACAGTGAGATTGCTGAATCATATAGAATATCTATTTGTAGTTTTTGAAAAACTTTATTATGTTGTTTATAATGGTTGTATTAATGTACATTCTTGCCAGAAATATACAGTGTACTTTCTTAGCCTGCAGAGTTACTGGTGAGAAATTCACTGAAAGCACTATTGCGGTTCCATTGAATGTCATATGTTATTTGCTTGCTTGAGTATTCTTTGTATATGATTTTTGCCAATTTGATTACAATGTGCCTTGGAGATTTCCTCTTTGGACTGAATTTTATTTGTGTCTTCTAAGGTTCCCTATATTTGGATAGTGTTGTCTTTCTCTAGATTTGGTAAATATTTGGCTATTATTTTCTTAGATCTACTTTCTAGGCCTTTTTCTCTCTTGACTCTTTTGGAAGTTTCTATTGTGCTGAGTTTTTGCTTGTTTGCCTAATGATGTTCCCTAATTTTCACACTTTTAAAATTCAATTTTCTTTTTTCTCCTCTAGGTAGTTTCATACATTCTATATTCATGCTCACTAATTATTTACTCTGTTCACTCAAGTTTGCTGTTGAAGCTTTCTAATGAGTTTTCAGCTCTGCTATTTTATTCTTTATGTCGAGTATTTTTATTTTTTGTCAAATTCCTCATTTTTTCCAGAATTGATTTTCAAATTCATTTAGTTTTCTATCCTTATTATCTTGTGATTCTCTGAATTTATTTTAGAAGATTATTTTGAAATCTCTGTCCAACATTCGGTAGATCTTCAATTCTTCTGGGTCTATTTCTGGAGTTTTATTGGTTTCTTTTGGTGTTGCCATGTTTCCCTATACTTTTACAATCCTGTGTCTTTCTACTGATACCTGTGCATTCTAGGTGACATTCACCTCTTCTAGTTTTAGAGGTGCTATTTGAGGAGGGTTGACCTTTACTACTTAGTATCAGAACTTAAGCACTGGCCTGTTGCTGCCTTCAGTTCTGGGAAGGACTTACAGTGAGCACTGGCTCTAAGAAAAGCAACTAATTCGTTCCACTGGTGTTGTTTCCTGGTCTAGGGAAGACTTAACTGTGAGCACCAGAAAATAAATGTTGCCCCAGGACTATATTGCTACCCTGCCATTATTTCCCAGCCTGAAGAGGACTTAAGTGGGAAATGAAACTTAATCCTGATCTTTTAGTTGTTTTTAGGCAAGGGGAAGGCACCCTGTGAGCATCCGGGATTTTTGAAAAATCCAGCCAAGCATTTAGGCCCTTCCCCAAATTGTGCCCCCTGAAGCACTGTGACACCAGCAAATCTCTTTAATGTGACATCCTAGGTGATTGGAGCACAGGGTTGTTATCTCGATCCACACACCAGTCACTGTGAACCGGTACTTACCTCCCTCTCTGAACCTAGTGCACGCCATGCAGTTCAGCCTTTCAGGTGTTCCTAGTGGTTCCTGTGGGAGAGAACCAGAATAGGCTGTTTAATGTGAAGACTCCCATTTGAGAGACAGAACATTCACCTCCATGTCCCTACTCTTACTCCAGAAACTGTAGGTATAGGGAAATCATCTGTGAGTGGTGTTATGCTGGCTTGAGGGAGGAGCTACACCGTCTGAAATGACCATTTTTTTCTCACCAGTCAAGGGTGCTCTCAGTTTTGTAGGCTCAAGGGTTTTTCTGTTTCTCCTCTGAATTCTGGTGAACTCAGGAGAGATATGCTTGTCTTGACATCGTTTCTAGCTTGATTTTTGTGGATAATGCCAGAGGATTTCTATTCTGCCATCTTGCTGATGTTATTTTTATTTCAGTTTTGACTTTTTGAAAATAATATATCAATATTCAGTTTATTAAAGAATAAATATATAAGCTTTAAGATAATATGAAAAAATTGTCCTCACCCAAGAAATTATAGGCTTTTCTTGCTAGATAGTTGTTTATTTAAAATGTAAGAAATGGAAATTCTGATCAAAATGCCTTCAAAAAATAAGCAAAAATTTTGGTCCAAGAATCAAAAAATGAATACAATTTATATTTAGGAGAAGCTTCAGGTAAGAGTAAATCCATGTTCCACAATTTCACCAGACACCAGTGTTTCCCATATCTCCACTTTGCCTTCTATATCACCAACTTCATTTTAAGGTTTGATTCACTTCTAGTAACAGGATGACTGCCCACAGCAATAAGAATTATCTGCTTCTTAGCCAGCCAGTGAGAGAATGAATGTTTCTCCAATCCTCTCAAATTTAATGTGCATGTGAATCACCTGAAGATGCTAAATTGCAAATTCTGATTCAGTAGGTCTTTAAATTCAAGATCTAGCATTTCTAAAAATGTATCAGAAGACATCAAAGCTTCTAGTCTGTGGACCCCACTTTAAGCAGCAAGAATCTAAACCAGTGGTTCTCATCATGTGATTTTCCAAACAGCAGCAGAAATGACTGCACAATTGTTGTAATAAAAATTTTAAGGTCCCACCCATGGCCCCACAAACTCTGTGGAAAGGGCCAGCGGTATTTTTAACAAGTCCGCCAGATGATTCTGATGCAAATTAAGTTTTGGAACAACTGACCTAAATCATATACTAAAGGCCAGACTTCACTCTCATGAAAACAGCTTGGGTCACATTCTTATCCCTTTACCGATCCTTGTGACCTGGTGATTGTCAGGCACTAATTAGCTGACACCTGATATACTGATTCATCATTCCTGGACCAATCACTGGGGCAATGACAATAAGATAGTTCTAATTAGTCTTTGCAAAATACATCTTTCCTGATAGCTGAAGGTGAGATTTATCCTATCCAAACTTCATGGTGGCAACATAATGAGAAAAGATAAGTGCTGGCTGAGGAAAAAATGACAATTTTTGCAACAAAATCAATGGGAATAAACTGGGTAACGAGAAAATTGATTAAGCGCCAAAGTAATTCAATAGCTGTTTACTAAATGCCTACTATCCACATATATGAAGCATTAAACTAGGCACTATGAGACATATAATTCACACTCCTAAATGAAATGGTGTGAACCAAGGACACTCATCAGGCTTTTAACTATTTAAGTGTCATGATAAGTGACACCCTCAAAAATATGTGCTGTAGGTTTTCAGAGAAGTGATTCAGAAAACTTTGTGATTGTGAAAAAGTGTGACCTGAGCTGGAATTTGATGCACTAAGACAAAACTAGATACAAAGAAGAGAAGAGATGGACATTCCTGGTTGAGTAAACTGCAAGAACTAAAGACTCAAGTATCCTCACAAGACAAAGAGAAAACTAACTAGCTCTGTTAAAATATGTTGTTTGAAAAAATTAAAATGTGATAGACATAGTGAGGCCAAATTATAGCAATCTATCAATGACAAGTTTTGAAATCTGAATATTATTCTATAGGCAATTAGAAGTGTATTGAACAAGGAACCAGCATTTTAGAAGACTAAATTAAGAAAATTTAGTCTAGCAGTAGTGAGAATAATACTTACTGAGACTAACACACATTAAGTACTTTATTCATCCACTAAATATTTACTTTATTTGTTTCATCAGGATTTATTTTAAGCACTTGAGATTTATAACTGAACTGAACATGATGGAAACCTCATTGGAAACTGCATGCACAGGAGCTTATTCAATTCTCATATTAACCTTATGAGGTAGATATTATTATCCATATTTTAAAATTGGGTCACTGGGAAATAAGTTAATTTGCCAATATCACACAGCCAGTAAATGGCAAGTTGGAGCATAATCAGGAGAAGCTAAAGTTAAAGGAGAATACCTAAAGAGTTAAGGCAGTAACTCAAACACAATGAGACTGATCATTCCTGAGGATATTTTTTTCCTCAAAAATTCAGTAATTACCTAGACCAGGGTAGTGCCAGTGAGAATCACACAGAAATGGAGACTGGTGGAGTAACTCAAGGAAACATATTTAGAAGCTAGAAATACTACCAAGGCAGAGCAGGGCTTTTAGTTACAGTGGACAACCATGAATTCCAAGCAAGGCTGATCACAGAAATATTGAATATATGTCTGTTAGGAACAGGCCATATTGGGGAGAAACAAATGTAAGCTTGATTTCTAATGTGCATATTTTGAAATGACAGAGAGGCATTCAGTTTAAACATAAGAGAATAGAATGCAGAGAGATTCTTAGAATGAGCTTAATTGTCAGATAATGTGAGCTCAAACCCTGGCTCTGTCCCATAAGTTCTGAGTCTCCTCAGTTAATCCCTTTTAACCTTAGTTTTTTTAAAAATTTATTAATAGAGTTAATGAGAATAATACTTAATATTGTTTAGGTAATTAAATAAATACTGAATAAAAAAAGTACTTGGAAATAGTCCTTACACACAACATATGCTCAGTAAATATTATTATACTTGCTATTATTAATAAATGTGTAGATGAAAGTTTCATTTTTAATAATGTAATTTACATCCATAAATATGATAGCTGAGATCATATAATGAATGGAGACTCTAAGGAAAAAGTGTAAGCACAGAACAGAGAGAAGACTGTAACAGGAAACAATCCAAATTATAAACACAAAGGAAACCAGGAAAAAAAATAGCCTCACCTTAAGGAAGCGAACTCTAATTTTAATTTTAAAAGACTGTTTACATATAGAAATTGAGTCATGACCAGCCCTATAAGAGAGGCTAACATTTGTTGAGTACTTATTATGTACCAAAAATTAAGCTTTATACATATTATCTCATTTATCTGATTTAACACAATTCTATTATTATCTCCATTTTATAAATGGGGCACTAAGGTACTGTCTATTATATGTTTCCCAAAATCACATAGCTTACAAGTGACAGAGCAAGGATTTGGATGGAAAAAAAATGTAACACTAGAACTCAGATGCTTAGACACTAGATTATACCTCATAATGAAAACTACACATATAGAAATGTAAAGAAAGAGCATCTGAGTGAACTTGGACTAGTCTCTTTAATGCCCCATAAAAATTTAAAATTATGTGATTTAAATAAAATAATTTATGCGGTCTTACTTTATGTAGGTATTAGATATATTAATACTTAACTTTAACTTAAACTCATCCCAATTTTATTATAAAAGGAAGGTAGTTTAAAATTCATGCACATTATATAACAATTTTTTGAGTTATTCCATTTTTCTTCTTCAAGGAAGCCATGGCTTAGAAAACATTTGTTATAAGGAGAAAAACTTTTGGTTGTCAGAAAAACATCAGAGACCCCACAGGCACACTGAAATAAAATTCTGTTGAAGTCTGTAAATAATTACGTACAAATGAAGGCTCTAGAGAGTTTTGTAATAATATTTTGTCTGTGTACAATGCCTTTTCTCGAAATATCTCAGTGGACTTTATTATGAATCATAAGTATAATCAAGCTTCAAAACATCTGAGTTAGTTGGTATTTTTTTACCATTACAGATAGCAGGAGGAATATTAATTTTTCAAGGTGATTCAAGGAGTCAGAGATTAAAGTAGAAGTAGAGTGAAATACTTCTAACTCAAGTCATTTGATAAATGTTACCATGGGTTTACAAAGGGTTTGGCAAAGGACATTAAAATGTCAGAAGAAATCATAATTGAAAAAAGAAGTACACTGCTGAGAGGTCAAAGAAAGCAACTTTGAAAGTTCTAATATGTGAAGCTTAAGAATTTCCTACCTCTGCATTCTCCACATGCATCGCAGTTGCTCCATAATTCAAAACCATAAAGAAATTAAGAGGGAAAAAAAAATCCAAAAGTGCATTTCTTCTAAATATCATATTTCTAACTGAATTACTAGTAGTAGCAAGAAAAGTTTTTTTTCTATAACAATAAGAAAAATAGTATAGGAGATATTTATTCTATGTAAATTACTGGAAGTAAGCATATAAACCATTTTTTTTTTCAATTTGGAAAAATATAGTCATGGCAGCTTAAAATAAAAATAAAGCTAAATATAAAAGATGCAATTATAAAATTTTATTTGTAGAAAACAAAATAATTTTATGAACTGTTCATATCAACACCTAAAGAATTATAGTACTTGAGTACTATAATTTAAGTAAATTAAAAGCCAAGGGTTTATCGTATCCAAGAAATAGATGCATCCTATAGATGTAGGATGCCCTATTTATTCTATACTCAATCTGAGATGGTCAGCCTCCCTTAAATAGGTCTTTCAATGAATATATAAATGGACTAATGGGTGAAAATTTAAATAAATAATAAAAATTAGAATTTAATGACTGTCTTTTTTTTTTCTAACCCGATGCCTTGACTTCACTCCTATATTTTTTAAATATGCATATGGTGAAAAATACAGAATTTTAAATCAAATCTCATATTTAAAGAATGAAAATATAATTTTATAACAATTGTGCATCAAAAAGATAAAAATCTAGCACATCTAAAATCAACCTAAAAATTGATGACAAAATGTTTGTGTTCATGTATTCATATACATTTAATTAAATTTAGAAAATTATTCTTTAATACATTGCATTACATCTGTAATGTAATGGGGTTTATAAATCAGCTTTTCTCTAATTTTTTTCAAAAGGTCAGATTTGTCTAATTTCTCAGAGGTAGTTGGGGCAGAGTCAGAATGAACACCAAAGTTCCAAAGTTATGACTTTTTCCATGATAAATAATAAGCCATTTTTTCTTCCTGCATAGATGTTTGTACAAATCATAGGAACCAGTAAATCTCCAGTTAGATATTTTTCCCCAAATGATATCCCAATTTTATGCTTCTATCTCATTTTAACTGATGCAATGAGTGTCATATAATGAAAGTTCACAAAATCACCAGAGATTCCTGACCATCAATGTGATTGCTACAGCAGTGCAGTGTCCTAAAAAAAGAAATGACTTATAAGAATTATCTGAATAAAATTGTATTTACCACAAAAATCTATTCACTCATTGTCAATCTGAAATCAGTTTGATTTCTCTTGACATTCTTTGAAGTTCAAGAAGTCAAATTATTTTGTAATTATCTGCAAAGCCCATTTTTACCTACGTTGCATGGATTTACTTTATCATTGTATGAACAAAATACCAGTCATTCAAAAGCATGTAATGATGCCAAATAGAAAACATAATCCATCAGTAAACTGAATAATCTTAGGCTAACATTTACTGAGCAATTTTTATGTGACAAAGGACTATGCTAAGTTTTCACATGGTTCTGAGAGAATGTTGTGTTGTGATTAAGAATATTGACAATGGAGTTAGTCTGTCTGATTTTAATAAAATTGACCTTATTATACTTACATTTAAAACATTTCATGTTCAAATAAATTCTTAAATTAGAAGAGACGCTTCTCTAGATCCTCAAATATGCTTGTTATTTTTTTGCTTTTTCAAACTCTGTGCTTTATGATCAGTTCTTGGAAACATCAATAACAACATTAGAGTTCAATCAATGTAGTAGTCAAAATTCTAAGAGGGTTCCACAATTTGGTCCCAGTTGAGAATGGGTAAGGGCTGTGAACAGGACACTACAAAGTGGGTACCACTCCTGTGATTAGGTTATGTTGTCTGGCAAAAAGAAAGGATTTTGCAGAGGTAATTTAGACTTCCAATGAGTGGTTTCTGATCATCAACCACCAACAACACTGGGACTTTAACACTGTAACATCAAGGAAGTAATTTCTGACAACAACCAGCAAGATTAGAAGAGAACTTCTTTAAAATAAAAATAAAAATAAAAAAGAAGATGACTGCCAGTCTTAGATGAGATTATAGCCCTGCCTGACACCTTGATTTCAGCATGATGAAACTCAGAGTGGAGGAGCCAGGTGTTCATACACAAAAGTTCTGGCCCACAGAAACTAAGATAATAAATTTGTGTTATTTTAAACTTCTAAATTGTACTAATTTGTTATTAAGCAATGGAAACTAATACGACCAACAATCTAATTTTCTGCATAGTTCTAAAACATTAGGCTTGGTTTGGGACCTGGGTATACTTCTATTCTCATCTATTGAGTAAAATACTTAGAGAATTAATTTTGTGGTTATCATGCAGGTAGCAAAGGTGGCTATCATGAAGAGATTTTATAAAATGAAGCTATACTTCTCTGTAAGAGTGCACACTTAACAAAAAAGGTAATGTAATTATTTTTATTCTGAAAATTTTAATAGATAATTTAAAAATATTAATTCTTTGCATTTTGCAAGATACTGCTTTAGGGAAAAACAAAAATGAGTAGAATCAACTCTAAATGAGTTTAAAATCTGATTGAGAAGAGGCACTTAAAGTGTAGAACATGGTTTCACATAAAAATATGAAATAATAACCATTCTTAACACTCATTGCTATCCCTGCTTTATCTTGTTCAACTCCACTTTTGGAGCAGAGAAGATAAGCACTTGTCTCTTAGCTCAAGGTAGCCATGGAAAAGAGTTCTGTCCATTGAGGTTCAAGAGAAGTCTGCTGATGCTACTCTTTCTGTTTTTTTATTTCTGGAATGTAGATTTCACACTTGGGAATGTGGCAATCATCTTGCAACTGTGAAAAAAAAAAGGCCAAAATTTTACAAATATGTCAAATACCCGCATTTACACTAATTTTAGGTGGAGGGGAAAAAAAAGTCTTTTTGTTTAGACTGACATTGGTTGGGTTTTTCATTTCTTTTTTTTTTTTTTTTTTTTGAGTTGGAGTCTCACTCCGTCGCCCAGACTGGAGTGCTGTGGCCGCTCCCTGGCCACCGCAGCCTCGACCTGCTGGGCTCCAGCGATCCTTCCGCCTCAGCCTTCCAAGTAGCCAGAATTACAGGCATGCGCTACCATGCCAGGCTGATTTTTTGATTTATTGTAGAGATGAAGTCCTGCTGCCCAGGCGGGTCTCGAACCCACGGGGTAAGGCAATCCACTCACCTCAGCCTCCCAAAGGCACGGGATTACAGGCTGAGCCACCGAGCCCAGCTGAGTTTTTCATTTCTTGTAGCCAAAATCTTTATAACTGCCCAATCTCACAATTTCAAAAAACACTGTCCATTCATACAGCGTACAGCCTAAGAGTCTCATAATTTATGCATCGTTTAAGTTGTCACAAGTAGAAAGGCAAGACAGAATGGGGAAACCTCAGGCCCATTCTCCATTCCCTCATATTTTCATCTATGCATGCTAAACATTTGGGGTTCATTTACTTTATTGCACTTTCTAAGCTTAAAAAGAATGAAAGACATCACAGAGGAAAATTGAAGTATAAAATATAACTCATCATTTTTTAAAATAAAAAATAGGAAAAGCTTCAGGAATAGCTGTTGAAAACATTTTTAAATAGTTTATTTGATGTTTTTATTTGTTTTTTAGCCTATATTGCTTCAAAACAGAATTTGAGGTGTCATAGAAATACATACATTATTTCAGGTAATGATTAGTAAATTGATAGTCTGTTAATTAAAACTCTACGCTTCTTTTAAAAAAGTGTAATACAATCAGCCTCAGTATTTATATCCAGTGGATAACAATATCAATCATTCAGAAGCTGCACAATTTTTCTTATTTCTGAGATCTGAGAGAAAATTTTCTCAGCTTCATAGAATAATCACTGTATGATGCTTGGACATCATCTTAGAGAGTACCCATTTATTAAAAGCAACAGCCCATTCTTGATAGCTAGTTCTCTTAAAGCAATTTGAAGTGACAGTTCAGCAAATAGCTTTTGCATATAAAGATCTCATTCAACCAAAAAAAAAAAAAATGAAACCCTAAATGAATAATTAACAAAGAATACGAATCTTTAACTTTTACATTTGAAAACAATAGATCGTTTATATAAAAAATTATTAACCACACTAATAATTAAAGAAATGTAAGTTGGTGCAAGAACACATGTTGTTGCCAGAGTACATGTTGTTGCTGTTACTACATATTTTAATAATAATAACCTGTATTAACTATAGGACAATTTAAAGAGATTCATTCAGTGTCTGTTGCTGAGCAAAGTGTTCATTTTGGGGGGTGAGTAATTTTCCATCTGTATTTAGGAGCTTAATATTCAAATTTTCAGATCCAAAAATTCACTTAAGGACCCCTATTAATATTGGTGTTCTATATAAGATCTTTATCTCAAATCTTCCATTCTAACCTTACCTGCTGCCTCACTCCTCCTGCAAGGGTTTCAAAACTCCTCGAAAATTAGTCAAATAAAGTCACTGATAGAGATGTGAGTTGGCATATCTAATTTCAAAACTACAAATAATGTCAGTGTAGAAGTTCATTGAATGTTGAGCATAGAAGTTTAACCCCATCATTTTACATGAGAACCTGAGATTAAGGGAATGTATCATGATTAAGAGGACAGAGTTAGTTAATAGCAGAGTAAAATTGAGACCAATTCCTTTAAGTCTTTGTATTCTTTTCACAGAATGATACAGACAGGATGGCACATATGACCCCAAACAGGAGCTAAGATTAGATTCTTTTTTATTAATACAAGCCACCAAACAAATGAATTAAAAAAAAAAGAAACAAAATCTCCACTGACTTCAGTTGCTCAAATTGACCTGAGAAACTGTCTGTATTCACCATTCACTAATTCCGTCTCAGCTCACTCTGATTATGCTTCTGTTCATTTGAAATTGCTCTTTTCAAGGTCATTAACAACTTCCATTTTGCCAAATCATGGCCATTAAAGAATGACCTTCTACTTGATTTCTCAGGAGTATTGGACACAGGTGACTACTCTCTCCTTGAAATACTTTCTTGTTCTGGTTTCTGTGGATACAAACTTTTGTTTTTTTCTTCTAGCAGAACATTTCTTGTTAGTCTGATGAATATATAAATAAATGAGCTTCAAGTAGGGAAAGTTAGAAAGATATTTCAGAAAGGTAATTGTTTTGAACACCTTGAAGCAGAAATAAAATGTTTATAAGCAGTTGGGAGATAATAAAGAATTCTATTTGAATTTTTTTTCATATTCCAGAGCAAAGAATTGAGAAATTAGCAAGAATTTAGTATTTAACTTTTGAATTAGTGTTTGTTAAGTTGAATTTTAAAAGAAGTATCAACAATATTCAACTTTATTTCTGAGAACAGAAAAAGATGAAGATGCTTTAAAGTAGTACAGATACACTCAACTTTCTTTAATGTCAAGAAGAAATGCAAATTTAAATGCATTTTAGCAATTTTTATTATTCTTCCCAAAATTATACTGTAAGTAGCCCAGAAGTGCTCAATTTTACTAAATAAAGTGTTAATTATCATTTCATTTTCTTATAAAATGAAAATCAGTAGATGCCATACCAATGTCTACAAATACCAAGAGGAAGAAATGTACAGAATATTACCTACAATGTTTAAATTAAAAATAATCTTATGATACATGTCTTATTCTTAGTTGACTAACATAACAACTCAGCAACTCTTGTATGTAGTAGTTTGTTGATAAGTATGGAATGAATAACTATAATTACAGAGGAGAACACTTGAAAAGTATTCTACAATGCCAGAAACTCATTTCACATTTTTTGGCACTGTAACATTTCAATAATGAGACAAAAATCCTCACCATCTTTAGAACTGTTGCTTATTGAGTGAACTAATTTTGACTATTGAATTCAAACTACCTTGAGTCCAATTCAACTAACATTTGTCATTGTGAAAGATACTGGTGGTACTAGAATAAATATTGCCCCATCCTTTGTATTAAAAGGGGAGGGGAAAAAACAAGTTATTAAAAATGTCAAGGCATAAACTCTTTGGATTGTTTGAACTTACATTGTTGGAGGAACTATCTCTTTATTAAAGGCAAAGTAAGTAAGAGTACAGCCCTCAGAAAGCTTGGCTCTTTCCAACCTGTGAGGTCACAGTACAAAAGTACCATTTATAAACCAAAAAGTTGGCCTTCACCAGACACCAAATCTGCTGGTGTATGATCATGGATTTCCCAGCCTACAGAAATGTGAGAAATACATTTCTATTATTTTCCATATACTTTCAAAATACGAATTTAGATCATAGCCCTTTTAACTCTTACTCATTGCCATGGACTAAATGTTGTGTCCCCTCAAAATTCATATGTTGGGCCAGGCACGGTGGCTCACGCCTATAATCCCAGCAATTTGGGAGACCGAAGTGAAAGGATTGCCTAAGCCCTAGGATTCGAGACCAGCCTGGGCAACTTGCTGAGACCTCATCTCTACAATAAATCAAAAAATAAGCCAGACATGGTGTTACACGCCTATAGTTCCAGTTACTTGGAAGGCTGAGGCGGAAGGATCGCCTGAATCCAGCAGGTCGAGTTTGCGGTGACCAAGAGTGTGCCACTGCCCTCCAGCCTGAATGACAAAGTGAGATTCCAACTTAAAAGACAAACCAGAAAAAAACAAAACAAACAAAAACAATTCATATGTTGAAGCCTATCCCCAAAGCTTTTTGGAATTGAAAAAATTTGAAAACGCATGGAAATATAAAAAGAAGTAAAATATCATTGACTTCTATCTTTAGTTTTTCCATCTCTACTAATTCTGTGCTGATGGCTTCTAAATGTACATCTATATATTAAACCCTCTATTGTACTTAAAGACAAACTTCAAATTCCCTACTCTATATGTCCACTTGGAATTTTTGTAAAATGTCATACTTAATATAGTGAAAACTAATGTTACCAATGTTGCTTACCCTATATTCAATACTATTACTAGTAATAAGAAAATAATAAATAATATATAATTCTTATTGAACTTACTATGTTTTAGGTTTCATGTTGAGTGCTTAATAAATATTTTCTTTTTTAATTGTCAAACAAATTCTGATGATTAAAAAAGAAAGTAAAAGTTAAAGACTAAGCAAATTGACCAAGAAAATGAGCTGGTATTTGAAGCCAGAACGCTTGTCTATAGAACCCTTGGTTTTAAGTGCTGCACCCACCTTCTTATTCTATATCATATTGCTTATGCTCAAAATTTCTAGATTATCTTTCACAATTCCACTTCCTTATCTACCAAAGACATGTGGTCAAAATGCCAGTGGATTAAATATCGACAGTATTGTACATTTTTTAAAAATTCCCATTGCTTTTAATTTGCTCTGAACCATTAATTATATGTTGAACTATTATTATAGAACCTCCTTCCCTACTGTCCAAATATTGGCTTTTGCCATTTTCAATCCTCCTTTGCATCCATTTAACAGATTCCATTTACTGAAACATTCATTTGATCATGCAAATTCCACATTCAGAAACAAAGTTTTCTATTTACCCCTACAATAAAATTTAAACTCTTCATCTTGCCTGTCATTCACTCAAGAATCAAACAAATCAATCAATATTATAAATAAGATAGTTTTCGGATCTTTATATATGTATACACATATTTGTAGTTTTATAGATTCAGGGGGCACATGTGCAAAGTTGTTACATAACTCTAATGCATAATGGTGAGGTTTGGGCTTCTAGTGCACCCATTCTCCGAATAGTGAACATTGTACCCCAAACCCATTTAGTCAGTGCAATAGGTAATTTTTAAACCTTCATCTTCCTCCCATCTTCCTGCCTTTTCATTCCTATTGTCTATTCCTATTTCTTTTCCTATTGTCTATATTTCCCTCTGTACGTCCACGTATAATTGTTATTTAGTTCCCGCTTAGAAGTGAGAATCTGCAGTATTTGATTTTCTGTTTTTGAGTTATTTCACACAGGATAATGGCCTCAAGTTTCATCCATGTTGCTGCAAAAAACATGATTTCATTCCTTTTTATGGCTACATAATAGTCCATGGTGTCTGTATACCATATTTCCTGTATTCAACAATCCATTGATTAACACTTAGTCTGATTCCATGACTTTGCTGTGGTGAATAGTGCTGTGATAAACATGAGTACAGGTGGGCTTTTCAGTATAGCAATTTATTTTCCTTTGGATAGATATCCAGGAGTGGTATTGCTTGGTCAAAAAGTAATTCTGCTAAATATTATTTTACACTTATTTGTTACATTTATTTGCATGTAAATAAACAGAAATGACTGTAACAACCATCCTAGTCCCATCTTCATTTCTGTATACCTTTCTTTTCTATTTTCTTTCACTCCTATTTCTATATTCTGAAATTCTATCCATTTATTAAGGCTAACCTCAAATAAAAGCCTTTCTTTTAAAGTCTTAAATTCAAAATAATCACTTGGCCTTCTGTATTCCCATTGGGTAGCTTTGTATTACAATTACTTTTTTCATATATTTTCTGCTCCACTGAACTTCTGTCTATATATGCATTCACAAGAATCCAAGAATGCACTTCCTATGTATTACATGAACTATATTCTCCAGAAGCAACTTAACACATGTAGCTAAAATACCTTCACTATAGGTCAGTATTGGCCTCCTTGATTCCTCTACAATTGCCCTTTGGAAAATAATAGTATTTTCATCAACTATATAGTATCTATAAAATCATAGAACAAAAATACTTTAAAAATTCTAGCATCAGCCGGGCTCGGTGGCTCAGCCTGTAATCCCGCACCTTTGGGAGGCTGAGGTGAGTGAATTGCCTGAGCCTGAGGGTTCGAGACCCGCCTGGGCAGCGAGACCTCATCTCTACAATAAATCAAAAAATCAGCCGGGCGTGGTGGTGCATGCCTGTAATTCCAGCTACTCGGAAGGCTGAGGCGGAAGGATCGCCGGAGCCCAGCAGGCCGAGGCTGCGGTGGCCGGGAGCGGCCACTGCACTCTAGTCTGGGCGACAGAGTGAGACTCCAACTCAAAAAAAAAAAAAAAAAAAATTCTAGCATCTATAGAAGAAATTGTTAACACATTTTAAGGTTTCAAGATTCTGCATAGATCAGAAAATATCAGCAGGCATGAGAAATATATTTCTAAGTAGCTTATATGTCTGAAGGGAATTGTTAAATTTCCCAATAACATATCTGTAAATTAGAAGGATATAATAATTGGGAGGAGATTAAAACTAAATATTAATATATTTTTTAAATGGGAGGAAACATCTATAGTCTTTCCATCACATTTTACAGTGCTATAACAGAACACTTGACCCTAAAAATACAAAATAAAGACTGAAGCCCATTCACACAGATGTGTTTACTTATGTATTGATCTGTTATCTCTGTCATACATTCATTTAGCCGGTGCATATTTAATGTACCAAGTACCAGGGATAATATATATTTTGTACCAAATACCAGGGATAATATATATACAAGATAATATGGACAAATACCAAAATATCTAGACATGACTCATGCTAGATTAAACAAAGTATTAAACTCTTAAAAATGAATTATAAACTAAAAATATTAGATAAAACACTAAAACCATTATTGTGAAAAATTGATGTTGAACTTTGTTAAAATTAAACACTTCTGCTTTGTGAGAGAAATTGTTAAGAGACTGAAAAGACACAGGCTGGGAGAAAATATGTGAAAACATATAACTGATAAAGGACTTGTTTCCAAAATATACAGAGAATTTTTAAACCTCAATCATAAGAAACAGACAACCAAATTTAAAAATTGGCAAAAAATATGAACAACCTCCCACCAAGAAGATATGCAGATGACAACTAAACATATACAAATATGTATTATATCATATATCACTAGGGAATTGCAAATAAAAATAAAAATGAGATACTATAGCACACTTATTAAAATTGCTAAAAGCCCCTATATTTACAGTATCAAATGCTGGAATTCTTATTTATTGCTGATGGGAGTGCAAAAGTATATAGCCACTTTGAAGGACAGCATGCCTTATCTAAGTAATCTAATTCCATTTGTAATTAGAGAAAATAAGGTTATACTACAGTAGGGTGGTTTCCTCATCAAATTGATGTCCTTACAAAAAAGGGACATTTGAACACATACACACAGGGAGGGCATCATGTAAAAATAAAGGCCAAGTGGTACTTCTACAATCCAAGGAAAGCCTAAGATTCCCAACAAACCACTAAATGCTAGGGTAGAGTCATTTAATGGAATTTTTATGGAATAGGATTATTCCTGCTTTTAGCAGGAACTATCCCTACCAACACTTAGTTTTCATACTCCTAGCTTCCAGAAGCACAGGGTACACACTATATGATACTAATTATATGATATTCTGGAAAAGACAAAACTATAGAGCTGGCAAAAAGGTTAGAAGAGAAAAAAAGGATGAATAAGTGAAGCAAAGGGAATTTTTAGTGTGTGAATCTATTATATATGATGTCATAATGTTGAATACATGACACGCTTGTTAAAACCCATAGAACTACAATGTAAATGGTGAATATTAATATACTACAGACTTTAGTAATAATGTATCAATATTTGTTGAATAATTATTTTAAAAAATCCACCACACTAAAACAAAATGTCAATAATAGGAGAAACTGCTTGTGTGGTGGGGGAATGATGATAAATGGGAACTCTGAACTATCTGCTCAATTTTTCAGTAAACCTAAAACTGTTCTAAAAAAATAAAGTATATTATATACAAACAAATTATAAACAAATAGTGTAAAATAAATAAAATGAAAGTTCTATAGGGAAGAGGGAAGTTTGTGGTGTCAAATCTGGTAAACAAATTTAAACTTTGAAAATGAATACTATTAATATGCTCTCCAATTTTAATCTTTGGGGGTTTCAAAACTTTGCTCTAATTAGCTAGTTACTGCAGCTCCTAATTTTTAAATTAAGAGTTCCTTTAGTTAAAATAAAGTGAATAGCAAAGTACAATTTATTACTGTGATAGACTTCAGTAATTATTTTAAAAATTGACCAAATCCACATTGTTAATTGGTGTCTGTTTACTCACAAATATTCAGAAATATTCTTCCTTTATATGCAAAATCTTATTCCCAAAATGCAAAATATAAACATAAGAAGAAAATTACTTGACAACTTTGTCTAATTACTTCCATATGACATTTTCCTAATGTGTAATATTGCTGGTCAAATATATGGTAATTTTAAGCACTTTTGAAAAGTATGTGTTGTCCAAAAATATTCCAAAATGGTTTTACCAGTTTACAGTACAAATAATTATACTTCATCTTATTATCAAAGTTGAACATTATCATTGTTTCATGTTTTCTAAACTGCTAGGTGCAAGGTGATGTTCATTAAGTGACAGTTAAATTAAAATATTGTGTATTTTAAGTATGGATAGTTTCCCTCATATACAAGGTTTTATATATGTTTTCACTGTCTCCTTAGGTTCTTATTTTATTAGTTTCTTATTTATGTGCTGTGCCCCAAGTGGCATTTGGGCATCTATGTCTTGGGCAGTGATGACACATTGAAACCTCCAGCTTGGAATCTCTAGTTTTCCCTTCTGTCTCATTGCATCTTCCTTCTGATGCCAGCCTGGGAAAGTTCTTAGCATATAAGGACTCAGGTGATCAGATTGAGTCCATCTGAATAACCCAGGATAATCTCCCTATTTTAATGTGAGTATTCTAATGACATCTTCATGGTCCCCTTTGCCACGTAATGCAACTTTTTTCAGAGATTAGGATATGGACACCTTTGAGGTTGGGGCAAGAGGTTCTTAGTTAGCCTACCACATTTATTCAATCTCTTTTACAAACTCAAATTTACTTTTTCACCAGCCGATGAAGTGCATGCATGATTCTCTATGGTGTGAATTGCTATTCTTTTCTCCATGGCAATCCCATACCTTATACATCTCTGACTGATGATCCACTATTATCATTCTGTTATTGTGCTCCTGCCGCATCAAGACTGTACTCTCTTAGAATCAATGTTCCTTTCAGGTTTTTCTGTGGAATTCCCTGGATTTTACTTCTTTTTACTTCTTTGGTCTTTAATGTAGAGCCAAATTTTGTGTTTATAATTCCAGATGTTCTTTCTATAGTTAGATGTTTTCATCAAACATGAGTGCAACAAACGCTATGTTAAGAAATTACCACCATCATCACACAGCAAAAGGATGGTTTACTTCTCAGCAATCTAAAAAAAAGTATATAAAACAACCTCTATATAAATTTACATATGTAACATGATATTTATGTAGTATATATAAAGTAAATTTTATCCACTGGTAATTATGAATTTACTATATATGCTATGTAAATATGATAGTGCAGTTTATCTATGCTTCCATCGATAGTCAGTTTATCTATACTTCCACCTATAATGAACATCATATAGAATAAAAGAAACCAGCCGGGCTTGGTGGCTCAGCCTGTAATCTCACGCCTTTGGGAGGCTGAGGTGAGTGGATTGCCTGAGCCCGCGGGTTTGAGACCCGCCTGGGCAGGGAGACCTCATCTCTACAGTAAATCAAAAAATCAGCCGGGCGTGGTAGTGCATGCCTGTAATTCCAGCTACTCGGAAGGCTGAGGCGGAAGGATCGCCGGAGCCCAGCAGGCGAGGCTGCGGTGGCCGGAAGCGGCCACTGCACTCCAGTCTGGGCGACAGAGTGAGACTCCAACTCAAAAAAAAAAAGAATAAAAGAAACCTTTCTTATATTTATCTTGTTTCTAAGTGATAGAATTACGTCCAATTTTCATCTTTATGCTCCTATACATTTTCCAAATCTTCTACAACTACATATTCTTTATATGAACCTTTCTTTACTTGTCTAAATATATACTATTTGAATTATATATAATAATAATACATAGACGATATGTCTTTAGGAACTTATTTATCTAAGACAGATGTTTCAATGATTCTCAATAACAGCAGATTTGTTAAATAAATTATTCTATTTAGGGGACAATTTAAAATAAATGTCTCAAAGAGAATTAAATAAAATTAAATTAACAGTATAATTTAAGTAATACAGTTAAATATGTTATATAAATAATATTTATGTGAAAAAGTAATGTAGGATTGTTGTTTCAAGTATTTGTTATTGTGATCGAATAGTTATGTTTATCGCTGCATTGTTCACAGTAGCAAGAACATGAAACCAAACGTGCTGCCCATTAAAAGAGGACCGGATTAAAAAAAATGTGGTACATGTACATGATGGAATATTACGCAGTCATAAAGGAGGACAAAATTATGAACTTCACAGCAACCTGGATAGACTTAGAGGCTACAATACTGAGTGATCTATCACAGAAACAAAGAACTGAGTATCACATGTTCTCACTCATTAGCAGACCTTGAACAATTATCATAATACTATAAGAAAAAGATTGGCAGTCAGGAAACTGCTGCTGCAGTGGGAGTGGGGGCAAGGAGCGTATTGGCAGTAGTAGAAATCTCTCGGGGGAGGGTGGACACACCTCATCAAGGGTACCTGCATGATGAACACTTGTATACCTAACCCTGAATTGTATCCCACATCTTTAAAATTAAAAAAAAGGGGGGGAAAGGGAAAAAAAGGATTACATAGAGAAATAAAAGTCACCATAACATAAAAATAAAAATTCTTAATTAATTTTCTTTTGATATAAAAATAAGTAGTAATAATTGCTTTATCTTTTCAACTTTTCAGGTCTTTGTTTAAATTAAGGAAAAACAATGCACCAAATTATTCAAGTTTATTTTCTTTGATTCTTTCAAGGAGGTTAAACAAAAAATTTTATTTCATACTTAACGATATTTCATAGCCCTGGTCCTTAAAAACTAGATGAACATATAGCCATACTGAGATTCATCTTCAAATAAACCAAATATTTGAATCTTCAAACATAACACTAAAAAAATCCAGCTTATTATCTAGGCTAATACTCTTTTTATCCACAGGCAAAAATTTCTAATGTCATTGTAAGCTAGGGTGGGTGAAAATATGCATATTAATTTAACTGTGGGGTTTTTTCAGTCATTTGCTCATTTCTGTTAAAAAATAAATGTCACTGGCATTAGAGGTATACTAGTAGACGTGTATGTACTGAGAATGTATACACTGTGCATACCAGCCATAAGGCTTTACTTAAAGAGGTACAAAATATCCAGTGAGCACTAACTAACTAACATTAAAAAATATTAATAAAATATCTTTTTTTAAAAAAAGAGGCCAAGAGACATAGAAAGAATAGTTTTAGCTAAAACAGGACATGGTTTTTGTTTCTTATAGAAATATATATTAAAAATTATATATATGTGTTATATCCCAGGTATATAAAGTTGTCATAAAATCACAAAAAAATAATAGCTAGAGTCCTGTTATGAGTCAAATTTAATTCAGATCAAATTATTTTACAGTTTCTATATCAGAAAATATTTGAACTATTTAAATTAAATTATATGATATTTTAATTCAAAATAAGTATTCATATGATAGCTTTGGTCTCTTAAAATATTCTCTTGAAAATTTGGTAGAATTCACCATATTAAACTACTTAATAATTCTAATTTATCATCTTTCCATTCATGTCCTTTTTCTCGCAGTTTCAAGATTACTAATGTGTTCAAATGGAAAAATTTAAGTTCTAAATATGACGAAAAGAAGTATCTGGATAAAAGAAAGAAAAACCTCTCATTCTAAGATCATAACCCAGAGTGCGTGTGAATTAAAGGTTATCTATTATATAAGGCAAAATGGTCCCAAACTGAAAAATAATGTGTTCTCAGTACAAATGTCATACCGTTTCAAGTTAAACTTCATTTGGAAGATAAACTGATTGGAACCACTTATCCTTCTGTTTCCCCAAATTTCCCACCTCTCCTTCTCTGTAGGTATACTATTTAAATCATACCCCAAGTGGATATACTATTATTTGAAAATTAATAATAACTACAAAGAACTTAGAAAAATGCATAGATACTGGAGCAAGAACATGTGTGTGAGAAGCGTGGAAAGCAGCAGCAAAAAAGATATATCTATTAAAGAATGTATCTGGAAGGATTTGAACTGAAGCAAAACAAATGCATACATAATGATTACAAACAACACACAAATATTGTAGACCCTGGCAAGATGAGGAGAGTAAACATACAATAGAAAATGACTGACAGTTTGGAGCATTCATTTCATTCCAGAAGGCAATAGGTATCTGCCCCAAACTGAAATACGTATTTTAAAAAATCAGTTTCCTCACTCTGCTGACATGATTCATATATTTTTACCTTTAGAAAGATATTTTAGAAACTAATATCTCGTAATACAAAGAAAATATTATCGTAAATAGCAATGTATTAAGGTCAATTTTAGGCACTTTTCCTCTTTTAAATGCCATTAAACAAAATGTTTACATTTTGGTAAAAAGATGATAGCCTTTAGTCAAATTATTTTAACCATCTGTTAAAACACCTATGTATATGCATATAAAGAAATCTAGAATTGATAATTGTTTGTGTGTATGCTAATAAAAAGTCTAGAATTATAAATATCCCATATTAATATTTATTTATAGGTAATAAAGTTTTGGAGCGATACATTCATTTATAATTTTCTCTGTTGCCTTCATTTTATATGATCATAAAATACAGTATTTTTTTAACTATCTTAAAGGTTCATAAGACAAAAATGTCAAATTTGAAACAGCTTTTACTGGAATGAATCTACTCATAAACTCTCAGAATAATAGAAAGCCTTCTTAACTGGAGTATAATCAACTCTAGTGCTTAATCTAAAATTGTTGCAAAGTGCTATATGCTTATCTCTAAACTAAAGGCCTTTATCCCCTAGATTTGTTGCATCAAACTTGATATGAACCCTTGACAGTTGCTAAGTGTCCTCAGAATTTTGTGTACAAACATTGTGTCATAAATACAGTTAACGATCAACTCACTGAAAAAGCTATCAGCTCAATCTAACTTGTGCTTTAAAGTAGTTCTGTATAAACACTAAGTCAATATGGAAATAGTCATTTTACAGGTTGTACTGTGGTAAAGATGAAAACTGACTGGAGGATAGAGATCCAGCCAAAGAGATGCCAAAAATTCAGACTTTGTAATTAATGCATTCCTAGTTGTGTGTCAATCAGTTCATCATAAATTGGCAATTAAAGTGAACTAAGGGATGATTATTTTAGGAAAAAATATAAATTAGCCATTAATTTTTTTCTCTGAGCTGCTCTCAATCTCAATTTTTAGCTTTCTAATCATTTGGTAAAAATTTTTAAAAGGCCCCCAAATTATGAAATTATAAAATAGCTTGATTATCTCTTTTATTCATTATATCTGAAAAGATTGCACAAGCAATAGAGAAATTATATATAATAAGCATTATGATTATATACGGTAAGAACTTACATTGCCTGCTTGACGTAGAAACTTTTCAGTTACCCACGAAGACTGGTTGAGAAAGCACCCATCAGCTGAGTCACATCCTAGTCTGGTTGTTGGTACAGCTGGGAAACTTTGAAAACTGGAACCAAAAGGCAGGGAAACGTGCTGGTTCAGCACATCAATTCTATTGTGCATAGAAGCCTGTCTATTTTACCGGGAAAACCGACAAAATTCAAATAAGGTTTGTAGTAAAATGCTAAGTAGTTAATGTAAATTTCCTGGGTCTGATAACTGTACTATGATTATGAATGATATGAACATTAAATAAGCTAGGGAAAATGTTGCAAAAAAAGTACATGTTGTCAAGCAATCTGTCTTTATTACATAATAACTCACCAATACCCATTCAGGAAAAAAGGCAGATTCAAATTGAATAATATGAATAATTCATCTTTCAGTCACTAAATCAACCAACCCAGTGAGTCTCTAGCTTCCTGTGAATAGCTGTTTTCATCAGAGCATGATTAACAGTTATCAGTTTGGGTTAGACATAATCATTAAGTGAATCAAAAACAAAACATAAAGATATCTATATATAAAATAATGGAACCAAATATACTTGTTAGAAATGTATCTCAAAAAGAAACATTATTGCAATACTGTTGGTTACAGTTGGCTATATGTAAAATCCAAAGATATATTCAGTTATATTAAAATCATATGTAGAACATAAATTTTTGAACCAGAAACTGGAAAATCCAAACACTAAATCTCTACTAAATCTACCATTTTCCTTATTCACAGGAATATATTATAAAAATAATGAACAGATTTGAACCATCTAACCATAAAATGCTTCTATTCAGCTTAATCAGAATAGAAACAAATGAATATTTACATTTTAAAAGAAAATGCAAAAGATATGGATCTATTTAACTGAATCAAATCAACCAAGCATTCAAATTGTACCAGATTTTTCCTGTTCTTTAAAAATTACCTCATCTTGATTTTGTTTTGAATTTTGTGTCCCAAGCAAAGCAGTTCAAGGTGACAATGTTTAATTTGCCTTTCTAACCTATAAAAGTCTTCTGCATATAGATTAGCATTCAGAATGTGTGTTGAATGAATTAATGCCATTGCAGAATTTTTATTATTGGCAAACACATTAAAACATATGTTTAGAAGACTTTCTCCTATTTACATTCAAGATAAATTAAAGCAGGCAGTGATATTACAGGTATGATCCAATAGTTCAGTATGTCTTCATTAGCTGATATACATACACTAATAAAAGAATAGAGACTAGTCTTCCATGATTTTAGTTTGCAGGACTGAATGAGACTCTGAATATTTTAATTATTTCTTTTAATATACACTTAAATCTGTTCCACACTGATTAAAATTTTTAAAAAGGACAAAGTATCAGAAAATTGACTTTTCTTATTATTTTAATAATTTGACTATCCTAAATGCTGAATTTATTACATATATAAATGTAACCATAGAAGAAGATAGTGTAACAATCAATAAATACATAAAATGTAGTTAGGAAAGATTGCTTTTCCTAAATTGTTATTCCTAAACAACATTAGAAACTGCAAGACAAAAATATCTAACCCATAATTTATAATGTACATAATGGTAAATGAACTGCGTAAAGACTAAGAATTGTCTCACAGTTATATTTTATCTAACTATGAAAGCTGTATAAATATTATTTATATCATAATTATCTGCCTGATGCAAAAACTGAATTGTGCTATATATTATCTATGACAGAATAAATTATAATAGGGAGAAATATGAATATATTTTCAATTCCCAAAATATATAGATTTACTTGCTGTAATACATTCATAGATAGCACTTTTCCTTGTAATTAATTAACATTTGATTGAATTTCCTAATATTACAGTTTTGTTAACATACGAAACCTGCATAATTTGTGCAAGCTTTTTCCCATCAGGCATGAATGTAATTAGCCCTTATCTTTCAACACAGTCAAGCCCTGTAAATATAATTACAAATTTTTATGTTTACTCAACCATAAAAAACTCATAAAATTAATACTGTATTTATCCTCTTACCTTTTTCAGTTATTAAAATACACCAGAGACTTCTTGCATTCATCCTCTATGACCATGATTTCTAGCTAGAACTAAATTTTACCTTAATTTTCAAACTTTAACAAAAGCACTTACATGTATTCAGACTTAAGGCAGTTGTCAGAAGTTTGCACTTCTGACATTCATAAAGACTGAACTTGGATTAGAAATCTTAACAACTAAAAAACTGGAAGAATTTAAATTAATTTGGCAAACCACGTTTAACCAATAAACCAAAGTAAGCCACTCGGGGAAATGCGTAGTAATGTTTTTAAAAATGTCTTGTGAATTCTCAGGTCTCTTTACTTATGATACTTCAGGATAAAACTATAAAACTTACTAAGTGATAACAGAAGTCAACATGAAAGGCCTTTTCATACAAAAGAGGTAAAACCAATAGTTTTTTTTTTTTTTTTTTTAGTTGGAGTCTCACTCTGTCGCCCAGGCTGGAGTGCAGTGGCCGCTCCCGGCCACCGCAGCCTCGACCTGCTGGGCTCCGGCGATCCTTCCGCTTCAGCCTTCCGAGTAGCTGGAACTACAGGCACGTGCTACCATGCCCGGCTGATTTTTTGATTTATTGTAGAGATGAGGTCTCGCTGCCCAGGCGGGTCTCGAACCCGCGGGCTCAGGCAATCCACTCACCTCAGCCTCCCAAACGCGCGGGATTACAGGCTGAGCCACTGACCCCGGCTAAAACCAATAGTTTTTAACGTGTTTTTAAAAACTTTAGTTGTTCAGTATGTGAGTACTATACTAGTGCCAATCAGAACTTATACGTAAATTAATTCTGAAGCCTATGGAATTTTGATAAAAACTGAAGGGTGATCAGTTTTTATCTGGAACATACAATTAATCAATCAATGTGATTTTCAGAAAACCAAGTGCCAGTTTTGGTACTCACTATACTGTTCATATTTGTTGTTGTTTTACTGATGTTTTCTTTCTGCATTAAACAGAAAACTGCTGTATTTGATATTTGACTGCCCCAATTTGCTAAGTAACCTAAGAACGTTAAATAATGACCACCTCATGGAACAGAGCTTTCTCAAGAGGAATTATTATTGTATCTATGATATTACAGTTACTTCCACTGATAATAAAGTGTTAATTTATATTAGTATATAGTATTTTTATGGATTTGAAAGCTTACATTCTGTAGAATCACACATCAGTTGAGTACTGTAACTAAAGTCTCTAATTTTTACTTTTCAAAAAATTTAATAAGTACTTATACAAGGCCGGTGCGGTGGCTCAAGCACTTTGGGAGGCTGAGGCGAGAGGATTGCTGAGCTCCAGGTACGAGACCCGCCTGGGCAACTTGGTGAGACCTCATCTCTACAATAAATCAAAAAATCAGCTGGACGTGGTAGCGCATGCCTGTAATTCCGGCAATTCGGAAGGCTGAGGCGGAAGGATCACCAGACCCCAGCAGGTCGAGGCTGCGGTGGCCAAGAGCGGCCACTGCACTCCAGTCTGGGCGACAGAGTGACTCCAACTCAAAAAAAAAAAAAAGTACTTATACAAGTTTATTTTGCACCAGGTTCATTTCCAAGCATTTTACAAATGATATTTGGTCTTCATAATAATATTATCTCCATTTTACATGTAAAAATACTGAAGCACACAGAAATTATATTATATAAACTGCTTAAGTTCTCACAGCTATGAAGTAGGAAAGTGGGGTTTCAAATTGAGAGCGTCTGGTTTTTAGAATCCATGAACTACTGTGCTATTCCGTCACAAGTCAAGAAAGAACTTTGTCTTTTATGTTGTGTCAAAGGTACTAATAATGCTGTTTTTCTTTGTTCTGTTCTGCTCATGTCTGCTTTGAGGTGCCTGTCAGACATGGGAGTACTATCCTTAGTTTCTGGAAAAAAAATTGAACTATATTGTTATTTGTAGCTTTAAACAGCCATTTGTATTTTCTCTTGTATTAATATGTTCTTAGATATTTTATATTTCTATTGTTCTTTATTCCTTTCTGATAACTCAAGTCTCATTCAGGTATAATTTCCTTCAGTATAAAGTACTTCCTTTAGAATTTTTTGTAATTCATATCTGCTAGTGAGAATTATCTCAATTTTCTTTTTTTCTTACAGTGCCATTTCAAGTCATTTTTTACATATTTTCACTAAACGTTCCTTTTTTCTTTCATAAATTTGAAAATTCTTCCACAGTCTTTTGGTCCTATTGGCTTCAGATGACAAATCTACAGGCATTCAGACTGATGCCTTGTATGTAACTTATTCTTTTTCTGTGGCTTCTTTCAAAATTTTACAAATATGATTATTGTGTAAAAACTTAGCTTTAATTTTAAACATATCCTGCTTGAATGCACTGAGCTTTGTTTCTGTACATTCATATCTTTCAGAAAATATAAAAAGGTTTAGGACATTATTTAATTTTTCCCGTTACTTTCTCATGCCCATCTTGATAACATTTTAAAGTGACTACTGAATGTGTTTGTGTTATAAATCTACCATCTTGCTAGATATTTTGTATTTATTCCTTTTGTTCTTACTTTCTTTGTTGTTCCTGCCTTTTCTGAGTTTATTAGAGCATTTTTCTGATTCTATTTCATATACTTTATTGATTTACTATGTAAATCTTTTTTAAAAAATTAGTGATTACTCTAGAGTTTAAAATACACACTTTAATCGATCTACATTGAAATAATATTAGATGCTTTATGTATTGTGTAAGAATCTGACAAAAGTACATTTTCATTTCTTTCCTCCCACCCTTCATGCACTTTTGTTATACATTTTACCTTTATATACTTCATAAACAAATTATTTGTCAATACTAAATTTTTAAACAGATATTCTTCAGAGAAATTAAAATTTTAAGAAAATTATTTTGCCTCCAATATTCTTTTTGTGGTACTCTGTAAATCTGTCCTTCAATGTGGGGGTATCATGTTTCTTCTTTCTTAAGAACTTTGTTTACTATTACTTATAGGGCAGTCTGCTGGAAGTGAAATTCATTAGTTTTTGTCAACAGAGGAAATCTTTATTTTTTTGTGTTTTTTGAAAGGCAATTTCACCAACTATAAAATTCTAGATTGGCAGGGGTTTTTGTTGTTGTTGTTGCTGCTGTTTTTTCTTTAACACTTTAGAAATGTTACTCCATTGTCTTCCAGGCTGCATAGTTTTTTAAGAGATGTCTATCCTAATTCAGATGTTTGTTCTTATATATATAATTTTAATTATTTTTATCTGGCTTCCATCAAGATTTTCCTTTTGATTTGTCATGTTCTTTTTAAAATTTGTCTTAGCAATGTGGATATCACCTGCTTTTTTTCTTTCATTTCACTTTGGTGGGAATAAAGAGACATTTATTCATTTATTTTGCTTAGTTTCTCTTAACTTCTTGATTCTACAGTTTGGTGTCTATCATTTGTATTTTTAAAATATTCAGTCATCATTTAAAAAAATATTTCTTCTACTGTGTTTTCTTTCTTCTCCTTCTGGAGTTCCATTTACACATATGTTAGATTATATTGTACAAAGCACTTGGAGTCTTTATATTAAATTTGTTTACACTATGTTTTTTCCTTCATAGGTTATTTTGAATAACTTATACTGACATGCCTTAAGTTCACTTTTTCTTTCCTCTACTGTGTTAAGTCTGATGATGTGACTTTTAAAGGCATTCTCCTTATTGCTGTTTTTCATTTCTAGCCTTGACACTTCCTTCTTTCTGAGAGTTGGCATTGGTCTGCTGAAGTTACACATTTGGTTTTGCATTTTTTAACCTTTTTTCATGAAAGCTTTCAACTCATTAATCACAATTATTGTAAATTCCCTGCCTGAACATTCCTAGATATAATTCATATCTGAGTTAGCTTCTAATGACAGCTCTGTCCCTCCAGGCTGTGTTTTTTCGTGCCTTTTCTGATGTCTTGTTTTTGTTGTTGCTGTTACTAAAAGGCATCTTGTTATTGCAAGACATTCTGTTTGAGATATCAGATTTTAGGAATGCCTACTCCATCACTTTTCTTTTTAATTTTCATTAGAAAGGTCAGTGTTTGCCTCAGGGTGTTTGGTCTTGAATGTAAGACAAGAATTGCTTTGCTTATATAGTCAACTCTCATCTATAAATATTTTATATTGCAGGAGTAAGTGTAGACCCCAATTAAATGTTTGCTGAATGACTGACCAAATAACCTTTATTCCCTTATAAGCAGGCTTTAAAGTAGAATAAATATAGTTTCATCATATTTGTGTTTTTATTTTTTGATTGATGGTCAGCCTCCAAGAACTAGATAAAATTTTGTCAACTTTTATATTTTCCAAATTATTCAATACAGCAGAAGTAACTGTCTGCAACTGGTATTTTTCATTGCTGACTCGAAGCCCACAACACTTCTAAGCCATTAATGTCACGGCTTATTCTTCAAAAATGATAATATGCTGTGGCAGAGAGAATCACATAAACATATAAATATCTTCCATTATTTAAAAACAATGGTTTTTACATACAGAAATAGTTATTTGGAGATCTTGTCATAAGGAGGAGAAAAATTTCTGTGTATTGTTAATTGGCCTCCCGTATGTTACTAATAAGAAACAAGACGTCTTTAAATAAATAAATTCCTGCTGCTTAAAACTCTGGAGCACTGTTACAGAGGCCTGCCATACGCTGGAGGGAAACTGCTCCATCACAGATATCAGCACTGCTCAGCAGATTACCTGTCCATCTTTTTGATGTCTGCCCCCAACAGGAACAGGAATATTGCACACTACACCATAGTCACACTTTAAGTCAGACAATCCTAAGTTTACTTTCTAAATGTGGTGAAAACCCTTCCAGCTACATTATTCCCTGATATAGTAAATGACACATGGTATTTTTTTCAAATAAGAAAAGGAATTGTTTTAATAAGAAAGATATGATTTATACTATAAAAAATTAATTCTACTGTAAAGAATAGCTCGATCTTTTTAAGCTTTTGTTTTCATCTTTTAAAGTACCATAACAACTATCTCACAAATGTGTTACACAAACTGAATAAAAGAATAAGCCTGAGAACAAGTTTAAACCACATTACAAACGATAGTTTACCTTAAACTTTCAGTTGCAGTAAAGAAAGAGCAATCACTGAAGATACACACTAAATTAGATGTCAAGTATTTATGAAGTAGAAAGTCAGAAAAAAAAACATTAAAAAGTGAATGTATGATTTTAATTAAGATTGACTTTTGATTTATAAAACACTCTATGTAATACTGAAGCAGCTCCTTGAAGAATCACCTAATAAGGAAAAACAATGCATACAATTCTAAACAATATCAAGCCATATTAAAATATTTTTGGAAAAAAAAATTTTTTTTTTTTGAGTTGGGAGTCTCACTCTGTCACCCAGACTGAAGTGCTGCGGTACACTCACGGCCACCCCAGCGTTGACCGGCTGGGCTCCAGAGATCCTTCCATGTCAGCCCTCCAAGTAGCCAGAACTACAGGCACGTGCTACCACGTCTGGCTAATTTTTTATTTATTGTAGAAACCAAGTCTTACCAAGTTGCCCAGGCAGGTCTCGAACCTGTGGGCTCAGGCAATCCACTCACCTTGGCCTTCCAAAGTGCTGGGATTATGAGCTGAGCCACCGAGCCCAGTCACACATTTTTTTTAAGTGAAATTAATATTTACACCAAGCTATGTACAATATCACTCAAGATTTTTTAAAAGTATTTTTACAAGGAACAAATAAATATATTTTAAAAATCCAAATATTTTTAAATGGCATCCTCATTTTTAATGAGTATGTTTTATAAATCAATATAATACAAATTGTTTAATAGTATCAATAGTATTAGAAAAATCAGCACTTAATATATATTGTAAAGTATTTCTCGGAAAATAAAAATATTTTTAAATCGTGGAAATCTAATAAATAGTTATTTATACAAACACTTAATGTAATTTAAGTACAACTCAAGACATTATACCAGATCATGGTAGACCTCAATTTTACCTAGTATTTGATCCCCGTTTATAAGATGATCAGTGCCAGAGCTGGCTGCATGAAATTCCAGCAGATAAGAAATGATGGATGTAAATTGCTTTTCTCTGATCGATTCATTGTTTAACATGTGGTAGAGTAACAGCAAGGAGGAGGTTTTTTTTACTCACTCTTCTACTTTGGTATGATTCAAGCAATGGCGATACCAAGGGGAGACTGCTGCATTTTTATCTTTTGTATAATGCTAACACAAACAAACAAAAAAAAACCAAAAAGAAGTCAACAAACAGTTTAACTTTCAGCCAGATAGCTCACCTACCTAGTACTTTAAAATAATCCTTTTAAAACATTTTTTATTTTTAATTTTAAAATTGTGGGGTACAATTCAGGGTTAGGTATACAAATATTCATTGTGCAGGTACCCTTGTTGATGAGGTGTGCCCCCTCCTCCCCAGGCAGATTCTTACTACTGCCAATCCCACCTCCCTGCCCTCCCACCCACCCCCCACAGTCTCCCGCTACTGTCAATAAAAATATTTTTAAAAATAATAAATAAATAACATCTCAACAACAACAAATAATCCTTGATATTCTATGTCATCTTCTTCCTTGACTGACGAAGTGATCTGCATTACTTCTTTTTTATGATTATATGTTACAGTCAGTGGATCTGCTTCCCTATGTTGCATCTACAAGACCATCACTACCGGAAGCTATTTACTCTAGACAACTTCTAGAATAAAGTTTTTAAAAGGTAGGTGCAGCCTTTCATTTTGTGTCATTATACATCATACCAATCTGATGATCACTACTGGGGATTCTACAGTGTTTGCCTTCTCCTTGGGGAACTGACTGTTAGCAAAGATAATTATATCCTCAGAGAAAAAAATGGCAATATCATATATGTGTATAATCAATATTTAATACCAAAAAATGATCTTAAGACTTTAAAAAAAAAAAAAAAAGGTGGAGCGAGATGGCAGAATAGCACCTTCTAGTGATCAGGATCATCTGCTCACAGGAACACCAACTTGAACAATTATTCATGCAAGAAAGTACTTTCATAAGTATGAAAACAGGTGAGCTATCACAGTAACTGGTTTCAACATAATATCAAGGAAACAGGCACTGAAGAGGGTAAAGAAAACAGTCCTACATTGTCTACATCACTCCTCCGCCCTCTCCCAATTAGCGCCACCTTGTGAGAGAATCTGTGTGCTTGGAAGAGGGAGCAGAAAGTGCATGTGAGTCTTTGCATTGGAACTCAGTGCTATCCTGTCACAGCAGAACATACAGAGCAGAACTTGTCTGACTCTCACAGAGGGAGCATTTAGATCATCTCTGGGCTCGAGAGAATTCTCAGCCCCAGTGGGAGTCCTGGTTGGGTCCACCACCGGTGACTAAAGTGGCCTGGGGCCTGAAATAAATCTGAGCAGCAGGCCACAGAGACTGCAGATCTTAGGCAAGCCTTGCCACTGCCTTGGCCTCAGAGTCAGGGGAACTGGGGTGTGACCCAGTGCAATACCAGCTGCAGTGGCCGTTGGAGCATCTACACCACCTCTCCCCAAACTTCAGTCAATGTTGCTCATAGAGCGGCTCCTTCTCCCTGGGGAAAAGAAAAGGAAGAGTCCAGAAGAATTTGTCTTGCAACTTAGGTACCTGCTCAGCCACAGCAAAACAAAACACTGAGCAAATTCCTAAAGTCCTTGAGACTTAGGAATTTAGACAGTATTTCAAATAAAAATGGATTAAACACTTAAACTTACTTGAAACTATAAAACTACTAGAATAAAACATTGTGAAGACACTCCAGGATATGGGTCTGGCAAAGATTTCTTGCAAAAGATCTCAAAGCACAGGGAACAAAAGCAAAAGTGAACAAATGGAATCACATCAAGCTAAAAAGCTTCTGCACAGCAAAGGAAATAGTCAACAAAGTGAAGATCAACCCACAGAATGAGAGATATTATCTGGAAACTATCTATCTGACAAGTGATTAATAACCAGAATATATAAGCAATTCAAACAACTCAGTGGGGGAAAATCCAATTAAAAAATGAGCAAAAGATCTGTAGGTATTTCTCAAAAGAAGACATACAAATGGCCAACAGGTATATGAAAGGATGCTCAACATCATTAATCATCAGAGAAATGTAAATCCAAACCATAATAAGGTATCATCTCACCCCAGTTAAAATGGCCTTTATTCAAAAGACAAGCAATAATGAACACAGGCTGGCAAGGATGTGGAGAGAGGGAAACCCTCATATATTGTTGGTAGAAATGTATATTAAGACAGCCACTATGGAGAACAGTATGAAAAACTAAAAATGGAACTACCATATGATTCAGTGATATCTGCATTTTCTTGTTTATTACAATACTATTCACAGTAGTCAAGATATAAAATCAAACTAAGTATTCATCAGTGGATGAATACATAAGACAAACATGGAATATATATACAATGGAAATTATTCAGTCATAAAAGAGCATAAAATTTGTCTATAATGTCTTAAAGTTTAAAATTTTTTTAAAAAATAATAGAATTTATGTGCAACAACATGGATGGAACTGGGAAACATTATATTTTAGTGAAACAAGCCAAGCACAGAAAAACAAATATTGCATGTTCTCACTCATATGTAGCTAAAAAATAAAATAAACTCATGGAGGCAGAGAGCGGAATGGTGGTAACCCAAAGCTGGAAAGGGTAATGGGGAAGAGGAACTAAAGACAAGATGGTTAGGTTAATAGGTTAAAAAAATACAGTTAGATAAAATATAAGATCTAGTGTTCATAATAAGATCTAGTGTTCACACAATAGAGTGACTATAGTTAACAATTTATTTTATATTTCAAAATAACAGAGTAGAATTTGAATATTCCTAACACAAAGAAACAATAAACATTTGAGGTGATAGATACCTTAAATATTTTGATCATTACACATTATATGCCTGTATTGAAACATCAATATACCCTATAAATACATACAACTATTAGGTACTCATAATAATTAATAGAAGACATTTTCCCAGATAATACTTTCCAGAAAAAGAATATGTTAATAATAACCTGGAATTAATAGACCTGCCTTTTATTTAAAAGATTTTATTTTTCCTAATGTTCTGAATACAGAAGTATTACAGCAAACTCTCACGTAATATTTTATTTAATGTCAGATTCACTGAGGCTTCCATACTGCCTCCTAGCAGTCATGATATTCCCTTGGGACTGATGACTCTAGATCTTAATTTTTTGGTAGGAGACATGGCTTTAGGCTGTTTTGGTCAGTTATTTTTTTTTTTTAATTATTCAGAGAAGTGGTTTAATTTACTCTGGGACATCTTGTCCATTGTGGAGTAACATGAATATCTGCTGTTCGATAAAAACAAAAATAATTGTTTCACTGTGTTGCCTGAATATCTCATCTAACTAACTAAATGAAATATACCATGAATATGATATTTCAATTATTTATTGAATAAGAAAATCTTCCAATACATAGTTGTTTCTCAAGAACAAGAAGTTCATCAATCAATTTATATTTGCCTAGTCTGTGGCATATTTTAAAAATCTTGAAAGTTGACACCATTAATATTAATCAACCAAATCCATAAAATAAATTAAGTAAATGAGTATGGTATTGTCATATGTTAAGTATTTTTTCATTATTCAAAACTAGAACTGGTTAAATAGGGATGTGGAGTAATAATTCAGACTAGAGTTGATGTCTTAGTCCATTTTGTGCTGCTATAACAGAATATCTGAAGCAGAGCAACTTATTTATTACAGAGATTTATTTCTTGCAATTCCAGATGCTGGGAGGTGTAAGGGTGAGGAGCTTTCATCGGTCAAAGGCCCTCTTATTGCAACATCCCATAGCAGAAGTGAAGGGATCATGTGTGAGAGAGATCAAGAGAGGGATAAATTCACTCTTATAAAGTTTTTCTAACCTATTCTTGAGAAAACAACCCACTCCTACATTATCTAATCACTTCTTAAGGTCCTATTGCTCAACACTGCATTGGGGATTAACTTTCCAACACATAAGCTTTGGGGACACATTCGAACCATAGCAGAGGATTATAGCAGGAAATCTGAACAAACAACTGGGAAAACAGTAGAATATGGAGGCAAGAAGTAGTATTTGGAAGATATAATTAAAAACAAAACATTTCCCAACCTAGAAAACCTCACTATGAAGGTAAAAGTGAAAACAATTATTACTGAGTAAGAATTAAACACGAATGTGCTATATAGTAGGCAATCCACTAACAGAGTGCAGAGACAGAAAGAAAACTTACCCTTCACATAGCCAAACAGATACAACTCATTACATTTTCTCAAAATAAACAATTTTACTTAATGTAGGAGGACTTGATAGCACTCATTTCTTACACATACTACATTTTAAATTCACCTGGTGATTGGGGTGACCATCTTTATTTGCTAGTAGACTTTATACAAAAGAAATCAAACTTCTATTTTTATGTCAGGAAGTAGTTTTGCAATTTGAAGCCCATCACCTGTGGGATGCAGGCTCCCATCCTCCCACAAAAAAATAGGAAATGGAATACTATCTCCTTTAATGTTTAAAGATGGCACCCAAGTTCTTCAGAAAGACATTTCTTGGCCATGTGATTTAGCTTTTAAAGTTATACATACATGTCAAAGATACTTAGAAAGACACGATTACAGATTTTTTCTAAAGTAAGGAAGGGGAAGGAAGAAAAACATTGTTCCGTATTTTCAACAAGAAGGATTCAATTTCTTATTTTTAATTTGTATGTGTTCTTATAGTAGGCAAAGATACCCAGAGAAAGCTCACCACTAAAAGTAAAAACTGGAATTGAGGAACTAGGTTATTGTGCAAGAAAAAAAAGAAAGCAGTTTAATTGCTGAAATTGGGGCATAAGGCTTGATTAAAAAAAGTGTCCATTTGGGGACTGAAATTTAAAAAGAGATAATATTAACCAAGTCAAGTTAATTTAGAAACTTTGAACTACAGATTTAGGACTTGTTCCATTCCACCAAACCTGGAGAATGTTTGATCTTAGAACTTATGGTGGGATAAACCTGTACCAGTCACTAAGTTAGCAGATCTGGAATGATTTGAGAAATTTGGGAGCAGAAAGTCAAGCATGTCTATGTTTCCAATATATAGTTTTGTAGTTTAAGCTGAAATTTTTAAACTTTATTTTTAAAAAATTTACCAAAAGCCATCCTGATCAGTCCACCAAATTATCTTTAAAATTTATTTATTTATATTTCATAATAGCTGCTCTTAATTTTTATTTCTTTAGTCATCATTGTAAAAAATTCCTTTCACTATCTTTATAGTTGTTTACCCAATATTTCATCTATTCTCTCTCAAACAGAATTGAAGAGATGGGAAAATAGCACCTGCTCTATCAAATTACCTTGCTTCCTTCTAAGAAATTCAGTGGAGTTTCATTTCTGACTGTTTTAGGCTTATAATTTTACCCCACATGAATCAGCAAGAAACATATGCTTTTATAAAGTGATTGGCAAGTACCTCATCATTTAAATACACACACTTAATTCAGATAAATTGTTTTTCACTTGGCATTGGCAGGCCGTCATATTCTCCTGAAGAGGAAAATTAACCCAAACTCATACTGCACAGATTTCATTTTTTGCTGTGCAAGTTTCCTGTCAACCTCCAGGGTCTGTGAGTTCATTTCTTACTGTTTCACTTGAGATTACTGTTCCTTCAAATTCTTTAGATTATTCTCCTTCTCTATATAGGATAAAGATGTCAGAAAACTGCTTACCGTGTGCAACAAAATGGAGATGGTAATAATAGTACTTATCACATAATACTATTGTCAGCATCGAATGAATATATTCTCATGAATATAGAGCCTAGAAAATAGTGAAAACTCAAAAGTTATAATTATTAAATACTTTGAGCTAGGTTATTTCTGATGTCTATTCCAGTTGTTAATTCTGATATATAATCACCTCAGAAAATATGTTGCAAATTTTCAGTGTGGCATATGAGTATATTCTTGTATCTTCTTTATGATAAACTGATAATAGTTTTATCTCATTGGAGAGGCATTATTAAAGTCTTTTCACATATATCTTTAAAAGAAAGAAGCAGCTTTTACATTCATCTGTGATCTGCATCAGGAACAAAACAATCTACCTATTAAAGAAAAAAAATATATTCTAACACTTGTGAAAACAATAGGATTTTATTCAAGATTATTGCAATAAGAGTATTGCCATAGCAGAGTGAGATCAGGTTCGATGTGGAATACAGCAGAGATAACTGGGATTTTTAGCCAATGAGTAAAGTTATGAGGCACCAGTGAATAGAAAATTACTGAGAGAAGACATCAAGGTAGGAAAATTCTTGCTAAACTAACCAAGTAAGATTTTTTGCTGAGGACAGGTCAAGGACTTATACATCAAGACTGGGGGGCGAGGAGCTTAATAAGACATCAAGGTTGATCAGATATCAGTGGATCAGTAAGGGAGAATTCTTGCTGAAACTGGGATAGGTAGGTAAAGGCCAGACACAGACCAAATTCAAGGTTTATTTGAAAAGAGGCCTCAGGGGAGCATAACTAAAGTTTGATCAAGGAGTTTTTGTCACATTCTGTGAATTCCCAGGATACCTGTCAATGACGTCACATTTAACTCTTCAAATTAACTTTAAATTCTAAGTCCACTTGAAAAACTGCCAAAGAAACCATATTTTTAAATGATTGCACTAGTGTCCTTCAAATAAACTTTATAAAAATGAATTTACTCTCTTTTAGAATTTAGCATTATAAATGGTTGTTTTATCAATTTTTGAAATGTCAACTATATCACCAAGGTAAGACATATGCGCACACACACACACACACACACACACACACACACACACACACACACACATACACAAAAGCAGAGGTCGAAAAAAAAAAAGAGTTCCTTAATTAATGAGTAGTTTGGGAAATACTGCATGACATGTCACTCTTCAGAAAATCCACAATGCTATACATTTAGGTCTATGAGAAATCCTTTAGCTAAAATATAATGAAAAAATAAAAGGAAAAAAGCAAACTTCAAGTTTTATTTCATCTAGTATTTCCCAATTTTCCCATCAGAAATATTTTCTTTCATTTTACCTGAACATCTGGAAATCAGTGTTTCATTGGACCAATTATGGAAAGACTGGCTTGGTCATGACAGGTATTTTGAGAGAGACCTCAAGAAAAGGGAATGAAAGACTAAATCTCAGACTATATACCATATATTTGCTCTATTCTGCCTTCTATTTCCAGCATCTGACTGAGTATGCAGCCGTTAGTGGTTCTTAGGCAACTATTCAACAGGATTTTACCAAAATTTTACAAAATTAAAACTTCGCAAGAACAGATAAAATAAGAAATATAATTATTCTCTTCAATTTCTATCAGTGGCTGCGCTAATTATCTCAGGTATCAGGTGCTACTGAGTAGTGCTCAATCACTTACATTAGTACATCCCCTAAGTGATAATAAGATAATCATTGTTTACAAAAATAATGGAGACAATGGCTAAAAGATTCTATAAAACTCTAAAGTGACTTTTTAAAATAGCCAAATACATACAAAAGTATTCTAATCAGTCTGAAATAATGAGTCTTTAAGGCTGTTTTAGGTGTATTATTTTAGCTACTTTCAAAATCTTATAAAGCCAGTTATAAAATGAAGTACAACATAAAACATTTAAAATAAGCTCAACAATCTCTTTTTTTTAAGTTGAAGAATATATGAAACCAGGACAGTTAACTACAAAAGATAAACACTGCATTTATCTCTAAGTATTCTTCTATTATTTAAAGTAAAAATTGTTGGTTATTTATTATTCATTGTCTTTAAAAAGTTAAATATCTTATATATAAACATTTTGGAGAAATAAATATAATGATTATTGAGTAGGTCACTTTGTAAATATCATTTGATAAAGTTGAATAATTTCTTCAACCACAGTTTTGCAAAATATATGGAAACATTGCTCAAATATAAATTCCACTATATATATCAACTATCTATAAAAGCGGATAATAAACAAAGTATTTTTTAATAAAGGAATGCTTCTGGAGATCTAAAATATTTTTCTCTATCAATAGATGGATAAATATGCAAAATATAGAAAATATACAAAATTTACTAATGAACGTATTTATATCTTAAGGTTGAAGTTAATCACACACAACCTTGAACTAGATTAGTTTTATCATTTGCTAGTTAAATGACCTTGGAAAGGTGACTTAACTTCTCTTTGTATGCATTTTCCATTTGTAAAATGGGAGTAATAATTATGTTTATAATAATGCATAATTCGTTATAAGCACTATGTAAGTGTTGAGTAAAATTTTGAAAATGAAAAAAGCATAATAGTTAAAGCAAGAGCTATCAAGAATTAGTAACTTTTACTAAACATTGGGTATTTTAAAACAGTCCTTCCTGTCTATAGGAGTATAGTTAATCCATGATTGAATTACTTTACATGTATCTGAAATGCAGTTTTAGTGCTGTCAAAGCAAAAACTGTGAATTTATGTGGGAAAAATTATGTTTTGAAGTTTTATATATATATATATATGTATATATATATATATATATTTTTTTTTTTTTTTTTTTAAGTTGGGATCTCACTCTGTTGCCTAGACTGGTGAAATGCAGTGGCATGATCACAGCTCACCGCAGCACCTCAAATTCCTGGGCTCACATGATTCTTTTGCCTCAGTCTCTCGGGTAGCTGGGACTACAGGCACATACCATGCCCAACTAGTTTATTTTTTCTTTTGTTTTCCTTTCTTTTTTTGTAGAGATGTGATCTCACTATTTTGCCTAGGCTGGTCTCAAACTCTGGACACAAGCACTCTTCTCTCCTTGGCCTCCCAAAGTGCTGGGATTACAGGCATCAGCCACCATACCTAGCCTCTAATTTATATTCTTATCATATGAAGAGAAAACATACTATAGATGCAGGAATAACTCTAAATAGAATCAATATCTTCCTGTAAAACAAAATTGGCTTGATAATTAAAATAAACATTTAACATTATAGAATTGTACTGACATAAAAAATATATAATTAGTCACTGAAAATATTTAGGATATATATTACTAATCTGCAGTCTCACTTATTTATAAAAAGCCTTACCATGATACTTGAAGAACATTAGATTTTTAGTATAACAGTTAACTGCATTTTACCAAACATTAGTTACCTGCAAAATATATTTGAAGTATTATAGGGAGCTGAACATTTGAATGAGGTTCTTATGTAATATATTTAAATAAGCACAGACGCAAAGTTGTTCTTTGTTCAGGTTCAATTGTTTTCTAAGTCAATGTTCCTTATTTAAGATAATTTAATTAAATCATTTACACAAATTATGTATCTTTAATGGGCACAATTTTAATTCCTTCAAAAACTAATGAACTGTTAAAATTGAATCTAGAAAAAAAGACTCAAATTTTTATTTCTGTTATGAATGGCATGGGTTGTTTCTTTTTTAGTTTTTAAATTTGATTTACATTGTTTTGCACAGTTAGCATATTAACTTCAACATCATTTATAAACTTTTCAATAATATATTTAGCACAGACTATCAAATATTTTTCTCTTTCTGGAATCTTACCTCTCTTCCTTAGAGATTTCTTTAGTACCAGGGTTAACTCTGAAGCATCTCACTGATCCTGATCAACCCTTTTCCACAAGGCTGTTACCTAGGAGCTTCCTCTTACCCAGTAAGCTGTCTTCCTCCCAAAACAACAATCACTGTACCTTCCAAAGGACAACTAACTGTTTTAATAAAGGAATACATGAAAACACACTATTCCACAAAGGCTAGAGGACTTCCTGACTAACATAGCATATGCATTTTTTCAAGAGCCTGTTGGAGATAGTGATTATATTGTATGGGTGAATTCAAAGGAGTGACTTCAGTGAGGGAATTTCATGTCCTGTGAGACAGTGCAACAATCTCTCAGGCTGTTGGACAAAGTGTATGGGGTGAATGAGGACCACATCTGACTTTCAGCAGCACACCCTTATTAGATTTCACAGTTTTACCCCAAGTAGAAAAAAATTTTCTTTTAAATATATTTTTTGGAAAAATGATAGGATTTTCACTTATAAAATTTGGAATGCATACCAGCCTACTGTAAAAACACAAGTTAGAGATTAATGGTACCTAGTAGTAACCCACAAACCCACAGAGTTCATTGGCATCAGTGTATTCTCCATTCCACATTTATCTTTTGTTCCCATTGATTTTTTTTAAAAATGGTAATGGCTCTAGGAAAATTACAGCTCTCTTTAAACAGCAGATCAGTTTAGCAAGCTCATTCATTATTGGCTCATCTTCATTCTTGGATACTTTGGTCATTTTTCACTCCTGTGAAAAGCTTATATAAACAGCAAAGTCATCCCTGTGACAACTAACATAGAATCTGTAATGAATATCTACCCAATTAAAGGGCAATTCATTCAATTTCTATTCCCAGAGAAAAAACATAATCTATATGCAAACTGCTGATAGCAAAAATGGTAGCTATATTAAGCCAATGTAATGTATATACATACCCTTGCATATTTACACCTTGCTGGTGAGTGCTGGTTTAGCTACTTACAAAAGTGCCCCCCCCAAAAAAGTTTCTGTTGCTCTGCATGACTAGTCCTCTGAAAGAAATACAATTACAGTTGTTTGATTCTTAATGCTGTTAAAAAATGTCTGGTTTATTGCATTCACTCTTGTCAATATTGTGCATAGGCTGTTTGAGTTATACACCAGCCAAGGTTTTTTAACTGTTTATTGAGCTGTGATTTGCATACCATAAAATTCACTTATTTTAAGTGAACAATGCTTTTTATTGAATTTGCAGTTGTGCAGTTATCACTACAATCCAATTTTAGAACATCTCCACTCTCTTTAAATAGTCCTTTGTGCAAATTCACAGTCATTCTCTACTCCCACAAATGGTTCCAAGCGAAAACCGGTCTTATTACTGTCCCTATAGACTTTCCTGAACTGGACATATCAAGCAAATGGAATGCCACAGTATGGGATCTTTTTCATCTGGTTCCTTTCACTTTGTATAATGTTTTTGTGTTCATCTATATAGTATTAAGTATCAATATTTCATTCCTTCTTATTGCTAAGTAAAACCTCTTCCATTTAAGTTTTAAAAATTATAGTATGAGCATAAGCAAAAAAAAAAAAAGTGAATATAATTATCTCTAAAAATGACCTTGCTTCTTCTGGTCTGTCTTTTTCACTGTAAATCAGAAAAAAAGTCAATTTATAAAGAGAAGTTATTCTGCTTTAGAGTCTCCAGCCTAATTACAAAGGGGCACAAGGAATTAATTATATGAAATCCCTTTAATGTAAGCTGTTGTGTTAAATTTTTAAAAATTAACAAATTATGAGACATTTTGTCATATTTTATCTTTAAATTGGCATTTACAAAATGATGCTCTTAAAGATTTTATAATTTTTTTTTTTGAGTTGGAGTCTCACTCTGTTGCCCAGACTGGAATGCACACTCCCGGTCACTGCAGCATCAACCTGTTGGGCTCTGGTGATCCTTCCACCTCAGCCTTCCGAGTAGCTGGAACTACAGGTGTACGCCACCACAACCGGTTAATATTTTGACTTACTGAAGAGACGAGATCTCACCAAGTTGCCCAGGTCAGTCTCGAACCCAGGGGCTCAGGCAATCCACTCGCCTCGGCCTCCCAAAGTGCTGGGATTACAGGCTGAGCCACTGAGCCTGGTTGATTTTAAAATATTAATAGTTGCCTCTTCACATAGCCTTCTTCAGAGATACCAGAATATTTCATTATAATATTCCAAATGTAAGACTCTTCTAACAATTTTATGAGCTCTCTAGTTTACAAAACACTTCAATAAGTCACTGTCAAAACAGGGCCCACTCAGGGAAAAATTAATATAAAATCATACCATGTATTCGACACTTTCTATTCTATAAAACTATATCATGTATATCAAATAAGTAAACTCAAAAAATGTAAAACAAATGTTATAGTTAGATTTTAGATTTTTCTGTGCTTTTGTATATAATCAAATGTATTAGTAAATTCAAATACATAAAGCAATACAGGAAATGCTGGTTTCAGTGCAAGTAGTTGAAACATGAGATAAATTGGTGATCATAAACAAACTGCATTACCCTTTCCTCATCTACTTCTGTGACTTGCAAAGACATTTTCTTAATTATCTTTATCACTTTGGCATCTGATTTAGTTATTCTCTCTACCCAAGCTCCTGCTATTTGACACTATAGATGATGTAAGTATTCAAACAGATGACCTTTAGCATACTGGCTCTGATTATTCTTAAACTTTCTCAGTCTGGTGCTATTTACAACCACTCAGCTTGAACTCCTCCTGGAATGACCACACCTTAGAATTAATTACTTAAAATAGCTCCACTCCAGGTAGCTCATGGTGGTTCATGCCTGTAATCCCAGCACTTTGTGAGGGTAAGCCTCAAGGATTGCTTGAGCCCTGGAATTCGAGACCATCCTGGGCAACATAGTGAGAACTTTTCTCTACAATAAATAAATAAATAATTATCTGGGCATGGTGGCATGTGCCTGTAGTCCTAACTACTTGGGAGACTGAGGAGAAAGGATTGCTTGAGTCCAGGAGTTTGAGCCTACGGTTAGTTCTGACTGTTAGATTTAACCCTTTCACTGGCCAATTTTTATTCCCTACCAACTTTTCACTCCTACTAAACTTTTCTTTCATTATTATTTTGACTACTCATTCAAATCTTTCATATTCTCCAGCATTGACTCATCTTTCTAATCCGCCTAGAATCAATAGTTTCAATGATATACATATTTCCACTAGGATTATTTCAATAAAATACTGTTTTCCACTAGGATTGCCAGAAAAGATATAAGATACTTAGTTAAATGGAAGTTTCAGATAAGCAACAACTAATTTTTCAGTATAGTATGTCCCATGCAATGTTGATAAATTCAAATTTAATTTGATGTGCTATATTTTTATTTGCTAAATTTGGCAACTTAGTTTCTACCTAAGAATTCTCCATTCCTTATTTCTCTACTGTTTTTGTTTTCTCAGCCTTTAAAACTAAGTAAACAAAACTGTGGGTTCAGGACTAGCTAAATAATATGCAGGGTCCAGTACAACATAAATATGTGAACCTCGTAAAAAATTATTAGGAATTACAGGATGGTGACAGCAGGGCATTAAATCAAGTATGAGGCCCTTCTACGAACTGAGCCCTTTGCAATTGCACTGGTCAAATGTTCATGAAGTTGGCTTTGTGTGTATTCCAGGCTTTTTTTTTTTTTAAATCCTGGATTGTTTAAGAAAGTATCATAAAACTTCTGATTTATTCATGCATTTATTCTTGTATTCAACAAATTTTGCTGTGTGCCTGTAAAAACTAGGCACCATTAGAAGTGCCGAGGACAGAGTACTGAACAAAATCAATTTTCTTTCATGTGTGATGCACATTGTACGATGTTATAGATACACAGTATATGATATCGTAAAATATAATGTAATTTATATAACCTCTTATGCTTCATCATTTTTAAATCACTATTTTACTTTCCACGGCAACCGTTCTAATACTTCTCCACTCTCTTTTAGCCTACAATCCCGACCATTTGTGACATTCAGTAGAGAATCAACACTGTCTTTCATTTACTAAATAAACCAAAACCATTCAAAATAAAAGTACTGATTGTGAGAAACAAATTAACCTATCCAAAATCAAAGGATGGATACAGAGTCATGGAGTGGAGTAGAAGTGAGACTTTAATGACGGTCTTGCAAGATCAGGTGTGGTGGGCAGACACATCTAAGGTGGTTACAACAAGCTTTTATTTCCTAGTGTGTGAACTCCTCCTCTGGTTTCTCATTGACTGAGTAATACAGAGGTCACAATTTTTCCTGGATGTTGCCCAAGCAGTTTTTGGTACAAATAAGGTTAAAGTAAGTAGCTGTTGCTATTTGATTCGAGGGTTTCAGCTTTCTTATTTTTAAGTTTTCTTTTCCCAAGATGTGACTATTACATCTCCCTTTGTTTTGTCTTTTGGTCATGTCAGCAATTAGTCATTTATTGTCCTTCAATGATGTGACTGTTACTAGTCTCCCTTTGTTTTGTCTTTTGGTCACGTCAGCAAACCTTACTCCATTTTCTGTAAATGGATCATTTATTGCCCTTCACACTAAATGTCTATGTTCTTCTTCTTCAAATATCCCTGAGTCTTCATTGTATTTTGTTTTCCTACTGTCTGTAAAGAACGTTTCCTTATCTTTTTCTAATATTACCCCATGACCACTAATCTATGATTTCATTATCTCTTGTCATCGGTAATTACTCTTAAATCTTTATCTCTTCCACTTTTTTTCTTCTACCTATAAACAATTACATATCACATTCTCTAAATTTAAGAATTTTTAAAAAGTTTTCAAGCAGTTTATTTAGAAAGTAAATAAGAGAGAGAAAAAGAGAGAGACAGGAGATTCACCTCCCCAGGGTAGGGGAGGGGACCAAAGCTAAGAAAACATGGCGGCTATAGCTCCAAGAGCCACATGGAGACAGCAGAGTTTAACAAAGCAATGGCCAAGAATATTTCTTAAATCCTAACATTTCCCAAGGTATGTTTTATTTACTTGCCTTTAGCTGGTAAATATATTGTGGACTACCCAAACTACATATATTTTCTCCTTTCCTCTTATCCTAGAACTGCATGCAATATATTTTTTTCTTAAATAATTCCTGTATCTGTCCTCCTAGAGGTTCAAAGTGAATGCCTAATTGCCAAATCTGAAAATATTTTCTTAGTCTTTTAACTTTCTTGATTGCTGTAACAAATGATTCAAATTATTCATTCCCCCCTGAAATTTGACTTTTACTTGACAAGAGTCAAGGAAGTCATTAATATTACACATCTTACTCTCCTTGCTACTTCACTTAACCTCCTTTGCTCCCACTTTTCCAAATGTCCTCTAAACATACAGAATTTCCTGGATTTATATTCAGCTTCTATAATATATAAAATGAGCCTCCTGTCTATAAGAGGAGCTTTCTCAGTAGAAATCCAGAAAAATGTATACACTCAAATGCCCATAAAATTTTACCTATTTCAAAGGGGTTCAAGAACACCCCAAATACACTCTTTAAATCAACAGGGGTTATGCAAATCTGAGGTTAAGAACCTGGAGTAGGTTTTAAGAATCAATGCTGTGCGTGCTATGTCTCAGCAATTCCACCCACACTCTTACCTTAAGGTATGTAGGAATGAAACCTAAAAATTAAATTACTGATTCTATTATTAATCTAAACTTCCACATTCCCTATTGCCTGCTAAACATATAACAAGATACGTTGTCAGGTCCTCATTCTCCATATATCTGAAACTAGTTTTATTATCTGTCACCCAAAACAAGTGGTACTGTCAAATGTCCAATTTTCTTCAAAATGTGACATACTAAAGTATACAATTCATAAGTGCTTATTAGATTTTCACAGACATGCTGGTTATGTACCATTTTAATGGCATTCTTTGCTATAGAGTCATCTTTTAGGAACTATAAGATAACCCAAATAGTTAATCAGTTTGATATCTTACAGGGAACGTGTTGAGGACCTGATGGGAACCAACCTGAGTTATATAGGATTCCTGAAGTTCACAAAGAACCAACAGAATTTTGGAGTTGAAGTTCCAGCTGCAATAATGAAGTACTAAATGACCTTGAACCAGGCCTTACTCTAAGCCTCAAGTTTCTTATTTTCATTTTTAGTTTTTAATTCACATAGAGTCAAATTCATTTCTTTTTTTATATAGCTCTGTGAGTTTTAGCAATGCATAGTCATGTAACCACATAATTATAACCCACAATCAAAATACAGAACAATTTCATTACCCCCCCAAATTCCCTCTTGTTATCCATTTGAAGTGAAATCAAGACAGAAATTGAAAAAAAGATGGAAATAAATGAAAATAGTGGTACAACATACAAAATGTCTGGTATGTGCAAAAGCAGTGTTAAGAGGAAAATTTACAACACTAAACACCTACATCAAGAAGAGAGAAAGATCTCAACACCTACACCAAGAAGATAGAAGGATCTCAAATAAACAACCTAGCATCATAAAGGTAACATTACAACTGAGTCCACAGAAATACGATAGATTCTCAGAGATTATAGGCATTTCTATAAGCATAATTAGAAAATCTAGAGGAAATTGGTAAATTTCTGGAAACTACAACCTCCCAAGAGCAAATCAGGAAGAAATTGAAATCCTAAACATCCTAAACAGATGAATAATAAGTCACAAAATTGACTCAGTAATAAAAAACCTATCAATCAAAAATGCCCTGGAGTAGATGGATTTATGCCAAATTCTACCAGACATATAAGAAAGACATACAAAGCAACCATCCTGTTGAAACCAGTTTAAAAAAAAAATCAAGGAGAGGAGGTTTCTCTGTAACTCATTCTACAAAGCCAATATTATTCTGACACCAAAACTTGGTAAAGACATAACAAAAAAAGAAAACTACAGGTCGATTTCTCCGATGAACATAGACACAAAAATTTTCAGCAAATGCTAGCAAACAGCACCAACAGCACATCAAAATATCACTTACAGCCGGGCTCGGTGGCTCAGCCTGTAATCCCGCGCCTTTGGGAGGCTGAGGTGAGTGGATTGCCTGAGCCCCTGGGTTTGAGACCCGCCTGGGCAGCGAGACCTCATCTCTACAATAAATCAAAAAATCAGCCAGGCGTGGTAGCGCATGCCTGTAATTCCGGCTACTTGGAAGGCTGAGGCAGAAGGATCACCGGAGCCCAGCAGGTCGAGGCAGCGGTGGCCAGGAGCGGCCACTGCACTCCAGTCTGGGCGACAGAGTAAGACTCCAACTCAAAAAAAAAAAAAAAAATCACTTACCACGATCAAGTGGGCTTTATTCCTTGGATGTAAGTTTGGTTTAATGCATGCATATCAAAAAATGTAATCCAGCACATATACAGGATTAAAAACAAGGACCACATAATTATTTCAATAGATGCAGAAAAAAGCATTTGATAAAATCTGGTATCCCTTCATAACAAAAAACTCTCAATCAACTACACATCAAAAGAACTTAGTTCAAAATAATAAGCTCCGTCTATGACAAACTCACAGTCAACATCATACAAAAGTTAGAAGGAGAACCAGATTAAAGATAAGGATGTCTACTTTCCCACTCCTATTTAACATAGTACTGGACGTTCTAACCAGAGCAATCAGACAAGTGAAGTGAAACTCTGAGCCCATCTTTAATCTTAGGCAGCTACTGATCTATTCCTCACTTTAAGTTTTGTTTTTTCTCAAATGTAAGGTAAATAAGACATGATGTAATCTTTGTAATTCAGCTTCTTTAACTAAGCATAATGCATTTGAGATTTCCGAATCTTGTTGTATGTATCAACCATTCATTCGTTTTTATTGCTGAGTGGTATTCTATTGTATGACTATGCCAGTTTGTTTGTCTCTTTCCTCGGTTAAGGGACACTGGGCTGTTTCACTCTGGGAGAATGACATATAAAACTTTTACAAACACTTACATACAGATTTCTTGTGTAACTATTGGCTTCATTTAGGCAAGTACTTAGGAGTAGGCTTCCTGGATAGTACTGTAAATATATGCTTATGATTATAAGAAACTGACAAACTGTAAATTGTTTTCCACAACAAGCTTGTAATTTCGAGTTCTTACCAGCTATGTGTGAGTTTGACTTGCTCTGCATCTTTGCAGTAGATTGTGTAGTCATTTGGTTTTGTTTGCATTTCTCATTCAACTGATGTGTATCAGTATTCGTTGTGGTTTCAATTTACATTTATCTAATAGCTAGTAATGTTAGGCATTGTTTATTAAGCTTACTTGATATCTTATTTATTATCAGCTTATTTGTTACATCATTTACACACACACACACACACACACACACACACTCACACACACACACAGTGTCTGTTCCAGCTGAACTTTCTCTTAGCAGGATCCCATTCACATTTTTTCCTAAATTTGACTTTCCAATTCAGTTCCTCACAAAGACTTGAGCTGGTTTCTTTCTGTTCTTGTTGCCACAATCATAGTTCAAGCATCACAGTCTTCTGTACCTCTTCTGTAGAACACCTATTTTATATTGTGCAATTATTTATTTATACTTTTCTACACCATTCTTAATAGATTACTAATTTTGCCATAACTTCTAATATAGAGCTTTAAACATGTATTTATTATGTAGATGGATAGTATCCAGTATTCATGTATATTTATTAATTTTTACATAATAGTAATATTTCTAAACTCTATAGAGTGGGAAAATAACAATCATGGTCACAAAACACCATACTAAATATGACAAAATCTAATACCCAAATAAGTCAGCAGGAAAAAGAAATCCCGACATAAGGCAGAAACAAGCAGCTTCTGCCCTTTTGTGACCGTCAGTAGGAAAGAAAGCATCCTTCACTAGAGTAACATACTGGTCAGTAGGAAGAATAGTCAGATAGCACTACTGCTGCTTCTCTAGATGTAGCCCTCTGTCATGCCAACCGTCATGAACACAGCGAAGTGGCCTGAGCAGCAAGAGCTTGGCTGATCTGCCTCATAACACAATCCTAAGAAGAATCACAAACTAAAATCGTACAAACCAGACAACACCACAACAAATTATCTACACAATTATTCTTTCCAAGCCTCCTATTCAACTGGAAAATTTTAATAGTACATACGTATGGTCTACAGGTAGATAAAATTATTTTTACTTGTAAACTTAAAGTTATTTGTTGATCTATATTATTCCATAATATCCCAGTTATAATTTACGAAACTTATCAATTGTATTATACGTTGTTGTATGCAGGTATGTATGTTAAGTAGGGCTTCAATGACTTAAAAATTGTGATAGTTTTCAGGATCCATGTTGTACCAAGAATGATTTCATCCTCAGGGATCCTGATCTGCTAATAGTTTGGCCAGATGTGTAGATATGGAAGGAACAAGACAGCAGTACTGTTTTTTAGATGGCACTCTTAGAATTAAGAGTTCAATGTTTGAAGATATTTAGGTACTTTCTAAAGGTTCACTAAAAGTCACTTCTAAAGAGGAGCTGCTCAATAATCCAATGAATAAGATACCCCAATCTGTAGATTTCATTTAGCCTTCTTCAGAAGTCGTTCTATTGCTTATTTAGGGCTCATGAACAAAAACCTCAGATGGTTAATATGGAAGATGTGCATGATGTCAGAAATACTTTATGCATTTAGTTATTTTTCAGAACTAAAGAAGGACTTTATTTATTGAGGACAAGAGGATGCAAACAATACAAAAATCAAAAGCTTATCTGGCCTTCAATTAACTTTTCTTCTCTGCTTGTCACATGGGAGTTGGATTTTGTTTGTACATTTTCTAAGGGTCCTGATCGGCTCACAGAATCCTTATACAGGGGGAAGCTTTGGGCAGATTCCTTCAGCGACCCTTTGGGATAACTCTTAGCAGGGTGAGAGACATTGCTTGATTCTGTCTACTTCTTTCCCTTCTGTTTCATGTGTACTACAAAATAGTCATTGCACGCAGTGGTGAGGCCAGCGATGAGCAAAAAGAAGCTCTGGAAGCCCACTTTGCCGTCTCGGCGTTGGTCCAGGGCCTTCATTATTTTGTCCACAGCCAGAGTCTTTCTGATTTTCCAAAAACCCAGGGAACTCCTTTTCCATGAGTACTCTCAGGTCTTCCTTTGTTAAGTAGCCTTTATCCCCAGCAAATTTGTGGAATGTAAACATCATGGTTTCCATGGCATGTTCCATTTGAGACGGCATTTTGGTGAGATCTATTGAAGCCCTGGCGGTGGGGCGCGGCGCGGACACTGGGCGAGCGGGGACCAGTCAGTGAGGAGCGCGGCGGGCGGGGATGAGCGCACCTTAGTCTACTTATTTTATTTTAATAGGTAACACCACTGTGGAATATTCAATCATGGAAGGAATGGCAATTCTTTTTCAGTAGAACATACCTACACTAAATGTGTATTGCCTTCTATTCTGACATTCTTGCTAGCATGATCATTAATGGACTTAAAGCTTATTCATGTTCTATCAACTATATAATTTGTTTTACAAGGAAAAAATTGTGAAGGTGTAAGTTGATAATCAGACAGATTCACTGGCTTTGCCATATTTCCCAACACCTAAAAATGACTGTTCTAATTGAAAGACTGAGTAGCATATTGAAGATTTAATTTTGGACAAGCCCCTTGGGTCTCCTCCCACTGTGGGAGCTTTTCTGTCCCCTCAATTAATCCTGCTTATCAAAAAAAAAAAAAAAGATTTAATTTCAATGCCCCTGGAAGACATATTGGAATATGGAGATATCATCTTACATAATGGGGTATATGCTGTAGTGGGAGTGACCCTATTACTATTACAACTAATGAGCAACTGGCAATATACTTAGTTCCCAATCCTCCAACATTAGACTTTGCTGTTGGGAGGGCTAAATGTACAAAGGAGGAATGTATTAAGCAGGAGAAAGACAAAGAAATAAAAAGTATTTTAATTTTGTGAAAGTTGTCTGGTTAATTTTTTTTTTCTAGAAATACTAGTTCTCAAGTATTATAAAAACCTTAGAAAGTGGGTTTTTTGTCATTATATTTTTCTTTTAATACTACTTAACAAGTCTTTTTCTTCAAGTCAGAGATGTCTTGAATTCGATCAAAATTATGTCACAAGATTCATTACCATAGATATATTTTATTTACTGCTTTATGGCATCATACCATTAACAAATATCTACTAAACACATACTTAATCCAACTTCTAAGAATGCATAGAAAGTTGCCCAACCTCTCTATTGGGAGACTGAGGCAAGAAATGTACAGATATAAAACAATTAGAAACAAAACTAAGTATCTCCACAAAAGCAAGATATACGTATGTTAAAAGGTCAAAAGGAAGAAAGATAGCTATCAGCTGCAGTTGCTAGTGTTAACCTTAGGAAGAAAATAAAATTTGAGAAATCGTCAAAATTTATCATCTCAAAAATAGTACTGGGTAAAGGCACACAGGCAAAGATAAGTAAATAAGCCAAGGCATAGAAGAACAAATACAATTGTACATGCTCAGAGAACAGTAAGTGGAAAAAAGAAAAGATAAATTTAGAGATGGGGCCAGATTAGAAAAAGTCAATTGCAAAAAGAAAGAAGAAAAAACATAAGAAAAAAAAAACTGGCCAAAGCTGGAGTGAGAAAAAATAAAAAATAATTTTAAAAAAAGGAAGAAAAGGAGGTTACCAAACACAAATATATATAATTTATTAAGCGTTAAGCGGGATTTAGTGATCTCTTTCATTGCTGAAATAAAGGTGATGAGTGTGATTATGCACAGAAAGCAATAATACTGATGTTAATATAAATTCCAGTTTATTTCTACATAACCTTTTCATATAGTCTGAAGTCTATTTGGGAAATGTTCATGACAAATCCACTAAAGATGAATAAAAAGGTCTCTTGCCCACATTTTATGTTATAGAAGTCTCTACTATGGTACTATTGCCTTAAAATTGTCATTCAGAATAGCTGCTAATTCTTCTAGGCAGCTAGAAGAGAGGTTTCATAAATGTCTAGTATATTATTTTATCCAATAGAAAAATGTAACATTTGTTGTTATAGATGTTATCAGAACAGGATTACCCTTTTACTCCCTCCCATTCCCAAAATGGATGATATTTTGTTCAGCATGTACACAATTTAAATAATCTGATTCTGCATTCATCTGACTGCCTGGTGATAGATAGTTCTCAGAATATCTGACAGCATTTCTTATGAGCATCAAGACATGATAGAGAGAGGGGTACCGATAGAGCAAAAGACTTTGAAATGTCATTTTGGATCAGTGCACTGCATGAGTCAATGTTGTACAGATGGAGAAGTCTGAGGAGCTATTAAATATGTGAGTGTCGGTATCTTAAAGTGCTATGTAATCCTAAGCTGTCCACTCTCTTTTCTTTCTTTTTTTTTTTTAAGTCAATTGATGTGTTTACCTCAGCTTTTCCCATAAGAGATTATTCTGCTATCTGAGAACTAGAATTAATCAGTAAGTTTCTCACCAAATTGGATTTAATTATTTGGGACAAGAGTCAACATTTAGATCATTAACCTTATTTTGAAAATTGATAGACATTTTTTATTCTAAGGGCCAGACACCACACACACACACACACAAACATACATTAGTCATAAATAACTAATTTACCTTGACATATCAAGCAGAAAATGTAATCAATTGATATACTGATGTAATCTTGTATGACTCCAAATTTTTTGAAACCATTTAGGATTCTGCACATATATTTAAAATCTGTCCTTCCACTAAAAGTATTGTATGCAATCATTTTATTAGTAGTATGCTTCTACCCATTCATTATTGCAGCATCTGTAGTTTATCTTTTTTATAGGAAGTTGATGTGTCATTTGATACACATTCACAACTATTATAGCTTCATTGTGAATGATAGTTTTAGCATTATAAGATACCCTTAATATAATCTTTAATATTTTTGGTTTGAGGTCTACTACAATATTAGAACTGTATCTTATTTATTATGGCTTATTTTTCCTAGTACACTTTTATCCATCTTTATTTAGTCTTTCTGAAGCATTTTATTTTAGGCATATCCTGAATAGGACACACAATTGTGACTTGTTTGGGAATCTTTTTAATAGATCAGTTAACCTCATTCATGATTGTTGATATAACTGATATGATTTGTTTCAACCCTGCAACATTATTTTGTTATAATTAGGTTATATTTGCTATTTCTTCTCTATGTAATATATATATATATATATATATATATATATATATATATTTTTTTTTTTTTTTTTTTTTTTTTTTTTTGAGGTGGAGTCTCACCCTGTCGCCCAGACTGGAGTGCAGTGGCCACTCCCGGCCACCGCAGCCTCGACCTGCTGGGTTCCGGAGATCCTTCCGCCAAGTAGCCGGAATTATAGGCATGCGCTACCACGCCCCGCTGATTTTTTGATTTATTGTAGAGATGAGGTCTTGCTGCCCAGGCGGGTCTCGAACCCGCGGGCTCAGGCAATCCACTCACCTCAGCCTCCCAAAGGCGCGGGAATACAGGCTGAGCCACCGAGCCGGGCAATATATTTTCTTTGTATATTATTTTTACCTTTCTTTTGATGACCTAAAAGGTTTATATTTTTGTTTCTATGCTTTGTCTTTAAGTTTTTATTGTGTCCCTTTTACTGTATTTCCTATGTATTTCCTGAATAAAAATCAAATACCATTCATTTCTTTCTCTTTTTCTTTTTCTTTTCCTACCCATTTTTCAAGTTTCATTGTTTCTACTTTGTCATAACATATATTTACATATGATTCTTCCAACCTCATCTCACTTTTGCTCTAATCTTAGATCCATACTTACACTAAGTGTCCACAATCAATATTTTACTGATCTTTCCTAGTTATTTCTTATTTGGACAAAGCTTTTAAGCTCACATCTAGTGGAGTCCTAAAGAATAATTAAATTGGTACTTTGCTTCCTGGGTGTTTATATGTTAATAATTGTTTTTCTGTAGTCTTAATACTCAAATAACATATTGACAAGATAAAAAATACAGTTGATTATCCTTACTCATTACGTTTTTGCCTTTTAAAGTAACCATAAATGCTGAATTAGAGAATATTGAATTATTGCTTGTAGGGGAGCACAGAGTGAGGTTCCTATGAGCCTCTGATCAAAGCATCTTCATAACTGATCAATATATAACCTTGCTTTATGAGTATTTATGTTTAAAGAGACCTATTCAAAATATATTGCTAATTCATTAACATTGAGCTCATGGTAAATTATACTGTAATTTATGTCTGAACAAAGCTTATTTAAAACACATTTTCTGCGCAAGGCACATCACCATCTTCTTGCACTTAGAACACTAGGCAGCACTTAATCACTACACTTGAGGGCCATTTTAAACAACAAAATCACCAACAAAAAGTACAAAAAAATGCAAAACCATGACAGTCTGTGACCTGAAGGCAGAAGGCAAAGCGTTGCCTTGTATAATGTCATCTGGGAATGTGCACATCGGATGATTCAAATTTTTAATGCTTTTTTCATGTGCATGCCCACAAATGACTGCAACAGCACCAAGAGCATTAATTTTGCAGTTACAAATAAATTTCAACGATTAGCTAAATTTGCAAATATAGAATCTGCTAATGATGAGGATCAGCAGTAATTGGTTCAGACTTACTTTTCCTGTTTCTTAAAAAAGCTGTTTCATTTTTGTATTGCTTTGATGTTACTGTCAAAATTTTTGATGTTAGCCTAATTTTCTTGCTCTAGCAAATTATTTGATCTTTTGTTTGAAAACCAGAAAATGTCTTTAATTTATCTTTAAAGTCTGGTAGTTTCATTAGAATATGCCTCAGATTTTATTGCTCTGGATCATTTTTCTATATGCTCTATCATCCCTTTCAATACATAGGTTTTCTTTCATTCTTTGAAAATTATCTTGGGTTATAATTTTAGGTATAAGTTCAACTTTTTGTTTGTTTTACTCTTTAGAGACTCCAATTACATACATATGTTCAATTTTCTTTGTCTTTCAAGAATTTTCTATCTGACCCATTATATATATTTTTAATTTGGTGATTTTTTTTTCATTGTCTTGCTGGTTCTGTGCCTAATTTCAATGATTCTAACTAATTTTTATTCAAATTTACTATTTTTTGAGTACCTTGCTATTTGTTTTAGGGGTATACTTCTGTCTTTGTCTTTTTTACCTATTTCTTTCTTGGATTCAATAACTTCTATTTCATCTTTTTCCCTTTCTTGTATATCATCCTTTTAATTTTTGAATTCCTAACGTGATTTTTTGAACTTTGTAGCTGAAAATATTTGTATGAGGATATAGAATTTCATTTTAAGTGTTGTGCTGGGTGTGGGGACTCTTATGAATTTTTTTTTGGTAGTTTATAGTACGGAATGTATACTTTTATGCATTCTCTCGACAGATTTGATGATTTAGGGTAGTTTACTCCTAATTTAAAATAGTTTTTCTGACTGAATGTGGTGGCCATGTCTGTAATCCCAGCACCTTGGGTGACTGAGTCAGGAGGATTGCTTGAGGTCGGGAGTTCAAGACCAGCCTGTGTAACACAACAAGGCCCCGCCTCTGATTTTTTTTTTTTTAAAAAGCCAGACATGGTGGCATGCACCTGTAGTCCCAGCTATGGGAGACTGAACCCAGAGGATCATTTCAGCCAAGGACTTCAAGTGTACAGTGAGCCATGATCATGCCAATACACTCCAGCATGAGACCCTGCCTATAACTAAATAAATAAATGTTTTTCTGTCTTGGTAAAATAAAAATAAAGCACCATTTTTTAAAAAAATGAATGGCTTTTGGGGTTGGGGATAGGAAGAGAATTATATTTCTTTCTTTTTTTTTTTTTTTTTTGCTTACTTTTGTCTTGCTGAATCTTTAAGTTCCTTCTCTTGCATATTTTACTGGTTATTATTCAGTCTTCAGATGAAAACCCTCCCTTCCCTTTCACTCCTTTCTTCCCTCAGAAGTAGTGTCTGAATGTATACTTTTATGCATTCTCTCAACATATTTGATGCATTCTCTCAACAGATTTGATGATTTACTCTGTATTCCTTTATTTCCCTGCAGTCAGTGGTCTGATTTAGCAGAACTCTCAGTAATTTTACACGAATGATGTATTTTCTTTTTCTGAAGGTGACTTTATCGTATTCCTATGCACTTTATTTTTCTACTTACAATTACTTTAAGGATTATATATTTTCTGGCTTATATTCTGAAGTTGTGGATTTTATACTTGTTGACATTTTATAGTTTTTTCTTTTTTGAAGTTTTGGATTTATATGGCGACCATTACCTCAGCTACCTGAAAATTATTTCTACCACCACTTCTGCTATCATTGTACATGATTTAAATTTCTTCATGTAAGGTTCACACACCCCTGATTTATCATTCTCATTCTTTGACAACATCGCTTCTAATAATTTATCCTACATGTCTTCTCAGTCATATATATTAATAATTCAAACCTATAACTGTAAACATTCACCTTCTGTCTTAGTCATCTTGTGCTGCTATAAAAGAACACCACAGACTGGGTGACTTAGTGAAAATATATTTATCTGACAGCTCTGGAAGCCATGGAATTCAAGATTGAGGTGCTGACAGATGCAATTCTTGGTCAGGACCCTCTTTCTGGTTTGTAAACAGATGTCTTATTGTGTGGCACATAAAGGAGAGAGAAAAGGCAGCGATCTCTCTTTCTCTTCTTAGAAGGATGCTAATCTTATCATAAGGCTCCATTCTCATGACTACATCTAAACCTAATTGCCTCCCAAACCCCACCTTTTAATATTATCATATTAGGGATTAGGGCTTCAATATAAGATTTAAAAAAATTAGAGTTGTGGGTCACAAGTGAGGATTTACTACATAGGTTGCATGCAGGTGAATTTTGGGCTTCTAGCTGGTCCACTCTCCCCCAATAGTGGAACAGATACCCAGTGTGTTGCTATGTGCCCTCATCCTTCTCTTTTTCCTCCCTCCCCTAGCAGTGTACAGTATTTGCCAATCCCACCTTTCTGATCCTGTGAACAGTGATCAGAACCCACTTATGAGTGAAAATGTGCAATATTCAATTCCTTGTTTCTGTGGTAGCTTACTTAGTATGATGGTCTGCAGCTGCATCCATGTTGCCGTGAAGGCCATGATTTTGTTTTTCTTTATGGCTGCATAAGATTCCATCATGTATATGATACATATACATTTTCTTTTTGTGGTTCACTTTTGATGGTCATCTGGTTTGGTTCCATGTTTTGCTATTGTAAAGAGTGTTGCAATAAACATATGTGCAGGTGTCTTTTTTGTAGAGTGATTAGCAACATAAAAATTTTGAGCACACAGAAATTTAGTTCATAATGCCTTCCAAAATTTCCATTGCAAAAGTTCCACTCTCTATACTCCAGTTTTTATTTTTCTAGCTCATTCTCTCTAGTAACTTCACTCCAAAAATCGTTTTACTGATGGTCAGTATGATCTTCTGACAATACTACTTTTTCACTCATTCGTCCTCTTACATTCTTATTTCTCTCCTTACTTTGATTGTGTTGCATGGACCAGCACATAATCATTCTGCTGTGCAAAACTCCTTTTGCTCTTCTCTCCCTTAACTGAAACCACTTTGTGTATTAGTTTCCTGTTGCTCCACTAACAAATTGCCGAGAACATAGTAGCTTAAAAAATATAAGTGTATTTTCTTACAGTTTTGGCAGATAGAAGGTCTAAAATCAGTCTCACGGTTGTGAAATTAAGGTATCAGCAGATTTGGTTCTTTCTGGATGTTCCGAGAAATAATTCATTCCTTGCCTCTTCTAGCTTCTAGAAACTGCCTAGCATTTCTTGGTTTATAGCTGCATCACTCCAACCTCTACTTTCATCTTCACATCACTTTCTTCCTACCCTGGTCTTCTGACTCTCTCAGAAGGAACACTGAGATGACATCTGACACACCTGCATAACCTAGGATAATCGTCTCATCTCAAGATTCTTAATTCAATCATACTTTAAAATCTCTTTTACCAAATCAGGTAATATTCACAGGTTCCAGAGATTAGGATGTGAACATCTTTGGGGAGGGGCATTATTTAGCCTACCACACTCAGTAAAACTTGCCCTTTCAACCTTGGAAAGAACCAGTTGTTTTTTTTTTTTTAATCTATTCTGTGTCTGCACTAAAGTAGTTGAACTTGTCTGAAAAATAACTGTAATCATGCTATTGAGGCTGACTTTAAATATAAGCTTACAAATCTCCTTAGGGCTGTAGGGATTCATTGGAATCCTTCTACATTTATCTGATTAATTCAGTTTCCGACTCTAAAAGTGGCTATTTCAATAATAATCTTCAAAAGCACTTAACAGATCTTTTCTGCTACTTATCTTCAACAATGTCATAACTATTTTATTCATGGAAAAAAATATTAAAAAGCCACCAGAAGAGAATGTCCACATTCCTCCACTACCAGACCTACTTTCATGTGATCCCGTATTATTCTGCATTCCCTTATTTTATAATGAACAGACAGTTGATATTTTCCTTATGATCTTCATATTTGTTCACCAGATATCATCTCATCTTATCTACATGGAGATTCTCCTTTGCAAATAACTCCTCCTTCCTCTACATTACAGGGTTTTTCCTCTCTCCTCTCTGGATTATTTCTGTAAGTTTACAAGCTTGCTATAATATTCCTCAAATTTAAAAAATGCTATCCACGACCCCATAGCCAGTTCAACTTCCATTAAATTACTCAACATTCTCAAAAAAGTTGTGTACAGTCAATGTCATTATTATTTCTCCCCTCCACACATCTGTCCTAATTACAATTTCATCCCCATATAACCTCAACAAACATGTTCGTATCAAGATTATTAATGATAGACATAAATCTAATGGTCAATTTTTGCTCTTCATCTTACTTTAACTCTCAGCAACATTACATACTTGATACTTTCCTCTTTCTTTACTTTTTAAAAAATTAGCTTGAGTGACATCAAACATTCTCTTACTGTGCTTTTCCCTTATTAATAACTCCCAAACTGTCCTTGCTAGATACTCCATTCCCTTCTCAAACTTAATGTTGAAATGTTTCAAGATTTATTTTTTCATTTCCTTTTCTCCACTTATTAGACTCATTTTCTTACTGATCTCATTATTTCCCTTTAAGTAGTATCTGTATGTTGATGATTTCCCAAAATAAATTCCCTAGCCCAAGTCATTTTCCTTAACACCACTTGCATATTCTATTGCCTACTTAACATTTTCCCTGGGAAGTTTAAAAAGCACCTAAAACTTCTATTGAAATTTGAACTTGTCCTTCTTCATACTTCCTCACCCACTTGGTAAAGCCTGCATATCGTTAGATATTTACTATCTCAATAAATGGTAATATCATTCAGTGAGTTGCTAAAGCCAAAATCTTTGGAATCATTTTTGTTTCTCTTTCCTTTACACTGTACATTCAATTATCTTGTCTCTATCTTCAAATATTTTAAGAATCAAACTAGGCCGGGCTTGGTGGCTCAACCTGTAATCCCAGCATTTTGGGAGGCCAAGGCGAGTGGATTGCCTGAGCCTGCGGGTTCAAGACCTGCCCAGGGAACTTGGCAAGACCTCATCTCTACTAATAAATCAAAAATTACCCGGGCGTGGTAGCGCTTGCCTGTAGTTCTGGCTACTTGGAAAGCTGAGGTGGAAGGATTGCCGGAGCCCAGCAAGTTGAGACTGTGGTGGCTGGGAGCGTCCCACTGCACTCTCGTCTGGGCAACAGAGTGAGACTCCAATGTTACAGCTGGATTATGAGAAACAACACCAACATGCAGAAAAGGTCAGATTGTGAGTCCTTTATTGATGCCAGCGATCGAGAGTGGACTAGTGTCCCAAATAACTCTCGGCCTGAACAGAGTGAGTAGTGGGTTTTTGGTTTTTGGTTTTTTTTTAGTTGGAGTCTCACTCTGTCGCCCAGACTGGAGTGCAGTGGCCGCTTCCGGCCACCACAGCCTCGACCTGCTGGGCTCCGGTGATCCTTCCGCCTCCACCTTCAGAGTAGCCGGAATTACAGGCATGCGCTACCACGCCCGGCTGATTTTTTGATTTATTGTAGAGATGAGGTCTCGCTGCCCAGGCGGGTCTCGAACCCGGGGGCTCAGGCAATCCACTCACCTCAGCCTCCCAAAGGGGCGGGATTACAGGCTGAGCCACCGAGCCCGGCTAGTAGTGGGTTTTTTAAAGGCAAACATTACATAAACTGTACAGTTTGATATTTCTTGGCAAACCATAGGATTAGTAAGCGGTACTGATCGTTACAGGATTTATGCAACTAGGGAGTTTCCAGTCACTGAGGAGCACAGGAATGTGGGTGTGCAGTATGATTACGAGAAGTTACACAAGGGCATCATCTCTAGGCTAAGATGGAAGATCTGTAACAAAATGAGTTACTTACTCATGTCAAGTGAGCTATTTCAGCAGGCTATTATGGGTTTTGCAGATAGAAATTTCACCAACTCAAAAAAAGAAAGAATCAAACTACTTCTCAACAAGTGCCACAACTATTACATAAGTCCAAGTTATCTCTCTCACTAGAACTACTTCCTGTCCTCTATCATCTATCATCATGCGGTAACTAGAAAAAATAAATGAGATTGTTTCAAATATTTGTGCAAAACCCTGCCATATCTTCTACTGTACATAAAATTAAATCTAAATTGTTTACTGTTACCGCTAAGGTAATAAATAACCGAATTCTTGCTTACCTTCCTAACATGATCTCCCTCATTACTGCCTGGCTCATTTTCTTGTTATCACATAACTATGTTGGCACACAATAAATTTGTTAATGGTAAACATGAAAAAAGTCTAGTTTTTGGTCGTTGTCACAGTTTTTATTTTTGCTTTTGTTTTGTGAGTCTCACCCTTTCACCCAGGGTGGAGTGCAGTGTCATATTCATGGACACCACAGTCTTGACCTGCTGAGCTCAGGTGATCCTTCCACCTCAGCCTTCCAGATAGCTAAAACCATAGGCGCATGCCACCATACCCAGCTAATTTTTTGACTTATTGTAAAGATGAGGTCCCATCATGTTGCCCAGGCTGGTCTCCATCCTTGGACTCAGGTAATCCTTTCGCCTCAGCCTCCCAAAGTGCTGGGATTACAGACATGAGCCACCACACCTAGTTCTAGAGTTTGATATTAATCTACTTATTAATCAATCTTATTAATTACATTATTCAAACACTACATTCTCATTTCTTTTTATCTGTTTTAAATAACAAATGGAGAGTTATGTTCAAGTGTCTCACAATTATTATTTCTGTATATTAGTTTTACAATATCTTGCTTTATATTTTTAATGCTTGATTGTTCTGAACAAAGAGATCATGATTATTTTATTTTTTGTGATATCTGCAGCAATATATATTCTTTTGTCACATTTAGTTTTATTGCCTAAAATCTATTCTATTTTTATTATTGACTATCTGGATTTTTTAAATATTTGATTATGCTTTTGCACTTAATATGCTTTTGCTTATTTTTAATGTCTGATGTTTGTGTTATATTTGTTTTAAATGGATCTCTCAAAAATGTTGTGAGAATAAAGTTTATTATTTGAACTCAAAAAGATTAACTTTTAACAAGTTTAAAATGTGTATATATTATGATAATTTTTATCTTCAGTCTTAATCTATTTTATGATTTTTGTGTCTTGTGTTCTTTTATCTTTATTTTTCTCTTTTACTCTGTGAACCAAATTCTTTACCCTGTTTTATATTTCTGTGAATGACCAGATTCTCATTTATTCTACTTCATTTCATTTCCTCTTTGCTCATTTTAATGTTTTTTTTATGTTTTTCATTGTTTTTGTTTATTGTTTTAAAAGGAATATATTTTGTTTTTAATTTAGTACATTTATCAAAATATCATTCAAACAATGTATTCCAAACAGTACATTTAGCATTAAAAATATCATCTTTTGGTCAGGTGCGGCTCACACCTGTAATCCCAACACTTTGGGAGGCCTAGGTTGGAGGATTGCTTGAGCTTAGGATTTCCAGATTAGCCTGGCAACAGAGTGAGACCTCATCTATATAAAAAAAATAAAAACAAAACAAAACAGAATAGTCAGGCCTGGTGGCATGCAGCATGCACCTGTAGTCCTAGTTACTTTAGAGGTTGAGGCAGAGGGATTACCTAGACCAAGGAGATCAAGGTTTCAGTGAGACATGATTGTACCACTGTTCTCCAGCCTGGGCAACAGAGTGAGACCCTGACTCAAAAAAAAAAATCTTTTGAGTCCCCTCCAAGTGGTAAGAAATTATAAGAAATGCCTACACCAAAGTTATAGTCATAGTCTATCAGGGCTTCTATAACAAAACGCCATAAACTGGGTAATTTGAAAACAGCAAAAAATTATTTCTCACCATTCTAGAGGTTAAATACAAGATAAAGTTATTGGCAGATTCACTGCTTGATTAAGGCTCTATGTTCAGGTTCATAGATGATGCCTCTCACTGGGTTTTCATGAAGTGGAAAGGGCAAGGGGTCTCTCACAGGCATTTTTTATAAGGACACTAATCTCATTCATGAGGGTTCTGCCTCCATGACTTAGCCTCACCATTTTCTGGATTAGAATTTCAACACATGATTTTTGGGTGAGGACACAGTCTTCCAGATCATAGTTATTCCTGTTCTTTCACTTTAGATTGAGATTTAGTTTTTATTCAACTTGAGTACATCTTCAAGTAATTTTTTAACAGAGCCTGCATATTTTGTGTTCTTTCTTGTTTGAGAATGTCTGTTGCATCCCCATGAAAGGCAAATTAGCTGGGTAAAATAATTAGAATAAAATTATATAGATATTCCATTATATTCTGGTAGTTAGCATTGAAGAGAGAATGTTTAAGACCAATTTAACTTTTTCCTAGTAATTCCTTTCACTATGAAGCTGACAGATTTTCTTCTCAACCCTCATAATCAAAATATTTATGAAACATACCTAATTTGTGAGTCTCTTTTCATTGATTTTTACCTAGAAGAAGGTAAACTTTTCAATCTGAACAGTAAGCTCACGACTATTTTCTTCAGTATTGGATATTATTATTTCCTTTATTCAATTTTTTTTGTTCTTCTTAAGAATAGTTATTTTTAAAAATAAATCAAGAAGGTTTTCCTCCATATTGATCATATTCTTTGTCATTGTTTCTCTTTACCTTTTTCCACTGCATCTAAGAGTATTTCTCAAGCTTGATCTGTGCAACTCAGCTTTTTTATAGTGACAATTCTCTCCTTATGATCATCATTGTGGATTTTCATTTTGCTGCTACATTTTTAGCTTTTTTCCAACTCTTCCTTGGGTCACTCATTTCTCAGCTCAGTCTGTAATGATATGTTTATTTCTGTGTTCTTTTTCCTCATGATTTTCTCCTCCTACTTCACAGATGGATTGCCTTGTTATAGATAGTAGTAATAACGCGTTCTTTGAAATTTCCTTCAATATTCATCATCAAAAAAGTACAACTTTTTTTATTCATAAAGATTATTTTCCCTTTTTCTGGTTCAGCAGTATTGTTATAAGTTGTGTGTGTGTGCCTAGATATACACACAGAGAAATACATACACACACATATGTATCACCCTTCTTCTCCTCTTTTTCTTTTTGTGATTCTCCCATTTTCACTTTCAAGAAGTGAAGATCTATTTATATTTATGTTTAACTGTAAGCAGGATATATAGTTAGCTTTCATCCTAATTACCTGTCCCTCTTTATGCTGATCAGCTTTCAATCCATCGTTTGCTTTTTAGTTTTCATTTGGTCCCCTCCTGCTAAGATGAAAAGTAACTGGTCCTATCTTACTGTCCAGTTCTCTGATATTTTGAACTAAGCACATGAAAACATACAATGTCCACGATGCTTTGCTTCTAGCGCTCTGTATGCCCCACTGGAGTGGTTTGCTGTGGATAATTTAACCCCTTATAATCAATCAACCAAATTCTGACAGTTCTTCTCTACCCAAAACCCTGCTGTAATCTGGATGTTACATGCTCTAGAGGACCATAAAAAGAAGACATTGGTCAGGCGCAGTAGCTCATGCCTGTAATACCAGCACTTCACAAGGCAGAAGCAGGATTGTTTGAGCCCAGGAGTTTGAAACCAGCATAGTCAACATAGCAAGATCTCGTCTCTACAAAAAAATTAAAAATTAGCTGGCCATGGTGGCATATGCCTATAATCTGAGCTACTATGGAGGCTGAAGTGAAAGGTTCACCTGAGTCCAGGAAATCAAGGTCGTGGTAAGCCATGATCATGCTACTACACTCTAGCCTGGGTGACAAAGTGAGACTCTGATGTAAAAAGAAAAAAGAGAGAGAGAGAAAGAGAGACAGAGAGACATTGTAAGGAGAAGCAGAAATAGCATAATAAAATCAAGGCTGTCCAAATTGGTACTTGATATGGTTAGAGGTAGACTCACCTTAAATATCTTCCTTGAAGTGGCTCTTTAAAAAAAAAAATAAGCCAGAGTTCCTGTAGAAATTTTATTTATTGAGTTGTTGGTTGTTTAATTTTTTTTGTTTTTTTGTTTTTGTTTTTTGTCTACCTATGCCTTTAATCTTAAACTGGATTTATGAAACATTTGAGCTATTCCAAGCTGGGCTAGAAACAGTTTTCACTTTTTCTGCTAGGTCCATTAGGGAGTAACCCTTGTATGATAAATGGATAAAGATGCAGAAATCACAGGCAAACAAGACCACCTGAAACTTAGAAATTCATAACTTAGCATTATTGTCAGATGCAAAAGAAAAAATACAATAGCTGCCTTTTATTTAGTGCTTACTATGTGCTAAGTCATTCAGTCATTTATCCATACTTTGTTGAGAACATATTTTATGCCAGCCTCTACCTTTCATCCTGGAGATACAATAATAATAAAAATACAGTTTTCTTACTTTCCTGGGTATACAGAGTACAGCCAGTCATTAACCAGGTAATCACATTAGTGAACATTAAATTATGGAGTAGGGTAGGTGCTTTGAGAGCATATTTCATAAGATACCCAGAGAGAAGATCTGGTGGCAGGCTGGAATGTTTCCTTTTGTTGTGAAATTTGAAGGAAGAGTAAAGATTAACTAGGCAAATAGCATGGAGAAGAAATACAAATAGAGGGAATTGAATGTGCAAAGGTCCTATCATTGCAAAGCACCATTCTAAGTGCTTACTTGCACCGGCATATTTGAGCCTCATTTTTCAGTGTAGTAAAGTCTTGTTTTTCTTTTCTGTTATAGGTATTTAGTGAGAAGTGAGAGTGACTCTGTTGTGTATTGCTGAATGAACACAGATTTTCAAATCAGATTTCTAACTTTAAATATAATATAGCTCTGGGCACAGTAGCTCACACCTGCAATTCCAGTCCTTTGGGAGGCTGATGCAAGAGGACTGAATGGACCCAAGGGTTCAAGACCAGCCTGGGAAATTTGGCAAGACCCTGTCTCTACAATAAATCAAAAAATTAGCTGGGCATGGTGGCATGTGCCTGTAGTTTCAGCTACTTGGAAAGCTGAGGTGGAAGGGTTGCCTGAGCCCAGCAGGCTGAGGCTGCAGTAGCCATGAGCATGCCACTGCACTCCAGCCTGGTTAACAGAGTGAGACTCCAACAAAAAAAAATATAGAGGTGGGGTAAGGGTGGGGTGTAAAAAATATACATACATAGCAATCTTTTAAATCCACTTGAATGTCAAAGTCAGATAAACATTGTGTATGCATCCATAAGCCTGGGTGTCATTTTGTTTTCTGTAGAAGCAAAACTAGGTCTGGTAGTTATTACATCACAGTGCAATTTTAATTCTCCTGCTGATTTTCTTTGACAGTGGAAAACAAACTCTTAGGGGAAAAAAATATTTGCAAAAATAACTGTATTTTAAATAAGCATTTTCGTAGGCTTTCTTCCTGAAACAAATATAGACAAACCCAAGTTAGAAAGATATTTAATTCAACCAAATCTAGATAAATTTACTTCCTAATTGTAGAAGCAAATAAATTTGATGGCAGATAAACAGATCCACAGAGAAACTGGGTCACACTATCACGTTTTAACTTCATAGCAAATGTAGGTTTTCAGTGATTAAATTTCACATGCTGCACTCAGATTAGCCTTTGCACATACTGATGTATTCAGGGATGCCAGATTGATAATAGCCAAACAAACTTAAATAAATTTTCATTGAATTTTTTTTATGTTCTGAGGTGGGAATTAATAAATTTAAAGCGGGCCCCAACATAAGCAATAACATTTAATGATGCAGAACCCAAAACATAATTGTCCTCAGTTACAATGTGACAGTAAATATTCATCTACACAAAAACCATTGAGATAGAGAGTAAAGTTGCACAAAACAGGATCTCGTTTACTTAACTTATGTACATACTCTTAGAAGTTTCATAACACAGTCCTGTGTGTGTGTGTGTGTGTGTGTGTGTGTGTGTGTGTGTGTGCGCGTGCGAGAGAGAGAGAGAGAGAGAGAGAGAGAGAGAGAAGGGGAGATTGGGGATTGGAATTTGAGGAGTCAATTATCATGACAAAGTCTGAGAACAAGTCTTGCAGAATAGTTGTTTCTAATATTCAGCGCTAACCCTCAGCCATGTTGGAACTTGATGGTCATTGCTACTATCCCATTAGAGTCTTGTCCAGCTTAAATCCAATCAGAGCTGTGGAGTTGAGACAGAAAATCAAGTTGAAAAGTCCAGAAATCTGGTTTAAGTTCCACTTCATGATGTATTCCTACTAGTGTGAATTATGAAAAATTTACTCTCCCTTCTGAATCTCTGTATCTTCTCTGTGAATTGGGGATAAAAATAAGATCTGCCTGATATGTTCTATAGAAATTGTATGTACATCATATGAGATCATGGATGTGAAATTATTTTTTTCAATGGTCATCTGTCATGAAATTGTTTATTTAAGCATTAAATATGTGTGGTCACATCTACTGTGCCCTTGACTTCATAGGTGTAAGCCTCATTGCTCTAGAAGATCGAAGGATATTGTGAGAAAATGAAGAGGCATTGAAAACCAGATTCAAGAAATGTTTTCCAGATGAACATATAAAAATTAGATAATCTATCTATTTTCCATACTTCTTTGGACTTATTTAGTATATATTTTATGTGTTTTCACCTTAACTCCAAAACAACATTGTAAATCTCCTGAGAACAGAGACCTTATCTTTCTTTATCTTCCATTTAAGACTATATATAAAGTGTTCAGTGCCATCCAACTGATGAACCAATTTAAATCTCCATTAACTACTTGATATCCACAATTAAAGTTTTGGATACCAAAAGGTAATATACCAGGAATATTTCTCCACGCTTGGAATTTTTTATTTTAAAGAGTTTATTTTTACAAATGTATTTATATCTGAAGGAAATTTACTTATCTTTGTAAGGAATATTCATTTCTTCGTTCAACATATAGCTGTGGACCCCAGCCACTTTATTAATATGAGCTCACTCTGGTCCAAGCCATCGTCATCTCTTGACTAGACTGACGCAGTCATCTTCTTTTGTGGGGAGTGGGTTGTAGTCTCACTCCATCGCACACTCACGACCACGCCAGCATCAATCCGCTGGGCTCCGGCGATCCTTCCGCCTCAGCCTTCCAAGCAGCGGGAACCACAGGCGCGCGCTGCTACGCCCGGCTCATTTTTGGTTTGTTATAGAGATGAAGTCTCGCCAGGTTGCCCGGTCTGGTCTCAAACCGCGGGCGCAGACAATCCACTCAGACAATGCACTCGATCCTCCCAAAGGGCCAGCATTACAGGCTGACCCACCGAGCCTGGCCTGCAATCACCTCTTCATGAGTCTTCCTGCATCTAGTTTGCCCCTCTTAGTCCATCATCAAAATGGTGACCTGCCGGGCTCGGTGGCTCAGCCTGTAATCCCGCGCCTTTGGGAGGCTGAGGTGAGTGGATTGCCTGAGCCCGCGGGTTCGAGACCCGCCTGGGCAGCGAGACCTCATCTCTACAATAAATCAAAAAATCAGCCGGGTGTGGTAGCGTGCGCCTGTAGTTCCAGCTACTCGGAAGACTGAGGCGGAAGGATCGCCGGAGCCCAGCGGGTCGAGGCTGCGGTGGCCGGGAGCGGCCACTGCACTCCAGTCTGGGCGACAGAGTGAGACTCCAACTCAAAAAAAAAAAAAAAAAAATGGTGACCAGAGTGATTTTTAAAACATAAAGATCATCTCACTCTACTTTTCAAAACCCTGAAAAGGCCTTTATTTCATTTCCTTCTAGTCTGTCCCTCACTGGCTTTGCTCTGACCACGACAGCCTCCTTGCTCTTGTTGTCAGATGGAAGTCATAATCCTGCTTTAAGGCTTTTGTGCTGCTTGTTTTCTCTGTCTGTACCACTGTTTTCCCAGATGACCTTTCACTGACTTTCTTCTTCCTCTCAAACCCTTGCTTAAATAGGGGCTATCCTGAAATTGTTTAATACTGGAATATGCACCCTCTCTCCATGCACATGGGTCTCAGCCCGATTATCTCACTCTCTTTTTCTTTTCCCATATAATTTATCATCTTATAATATACACCTTTCTTATTACGTCAATTTTATTAATGTCTACCTTTACTGAACGTGGGCATTATGATGGCAGGAATATTTGCTTTGTTCACTGATAACCTCAGATCTCACCTTGAAGTGTGCCCGAATGGAAAGCCATTCATTTAGTCACGTGCAGCAGAAAGGCATGCAGTGAGAGTCAATTAAACATAAACACTCTGCCCCTATGTTCATTTTATGCTCTCTCTGGAACAATATTTCAGCTTGCTATAAAATTTGGTTCTGACAAGTGTTTACTCTCTATACTTTGATAATGATATTCTATTTCATCTATCATCGAATTTTGTTGTTGAGAAATCTGCTCTCAGACTAATTGCTGTTCCTTTGTAGGCAATCTTTCCTTTTCCCTCTAGTTACTTTTCAGATCTGATTATCTTTGAAGTTCTGTAATTACCATAAGATGTGTCCATATGTGGATTTATTTATATGTGTCTTTTTTGGAGTTGACTTTAAATCCTGAACCTGAATGTATATGTCTTTCTTTTCATTTGTTGCTGTTATTTCTACAAATATTGCTCCCCATACTACTCATTTTCTATTTTTAGAGTTTCTATTAGAACTATGATAAAGTTTAACATTCTATCCTCTGTGCTTTTTACATTTTTTCCTTCACTTTTTCTTCTCTTTAAGTCATTGTATCTCTATGCATTTGGTCGATGTCTCTGACTAGCTTTAATCTCATTGTTCTCTAGTGAACTCTTAAAGAGGTAGCTGAAGTGCCTTTGTTGAGACATTCTCTCACCTAGACACAGTTTACCTTAATACCTTTAACGTGGAGCACTTACCTATGTGCTTTTGCACATCTGGAATTGTTTATAGGAAGTTTCTCAGATTTAAACTCTCATTTGTGAATTTTTATTACAGTCGCATTTATTTTTGCTGTTCAACTCATTGTTTTTGGTTTTATTTTACTTTAATAAGTATTTTTTTTTACTTCTAGTTGAATGTTTGGCTTTGTTTCAAATATGCCTATGATTTTTATCATGGTGTCTTAGTATTGTTCTCTACTGATATCTTTAATAACTTAAATACATTATTTCATGTCTCTAGGGGGATTTAATTCTGTTTTGCTGTATCTGTTCTTTATTATAGTGGATTACTGATTCTTATGCTCCCAAATTTTGGATTGTGGATTTATCTTTAATAAGCTTTATCTGTGGGGAAAGACTGTTCAGCCTGAATTGAGAGCATGTCCTTACTAGCTGTTTAATGCTTACTCTGGTAAAACGGAAGAGTGTTTTACTGGCCTGGGACCAATTATTGTATTAATTTATCAGCTATAGGGTTGCTGGACAATGTGTATAACGTAGATTTTACCCTAAACCTGCAAGAAGTTAGGTGTGGAGTTTTGGATAATTAGGAATGACTATTTTTTTTTTTTACCTAGTGTCTTACTTTATTTGTATTTTTATAAAGGAATACCTGAGGTTGAGAAATTTATAAAGAATCTACAGGCTGTACAAAAAGCGTAGTGCCAGCATGTACTTCTGGTGAGACCTCAGGCTGTTTTCACTCATGGTGGTAGACAATGGGGGCCCTGTATATGAAGATTATTGGAGAGAGAGAAAGCAAGAAAGAAGGAGGGAGGTGCCAGACTCTTTTTAACACTCAGCCCTTGCGAAAACTAATAGCAAGAACTCACCCCCAAGGGAGGACATTAATCTATTAATGAGAGCCTCACTCCTGTGACCCAAATACCTCCCATTAGGCTTCATCTCCAACACTGGGATCAAATTTCTTTTTTTTTTTTTTTTGAGTTGGAGTCTCACTCTGTCACCCAGACTGGAGTGCAGTGGCCGCTCCCGGCCACTGCAGCCTGGACCTGCTGGACTCTGGCGATCCTTCCGCCTCAACCTTCCAAGTAGCTGGAATTACAGGCGTGCGCTACCACACCCGGCTCATTTTTTATTTATTGTAGAGATGAGGTCTCGCCAAGTTGCCCAGACGGTTCTCGAACCCACGGGCTCAGGCAATCCACTCACCTCAGCCTCCCAAAGGTGCGGGATTACAGGCTGAGCCACCGAGCCTGGCATGAGGTTTTGGGGGACACACATCCAAACTATAGCACCTGAGGTTGAGGTGAAGAAATGACATGCTCTTTTTGTCTTTCTGTGCCAACAAGCACAATTTGATTGGGTTCATTCTTTTACCAAGTTTGTGGCTCCTGAAAGATCACAACTGACTAAGAAGATCTCATTCTCACTCACCTCACAAAAACCAGGACTTGTTTCTTTTTTCTAGGCATTAAAACCTAATTCTCAGTGTTGTTGAGATTAGAATCCCCATTCCAACTCATCCTCCTTCTAGTGCAGCTGTGAAATTGGCTTAAAACTCTTGCTCCATACTATTGTTCTGTTCCCATTTTGGAAGAGACACTGATTTCCTTTCTATAAAATAACCTGTTTACAATTTTCCATTTTACACTATTTTACTTACTTGTTCTGGAGTTGTATAGCTTTTCCCTCAAGTTAATTGACCTTTCACATTGTCCAAAATTGAAGTCTGGAATGTTTGTTTCAGGAAAGAACAGAGTTTTCGTATAACAATATAAAAAAATCTTACCAAAAAAATTAGTCTTCTGAGAGCTTATCTTGATGAAGGAGGGAGATAGCTAAGTAAACAATTGAAATTAAATGTGATAAGTATTATAAGGGTTCACTTAGGGCACAGAGGAGCATTATTAAGTGCAGAGAGGGCAAATATCTTTCAGGGAAGGCTTCAGGGGAACTTAAATCTTCAGTCAAGCAAAGAAAGAGGAATGAACATTTCAGGTCAAGATGAATGAAAATATTCAAAGAAATATAAGTAGTTATTTGTGTGTGAGGCACATTGTAAATTTAGGAGAGTAATTGAAGAAAAGCTGAAGAAAGTAGTTAAGTCTGATATCATGAAGCGACTTCTGCTATGCTGATGAGTTTAAATTGCAGAATTTCAATCAGGGTAATGACACCAACAGATGTGCATTGCATAAAGTGAATTATGACAATAACCAATGTGAAAGGTGGACTGAGAAGGAAGGGAATAAGAGACCATTGCAATAATCCACATCATAAAGTTCTGGAGGCCTGAACTAAAGCAGTTGAAATTTAGTGAGGAAAGAGGACATACTTAAGCAATTAACAAGGGTAGATGCAAGCCACTGCAGGACTTGAAATTGAAAAAAAGAAGGAAAGCTGTGAAAATCACTCTCAGGTTTCTTCTTGTTTGAGCACTTGAGTGTTACAAAAGCTGCACTAGGCATGTGCTTGGTATAAAGATAATATACTCACAACTATAGAAAAGTTAGATGTGAAATGAATGTTAGACATTTAGATAATAATGCCCTTACCTCCAACACACACACACACACACACACACACACACACACACACACACACACACACACAAAACACTTTTTTTTTAACTCAGATATTCAAGCTCAGAATGTTGCTATTTGACTGCCAAAATTGGTACTTCTGTTTTACACAGTACCTAGGTGAAATTAAGCCTTCAACCAAGATAACTTCCCTGGTTCTCAGTCCAAATGATATTGGGAGGATGTCTAAGCAAAAGCTAAAAGACAGAATCACTTCCCGTAGCCCCATGATCAAAAATGCCCTGATATTACTAGCTCTGGTTATGGTCCAGGAATCTGCACTTTAACAGCTTTTTCAGCTGATTATGTCACATTTACTCCACTGAATACCCATTAAAAAACACTTCCTAGCATCCTTTTGTTCCTCCTGTTCTCCTCCTGAGATCTAGAACCTAAATTCCTTGGTATATCCCTTGATTTAAATGCCTAAATCAGTGTCCTAAAAGCAGCAAAAAGTCTAACTTTCCCTGTTGCTGAAGTCACCATCACGGTATCTTTTGACAGCAATTGCACACAGAAATTGTATTCCAGGATTTTACTAAACAGTAAGTGACCGAACCAATGTGAGTGCCAGACATTGAGTTTTATATTACCTACAAAACTCACCCAAATAAATAAGCTAGCTGAAATCACTGGTGGCATATATTGGCCTGTCATATCACCAATAAAGCATCAACTGCTGTGTGTGTGTGTGTGTGTGTGTGTGTGTGTGTGTGTGTGTGTGTGATTTTTTTTTTTCTTGGCTGCAGTCTGGGAATGGGATAGTAGAATCTGTCAAATGTGCAGTGGTGGACAAAAAGAGAATGTTCTCAGAAAGAAATGATAAGAATAAAAATTTATGCCTGTCTTTTCAACAAATGATGCTAGAACAGCCAGACATCCACATGCAAATAATAAATAAATAAATAAATCTGAAGATAGACCTTACTCCTTTCACAAAAAAATAACTCAAGATGGACCATAAGCCTAAGTGCAAAATGCAAAACTATAAAATTCCTCAAAGGCAACATATGGGAAAATCAAAGTGATCTTGGTTTGGTGATGACTTCTTAGATACAACAGCAAAAGAATGACCCATGAAACAAAAATGGTAAGTTCTCTAAAAACAAAAATTAAAAATAATTTTCATTTTATAAAAGACACTGCTAAAAGAAGGTAAAGAAAAGCCATAGAAAAAAATATTTGCAAAATACTAACTCAATAAAAAAACTCGTATCCAAGATATGAGGAACTTTTAAAACTCAACAATAAGAAAACAAACAATCCAATTTTAAAATGAGCAAAAGATCTGAATAGGCACCTCACCAAAAAAAGATACAAAAATGGCAAATAAGCATATAGAAATGTAAATGTTTAGCATCATATGTCATTATGGAATTACAAATTAAAACAAGAATGTGATACCACTATCCAGAGGGGAACTCCCCAAAAATCTAGAATTTATTTATAAAAAATTTTGCGCTTATTCTTACATGTTTAAACTTCAGTTACCTTCAAAGTGTTCTCTGTTTGATGCAATATACCTATCAAGATGCTTTTTCCACCGCTCACAACAGTTTTTGAACTTGTCAATTGTGATACCTTTTAGTACTTTTGCCGTTGTTTTGTTTGTTTCAACTCTTCCACATTGACAAAACATTTCCCTTTGAGAACTTTTTTCATTCAGGGAAACAAAAAATAAGTCACTCAGGGTGAGACTGGGTGAATAAGAAGTGTGGGGCAGAGGGGTCATGCCACTTTTGGTTAAAAACTGCCGTACACTCAGCACGGTAATGGGCACATGCACTGTTGTGATAGAAGAACCAGTCACCTATTTGCTACAACTTGGGACATTTCTTCTACAAATTGTGAAGTAACCTTCTCAAAACTTCCAGATAAAGACTTTTCTTGACTGTTTGATTTGGAGAAACAAATTCCAAGTGTACTACAAGGGGCCTGCCTTCAAAAAGACAATCCTGTTTTCTGGGGTCCTCTCTCATACACCTGTTGAATGACTAAAATTCACAACACTGACAACACTAAATTCTGGCAAGGAAGTGAAGCAATAAGAACTCTTATTCATCACTGGTGGGAATGCAAAATTATACAGACACTTTAGAAACAATTTGACAGTTTCTTAAAAGTTCAACCATATGATTCAACAGTCATATTCCTTGGTATTTACCCAAATACACTGAAAACTAACATCTGCCACAAAAGCTTACACACAAATATCTACAGCAGCTATATTCCTAATTGCTAAAACTTGAAAGCAACTATGATGTCCTTAGATGAATAAAATAAACAAACTGTGGTATGTTTATACAATGAAATTTTATTTAATGATAAGAATAAATGAACTGTGGTATGTTTATACAAGGAAATTTTATTTAATAATAAAAATAAATGATCTATCCAGCCATTCAAAAAAAAAAAAGAAAGAAAACTTAAACGCATATTACTAAGTGCCAGAAGCTAATCTGGAAAAGCTACATACAGTATGATTCCAAATATTTGACATTCTGGAAAAGGCAGAACTCTGAAGATGGTAAAAATATAAGAGGTTTCCAGGGGCTGTGGAGTTAGAAGATAAGGAGGGTTGAATAGTTGAACACAGGGGATGTTTAGGACAGTAAAACTACTCTGTATGATACTGTAATATTAGATATAGACCATTATACATTTGTCAGCACCCATAAAATGTACAACACAAAAAGTAAACTCTAATATAAACTATGAACTTTAGTTAAAAAGAATGTGTCAATATTGTTTCATCAATTATAGCCAATGTATCACACTAACATCAAAGGTTACTAATAAGGAAAATTGGTGGGGGGGATGGTTTGAAAGAATATGTAGAAATTCTCTGTTCTTTCCCCTAAATTTTTTAGTAAAACCTAAAACATTCCAGTCAAATTAAATCTGTCAAATAGAGGTATTATATTAAATTGATGTGTTAAAGCACCATATAAAAAATATCCTCTTACTTTGGCTAAGTAATAGGTAGCTGAGATTATATTTTACAAATCTATAAACTTTGGAGGTAAGGAATTGGGAATATGCCAGCATTTAGGAGACAGGAGCTAGGAAAGAAGATCTTTGCATTTTAGTAGAATTTCCTTTATAGGACAAACAAATATACTCACCACAGAATATTCACATCTCAGTATTTCCCCCCATTATTCTTTTTAATGCATTATCTGATCTAACTTCACCGATCAAGATCTCTGAGAATTCAATACATAAAAGTACCCTGAGTGCTGAAAAAAATTGAGACTTAAAACAAAGAGAAGCCAGGCTCGGTGGCTCAGCCTGTAATCCCGCGCCTTTGGGAGGCTGAGGTGAGTGGATTGCCTGTGTCCGCGAGTTCGAGACCCACCTGGGCAGCGAGACCTCATCTCTACAATAAATCAAAAAAATCAGTCGGGTGTGGTAGCGCATGCCTGTAATTCCGGCTACTTGGAAGGCTGAGGCGGAAGGATCGCCGGAGCCCAGCAGGTCAAGGCTGCGGTGGCCGGGAGCGGCCACTGCACTCCAGTCTGGGCGACAGAGTGAGACTCCAACTCAAAACAAACAAACAAACAAACAAAAAACAAAGAGAAAGGCAGGAAAGGCTCAAACTATCATCTGTATTTCTGATAAAATCTAGGGTTCTAGCATATAGCTTAAAAGGCATGAACTCTCTAACTCCAGAAAAGGCAGACTGAGCCATTGAGACATAACAGCATTGAACCTAGCAGGCCACCATCCTTTGCAAGGGAAGATCTTGCCCCTGAAGGGCCAATGTAGATCAGTACATCCTGTGGGCAGCACATTCCTACTATAAGAGAAACTGAACACAACAAGCTCAGTTTAATATCTCATATTCCCAAGTTTACCAATCATATAAATTACATCACCTCCTCTGAAGCAGCCTGAGTAAGGCAGAGAGGAACTAGTACTATTACATCAATAAGGATCATTTACATGCAAGGAATCATCAAGAACATGGTAAAATCATTCACTCTCTCTCAACAACTATGCTGTGAGCTATCTCAGCATTATGGGGTCTGACAATTAAGTTTGCTGACTCATCTTAGAAAAAGTGCTACATACCTCATTGCTAAATATCACTATGGTCACCTTCAAAGTACTCCCCTTGGGAAGCTATGCACTGACCCTAGCACCTAGTCCACCTGTCAAAACAATTTTGGAACTTTTTGTCTGGAATGGCCATCAGAGCTGTCAGAGTTTGAATTAGAGCAATGAGCAAACATTAAATTTCATGTCAAACTTGGCAAGAGTAGAAGTGAAATCAGGAATATATTAGCCCAAATTTCTGGGGATAATGCCATGAAGAAAATGGCAGTGTACAAATGAACTGAACGTTTTTCAGAGGGGAGAGAAAGCATCACTGATGAGGAGAGGTTAGGACGGCCAGTAACGAGCAGAACTGATGAAAACATTGCAAAAATTCATCAAATTATGTGTCAATATCATTGGTTGACTGTGAGTATAACAGACTAAATAAACATCAATAGAGAATCTCAACTGAAAATCTTGGCATGACAAAGGTATGTGCAAAAATGTTCTTGGAGGAGCTTTTGCTTCACGACAATGCACCAGCTCAAAAAGCACTGTCTGTGAGGGAGTTTTTAACCAGTAAACTAGTAATTGTATTGGAACACCCTCTCTACTCACATAATCTGGCCCCTAGTGACTTTTTCCTTTACCTGAAGATAAAGGAAATATTGAAAGGAAGACATATTGATGACATTCAGGACATCAAGGGTACTATGACAACAGCTCTGGTGGTCACTCCAGAAAAAGATTTCCAAAATTTCTTTGGCAGGTGGACTAGGTACTGGCATCAGTGCATAGCTTCCCAAGAGGCGTACCTCAAAGGTGACCATAGTGATAATCAACAACGAGGTATGTAGCACTCTTTCTAGGATGAGCTTGTGAACTTAATCATCAGAATGCATACATATATTTTAATTTGTTTATTCTTGACCAGAACTGATTGCAGTCTGTCTATCTTTCCTGAATATCAGTGCCTAGAAATTAACTCACATATTTTGCTTAGGCCAGAGAAGAGCAAACTCTGGTGCCTGTATTCTAAATTTGATAACTATATTACTATAGTTCAATAATGACCTCAGCTAACATTTTTGAACACTAACTCTGTGCTAGGTCTTATGCCAATCACTCTACATGAAACATTTTATTTACTACCCATAATAACCCTAAGAAGTAGGTACTCTTGTGTCACATTAAAAAAGAAAATTCAGATTGAGTAAGATTAAAGTCACATATCTTGAAAGGAATAGAGCTGAGTCTAGAACTACTTTTATTTTTTATTTTACTCCGAAGTCCATAATACTAAGGATTACATCTTGTACTTCTTCTCTTTTTCTTTCCTTTTCTTCTTTTTTCATAAAGGAGGCAGTGATATCATACAGTTCACTCATACTGTTGCTTAAGTTAACGGCACTGAAATTTGGTTGCACATATGAATAACCCCCAAAGTTTTTTAAAACATCTCATGTTTAGGATTTCTTCCAGACCAATTAACACAAATTGAAGGGTGGATTCTGTACACTGGAACTTTCAAAATTCCAGGTGATTGTCATGTATAGTCCAAGTCAAGATCTATGGCTTAAGTCCTTTTTCCATCCTCTGCTATTAAATCCAGTCTCCTTTATTTTATACCAAAGTAGTTGATTTAAAGATACAAAAGCAGAACCTAACATGTGTCGCAATTAAATTTTATCTTACTGGATTCAGTCCATTATTCCAGCCTGTCAAGAGACCTTTATGGAACCCAATTCTGTCACCTAGCATATTTTTTAAACCTCCCAGTTTCATGGCATCTAAAAATGTCACAAGGATTCCTTTGATATTTTCATCTAAAAAGCAAATCAGTGAACAGAAAACAGCCTTCAAGCATGTCGACTTGACATCCTTAGACATAGGCATCCAAATACAAATTTACATAATTATGCTTGCTTCTGGTTCATTTCCCCATTTTGTTCACAGGAATGTCATTAATGACCTTTAAAAAGAGTTGGTGAAATACATATACTATCTGCAGCACATTGCTCTACCAACTAATAGTGTTTTCTCAAAAAAGACTTATGTTCTGCAATGGCTTATTCTTAGTTAGAACATTTGAACAATGAAGAAATTATTGAAACAACATAAATGAGAGGTGGAAGGTGATAATGAAAGGAATGTAAAGAAAAACAAAACATTAATAAAAATTTTAGGAATAGAAGCAACAGAATTTGAAATTGATTGAATTTGGAAAATGATTAAAAGGAAGAAAGTCTCCATGACTAGAGGCCTCCACTGCTGGAGTAATGGGTGTGGCATCAAAACAGGTAAAGATACCTGAAGGACTGTTTTATGGGAGGTGCTGACTTTGCATTACCAGCAGGATATATATATATTTTTAATAAGCCTAACATAGTGTGGTAAACACTGTGATGGGCCATCCAAATGCCCCTGGAGGAATAAAGAACTATGATCCCAGCTGCTGAAGGTACCACTGGCTGTTAGCTCCTTGGGAATTAGTTTCACAACACCCCAAACTCTTACTCCCTTCCAGGGCACTTCTATCAAGTGACTGATCGACACTGAAGCTCAAGTACCCAGCCCTCTCACTCCTTCTTCATCATTCTGTCTTCACAACTTCCCACAGGGCCAGGTAAGTCTTTCCTTGAGACTGTCACAACTGCATCAGCTTCTCCCTCTGTCCAATTCTATTTTCTTCTCTTCCCTTCCATAGATATCAATCCCAAAGATTGTTGAGCTAAATGCAGTTAAGAAGAAAAAGCATAAGAAAGAATATCGCATGTGTCTATGTTAAAATGAGCTTTAATATCAAGAGTACACTAACGCAAAATTAGAAAGGGCTCTTCTATTTTAAAATAATAAGATTGTTTTGGAGTACTGATAAGGTATAATAAAAGATTTATATCCACCTTTTAAATGAAATAAATGTTTGTGTCATCAAAATAATTTCTCATATTTTATTTTGTCTTTTATAAGGTTTCTGACTATTTTAAAAAGAAAATGGAATCCTCACTAATAAAAGAGCTAAGATTTTTTTCTACAACTATGTAACTCTGTATTTGCTTTTGAAGTATTTTAATTATCAATCTGGTTGAATAAAAGATATAGTGACTTGTGATTCTATTTAATGAAGTGTTTTAAACTTCTGATATTTTGGGGGGAGAGGCAAGATGGTGATGAAACTGGTTGCAGTATGTGAGTCTATGCATGAGTAAGTGTACATAAGGACAAGTGCATGTGCATGTGTGTGTGTGCAAGTAGGTGAACGAATGTTTGAATGAAGGGAGACAAAGGATCAAGCACCCAGGGTTCTCCTGCAAAAGTGGCTGCAATTTATCACGGCTTTAAATTTGGCACCCATGTATGCAGAAACATCTGCCATTCTTAGAGTACCTCTTGGGAAAAGACAGCAGAGATCAACCACTTTTTGGCACCTGGCCCACACTTCCACCTGAGTAGTGTGGGTCAGACACTGGCAGCAGGGACATTGGAGACAGGGAGGAAATCTGGAGCTGAGCCACCAACATGAATAAGACAATAAAATGCAGACTAATGCTATTTTCTCTGTCCTGGAACCAGGCAGAAACCTGCTCTAGCTCACCCAGTTCTGAGCAGCCTGCATTCTGAGACCAAGGGGAAATCTCTGCACCCCTCTAGGATCTACCATCATTTGCCCAGAGAGGATACTTCAAGACAACAGTAACAGAGAGACAAATATCTGGCACAGAGAGACCCCCATACTGGATCAAACACAGATTCATGCAATTGGAATGGGAGACCTCACAAGAGACAAGTTGGGGTGAGTCCTGATCTGATTCACCACACTACTCCAGCAGTGGGGAGGGGCTTGAGACTGGAGTGAGCTCTGAGAAAATACCAGCAAAAAAAAAAAGGAAAGGAACCTGAAGTTCTAGAAACAGCCACAAAACGGAGCTCCTTTTTTTTTAATAAAAATTAAAAAATCTCTCCATACATATCTTGCTGATCTCTCCATACATATCTTGCTGTGTGTCTTCTAATTTTATTTGCCCCTTTTTCTCCCCATTTTAACTGCATATGGTTATATTTAAGAGAGAGTGTATCTTCCATTTTTTGTTTATTTTTTCAGTCTGTTCATTTGCTTGCCAGTATGTTTTCCTTCTTCTCCTTCATTCTCTTCATCTTCATTTTGTCTCCCTTCTTCCTTTCTATGCTTTCTTTTTATTACTTTATTTTGGTTTCAGAGGGTATACATATGCTTCCACCACATGGACATATTGTAAGGTGATGGGAAGTGGTTTCCAGGGGACTCACACACCAGTCAGTGGATACTGTGATCTGCAGGTAGCTTCTGAAACATAGCTTTCCCCATTACACCCTAACCAAATCTCAAAACTACAAAAAAAAAGCACAGCCCTCCACCCACAGTCCAGCTTCAAAATTGAACAAATACAGAGTATCTATCTAAGGAAGAATAAGGAATTGAATGAACAGAAGTGAAGCTTATCCCCCCTTGCAGAGCAATTAAATTAAAAAGTGAGGACCATTCTTACAGGGGTTAGGTGGTATCTCAATGTGGTTTAGATTTGCATTTCTCTGATGATGAGTAAAGCTGAGCACTTTTTCATGTGTCTGTTGGTTGCCTGTATATCTTCTTTTGAGAAGTGTCTATTCATGTCTTTTGCCCACTTTTTAAAGGGGCTGTTTGTTTTTTTCCAATCGGTGTGTTTGAGTTCCTTGAAGATCCTAGGTGTTAGACCTTTGTCAGATATACAGTTGGCAAATATTTTTTCCCATTCTGTGGGCTGTCTCCCTGCTCTCTTGATGATTTCTTTTGGTTTGCAGAAGCTCATTAATTTGATGAGGTCTAACTTGTCTATCTTATTTCTTAAAGTATTGGCCTTTAAGGTTCTGAAAGTGATTGACAGTAGGAGGAAACTGTCAGTGTGGGAGTGGTGGGATTGGCAGTTGAGGGAAACTGCTACGGGAGGGAGGAGCATACTTCATCAACAAGGGTAACTGCATGATCAATGTTTATATGCCTAACCCCAAATTGTACCCCACATCTATATAATAAAAAATTTTTTTAAAGTGAGGGGAGAAGAAAAAGTCTATCACAAATGAAGAAGAATCAATGGAAGAGCCAGGTACACCCCGGACTCCTGGAAAGTCAGTGCCTGAGAATATAGACTTCAGAACTCAAACAATGAAGAGCCTCCAGAATGGTCTCAAATTACAAACCCAGATATCAAGGTTTGTTATTGATAGAGAGAATGAATGGAAATGAAGACAGATGAGAAGAAAGAATAAGAGTTGATAACTGAGATGATGGCAATAAAGAATACAGTAAATGAAATAAATAACAAACTAGCAAGCATGGAAATCAGAATTAACCAAGCAGAAGAAAGAATTTCAGAACTTAAAGACTAAAATATGGAACTAACCCAAACTACTAAAAACACACATAGAAAGCTTTAAAAGATGGAACAAAGCCTTCAAGAGATGGGCAATTATATCAAGAGGTCAACTTTATCCTTGATCAGTATTCCTGAGGCAGAAAGAGAGACAGAGACCACCTTGGAACAAACTTATCATGAGGTTTTCCAAGAAAACTTTCCTCATCTCATCAGAGCTGTGGCCATCCAAACATGAGAGATTCAAGGCATCAAATCAGAAGACCAACTCCTAAACACATAGTGATTTGCTTACTCAAATTAGGTATAAAAGAAAACAATCTTAAAGGCAATGAGAGTGAAAGGTCAGACTATCTACTGGAGAAGACCAATTAGAATAGCAGCAGACTTAGCTACAGAAACAATACAGGCTAGAAGAGACTAGAGTCCAATCTTCAAAGTTCTAAAAGATAAACAATTCCAACCAAGAATATCCTACTCAGCTAAGCTCAGCTCTATCAAAGACGAAGAATCAAAATCCTTCCTAGACAGTCAATGCCTAAGATTTTATGCTGCCTCCAGACCAGCTCTATAAGAGATGTTTAGGAAGGTATTAAGCAAAAAAGAAAGAAAAAAGAAAGAAAGAAAGGCAAACCATGCTCTTTCCAAGAATGCAGGAAAACAGAATCAACACAGCAAGTATTGTGACCGCAAAATTGAAAGCACACACATATATCAACCCAATAATCAAAAGAAAATCAACAAATAAAAAAAAAAACAGCAAAAACAAAGAATTTTATAAGACGCTAATGACAGTGATAAACTCTCACATCTCAATAATCAGCCTGAATGTGAATGGACTAAATGAACCATGGAATGACATAGAAAGGAAACTGGAAAAAAAAAAAACATGACTCAACAATTTTCTGCCTCTAGGAAACACATCTCAACATAAAGGATGAGCACAGACTCAATTTAGGGGTTGGAAAATAAATTTTCTGGTTAACAGAACACAAAAGAAGGCAGGAGTTATGATCTAAATATCAGGAAAAAAAACCTTTAAACTATAAAAAATTTTAAAAGGATACAGAAGGACACTACATAATGATAAAAGGTTCAACCCATCAACAAGAAATATCCATCTTAAACATATATGCACACAACACAGGATCATCATGTTTATAAAGCAACTACTGAGTAAACTAAAAAAAAGATCTTGACTATAACACTATCATAGTTGGGGAATTCAATACCCCAATAAAAACTCAAGATAGATCATCGAGGCAAAAAAGGAGATCCAGAATCTCAACTTGACACTTCACTAAATGAACTTAATAGAACACGACACCCAACAACCACATAATACACATTCTACTCATCACCACATAGAATATACTCCAAGATTGACCACCTACTCAGTCATAAAACAAGAATAAACAAATTTCATAAGACTGAAATAGTGCCATACACCAACTCAGAGCACAGTGGAATAAAAATTAATATCAACACCTACAAAATTCCCCCCAGCCCCCCCAAATTGGTCAATAAACAGCATGATGCTGAATGACTCCTGGATAAACACAGAAATCAAAACAGAAATTAAAAGATTCCTGGAAACAAATGAAAATGAAGAAACATCTTACCAAAACCTCTGGGATGCTATGAAAACAATACTAAGAGAAGAATTCATATCGCTATGAACACTCATCAAGAAAATGGAAAGATCATAAGTTAACAGCCTAACAACTCACCTAAGGGAGCTAAAAAAAACAAAACCACCAAGACTCAATTTCAGCAGAAGAATCCAGATTACCAAAGTAAAAGCCTGAATACAGGACATAGAAGACAAAAATATCATAGAAAAAAAATCAATGAAATATAAAACTGGTTCTTTGAAAGGATAAACAAAATTGATGGACCCCTAACCAGATTGACCAAGAAAAAGAAAGAAAGCCCAAATAAACAATCAAAAACAAAAAGATCAAGTCAAAACTAACCACAGAAAATACAATTGATTATCAGAAATTACCATATACACTTGTATAGAAACAAACTTGAAAACCTAAATGAAATGGAGGACTTTCTGACATCACACAACGTCTCAATGTTGAAATAAGAAAAAAAATTGAGACCCTAAATAAACTAATAACAACCCAGGAAATTGACTCCATCATAAGAAAACTACTTACAAAAAAAAAAAAAAAAAAAAAAAAAAGCCCTGGACCAGATGGTTTTCCAATGGAATTCTACAAAGCATACAAAGAGGAGCTGATACCAATCCTACTGAAAGTATCCCAAACAACAGAGAAAGATGGAACTCTCCCAAAGTCATTTTATGAAGCTAATATCACATTGGTACCCAAACCAGGTAAAGATCCAACAAAAAAGGAGAACTATGGGCCAATAAATCCTGATTAACATACACACAAAAATTTCAACAAGATTCTAGGAAATCAGATCCAACAACACATCTCAAAAATCTTCCACAATGACCAAATAGGCTTCATCCCTAGGATTCATGGCTGGTTCAACATCCACAAGACCGTAAATATTATTAAATACATCAATATATGTGATAACAAGAATCACATGATTATATCATTAGACAGAGAAAAAGCTTTCAATAAAATCCAGCATCTCCTCTTGATAAAAACCCTTGAACAACTAGGCATAGAGGAGATATATCTCAAAATATTAAGAATCATCTATGATAAACCCACAGTCAACATATTGCTAAACAAACAGAAATTGGAAGCATTTCCCCTGAAAACTGGAACAAGATAAGGCTGCCCACTCTCACTCCTCCTGCTCAACATAGTGTTGGAAGTCCTAACTAGAGCAATCAGACAAGAGAAAGAAATCAAGGGTATCCAAATAGAAAAAGATGAAGTAAAGTTACCCCTCTTTGCTGATGATATGATCTTATACTTTAGCTCAAGGGATCTGTCAAAAAACTCATTGCACTGATAAAGGATTTTGGCATAGTCTAGTGTACAAAATAAATGAGCAAAGACAGTCATGCTCTTATACACCAACAACAAGCAGGCAGAGAACCCAATAAAAAGCACAATTCCATTCACAACAGCCACTGAAAAAGTTTAAATACCTTGACATCTTTCTAACCAGAAGTGAAAGACCTTTACAACAATACTCTAACATACTGCTCAAAGAAATCAAAGAAGACACAAAGAAATGGAAAAATATTTCATGCTTATGGGTTGGAAGAATCAACTTTGTTAAGACATCCATCCTACCAGATGTAATCTAAAGATTCAACACAATACCCATTAAGTTCCCAACATCATTCTTCTCAGACATGGAAATGACAATACAGAAATTTGCATGGAAACATAAATGACAACAGATAGCCAAAACAATTCTTAGCAAAAAAAACAAAGCAAGAGACATTACACTTTAAATTTTACTATAAGACTACAATTATCAAAAAACTCTGGGACTGGTACAAGAATGGGCCAATGGAACAGGATAGAGGTTCCAGAGAACTTAGGTATTAGACCAGTGGAAAAGTATAGAGATTCCAGAGGCAAAACCTCAATTTCTCAACAAACTCATCTTTGTCAAAGCCTCCACCAAAATCAGAGAAGAGAATTTATCCAGCAGATGGTGCTGGGAAAACTGGCTGACCACATGTAGAAGATTGAAACAGGACCCCTACCTATCACCATACAAAAAAATCAACTCTAAATGTATCAAAGACCTAAATGTAAAACCTCAAACTATAAGAATCTTAGAAAATGCAGGGGACACCATTACAGAAATTGGAATAAGTAACCAATCTCTATCAAAACTCCAGATTCCCATTACATAAGAGATAAGATAGACAAGTGGGACCTCATCAAACTGAAAAGCTTCTGCAAAGCAAAACTAAATATCAAGAGAGTAGGGAGACAGCTCACAGAATAGGAAAAAGTAATTGTCAACTGTATATTGACAAAGGCCTAGCATCCAGGATCTACAAGGAACTTAAATATGCCAAAAGGGAAAAAAAGAAAGCTCTATTAAAAGGTGGTCAAAAGATATGAATAGACACTTCTTAAAAGAAGGCATATGAGCAGCCAAGAGATACAGTGAAAAATGTTCATTTTCACTAATCATCAAAACAGTGTAAATTAAAACCACACTGAGTTATCACCTAACTTCAGTCAGGATGGTAATCATCAACAGTTCAAAAAAACAACAGATGCTGAAGAAGATGTGGGGAGAGAGGAACACTTCTACACTGTTGGTGGGAGTGTAAACTAATAAAACATATGTGAAAAACAGTGTAGCAATTCCTAAAAGATCTAAAAATCAACCTTCCATATCGACCCAGCAATCCCCCTTCTGGTAATATACCCAGAGGAACTCAAATCATTCTATAAAAAAGATACCTACACATGCATGTTTATTGCAGCATTTTCCACAATAGCAAAAACATGGTACCAACCATGCTGCCCATCAAAAGTGAACTGGATTTTTTAAATGTACATATATAGATGGAATATTATGCAGCCATAAAAAAGGATACAACTATGAAATTCACAGCAACCTGGGTGGATTTAGTCTATAATAGTGATCTATCACTGATACAAAGAATTAAGTACCACATGTTCTCACTTATAACATTTATCATAATACTATAAGAAAGGGTTTGGCAGCAGCAGGATGCTACCACAGGAGGGAGGTGGGGGGCACATAACATCAATAAAGGCACCTGATTTCAAACCATGTGAAGTGGGAACCAAAGGGAGGCCCGAACTTCACCTGTGTGTTGACCACTTATCTCCCTAATCCTAAGTTGTACCTCACATTTAAAAAAAAAAAATAAACACTTCTGATATTTTTTACAGACTTTCTAAAATAAAATTCTCAATTGTTTTTTTGAACTTGAACTAACTTTATGACATGGCAGGGCACCCCAGAATGTCTCAAAGGATATGTCTCTCTTCTTATAAAAAAGAGAAATATTAAACTACTTTGATTTAGTATAGTTTATTTGATATAGTAAATTATATTAAAGTATTGCCAAGTAATAATTGATGCTAAACTGTCTTTAAGTAATATTATGGGTATGTCATTAATATGAGTGTTTCAAAAATTATATAAAATTTCTAGAAATTTGATGTTATTAGTCACAATTTTATGATGTTAAAATGTAGTATGCTACAGAAATAATCCAATTTTCTTGTCAACTGCATCATTATTATAATGAATTGTCTTTTTTAAAAATTTAAAATTGTGGGATACATGTGATGATTTGCTACATAAGTTTATTGTGTGAAGGTGAAGTTTGGGCTTCTGATGACCATTCCCTCCACCATTGGTGAGGATGGTACCCAAGAAATAGTTTGGTGTCCCTTATCCCCTCACTTCCTCTATCTTTTAGCAGTGTCCAACAACTGTTATTCCTATCCTTGTGCCTGTGTACTTACTGTTTAGTACTTACTTATGAGTGAGAACATGCAGTATTCAGATTTTTGTTTTGGTGATAGGTCACTTAAAATGATGGTCTCCAGCTGCATTCATGTTGCTACAAAGGACATAATTTTGTTCTTCTTTATGGCTGCATAGTATTCCATCATGTATATGCACCACATTTTCTTTATCCAGTCCACCTTCAATGGTCATCTGGGTTGGTTCCATGTTTTTGCTACAGTTTTTATTTTTTTTTAGGTATATTCCCAGGAGTGGGATTGCAGTGTTAGATGGCAGCTCTATTTTTCATTCTTTGAGACCTCCAAACCACATACATTCCACTAACAGTGTAGAAGTTTACCTTTTCTCTGCAGCTTTGTCAACACTTCTTTTTTTTTACTTTTTAATGATAGCTACCCTGACTGGTATGAGATGGTGTCTAATTGCAGTTGTTTTGATTTGAGTTTCTCTGATGATGAGTGAGGATAAGCATTTTTTCATAAGTTTGTTGGTTGCTTGGATATCTTCCTTTGAGAAGTGCCTGTTCATGCCCTTTGCCCACTTTTTAATGGGTCTTTTTTTTTTCTGTCCGTTCAAGTTCCTTATAGATACAGGATGTTAAGACTTTGTCGAATGCACAGCTTACAAAAAATGTTTTTTTCCCCATTCTGTAGGTTGTCTCTTTACTCTCTTGATTTTTTTTTTTTTTTTTTTTTTTTTTTTTGGTGCAAAAACTTTTTAGCTTGATAAGGTCCCACCAGTCAATATCAGTTTGCTGAATTTGCTTTTGAGGAGTTGGCCATGAATTCATAGCCTAGGCCAGTGTCCAAGAGGGTGTTCCCTAGGTTTTATTCCAAGATTCTTATAATTTGAGGTTTCATGTTTAATTCCTTGATCTATTTTTGAGTTAATTTTTTTATAGGGTGTTAAGTTGTAGTCCATTGTCATTCGTCTGCATGTGGTTAGTCAGTTTTCCCAGCACCATTTGCTAAATAGGGCTTCCTCTTCTTAATGTTGTTTTTGTCTATTTTGTAAAAGATAAGTTAGTTGATGTTTTAATCATGGTCATTTTAAGTTTTGACATCCACAAACAATTAATTGTTTATTTTGATGCTTTTCTGAAAGCTTTATGTAACAACTATAATCATAAAGTTTTTCATTTTTAAGGAAATTCATAAAAAGTACTTTGTTAAGTATTCTGATACCTTTAACATTATAACATTGGACTGGATAAGAATTTTTAGAACTCTAATTTAAAAACAATGGGGCCGGGCTCGGGGGCTCAGCCTGTAATCCCGCGCCTTTGGGAGGCTGAGGTGAGTGGATTGCCTGAGCCCGCGGGTTTGAGACCCGCCTGGGCAGCAAGACCTCATCTCTACAACAAATCAAAAATCAGCCGGGCGTGATAGCGCATGCCTGTAATTCCGGCTACTTGGAAGGCTGAGGCGGAAGGGTCGCCGGAGCCCAGCAGGTCGAGGTGAGGTGGCCGGGAGCGGCCACTGCATCCAGTCTGGATGACAGAGTGAGACTCCAACTCAAAAAAAAAATGGATGGGTTCATGAAACTGCTATCCTAGGATCAAGCAGAAAAATAACTACGTGGAACAAAATGATCTGATGAGAACAATGCTTTTATATTTTTTATTTGAAAATTTGCTTTTTAATGTTTTACTTTGTGGATTTAAACAAAACCTTATTTTTCTTTTCCTTTAAGCTATCATTACAACTCTGGCAAATTATATCTACATAAACTGAATTAAAACATGTACTTTTTTTCCCTACCTGATTCTTCCCAATTCTATCAGAATTTTGAAGCTATCAGTGTATATTTTTATTTTATGGTGATATAGCTATTTGCATGAATTCAATAAGAATCTGTTCTTTTTTTAATAGGGCACAATTAGAAACATCTGTTATATTACTAAGGCTCTGACTAGAATATCATGTTTTCAGATATGACTAGACAACTTTGAGGAATTAAGAGTAACTCTGTGGAGGCAATAAAAACTCCCTAGAACTTTGGCAAAGTCTCAGGGTATAAAATCAATGTGCAAAGACAGTCACATTTCTACACACCAACACCAACAATAAACAAATGGGAACCCAAATAAAAAGCATGATCCCATTCACAGTAGCCACACACAAAAAGAAAGAAAGAAAGAAAGAAAGAAAGAAAGAAAGAAAGAAAGAAAGAAAGAAAGAAAGAAAGAAAGAAAGAAAGAAAGAAAGACCTTGGCATCGTTCTAATCAGAGATGTGAAAGACCTGTATAATGAGAACTACAAAACACTGCTCAAAGAAATCAAAGATGACACAAACGAATGGAAAAATATTCCATGCTCATGGATTGGAAAAATCAACATTGTTAAGATGTCCATTCTACCCAAGGCAATTTACAGATTTAACACAATACCCATTAAATTACCAACAGCATTCTTCTCAGACCTGGAAACAACAATACAGAAATTCATATGGAAACATGAATCACCAAAACAATTCTCAGCAAAAAAAATAAAAAATAAAAAAGCAGGAGGTATCACATTCCCAGACTTTAAACCTTATTATCAAGCTACAATAATCAAAACAGCCTGGTATTAGTACAAGAGCAGGCATATAGGCCAATGGAACAAGATAGAGATTCCAGAAACAAAACCTCAATTTCTCAACCAACTTATCAGCCTCACTAGTCATTAAAGAAATGCAAATTAAAACCACACTGACATACCACCTAACTTCAGTCAGAATGGCCATCATCAATAACTCAAAAAATAACAGATGCTGGGGAGGATGTGGTAAAAAGAGAACACTTCTACACTGTTACTGGGAGTGTAAACTAGTACAGCATCTGTGGAAAACAGTGTGGAGATTCCTAAAAGAGCTAAAAATTGGCCTTCCATATGACTCCAAAATCCTCCTATTGGTAACATACCCAGAAGAATTCCAATCACTCTATAAAAAAGATACCTGCACATGTATGTTTATTCCAGCATTGTCACAATAGCAAGAACATGAATCCAACTGTGCTGACCATCAGAAGAGGACTGAATAAAAAAATGTGGTACATATACATGGTGGAATATTACTCAGTCACAACGAAAAACAAAATCATGAACTCCACAGCAATCTGGATGCACTTAGACTCTATAATACTGAGTGATCTTTCGCAGAAATAAAGAACTGAGTATCACCTGTTCTTACTCATAAGTGGACCTTGAACAACTATTATAATACTATAAGAAAAGAATTGGTAGTAGTGGGAAACTGTGGGGGAGGAGGGTGGATGGGGAGGTTGGATTGGCAGTAGTGGGAATCTGCCTGGGGAAGGGCGGCACACCTCATCAACAAGGGTGCCTGCATAATGAACATTTGTGTATCTAACCCTGAATTGTATCCCACATCTTTAAAATTAAAAAAAAATTAAAAGTTAAAAAGAAAGAACTCCCTAGAAAAACTGACCTACTTAATTTGGTTTCTAGTCTTACAGTAGTAAGGGATGTCTCTTCCTGGCAGACCCAGAACCCTCAGAATATTTTGGGAACCTCAAGAAAAGAGGAATTCATTCAAGATCCAATCAAGTCTGATAGCAAGTTAGGATGTCTTGCTAGCCTAGAGAAGCTTTTCAAAGTCTTATCTGAGATTCCTTATGAAAAGCTACAGCAAAGCAGACAAAAAGATCCTATACGGTCAATCACTATTCTTGTTATTCTTACATAAATAAGGACAAATTTAATGAGACTAAATATGTTTTACAAAACGAATTAATTTTACCTTAATTATCTTTGGTAGAAAGGGGGTGACTGTAGAGCAGGGGTTCCCAACCCCTGGACCACCAACCAGTATCAGTCCATGGCCTGTTAGGAACTGGGCCGCACAGCAAGAGGGGAGCCTGAGTGAGCCAGCGAAACTTCATCTGTGCTTATAGTAGCTCCCTATTGTTCTGTTTCTGCCTGAACTCTTCCTTCTATCAGATCAGCAGTGGCATTCGATTCTCATGGGGCCACAAAGCCTATTGTGAACTGCACACACGAGGGATCTAGGTTACATGCCCCTTATGTGAATCTGATGCCTGATGATCTGAGGTGGAGCTGAGGTGGTGAAGCTAGTGCTGGGGAGTGACTGCAAATACAGATTGACATTGGCAGTGAGGTTTGACTGCATAGAGACCATAATAAACCAATTGCTTGTAGACACCTATCAAAACCCTATCAGTGAGTGGCAAATGAGCTGATGTACCTCAATTGTCCAGCTGCATCTGGTGGCAAGATTTAAGTCAGTATTTGACTCTTATTTTAGTCCACACATGGGCGGCCACTATTTTATTTTCCACTTCCATCCATGCATCTTTATTTTTGTGGTGAGTTGTATAATTATTTCATTATCTATTACAATGTAATAATAATAAAAATAAAGTGCACAATAAATGTTATGTGCTTGAATCATCCTGAAATCATCCCCCTCTGCCCCTCCATCCATGGAAAAATTGTCTTCCATGAAACCAGTTCCTAATGCCAAAAATGTTGGGGACTGCTGCTGTAAAAAGAAAAACTGTGTTTCAGAATAAAACTGTAATGCATCCATCATTAGACTCTAGCTCATTGATTTTTAGGGTTTGTTATCTACCTGCAATCTGTATTGCATCCTGAATTCTCTTCGTTCCTTCCAATACCTGGCTATAACTCTCCAAACTAACATTTTCAATTTTCTCCCACCTTTCTGACTTGAAATCACAAAAATCTGCCCCTTTTCAAAATCCCTGCAAGCTGAAACTGGATAACTTGATATAAATTTCAGAAAAATCACCATAACAGCTCATTATGTGTACAACTTCTATGCTTGTTCCCGTGGGCTGCTCAGACATCGCTGGAAACATTCAAACTACAAATGAGACTTGGAGCTCAAAATATAAAAATCTCTACTGGCTGTCCTCCAGGCTCAGGAACTGGTTTATAATTACTCCAAACATTAATCTTTTCTTTTGCTTTGTTTCCATAGAAATACCTCTTATTAATTACCTGTTTTCTCACATCATATAGAGGCCTATTTTTTATGGTACCTCCCTGCAACATCAGTCCTTGAAATTAGACATAACTGTTTAACTGAACTGACCTATTTTAAGGACCAAGAGACTGATTCACTAAGATATGGGACAATGTACTCAAATTTGTTCTTTTCTGCTTATCCAGGTCTGTTTTTCTCCCTCTTTGCCAGTCTTTTATCTCAAAGCTTTTAACCCAAATCTCTCCATCTACCAATCCCTCTTTAACATGTGAAACTTTCTGAACATAAAGTTTCAAAGGGGGGACTGCAGGAGACTAGAATAGGCCTCTCCAAAATATGAAGAAGGATTATTGAGCTGAAGGCAATTAAGAAAAAACAGAGGAGAGCTCTCTGCCCTTCCTCTATTTGCCTAAAAGCAGGGCATACATTTACAAAGACAAAAGGTGTCCTGTCCCTTTTTCTACCTGGGAGAAGAAAGATCAACCACTGAATACAACTTTAGATCCTTCTCATCCTGGAAATAGTACCAGAAAAATTTATGTTAGCAAGCCTTATTAACAACCTATATCTGCCAGTTATTTGCCTTCCAAGGTATTGCCTGAAGAGTCTAAAAGTTCTTTTCTTTTGTCTTGCCACTTCTCTAACAATTTACTGTTCTTTGTTAAAGATGCTATATAAACTGGAACGTCTTTGAGAACTATTATTCTCTGGATGTCTCCTATAGAGAGAAAATATGCATGTTAATAAATTTCTGATTATTTTTTCTTGTTAATCTGCCTTTTGTAACAGAATTCCATTCAAACTAAGAACTAGTGAGGATTACTATTAATTCCTTTCAAGGACAATGGGATGAGGCCACTAAGAAGATAAGTGAAAAACTGAGCAATAAAATGGTGGTGGACAGACATCATGGGATGCCTATATTTCAGGGATTAGAGGGGGAAAGTTTTGCATTGATAGTATACCAAAGACATAGGAAAGCAAGAACATCTAGATCAAGTGTCATAGTGAGGCAGGTTACTCAGTGCAGGTTAGACATTGATAGATAAATTTCTTGTAACCAGTGTCAACTAAAATAGGGTAAGAGTTCAATCATCTTTCTTATCAATACATGACCTACACTCAACTGACCAGACACAAAGGACCTGACCACTTTGCAGGCTGGAACATCAACCTACCAGTGCAGTAGATCACAGAAACAATAGGAAATTACCCCAAACACAGATATGATGTTCTAAAAAAAGTCTGAATCTAGCTAGGCAATAACTTTCATTATTTGGAAGGTTCTTGTGACCTTAGAAGGTTAAAAAATGGTCATCAAAACTTGTGACCAGATAACTGCAGCCTCACCAGTCTTAGTCATGGTTTGCTCAGTTGTGGTTATAAAAGTATACAAAGCTTCTTGTCAAAGTAAGCATGTGCCCTCTCTGAAGAGACCCACATTTGCTCTTGAGCATGTCTCTTTCTTTCTGTACATTCTGTCTTAAACTATACTTGGGATTCGCTCTGAAATTGTTTTCTGTGGCCAAATCAAATGAACCCACAGAGCAACACACTGCACTCATTTGGAATCAGTAGTGATCAGATGGGGGTACAATTTTATGAAGAATCATGTTACCAGTATCAAATGATGAGTGAAGTTTGACGATAATGACAAATAAGCAGCTACCCCCCTGCTTCCATGCTTACACTCAGGTGGTGTTTTGGGAAGAGCTCTTGGGATCAACACCTGTGAAAGAAAAGAGAACTAGACCTGGGTAGAGTGAGAAGTTGCTGCAGTGGTAATACAGTGTCAAGGGAGGACTTAGCTGATCCTGCAAGGACTTCTGAAAATAAAGTGACCAAGATTCGGTAAGAGAGTAAATGTAGAAGAACAGACTGAAAAGAGGAGGTTGTAAATGAATGAGACAGAATAAAGAGTCAAATAAGGTAAGAATTATACTGTATCAGGACTCTTTGTTACAGAAACCCAAAGTGAACTAGGTTAGACAAGAAAAAATGAAAAGTTTGACTCATATAGTCAAATTGAAAGAAGTATAGTGCTGGCCATAGAAAGGTAAAACTAGGGCTGTGTATATTGAAAGGATATTTTTCTCGCTTTTTAGTACCAGTTTTATTATTTTTCACTATAGGCTGGATTTATTGATAGCCATATAAGTACCAGTAACTTCTAAACTGATACCCTGTGCTATGATTTGAATGATTGTGTCTTTACAAAATTCATACCCATTATGGTGGCATTGAGAGGTGGGCTTTTGGAGAGCTCATTAGATCACAAGGGCTCGTCCTCATAAATAAAATTAATGCCCTTATAAAAGAGGCTTCAGAGAGCTGTTGACCCTTTTTTGCCTTTCCACCATGGGAGAACACAGCACTTGATGCTTCTGAGGATGAAGCAACAATGTATCATACATGGATGCAGAGAGTAAGTTCTTACTAGATGTTGAATGTACCAGCAAGGTCATCTTGGACTTCCCAGCTTCCAGAACTAAAATAAATAAATTGCTGTTATTTATACATTTCCCTATCTGTGGAACATTTTGTTAAATTAGCAAGAAAAGACTAAAATACCCTCATAACTTTTTAATAAGAGGAAGGAATACGTTCTCCAGCAAGCAGCTAATGAAAAAAAGAGAGAGAAATTCTGATTGACTCTCATTTAACCAAATACTCACAAATAGACTAATTATTGTAAGCAAGGAGATAAGGAATTATGAAAGTAATTCCCATTTAAACCAAACGAATAAAGGAAAATTAAAATAATCCCCCTAAAGAAGGAAAGCAGACAAAACAGCTGAGGTCTATTAAAGGGTTAATATTAAGTTAAAAAAATGTATTCTGATAATTAAATAAATGAATTCAGGCAAGAAGAAAAACAGATTCCTTTTATATAGATCTTTCTGTATTCTTTATAAATACTCTTATCCACATTAATATTTCTCAGTGTTTTATAGATAATTTTTCCCTAATTTTTTTAAAAAAACACCAAATACTAATTTTTCTCTTAAAAACTCTTAAAATCAAAAATTAATAATGGTTGATATAAATTAATTTTCAAACTTAAAGAGGTTACTATTTTTTACAAAATAAAATTAAAAGCATCTTGTCTAAATATGACGGTATTTTTCAAGTGATAATGTCAATGACAATTTCAAATGCATAGAAAAAATGAAGTGACTGCTCATATGTCTTCTTTTGAGAACAGTCTATTCATATCTTTTGCCCACTTTGTAATGGGGCTTTTTTTTGCACGTTTGAGTTTCTTGTAGATCCTAGATGCTAGGCCTTTGTCAGACATATAGTTGACAAATATTTTTTCTCATTCTGTGGGTTGTCTCCCCAGTCTGTTGATGGTTTGTTTGGCTTTGCCGAAGTTTGTCAGTTTGATGAGATCCCACTTGTCTATTTTATCTCTTATGGCATGAGCACTTGGGGTTTTGATCAGGAATTGGTTTCCAGTTCCAATTTCCATAAGGGTATCCCCTGCATTTTCTAAGGCTCTTATAGTTTGAGGTTTTACATTTAGGTCTTTGATCCATTTAGAGTTGATCTTTGTGTATGGTGATAGTAGAGATCTTGTAGCCAACAGATACTTGAAAAAAAATGCTCAGCCTCACTAGTCATCAAAGAAATGCAAGTTAAAACTATACTGAGATATCACCTAACTCCAGTCAGGATGGCTATCATCAATAACTCAAAAAACAACAGATGTTGGAGAGGATGCAGTGAAAAGGGAACACTTCTACACTGTTGGTGGGAGTGTAAACTAGTACAGCCTTTGTGGAAAACAGTGTGGTGATTCCTAAAAGATCTAAAAATAGACCTTCCATACAACCCTGCAATCCCCCTACTGGTAATGTACCTGGAAGAACCCAAATCATTCTATAAAAAAGATACCTGCACAGGTATGTTTATTGCTGCATTGTTCACAGTAGCAAGAACATGAAACCAACCGTGCTGCCCATCAAAAAAGGACTGGATTTACACAATGGAATACTACGTAGTCATAAAGAAGAACAAAATCATGAACTTCACAGCAACCTGCATGAACTTAGAGTCTATAATACTGAGTGATCTTTCACAGAAACAAAGAATTGAGTATTATATGTTCTCACTCATAAGCGGACCTTGAACAATTATCATAATACTGTAAGAGAATGATTGGCAGTAGTGGGAAACTGCCTGGGGAAAGGGGGAGGGCACACCTCATTAACAAGAGTACCTGCAAGTTTTCTTCTAGGATTTTTATAGTTTCAGGTCTTACATTTAAATCTTTAATCCTTCTTGAATTAATTTTTGCATGTGGTGAAAGATAGGGGTCTAGTTTCAATCTGTGGCATATGGCTAGTCAATTTTCCCAGAACAATATATTGAATAGGATGTCCTTTCCTCATGTTTATTTTTGTCAGCTTTGTCAAAGATCAGTTGGTTGTAGGAAGGTCGTTTTATTTCTGGATTCTCCATTCTGTTCCATTAATCTATCCGTATTCTTATACAGTACCATGCTGTTTTAAGTACTATAGTCTTATAGTATAATTTGAAGTCAGACAGTGCAATGCCTCTTTGATTGTTCTTTTGACTTAGAATTGCTTAAGCTATTTAGGCTCTTTTTGGTTCCATATAAACATTAAGATTGTTTTTTCTAGTTCATTGAAGAACAAAGTTTGTATTTTGATAGGAATTGCGTTGAATCTGTAGATTGCTTTGCGCAGATGGTCATTTTAAAAATGATTCTTCCAGTCCATGAACATGGGCTGTTCTTCCATTCATTTGTGTTGTCTTGTTGTCTATGATTTCTTTCATCAGTATTTTATAGTTCTCCCTATAGAGATCTTTCACCTCCTTAGGGGTATTCCTAGGTATTTTTTTTTTATTTTTTATTATTATGCATTTTAATTTATATTTACTTATTCTTTGTTTACGTATTTATTTTTACTTATTTTTATTTTTATTTATTTCTAGGTAATTTTTTTGTTGTTGTTGCATCTCAAGGAACTAGAAAAACAAGAGCAATCTAAACTTAAAACTAGCAGAAGAAAATAAATAACAAAAATCAGAACAGAACTAAAATAGATTGAGGCAAAAAATTATACAAAGAGTCAATGAACCAAAAAGTTTGGGTTTTTTGAAAGAACAAATAAAATTGACAAACTGCTAACTAGACTAATCAAGAAAAAAAGAGAACAACTCAAATAAGTTCAATAAAAAATGACAGAGGTTACACAACAACTAACACCACAGAAATAAAAAGACATTCAGAGACTACTTCAGAAAACCTCTATGGCAACAAACTGGAAGGTCTAGAGGAAATGGATAAATTCCTGGAAACATACAATCTTTCAAGACTGAACCAGGAAAAGATAGATACTCTGAATAGATCAATAACAAGCAATGAAATTAAATCAGTATAACAACAACAAAAATCTCCTGCTACACAGGGAAAGATAGATTCACAGCTGAATTTTATCAGACATACAAAGAAGAGCTGGTACCAGTCCTACTGAAACTATTTGAGAAAATTGAGGAAAGACTCCTCCTCAACTAATTATATAAAACCAGTATCACAATGATACCAAAATCAGGCAGGGACACAAAAACAACAACAAAACTATAGACCTATTTCCCTGATGACTCTAGATGCTAAAATACTTAACAAAATTCTAGTAAACAAAATTAAACAGCATATCAAAAAAAATAACTATCATGGCCAAGTGTGTTTTATTTTGGGAATACAAGATGGTTCAATATCTGCAAATTAATAAGCATTATCCACCACATATACAGAAACAAAAGTTAAAACCATATGATCATCTCAAATAACTGTAGAAAAGCCATTCAACCAAATCTAACATCTCTTCATGATGATAACCCTCAAATCCAACATCCCTTCATGATAACAAAGTGAGCATTGAAGGAACACATCTCAAATTACTAAGAACCATATACGGCAAACCCACAGTCAACATCATACTTAACTGGGAAAAGTTGAAAACATTACCCCACCAGAACAGGAACAAGACAGGGATGTTCACTCTCACCTCTAGTATTCAAAATTGTATTGGAGGTCCTAGCAAGAGAAATCCAGTAAGACGAAAGAAATAAAAGGCATCTAAATCAGCAAGGAGGAACTCAAACTATCCTTTTTCATGGATGACATGATTGTATACCTAGAAAACCCTAAAGACTCCTCTAAGAAGCTTCTAGACCTGTTGACTTCTGTAAAGTCTCTGAATAAAAAAAAATCAATGTATAAAAATCTACAGCATTCCTATAAACCGACAAGGATCAAGCTAAGTACCAAATCAAAATTTCAATCCCATTCACATTAGCCACAAAAATAAAAATAAATGCTTCCATATCTTAGTTATTGTGAATACTGCAGAAATAGACATGGGAGTACATAATATACTAATTTTCTTCCTTTTAGATATATATTCAACATTAGGATTGCAGTATCATATGACTGTTAAATATTAGTTTTTTGAGGCCTCTCTATACTGTTCTCCATAGTGGCTGTATTGATTGACATTTCCACCAACAGTGTACCAGGGTTCCTCTTTCTCTGCATTCTTACTTACATTTGTTTCTTGCTGTTCTTTTATAAAACCCATTTTAACTGGAGTGTGATAATATATCATTGTGGTTTTGATTTGCATTTTCCTGGTGATTAGTGATGTTGAACATTTTTTAATATACCTCTTAGCTATCTTTAAGTCTTCTTTAGAGACATGTTCATTCAGATCTTTTGCCCATTTTCATTAGATTATTATTATTATGGGGGGTATTGGATTGTTTGAGTTTCTTGTACATGTTTGAATTTCTATTGTCTCATTGGCCATTCAGGAGCACGTTGTTTAATTTCCATGTATTTGTATAGTTTCCAAAGGCACTCTTGTTATTAGCTTCTAGTTGTATATTCTGTTTATTGATCCCTTGTAAAATGAATAGTTTGCAAATATCTTCTTCCCTTTGGAAGACTGTCTGTTTGGCAATTGCTTCCTTGTGCTGCAGAAGCTTTTCAGTTTTATATAATCTCATTTGTCAACTTTTGGTTTTGACTGTAGTTTTGAAGTCCTGTTCAAGAAATCTTTGCCCAGACCAACATCCTAAAGTGTTTCCCCAATGTTTTTATATAGTATTGTCATAGTTTCAAGTCCTACATTTAAGTTTTTAATCCAATTTTATTTGATTATGTATATGATGAGAGATGAGTCTAGTTTCATTCTTCTGCATACAGAAATTCAGTTTTTCTAGCACCATTTATTGAAGAAACAGTTCTTTCCCTACTGTGTATTCTAGATGACTTTGTCAAAAGTAAGGTGACTGTAAATGCAAAAATTTATTTCCTAATTATCTATCCTGTTCCATAGGTCTATGTGTCCCTTTTCATGTTGTCAGTAACATGTTGTCTTTGTTATTATAGCTTTGTGATATAGTTTGAAGTTTGATAATGTGATGCTTCCAGCTTTCTTCTTTTTGCTAATATACTTTGACTTTGAATACTTTGACTATTTGGAGTCTTTTGTGGCTCCATATACATTTTAAAATGGTTTTTCTATTTCTGTGAGAAATGTCACTGATATTTTGAAAAAGATTACATTGAATCTGTAGACTGCTTTGTGTAGCATAAACATTTGAAAAATATTCTCTTAGTCCATGAACATGGAATTTGTATGTGTATGACCTATTCAATCTGTTTCATCAGAGTTATATAGTTTCATTGTAGAGACCTTTCATTTTTTTGGCTAAGTTTACTCTGAGTATTTTTTTTTTGTAACTAATGTAAATAGGATTGCTTTCTTAATATCATTCTTATATTGTTTACTCTTAGCATATAGAATTGCTACTGATTTTTGTGTTTTGATTTTGTCTTTCAACCTTCTTACCAAATTAGCTCATCAGTTCCAGCAGTTGTTTTTTTTTTTTTTTTTTTTTTTTGGTATTGTCTGTAAGTTTTTCTAAATATAGCCGGGCTCGGTGGCTCAGCCTGTAATCCCGCGCTTTGAGAGGCTGAGGTGAGTGGATTGCCTGAGCCTGCAGGTTCTAGACCCGCCTGGGCAACTTGGCGAGACCTCATCTCAACAATAAATCAAAAAGCTTAGCTGGGCGTGGTAGCGCATGCCTGTAGTTCCAGCTACTCGGAAGGTTGAAGCGGAAGGATCGCCGGAGCCCAGCAGGTCGAGGCTGTGGTGGCCGGGAGCGGCCACTACACTCCAGTCTGGGCGACAGAGTGAGACTCCAACTCAAAAAAAAAAAAAATGTTTTTTTAAATATAAGATTATGTCATACAAAAACACAATTTGATTTATTTCTTTCTAAATTAGATGCCCTTTATTTATTTCTTTTGTCTACTTGCTCTGGTTAGGACTTCTAGTGCTATGTTAAATAAAAATGGTGAAAGTGGGCATAAATGTCTTCTTCCATGAATTGGAGAAAAGGGTTTCAACTACTTCCCGATCAGTATAATGCTAGCTGTGAATTTGTCATGCATGGCCTTTATTATTTTGAGGTATGCTCGTTCTATCTACAGTTTATTAAAAGTGCTTATCATAAAGCAATGTTGAATTTTATAAGATGATCTTTTGGTATCTATTGAAATGTTCCTATTAAACTTTTGTTTCTGATTACATTAATGTGATGCATCATGTTTATTGATTTGCATATGTTAAATCACCCTTACACTCCTGGAGTAAATCCCACTTGGGCATAGTGATGATCATTTTAATGTGTTGTTGAATTTGAATTGATAGTATTTTGTTGAGGATTTTTCATTTATGTTCATCAGGAATATGGGCCTGTAGGTTTATATTTAAGCTGTGTATTTTTTTATTATAGTATCAGGGTAATGCTGGCCTTGAAGAATGAGTTTGGAAGTGTGTTTTAGAATATTTTGAGAATTGGCACTCTTCTTTAGATATTTGGTAGAATTCAACAGTGAAACCATCAGGTCCTGGGTTTTTCTTTGATAGAAGACTTTATTACTGCTACTTGTCACTTGTTATTGACCTGTTTTGGTTTTCTATTTCTTCTTCATTCAATCTTGGTAGATTCGATGTGTCTAGAAATTTATACATTTTTTCTAGGTTTTCCACTTTATTGACATGTAATTATTTATGATAATCTGTATTGATCCTTTGTATTTCTGTATTAATTGTAATGTCTCCTTTTGTGTCTCTAACATTATTTATTTGGAGTGTCTCTCTTTTTTCCCAAGTTTAACTAATAGTCATTGATTTTATACTTTCAAAAACCAACTTTTTCTTTGTTGGTCTTTTGTATTTTGTCTTAATTTTATTTACTTCTGCTCTGATATTTATTATTTCTTGCCTTATACCAATTTAAGTCCTGGTTAGTTCTTGTTTTTCTCATTCTTTAAGATGCATAGTTAGGATATTTAGTTGAAGTTTTTCTAATTTTGTTGATGGAGTCCTTTATTGCTATACAATTCCTTCTCAGTACTGCTTTGACTGTCTCCTACAGGTTTTGGCATATTGTGTTTCCATTTTCATTAATTTGAGAAAATTTTTGAATTTCTGTTGACTCATTGGCCATTCAGGAGCACGATGTTTAATTTCTATGTACTTGTATAGTTTCCAAAGGTACTCCTGTTATTAGCTTCTAGTTTTATCCTATTGTGGTCAGAAAAGTTACGTGCTATTATTTCAATGTTTAAAAATATGAATATAATTTGGAGTCCTAACATGTTATATCATATCCTGAAGAACATTCCAAATGCTGATGAAAAAAGAAAGTCTAATCTGTAGCAGTTGAATGAAATGCTCTGTAAATATAGGTTAGATCCATTCGGTGTAGCATGTAGTTTAATTCTGATGTTTGTTTGTTGATTTATTGTCTGAATAATCTGTCAAAAGGGGTTGTTAATGCCCCTACTATTATTGTATTGCAGTCTGTCTCTCCATTTTGCTCTATTAATATTTGTTTTATGCGTTTGGGTGCTTTGATGTTGGTCACATATCTATTTGCAATTGTAATAACAGTCGCAGAATTGACCTATTTATCTTTATTTAATGACCTACTTAATTATCTTTGTACAGTCTTTGACTTTAGTACATTTTGCCTGATGTAAATATAGCTACTTAAGCTCTTTTTTGATTTTCTTTTGCTTAGAATATATTTTTCCTTCACATTCAGTCTCTGTGTGTTTATAGATAAAGTGAGTTTCTTGTAGGCAGCACATAGTTGGGTCTTGTTTTTTAAGAATATCAGTTTAGCTATTCTATGTAATTTAATTGTCTCAATTTACATCTTTTTATATGACTCTAAACAAGTTGTAGTTATTATGTTTGGTATTTTAGCTTCACAGTAAAGATTACTGTTTATACACTACAATTACATTATTAGAGTTTCCTAAATTTATTTTTGTACTTTTACCAGTGAGTTTTACATCTCTGATGATTTTTTTGTTGCATGTTAGCCTCCTTCTCTTTCAGATTAAAAACTTTATTTACGCCGGGCTCGGTGGCTCAGCCTGTAATCCCGCGCCTTTGGGAGGCTGAGGTGAGTGGATTGCCTGAACCCGTGGGTTCGTGACCCGCCTGGGCAGCGAGACCTCATCTCTACAATAAATCAAAAAATCAGCTGGGCATGGTAGCGCGCGCCTGTAATTCCGGCTACTCGGAAGGCTGAGGCGGAAGGATCGCAGGAGCCCAGCAGGTCGAGGCTGCGGTGGCCGGGAGCGGCCACTGCACTCCAGTCTGGGCGACAGAGTGAGACTCCAACTCAAAAAAAAAAAAAAACTTTATTTACCATTTATTGTAAGACAGGTCTGGTGGTTACTAATTTCCTCAGCTTTTGATTGTCTGGGAAGTCTTTCTTTCTCCTTCATTGTTTAAAAATATATTTGCTGGGTTCAATGTTCTTGACTCGAAGAATTTTTTCTTCAGCACTTTGAATATATTGTTCCACTCTCTTTTGGACTATAAAGTTTCCACCGAAAAGTCTGCTGTTAGGTCTATTAGAGCACTTCTGTATGTTATTTGGTTCTTTGGGGATCCTTTTTTGTTCTTAATCTTGAAGATAGTTTTATTATTGCTTGGTCTGGAGGTAGTCTTATTTGAGTTGGATCGGTATGGTGTTCTTTGACCTCCTTGTGTCTGCATATTCCTATATTTCTTAGGTTTAAAATGTTCTCTATTATTTATCTGAATAAGCTGTTTACCCCAATTGCTCTCTACTTCCCCTTTAAGGCCAATATCTCTTAAATTTGCCCTCCTGAGGTCATTTTCCAGTTCTAGTAAGCATTTTTATGTTTTTTTCTTTCTCCTACTACATATTTTTAAGTAGCCTATCTTTGAGTTCCCTGATTTTTTTTTCTGTTTAAGCAATTCTGCTGTGAAGAGACTTTGATGCGTTTTCAGTTCATGAATGGAATTTTTGAGCTCTAGGATTTTTGTTTGATTTTTGAAAATTATTTCTATTTCTTTGTTAGATTTCTCCAGTAAATATTTGAAGTTCTTATTTTTTCTTGAAGTTCACTAAGCTTTCACAAAACTGCCATTTTAAATTATCTGTACTAAAAGTCATATATCTTCATAACTCCAGGGTTGAAAACTTGTGCCTTATTTAGTCCATTTAAAGATGCCATGTTTTCCTGAATGAATGTTCTTGATGCTCATGGATGCTCATGGATGTTCACTGATGTTTGTGCATTACAATTCTAAATTATTGTTTAGTTTTCACAATCTGGCCACCTTTGTGTTCATCCTTCTTCAGAGGGCCTTCCAAGAATTCAAAGGGTATTGAGTATTGAGTCATCTCTAAACCTCTGATCAGTGCATTTCAGCATTAGAGGGTACCTTAAGCCCAGGTACCTTATTACTCTTGAAGACTTCTAGACACCCAGCTCTGATGAACTTTGGGAAGACCATGAAGATTTTCCTGGTTCTCTAGGCAAAGTCCCTCATTCTCTTTCTTCTTTTTCTTCCAAACAAAATCAAGTCCTCTTTGCACTGAACTGTCCTTTGCACTGAGCTGCCCTGTGTAAGGGTGGCCACCACACTAATTGCACAGCTTCCCAGATTAGCACATTCCTGGGGCTCACCCAAAGCCTGTGGCCACTACTGCCTGACTACCACTGATGTTTATTCTGAGACTAGGGACACTTTATTAGCAGACTATTGAGACTTGAGTGTTGTGCCTGGACAGTGAATACACATCTGGCCTGAAGTGGGTCTAGAAGCACTACCTGGAAGAAACAGATTTCAAGTGAGGGCTTCAGGATTCTGCCCAGTGCTTTGCTTTACTGTGGCTTAGCTGGTACCTGGTTGCAAGACAAAGTCCTCTGTACTTTTTTCTCTCCTTTCTCCAAGTAGATGAAGTCTATGTTTGCATGTACTGTCTGGAGTTGGAGGCACTCTTGTAGCTACCATAGCCAGTTTTATGCAGGGTTGCCTCTAAGCCCACATTCTCCAAGACCAGCACATCACTAGTTCTCATCCAGGCTTGCAGTCACTATGGCCTGACTGCCACTAAAATTTATTAGGGCCCCAGGTCACTTTATTCGGTTGGTGGTGAAGTCAGGACCTAGTTTCTCCCACTATGGTGGCAAACCTCCTTCTGGTCCAATAGTGGTCAAATGCTACCTCTGTGGGCACTGGTGAAATTCTGCCTGGTGCTGTATTTCACTGTGACAGTGTGGCAATTAATTTCAATGCAAAATCCCACACATTACTTTGCTTTCCTCCCAAGAACACAGATTTTCTCTCCTGGCTCTGCTGCCTGGGATTGGGGTGGGATGTTGTTGGTAACATGAGGCATTCCTTCTACCTTCTTCAATGTATATTTTCTATGCTAAAACCAGGTGCTGTGATCTGTCATCTGATTTTTTAGTTTAGGAAAGTGCTTTTTTGCATGGATAGTTGTTCAATTTGATGATCTGATAGGGAACACAAGAATTATACTTGGTTGTTGTCTTGTTCTATATTCTTTCTCCATCTTTAATTGTTATAGTCAATAATTTTAAATTTCAAAGAGAATGGAAAACTTTACATCTCCTCAGGCTCTCTCATCTCTTTATTAAATCTTTATGCTTCTGTTTCCTAAATGTATCCATTTACATAAAATTGTCTGCAAACAATTAAAGTTAATTAAGATAATTTATCACCTAAAAGTAAAGTCATTTTATCAGCAGGTATCAGCTTGTTCAGCAAACAAAGTATCAGGAAAATAGTCAGCTCTTGTTATCAAGTAAGGTACAGGTGACAGAAAAAAGATTTCTTCCAAATTCTTTTTATTTGAAGGAGGTGTTATGTTTTCAGAGTTGTTAGATGCAATTACCTAATCATGCTTCAGTAGCTTAACTTGCAACACAACACTATCACTTTGATAATTTACACATTGGCAATCCTCTTGCATATGAATTATTATTAAGTTCTCATAAAAACCAGCAAATCTTTTAACTGCCAAAGAGTTTTCTAGCCAGATATTTCCATAGAAATTAAATTTTTTCAGCATGTGCAACAGAGCAATATTTATTATCAGTAGTTAAATTGATTTTAAATGGCCATTTGTGTGGCTTTCTTGTATAAATAAGCAATTAAAAAGGATTGAAATGCTGGGAATTATTCTAAGTATCAAAAAGAGTAACAAAATTATACATGGAATTTTAAAAATACATAAGCAAAACCAGAATGATCTTCTGAAGAAAACAGAAAAATTACTTATTGAATACTAAATACACAGTATAAATGCAATACACTCTCATTATTATGATTATTGATATTAGGAGATGAAAAAATTACATTTTGGAAAAAAATAATTTGTTACCTAATGATATGGATAAATTCAACACTTCATAAATTTGAAATTTCACATCAAATCTGTCCTATATAAGTCACAGAGATAAATTCGAATAATACAAAGGGACTTTTTCTATTCATTAACTTTGTTCATTAATGCACATATTCCACAGACTAGGTTTTTGGAGACAATTCTTCATGGATAGCTTGCATTTCTTTGTATCTTGTGACCAGAAGCAATGCCTGTCTTTTTCAAAATAATTTTATAAAGGACATTTACATAAGAAACAGTACTGAAAGACAGAAATAGAGTATTTCTCCAGAGCAAAGAGCAGCCATGTTTAAAGTCCAGTAGAAAAATAATGTATCATTTTGAGGCAAATATAAGGCAAACTTACTGCCCATTATAAAAGATTAGGGTTCACTAAATATGTGGTCCTTTGTAAAATGAAACCCAGTGCATGTGAAAATATCACCTGGTCATCTTTGTGTTGTCATACATAAACCGAGGCATGAGAAACAGAGACACTTGTTTGATTCAAAGAAGTAAAAGGATAAGGCTTTTATAGATTAACAGACAAGCCATATTTATATGATAACGAATCATTTATGGCAGTGGAAAAGAAAGCATTTGCTCTGAAAACTAACTAGCCTGGTATACTGCACTGATACATTTATCAGTGACCCATCCTGATTCTTCTTTCATCTTCTCACCCCAGGAACCTTGAAACTCTTGTGGGGGCCATGGCAGCTGCCTCCCTTAAGTTTCACTGAAAAATCACTGGCATGAAGCAGGATTGATTAGTAGGGGGGGAAGCACACAAATGGTATTTAACGTATACCTGAAAGGCTTCAGAAAAAAAACCAACTTTCCAATGAGTTACAGAAATTCAAATGTGATCTTGAGGTTACAACATAAAGACCTGATCACTGTGCGGATTAGAATGTAGAACTACAGGGCAACACTTTCGGGCCCCCTCTCACTGTGGAAGCTTTCCTGTGCTCTCAATAAATCCTGCTTTTTCACTTAAAAAAAAAAAGAATGTAGAACTACCAGTACAGTAAATCACAGAAACAGCAGGGAATTACCCAAAACACAGACATGATGTTCTAAGAAAAACCCAAATATATTTAGACAGCAACTTGCATTATTTAGAAGGTCCTTGTGACCTTAGAAAGTTGAGAGATGGTAATCAAAACTCATGACCAGATACTTGCAGCCTTCCACTCTTAGCTCATGGTTTACTTAATCAATTTTATAAAGCTTATCAAAGTCGAGTACATGTCCTTTCTCTTAAGACACCCATGCCCTTTGAGCATGCTTTTTTCTTCCTAGTAAATTATTTCTTAAATCATACTTAAGATTTGCTCCAAAATTCTTTTCTGTGGCAAAACCCAAGAACTTGCAGAGCAACACCCCACCCAGCATCGACATAAAGAAAAAAACAGTAAGCTTCACATTTCTCCACTCTAATATTTGATAATGAAGGAAATGAACAATACTTTTTTTAATAGCAAAGAATAAATCATGTGATACCTGTTACAATGTATTTCTTAAAAATAAACAGCTGCAGAATAGTTCTAAATATAACTTTTCCAAATGAAACCAAAAAAAATACAGTGTAAAGCAGTTCCTCCTTAAATACAAACTTTCATTTTGTGGTGCATTACATTAATGCTTTGCATATATTTGCTGCAAATTCTATGTTGCATTCTGTTAAAAAAAAAAAAAAAACTTTAAGAACTAAAACGCATGACTACAACCATATTGCAAGAAAGAGAATTTTTCTCCAACAAAGTATATTCCTTTTTTTAGATACAACATGTTAACAGTCAGTTTCCAAATGAAAGAAATCGTGAGCCAAGAAATTGATATGCAGCCAAAGTCTACTTAAATTGTAAAAGTTATAAATAGTTTTCAACATGGAAGGGTAATATTATTCTCAAGAGTTTATCTTGGGGAAATTAGAAGAAAAAGCTTGGCTGGAAAATAATATTTTAGAAAGATAAACATGTATGTAAAAATATTATAGATAACTATGATATCTGTAATTATAATTATAAATGGAATTAAAATTAATGGTAAGGGTGTTATAAAATGCAGTGAGCAAAATTAGTTTAACAGTTCTAAGATTCTTACACAAGGCATTTTCACTGTATTCAGTAGCATCATGAGACAAAAAAGAGGGGAAAAAAAAGATTATTTGAAAAGGTTTCTATGGTCCAAGCCAGGAAATAATATATATCCTTTCCTCTCACATTCTGTTAGTTAAAATTTTGTCACCTAGTCACACCTACATAAAAGCAAGATCAGAAATAACTAGTTATGCGTGTTCAGGAAGAAAAAAGCCACATACGAGAAAATGCTAAAACGAAGAGAATTTATAACCTTATATTCCCTTTTCAAAAAAAAGAAGAAAAATTTAGTACCTTATATAAAAGTTTGGTAAGCAGTAAACAAACTAAACTAAACTAATTCAGATGAGAAATAAAGGTAAAATCAGGAAATTATAAATTAGAAAACAAAAGTAACAGTCCCAAGAAAAATTTTAAAAAAACAACAGTAAAACCAATAGTCAGAACAATAAAATTATTATTTTTTTTAAATCTATAAACCATGGCTTTCTGGTTATAAGTAAACAAATAATAAAAATATAAATTAATGAGGGAAAATAAAGACAATAAAAACCCCAGAGAATTGACCTCTTAAGTAAATGAGAGAAATTAGAAAAATCTGAATAAATAGGCAATTGTCATAGAAAATGCAATTGGCCATACCAAAACAAAAATCACATATTAACATTCCAAAAAGTAGTCTAATGATATTTCCAAACAAAATTTGAGATAATTTATTGAAGGTAAACCTAAACTAAAAGAGATTCTTTTTGCGGAAGGAAAATGACTCCAAATGACAGAACTGTCATGCAAGAAGAAATAAAAAACACTTAAGGGAGTCAATGTGAGTCAACAGAAAAAGTATTTATTTGTTAAACAAAAATTATAATGATTTTGGCATAGCACAGTTCAATGGGAAATAAAAATGGAGTTATAGTATTGTAAGCATCTGACATTTTAAGAAGTGGTCGATGTGCTATTCAGAATGTAATAAGGTAGGTTTGCATATTATAATTTGTAGGACATCCATGGAAAGCATAATAAGAGTATACACTAACAAGCTAATAGAAGGTAAATACAACAATAAATAACAATATTTCATTAATTCAACAAAAGACAAGACTAAAAAATTGTAAAGAAAACAATGAAAAGGTGAGCCAGAAAAAAATAATTAGAAATCGATATGTTAATATGTATACATCCCTAATTGCATTAATGTAAGTGAAACTTAATAACATGAGACAAATATTGTAGATTAAATAAAGTCCCTATAAGAGTCAGAATTTTTTTAAAAGATGGATAAATAAACACAATGAAAATAACCATACTATATGAAAATGTGTGGGATAAAGGGGAATTAGGGTTTAGAAAAAAATTTAAAATCTTAAATGAATAGATTAGAAAAATATGAAAGACTAAAATTTAGTGGTCTAGTCTTTTATCTTAGAAACCAAGGGAAAAAACATTAAATCTGAAAACATAAAAGAAAATTAAAAATATAAATTAATTAGAATTCAGATTTAAAAAGTCAGAAAGGTAAGAAAAGATAACAAGATAGAATAGGAAGTCATAGGCTCCACTTCCAGTGACAGAAAGTTCAACTAACAGCTATGCACAGACCAAAATATCTTTTTTAAAACAATTCCAGTACTTAGAAACAAGCCCAAAATACCCATGTGATGATACGCAGGACTGAATGAAAACAGAATACAAAGGGTCAAAAGGATGGTCTCATTCTGACCACACCACCCCTCCTTTCCTTTTCCCAAGTCAGTATAACACCAGACAGAAAGGATTTCCCTGATCCCACAGCTTCTACAGAAGGAAAAGAGAACCAGAGACCATCATCCAGCTTCCCTTGCACTTCAAGATGCTTCTTGGAAATCACACCTGGGTCCACCCTAATAGGAAACACAGGTAATAACACAACTAGAATACCCAGGGCAGGCAAAAGCAAAGAAAGTAAGCAGGGTCATACTGACCAGCATATGAACCATGGCGGCACCTTTGTGCTTGCTAGATGTGGTGCCAGATCAGAGATACTTCATAGCCCACTCAAAAAGCTAAGCTAGTTGCCATCAGAAGCAGGGCAGAAGGTTCAATCTAGCCTGAGTCCCTAGATAGCTAGTCTTCACGACAAATCTCAGAACACAACCCAATGACTCCAACCAGGCAGGGGTATGTCTGCTTTTGCCCATTTCAGAGGAACACAGAAGCTAGATTTGCTTAACCTGAGTAGTCATTCAGCAGCTCCAGTCAGTTATAAAGCCTTTCCAACAATCCTGCGTGGAAGGGGTACTCCCACTTCCATGTATCTCAGAGAAGCATAGCCACTAAACCTGCTTACTCTGTATTGTCAAGCAGCTGTTCAATTAGCCAAAAGCCTATGCTGCAGCTCCACCATGACAGGTAGGCAATCATTAATCATGAATTTCTATGGAGCATAGCCTCTGGTCCTGCTGATTCTGAGCAGTGACTCTACCTCACCTTGGTACCTAGCCTGTAGCCCTGTCCAAATGCAGATTACAAATAGAGGAATTGCCCAGGCAGGGGATACTTCCTGTAACCAGCCTGACAAGCTGCCATCCAGCAGCTCCGTGTGACAGCACAACCCAACCAGTGGTCTCACCAGACACTGGAGCCGAGCCAGAAGCCCCACCTGACATCAGAGCAAAAATAGAGGCCAACCAACAAGAAAACCCACAATAAGCTATGCGTGCCTAAGTCATCACCAGCTGACCCTTCCAGAGTCACAGGGAAGACTAAATAGTGAGGGTCTATCCCTGACAAAGAATACTTATAAGGACCCGAAGTGAGAAATGTCTCCTCAAATGATCAGCTAACAATGCAAAGACTCAAAGATTACAAAGAATCCGGGAATCTCTGATACCTCCAGAAGAAATTAATAAAGCTCCAATAACAAATGTTGGTGATAATGTGGAGAAAAGGGAATGCTTGAACCCTGTTGGTGGGGTTGTAAATTAGGATAGCCATTATGGAAAACAGTAAGGAGTCTCCTCAAAACTAAATCTAGAATTATCATATGATCCAGAAATCCCATTTCTGACTAATTACCAAAAATATTTGATATCAGTTTATTAAAGGACTATCTGCATATGCCCGTGGTCACTGAAACAACATTTACAATAGTCAAGGTAAGAAATCAACCTAAGGTTCCATCCACAGGTGAATGAATAAAGAAAATGTGATAAATACACGATGTAATATTATTCAGCCTCATATGAAGAAGGAAATTCTGTCAGTTGAGACTGGATACTGGGAAGAGTGGAGAGATGATGGTTAAGGGTGTAAAACCTCAGCAAGAAAAGAGAAATGCGTTCTCTTTTTTAGATCTATTGCCCCGTGTTGTGAATATCATTAATAACAGTGTATTGCACATTTCCAAAACTGCTAAAAGAGTATATTTCAAATGTTTGTACCACAAAAAATTATGTGTATGAGGTGATGTATGTTAATTAACTTGATTTAATTATTACATAGCCTATTCATAAATCATGACATAACTTTGAACCACCTAAGTATGTACAATTACAAATTGTCAATTTACAATAAAATTAAGCATTAAAAAATGACAAAATGTCAGAAAGGTAGAAATATAGGTATTTTTAAATAAAATGAATAATGTCTTAAAAATTCATAAAAAACACAAATTATCAAAGAATGAATAAAATATCAATAAAGATCATATAGGCACCAAAAGTTTAATTAAACACATGATACAATCTCTATGCCAAAAAGTTGAACATCCAAAAATGGATAAATTCCATTTTAACTAAACTGACACAGGAAATATAAAGTTAGAGTGGTAGGATATCTACTAATCTAACTCTGAAATCTCAAAAAAGACAAGTTTTAATAAACTGTTCCAGAGAACAGAAAATAAACATGTAACACTTCCAAGTATAACATCAAAGGAAATAGAAATTAGAATTACTCTCAGAATATGATTCAAAATTATAAATGAAATATTAGCAAATCAAATATGTCAATCTATCAGTCTATATATCAAAAACAATTATCTACTCATTTATTTATCTATCTGTCTAGGATAATATATCATGACCAATCTGTATTATTCCAGAAATGTAAGACCAGTTTAACATTCAAAATGAGTCTATCAGCAAGACCCTATTTCAACAAAAACATAAAATATGTGGCCGGGCATCGTGTCAGAATCCTATAGTCCTAGCTACTTTGAAGGTTTAGACAAGAGGATCATTTAAACCTGTAAGTTCAAGGCTGCAGTGTGCTATAATCACACCACTATACAACAGCCTGGGCGACAGAGTAAGACTTTTTCTTTAAAAAAATCTGCTAATGTGGTTAATGAATACTATTAGATATTGAAGGAATAAAGAAAGTGATATTTAAAGAGTTATTTGAGAAATTAATACTCACTCATGACAAAAATATAAGTATAGAAAGAAACTCATAAAAAATATGTAAGAGAAACTTACTACAAATGTTCTCAGTGGTGAAATAGTGAATATTGTATTTGAAGTAAGGAATGAGACTAGGATGTCTGCTATTGGCTATTGTTTCTAAATCTGAAAAGGTGAGTTTCAAGCTATTTAAATGGTAGACATAAATAATATCTAAAAGAATTCTGTGAATTAAAAGTAATATGAATTCATTAATTTTAAAAATATTAAAACATACTCTAAAGCCTTAGAAAAAAAGAGTGATACTGACATTATGTCAATAGTTAAAGTACACATTAAAGTACATTATGTCAATAGTTAAAGTACACCCAAATGCACAAAGGGATTTAGTGTTTAATAACGTTTTCATCTTAAATCAATGAGAAGATGCACTACAAAGTAAATTTTTCTTTTCTTTTCTTTTTGAGTTGGAGTCTCTCTCTGTCGCCCATACTGGAGTGCAGTGGCTGCTCCCGGCAACCGCAGCCTCGACCTGCTGGGCTCTGGCGATCCTTCCGCCTCAGCCTTCCGAGTAGCTGGAACTACAGGCGAGCACTACCACTGCCTGGCTGATTTTTTGATTTATTGTAGAGATGAGGTCTCGCTGCCCAGGCGGGTCTCGAACCCGCGGGCTCAGGCAATCCACTCACCTCAGCCTCCCAAAGGCGCGGGATTACAGGCTGAGCCACCGAGCTCGGCTCAAAGTAAATTTTTCAAGAAAACTGGATAGACACTTGGAACAACACCAAGATTTGATCCATATCTCACAGCAGATATCAGAAAAAATTCAGATTGTTCTAGGATTCAAATATTACACATAGCAAAATACAAATATAAGGACAGAGCATAGGTAAATTATTTTATAACCTGTGACAAAGACTTTCTTTTTTTTATCTTTATTTTTTGAGTTCGAGTCTCACTTTGTCACCCAGACTGGTGTGCAGTGGCCGCTCCCGACCACCGCAACCTCGACTTGCTGGGCTCCGGCGATCCTTCCACTCAGCCTTCCAAGTAGCTGGAACTGCAGGCGCGCGCTACCACGCCCAGCTAATTTTTTGATTTACTGTAGAGATGAGGTCTCGCCAAGTTGCCCAGGCGGGTCTTGAACCCGCGGGCTCAGGCAATCCACTTTCTAACTATGCCACAAAATTCTAAAGCTATGAAGAAAGAAGACTGATGAATTTGGTCATACAAATAGAAAAAAACTCTGTCTAGCAAAATACTGCCAAACAGAGGATGACATTATCTTTATTTTACTGGTCAGGTTAAAAGAAACACCATCTGTCTTCTACTCTTAGTAAAAGATATGCTAATACTATTTGCTATACAAATATCCTTTAAAAGATAATCAGGAATAAGAGCTGATACTAGACATACTAAAACACTATGGCAGGAGAACTGTCTCTCAACATTCTTAGCCTTGGTCATTTCACCTGTATAGTGTATATGTTATATATCATGTAAGGCAATTATAAGAATTAAATAGGAAAATGTCTGAAACGTTTCTAGAATGATACTGGCACCTAGTACATGCTCATAAGACAGATACTATGAAACTTTCTGTTATAATTATATAAACTATCTTTTAAAATAAGTCTATATTATATTTTAAAACAAACATGTTAAACTTACTTTCAAATATTATTTTACTTCCTAAGACTAATGACAGGTTTATTTTTTATACTGAAATTTAGTGATTGGCCTTTAGTTTCTATCCCTTTGCATTTGGATCCACTATGAAAGGACTTTGAAACGTATGTATCATGATTGATAAGAATTATATATATTGTATAATTATATATACAATATATGTGTGTATACACATATATATTTCTCACAATATATCTAAATCCAAGATAATCAGTGACTTTTAATGCTATATAGAGTATAAAAAATTATAAAATTATCTTTCTTAAGACAGCTAGTTATATTCCAAAGGAGTTCTTTTTTATTGTGTATACAATCAAAAAAAGTAGAGAAAAATTGCTAAATTATATTCCAAATTTTATGTAGCTGACAAAATCCTAAGGGCATGTTAAAAACAAATAGTATACATGGGAAATTAGAACTGTCAAATATGAAACAGTTCAGTTTGAAAAATAGTGATTGGTTCAGAAAAGAAGTCACTTTACCCAAAAGCTTTTCCATTTTCAGTTTGGCATAATCTAGGATTATAAAATGCTAAAAGCACCAATGTTTAATTCATCTTCAAAGTACTAGAAACTAAATAGGGCAGCCCAGTAAAACACTTTGGAAAGTAAATAATTTAATATTTAGAGCCCAAATTTGGCATGGATGCTTGCAATTTTAAATGTAAACAAGCTCCTTATTAAGTTCCTGAAACACAGTCTTAATTGTTAAAACCCAACCCCCAAAAGGTACACTGTTTAATTAGACCTTCATGTGAATGGCTATATATTTACATTCATAAAGGCATTAGCACATCAGGGTAAACTGACAATGCTGTGCAAAAACTGCTAAAAGGCAATAAGGGAAAGTCATTTTAAAAATTAAAACAATTTCTGAATGTGTCATGGGAAAACAAAAATCATTAACCAGTATTATTAATATTCACAGCAGCTGTTACACAATCGTGCATCAAGTCTCTACATTCAAACTTGCTCCCTAATATAGTGTCTTAAAATACTCTATTAGTCTGTAGTTCATCATACACCAATGGACTGTAAATAGTTTTAAAATCAATTTCTTTTCAGTTTATCAAATTTTTCATAGAGAATTGTTTCCTCAATATGTGTTTGGGATTAACTATTTTTGAGTCATTTTAGAGAAATCTACCAAAAAGTCTATTGTTACTCCCAAACACATCTTGTAAACAAATTGAGACTACTTTTTTCCATCCATCTGACTTTGCTGAGTTTATCTAGTAAGCCTGCAGTCCGTGGGCCACAATCTTCTGCTATGTCTTCAGGTCATTTATGCCTTTATCTGCAATGCCTACTCCTCTTAAACATTCTCCAAAGCACTTTCACATCTCCACAAAAACTAAGATGTTTGTATTAAATCCCACAATTGAAAATATACATCGAAGCCTATGACGGCCAAACTTAGTTTGCCGAGATCTACGTGCAGTCAGAATCTTTCCAGGTTTTAGCGTATGCTCTTTCTTGCACATGCAAGAAAAAAATCATTACCAAGAAACTATTTGTTTACAAGAATCTGTTTTAACATCTTCAATACCAAGATCTCAAAGCCTATATCAAAGTGTCTTCTAGTAAACGTTATGATTTTGTTTCTTCTAAATCAGTAGTAATTTTTATTCTAATAGCTTTCTTCGAAAATATCTTTATCAGCACATTTGTTTTAGAATAGTGCCCTAAATATTTCAATTGACTTGGAGAAAATCTTTAAAAGATAAAATCTTTTAACTTATATGTACAACAATATAATTGCATTTTATAGCAGTGTAATATGATTGTGAACAGACTCTTATAGCCCCAAATCCTGGACTTTAAGTAAGTTGTAGGAAAGAAATGCAAATAAAGTAATTTTCTAAAATCCTAAAATATTCTTAGAATTAATTTTTACTGTGTTAAATAAGAATCAACTTGTTCTACAAAGATAACAAAGGCACATGTGTCTATAAACTGTCTAGCTTAACATGTCTATCCATAATTCTAATTATGAATGTTTGTGTATCCATAGTTTGCCCTAGGTTAGTGCCCCAACCCTTGACAAAACTTTGCGTGAACTAAATATATACTACATTTTTTTTCTTTTACTTTCTTAAAGCCAAAAATGACTAAGCAAAATTAAACTTAAATTTAATTTTTGAGCCGGGCTCGGTGGCTCAACCCGTAATTCCACGCTTCGGGAGGCTGAGGTGAGCGAATTGCCTGAGCCTGCGGGTTCGAGACCCGCCTGGGCAACTTGGCGAGACCTCATCTCTACAATAAATCAAAAAATGAGCCGGGCGTGGTAGCGCGCGCCTGTAGTTCCAGCTACTCGGAAGGCTGAGGCGGAAGGATCGCCGGAGCCCAACGGGTCGAGGCTGCGGTGGCCGGGAGCGGCCACTGCACTCCAGTCTGGGCGACCGAGTGAGACTCCAACTTAAAATTCGACCCGCTGGGCTCCAGCGATCCTTCCGCCTCAGCCTTCCGAGTAGCTGGAACTACAGGCGCGCGCTACCACGCCCGGCTGATTTTTTGATTTATTGTAGAGATGAGGTCTCGCCAAGTTGCCCAGGCGGGTCTCGAACCCGCGGGCTCAGGCAATCCGCTCACCTCAGCCTCCCGAAGCGTGGGATTACGGGTTGAGCCACCGAGCCCGGCCTATATTTAAATTTTAAAAATTTAGTAGATAAACTGTTCTTTGGAACTGTTTACTTTTTAATGTAGGAACTGCATATTTCAACTGGATATTTAGTTATATGTTATCTCATAAAATGAATGAGATATATATAATCTCTTCTCTGAATAGCACACAGAAAGTAAAAAAAAATTCCTTTAAAGAGTTTTGATACATTTCCATTGTGTATAATCCTTTTTGTATATGAAGATGCTTATTTTTTGTTTGTTTATTTTTTAATTTTAATTTTATTTTAAAGATGTAGGGTACAATTCAGGATTAGGTATAGAAGTTTGGGCCTCCCTTTGGTCCCACTTTGCCTGGTTTGAGATCAGCCACCCTTTTGATGTTGTGTCCCCCCATATATATGAGGATATTTAAAATTAGGGAAGTTAAGTAACCAGTTATTCAACATCTGAGTATATCAAACTATATAACTAAGTAAAGATATAGATACCTGAAATGCCAAAAAAAATTTTGAAATAAGAAAAAAGAGCACAAGTATGTATACTTATGCTAAAGTGACCCCTTAAATTCCAATTATATGAAATTATGTATTAAAATTTATATAATTAAATATATAATTATAATATATAGAAATCATATATATTATTATCCTTTAATGCCATAGTTTCATTGCTAAATATAACAGATGTACAAGATAGTTTATTAATTTAGCTTACAATGCATTTTTTTAAAGTTTTTTATTGATACATAATTGTACATATTCAAGCATACTTGTAATATTTTGATATTTACATACAACGTAAACTGATCAAATCAGGATAATTAGGATATGAATAACCTCAAATGTTTATTATTTTCTTGTTTTGAAAACATGCCTTATCTTTTCTTCTAACTACTCTGAAATATACAAGTATGGTTAACTATAATCATCCTACTTGGATAGCAAACACTAGAACTTATGCCATCTGTCTAATTACATTTATGTGCTCATTAACCTACCTGTCTTCACCTCTTTCTCCTCCTTCCTTTTCCAGCCTCTGTTAACCTTCATTCTACTCTCTACCTCTGTGACATGAACTTTTTAAAATTTCACATGTTAGTAAGAACAAGTGATATTTGTTTTTCTGTACCTGATTTATTTCACGTAATATCCATGTAACTTCAAATGACAGAATTTTGCTCTTTTTTATGACTGTGAGATAACTTATTCCTTGTTATCTCATAATGTTTACCTGAGCTAGGAATCTATAAAAAGATGATATCTAGAAACCACCAATCATTTAAAAATTAACTAATACATTTCACATAACTCATAAACACATAGCTGAATTAATAAGTACAATGAAAAATAAAATAATGAAATAAATAACAAAAAATTACACATAGCCAAACTTTGTAGAATATGGCTAAATTGGTACTTATGGGGTATTTTATAGCATTAGCTGTATATAATAGAAATTTTAAAAAGATAAAATCCAGTATATTGACATTGATCTCAAAAAAACTTTAAAAAGAATTTTTTTAAAAAGTAGAATGAAGATAATATTAAATATTAAATAAAAATCAATAAATTAGAAAGAAGTGTAAGACAGAGAAACAATAGAACTAATTGTTTTCTGAAAAGACAAAAAATTGATAGACTCTTATAAGAGTAATTACAGCAATCACAAAACAAAAGACACAAATAAACAATATCAGGATTAAAAATAAATGAGTTTAAAAGCTAATAAGAGGATATCATAAATAACTTTAGGGCTACAAATTTCAAAAATTAGGTGAAATGGAAAGTAACTAGTAAAAATTGCTAATCAAATGGAGACAAGAAGATACAAAAATTTATTTAAATTACTATAATAATTATAGATATTGAATCCAGAAATAGAAATGTTGCCACATATAAAATTCATGAGTAAATGGCAGTGAGTTACTCTAAATATGTAGTAGTGTCAATGCTCATCCTACACAAATTTCTCTGGAAAAGAGAAAAATGAGAGCATTCCCAACTCATTCTGCGAAGCTAACAGAATTCTGATGAAAAACCCCAGCAAGAATATTACAAGTTTAGAAAATTAAAGAAAGTTGAGAATTATAAAGTTTGCTGAAGACAATCAGTGCATAAATATCATTTTAAAATAATCTTGAAGACACTTAAAACAATAACTGTACAACCCTCAACATAGAATTACAAATGAATAAGCATTTATCTAGAGTTCATAATATGTCAAGCATCTTCCAAGTGCTTTACTCACTTAATTCCCACAACCACCCTATAGCATAGATATTAATTCAACTGCATTACACTAACCTCCCTTCTCCCCCTCCACACTCTCCTAATAGTAAAGTCAGCATTGGGACAGAGGTTTGTGGATAAATAACCCACAGACAGAATAAAGGTAGAGTAGTTTCTAAGTATGACCCAAAATTCAGATCTGCAAACAACAATGGGAGTTTGTCAGAGAAAGGAAAAATGGAGGCAACACAAAGTAATAGCCCCTGAAAAATTTCACCTCAAGGATGTTATGGTATTTAGTCCCTGGAAAGTATGAAACTCTGACAGTGGCCTAAATTTGTCCCAATTAGAATGGGAAAGACGAGGCAGGTATAACCAAAATCAGTCTGGAGATGGCATTGGAAAATAATGTTGAATCTCTCCTTCTGCTGAGAAGTGTCATGACTCTGCTGTTAAATTATCAGTCTACAGAGAGTTATTTATCCTGGTTCTTGATGTGCAAATCTAGTTGCACATTAATTAAATGTGACACACTAATGGGTTAGGATACAGCTTCCACTATCTATGAAAATGAATATACTTATAAAGTTTTTCAAAGTACTGCAAGAGATCCCCAGGGAAAGGTACTGTGGCAAATACAAATTATTCATAGTGATACTTTGAATTTATATAGTAGTGCCTTTTTGTCAAACTGCTGAAATTCTTTCACAGTATTATTTACTTGTTATGTGTGTATAGTATGCTTGTTCTGAAAAAACTATTTCTTTATGTTATAAGCAGAAACTTAAACTACTAGGTTCTGGATATTCCAATGACAAGATGATCCTTCCTTCCACAATAATTTACTTGAATAGCATTTCTATGAGATTAGGCAGGTACAAAAGTGATCAAAATCAGACGCAAAGTTTTCTCAGCAGCCCAAAGTGCCTACTCCTAACCCAAAACATGTTTAGTCTGTTTTTGTTTATTTGCTTATTCTTCGTTTTTGGTCTTGTATTGCTCTGAAATAATCTACATTTTTAGAGAGAATTTAAGGTATCTTATTGGTGTAACCATAGTATTATGCATTTTGAATTATTATCAAATAAAAAAGCATGCTAATTTAATTTAACTAAAATTTAGCTTCAATTTTATGCTAAGAAAAACTCAATTAAAATATAATTTAAGATTAAGAAAATACTGATTTTCTACAAGCAACTGAACTGTCTGTGATATACATTGAAATTTTGAAAGTAAAATCATTATCAATATAACTTGTTTCTTCTAAGAATACTGTTTTAGTCTTTTTATTAAAAATAAGCATTTTATAAACTTATTTTGAATTAATTTTTAAACAACTGTTAATTTATTTCAAACTTTTAAAAACAATGTGGCATTTTATAATATACATTATGTAAAAATTAGAAGATTGTCTGGAAAATTAGTTTTCCACAATAACTCTAAAATGTGTTTGAACATCATGTAAGAGTGCTTAAGAGATATGCATCAGTAAATATTAAGGACAGGAAGATACTGGATGCATCAGAGTGGGGAGGATACTTGGTGTATTTTGCTGCAACACTGATGTAACAAACCCCAATGCCTAAATGCCAGTGGCTTAAAATAGCAAACATTTATTTCTCACTTTAAAACTACACATAGTCTCTGACTTTGCTAGGTCAGATATGTTCTGAGCATGGCTCCAGAGATATGTTCTGAGCTTGGCTCTGTGGCTTGTGATCAGGTTACTCCATATGTCTTCTCCTTCTACTTGGATCATAGCTCCTCCAGGCTTCATCTTATGGTGAATGGCAGAAGTATGAGAGGGCAATCCCAACATGAATGCACACAGAAAGGCTCTGTTCCTATTTCACCCACTACTATTCCATGGCCAAAGTAAGTCATATGGTGAAACCCAAAGTCAATGGTGCAGGGAAAACATACCTGACCTATCCTAGTGAGATTTTTGTAAAACTACAAAATGGCACAGAACAGTGTAAATGAAAAATTATTTTGCAGAGAGGGAATGAAGAATCGAAAATAATAATACAATATACCACTTTGGGAAAATTATCATTTTCATATTTCTCAAAGAATCATTTATGTCTGATTAATCAAGTGTCCTCAGAAATAAAAACATTTCAGAGTCTTATAACCTGCATCATATTTATTTCTTGTAGGAATCTGGGAAATTAAAGGCTTGTGTGAATTCTCAATCTATTTTTATAGTTCAAAACAGAGAGAAACATTATCCATAAAAAAAATTGAGTTTGTGGGAAAAGTGAAAATGGACAGCAAGCAATGAGTCCTTGATATTCAGAGCACTGGTTTCCAGGGACCACTTCCTGAAATATTTATTAATCTTTAAATTTCTGTCTCTTAACCTAGCACAAAGTTTTTCTATAAAAATATGATAAGATAAACCGGGCTCGGTGGCTCAGCCTGTAATTCCGCGCCTTGGGAGGCTGAGGTGAGTGGATTGCCTGAGCCCGCGGGTTCGAGACCCGCCTAGGCAGGCAAGACCTCATCTCTACAATAAATCAAAAAATCAGCTGGGCGTAGTAGCGCGCGCCTGTAGTTCCAGCTACTTGGAAGGCTGAAGCGGAAGGATCGCCGGAGCCCAGCAAGCTGGGCAACTGAGTGAGACTCCAACTCAAAAAAAAAACAAAAAAAGGTAAAATATAACAGAAAAAATGTAAGTATACTATTTACGGTCTTAATGAGTTCATAAATATATCTCTAAAGATTTATATATTTAAACAAATTATTCTACCACGTATTTTTCATTAAGACACTCAGAGAAGCAAGAATTATAGAATAGAAAACATATTATTTGCCCTCAGAATTCACATATATTGGATAAAAGTAACTTTGTAAACATTTGTAATATGCCAAAGAAAACATCTTCATTATCTCACTGCTTTAGTTATATAATTTAAAGATGATCGTGGGTTTTGGGGGCAGAATATACTTATTTTAATATATATTATTATTTATAGTATTTTCCACTCTTGATAACTTTTTACTACATTATTATTTAACATACCATAACCATGAACATATTTAATTTATGTAACTAAAGCTGTGAGATGAATGAAAATATGTTTTCAGTACATCATAAATGTTCATGAAGGCACTTCTATCCAAAATGACCTGATCCCAAGGGTAAATAAAATGTATTCTGCTCTATAATTTTTAGCTTTTATGAATTTCTTAACTTGGTGAAAAATGATTATGCAGTAACATGACCAGCTAATACTAGTTCTGTTAATGCCACATAACTAATGTATCAAAAATATATCCAGCTTGCAAGTATATAAGAGTTCAGATATATAAACATTTCATATATGATGCTCCAAACTCTTATTCTGACTAATAATAGTCCAGTCTTTTTTACTTAACTCACCTCTCCCATATTTTGGAAAATTTCTAGGCATATTTTTACACAACTGTGAACTGGCAAACTGACATTGAGGCACTTCAAGAATTTGTCAGGGCTCTTCAGTTGAGCAGGATTGAATCAGGAGAATAGAAACCCTGTGATTAGCCGTGACCAGTATCATGTCCTGATACATATAGCTGTCTCATTGCCACTGCTTCTCACTACTCGCAATTCTGGAGAAACTTTACAAAGGGAGGGTTACCATGCCCCAATCTGTGAGACAGTTCATAAAAGGAAGCCACAAAAGAAGATAGCAGGCCTGTGACTGTTTTTTTTTTCATTGCCCAAAGCACACATGCTTCCAGAGTAGGTGAGCTGTGCTGGGTAAAAATTACTACTCTACTGGAAAACAAAACTACTCTCTAATTCTTGAGTCAAGCTAGCCTATCAAGACCATATTTTCTTAGTGAGATTCCTCTCCAGGTCTTTTTGTTTTCTTCTTGGTATCTGATAAAACTTCAAGATGGTTCCATGCCATTATGCATACTTGTATATTCACTTAAACTGCATTGCATCAGAGTTTAAAAGTTCATCAATTAATGAATCAAACAAAATGTGGGAAATGGGATACCATCCAGTTCCAACAATCAGTAGTATTCAAGTCTCAATTTAAGTGAATGCTTAAATTGAGGTTTAACTGGAATATCAAACTGTCTTATTCACAAATATGACCCAATTAAGTGTCCTGTTTATATGACCACATGTATGCAGATAAATACTTCTTAAGCTCCCTGAGTCCACAATTACTCATGAAAAATTAGTAGCTGTAATCACAGCTTCACCTTGGACATTGTCTTAAAAATCCTAACTTTCTCCCTGGGAAGGATACCTAAAAATGACAAGTTTTATTTTGATATATTTAGAGTAACATAAGAACATTTGAACTTTTATTAAAGTTTATCTCACATCAGATAAATAATTTTTCAACATGTGATATACTTATTAAAAGAGTTTCATGTGGTCTAAAAATAGTTTGATCTATTTAATTGAATTTAAATGTCTCAAACTACTAAATTTTGTTTAAAACTCAACTATGTCTTCATTTTTAAAAACGTTTTCTTTAAATAAATAATAAGCTTTCTTTTATTGGATTTTATTTTCTCAATGAAACAAAGTTTTGGTTTTATATGTGGTATACTACCCAATGTTTTTTCAGTACATATTTGGTGAGTACCAGGAACAGCACAGGCAGAGAAGAATAGCATGTGAGTAAAATCAAACACATATGCTATGATTTTAATATGCCACCTAAAGTTCATGGGTTGGAAACTTAATCCCCAATGCAACGGTGTTGAGAGATGGCGCCTAAAGGGTTTTGTTTAGGTCTTGAAGTTTCCACCCCATGAGCAGATTAATATAATTATGACAAGAGTGGGTTTGCTATAAAGGCAAATGTGGTCCCCTCTTTTTCTCTCATACACGATGTCTTGTCATGTGACGCCTTCTACCATGTTATGACACAACAGGAAAGCTCTGATCAGATGTAGACCATTGATCTTGGACTTTCCAGCCACCAGAATTATGAATCAAATAAATTTCTGTTTATGATAAATTACCCAGTCTGTGATACTCTAGTACAGCAGCATAAAACAGACTAAGACAAAGTAAGTGAGCATAGGGATTTTAGGTAATATAGTTGAAGTTTAGAATAAGAGGGAAAGGGTGTCAAGAAATTGAGGCATTTGTAAGGATGAGAATATGAAAGGATTTGTAAGAAGTTTGGACTTTATCCTGAGCACCATAAAAATTCATCGAAACAACAGAAGTACAAAAATGCCATGGTTAAACCTGCATTTTGAAACATTACTGAAATATGGAGGCTAGATTAAAGAGAATGAAGTTGAAGAAAGGACACCAACTAAAAAGTTTCATATTCCAAACGAGAGATATGATGTAGGACTGAAATTAGTAGTAATGGAAAGAAAAGAAGTGAAAAAAAAAAAATAGAGCTGCATTTTGGAGGTGGAAGCTATAGAATTTCATGATAACATAGATTTTGGATTAAGAGACAAAGAAAAACCAAATATAATACCCAGCCCTGGAACTCAAACAGTGGAGTATATGGTGCATAATGTTTTGAGATAGGTACCTCAAAAAGAGTTGCACGTTTGGATAAAGAGGAGGACTGTGGTGGGACATATGTGAATTTAAGATAAATATAGATTTCCAATTGGAAATATCCAACAGGCAGATGAAGTCTAAGCTATAATAAGAGAACTGAAATAGAAACAACCACATGGGAGTCATTAACATGTCTGTAAAATTGGAAGCCTTAGGAGTAGGCAAAATAACTCAGAGGGTGTTCAAAGAGAAAAGAAGCAAATCCTAGGATTGAATTCCAAAGGGTGTCAACAGTTTAAGAGTAAAAAAAGCAACAATGGACATTGATAAAGTGAGGCCAGAGAGGCAGGCAGGACACCAGGACGGTATGTTGTTTCCCACAAAATGAGAGTCTGTTTCTAAGTTATTGTTAAGAGGTCAAGTGCAACGAAGGATTAAAGTATCTATTATATTTAGTCGCATGGAATTGGTAGCTTAATCTATGAAAGAAATATCAATAAATTTATGGAGGTGGAAAGTAAACTGCAATGGTTTGAGGAAAGTAGAGGCGGGAAACAAGTTCCTCAGTCATGCAAAAGGAAAGGACAGCAAGGAAAGTAGGTCAGGGGAGAGAAAGCCAATGACAGGCATCTAACACAAAAATTACTTTTACTTTGATCTAATTATTAGGTGATTTTTTTTCTCAATCATCTGCAATATAAACTCATGTTTCAGAAGATTCACAAATATCTACATGCAAAGGAATTTTGAAAATATCTCTCAGGAATACTAGAAACAGAAAATACTGAAATGCTGTTACATTGATTCTCACCCCAATATTCCTGTGTCTCTGACATCAGAAAATATTATGAAACCCAAACTAGTAATATCAAACGACTTAGGCTTTAATAGCTAGTGGAGTTAGCACTTAAGGGAATTATCTTTTTAAAAAGAGATATTTATATTATAACAAATATCATTTACTTAAACTTCAGTACCAGATTGCACATGTGCTTCAAAATATGGCATCTTTTCAAAGTGCTGTTTCACCTGGATGTCTTCTCTGGCAAAGGAAAGCATTTTCTAATTGTTCAAGAAGTTCCTCCATCCAGAATAAATCCACTCTTATTACACATATCTTTATTGTAAATGTTTTAAATCCACTGTTTGTAAAAGAGCTTCACGCATTAATTCATGCATTAAACACATTTATTCAATAAATATTTCTCAAAAGCCACTATATACTATGTACTGCAGTAAGGTTAGAGATTTGATAGATAAATTGAAAGATATGGTTCTTCCCCTTAAGAAGTTTACAGGCATAGATGATAACTAACATGGAAAAAGCAAATTTAAGTATGAGGAATATTAACAGGTTCTATTGAAGAATACAACAGTGTTATCTAGTCTATTGCAGTTCATGGGAGAGTATGGATGGTCAGAAGACATAACTTAATAAACATGTTTGCAAATTTAAAACCGTAATTATATAAAACACCTTACTTTCACATGAATCTATAATACTGTGAAGCAGAGTAATAAAACTTTAGAAAATTATTTTTAAGCTGAAAAAAACCCATTATAGTTATCTGCAATTACCTGAAAGGGTATAATGAAATTTATGTAATGTTAAAAGCTAAAAAAAAAAAAAAAAAAAAAAGTAGAATGCTGTAGAAATAAGATGTGTAGTTAATTGGATTTTCTGGTTAACTGAGCGTTAAGAGTTTCTACTGCAATGTCATATTCAAACTGAAAATTTGTTTTACTATCATCATGTATTTTTAATTGGCTACAAAACCTCTCTTTGTTCTTACTTTGAACATAACATTTGTGAGGCATACATTCTAATTACCTTTCTAAACAACTAAAAGAAAAACCAATGCAAATATTTTAAATATAGGAAGACTTCAAATATATTTTCCAGACTCACTGATTTACTTATTTTTAAAGTAGTGTCACCATTTGTTCTACTGTTAATTCAATGTTGTCAGTAATTTAAGCACTGGGGAGATTTTACAACTGGGACCAAAACCTTCTTATAAATTCTAGAGGACACATAGTTTAGCTTGTCATTTCACAGGAAGATGTTATTAAAAGTGAGCTTGATACAATAATGTGCAATTCAAAAACAAATGTGTTGCTGATGTCCTCAACATGCATTACATTTTTATTAGTTGCTAATAGAGGTAGAAGTGGAAAGTCACACCAGCTGATTCATTGAACTAAATGATAATTGCTTTCCCTTCAGTTAAGAGCAAGTCAACTGTTTTTCTTCATCAATACAGGATGTGAACATTTCTATAAGACTTCTCTGTTAATGTGCAAAGGAATGATAGATTTATCAGTTAGACATATAGGTGGAACAAACATAAGTGAATATGTTAGATTCTGTTCACAAGTCTAAGAGATAGCTCACCAAGTTTTAGTGATGTTAAAATTTGTGGAAACAGCACTGGCAGTCCCTTCCTTGTTTCCCTCTTTCCTGTTTTTTATCTTTCCTTCCTTCCTTCTTTCATCCCCTCCTTTCTTTTTTTCTTAAAAAAATCTCACTGTTTCCCCAGAAATAAATTTTATTGAAATTTTTTTGTGTTCATTCAAAAAAAAATTTTTTTATCTAACTTCAACAAAGTGCATGTTTATGTTTTATTAAAATAAAAACAGAATACCATGGTGAAGAAATGTGTAGTTACAATAAACATAGTCACTTTTAATGCATTTGTTTTTCTCCACCGTGCTTACTGTCAGTCTTGGCAAAAAAAAAAAAAAAAAAGTTAAATTACACAGTTTTTATTCACAAAAAGGCAGAGTTATACCATCATCTGAGGAGTAAGAAAATTCTTCCAGGCACAAATTACAAAAGAAAGTTTTCACATGGTAATTGATGTGGAAATGATGCCATCCATGGATACAACAAATGAAATCATTGGCGGCAGACTTAAAAACACAATAATTTCATAATTTTGTTTCTCTAAAAATGAATAAAGTTTATAATTCACATAAGTTACATGTGCCTGTGTTCTAGGACCATTTTGTAAAGAGTTAATATACTTGCTTGGGTACAAACACCCTAATTCTGAGTACACAGATATAAATAGCAGTTTTAAATGTATGCATATGTCAAAAGAACTGTTGTTCTTTATATGGTAAAAATTCAAATGAGCTTTATTGCTCAACATAGGTCAATGATTTACCTTTAAAAGTTTAGTGAATTTTCTGAACAAAACACATACTGTAGTTATACTTCAAGCACAATTATATATTAGATTCTATTCCAGGTCATTCAAAATCACACTATACTTTAGAGATGATTGAGAGTTTAGAAATGTTCTTGTGGTACATTACACAATAATGACAAGTGAAAGCAAACATATAAGAAAATGACATAATTTTTGCATCAACTGTGGATGGTAACTTAAAAAAAGTAGCCTTTTTAATTTTTGTCCACGTTATGAAAAGGGACATATTTATAACATGTTACTTATAGCCTGCTTATCGCTTATAATCCCCAAACACATCAGTGGGACTTGGTACAGGATTTAGAGTGGAGAAGTAAGGACAAATACAACAATAATTGGATGCTGACTCCAGGAATGAGCTATTTCTTACTATCAGTTATGTGTAGCACTCTAGTCTTTTCTGCAAGTCTAAAAGTTAATATGACTTATAAGCCTCCTCCTAAAGAGTATGTGCAAATAAAAATTCTAGTGGAACTGCAACATCGGAAAAAGATTAAAGTACTCAGAATTTTTTTTCCTTAATACTTTTTAGTTTTAAGAATACATTAGTAAAATACAGGTTTTGAAAGCTCAGGCTCTGGATATAGATTTCCCAATGTAACTGGGACCCTGGAACATTCTAGTCGGTTTCACTGGAAGTTATTTCAGTTCTCTTGCCTTCATTTTTCTTACCTATAAAATAACAATAATAGTAGCAGGTACTTCATAGATGAGTTGAGAGGAGTAAATAAGTTATGCGGGTAAAGCACTCAAAATAGTACCTGGCACATAGTAAGTGTGCAATAAATGATAGGTAAATTGAAAGACAGTTTTGCATAGTATTCCATGGCAAAACATAGTATTTTGTAATGATTAATAATATTTTATATGGGATACTATAGAATAAAGGCCATGAGAAAAATAATAACAAAATATTTGATGAGAGGTTATTTAGTGGAATGGTCCTGGCCAGCTGGTATTTAGAAAAGTGTGGTGGTGAGGTAGGAGTTTGAGTTGTCTTACTGATAGGAAGGGCGGATGATAGGGTACTTGCTGCTGTCATTTAGTGAGTCGTGACAGGAGAGGCTAAAGGTCCTGAAATGTGAAAGAGCAAAATAAATTGCTCTGCTCCAAATGCTAATAGGTCCCTAGTTAAGAAAAGGTCCCTGTTACTCTAAGAACTAAGCTCTGAAAACAAGTGGAAGATATTTGTGACTACAAAGGTGTTTAAAAGAAGAAATACATTGATATTTTACACAAAGTTTCTGTTTATTTGTATAATTATCTCTCAATTATTTTCTGATTGTATTTATGGAACAATTACCTTAATTACAAGAAAATGAGTAAAGCATATGTTCAGCAAATTAGTTACTCAGTATTCAGAAGGAATAATAAACTAAATAATTTAGTCAACTCTAATCAGAAACCCAACACTCAAACTAATTGGTAAATTTTCCTAAGTCATCATTAAAATTATTTAAGGTTACAAAATGCATGGCTTGAGAAATAGATTGAAGGAAAGACCCTCTAATATGTAAAAATAGTTTAAACGGTATGACAAAGAACAAGAATTCATTCATTGTGGCTAGCTACTCAAAAATAGTTTTCTTGCACCCTCCTAGTGAGTCAGGAAAATAAATTGTTGAAGTTTATGGCAGCAACCACAACATGCCTGCAGTGTGACTGTGTGCTATCAGGGTTTAAAAATAAAACTGAAACAGTCTGTGTTTTAAAAATAGAGTTAAAGTTACATTTTTTAAAACTATTGGGAAACAAAAAATGCTTGAGAGGATAAAGTTTCAAAATTTTTAATATATTAGCATGAAAGCTAAAAACTTTTTCCTATAAAATATGTGTTTTATGAACTATTTTATAATCACATTAATTGATTTTCTCTGATCTAATTAACTACTAGATTAGATTAACTATTAATTCCTCTGCTTCTGAGATTCACAGGACCAGTTGGTGGTTATCTGTGACTTAAAACCCAAAAAATAAACATTTTTTAGTTCTATGAATAAGAAAATCAAGAGTAAATTAAGAGGGAGAAAATATTTGTCATTGGAAGATGCAAGTTTTTCAACACATATAAGCTGTTCTTCAAGGCAAGAGTTTTTTTTTCCATAAGATTAATTCTAGAAAAAAATATAGAGCTGCATTGTCCAATAGAAATATAGCACAAGCCACAAATACAGTTGTCTTACTGACAGGAAGGGCGGATGATAGGGTAACACAAGTAATTTAAAACTATAAGATTTTCCTGTAGCCATATTATAATAAGCTAAAAGAAAAAGATAAAATTAATTAATTAAAGCCAAGTGAGGTGGCTCACAACCATAATCTCAGAACATTAGAAAACTTAGTGGAAGGATTGCTTGAACCCATGAGTTAGAGATCTGCCTAGACAACATAGTGAGAACTCGTCTCTACAAAAAAAAAAAATTGCCAGGCATGGTGGTGTGTGCCTGTAGTACCAACTATTGGGAGGCTGAAGTGGAAGGATCACTTAACATAGGAGATCGAGGTTGTAGCGAACATTGATCATGGCCTCTGCACTCCCATCTTGGCAACCGAATTAGATCAATGACTCAAAAAAATAATAATAACTAACTAATTATTTGACTTTAAAAATAGATTTCTTTTTTTTTAAAGATGTGGGATACAATTCAGGATTAGGTATACAAGTGGTCACCATACTAAATTAAATTTATACCAAAAATAATATTTCACAATATAATTGATTTGACTACATCTCAATAGACATTAGCAATTTGCACTAATCACATGTCAATTGCTCGATATCCACATGTGGTTAATGGCTATTGTATGGGAGACCCAAGATCCTGACTGTTTTTCTCATCTCTTTTATCCCCTGCCAACTCTGTCTAAACACTTTATTACTTTTTTTTTTCTTTTTTTTTTTTTTTGAGTTAGAGTCTCACTCGGTCGCCCAGACTGGAGTGCAGTGGCCACTCCCGGCCACCGCAGCCTCCACCTGCTGGGCTCCGGCGATCCTTCCACCTCAGCCTTCCGAGTAGCCGGAATCACAGACATGCGCTACCACGCCCGGCTGATTTTTTGATTTATTGTAGAGATGAGGTCTCGCGCCTAGGCGGGTCTCGAACCCCTGGGCTCAGGCGATCCACTCACCTCAGCCTCCCAAAGGCGCGGGATTACAGGCTGAGCCACCGAGCCTGGCCTAAACACTTTATTTCAATCCAACTAGTCCAAATTGAGATGTGCTTCTCGTGTAAAGTACACATTGAAGTTTGAAGGCTCAGTATCAATAAACAAATGTAAACATGCCAATAATTATATATTGATTACATTTTGAAATAACATTTTGGATATAATATATTATTAAAATTATATAATTAGTTGATTAATTAATTAATCCATTTCCTTTTGTCTTTTTCTAAAGTTTTGAGTACTTTCAGTATAATGTCAGATAAAAACGTTAATAAATCATCAAATAATTGCCAAACACCTAAAAAATACAGCACATTGTTTCTGTCTCTAATCTCAAGGAGCTTACATCAAAATAATATAAATACAACATACATAGAAATAACCATGAAATGTGGAATACAATGCAAAAAGTAAGGATCAAGTGGCCATGATGTAACAGGGCTTTTGCCTTGAATATCTCCTGTGCCTCTATTTTGCATCAGCTCCTTTTCTGCTTACATTGGCTCATCACATCATTTCTCACCACTAAATTAATTAGTGTCAATGGGAATTTATTTTAGCTCCAAAGAAGTTAAAGCTGAACATATTCTTCATTTTAATATTCATATAAAACTAGAAATTATAAAATATATTTGTGTATGATAGAAACATCTTGAAATAAAAGTCAATACGAGCTATCATTCAGAGAACATTACAAAGAAAAAGATAGTCATTAGAAATAATTTGTTTCCTAAGAAATTACTGTGGTATCATTATCCTTCATTTCTTGCTTTTTTTCTAATTAGATGGTAGAGGAAGATTTTTTAATTGTTAACAATATCAGATTCCACAGGAAAATTTCAGTGGAAGTATTTCCTCCTCATGCCAAGTCTTTATAGCCCTTTTTTATTATTGCTCATAAGAGTTATATTCTGGCTTCTTTTTGTATATAAATAGTCTTCACAACAAGTTAAGAATAATGCTGAATGAGTTCCACTGTGCTGTATCTAAGATTTAATGCTTATGTATGGGAGGTACATATAAATGTCTATGTTTTATTCAATAGCTATTCATTTGAGGACTACAAGAAGTGAACAGGATATATTTGCATCTCACACAAGTAGGAAGAGTACTGGGGGTTGTCTTAGTTTGTTTTGTGCTCCTATAACAGAATAGCGACAACTGTTTAATATGTAAAGAACAGGGCCTTATTTCTTACTGTTCTGGATTCTGAGAAAGCCAAGGTCAAAGGTCTGTCTTGCTGTGTCATCCAATGGTGGAAGGCAGAACGGCAAGGAAGCACATGGAATAGGGAGGGAATGAAGGTTAAATTTACCCTTTCATCAGGAACCTTCTCTGGTAATAATAATCCCACTATCACAATAATGGCATTAATCTATTCATGAGGGTAGAGCACACATGATCTACTCACCTATTAAAGGTCATATCTCTCAACATTATTGTATCGGGGAGTAAGTTTCCAACACATAAATTTGGCGGTATACCCTAAAACTATAGCACGGATCCAAATTCTGTAATTACATTGCTTTGTTGTACTAAAAATGCAAAAGTCTAACTTGACCTGTCCCTGCTGAAGTCTCCTACAGTATTATTTACATTGGATAAGTGATAGTTGGAGTATGTACTGGTTCTCCCAGATGACCTAGGCAACAGGAATAAACTGGGAAAGGAGACCAGATTATATGGCCAAATTTTTGTGAATATGACAGGGTGTCCCAAATTAAGGAAGGTTAGAGATTCAAACTGAGTTTTAAGTGAAAGCCTCCTTTGAGAGGAAGGAAGCCCACCAGAGAACAGTATGGTTAGAAACTGGATTGAAACCACAAAAGAATTGCTCTTGATAGGGTTTAATCTTCTTATGCCTTGCCATTAGAATAAGAAAAGTCTTATTTCTTAAGCAGTTTTGAATATTTTCTTTAATTATCTTTATCTCTTCAGTAACACTAAACATACCTGCCCATCTTTCAGTGATTGTGGTGTGGCAGAGTAAAGGAATGGAACAGAAAAGAGAAATGTGGCCTTTCACATATTCATTTCATCTTTCAAGACCCATACAGAGGTAGTGATATTATATTGAAAGGACTGATAGGAAGCAGCATGAAGGAAGAACTAAGCCTCAGCAAAGTAAGAAACAGCATGGATGTGCATGCATCATTGACATGAACCAGAGATGGTCAAAACAACTCAATTCTTCTCATATATCCAGAGGTGGGTATTTTATTAGAGAGAGATGATGGTGTAGTACATAGAAGAGAGGCTGGAAAAAACATGCCCTTAATTTTTCTGGGCTCTGAATTCAGATAAACCAGGTTTGTATCCCATATCTACCTCTAAATAACTGTGTGAACTGAGGCAATTATCCTCTATTAGCTTTCCAAAAATAAATTGGCAATAATATCTCCTGTGTAGTGTTGTAAGAAATAAATTACATAATACATATAAAATTTTTAGTAAAATGCTGAGTCAACTTTTCAAAATCACCTAGTGTAGTAACTATTTTTATTTATTATGTTATAGTTGTGGGGGACATATGAGGATTTACTACATAAGTAAATTGCATACAGGTGAGGTTTGGGCTCCTAGCAAATCCTCTCTCCCCCTAATAGTGGACTTGATATGGACCTAATACCCATTGTGTGGTTGTGTGTTCCTTATCTCGTCAACCTCTTTCTCTCTTTAGCAGTGTTCATCTTGATGACATCGATTCTTCCAATGCATGAACATGGGAGGTTTTTCCACTTGTTTGTGTGAACCTTGACATTTTTGAGCATTGTTTTGTAGTTCTCATTATAAAGGTCTTTCACCTCTCTGGTTAACTGGATGTTGAGTTATTTTATTTTTTTGTGGCTATTGTGAATGGGATTTTATTTTTATTTTTTTATTTGGTTCTCAGCCCACTTATTGTTGGTGTGTAGAAACACAACTGATCTATGCATGTGGATTTTGTATCCTGAGACTTTACTGAAGTCATTTATTGTGGAAGGTTTGACCAACTCACTAGGGTTTTCTAAGTATAGAACCATATCATCTGCAAAGAGGGATAACTTAACTTCCTCTTTTCTTATTTGGATACCCATGTTCTTTCCTCTGGCTGATTGCTCTGGTTAGGACTTCTAGAACTGTGTTGAAGAGGATGGGTGAGAGTGAGCACCTTTGTCTTGTTCCAGTTCTTAGGTGGAATGCTTCCATTATCTGCACATTAAATATGATATTGGCTACAGGCTTGTCATAGTTATAATTTTGAACATTCATTCATTAGATGCCTAGGTGTTTGAGAGTTCTCATCAAGAAGGGATACTAGATTTTATCAAATGCTTTTTCTGTGTCTAATAAAATATTCATGTAGTTCTTAGGTTTACAACTGTTTATGTGATGATTACACATATTGATTTATGCTTGTTGAATCAGCCTTGCATCCTGAGAACGAAATCCACCTGGTTGTGACAGATGATCCTTGAAATGTGCTGTTGGATGCAATTTACTAGAATCTTGTTGAGAATTTTTGCATCTATGCTCATCAAGAATATTGGTCTGTAATTTTCTTTTCTTACTGGGTCATTGCCATTTTTTCAGTATCAGGGTAATGTTGGCTTCATAGAATGAACTAGGGAAAATTCCTTCCTTTTCAATTGCCTGGAAAACTTTCAACAGTATTGGTATCCGGTTTTTTTTTGTTGTTGTTGTTGTTTTTTGAGTTGGTATCAGCTTTTCTTTGTACTTCTTGCAGAATTTAGCTGAAACACCATCTGATCCAGGGTTTTTTTGGTGATAATTCTTATTATTGAGTCGATTTCTTGGATTGTTATTGGTATGTTTAGGATTTCAATGTTTTAAAATTCAAATTTTAGGAGGTTTTCTGATTGTGATCCCAGAAATTCTTCGATTTCCTCTAGATATTCTAGTTTATTTGCATATTGATGTTCATAGTAATCTCTGATAATCTTTTCAATTTATTCAGGGACAGTTGTGACATTGTCTTCTTCATTTTTAATTATGCTTATTTTAACTTTATCACATTTTTTTTTTGTCAGTCTAGCCAGTGGTCTGTCAATGCTGTTTATTCTTTCAGAGAACCAGCTTTTTGTCTTGTTGATCCTTTCTATGGTGGTTTTGTTCTCTATTTCATTCAAATGTGACTTTATTTTAATAACTTTGAATTTTTCTACTAATTCAAGGATTATATATGCTCTTGACTTTCCGGCTATTTTAAGTGTGAAATTAAGGTGTTTACTTGAGATCCCTTATTTTCTTGATATATGTATGTAATGTTACATTCTTTCCTCTCAGCACTGTTTTCAAGGTATCCCACAGGTTTGTATGTGTTGTATCTTTCTTTTCAATTGTTTCCAGGAATTTTTTTTTTTATTACTACTTGATCTCTGTGTTAACCCCAAAGTCATTCAGAAGCATGTTCTCTACTTTCCATGTATTTGTGTATTTGGGGGGGTTCCTGTTGTTAATGATATTGATTTTTATTCCACTGTTGTCTGATAATATGCTTGGTACTATTTTGACCCTTTGAAATGTGTTCATGCTTGATTTATGACTGAGTACGTGGTTGTACTTGGAGTATGTATCATGTGCTGATGAGAAGAATGAATATTCGCTCTTGTTTGTTGGAGACAGTGTTCTGTAGATGTCTATTAGATCCAGTTGGTCAAATGTTGAGTTAAGTTCCTAGATTTCCTTGTTAGTTTTTTGCCTCAATGATATGGCTAAGGCTGCTACTAGTGGAGTATTAGTCTTTGACTATATATGATTGTCTATGTTCTCTTTGCTTAATTACCAATTATTTTATAAATCTGAATGCTCCTATATTTGGTGTGTATATATTCACGATAGATATATCTTGTTGGTGAATTGGGCCTTTTATTATTTTGTAGTGTCCTTCAGCAACTTTTTTAACTTTTATTGGCTTATTATTTGTTTTGTCTGAAACAAAAATAGCTACTCTTGCTCTTTTTGTTTTCCATTTTCATGGAAGATCTTTCTCTAGCTCTTTACCTTGAACCTTTGGGTGTCCTTTGCAGTGAGATGTGTTTCATGAAGGAAGCAGAAGGATGGATCATGTTTCTTTATCTGATTTGCTACACTAGCATTTTGAGTGGCACATTCAGTCTACTCATGTTTAAGTTAATTATTGATATGTGGTGGATTATTCCTAACATATTGCTATTAAGAAGCTGTTTAGATTTTTAGGTTTTGTGGTGGATTTTTTATGGTTTGTTAACTCTGTGTTTGCCTGTTCTTTTGTGATGGGTGGAATTGTTCTTTTAATTCTGTGCCCAGAACTTTCTTAAGCATCTCCCGAATGGTCAGTCTGGAGGGATTGAATATCTGGGAAGGATTTTAATTCTACATCTTTAATGGAGCTTACTTGGCAGAATAGAAAATTCTTGGCAGGAATTTCTTTTAAGAATGTTAAAAATGGGACCTCAGTCCCTTCTGGTTTATAGTTTCTGCTGAGAAGTGTGTTATAATTCTGATGAGTCTTCCTCAGTAGGTGGTCTGTCCTTTCTCAACAGCTGTCTTTAGACTTTTTTTCTTTCATGCTTATCTTGTGGAGATGGATTATTATGTGTCTTGGAGATGGTCTTCTCATGTAATTCTCACAGGAGTTCTCTGGATTTTGCATCTGCATGGCTGCCTCTCTAGCATGGTAGGGGAAATTTTTTTGGATGTCCACTTAGAAGACTTGCTCCAGGGTATTCTCAGTTTCCCCTTTTCTCTCAGAGACACCAATCATTCATAGATCTGGTCCCTTTATATATTCCCAAACCTCTCATAAGCTTTGCTCATTCTTCTTGAGCCTTTTCTCATTGTTTTTGTTGGTCTGGGTTAGTTCAATAGTTCAATCCCCAGGCTTTAAGTTTCTTTATTCTACCTGGTCAATTTCACTGCTTGGACTTATTATTGTGCTTTAAAATTCCAGAAAAGATTTCTTCATTTCCAGGAGTTCAGATTGGACCTTTCTAATACTGACCAGCTCAACTTTTATTTCCTGCACTGTTTTTGTTGCCTGGGTGATCTGTGCTTCCAACTTCTTGTGACTTTCCTTGAATGTCCTTGTCATCCATAGTCTGAGTTCTGTATGTCATCAGAGATAAGTTCCATTCTGGATAAGTTCCATTGCTTAGGATCTGGTCCTTTTGTAGGTAATGCCTCATTAAGGTTTTGGATATTGCCTTTCTTTTTTCTTTTTCTTTCTTTTTTTTGGGGGGGGGGTTCTTCCTTATTTGTGAGAACAGATTCTATTTTTGTTGTTGTTGCTGCTGCAGTTTTAAATTTTATTATAGAGATGTTGGGTACAAGTGAGCATTAGCTACATTAGTAGGTTGTATGCAGGTAAATTTTGGGCTTCCAACTGGCTCTCACTGCCCCTGGTAATAGACCAGGTACTCTTTGCATTATCACATTCTCCCACCCTCTATCCTCCTCCCTTCCCTCCCATAGCAGTGCTCAATGACTGCCAATCCCTCCCTTGTGCTCATGTGACTACTGTTCAGGGCCCACGTATGAGTGAGAACAAGCAGTATTCAGTTCTTTGTTGCTGTGATAGGTTACTTAGTACGATGATGATCTATACTAGTAATCATCATTCATTCAGTCCCATCCATTTTGTTGCAAAGTCCATTATTTTGTTCTTTTTTCATTAGATAAAGTTGCTATTGTTGAGGTGGCCTTTTGTAGAGTTTATTTTTTATTCCATGAGGTGCTCCCCTGTTGTGTTGCACTCCTCCTTCCCCTGGGAGTTGCAGCCCATTAAAGTCCGACCACTGGGTCCTGCTACTCCTCTGGGCCTTGCTGCCCTGTGAGGTTACCACTACTTGCTGGTGCTGGAGGGTGCCTGCAAGGTATCCAGTGGCATGAAGACACAGAGGTTGAATTCTAAGGGGGGGGTTGGTCATTGGTGTTTCTGGTAGACCCTCTGGAGAAGCTCTCTGATGCCTCAGTATATGAAGTAGTCTGTAAGATGTATGATGCCATAGGCTTTGTTTTTATCTCTTTCTTGAGGGCTATATTGTTGTCTCAAATGTTGTAATGGGCTCTGGCAGTTGACCTCCAGCCAGGCCATGGTGCTTGGAGGAGACAGCTAGCTGTGATGATGGCCGTGGGCTTTTCTGTTTCCCCAGGAAACTGCACCAATAACCTAGGCAATGGGTGGGTTTATAGGAACTCCCAGCAATCATCAGTCACTGGTCTTTTGAGGGGTATGGGGGGGTTGCTAAAGCTTGTTGGGGAGGGCTAGTTCAGACTGGACTGCTTTCCAGCTACCCTCTGTGGGCATGATATTGCTACCCCAGTGAGAAGGCCCTCTCCCTTCCCTTGTCTGAGGCTGTACTCAAAACTCAAATTTTTTCCACAGCAACATTTTCCCCATGGACTGGATCTGGTTGGTCTACATTCCTGATCCCCAGCTGTGTACATTCAGTGGGAGTCAGAAGGAAGCAAGAGCCCCCCTGGCCACTGTGGCTGCACTGCAGCAATGGCAGAGTCATCTGTTGCACAGAAGCATTGACACAGAAGAGAGAGGTTTGCCAGGATAATAGGGCTCCTCCTGGTTTCCTTTTCCTAGAAAGAGGCTGTCCACATTCAGAACTGAAAAAAGTTCTTTCTGCAACAAGGTCTCTTGCTGCAGCTTGCCCCACACTTAGAGATGCCTGCAGTGGCAGAATCTGTCCTTGAGGCGATTGAAGGCAGCTGATCTGTAGTTCTCTCAAGGTCTGGGAGCTGACTGCTAAGCACTGCCTGAAAAAAATGAGTTCTGGGGCAAGTTTTGGCCATAGGCATTCAGAGCCTGGCTTCACATGGGCTCTGGCAGCATGCAGCTGCGTCTTATCTAGGCCGCTTCCCACGTGGGACTGGAGTCCCATGAAGTTGGATTGAGGGGTTCCTGGTCTGTGGTGGGAGTAAACACTTAGGCTCCGTTTTCCACACTCACCATTTCTCATATTCAGGGGCTGCTGTCTGTTTTCAATGAGAGCCAGACCTGTTTTTATATTAATCTTCATATTTTCATATTTCATACATTTGTTACCTTAATAATCAGAAAATAATTTAGCATATAACACTGAGTAAAGACATTTCTCTGTTGTGAAAAGGAAAAACACTGGTCATAAAGATAACGAGCCAGGCTCGGTGGCTCAGCCTGTAATCCCGTGCTTTGGGAGGCTGAGGTGAGTGGATTGCCTGAGCTCGCGGGTTCGAGACCCACCTGGGCAACTTGGAGAGACCTCATCTCTACAATAAATCAAAAAATCAGCCTGGCGTGGTAACGTGCTCCTGTAGTTCCAGCTACTTGGAAGGCTGAGGCAGAAGGATCGCCGGAACCCAGCGGGTTGAGGCTGCGGTGGCCGGGAGCGGCCACTGCACTTCAGTCTGGGCGACAGAGTGAGACTCCAACTCAAAAAAAATAAAAATTAAAAAAATTAAAAAATAAAAAAAGATAATGCTCTGAAATTTCAAAGTAAAATGTCAGTACTTTCAGTTGACATTTGTATTATTCAAGAACTCCACACTCAAGTTTCAAATCACTTTATAAGTATGTCTATTTAATTTGTAATTGTTAAATATTCACTTACCCTGAGCAAACTTAAAACACATACTCAGAAGCTATTTTTAGAGAAGTTGCAGTTGAAACATACGAATAAAAGTTAAGCAAACAATGCAGATAAACCTAGGAAACAGGAGGAGTGTAAATATTTAGTAGTCAGGAGACAGACTAGAAGCTTCAAAGAAGTTGAAGACTAGAAGGAAGCATACTATATCGGAGGTAAAGAGGAACAAAATTTCAAGAGAGAAAAGATAATCAGTGCCAAATGCTACACAGAGAACAAGGAGAACCGATAGGATTATTAAATTAAATTTGGCAAAATGCCAAGTTGAAAGACTTTTTCAAGATCAAAGCAAGTTGTCTAAATGTCAGTTGTTGGCTACTTTCCCCAAAAACTTTTAAAAAGAGGGAATAGATATTGGAAGAGTAAATAAAAGTCAGATAAGCAAAAGAAAATATATTTTTGGCATACAGGAAAGATGATCAGCTTGGAAGCAGAGGGAAATGTGCAGGTATATTTATTGGCACTAACATTTTCAGGACTTCAAGTGCTTATAATTCCTGAAGGACTTTACAGTCATTGAACTCTACAAAACTGCCCCAATATCCCAAGGTAATAAATCCTGGAAACAATCCAGATAGAAAAAAAAAAAAGGAGCAAACATATGCTTGTCGTCCTCTGTTCAGTGTGAGCATATTTGCATGGGGCTGTGCATAACAGCTTCCAAATCACAAACCAAAACCATCAGTTTCATTTATCTTGATTTGTGATCTCTGACAAGGCTGTACAGAATTATAGGTCCCTTAAGTTTCCCCTATAATCTCCTGGTTCTAGAAAAGGAAGTGCCTCTTCTGACCATCATAGATCTTTCTCTTCATCAAACTGGAGCTAACTGTACAAGTCATTTCTCCTCTGAGCTGGATATTTCACCTTTAAATCCTGTAAGGACCCCAAAATAGTCAAAGTGTTTGAAGAGTTGAGGAAAACTCTTATCTTACCACATCTCCACACCAGGCCTAATGCTGATTTATTATGTTTTTAGCCTCTCTGAGTTTCTATCTTCTAAAACAAGTATAATAAAGTAGATCAAACATGTAGGATGATGATAACGACTATCAGTGACTTGCTAGTGAATGTCAAAGCTAGTGAATTAAACACATTTTCTAATTACTGGGCAATGGCATTTTCCAAAGGAATCACATTGCCTCTCAGTATTTGAAAAACCCAAGTCTTTGTACAAAACAACAAATTTGGAAATGTTTTACTAGAGAGGTGAGCCTTCCTATTATCTCTGAACTATTTCTAGCAGGCATCCTCTTTTCACCTACATGTAAAATGTTTCTGTTTTAGTTAATCACTAGTAATTATAAAAGGTTTTACATAATAAACTATTTTAAATAAATGTTTCTTCTTGAATAAATAGAAATGTGTTAGTCAAAATGGATGTGACTTTTCATAGCAAAGCATACAACATACAGCTTTGACACTATATTAAATAAGATGACTTGAAAAAGGGGTCACATTTAGTCCTGGCATAAGTCTTCTTTTGAATACATAAGAGAGTTTTAGTAACACTACAAAGCTCTCTACTCAGTGTAGAAACTGGTATGTTTGAATAAAAGAAATTGAACTTTGACTACTTTGTGTAGTCTTTGATAAAAAGGTTTTTTTTAATGTTTGTTCCATTTTCAATTTTGCAACGAATAAAGCCAAATCCTGCAAATTAAATTTTTTACTTTTAAAATAAAGTTTTTTGTTCTCACTCATAAGCGGACCCTGAACAGTTATCATAACGCTGTAAGAAAGGGATTGGCAGTAGTGGGAAACTGCTGGGGATGGGAGGTGGGATTGGCAGTAGTGGGAAACTGCCAGGGGAAGGGGGGCACACCTCATCAACAAGGGTACCTGCATAATGAACATTTGTATACCTAACCCTGACTTGCACCCCACATCTTTAAAATAAAAAAATTAAAAATAAAGTTAATTATGAAAATATTATTCACAAAAATGCCTTTATGACATTTGAAGTTAAGAAACCCTTGGACCACCGGGTTCGGTGGCTCAGCTTGTAATCCCGCGCCTTTGGAAGCTGAGGTGAGTGGATTGCCTGAGCCCGTGGGTTTGAGACCCGCCTGGTCAGTGAGACCTCATCTCTACAATAAATCAAAAAATCAACTGGGCGTGGTAGCACGCGCCTGTAATTCCAGCTACTCGGAAGGCTGAGGCGGAAGGATCACCGGAACCCAGCAGGTCGAGGCTGCGGTACTGCACTCCAGTCTGGGCGACAGAGTGAGACTCCAACTCAAAAAAAAAAAAAAAAAAAAAAGAAACCCTTGGACCAACAGATACATGAAAAAATACTCAGCCTTACTAAGCATCAGAGAAATGAAATTAAAAATTACAATGGCATGCCATTTAACTCCATTAAGGATGGCCATCATTTATAAATCAAAAAACAATAGATGCTGGCACAGGTGAGGAGAAAAGGGAATGCTTCTACACTGTTGGTGGAAGTACAAGTGTTAACCCTATAAAACGGGTCAATTCCCAAAAACAAAAATTCCTTCCAACATCCCACAAATCCCCTCCAAACCGGAAACATAAACTTCTACCAAAGAACCGCCCTTCATGTTTATTGACACACCATAGGAAATGAATGGACCAAACCTACTGCCCATCAAATGTGGACTGAATAAAGAAAATGTGGTATATACACATGGTGGAGTATTACGCAGCTATAAAAAAAGAACAAAATCATGGACTTTCAACAAAGGGCAGAGTTGGAACAATCAAAATTTTGGGTCTTCACAAAACAAAAACCAATATTTTTAGTTACAAAATTAAAAACATATTTTAGCCAAATACTTTTTTAGAACCAAAACTAAATTTTCTTTTGGGAAAAAAATTTTTTTAACTTTCTTTCACCAGACAAATAGTTAAAACTGAACTTTTTTTCCCCCTAAAAAAAATTACAAAGCTGGAAAAACATAAAAATTTTCAAGCCCGGTTTAGATGAAAAAAAGCATAGGGTTTTATACTTGAAGAAAAAAAGTATTCCCCTTTTTCCAAGATCACCCCTCTCCCTAGGGACATTTTTCCCATTAAAGAACTAAGAAATGATGCCTGAGCTGAGGAAAGATCTTGATAAGTTGAGGAGTCCAAGACAGGAGTTTCAGTTTTGCTGAGTTGAATGAAATTGGCAGGCAAGTTTATCAGAAAAGACAGTTGTGGGCGTATCATCAGACTGCATGCAGTAACCACTGCAGATTTGTTTTGTTTTGTTTTGTTTTGTGGAAGAAAGACTGCACACACACAAATAAGATACCAGAGGCCAGGAAATCCTGGGAGATATTAGAGTTCTAGCCGACCCATAGTTGAGAGACTTCACTGAGCACCTCAGAAATTCAGTTGAAACCAATGAATGCCACCTACATTAAGGACCTCCACTAGGACTAAATTAAAAATAGCAATAGATTCATCCTAACAAAGGATTACACCAAACCAGGTAAACCAGAAAAAAATTAAAAGTTGCCTGTCGTTTAACTGCCTGCAAAACCAAATTTGGAAGAGAGATAACATAATTTATATTTGTTGCAATTTTCACCTACAGTGTTTAACAAAAATCTCAAAAACTATAAGAAACAGAAAAAAATATGACCTAAATTCAAGAGAAAAGAAAAACAATTGAAAATAGTCATGAGATGAGTCAGATATTATAGTTAGCAGGCAAAAACTATAATGTAGCTATTCAACATGTTTAAGAACCTAAGGAAACACATAACCATAATGAATAAACAAATGGGAAATTTCAAAAAAGACATAAAAGTGCATAAAAATTTGAAATTCTCGAATTATTCCTTTGCAATATCTAAAATGAAAAATGTATCATGAAAGCCTATTAACAGGTTGGAAATGACAAAAAAAGAAAAAAAAGTGAATTTAAAAAGGATGGTTTATATTCTCTCTATAGGTCAAGTATCGATTGTTTTATAAATCTGGGTATTCCTATGTTGGGTCCATATACAATTAAGATTGGTATATCTTATTGTTAAATTGAACACTTTATCACTATGCATTGTCCTTCATTGTGCTTTTTAACTTTTATTGGTTTAAATTCTGTTTTATCTGATACAACAATAATGACCCCTGCTCTTTTTTGTTTTCCATTTGCATGGAAGGTCATTTTCATCCCTTCACCTTTAGCTTAAGGGTATCATTAAAAGTAACAGGGGTTTCCTAAAGACAGCAGAAGAATGGATCATGTTGTTATTGTTTCCAATTTGCCACTCTGTACCTTTTAAGTAGTGCATTTAGGCTGTTTATGTTCAAATCAGCTATTGATGTGTGAGTTTTCTTTCTGTCATATTGTTGTTAGAAGATGTTTTATGTTCTATGTTTTCAGATTTGTATGGTCTATAAACTACATGCTTTTGTGTTAAGTAGTATTGTTCTTTCATTTCCATGCTTAGAACTCCCTTAAGCATCTCTTGTAAGGCTGCTCTTGAGGTGATAATATTTTTAGTAGTTGCTTTTCTGAGAAGGGCCTTAATTCTCCTTTGCTTATTAAGCTTAGTTTTCCAGGTAAGAAATTCTTGGCTGGCATTGTTTTTCCTTAAGAATGCTAAAAATGGGCCAGCAATTGTTTCTGGATTGTGAGGTCTCTGCTGAGTGGTCTACTGCTATTCTGATGAGTCTCCCTTGGTAGGTATTCGGCTCTTTCTCACTAGCTGCCTTTAAGATTTTTTCTTTCATGCTGACCTTGGCTATCTTATGACTAGGTGCCTTAGGCATGGTTGTCTTGTATAGTACCTCACAAGAGTTCTCTGAATTTGTTGTATCTGTATGGCAATCTCCTTAGCAAAAAAGGGGAAGTTTTCTTAGATAATATCTTTAAAAACCTGTTCCAGTTTGTTCTCATTTTCCTCTTCTGTCTCAAAATGCTGATTGAGCAATCTGGAAAAAAAGAGGAATAAGAATTAATTTTTTAAAAGAGGAATTTAAATAATTTTTCTTCACAGATGATATGATTCTATACCTAGAAATCCCAAATGATTCCACCAACAAACTTCTTAGCACTGACAAACAACTTCAGCAGAGTCTTAAGATACAAAACCAATGCTCAAATATCCATTGCATATCTATACACCAATAACAGATAGACTGAGAATCAAATAAAAAACACAATCCCATTTAGAATAGCCACAAAAAACCCTCAGAATACATCTAACCAAAGAGGTATAAGATTTCTACAATAAGAACTACAAAGCACTGCTGAAAGTAAACAAAGATGACACAAACAAATGGAAAAACGTTCTACATTGGAAGAATCGATATTGTTAAAATGTCCATACTGTCTACTGAAATCTATAGACTCAACAAAAATCCCTATCAAATTATCAGTATCATTTTTCACAAATCTAGAAAAAAATAATTTAAACTTCATATGGAAGTAAAAAAGAGCCCAGATAGCCAAAGTAATCCTAAGCCAAAAGAACAAGGCTTACAGCATCAAATTGCCAGATTTCAAACTTTATTATAAGGCTACAGTAACCAAACAGCATGGTATGAATCAAAAATAGACATATAGATCAATGGAGCAGAATAGAGAACCCAGAAACAAAATTGCTATCTTACAACCATCTCATTTTTGGCAAAGTCAACAAAAACAAGCACTGGGAAAAGGACACCTTATATAACAAATGGTGTTGAGAAAACTGGCTAACCATATACAGAAGAATGTAGTTAGCTGGACCTATTCTTTTTGCCATATTAAAAAAATAACTCATGATAGATTAATGATTTAAATGTAAGACTTCAAACTACAAAAATTCTAGAAGAAAGCTAGGAAGCACTCTTCTGGACATCAGCCTAGGTAATAAATTCATGAAAGCAAACAGCAAAAAACAAAATTGACAAGTGGAACTTAATCAAGCTAAAGAACTTTTACACCGCAAAAAAAAAAAAAAAAAAAATCAATAGAGTCAAAAACCTACAAAATGGGAGAAAATATTTTCAAACTATGCATTTGGCAAAAGACTAATATTCAGAAAATATATATATATATATTCCTTCAAAGTACTCCCCCATTTGATGCAATACACTTATTGAGACTTTTTTCCACTGCCCAAAGCAATTTTTGAATTCATCAATTTTGATGTCTTTTAGTGCTTCTGCCATTTATTGTTTAACTGCTTCCACATTACCAACATATTTTTCTTTGAGAACTTTATTCACCCAGGGAAACAACCCAATAAAAAGTCACTAGCGCTGAGATTGGTGAATAGGAAGGGTGGGGCAAAGGGACCATGGCATTTTGGCTCAAAAACTGCTGAGCACTCAGTGTGATATGGGTAAATACACTCATGAACCATATATCATGAAATGAACAAATCCACTGACAGAATCTAAAAAAAAATTACTGAAGTCAAACACAGCCTTTCACAACAATGCTAGCAAGTTCACTAATGCTGATGAGTTCCTAGAACATTTACCTAGTGAAGGAAGCCTATACTACAAGTGGCCTGTCCTCTGAAAGATAATTTTTGAGTTTTCCTGGGTCCCCCTCGTATATATTTCAATGTATATGTGTGTGTACTCTTATACATACATACCACTATATTGTCAAGTTTATATTATATGTAGATGTAACATATTTGGTCAAAATGGCAGAGTTCAGATGGCACAAACCAGGCAAAATGGGGACCTAAGGGAAACCCAAACTGCCCCTGTATGAAGACCACTTGAATACCTAATCCTGAATTGTATCCTACATCTTTAAAACTAAAAAAAAAATAAAATAAAATTATACTCCTGCAAGATTCTTGTATTTGTCTCAAGTAATACAATATTAAATTTAATCAGACTGTAATAAGTTAAAAATATTATAATCTCTAGAAGAAATGCTAAAAACTATAATTTAAAGAAGTATAGCTAAAGTTGATGGTCAAATAGAAATGGAGAACTAAAAAAATATATTTAACTCAATAGAAGACAAAGAAAGAGGAACAGAGAAAAATGAATGAGAAAAACAGAAAGAGAGAGAAGAAAGTCACTAGCAAAATGATAAACATAATAAAATCAATAAATATATTACACATATGTGGATTAAACAGTCCAATAACAAGACACAGACTGTCACACTGGATCAAATAGCAAGACCTAACTATATGCTGTGAGATGTAGTTGTCATTTAAATAGAATCATAGGTATATGTTAAAAGTAAAAGTGTGAAAATGATATACCATGCAAACAGTAAGTATAAGAAAGTTGAAGTTGCCATATTAATACCAGATAAAGGAGAATTCACTGCAAAAAGTGTTAGCAAAGATAAAAAGATATAATACAGTAAGTTTATAAGACATAGCAAACATGAATGTATATGTGATTGATGCAGTTTCAAAATACAGATGACAAACTACAAGAACAAAAGGAATAAATAGATAAATCCAAAAATATGGGCATTTTAATATCTCTCTCACTAACTGATACAACAAACAATACATTAGTAATAATATAGAATATCTGAACAATATTAACTATCTTTCTATGCTGACACTCACAGGGCATGATATATAGCTACCAAGTACACATTTTTTCATATGTACATGAAACATTCATTAAGATAAACTACATGCTGCAGCAATGAATACTTTCAATAAATGTTAAAGATTGAAATCTTACTTGATATGTTCTCTGACAACAGAACTAATGTAGAAATGAATAAAAATACAATAAACAGAAGACCTTCAAATATTTGGACATCAAAGTCCTTCTAAATAACACATGACTATGATTTGGATGTCTGTATTCTCCCTAAAATGTTGAAACTTAATCCCCAATGCAACAGTAATAAGTGAGGTCTTTAGGAGGTTATTAAGTCTGGCGGGTGAAGCTCTTATAAACAGAATTAACAATCTTATTAAAAAATCTGGAAAGAACTAGCTAGTTTCCTTTGGTCCTTCTGTTCCATGGTGTGAAGACAAAGTGTCTCTTCCAGGGAGCACAGCAACAGTGTCACTTTGAAAGCAGAGACTTGGTCTTTACCATTAAACTTGCCAGTACCTTTATCTCAGACTTCCCAGCCATTAGAAATGTGAGAAACACACTTCTATTTTTTATAAATTACCCATTTAGTGGCATTTTTTTTGTTATAATCGCATAAATAGACTAAGATGTGGTTCAAAAATTATTTATAACATAATGATAATAAAAATACAACATATCAATATTTGTGTGATGCAGCTAAATTAGTGACAAGAGAAAATGCATAGCTTTAAATAGTTATGATAAACAAGAAGAAAGGTGTGAAGTCAATGCTTCAGGCTTATACCTTCAGAAGTAAAAAATTAAAAAGTAAACGAGAAAAAATATTAATGACAAGAGTAGAAATCAATGTAAGAGAAACCAGACAAAAATAAAGAAAATCAACAAGGCCAAAAGTCGATTCTTTGAATAGAATAATGCAATTGATAATCTCCTAGAAAGAGTAACTAAAATCGTGAGGAAGGAATGAAAATTACCTTGATCAAGAATGGATAATAGTATATAGATTCCATGGATATTAAAAGTAATTAGAGAATGTGATCAAGTACTTTATGCCAATAAATTTGAAAAGCATTATGAAAGAACAAATACTTAAACATACAAATTTCTAAAAAGCCCTATATTTTAAAAGCAGCGGTTCTTAAAGTGTGGTTGCTGGGCCAGCAGCATTAGCATTACTTGAGAACACATTAGACATGTACATTCTCAGGCCCTACCCTAGACCTACTGAATCAGAAACTCTGGAAGTGGGGCTTACTGATCTGTGTTCTACTGAGCCATAAGGGTGATTTTCACATGTGATAAAATGGAAAAACCACTGTATTAAATAAATTAATTTGCAAACTCTTTCAGCAAAGGAAAATCTAGACAAAATATTTTACTGATAGACTATATAAACATTTAAGAAAAAAGGAATGCCAATCTTATAACAATTTTTCAGGTAATAAAGGAACAAAACAATCCTCCAAATTTGCTTTGGTATTTACCTTAATACTAGAACCCAAAAATTAATCATAAAAACTAAAAATGTACAGAACAATATTCCTTATGAGTATGGGTATAATTGAAAAATTCCTTTTCAAAATATTAGCAAATCAAATCTAAAAATATATGTATTCATTTCCTATTGTTGTTGCAACAAATTGCCATAAGTTTGGTAGCTTAAAACAATACAAATTTAATATCTTACAGTCCTGGAGTTCAGAAATTCAGATTGCATTTTTAGCAGGATTGCATGCTTTTTAATGGCTCTAGGGGATAATTTGTTTCCTTCTATTTTCCAGCTTCTCGATAATGTTTGTATTTCTTGAGTTGTGGTCCCATATCACACCAATTTCTGTTTCTTTTGTCATATCTCCTCTCTAACTTTGATTTGCCTACCTCCCTTTTATAAGAACCCCATGTTGATATGGACCAATTCAGATAATCGAAGATAATCTCCTCATCTCAAAATTCTTGATGTAATCACATCTGTAAATTCTCTTTTACCCTGTAAGAACATATCTACAGGTTTTACAGATTAGTAAGTGGTCATACTTGAGGTAGTATTCTGCCTACCATAATAAATCTAATGTTTACATATTATGAAATATATGGAGTTTATCTCAGGGTTAAAATGATAGTCTAACACTTGAAAATCTGTGTAATCCACCTTACTAATAGAATAAAGGAAAAAAATAAATGACCACCTCATTGTATGATCAGATAGAATTTGATAAAAGTTAACACCCATTCATGATTTTAAAAATAGAAAATAAAAGCTCTCAGAATGCCAGGATGAGAACAAAAATAATTTCTCTATCTAATAAAATGGCATGTATGAAAAACCTACAGGTAGCACCATGATTACTGGTGAAATTCAGAGTACTTGCCTCCCAAGCTGGCAACATGGCAAAGATGTGTATATTTAACACCTCTATTAAACATTGTACTCACTGTTCAACATAGTGTAAGAAGACAAGTAGAAAAAACAAAACACATTCAAAAGTTTTAAATTATATTTATATATAAAATCCTAAGTAATCAACAAAGCAATTGCCAGAACTGCTAACTCAATTTAACAAAATCAAAAAATAGATGGTCAATATATAAAATCAATTATTTCTACATACCAACAGCAGACGATGGAAAATAACATTTAAATATTTTAAATGTTATAGGATACCAAGTTTAAATAATATAATTGAAATAAGCAGTAGACACTTGTTTATCACAGTTCTAGGGTCTGGGAAGTCCAAGATCAAGGTACCAGCAAATTTGGTGTCTGATGCGGACATACTTCCTGGGTCACAGACAGCTGTCTTTACACTGTAACCTCATACGGTAGAAAGGAAGAGTTAGTTCTCTGGGGTCTTTTTCTTATAAGGGTTCTAATCCCAAACACCGAATTATCTCCAAGGGCCATAACTACTAATGCCATCACCTTGGAGGTTAGTATTTCTACATAGGAATTTTGGGGGAAAGGGCATTGCTTAATTCAGACCATTATTTAATTCAGACCATTATTTAAGAAGAACCTTAACACATAGAATTCAATAAACTTTTTTTTTTTTTGAGTGGGAGTCTCACTCTGTTGCCCAGACTGAGTGCAGTAGCCGCTTCTGGCCACCGCAGCCTTGACCTCCTAGGCTCCCGCGATCCTTCTACCTCAGCCTTTCGAGTAGCTGGAGCTACAGGCGCGCACTACAAATTTTTTTGATTTACTGTAGAGATGAGGTCTCGCCAAGTTGCCCAGGTGAGTCTCGAACCCGTGGGCTCAGGCAATTCACTCACCTTGGCCTCCCAAAGCATGGGATTACAGGCTGAGCCACCGAGCCCAGCGATAAACTTTTTTAATGGGTTAAGTAAAAATACATTTAAAGAAAATGAATAGGCAAGACACAAACTTGGAGAAAATATTCTCAAAACATGTACCTAATAAAGAATGTGTAGACGTAACATATAATGAACACCTGAACTCAATATTAAAAAGACAACACAAAAAAAAATTGTAATGAAAAAAATATTTGGACAATTTGCAAAAGAAGTTCCACAAAGACCACCAGACAGTTTAAAAAGTTCTCAACATCATCAGTCATCATAAATATAAAATTCAAACCACAATGTGATACCAGTACACATCCATTAGTATGGGTAAAATTTAAAAATCTGACGATATTAAATGTTGACAAGAATGTGGAGCAATGTAGTCATACTTCTTTGGTAGAAGTATACATTGGTACAATTACTTGGAAAAAAATATTTGCCAGTTTCTTATACTGTCCATCATATACATATCCTGTGAACTAGCAATTCACTCCTAAATATTTACCCAAGAAACATGAAAACCTAAGTCCACCAAAAAAAAAGTCTTATAGGAGTTTGTAGTTATACTCATAACAGCTTCAAACTACAAAAACAATCCAAATCTACATGAGAAAAAACAAATTAATTTGAGTATATTCATACACTGATACAACAGAATTCTATCAGATAGGAAGGAAGAGAAAGGTAATGGAGAGAGAAAAAGAGAAACGAATATTTGCACACATATTGCATTAATCTCCCAGTTTTAGGTTAAATGAAAGAAATTAGATGCAAAAGAGTAGATACTATAGGATTCATAAATTTATAAAACAGGCAAAACTGATCTTTAATGGAAAAATTCGAAAAGTGGTTGTTTCTCAGTGGGGGTAAGAAGGAGCACAAAGGATGTTTCTCAAATAATACAAACGTATTACATTTTGATATTGGGTGGGTTACACAGATGTGTGCACTTGCCACACAATGAATTCTATAATGAATGTTGCAAATTTTTATGTATCTAATAAAATGTAAATATGGTAAACTCTAAGTAGCAAGTCTACTTTTTGCAGTTTTGTGGGTTAGCACTTTTGAAAGTTTTTTTGTGTGTGTATTCGAGGCTTGAATACATAAATCAAGAACATTGACGATTATGTGGACCAGGTTTCGCAGTGCTGGAGTTAGAAGTTTCAGTTATAAAAATTGGACAGACTAGAAATTTCTCTGGATGGTTGAAATGGGGTAAGAAATGTCAATATGTATACATAGATGCATTCATTATGTATATAGGTATGCATGTGTCTGTTCCTCTATCAATGGAGAAAGAAAAATGATTAGATGTGTATATGCATACACACACCTGTATCTACACAGATATATAGCACATAATTTCTTCACTGAGTAGTCCTAAAACAATGACATAGAAGTTAAAACAAATATGTGTAATTCAGAGATCTTGACTTATTTCACCAATGGGGCCTAAAAGCAATGGCACACTAGGGTCAACTAGTACACTTAATGCCCAGACCTTGGTTTTGAAATGCCATTATTTACTAAAACAAAACAGGTGTCCCATGGCAAAATAATTGATTTCAAGGTTAGGATATGAAAAGTAGAAGATGAACCTGGAACATATCTTGAGTCTAAAAGTGTTGGAAGTCTATCAAAAAAACATAGGAAGCAACTTGAAGGGGCTCTTATTGGTCGAATCTGAAATAATCTGTCCATCAAAATAAATAATTATAGCAATGGATTGTTACCCATTGAATAACAGGATCCACAAGCTATATGAATAAATAACTAGAGAAGAGAGAAGAAAAATGTATTCCATAGAGTAGAATGGCAGCTAATAAATGTAGAAGGAATTATGGAGCTAGACAAAGTATTAATAGCTACTATAAATAGTGGGTAAAAATTTGACAAGTAATTTGTAGAGTCTCAAAACTGCTACTTACAAATTAAATTTAAAAGACTATTAACCAGAGCCGGGTTCGGTGGCTCAGCCTGTAATCCCGCGCCTTTGGGAGGCTGAGGTGAGTGGATTGCCTGAGCCCGCGGGTTCGAGACCCGCCTGGGCAGCAAGACCTCATCTCTACAATAAATCAAAAAAATCAGCCGGGCGTGGTAGCGCATGCCTGTAATTCCGGCAACTTGGAAGGCTGAGGTGGAAGGATCGCCGGAGCCCAGCAGGTCGAGGCTGCGGTGGCCGGGAGCGGCCACTGCACTCCAGACTGGGCGACAGAGTGAGACTCCAACTCAAAAAAAAAAAAAAAAAGACTATTAACCAGATGATCAAAGTTAACATTACTGATATTGAAATGAATAACATCATTTGCCTCCAGATATAATATTTATTTTAAAAGTGAAATTTTGGGAAAAGTTCAACCATTTTTCTCAGTCAAATTTTGCTAACTCTAGTTAGAGCTTAATGTTGTTATTTTTTCACAACTCTTATGAAGATGGGCATTGGTCAATGAAACAATTACTAATCCCAGAAAGAGATTAAGTTTTACCTGTATGGGCAGTGCATGGGTCCATCTCTAACCAACATACAATTTAGAGTGAATAATAAACTTATGTTTTGTCTCCATTATACACAGAAGCTCCATTGCCTTTACACATTATTAACCTCCTGGCTAGGCCACTAACCCATGAGTTTCGAAACAAAGAAATACATGAGATTTCACCATACTACTATCATGGAAAAAATGTCTTGCCTTGTGCAATGAAACTATAAGGTTCACAGACTTTGGAAATCAAAAAGTCTTATTTCCATTATTTTGAAAGATTTTTACTCAATTTATGGTCTCTATTTCCATTTACCCAGTCACATTTTCAACAACTCTACCATTGCAACTTTCTTCATTGACTTCTAAAGATAATTTTTCAATGCCCTAGGGATTCTTTTATGGCGTACATTTATATTTTGCACAAAGAACTTAAAATAAATATCAAAGTACCACATTTTCTTGTATTTGCATATAAACTGAATCCTCCATTGATTTTATTTATTTCTTTCTTTCCACAGAGTTTTACAAAGTTTTGTTTCAAATTTAGACTAGGAGCAAAAAATATATAACACTATTGGTGAGATGCTTTTTTAATGCTTGTGGTTTGACTGATGAAGGAATAGGTTTTACAGAGAAAATATGATTGTAATTGCTTCAGTCAGGAAGAAGAGTCCCATTAATTACTATTCAAAAATTATCACAATAACAATATTGTTTCCTAAATTAAAACTTTACAACAAAATTAATTTTAATTAGAGTAATATGCTTAGATGAATAAGATACAAAATGCATACACTTAGTAAAGTTATGTGTATTCCAGAAATCTAGGAATTTTAATTTGTTTAAAATTAATGTGTTATACTTTTATGTAGCATTAATAAGTTTGATAACTGTTTTGTTTTAAATTTCTCTAAACGGCCTTATTTATATCAAAAGTAATGGAACCAAATTTTATTTATTCCAGTGGCATTGTAACATTATGATCTGTTATTCTAGAAACTGTCTTCATTCTAATAATTTAGGTCTTGCCTCTAGAAATTGGTTTCTTGAATGTTTCTTTTTTAAAAAAATCAAGGATTATAGTAGCCACCAAAGCATTATAAGATAGCTGTGAAGGATAGAATATTGTATTTATAAAATATATAGTGGTTGAATTTTTTTATTCCTTTTTTTATTTTGAAGATGTGAGATACAATTCAGGATTATATATACAAGTGGTCATCATACAAGTAAAGTTTGGGCTTCCCTTGGGTCCCCACTTTGCCTGGTTTGATATCAGGTACCTTTTTTTTTTTTTTTGAGTTGGATTCTCTCTCTGTTGCCCAGACTGGAGTGCAGTGGCTGCTCCCAGCCACCGCAACCTTGACCTGCTGGGCTCCGGCGATCCTTCCGCCTTAGCCTTCCAAGTAGCTGGAACTACAGGCGCTGCGCTACCATGCCCGGCTAATTTTTTGATTAACCCGCGGGCTCAGGCAATCCACTCACCTTAGCCTCCCAAAGGCGGGGACTACAGGCTGAGCCACAGAGCCTGGCTGATATCAGGTACCCTTAATGATGTTATGTACCCCTCTCCTTTCCCTGGCAGTGTCCCGCTACTGCCAATCCCTTTCTTATAGTATTATGGTAAAAGTTCAGGGTCCGCTTATTAGTGAGAACATGTGATAATCAGTTCTTTGCCTGTGATAGATCACTGAATAATACAGATTTTGAGTCCCTCCACTTGTTGCAAAGTCCATATGTTTGTCCTTCTTTATGGCTGCATAATATTCCATCATGTATATGTACCACATTTTTTTTTTGTCCAGTCCAGTTTCAATGAGCAACTTGGTTGGTTTCATGCTTTTACTATTGTGAACAGTGCTGCAATAAACATATGCATACAGAAATCTTTTTGGTAGAATGACTTGAGTTCCTCCAGGCATAGTCCCAGTAGAGGGATTGTTGGATCATATGGAAGGTGAATTTCTAGTTCTAGAAATTTCCACACTGTTTTCCAGAGAGTTTGAACTAGTTTGCATTCCCGCTAGCAGTCTAGAAGCATTCCCTTTCTCCACATCCTCTTCAATATTTGTTGTTTTTAATTTTATTAAAGATGGTCACCAGGCTTGGTGGCTCAGCCTGTAATCCTGCATCTTGGGAGGCTCAGGTGAGTGAATTACCTGAGCCCGTGGGTTCGAGACCCACCTGGGCAATTTGGTGAGACCTCATCTCTACAATAAATCAAAAAAATTGGCCAGGTGTGGTAGCGTGTGCCTGTAGTTCCAGCTACTTGGAAGACTGAGGCAGAAGGATCACCGGAGCCCAGCAGGTCAAGGCTGTGGTGGCCAGGAGCGGCCACTGCACTCCAGTCTGGGCAACAGAGTGAGACTCCAACTCAATAAATAAATAAATAAATAAATAAATAAATAAATAAATAAAGATGGCCATTCTTACTGGGGTTAGGTGGCATCTCAATGTGTTTTGATTAGCATTTTTCTGATGATTATTGAGGCTGAGCATTTCTTAATGTGTCTGTTTTCTGCCCATATGTCTCATTTTGAGAGGACTTTCTGACATCACACAACCTGCCATGATTGAAACAAGAAAACACTGAGAAACTAAATAGACCAATGACAACCCAGGAAATTGACTCTATCACAAGGAAACTACCTACCAAAAAAAGTCCTTGACTGGATGACTTTCCAGCAGAATTCTACAAAGTACAAGGAGTAACTGATACTAATCCTCTTAAAAGTATTCCAGGCAATTGAGAAAGACAGAATTCTTCCAAAATTATTTTATGAAGCTGACACCATAGTGATAGCCAAAGCGGGCAAAGATCCAACAGAAAAATAGAACTGAGGCCAATAACCCTCACAAAAATTGATGCAAAAATTCTCAACAAGATTCCAGCAAATCAGATCCAACAACACATCTCAAAAATCATCCACCATGACCAAGTAGGCTGGTATGCAGGGCTGGTTCAACATCTGCAAGACCATAAATGTAATTAAATACATAAACAGATGTACAAACAAGAACCACATGATTATATAATATTACTAGATGAAGAAAATATTGTTGATAAAATCCAGCATCCCTTCTTGATAAAAACCCTCAAACACTTAGGTATAGAAGGAACATACCTCAAAGCAGTAAGCACTGTCTATGATAAACCCACAGCTAGCATATTGCTAAATGAACAGAAACTAGAAACATTTCCCCTGAAAACTGGAAAAGACAAGGCTGCCCACTCTCACTCCTCTTGTTCAACACTGTGTTGGAAGTCCTAGCTAGAGCAATTAGACAGGAGAAGGAAATCAGGGGTATCCAAATAGGAAAAGAGAAAGTTAACATATCCCTCTTTGCTGACAATATGATCCTATACCTAGAAAATCCAAGAGAATCTGTCAAAAACCTCCTTGCACTGATAAAGGACTTTGGCAAAGTCTTGAGGTATAAAATAAATGTGCAAAAGACAGTTGCATTCTTATACACCAACAACAAGCAGACAGAGAACCAAAGAAAAAGCACAATCCCATTTACAATAGGCACACACAAGGTAATGAAATCTTCCTAACCAGAGAAGTGAAAGACCCTTACAATGAGAACTATAAAACATGGCTCAAAGAAACACAAGAAGACACAAACAAATGGAAAAATACTCCATGCTCATGGGTAGGAAGAATCAACGTTGTTAAGATGTCCATTCTACCAAAGGCGACCTACTGATTCAACGCAGTACCCATTAAATAACCAACATCATTCTTCTCAGACCTGGAAAAGACAATACAGAAATTCATATGGAAACATAAATGACCACAGATAGCCAAAACAATCCTTAGCAAAAGAAACAAAGCATGAGGTATTATACTTCCAGACTTCTAACTTTACTATAAGCCTACAGTAATCAAAACAGTCTGGTATTGGTACAAGAACAGGCATATAGATGAATGTAACAGGGAATAGAGAATTCTGGAAGCAAAGCCTCAATTTCTCAACCAACTCATCTTTGACAAAGTCTCCACCAACAACCACTGGGGAGAGGAGAACCTATCCAGTAAATGGTGCTGGGAAAACTGGCTGCTCACATGCAGAAGATTAAAACAGGACCCCTACCTATCACCATACACAAAAATTAACTCTAAATGGATCAAAAACCTAAACGTAAAACCCCAAACAATAAGAATCTTAGAAAACGCAGGAGACACCCTTATGGAAATTGGAACTAGCAACCAATTCCTTATCAGAACCCTAAGCGCCAATACCATAAGAAATGAGATAGACAAGTGGGACCTCATCAAACTAATGAGCTTCTGCAAAGCAAAAGAAACTATCAAGGGAACCGGGAGACAGCCCATAGAATGGGGAAAAAATATTTGCCAACTGTATATTTGACAAAGGGCTAACATCTAGGATCTACAAGGATCTCAAATGCACTGAAAGGAAAAAAAAAAAAAAGAATGGAACAGGGAATAGAGAATTCCGGAAGCAAAGCTTCAATTTCTCAAAAGAAGATATACAGGCAGCCAACAGACACATGAAAAAATGTTCAGCTTCACTAATCGTCAGAGAACGCAAATCAAAACCACGTTGAGGTACCACTTAACCCCAGTAAGAATGGCCATCATTAATAAAACAAACAACAACAGATCCTGCCAAGGATGTGGAACACTTCTACATTGTTGGTGGGAATGCAAATGACTGCAACCTCTTTGGATGACAGTGTGGCGATTTCTCAAAGAACTAGGAATTGACCTTCCATATGACCCAGCAATCCCTCTATCAGAAATATACTCAGAGAAACTCAAATAATTCTACCATAAAGATACCTGCACTTGCATGTTTGTTGCAGCTCTATTCACAATAGCAAAAAATATGGAACCAACAATACTGCCTATCGAAGTTGGACTGAATTTAAAAAATTTGGTACATATATACAATGGAATATTATGTAGTCATAAAGAAGGACAAACATATGGACTTTGCAGCAACTCTGATGGATTAAGAGTCTATCATACTCAGTGATCTATCACAGAAACAAAGAACAGAGTACCATATGTTCTCACTCAAAAGCGGACCTTGAACAATCATCATAATACTATGAGAAAGGGATTGGCAGTAGCAGGAAACTGCTAGGGGAGGGAGGGGCACACCTCATCAACAAGGGTACCTGCATAATGAACATTTGTATACCTAGCCTGAATTGTACTCCACATCTTTAAAAGAAAAAAATAAAATGAAATAAATCTAATCTATTATTTTTAATTACCATGATACATTAATTTTGAAATTTTAAAATAATGTATTAATAAAGTAACTATATTAATTTTATTTAAAATTTATTAAGTCCACAAAGTATATCTCAATAAACCTCAAAAATTGAAAATAGTACAGAATACATACTGACCACAATGCAAATCAGAAAAACCTTAGAGAAAAAATAAAGTCAAAACCCAATCATGTGCAAAGTAAGAACAAAACTCACTTTCTGATTTTAGATAGAAAAAAATACAGTTAGAAACTTCTGATGAAATAGAAAACCTGTATTTTTAATTGATAAATTTATAACCATGCTTACAAATCAGGAGAACCCTTTTAACAAGAAACTGTAAGGAATATCCCAAAGTAGAAAGCAGATGGAAGGCACCGTAGTAATCTTTGGTTGCACCCTCAAGAATTCTGGCTATAATCAAGAACCATCAATATTTTTAGGAAAGCCAAACACTTACAAGTGCTAAGAAATATAATTGTTAGATTATACACCTAAGGAGACTTAATAAAGTAATAACAGTAATGTGAAATAAGTATGTTTAACACATGGACAAAGATTAAGAAGGAAGTATATTCACAATAAAGTGTTGTGTTATAAGGCAAGAAAAAAGTTATGAAAAGAATCAGCTATAAATGTTAAAATAAATAAAATTATTGAACTAAAAATCTTAGATATATAACTGCAGAATGGATACAATAAAGGCTAGTGTCTTTGAAGTTCAACCAGAAACTCCTAGATATCATAAGAATACTATAGAATTCAAGTTGAAAAATGAGAAAAAATATCAGTGTTTCCATATATCTAATGTAAGTTTCAGAAAAGGAGCTCTGTAATTTGGCAACCTTGAGAAATGCAGTAACCTTCCATCAACAGAAAGATACAGTTTGAAGTAACTTCTCAGAAAAGAAACCAGGGAAATAAGTACTTTTCTCCATCCCTACTACCTTTAGTTCTTTCGTAGCCAAAATCCATATGAAGACAGAGGCCATGGGAGTCATACTGATGTAATCGCACATGTCAGCTCTCTGTGATAGCAAGTAGTGTGAAGGAAAGGAAATGTGCCAGGAGGCACAAACAGAAGATGTTTACACATGACATTTACCCAGTTCAATTTGGGCTGTCTTTTTTTCTTGATTTGTACGATATTAATTTTTTAACATCTCAAAGTGTGAGGCTTCTATATTTTTACTGTCTCTGTGGTTTCTTTTGATCCACAGAGACACTTAATTTTTATATAGTCAAATTTATCATCTTTGTTTTTAGATTTTTTTGGCTGTAAGTCATTTTCATGCCTATTCTTTTTAATTTTCACAATAAACATACATTGTGCATATGACTGCTTTTCTCATTTCACAAGAAAACAGCCTTAAAGCGGTCAAAGAACTTAGGTCACATCATTAGAATTTTCATTTAGGCAATTTGAATCTAGTTCCCACCATCTCACTCAGAGTTTATATGGGTCTCTTGAATATTTTTGTGTACATAATTGTACACAATTAAAAGTTAAACAACTAGATTCAGGCTTCCAACTTGGGTAGCTCCCAACTTTTTCCTACTACAAATCAATAATACAGAACCATTCCACCTTGCTAGCCTCCAGCCTAGCATAGTCCCTCTTTTTCTTACCTGAAGATCTTGCACTTACCTCTGAACACCAAACTCAACTGTCAGTTTTGACCATACATACACTATCTTTGTAAATGTAATTATTCTTTCAGCATTTTTATATAAATGTGTTCATGACTCTACTGTAACATTTATCATTTTGTGTCATCATTTATCTGTCTGCATGTCAACCTCTGTGAGAGCACAGAATACATTATAACAGCAGTTCTGTCTTATTCATTGACCCTTTCCCAATACTTAGAACAGCATATGACAAACACTAGACTAACCAACATTTGAACAATTACTAAATGAAAATACAAATAATTGAACAAATAAATTGTTGAGTAAATAAATATATGAATGGAAAGACAGTGCAGGATCACTTGAAAGGCCATTTGGGCCCTGAAAAGATGTCAAGGATTTACTTGTAGATAATCAGGAGCCAATGAAGTCTGTTAAAAAGGATAGTGTCATAATTTTCCTGAGTTTATCCTTACTATCACTTTTTTATTCACTACCAATCCAATTATCAGAAAGACCCCTTTTTATCTTATTTCCACATTCATAGGACATGGATCACTATATACATGATAATATGTCCATAATATATTGAACAAATATGTAGTAATGCAAAGCTAGTAAGTCCACATTTTATCATAGAAGTGACATGTGACAATGAAAGAATTTAGTAATTCAACATGATTTTATAATCATAACAGCAGTAATGACAACAAGAATTACCATTTGTTGACGCCATCTCTAAAGAGACAATAAAGAACCTATGAAATATAGTATCGCCGGGCTCGGTGGCTCAGCCTGTAATCCCGCGCCTTTGGGAGGCTGAGGTGAGTGGATTGTCTGAGCCCGCGGGTTCGAGACCCGCCTGGGCAGCGAGACCTCATCTCTACAATAAATCAAAAAAAAAATCAGCCAGGCGTGGTGGCGCATGCCTGTAATTCCGGCTACTCGGAAGGCTGAGGCGGAAGGATCGCCGAGCTCAGTGGGTCGAGGCTGCGGTGGCCGGGAGCGGCCACTGCACTCCAGTCTGGGCGACAGCGTGAGACTCCAACTCAAAAAAAAAAAAAAAAAAAGAAATATAGTATCACTCTCAATTACAGAGATAACAATATAAATTTAGACAGAAGTGAATGGTGGAATTAGAATTCAAACCCAGACACATCTGATTCTAAAGTTAATTTTTCATCTCTTATGGCAAAAACCACGTACCAACCTATGTTTTACATATTTCTTACTACAATAACCTATTTTCTCTTAGAAGTAAATCAGTTTTAATTCATCCAACAAATAATTCCTAGTTTTTTTATAAAAATAATTTTTGAGAAAATAATATAATTTCTCTGAGGTTACAAATGAAATAAGCTTCTTTTTTTGAAAATTACACTAAAATTGCATTATTTTGAATGTAAAGAGTTCAGAATTTTGGATAATTTGATTTGTTTTGGGTTTTTTTTTTATTTTAAAGATGTGGTGTAAAATTCAGAATTAAGTATACAAGTGGTCATCATACAGGTAAAGTTTGGACCTCCCTCTGGTCCCCACTTTGCCTGGTTTGAGACCAGGTACCCTTATTGATGTTGTGTCCTCCTCCCATCCCCACCTCGGCAGTATTCCACTGCTGCCAATCCCTTTTTTATATTATTATAGTAATTGTTCAGGGTCCACTTATGAGTGAGAACATGTGGTACTCTGTTCTTTGTTTCTGTGATTGATCACTCAGTATGATAGACACTAAATCCATCCAAGTTGTTATGAAGTCCATATGTTTGTCCTTCCTTATGGCTGCATAATATTACAATGTGTATATGTATTGCATTTTTTTATTCAGCTCAGTTTCAGTGGGCATCATGGTTGGTTCCATATTTTTGTTAAGTTATTGCCATTATCTTGTTTAGGTGTTAAATCATCTCCTAATTACTAAAAATCTATTAATTTTTTTTATCTTTAGAAAAAGCAATGTAGTCCTTAAACAACTTCATAAACTAGCTTGAAAAAGAATTTTCAGCAAGTAAGGGCAGCTCCTGTAGCAAATTTTTCTCCTTTCTTAACTCCATGCTGCCTTCAGGGTGAACACATGTTTTGGTCTTATGAGGGATCAGATTGTTTCCTAATGCCCTGCTCATGGTTCCACAAAAAGTAAAGGTCTTAAGTACACTGGCCACCTTTATTCAAGTCATCTTCCTGAACATTTTGAAATATTTCCTGTACTACCTTTAGATACTTTATATGGCTGTTCTGTATACAAGTTATTTTATAAAACCGCTTTAGAAGGAAACTATTGTAATGGGAAATTCATAAAAGTCTTACAATGCTTATTTGCCTGCAAATAAAATCAAGGAACTAAAGATATAAAATGCATGGCTTTTAAGAAAACCTTTATAAAGAGGGCGTACTGATTGTGTAATATGTTTATCATAATTTTCCAAATAGTATAGTATGGTTTTGAGTAACACTGAAGAAAATAAGTTTATATGCCAAAACTCACTGCATTAGCTTTTCTGTATGCATTACTACATCACAGAATTACTGATGAGTTCTTTATGAATTTCATTTACAAAACATAATTATTTCAAGAGCTGATAGTCAAGCTATCCATCAAATCATTAACGTTGTACTGTTCCCTTGTGAATGCTTGAAATTTACATCTTTCACTCTTTTATAAGTTTAAATAAAGTCTGTATTAAACTCATATTACTGAATGCACTAGCAAATAGCTGTAGCCTGGTGATGCTGTAGATATTTTCTGTGAGAATTTGCCAAGCATGCCCTATAGAAATCTTTCTCTTAAATGTGATAGTGGCTTTGGGAAAATCATTTTAAAATCAAAGTTGATTCCCTATTTTCCAAAGTGAATAGCTTTTTAATTCCCTAATGCAAAATAGCCATTGTAGGCTTTGAATAATGCATTTCTAAGGCAATACTTGTAATTATGCTTAAGCATCAATGGAAAAGAAGAAAATAAAATTAGACAATGAGAATAGAATGTCAGAGCATTAAGCTGTCAACATATTTATGTTCCCAAGATTATTCACATTAGGACATTACATTTAAAGATTAAAATAAAGTTCACAGAGGAGTGTAAGTCTTTAAATTTCTGCCAAAACCCTCAAGAAATGAAATAGAAAACATAGTGTTTAGGCTTTGAATCAATTTGTAAAATGAAAAGTTTTCAATGTTTTAAAGTTTAGACCTTCATAAAAACAAACCTTTCCCCTCAAATGCCATCATCTTTCCTACTGACCTAATGTAACATGCTTCTCCCCATTATTACAATTCTAATCAAATTCAGCAAATTGATCCTAGAACAACACATTTATAAAGCAATTTCTCACTCAGGAAAAGTTAACATGAGAACAAAAGGGATTATGTTATAATTTGGTAATGTATTTTCTTGATAATCATTTAGCAAGGACACTGTGCTACAGAAGTCCTTCTACTCCTTGTCAAAGCTCTACCCAGCACACACTAAAACTTTATTTTTCTATATGAAATGAGAGTAAGCAATATCCAGTCTTATTGTTTTGATTTGTCTTTTCCATGAGCTGGCCAATTTATCAATGTTTAAATTATATATGTATGTGTGTGTATGCAAACATAAATAAACGCCTTAAAATATTATAGAATCTCATTTTGCAAAGTGTATCACACTATCTCCCTAAAACAATAACATTTGAGAAAAATCTTCCCCAAGGGCATGGGGGAATGGAGAACTGACTGTAAGAAAAGTGAGAACATCAGAGCTATTTCTCTCTCCAATATTACTACCTTCCAACATGTGATTCTGAGTAAGTTAACACTAGCATGACATTGCTCCACCTAATATAAAAAGTGGAAGTTTATACTACTTAGAGATGGAAAATAGGTTTTTCTTTATGACTCAATCCTGAATAAATCAAAGTGGCTGCATGAAGTACATGTTGCAAAATTAATCAGCGGCTATGTGACCTTTAAGTTAAGAAGGTAAGAATGTGATGTGTTAGAAACATCTGCTTTAGTCATGGGATGGATCAGTGGTGACACCTGCACCTGAAATTAATTATTCCTGGGATATTGAATGCTAAATCTCTCCTAGATACGTCTATAAATGTAGTTGCTCCATAGATGTGCTTCAGGGATTGTATGTGCATGCATGTGTGTGTGTGGACACACACACACATTTCAAAAAGTTGAACTGTTAAGCCAATGTTATATATTGTGCTTTTCCATGAAGTTGTCAGTTCAAAATTGTTCTATTGCACAGTAAAGCTTTGTATCAGTGCACATAATGAAATGAGTTTTATGAAAATATAGCAGGTAGCAGATTTCTCATAAGTAGATACTACTGAAACCAACCATGTGGACGAAAAAATGTGAGTTTCCCCAGCTCTCAAACCCTAAGGCAATTAGTGAGAGATTCTGAAGTAAATATGGCAATTCATCTCCTACCGCGTGAGTGGGCTATGAAGTCCAGCCACTCCTTTTCCCACAATTTCTGTAAAATTAGAGTCTATTTTTCCACTGACAACATAAGAGGATCTGGATTTATTTTTATTATACATTCTGGTAGATTACCTAATACATGGTTTTAGGAGTGGAATCAGTGAGTAACTCCCAAAAGCAGATGAATCTTGGAAGATAAGCGCTGAGACTACAAGGCTTAGCCATTATCTGCAGTGGGAGATTTTTCAAATCTTGAATACCTGAAGTTGTTTAAAAGAATAAAAAGCTTCCTTTTTACAAGTAGAAGGATGGGATGTGGTATATTCAACCTTAGCATATCCAACCTTGTGAAAGAATTGTCTCAAGAAATGAAGTCAACAAGAAACGTATATGCTAAACAAATTAAGTTATGTTAATAAATATTAAAAAAGAAAACTATGGAAACATAAGACAGCAGATTCTAACATACTTTCCAGAGTACTTAAGAATTTTCTGTTGAGAAAAAAATAAAAACCTTAAGTATGAAAAGGTTATTTGGCAGAAAGATAGGGAAGAGTATATTTGGATGAGGAAATTACACTCAAAGTAATAGAGATAAGAGACATCTACACACAATGAAATGGAAAACACACACACACACACACACACACACACACAAGGTGACTGGAAAGCAAATGAAGGAGAAGAAAGGCTTAACCAGAGGTCTTATGGAGAACATTGAAATGATGTTATGCGATTTCAACTAAAAGCAATAGAGTTTTAAGTAAGTAAAATATTTGATCATATATTTTTGCATTTATGATATTGGGTAAAACATTAATGTAAGGAAGACAAAAGTCGAGGTAAAAATCCTTTGTAAGGCTATTTTAGTACTCTAGAGAGGAGATATGGTGGAGTAGGTTGTGGTGCTAGTAATGGGTTTAGATTGGTAGAAAGATGGGAGAGATACGTAGGAGGTAAATAGACAAAATTGGATTATAGTGAAGGTTGAGGCAAAGGAAGGAACCAAGTATAAATTCTAAATTTCAGTCTTAATCGACTAAGTGGTTAACCTTCACAATTACTTACATATACATATATATCCATATCCATGCTATTTATAAGTGGTATGCCCTAAATATAAGGATATAGAAAGGTTGAAAATAAAATATCTAGCACTCAAACATTAACTAAAAGAAAACCATTTAGCTATGCTAATACTAGAGAAGGTAGACTTAAAGCAAAAGCAACTACTAGAGATAATTACCTTACAAGATAGTAAAAACTATTTATAAAGCAATAGTAATTATTACCCAGAAAGGGTAACCTGGTACAAGAATATTCAAATATAGCAATGAGACAGAATAGACAGTTTAGAACCAGACTCACTTGGTTCACTCCAAACACCTAGTCAACAGTCACCCTCAATCTCTGTACTTTGGATTATTTTCTTCTGAAGACCCTGAAGCATAATTTTATGGTTTGGAGTCTGATGGGTGTATAATATTAACTACCAAATTTAACTGTAAGAGCCATTTGTGGAGATTTATAAAATACTGATACTTAGGCCCTATATCCACAAAATCTGATACATTTTAATCTGGAATACTGGGAATCAGCATTTTTAAAATAGCTTCTTATATGATTGTAATGTGATGAGACCCACTGTTATAAATGACAGCCTAACTTCCTGTCTTTCCTCATGGTCTGACTTCTCTATCTTTTCTGTAGAGACCAGGGATTCGTGTCAAGGCCAAAGAAGCATTGGAGGAATAAAAACAGTGGTAAATTCCTAACTTATCCTTCATAAAATTATTTTTTTTCAATCTGAGATTTTGGTGAGTCAATGGATGGATGTGAACCATCTTTTTTTCCCCTCTACTTTTTAAGGTATTTTTGTAGACTGGTGGAAATCACTAGATCAAGAACTGAGAACCAGGACACCACCTGACCCAACAAGTTATAAGCATTAGTGGTATCAAACTTATTGTTATCATATTAATTAAATGCCAGGTGCTATATTTTGTTCATGAATAAAATAAAAATGAATATTTCTTAAGGAAAATAATAAAATATGTGACTTATGAAGTTCATTTTAGAACTGAGAGACTAATGCTAACCATGAAGCATATTAAAACTTTTCTAATATAATTAGCAGCATATTCATTTACAAGGACTACTGGCCTGGTGTCCTTCTGTTTGTTTGTTCTTGTCTGTAATTTATGATGTTCTCATTTTTTAAATCAGTATTTAAATCTACTTTAAAAGGTAATATTATGTTGCCCAAAAAGTAAAAAAATGACATAATACCTCCTGTCTGTAAATTGAAGAAATAACATAAGAAAAGAAATAATTATTTGAGATTGTTTTAGGAATATATGTGAATCATTTATTGAAATAGCAGAGAGACCTAGAGGAACAGGTAGTGGGTTATAGAGTATAGATTCTTTTGTATACTTCTGTTAGAAATCATATAAATTGAGTTATATTTTTATCCTCACAGTAGGTTAGGAATTATCACATCTTGGATTAATCTAATTTTTAGTACTTTTTATATGAAATAATATTTTCAAAATTTTGGAAGAACAATGAAAATAGATGATATTATATTTCTATTTCTTCCTAAAAAATAGAAATCAGTTATTTCCATAACTGGTATAAAGTATTTTTCTAATATGTGAGTGCATATATTTATTTTTAAAATGGTGGTGATTATAAAATAATTGCTCTCTGACTACATACTTGGGGATTAAAATTTTGTATACAGCTTCAAAGGTACACATGGATCCAGGAGTCATGTGATTTTGAGATTCACCTTTATAAAGCTAAATATTGGCTATTGTAGGTCATCACAGCCATGGCTCTGCTAGACTCTGGTGTGGCCACGTGCTCTTTGAGCTATGTGGCTAGTGCCATGCTTCCTGGCTTTGGCCCCCTCCCCCACCTTGGGGAGGTGAATCTCCTCTTTCTCTCCGTCTCTAATTTACTTTCTAAATAAACTACATTTTCTAATCTAAAAAAAAAAAAAACTAAATATTACAATTGTGAATGGTGCTCACAGATGGGTGACTAACCAGGTGACCTAATCAGGTGGGGGGGCTTCCTGTCAACCATCACAAAGTATTAGAGGTCCTACTAATCAGAGATAATTTGTGTACAATCTCTGTAAAAGCACCCAACCCCGATAGATGCCACAAAAGTTGCCTTCTACCATTACTTCTGCCAAATCTTTTTTTTTTTTTTTTTTGAGTTGGAGTCTCACTCTGTCACCCAGACCGGAATGCAGTGGCTACTCCCGGCCACCACAGCCTCGACCTGCTGGGCTCCAGCGATCCTTCCGCCTCAGCCTTCCGAGTAACCGGAATTACAGGCACACGCTACCACACCCAGCTAATTTTTGATTTACTGTAGAGATGAGGTCTCGCTGCCCAGGCGGGTCTCAAACCCGCGGGCTCAGGCAATCCACTCACCTCAGCCTCCCAAAGGTGCGGGATTACAGGCTGAGCCACCGAGCCCGACTTCTGCCAAATCTTAGAGATTTTTTAAACTTCTAGGACTTAATGTTTGTTAGAATAATTTTCACATCCCAAGGTAATTCAAACATGGGAGTAAATAACTTAGGTTCCTCTTAAGATTTTGAGGTCTTGTAATACATCTTATGGAATTTAGAATTTAGTCTAAAAACTAAGATTAAAATAATCTATGACCACCATATAAGCCAAGTTCTTGTCTTATCAGACTTTATATTCAACACTTACCACCTACATGATAGAATGGAGGTTAAATGATTTGTTACCAGATTGAATGTAAATTGAGACAAATTACTTAATTTGTCTGTTTTTCTAAGCCCAAAGTAAATCCTCTGGGGAACATAATAATGCAAATTTTGCAACTATTTATGAAGCAACTTCTTTAGTACTTTAAGAAATAGATAAATATTTAAAAATAAAATATAGGCCTTATGCAGTAACTCAAACCTGTAATCCCAGCACTTTGGGAGGCCAAAATGAGAGGATTGCCTGAGTCCACGGGTTCAAGACCAGCCTGGGCAATTTGAGGCGAGACCTCTACAACAAATCAAAAAATTAGCTGGACATGGTAGCCTTCACCTGTAGTTCCGGTTACTTGGAAGGTTGAGGCAGAAGGATCACCTGAGTCCAGCAGGTCGACGCTGGGGTGGCCGTGAGTGTGCCACTGCACTCCAACCTGGGCAAAGGAGTGAGACTCCAACTCAAAAAAAAAAAATAATACAGTTTGCTGTTTGAAACAATAAACTATCAATACACAAAACATAGATATTATTAAAAGATTAAAATAAAAAAGACAAATGCCTTTTTATTGTCTGTATTGCTGTTAGGAATAATATAATTTTAGCCATATTTTCATTCTCACAGTGCTGAAAAGAAGGGAGTTACGGAGAAAAATAAGTTATTGTTATTCTCAGAATATCCTGGTAATTTTCCAGTTAGATTTCAATTTTAATTTTTTTCCACAAAGAAATATATGTCATAATGAGAAAGTAAAATTATATTGACACTGTACAAAATAATTGCTATATTGTAATAAAACTGAAACCAGTGAGTGTACATGCTTGTAATAATAACATCACACATAATTGTAGATTAATTGAAGTTCTTGTAATTATATTGCATAAATCCTGAGTTGAAAATACACATGGGGGAAATATTTAGCAGCTGTATATTCAAGCCACTAACACCAACTGGAAGAAGTAGCACAATATTTGATTATACTTATGTGTAATATAAAATCGCAATTGGGCAAAGCTGGAAAAAAAAAGTTGATCTGACTCTCCTTCAGTGTTTGCTGGTTTTCTTTTTGTCTTGTAATAAGAATACTTAACATGAGAACTACCCTCTTACCACATTTTCAAGTATACAACCCAGCATCATTAACTACAGGCACAGAGTCATACAGCAGATCCCTAAAAAGGTATTCATCTTGCAGAATTGAAACTTTGTATCCATTGAATAACTCTCCAAGTCTCCTTCAGTCATGAAGTCGTTATCAGAAGTATAGCATGTAGATAGGTAATATTCCACTATGCTCCTCATTATTGAGAGCATGTTTAGTTCCACTTTTGTCTTTTATGACAACCACTCTAAACCAGTGCTGTAACTGATAGGTTCTCTAAGCGGCCTGAGTTACGGAGTGAGATCACAGCACCTACTCACGAAGTCATAGGAAGAACATCTTCCTTCTTGGTATCAGATTTCCTTTTATGATAGGGGCCCTCTTTCTGTTTCTAATTATAAATGGGTGTGCTAATGTCTATAGTGGTCAGTCCTTCATATGTTCTTTCATAAAGTGAAAAAACAAAACAAAACCTTGTTTATCTGACAGATTCCTGTTCTCTGCTGGATAGTCTGATGGTAATTTCTTAAGATATTGGGAACATCCTCTGCATTATTTCAAACTATAAAGTCAGGTTATGATTGTGACATGAAGCAATAAGCCTGCATCCCAACATAATTTAATTTATTAATAACAGACAACACCAAATTCTGGCAAGGATCTGGGGCAGTAGGAACTCTCACTCATGGCTGGGTACAGCCAATTTGGAAGACAGTTTGACAATTTCTAATACAATTAAAGATACTTTTACTATCTAGTCCAGAAATCATACTCCTTGGTATCTACCCCAAAGAGCTGAAAATGTGCATCTACACACAAAAAAACCTTTAAATGGCTATTTATAGTCATTTTATTCATATCTGCCAAAATTTGGCAGTAACCAAGACATTCTTCAATAGGTGAATGAGTAAATAAACTGTGATACATCTAGACAAGGGAATATTATTCAGCACAAAAATAAATGAGGTATAAAGCCATGCAAAGACTGGAGAAAACTTAAATGCATATTACTAAGTGAAAGAAGTCAATTTTAAAAGTTGACATACTATATGATTCTAACTATAGGACATTCTGGAAAAGGCAAAACTAAAGAGACAGTAAAAGGAACAGTGGTTGCCAAAGGTTGAGAGAGAGGATCGAGAGTGAATAGGTGAACACAGAAGATCTTTAGGACAGTGAGACTATTTTGTATGATATTACAATGTAGCATACATGTCATTATACATCTGTGTAAATCCATAAAAAGTAAAGCATCAAGAATGAACCCAAGTGTAAACTAAAGACTCTAGGTGAAAATGATGTATTAATGTAGGTTTATCAGTTTTAACAAATGTATCACTTAGTGCAAGTAGTTGATAGTTGTGTAGGCTACATGTACATATGTGGAATACTTTTTATTCTGTTTTGTTGTGAACCTAAAATTGCTCTAAAAATGAAGCCTTTAAATAAAATAAGAAACATACCAAACATTTGATAAGTCCCAATTATTGTTCATCAACCAAGTGATTATGAGCTATGTAGCAACAAAATAGGAAACACTTATAACACAGAAAGCAGAAAACCTCAATCCCAAGGTTTATATATCCTATCATTGGAGCTATGGGAAAATATATGAATTTGGATATACTTAAATAGAGCATGGAATATTAAAGTAGTTAAAGTAAATGTGGATATGTGGGGTCATTTTTGTTGCTTTAAATCCTTGCAATTATTTATCAACATCACTTAGCATAAAAGCATCTCCAAAGGAGGACCTTGCTTATTGCAGGACTCATTCAGTTGAGACTGCATAGTGAAAAATATTATTAATGTCCACTGTGGATCAATACCCTCTACTATATTTGGGGACTTCAAATCATAATTCAACAAGTATTAAAAGAGTATGAATTTAATTATGTGTTGCAAACTGTATAAGGTGCCATGGATATAACTGTTAGCAAAATCTGGAATGGTTTCTACTTTCATGGATCTTACCTATTTAACTGAGAAAGTATAAAAAAGTATGTCAGATTATTAAAATTCCCCACTGGGTGTATTCTACAAAAAATAAATATGTAAAGCTTACCTTAAGAACAACAATGGTGTCTTGGATCTAATTGGGAAGGTGAGAAAAATACTTCTCCAAGGAGAAGATGTGACCTAACTCAGAAAATGAGTCAATGTTAATTAGGTAGAAAGGAGAAGGAAAAGCATTCCAAAAAGAGAAAATTAAACATGTAAAAAGTCTTTTGGGCTGGAAACAACTGGCAAATAGTTGAAACTGAAATAAGTTTGGTGTGACTACAGAGAGAAATGAGGTTTGAGAGTAGGCGGAGTCTAATCAATGCAGGCTTCAGGGATATGTTAAAAGTTAACATCCTTAGTGTCTCAGAAAGGCTTTGAGGGATTTTAAGAAAAGAGGTGGTAATTTAAAATCTAAATTATGGAAATATAATGTATGATGAAATGAAATATGTGATTAATATATAATATAAGAGTATTTCAGTTTTCTAGATTAGAGATTGGCATTTTTTTGGTACCAAAATGGTGGAAACAAAAAAAATTTAAGAGATAAATAAAATTCATCTAGTGAATTGGAGAGGGAAGGAGATATAGGTTAAATTCCTTAATAAGACCTGAAAGGAATTTCCAGAGTTGTTTCCAACATATGGCTATCTTCTTGTTCTAATCCTTTTCTCCTTTACAGCCTGTGCAACATGTACGTTGATCATCCACCATCCCCTGAAAATGACTCACTCTCATACATTGGCTTTTGCCTGTTCTTAAAACATCTTTTTTTTTTTTTGCTCAAAATCCGCTAGCTTAAACTTTACCTTGGAAGATAATTGCTGAGACTACAAGGCTTAGCCATTCTCTGCAGTGGAAGATTTTTCAAATCTTGAATACCTGAAGTTGTTTAAAAGAATAAAAACCTTCCTTTATACAAGTAGAAGGATGGGATGTAGTATATTCAACCTTAGCATATCCAACCTTGTGAAAGAATTGTCTTTCTTTTAATTTCATTCATACAAACTTGTTCTTTGGGATGCCACTGTAGTTTTCATATGCTGTACCCTATATTACCAAATGAATTGTGTCCTGTCAAAATTTATATGTTGAAGCTCTAACCCCCAGTATCTTAAAATGTGACTATATTTAACGATAGAGCCATTAAACACATAATGACAGATAAGGACAACTGTCATATAAGGACAACTTATATGACAGTTGTCCTTATAAGAAGAGGAAGAGAGGTCTGGATGATGACGGCTGAGCCAGTCGGACTGTGCGAGTCCCCGTGTGAGTGAGTGTGTGAAAAATTTTGTGTGCGTGCTGGTGAGCAAGTGGGTGTGTGAGTAGCTGACTGAGAGCTAGGGAGCTAGTAGCCAGGGCTCTCCAGTGCATTGGCTGGTGCCACAGTGACTGGGCTTGGACCCTAGCAATACCCGGGAGGTAGAAGCCGAGCGCCACTTTCTTTCTCTTTTCTTTTCTTTTTTTTTTAATTAACAAACCCTCCCTGGGAGAAAAATACTGGGAGAGATTGTCCAAGTGGGGCTCGTGAGCGGGTGGCCATGGTGCAATAGCTGGTGCTGCAGCTTCTCTGCTTCGTCCCTGGCTCTTCCCAGGTCACTGAAGCGGAGCACCATTGTTTTTTTTAAATGGACTGAAGTTTTCCTCTGATTGAAAAAGCAGCGGGAAGAGACTATTGCCCTAGGCTCTCCCTCACCACTGAAGCAGGAGAGAGACTGCTCTAGGCTTTGCCTCACCTCTTCAGCACCTGGCAGGCCACTGGCAGGGGCTGCAGATGGAGTCCAGAGGGAAGTTCTCACGAAAGAGGACAAGAGAGGCACCCCATCACCATCTTGAAGGTGGGGCAGGAAGGTGCTCTGATTTGTTCACCACAGAGCAAAAGACTTGATCTCTGTGACTGGTGCATCAACTACTCAGGGATTGATCATGACCCAGAGGGAATAGCCTGAGAGCACAAACTTCAGAGGGACCTGACAATGCTGGGTTCCAGGTGACCCACCCCCTACCCTGATCCAGCCTCAGGATAAAGGATGTGGCCAGAAATGGAGGAAGAACTACAAAGAGATCAGTGGTGAGTCTGGGGCTGACCCAAACCCCCTCCTCCCCAGCAATCCTCTGAACATCAGACCCACATAGCTGGCCAATGACTGAGAGAGACAAGCCCAGGCAGAGCCTGGACGTCAGTTGCAATACAACTCCATTCCAGGATAGGCATGACTGGGGTACCCCCCAGTGAGAGTACATACCTGGGAAAGAGACAATCCTGTACCTCCCCACAGGGGGAGATCTGCCCAACCATTCAAGAGTGGGAGGGAAGGACTGCAGCCCCACCTACCTCCACTGCCCGTCCTCCTTTCCTGCTTCATTTTCTGAGGAGAGAGTGAAAGAGGTGGCTCTGCAGGAGACCTGATTAGAGGAACAATTACAGAGCCTGCCTCAAGAGGGCAAGTTTTTGGTTTGTTTTTTTTTAATTTTCAATTTTTTTTTTAATTTTAAAAATGTTTTGACTGCTAGTTGATCTAGTTTTTAAATGTTTCCTTTGTGCATGAATGTGTATGTGAAGGTTTGAGCTGCATCCCCCCCCAATTTTTTTTTCTCTTTTCTTTTTCTGTTTCTTTCTTTGTTGTTTTCTGTGTGTATGTGAATGATTGAGTGTTAATCTTTCGATTTTGTTGTTGGTGGTTATTGCTCTTTTGCTCTTCTGAATTTTTTCTATTCATATCTTATAGTTTAAGGGCTGTGTTGATATATGTGTAAGGGTTCCACCTGAATCCTCTCCTCCCCCCCCCCCGCCATTGGTCTGTTTTTCTTCTCTAAGTCAAGTTGAGCTAGGCATGTGTGTGTGTTTGGTTTTCTTGGGGCTTTTTTGTTGTTGTTTGTTGTTTTGCTTTGTTGTTATTCCAGTTTGTTTTGGGGTATGTGTGTATGTGTTCAATTGTTTTTTGCATTGGTTTCCGCTTTGCATCATCATATAGAGTGGTGGTGGGGAGTGGGTTTTAAGGAATACATACCACAATAAGTGAACATTTTAATTTACAAGTAGTTTCTGATTCCTAGTGCTCCATCCCCCACTTTATTCGAATTTCAAAAACTACAAGAGACAGCAAAGCTTCCCATCTACCATCCTATTTCAAAATAGAACAAATCCAGAGCCCAGATCAAAGAAGAATAGAGGACTGAGCAAACATCAGAAGGGAAAGCCTCTCCCACTGACACTTAACAGAACTAAAGGGAAAAACAAGAGATCTGTCACAAATGAGGAAAAACCAAAGGAAGACCTTAGGCAATTTCAAGTGTACCAAAGACAAAACTCCCAAAAAATCAGACCTTGGTGCCCAAACAATGGAAGTCACCAACAATTGGCCCCAGAATATGACAGTGATTAGGGAATGGATGGAAAGAGTGAATAAGACTCAAGAAAGACAAGATGCAACTCTAAAAGAACTTGTGATAGAGATTTTGGCAATAAAAAATTTCATTCAGGAAGTATGAACATGATGACAAGCATGGGAAGCAGAATTAATCTAGCTGAAGAAAGACTCTCAGAATGTGAAGACCAGAACATGGAATTAACCCAGCCTATATATAACACAGAAAAAAGACTTGATAACCAAAATGAAATTGAGGACTTTCTGACATCACCCCAGGTTGAAACAAGAAGACATTGAGACACTAAATAGACCAATAAGAGCCCAAGAAATTGACTCTGTCATATGAAAACTACATACAAAAAAAAAGCCTTGGACCAGATGACATTCCAGCAGAATTCTACAAAACGTACAGGAGGAGCTGATACCAATCCTATTGAAAGTATTCTAAGCAATTGAGAAAGATGGAATTCTCCCCAAATCATTTTATGAAGTTAACACACAATGATACCCAAACCAGGTAAAGATTCAACAAAAAAAGAGAACAGGCCAATATCCCTTATCAACATAGATGCAAACACCCTCAACAAGATTCTAGCAAATCAGAAACAAAAACACATCTGAAAAATTATCCACCATAATCAAGTAGGCTTCATACCTAGGATGCAGAACTGGTACAATATTCGCTAGACCATAAATGTCATTAAATACATCAACAGATGTGAAAACAAGAACCACATGATTATCTTATTAGATGCAAAAAAAGCTTTTGGTAAAACCCAGCTTCCTTCTTGATAAAAACCCTCAAACACCTAGGAATAGAAGGAACCTCAAAGTAGTAAGTGTCATCTACAATAAACCCATAGCTAACATATTGCTAAATGGACAGAAACTGGAAACATTTCCCCTGAAAATTGGAACAAGACAAGACTGCCCACTCTCACTCCCCTTGATCAACATTGTGTTGGAAGTCCTAGCTAGGACAATTAGACAAGAGAAGGAAATCAGGGGTATCCAAATAGGAAAGGAGGAAGTCAAGTTATCCCTCTTTGCTGATGATATGATCCTATACTTTGAAAATCCAAGAGAATCTGTCAAAAACCTGTTTGCACTGATCAAGGACTTTGGCAAAGTCTCAGGGTACAAAATAAACATGGAAAAGACAGCTACATCCCTATATACCAACAACAAGCAGGCAGAGACCCAAATTAAAAACACAATCCCATTCCCAATAGCCATAAAAAAATGAAGTACCTTGGCATCTTTCTAACCAGAAAAGTGAAAGACCTTTACAATGATAATTACAAAACACTGCTCAAATAAATCCAAGAAGACACAAACTAATGGAAAAATATTCAACGCTCATTGTTGGAAGAATCAACCTTGTTAAGATATCCATCCTACCAAAGGCAATCTACAGATTCAATGCAATATCCATTAAGTTACCAACATCATTCTTCTCAGACCTGGAAATGACAATACAGAAATTCATATGGAAACATAAACAACCATGAATAGCCAAAACAATCCTTAGCAAAAGAAACAAAGCACGAGGTATCACACTTCCAGACTTCAAACTTTACTATAAGGCTACAGTGATCAAAACACCCTGGTATTGGTACAGAAACAAGCACATAGACCAATGGAACAGGATAAAGATTCCAGAAGCAAAGCCTCAATTCCTCAATCAACTCACCTTTGACAAAGTCTCCAAGAAGAACCACAGGGAAAAGGAGAACCTATTCAGTAAATGTTGCTGGGAAAACTGGCTGACTGTAGGCAGAAGATTGAAACAGGACCCCTACCTATCACCATCCACAAAAATTAATTCTAATTGAATCAAAGACCTAAACATAAAATCTCAAACTATAAGAATCTTAGAAAATGCAAGAGACACCCGTATGGAAATTGGAACTGGCAACAAATTCCCTATTAAGAACCCTAAAAGCCAATACCCTAAGAAATGAGATACACAAGTGGGATCTCATCAGACTGACGAGCCTATGCAAAGCAAAAGAAACCATCAAGAGAGCAGGGAGACAGTTCACAGAATGAGAAAAAATATTTGCCAACTGTATATCTGACAAAGGCCTAACATCTAAAATCTACAAGTAACTCAAATGCACCGAAAGGAAAAAAAAACAAACAGCCCCTTTAAAAAGTGGGCAAAAGACATGAATAGACACTTCTCAAAAGAAGATATATGGGCAGTGAACAGACACATGAAAAAGTGCTCAGCCTCACTCATCATCAGAGAAATGCAAATCAAAACCACACTAAGATATCACCTAATCCCAGTAAGAATGGCCATCATTAATAAAACAAACAACAGATGCTGGTGAGAATGTGGAGACAAAGGAATGCTTCTACACTGCTGGTGGGAATGCAAACCAGTGCAACTCTCTGGAAGACAGTGTGACGATTTCTGAAAGAGCTAGAAATTGACATTCCATATGACCCAGCAATTCCCCTATTGGGAATATACCCGGAGGAACTCAAATCATTCTACAAAAAAGATACCTGCACACGTATGTTTGTTGCAGCTCTATTCACAATAGCAAAAACATGGAACCAACCATGTTGCCCATCAAAGCTGGACTGGATTTTTTAAATGTGGTACATAGACACAATGGAATATTATGCACCCATAAAGAAGGACAAACATATGGACTTTGCAGCAACTTGAGTGGATCTGGAGTCGATCATCTTCAGTGATCTATCAAAGAAACAAAGAACAGAGTACCATATGTTCTCACTCATAAGCGCACCTTGAGCAATTATAATACTATAAGAAAGGAACTGGCAGTAGTGGGAAACTGTCAGGGGAGGGGGTTGGGATTGGCAGTTGAGGGAAACTGCTAGGGGAGGGAGAGGCATACCTCATCAACAAGGGTACCTACATACTCAACATTTGTATATCTAACCCTGAATTGTACCCCACATCTTTATAAGAAAAAAAAAAGAAGAGGAAGCTATAAGAAGGGATGCATAAGCACACAGGAAGGACCATGTGAGGACACAGCAAGAAGACAACCATTGAAAGTCAAGGAGAAAGAACCCAGGATACAATAAACCTGCTAATACCTGGATCTTGGAGTTCTAGCTTCCAGAAATAGGAGAAAATAAATTTCTGTGTTTAAGCCACTCAATCGTGGTATATTGTTACAGTAGCCCTAGAACACTAAAAGACCACATTATATAGGATTTATGTATTCAAGAAAATCATGAATCATAGAAAAGTCATTATATTCCTAGCTTTTATTTCTAGTAAGTAGCATGGTTCCTACATATAACAATTTGACTGAATACATTAATAAACTCCTAAAATTATAACTTTATATATCTCCCTAGACACTGTCTTTAAACTCAACTCCTCTATCTCCAGTAACTTAATTTCTCTCTTGGACTTCCCTTTAGCTGGAGTTCAAGTATAACACATTCCCATCTCCCTTCCTTTTTTTCATTGACTGTCACAACTTCACTTCAAATTGAACTTATTCATAACTCATTTCACATCTTTGTCTCCACAAACTAGCTTCTCTTAATTCCTATCTCCTTATACCTTTTAAGCTTAGAATCTTAGTTTTATTTTACATATCTGTCTACTCCATCCCACAGATAATGGTGTTATCCCAAATACCTCTCCAAGTGTACAGTTCCTCTTCTTTCTCAGTCCTTCTCTCAAGTCAGCTCTCAGGTATATGTGTACTATTGCAATGGCCATTTACTTAAGTTTTATTCTGTTTCTCCTCTTTTCTAATATTTTTAAGATACTAATTTTTATCACTTATATATTTATATATAGAAAATATCATGACCCACTGGGAAATACCTATCAATTGATTTTAAAGAAAACTAGGAAGGGAATGAGACTAAATTTTGTGAAGAGTAATAACAAGATCATAGATGTAGGGATATGAATTAATAAATAGAAGGAACATATGAGAGAAATGACAAAATCACAATAATGTCAAAGTAATTGTCACATTTAAGAGTCATGACTGTAAACCAGGAAGATGCAGATTCTGGATTCTGCTATTTTTCTGTAGTCTGGAAATTGGCTACCTCATTGGGGATTATCTTCTATATCCTTTCTCAAACACCAATCTATTTCCAGTTTATTCGCTGTTTTACTTTTCATACAATAACAGGATTAGAGGTAATAAAGATATCAAACAAAGAATACACATCTCAGGACATGTTATAGAGACTTGTTGCTATTTGGTCAAAAAAGATGTTCAAAGGATTGTCTCTGAATTTCATTTATTAGTGAAATGTTTGATTTGATAATAAAGTAAATGTTTATGCTGAGATAAGATAATTTTCAAATGTTATATATTTTTGAAGATAATACATCTTTTATTGATGATATTAATATTTAACAAATCAGACATCGCTACTTTCTGATTACATGACCTAATGTAATGGTTGAGTCATTTATTTCTATAAACCTAAGTTTCCTAATTTAAAATGTTACTCTTACTGAGCCAAAACTTAGGTTCAAAAATGTATTTAAAACTCCAAACTATTTTACTTTCTTTTTTCCCTTTGTCCAAATTATTGACAACTCAGCAACCTAAGCTGTTAAGTTTCAGTTTTTAACTTAGCTTAGCCTTGAACTTGGTTAATTGATTTTTTCAGGTCCAATTTCAAAAAAGAGGCATAAAGGGGGCAGATGCCTCATATCTGATAAGGTATTCGTTAGCAAAGGAGAAAAAAAAATGAGTGTTACTCTAAACATTTTCCAATGTTTATTTTGAAGTAAGTTTCAGAACTAAACTTTGGTATTCTCATGACCTTAGAAAGGCATTAGGCAGTTGACTTTACATCTGAAACAACACAGGCTTTTATTTCTAACTGTCACTTATTTTCTCCCTTCCATATGCATGCTTAGCTGACTTGAATTTTGTCGCTGAGAGTGTATGTGTGTGAGTGAGAAAATCTAAAAAAGATCAAGTGAAATATTTATAACAGTCTAAACATTTTAAAATATAAAAAATTGAATAAAATTATAAAAGTGTTGTATTTTGAGGGAACATCCTAGTTTGAGTTCAATCTATTCATTTCTATCTGCAATAACATACCAAACATAGGCTATATGAGCTCATGTGATTATTACCATGGTTTCATCTACAGTCATTGTCCTTCCAGCCTTGATACTTTCAAAGCAAAGCAACTAATCTACATCTTATTTTCTATCTCCTTATTTTGTTAAAGTTTACATGAAATCTCTCCTTCAGTGTGTATGGATAGGGAATTAAAGTGGTAGAGGAGGCACGCAATCTATGACTTGTTTTGGTTCTGCTTTTTATAACTATATTCTTACTTTTTTTAACACAGCTTTCTAGAGAAAATAATTAGTGACCTATACTCCAATTAAATGAAAAGATGTTATTGTCAAGTTAGAGTCTCTAAGATGTTTACTTGAATGCCAGATAATAACATCCATATAGGAATTGTACAGCAAAGATAAACTACCAGACAAGTTAGAGAAGTAGTCCAACCTATTTTTAGTCATGAAGATATTTTAGGAATAAATTTTTATACTGATTCTTTTAATTGCTAGAAATGATTCACTGAGCATTTCCGGTGTTATACGAATTATTTCCTTACCCTCCATTTACAGCATTAAAGTTTTCAATACTAGCTCTATATGTCAGAATACTGTTTTATTAGCCCATCAAACTGCAAATTTGAAATCATTTTTGCTGGCTCCATTTTATCAGCCATACTCACTTTCTTATTCATATCTGTTGCATGTCAGGACATACATTAGGCACCTATGTTTAAATAGAACTTGTCAACATTCTGAAAAGAAAAAAATATAAATAAAATTTAATAGTATACCCCAACATGTGATTTTATGTAACTATAGATTCCATTTTTTGATGAGCTACTCTAAAGTCTGAATTACTAAACCATTTACAATGTAGACAGCATGAAGTCAGATTTCACGGAGATTTTTTGAATAACATGACCATCATGACACATTTATTAATAACGATGTATGCTGAAATAAGCAAAGCCTTTTTTGCAATATGTTCTCTGTAGTGTGAACAGTAAAAAGATTTATAAAAGCCAGGTAGTACACACAGCATGCCTACTGCAGTAAAAATGGATTCATGCATGCATCAAATTTAGACAAGTATGAAAAACCTATCACATTTTTAATACCTGCTTTTCCAACCTTTAAAACTTCCTTAAGAAAGCCTGAAAAGTATTTTTTTTAGAATTTGGTAACCCTTATCGATCCCCCCCCCCATTTTCTCAGAATTTTCAACAACAGTGAAAAAAACAGTTTCAATAAGTAATGTCTATTAAGAACAGCCCAATTTGTCTAAAAATAAATTAGAAACTGCATATTGCTTTAAATTACTGAAGAATTTAAGTCAAAGTAATATATTTGGTTGCTAAAATTAATATATGTAGTCACAGTTATTTCCAAATAAAATTAAAGTGGATATAAACTCTCTTCTATAAATTTAAAGTAAGTTTGAAAAATCCAACCATCATAACAAATACATGTTTACATTAGGCTTTCTCAGTCACTCCTCTGTCCCACAATAACTCACATTTTTTCCCAAATGCAAAATACATTCAACCCTCTCAAGGTTTCCAAAAGTTTCATCCCATTACAGCATCAGCTCAAAGTGCAAAACTTTATCATCTCATCAGTTCAAGCTCCAAAATCTAAATCAAATTCAGGTGCAGATGGGGCTCCTCCATTTAACCCATTAAGGGCATTTACTGGGAAATGATTTCTCTGTTGGCCTATGAAATGAAAAGCACAAGTGCTTTGACCCTCCCAACATATCATGGAGAGAACAAACATACAGTAACAGTTATAAACATACTGTTTTAAAGATGAGGGAGATGAAGTTTTAAAAAAACATAGCTTTTAAATCCAGCTGGGAACATATTGGATTTTTCTGAACTAGGTTTCAAAGTCTGGGAAAAATTTTTAGTAGTCACAGCTCTACCCACTGGGTTTTTGTTTCTGCCATCTGAATAATCCTTCTCTTATCAAGAAAGCGCATGTGTATTTGTGACTGAGTCGTTTCCTCAGCCTGCTTCTTGTCAGAGGAATCTTCCAGGACTCACCACCATCTTTCATTTTGTACTCTCTGTTCCCTTCAGTATACACAGACATTAATTCTACTTAATTTTCTCAGCAACTTTATATGTTTTGCATGAATTTCATTGATTTGCACTCTGTAAGACAAAATCCACATCCACAGATTGTCCAGAGATTATCTCTTTTCTATCTTGTCCTCCTGCTGAGGTGGCTGATGGATCACACCCATAAACTTCCTAGAGGCCCTCAGGTTAGTTTGAGAAGACCTAGGAGGTAAGGTTTTAGTCTCTTAAAATAACTTTTTTTTTTGTAATGAAATATCCTGACTTTTTAAAAAATCTTTTTTGACATTCTAGCAAAGGTTAGAGTCATACTCTCAACTTTTTCTGTGTGCCATGTTTTCAGAGTCTATTGACTTTTAAAAGATTTTGAGAACTAGAGATATGGAGAATTTTCAAAATCATCCAGTCTTAGTTTCTTTTTGTTTAACAGTTATTTCTATTTATTTATTTCCTTTCACATTTTATTACATGGCAATAAGAAGAAAGCAGATTATACCTTTAACATTTTGATTGGAAATGTTCAACACTAAGTATGCAAGTTCATCACTTACAAATCATGCTTTCTGCAGAACTGAGACAATCTCTCTGAACTTGATGCTATTACATAGCAAGTATACACACCCAATCGCCTGTTCCTCACATCTTTCTGAACATTCATAGATGCATCCTCAATGTCCATATTTCTATTAATAATCTGGTAGAAGTAAAGTAGGTTTTCACTATCATTATTTTCAAAAAGCTTTTTTAATAAAACTAAATTAAAATCAGGTCATTAGGGTGGACTCTGGTGTTCTTATAAAAAAAGGAAATCTGGACACAGAAATAGACACATACAAGAAGACAGTGTGAAGACACACAGAAAATAGACAGTTATGTAATTGGCATAATGTATTTACAAGCCAAGGAACACAACAAATATTACCAGCAAAAATGAGAACCTAGAAGAAGCAAAGGATTTTCCTCTTTGATCATTGGAGGTAGAGAGCATGGCCTTACCAATACCTTGATTTTGAACTTTTAGCCTCAAAAACTGAAAAACAATAAATTACTATTGTTTGAAATGATCCAGTGCGGGGGTCCAGCCCCTGTCGGGTCTGGGGTTTCCTGAAGGAGAGACGAATAGGGGAAAGACGAATATAATATACTCGGACACATGCTTCCTGAACAGATGCCATTTAATGTTGGCTAACAGAAAGTTTTATACCATTTGTAAAGGGGCAAGACAAAGAAAATTCCTTCATGCTCATATTCTTTAAAAGTTACCACCATCTAGTGGTCTTAGCAACAAACAAGCCAAGAACCCTATAAACATTCAGACAATGAGTCTTATTCATAAAGCCAAAAATGATAGTTCTAGTCCAAAGTCCCAAATTACAGTCCTTGAAATGTCTCAAGAAAGTTTCCAAGTGCACATTTTTTCATGTAGCAGTAGTTTTCCTTCTGGGGCTTCTAGGAGCTTCAGAGCTTTGTAATCGCCTCTCTTGTCCAGGGGTCTTCGTTACTTTTATCTTATCATGCAGTATTTATTTCTAAAGAAAACTCAAAAGAAGCTTTTAGTAATGTTTCCCAGGCCCCCAAGGTTACTTTCTGTCTTTAGTTAATTTATCATAAAAGTATCCAATTAGTATATTATGAATTCAATGAAAGCCTACTCTATAAACGTTAACTTAGAATTTTAACTATTGAATTAAGTAAAAACCTTAATGATTAATCTTTATCCTAAGTCTGTGAAAACAGTGTTATAAATCACCTACATAACTCCTAGATAAGTCTTAGAACTTATAATGAGTTCATAATGAACTTACTATAACTTGTGCTTCTAAAAAAACCTTATGTCTAAACACTAAACTACATAATTCTAAATCAAATAAGGAGTGAATATACTTATATCATTTTTTACTCAAGCAATATCTAGTAACTTATAACCAAGTGAAAGAAAGCATTCTTGATGTGCTTCAGAGTTTAACCCTTGCATATGTTAGAAAAGGCCAAGCAGCATAGTGGGAAAATGGAAAAATGAACCATGACATTCTCAGGTTAGCTGTGAGTACTTTGCATAAACATGCCATTTTCTTCTTCCACGACTGCACAGAATTTCTTCAGCCATACCAACAGCAAAGACGGAAGACAGAAGTGTCTCAGCTTCCCAGGCTCGCCCTGTGGCTCGGGGTCTTCGACCCACCAGGACCCTGTCAATCAGGTGGGCCTCCAAGGCTGGCTCCCAACAATCCAGTATTTGATATATTGGCTATTAGATAGAAGCCATCCTTAGTTGCCAAAGGTCCCTGATTTCCTAGTTCATGCTGGTTTATAGCCAGCAAAATCACACTGCATTCTTCTTAGCACTGGGATATCTCCAACTTCCCCTTTTATTGCATTTCACTTTTACATCTAGTCAGAGAAAGTTTTCTGTTTTCAAGAGTCTATAATTAGATTAGGCACACCTAGATAATTCAGCATAGTCTCCCTATTTTAAGGTCTACAACTTTTATAATCTGTAGAAAGTTCCTTTTGCAAGGAAGAATAACAAGTTCACAGGTTCCAGGAATAATGGTGTGAACAATTTGGGGGGGGTTCATTCTGTCTACCTTACTGATATATATGAGAGAGACCATATACATTTTGTTTTTTGAGTTGGAATCTCACTCTGTCACCCAGGCTGGAATGCAGTGGCACACTCACAGCAGCCTCAACATGCTGGGCTCAGGCAGTCTTTCTACCTCAGCCTTCCAAGTAGCTGGAAACAGGTGTGTGTCACCACACCTGGCTAATTTTTTTATTTATTGTAGAGACAAGGTCTCGCCAAGTTGCCCAGGCTGGTCTTGGACTCCTGTACTCAGACAATTTTCATCTCTGCCTCCCAGAGTGCTGGGCTTATAGGTGTGAGCCACCATGCCCAGCTTTTTAAAAGCACTATGCTGAACAAAATAAGCCAGATACATAAGGAGTATACTATATTATTGTATTTCTATAACATTCTAAAAAAATACATCTAAAATGTAGTGGGGAAAGCAGATCAGTGATTACCTGGGTCTACAAGTGAGGGAATTCACTGAGAAGGGTAAAAACAAAGCCTTTGGGGGGAATGAAAATATGTACATCTTGATAGTTATGATGTTTACATAGGTGTTTACATTTTTCTGAACTCATCAAACCATAAACTTCAATTATGTCCACTTTGTTTTAGGTTAAATATGCCCAAATATATTTAATTAAAAATTATTATAATTCACATTATCTTGAAGAAAAATTGAATGATTAACTCAATAGATGTAGAAAAACATAAAATATTCACTGTGTGTGCGCGTTTGTGTGTGTGTGTGTGTGTGTGTGTGTGTGTGTGTATAAAATCCAGGGGTATACATATGTATTCATTACAAGGACATATAGTGTAGTGATGGGATGATCTCAGGTGGCCCATTCCCCAGATAATGAACACTGTGCCCCGTAGGTAGTTCCTGAACCCTAACCCTCCTACCCTCTAACTAGTGTACTCCCCTGCTATTATTTCCATCTTTGTGACCCTTTGGCTCCCACAGATGAGTGAGAATATGCAGTGTTTGGTTTTCTGTGTCTAAGTCAGTTTTCTTAGGATGATGATCTTCAGCTCTGTCCATATTGCTGCAAAAGAAACTATTTCATTCTTGCTTTTGGCTGCATAGTATTCCATGGTGCATATATACCACATTTTCATTACCCACTGATCTGCTGATGAACATTTAGGTTTATTCCACATCTTTGTAATTGTGAATTGTGCTGTGATGAACATGCAGGTGCAGTTGTCTTTGTTATATAACAGCCTCTGTGTCTTAGCGTACACACCTAGTAGTGGCTGTTCTTCTTTTAGATCTATGAGTAATCTCCATACCACTTTCCATAGAGGTTGGACAAATTTACACTCCCACCAACAGTGTATAAGTGTTCCCTTTTCTCCACATCCACATCAGTATCTATTGTTATTTGATTTTTTAAATAATGGCAATTCTGACTGGTGTAAGGTGTTACTTTATTGTTGTTTTAATGTGTATTTCCCTGATTATAAGTGATATTGAGCATTTTTTCATTTGCTTGTAGGCCATTTGTGTATCTTCTTTTGAGAGATGTCTATTCATGTTGCTTGCCCACATTTTAGTGGAGTTATTTGCTTTTTTCTTGTTGACTTGTTTTAGTTCTTTGTAGATTCTGGATATTAGTCCTTTGTCAGATGTATAGTTTGCAAATATGTTGTCTCGTTCTGTATGTTGCCTGTTTGCTCTGTTGATTATTCCTTTTTCTGTGCAGAAGCTTTTTAGTTTAATTAAGTTCCACTTGTTTATTTTTGTTTTAGTTGCATATACTTTTGGGGTTTTAACCATAAATTCTTTGCCTAGGTCAATGTCCATAGGAGTTTCTCCTAGGTTTTCTTCTAAAATTTTTATGGTTTCAGAACTGATGTTTGAGTCTTTAATCCATCTTGAGTTAATTTTGTATATGGGAAGAGATAGGGATCACGTTTCATTTTTCTGCATGCAACTATCCAATTTTCCTAGTACCATTTGTTGAATAGGGCGTCCCTTCTTCAGGGTATGTTTTTGTCCACTTTGTCAAAGATTAGCTGGTTGTAGGTATTTGGGTTTATTTCTGGATTCCCTGTTCTAGTTCATTGTTCCATGTGTCTGCTTTTGTACCTGTACCATGCTGTTTTGGTTATTGACAGACTAGTAGTATAATTTTGAAGTCAGATAGTGTGATGCCCCCAGCTTTGTTCTTTTTGCTTAGAATTGCTTTGGCTTTTCTGGCTCTTTCTTGGTTCCATATGAATTTTAGGTTTGCTTTTTCCAATTTTGTGAAAAATGACATTAGTAGTTTTATAGGGATTGCACAGAATCTGTAGATTACTTTGGGTAGTATGGTCATGTTAATAATGTTGATTCTTCCAATCAATGATCATGGGATATTTTTAATTTGATTGTGTCCTCTGCAATTTCTTTAATCAAAGTTTTGAAGTTCCTGTAGAGATATTTTACTTCCTTGGTTAAATATATTTCAATCAGCTCACCAATTAGGCCCCTACCTTCTGCTGATTGGTCATTAATACTGACCAATTAGAACAGCTACAGCTCACAGCCAGTGCTAGCCAATCAGCTTGGACTTAGGGTTATATAAGCATCAGGTTTTCAGTCCCAGATGGGCAACCCCTTCAGGTCCCTTCCCACTGTGGGAGCTTCTCTGTCCTCTCAATAAATCCTGCTCACACACACACACACACACACACACACACACACACACACACTCACTATATACATATAATTCATTTATTTATATTCCTAGGTATTTTAGCTTTTTGGCTGCTATTGTAAATGGAATTGAGTTCTTGATTTGATTCACAACTTGGTCATTACTGGCGTACAGCAGTGATACTTATTTGTGTGTGTTGCTTTGGTGTTCTGAAACTTTACCAAATTTATTTATCAAGTCCAGGGGTCTTTTGGAAGTGTCTTTAGTGTTCTCTAAGTATAAGAGTATACCATCAGCATACAGAGGTAGTTTGATTATTTTTTTTTCAATTTGAATACACTTCATGCTTTGCCTTGCCTGATTGCTCTGGCTAGGACTCCCAGTACTATGTTGAATAGTAGTGGTGAAAGAAGGCAACCTGGCTTTGTTCCAGTTCTGAGGGGGAGTGTATTCAACTTTTCTCTGTTCAGAATGACATTGACTGTGGGTTTGTTTATTATTTTGAGGAATGTTCTCCTAGGCCTATTTTGCTGAGGGTTTTTGTCATGAAGTAATGCTGAATTGTATCAAATGCTTTTTCTGCATCAATTGAAATGACCATATGGTTTTTGTTTTTAATTTTGTTTATGCTGTGAATCACGTTAATTGACTTGTGTATATTCAAACATCCTTGCATGCCTGGGATAAAACCCATTTGGGTGTGATCTTTTTTTATATATTGTTGAATTGTTTGCCAAATATTGTTGAGGATTTTTGCATTATAAGGGATATTGGTCTGTAGTTTTCTTTTTTTACTGTGTCTTTTCCTAGCTTTCATGTCAGAGTGACAGTGGCCTCATAGAATTGGTTAGGGAGAATTTCCTCCTCTTCAACCTTTGTGAATAGCTTCAGTAAAATCAGTATCAGTTCTTCTTTGAAGGTCCGGTAGAATTCAGCTGCAAGTCCATCCAATCCTGGAGTCTTTTATTGGGAGATTTCTAATTACTATTTCAATCTTGCTACTTGTTATTGAACTGTTCAGGGTTTCTTTTTCTTCTTGTTTCAAGGTTGGGGGTGGGGGTTGTATGTTTCCAAGAATGTATCCGTTTTTTCTAGATTGTTTGGTTTGTTTACATAGAGGTGTTCATAATAGGCTTGGATGATCTTTAGATTTTCTGCCATATCCATTCTAATCTTCCTTTTTTTTATTTCTAATTGACCTAATTTGAGTCTTCTCTCTTCTTTTTAATTAATCTAGTTAGTGGTCAATCAATTTTATGTTTATCTTTTCAAAGAACCAAATTTTTGTTTCATTGATTCTTTGTATTTTTAAAAATTTCAACTTGATTTAGTTCTGCTTTGATCTTTGTTATTTATTTTCTTGCGCTAGTTTTAGGCTTGGTTTGTCCATGTTTTTCTAGTTCCTTGAGGTGTGATGTTAGAGTTGTTGATATGTGATCTTTCAATCTGATTTATATAAGCCTTAAGTGCTATACATTTTGCTCTGAGCATATATTTGGCTGTGACCCAGAGGTTTTGATTATCTGTTTCATTGTTGCCATTTATTTCAAGTAATTTTAAAATTTCTATCTTGGTTTCATTGTTGACCCAAGAATTATTCAGGAGCAGATTGTTTAATTTCAATATCTTTGCTTGATTTTACAAGTTCTTCTTGGAATTATTTTCTAGTTTTACTCCACTGTGGTCTGAGATGGTGCTTGGTATGATTTTAATCTTTTTAAATTTATTGTGTCTTGATTTGTGGCTTATCATATGGTCTATCTTGGGTAATGTTCCATGCACTGATGAGAAAAATGTGTATTCTGTAGTTTTGGAATGGAATTTTCTGTGGATGTCTGCTAGTTACATTTCCTCTAGAATCCTGTCTAACTCCAATTTTCTTTGTTGACTTTCTGCCTTAATGATCTGTGTACTGCTGTTAGTGGAGTTTTGGTGTCTCCCACTATTATTGTATTGCTGTCTAGCTCTTATTTTTAGGTCTAGTAGAATTTGTTTTATGAAGCTGGAGGCTCTGGTGGTAGGCACATACATATTTTAAATTGTTATGCTTTCACGTTGGATTGACCCATTTTTCATTATATAATAACCATCCTTGTATTTTTGTATTGCTGTTAATGTAAAGTCTGTTTTATCTGGCTACTCCTGCTTGTTTTGCTCTTCATTTGAGTGGAGTATTTTTCCCTACCCATTTACCTTGAATCTATAGGCGTCTTTGTGAGTTAAGTGAGTCTCTTGAGGGCAGCAAATATATACTCTCTCTATATTTCTTTTTTAATTCATTCTGCCAGTCTATATCTTTTTAGTGGGGGCATTGAGGCCAATTGCCTCAATGAGTTAATAATGATATGTAAGGTACTTTTCTATTCATCATAATGGTTGCTATCTGGTTGCTTTTTATTTTTTTCTCTATTGTATTGGTGTTCTAAAAAAAAACCTATAAACTTTATGATTTCCAGCATTTTTCTACTGGTATATTTCAACCTTTTGTTTTAGTATTTGCAATAAATCTTTTGGGGGTTCTCTGGCCTCTTGAAACTGGATGTTTAAATACCTGGCAAGGCCAGGGAAGCTTTCTTGCCATTATTCCCTCAAATAAGTTTTCCAAACCTGTTGCTTCTTCTCATCCTCAGGAACACCTATGAAACTTAGATTTGATGTTTTACATAATCTCATATTGTTTGGAGACTTTCTTCTATTCTCTTTTTTCTTTATTGTTGTCTGATTGGGTTTATTCAAAAACCCCATCTTCAGGTTCTGAGATTCTTTCTTCTGCTTGTCCTAGTCTACTGTTAAAGCATTCCACTGCATTTTATACTTTCCTAAATGCTTCTTTATTTCCAGAATTTCTGAATTTTTTAAGGTGTCTATAACTTCAAAGAATTTTTCATCCATGTTCTGAATAGTTTCTTTTTTAATTTCTTTATGATGGCTTTCATCTTTTTCCTTAATTCATTGACCAATTTTACATTTTTAAATTGAAAATTGTGAATTTATTTTTTTTAACTTTTTTATTTTAAGATGTGGGGTACAACTCAGGGTTAGGTATAAAATGTTCATTACACAGGTACCCTTGTTAATAAGGTGTGCCTCCCTCCCCTGGCAGTTTCCCTCAACTCTCAACCTCACCTCCCCTCCCCTGGTAGTTTCCCAATACTGCCAATCCCTTTCTTGTAGGACTATGATTGCCCAAGGTCCTCTTATGAGTAAGAACATATGGTACTCTGTTCTTTACTTCTGTGATAGATCACTGAGTATGATAGACTCTAAATCCATCCAAGTTGCTGCAAAGTTCTTCTTTATGGTGGCATAATATTCCATTGTATATATGTGCCACATTTTATTAACCAGTCTAACTTCAATGGGCAGCATGGTTGGCTCCATGTTTTTGCTACTGTGAATAAGAGCTGTAACAAAGACACGTGTACAGGTGTCTTTTTGGTAGAATGATTTGAGTTCCTCAGTGTATATTCCCAATAGGGGGATTGCTGGGTCATATGGAAGGTCATTTCTAGTTCTTTCAGAAATCGCCACATTGCACTGACCAATTTTATCACCAAATTTATGAATTCTATGTCTTGAATTTCAACTATTTGATTAGGGTAGAATTTGTTGCTGAAGAGTTGGTGTGGTCTTTTGGTGGTGTGGCAGAACTCTGTTTTTGTATATTTTCAGAGTTATTTTCTGGTTCCTTCTCATTTGGGTAGATTATTTCTTCTTATTTACAGTTGGCAGGTGGTTGACATAGGCAATATATACATAGATAGATAGATAGATAGATAGATAGATAGATAGATAGATAGATAGATACACACACTCTTGGCTATATATAGCCTTTGTGTAGTGAGTTTCTCAATTGCCAGATTTGGAAGCCCTGTGCTGTGCACCTGCGTGGGCTTATAATGTCCGAAGTAGTTGATATATTTTTTGTTGATACTTGCAATCTGGCCTTCCCCAAAGCTAAGGTATTGTATTCAGTGTGATTGACTGTACTGTTGACCTCCACCAGGAGGTGACACTTGTGGAAGAAAACCAGCTATAATGGTGGCTGTAAGGTTTCTCTTCGGTGAGTGTTGCTCCAAGGAAATACCCAGTCAGCCTAGGCCAAGGATGGGTTTCTGGGAATTTCCCAAATTTTCTGCCTGTTTTGAGCCTTCTGGGGTATTGGAGGGGAAAAAATGATGAAGTACCTTTCATGTGCATTTTTAGCTGGCCCAATGGGAATTAGGAGGGAATCCCAGGCCACTAGGGTAATGCTGTTATGCAGAACAGACCCAGAAGCGTTCACAAGGGGAGTGAAAAGTTGCTATGGCAACATGTCCCACCAGGCTCCCACCTTTCCCTCATGCAATCTGTGATCTGAGGCTGTAGTTATTATCAGGCAACCTGCTCAGTCAGGAACTGTCTGCAACTATGGAGTTTGCCTTAGGACCCATTCCTTCCAAAGCTTGCTGGAAAGTAGTCACACCACCCTGCAAGGGTTGAGTTATTGGGGAATGGTGGCTGGCAATTCTCAAGGCTTTTTTCCTGCACCACTCTATGGCAATGCACAGTTGTGAAAAAGGCAGTTTCCCACTAGGTACCGGGATCCCACAAAGCCCAGGGAGTCCTACAAATTAATGGAGGAAGCACAGAACTTAATTCACACCACTCATCTTCCCCAGTGTGTCCAAAGGCTGTGGTAGAATGTGGTGGTATGGGGAAGAGCCCGGCCAGTTCCAGCCCAGATCAATGGACTTTTTCTTCTTCTTTGCTCTAAGTGGTTATTGTCCTATTTATCACTAATTCATGAAAAAAAATCAGTGATCTCTGTGTTCACCTACATAGAAAGAAAAATACATTCTGGTGTACAAACTGACAGAAAGCACCAACAACACTGCTATAAGAAAATACGTTGATGTTTCTTATAGAAATAATGATGTGAGAAAGAAAAATGAAAAGATTAAATACTATATAATTTGATTTCTATGATGGTTAAAATAGACAAAGCTAGAAAGATGCACTTGTTTTCATTATAATGGCTATGAGAAGACCAAAAGAAGTTTTATGTGGTGGAGGTCAGGAAGATGGCAACTGAGCCAGTCAGACTGTGTGAGTCCTGGTGTGAGTGAGTAAGTGTAAAGAAAATTGTCTACATGCTGGTGAATGAGGGGGCATGTGAGTGGCTGACTGAGTGAGAGCTAGGAAGCTAGTAGTCAGGTCTCTCCTAGTGCAGCAGCTGGTGCCACAGCTGCTGGGCTTGGACCCTAGTGATTCCCAGGATCCAGAAGCTGAGCGCCATTTTTTTAAATCAACAAAACCCTTCTTGGGAAGAAAATGTTGGGTAAGACTGACTAAATGGGGCTTGTGAACAAGTGGCCAGGGCCCTGGTACAACAGCTGGTGCTGCAGCATCTCTGCTTGGTCCCTGGATCTTCCCAGGTCATAGAAACCAAGTGTCATTTTTTTAATGAGCAAAAGTTTTCCCATGAAGAAGCAGCAGGGAGAGACTACCATCCCAGGCTCTGCCTTACCACTGCAGCAGGAGAGACTGCTGAGTCCTGGCTTTGCCTCACCACGTAGTGGCTGTGAAGGGAACCCAGAGGCAGAGTCCCACTGAAGAGGACAAGGGGGCACCCTGCCACCATCTTCAAGGCAAGGCAGGAGAGTGGTCTGACTTGCTCATTACAGAGCAACAGACCCAATCTCTGTGACTGGTGGAGCAACTACTCAGGGGTTGATTGTGACCCAGGGGGAATATCCTGAAAGCATGGACTTTGGAGTGACCTGACAAGTGCTGAGTCCCAGGCACCCCACTCCCTACCCTGATCTAGCCACAGAACAAAGGGTGTGACCAGAAAAGGATGAGGAAGAACTCCAAAGAGATCAGTGGTGAGTCTGGGGCTGACGCAACCCCCCCCCAACAATCCTGTGAACATCAGGCCCACACGGCTGGGCCATGTCTGAGAGGGACAAACCCAGACAAAGCCTGGACATCAGTCACAATAGGAGAACTCCATTCCAGGATAGGCCTGGCTGAGGCACTCTCCACAAGCACATACCTTGGAAACAGGCAACACTGTACCTCCCCACCAGAGATCTCACTGACATATATACACACAACACAGAAACATCAGCATTTATAAAGCAATAACTAAGTAAACTAACAAATGATATTGACTCTAACACTATTATAGCAGAGTAATTTAATAACCCAATAACAACCCTAGATAGATCATCAAGGCAAAAAATTAATAAGGAGATCCAGAACCTAAACTTGACACTCAACCAAATGGATTTAATAGATACCTACAGATTATTCCACCCAACAACCACACACAATTTACATTCTACTTATCACCACATGGAACGTATTCCAAGATTGATCACATCCTTGACCATAAATCAAGCATAAACACATTCCATAAGGTTGAAATCATGCCATGCACATTCTCAGACCACAATGAAATAAAAATAAGTATCAACTCCAACATTTCCACAAAGCCCCAAAAGACATGGTCACTAAACAACATGACTGAACAACTACTGGGTCAACACTGAAATCAAAGCAGAAATCAAAAGATTCCTGGAAACGAATGAAAATGAAGAAACATCTTACAAAAACCTCTGGGATGCTATGAAAACAGTTCTAAGAGGAGAATTTATATCTCTATGAACACACATCAAGAAAAACAAAATATCACAAGTGGAGAGCCTAACAAATTACCTAAGGGAGCTGAAAAGAGAAGATCACCAAAACCCCAACTTTAACAGAAGAATCCAAATCACCAAAGTAAGACCCCAAATACAGGACATAGAAGACAAAAATATCATAGAAAACATCAACGAAGCAAAAAGCTAGTTCTTTGAAAGAATAACAAGATTGATGGAACCCTAGCCAGAATGACCAAGAAAAAGAGAGAAAAAGCCCAAATGAACACAATCAGAAATATAAAAGATCAAATCACAACTAACCCCAAAGAAATACAAAAGATACTTCATACACCTATATGGAAACAAACTTGATAACCTAAATGAAATGGAAGACTTTCTGACTTCACACATCCTCCCAGGTTGAAGCAAGAAGATATTAAGACACTAAATAGACCAATAACAAACCTGAAAATTGACTCTGTCTTAAGAAAAATACCAACAACAACAACAACAAAGTCCTGGACCAGATGGCTTTCTAGCAGAATTCTACAAAACGAAAAAGGAGGAGCTAATACCAATTCTATTGAAATTATTCCAGGCAACTGAGTAAAATGGAATTCCCCAAATCATTTTTTGAAGCTAACATCACACTGATACCCAAACTGGGTAAAGATTCAATAGAAAAAGAAACTACAGGTCAACATTCCTTATGAACATAGATGCAAAGCCTCAACAAGATACTAGAAAATCAGATCCAAAAACACATCTCAAAAATCCACAATGACCAAGTAGCCTTCATCCCCAGGATGCAGAGCTGGCTTAACAGTCACAAGACCATAAATGCAATTAAATACATCAGCAGATGTAAAACAAGAACCACATGATTATATCATTAGTTGGAGAAAAGCTTTTGATAAAATCCAGCATACCTTCTTGATAAAAACCCTCAAACACCTGGGTGAGACGGAACATACCTCAAAATAGTAAGTGCTATTTATGATAAACCCACAGCTAACATATTGCCAAATGGACAGAAACTAGAAATATTTCCTTAAAAACTGGAACAAGACAAGATTGCTCACTCTTGCCCCTCTTGTTCAACATTTTGTTGGAAGTCCTAGCTAGGGAAATTAGACAAGAAAAGAAAAACAGGGGTATCCAAATAAGACAAGAAGAAGTCAAGTTGTCCTTCTTTGCTAATGATATCATCCTATACCTTGAAAATTCAAGAAAATCTGTCAAAAACCTGCTTGCACTGATAAAGGACTTTGGTAGAGTCTCAGGGTATAAAATAAATATGCGAAAGACATTTGCATTCCTAAACACCAACAACAAACAGGCAGAGACCCAAATTGAAAGCACAATCCCATACATAATAGCAACAAATAAAATGAAATACCTTGGCATCTTCCTAACCAGAGAAGTGATAGACCTTTACAATGAGAACTGCAAAACACTGCTCAAAGAAATCCAAGAAGACACAAACTAATGGAAAAATATTACATGCTCATAGATAGGAAGAATCAACATTGTTAAAATGTCCATCCTACCAAAGGTAATCTACAGGTTCAATGCAATACCCATTAAGTTACCAATATCATTCTTCTCAGACCTGGAAATGACAATACAGAAATTCATATGAAAACATAAATGGCCACAAATAGCCAAAACAATCCTTAGCAAAACAAACAAAGCAGGAAGTATCACACTTCCAGACTTCAAACTTTATGATAAAGCTCCAGTAATCAAAACAGCCTGGTATTGGTACAAGAACAGACATATAGACCAATGGAACAGGATAGAGATTCCAGAAGCACAGCCTCAATTTCTCAACCAACTCATCTTTGACAAAGCCTCCAACAACAACCACTGGGGAGAAGAGAACCTATTCAATAAATGGTGGTGGGAAAACTGGCTGATCACATGCAGAAGATTGAAACAGGGCCCCTATTTATCATCATCCACAAAATTTAACTCTAAATGGATCAAAGACCTAAATGTAAAACCTCAAACTATGAGAATCTTAGAAAATGTAGGAGACACCCTTATGGAAATTGGAACTGACAACCAATTCCTATTCAGAACCCTAAATGCCCACACCTTAAGAAATAAGACAGATAAGTGGGACCTCATCAAGCTAACAAGATTCTGCAAAGCAAAAGAAACCATCAAGAGAGCAGGAAGACAGCTCACAGAATGGGAAAAAAATATTTGCCAACTGTATATATAACAAAGGCCTAACATCTAGGATCTTCAAGGAACTCAAACATGCCGAAAGGAAAAAAAAAACAAAAAGCCCCATTAAAAAGTGGGCAAAAGACATGAATAGACACTTCTCAAAAGAAGATATACAAGCAGCCAACAAACACATGAAAAAGTGCTCAGCCTCACTCATCATCAGAGAAATGCAAATCAAAACCACATTGCAATACCACCTAACCCCAGTAAGAATGGCCATCATTAATAAAACAAACAACAACAGATACTGGCAAGGATGTGGAGAAAAAAGAATGCTTCTACACTGCTGGTGGGAATGCAAACGAGTGCAACCTCTTTGGAAGACAGTGTGGCGATTTCTGAAAGAACTAGAAATTGATCTTCCATATGACCCGGCTATTCCCCTTTTGGGAATATACCCAGAGGAACTCAAATCATTCTATGAAAAAAATACCTGTACAAGTATGTTTGTTGCAGTTCTATTCACAATAGCAAAAATGTGGAAACAACCATGCTGCTCATCAAAGCTGGACTGGATTTTAAAAATATGATACATATATAAAATGGAATTTTATGCAGTCATAAAGAAGGACAAACATATGAACTTCGCAACAACTTGGATGGATTTAGAGGTGATCATACTCAGTGATCTATCACAGAAACAAATAACAGAATACCAAATATTCTCACTCAAAGGTGAACCTGGAACAAGTATAATACTATAAGAAAGGGAGTGGCAGTAGTGGGAAACTGTCAGGGGAGGGGGTTGGGATTGGCAGTTTAGAGAAACTGCTAGGGGAGTGAGGGGCACACCTCCATCAACACTGGTACCTGCATAACCAACGTTTGTATACCAAACTCTGATTGTACCCCACATCTTTAAAATAAATAAAATAAAATACATTTTAAAAAAGAAATTTTATGCTACTAAAAGACAGTCTGGCCCCTCTTCCCGAAACTACATGAAAAAGAATGATAATGATTCCTAAAAGAAAACATAGGTAAATGCCTTTGCTAATCTGGGTTATGCAAAGATTTTTCTAAAAAAGTGGAAAAAAAGCACAACCATAAAAGAAAAAATACTTGATAAATTAAACTTTATCAAAATCATAAACTAACCCTCATCAAAATAACACTAAAAAACAGGCAAGCCACAGAGTAGATGGAAATTAAAAGAACCAAGAGTTTGGCAAAGAATTTGTATCCAGAATAATATAAGAACAAACAATTCAAGGAGAACATTTAAATTGTCCTTTCACATACATAATCATTGGTTAAAATTGAATACTAAATGTCACACTTAAAATATGAGCATTTCAAATTAAAAATATATTGAGATACCAACTAACTCCAATCAGGAAGACCATCATTAATAACTCAAACAACAACAGGTGTTGGAGAGGATGTGGGGGAAAGGAAACACTTCTACACTGTCGATGGGATTGTAAACTAGTACAACCTCTGTGGCAATTCCTAAAAAAAATCTAAAAATCAACTTTCCATATGATCCAGCAATCCCCCTACTGGAAATATACCCAGAAAAACTCAAATAATTTTATTAAAAAGATACATGCATATGCATGTTTATTGCAGTGCTATTCACAATAGCAAAAACATGGAACCAAACATGCTGCCCATCAAAACTCATCTGGAGAAACAAATGTGGTACATATACACAATGGAACACTGCACAGCCATAAAGAAGAATAAAATTATGAACTTCACAGCAACTTGGATGGATTTAGAGTCTATAGTACTCAGTAACCTATCACAGAAACAAAGAACTGAGTACCACATGTAGTCACTCTTAAGAGGACCCTAAACATTTATCATAATACTATAGGAAAGGAATTGGCAGTAACAGGAAATTGCTAAGGGAGTTGGCACATAGCATCAATAAGGGTACATAATCACAAACCAGGTGAAGTGGGGACCAAAGGAAGACCCAAAGTTTACCTGTAAAATGACCACTTATCTACCTAATCCTGATGTGTACCTGACATCTTTAAAATATATAAATTTAAAATGTTAAAAATAAAAGCGTGGAACATATACATGATAGAGTATTACACAGTCATAAAGAAGAACAAAATCACTGGCTTTGCAGCAAGTTGGATGGAGTTGGAGACCAACCATACTAAGTGATCTGTCACTGAAACAAATAACTGAATACTGCATGTTTTCACTCATAAGTGGGCCCTAAGCATTAATCACATTAACACAAGGGAGGGATTGGTAGTGGCCTGGCACAACCGGGGGATGGGGAAAGCAAGGGATGAGGGATATGTAACAACACAAAGAGTACCTGTCTCTATATCAAGGGGAATGAGGGCCAGTTAGAAGCCCAAACTTCACCAGCATGCAGCCTACTAATGTAGTTAATCCTCAAATATATCCTTCTCTATAATAAATAAATTTTAAGAAATAAATAAAATGAAATAAAATATGAGCATTTCATTATATATAAATTGTACCTCAATAAAATAGAGAAGAATAAATTCATCAAAACACAGCAGTACATTTTAATTATTGAAGAGGCCACTACTAAAAGCAGCCTGAAAGTACGGTCATTATTTTTACTTTCTTGTTTTGGAGTCATGTATTGAAAGATGAGTCTATTTTTGATGATTAAAAAATTTGTAAATGACATTAATTTAATAATTAAAGTAAAATTAACAAATTAAAATTGGTTTGATTTACCATGGACTATAGTCAAAAACTTTTTGCTAAGTAAAAGGGAAAACACTCAAATTCATAGAAAATTTTACAGTTGAAAGTTGTTTCAACACTCAACTTATAATTAAAATAAAAAATGTTTAAATGCAAAAGCAGAAATTGTTCAACTTTCAGAAAAATTATAAAATTGAAGTTATCAAAGTTTTATATTTTGTACTATCATGTCTCCTATTAAGCCCGTAGCTCCTTTTTTTTTAAGTTCTAATAATTGAATTTCAAATTATCAGACTTATCTGACTGTTTTCATTGAAGTTGCCTGGGTCAAGATATTATTGTTAATTTTAATCATCTGTTCTTAAGCATCCACATTTTAAAAATTGCTAAGTGGTAAGTGGAAATAATTTCTTAATTCCTGGCCATCAAATAATATTTTAAAATTTAAATATTTTTCTTTATTCAGACTGAATATTGTGGCTACACTAATCAAATTAGTTCAATTTTTTCTTTTTTTTAGGAATTTGAAGGTAATGAATTACAGCATAAGGCCATTTCAGCCAAACTGTTAAAAGATGGTTTTTATCAGTTTTTTCTTTTTTTTAAGGTATGTTCTTTATATCAACCCAAATGTTCTTTTTACCCTGCTAGTTTTTATCTTTCCAGAGGTTCTAATTTAGATACTCATTCATATAATTTATTTTTTTCAAACTTCTTACATTTAAACACAGCATACTGTTTTAAATAATGATGGAGACTTAAACAAGTGTAAAATTACATATTCTTTTCACTCATACCTTGGTTAAACATGTCTATCATTCAGTAAACTCTAGCTGTGAACTCAGTTGAAACAGACTATTTAGAAACAAAAGGACTTTGGTGTCAGTTTATATAATTATAAAGAGCACTTAATTCTCATTTTTATGCATATAAAATGTAAAGTGCATGTACTACTTCTTCAGGAAAGTACATGAGGAATGTATTTTATGAATAAGCTCAAAGATATTTTTATTTTAAACAGTTAAATTTGGTTACCTAGACAGAATCAATTTGCCAACTTAATATTTCACTATTGTGTTTCACTGTGAAAATGTAAATATTCAGTTTATATGGCTAGACCTTTCATTTAGTGAGTGTTAGACACTACTCAAAATGCTTTACATACAACGCTGATTTATTCTGTATTAAATCCATTTAATATGGGTATTATTTTCATCATTTCACCCTTAGACTGAGGCTCAGAAACATTAAACAACTTACCCAAGTTTGCACCATAAGAGAGAGAAGAAGTAGAATTCAAAGGGTGGGATTGGCAGGTGAGGGAAACTGTCAGGGAGTGGGGCACACCTCATCCACAAGGGTACCTGCATGAAGAACATTTGCATATCTAACCCTGACTTGCACTCCACATCTTTAAAATAAAGAAAAAAAAGACCAAGACTTTTGAAGTAAACGTTACATCACATTGCCATGTATAATTTCAGAAAAATTTCAAATGCTTAAAATTCACCATAATTACTATTGCTCTAAGGTCATTTATTCAATAGTTATTATTTTTTTAATTGTCTTATTTTAAAGATGTGGGATACAATTCAGGGATAGGTATACAAATGTTCATTATGCAAGTACTCTTGTTGATGAGGTGTGCCCCCCTTTCCCCAGGCAGATTCCCACTACTGCTAATCCTGCTTCTTTAAAAAGTATTTGTTTTCCTAGACAAAATTAATAACATTATTGGAACATTTATATTATTCCAAATGTATTTCTGACTTACTTTAGAGAGTGAAATAAAAAGCTACTTTAATTTATGTTAGGGTAATACTTTTAGAATATTCTTAATTATTTTTAATAACCAATTATGAAAGTTTTGTAACAACGACTTTGTAATTGATTAAATATTTTCTAAACATCGCTGAAAGTTATAATTTAAAGCATCAAAAACTTATATCTATTCCATTTAACTTTCTACAAAATTTTTTATACTGTTAGTCCAGTATTTGCCTATGCATTGTATGTCAGAGACAACCACTCAAAGTTCGTTTTTTGTTTTGTTTTTTTTTCACCTATCACATTCATCTCTCATCGTGAGCAAACTGAAAGCTGAGTTGATGGTCCATAAAATCCCCTGAAGTGAATTCATTTCAGGTTGCTCTCTCATTTTATTTTTGCACATGACATATTTTACAGAGGCCATCAAAGTCATGTTTTCATTTGGTGTGAATTAGAAACAGATAAAATCTAAAATCTGGCAGTATAAAATTCTAAACATCTTGTTGACGTGTGATTTAATGAGGCTATTTATAACCCCATATATTTTTTTCCAGAGTAATCATATGCCACATTTTGAGATCTGCTTGTTTGCGGATGAAGGGAAGTCTAAAAAACACTCAATTAACCTTTGTGTAAGAAGCAGTGCGGTATATGGAAAAAAAATACAAACTTTAGATAAATGAGGGTTCAACACCATCTTAAATACTTAATCTTCCTAAATTCCAATCTCCTTAGCTGTAAAAACATAAAATCTTGATTTTGAAAGATTGCTGTGAGGACTAAATAAAATAACGTAAGTAAACTTAACATAAGCAAGTGACTGGTGTATAGCGGTAACAAACTGCAACAGAGAGCTCTAACCATTATTTTGCTCATGAACTTACAGAATATAAACAATATAACAATTACAATCCTTTATATTTTCAATTAAATGTTATATGAATTTTATATGCATTATCAACATACCAGTCCATTGAGGGGGAAAGGGCAGTTTAATACTTTACAGAAAGAATAATGAAGAACAGAAAGTTTATCTAAACTAAGTGTAACATGACAATAGTTTTTGGTAAAACTCCTTAAAGAATTAAAAAAGAAATCTCGTACCTGTTGGCAGTTTCTTCCCCAGCACTAAGCAATGCATCTACTTTTTGTCTGTATAGAGTTGTCTATACTACTCATTTCATATAAATGAAGTCATATGATATATAGCTTTCTGTGGCTGATTTTTTTTTTCTCTTAGTATAACATGTTCAGGGGACATTCATGTTGTGACATGTATCAATACATCATTTCTTTTTTGTTGCCAAATAGTATACCATTTATTCTTTATCCGTTGATGTTGACAAATGTTCAGATTGTTTCACTTTTGATAGTTAAGACTCCATTATTTGCAATTTCACACTTGTAAGTCTCACCCTTTCCTCTTTCCTTCTGCTCCACATCTGGGAAACTGATTTTAAAAATATCCAGGTGCTCCTTCCTCTGGTGCCAAAGTGAAATTCAAGCCATGCCCAAAACTCCTCACTCCAGTCCCACCCTTTATTCACCACATAAACTCTATTCTGGTCTCCTTTCCATGCTCTTTGAAGTCATTTTTGGACCTATTTGGGAATTATCCTGATTCTCCTCAAAATACCCATTTTGTTAGTAATAAACCTTTTTGTGGTTTCTCAGTGTATGCATGTAATCCTCATTCTCAAATTCAAACAAAATTTTAGGTAGTGTTACAACTGCTTCTGCTGGATGCTTACAAAGCATACTGCCATAACTATTGTATACAAGTTTTTGTGAAATAAGTTTTCAATTATGTTCAGTATATACCTAAGACTGAAATTACTGGGTCATATTCTTAAGATTTTGAAAACCTGCAAAATGCTTTCCAAAGTGGCTGCACCATTTTATATTCCCATTAGCAATTTTACTAAATCCCTGACAATACTTGTTATCATCTGTCTTGTTTATTATAGCCTTCTAGTGGGTGTGAAGTTGTATTTTATTGTTATCTGGATTTGTATTTCCCTCATAACTTATCATGATGAATATAATTTCTCATGTTTACTGGCCCTTTTTATACCTCATTTGAAAAATTGTCCACTCAAATTCATTGGCTATTTTTGAGTAATATGTCTTTTTGTTGTTATGTGTTCTTTATATGTTTGTGATACAGATCCCTCATAAGTTATATAATTGGCAAATATCTTTTTCCTATTCTTTAGTTTCTCTTTATAGTTTCTTAACAATATTCTTTGAAGCACTAAAGGCCCACTCAATAACTTCAATCTCCAGCTTATTGTTTCTACTTATGTCATAGGGCCACCTGATCTACAAGAAAGTTTGGAAAATGTTTTCCACCAAGGCAAAATTGACAATTTCAGCAAAATTGTGGTTTTGCCAGTAGGGATGAAGGGCAGAATGGAGATTGTGATGGCAACTAGAAGACTCAGCCATGTACAGTAAATTGATGAGTCAAATAATTCATTAAAACAACTTTCCTCAGTGTAGCTTTAATTTGCTTTTCTTTGATGACTAGTGAGACTGAGCATTTTCTCATGTATCTGTTGGCTGTTCATAACTCCAGTCAGGATGGCTATCATCAATAACTCAAAAAAAAAAAAAACCAGATGCTGGAGAGGATATGGCAGAAAGGGAACACTTCTACACTGTTGGTGGGAGTTAAACTAGTATAGCCTCTGTGGAAAGCAGTGTGGCAACTCCTAAAAGATCTAAAAATCAACCTTCCATATGACCCCACAATCCCCCTACTGGGAATATGCCCAGAAGAACTCAAATAATTCTATAAAAAAGATACCTGCACACATATGTTTTATGCAGCATTGTTCACAGTAGCAAGAACATGGAACCAACCATGCTGCCAATCAAAAGAGGACTGGATTTTTAAAATGTGGTACATATATATGATGGGATATTATGCAGCCATAAAGAAGAACAAATGCATGACCTTCACAGCAACTTGAATGAATTTAGAGTCTACTCTGAGTGATCTTTCACAGAAACAAAGAACTGAGTATCACATGTTCTCACTCATAAGCAGACCTTGAACTCATAATACTATAAGAAAAGGATTGGCAGTAGCAGAAAGTTGCCAGGAGGGGTCAGGGGAAAGTAGGATTGACAGTAGTGGGATTCTGCCTGGGGAAGAGGGGGCACACCTCATCAACAAGAGTACCTGCATAATGAACATTTGCATACCTAATCCTGAATTGTACTCCACAATATTAAAATTAAAGAAAAAGGAAAAAAATAAAATAAAACAAATTTGTTGATAATGTTTTAAAAAAACTTTTCAAATATGCTTTCTGTTTCACAGAAGTCTGATACGATCTAGAGTATCTTTTGCTCTTCATTTTCAAAATGATGCCAACCTGTGAAAAGTTTTGTTTTTCTTCTCTAGTTATAGGACCAAAAAATAGCTGATCAGAATCAGTTGACAACTTCTACATTTCATCAAGAAGTTCTGAGACCTGTATTATTGTTATAAAGTTCCTTCTATAAGCATGGGAAGTTTTTAAATGATATTTTTACCTCTGGAGTAAACTCCAGGCCCACAGAGCATAGTCATTAAACATTGGCTGTATCTTCCTGTCTTTCTTAATTTTTTTCTTTTATATTTAAGGCTTGTTATAGTATCTATACTAAAGGTTTAAAAGTATCAGGTTTTAAACACATTTAATTCAGAAGTATTTATGTAGATGCAATTTAAAATACTAATATTTAATAGGTTTTTTTGTAAATCTAGGCTTTTTATAACTATTATTTTCTAAGTGTTTTTGTTCATATTTTCACAACCAAACTATAGAGACTATAAAATATACTAAACTATCGCTACATCGATGGTGTAAAAATAAAGCCAGCTACCTTGTCTCTATACATTTGGTTTAGGAAGACACAATAATTGGATATATTTTAGAAACTATGTAATTGGTTAATATACACTGAGGTCAGAAACATGATATAGTAGGAATTCCTGGACCCTCCTTTCCACCCTCATATATGCTGACTCAGCAGCAATTCAATACCAAATTCTCTTTGTAAGAAATTGGAAACTAATGGAAAGATTCCTGCTTCTCTTCTCTTTGGAGGTTGAAAAACCAAACTCACCAACAGAAGAGAGATTTGGAACACAACATGATCAGGAAAAGTTCCCCTAGCACCCATATTCACCAAAGAAAGGAGGTTGGATAGTGCATTCAGTGGTTCAAATGTTTCTGAAGGAGTCTCTTAAGGTTTGACCTCTATATTGCCAGACTTGGAGCTCTTATAGGTTCAGCACAGTCTAGCCATCTGAGGAAGAATGAAAATGATGGCTTGGGTTGGTACACCCTATTTATTGATCTTGTTCAGCACAGAGAAGGGGATTAAAAAAATCCCATCTCTCAATTTTCTCTTGGAAAAAATATGAGTTATATAGGTCCCACCACCTCTGGTGGTGACTGACAAGGGTATTCTCCTGTACAAGATCAGTCTGTGAGAACTGAGCAAGGTGCCTTCTATGTATAATGTGTAGACAGCAACATAGAGAGTCAAGGAAATACTCAAAGATGTTCCAAATTAATTAAAGATAAATCTCTATAAACTAACTTTAATGAAACATAGTTATGTAATTAATCTAACAATTAAAATTACTTCTTATAAAGATGCTTATCAAGGTCAAGAGAACAATGCATGAACAAAATGAGAATTTCAACAAAGAGAAAGTATAAAAAATTAGGAATTATTAAATTAGAAATGATGGTGCTGAAGGACACAGTGGTTTAACAGCAGACTAGATCAAGCAAAAGAAAGGATCAGTGAACATAAAGACAGATCACTGAAAATAATTCATTCAGAGAAGCAATAATGAAAGAATTGTATAAGTGCAGAATGCTTAAGAGAATTATGTGACATCATAGAACATTAATATAGACATTCTGGCAGACTCAGGGAAAGATAAAAATAATTAGAAAGATTATTCAAAGACATGATGGCTAAAAAGTTTCTTAATCTGAGGTCAAAAAATGGACATCGAGATCCCAAGAAGCTCAAACACCACCAGAAAAGATAAACCCAAGAATATTCATACTGAGACACACTATACACAAATTGTTAAATGTCAAAGATTAGACTGGGTGTGGTGGCTCACATCTATAATCCCAGCACTTTGGGAGACTAAGGTTAGAGGACTGCTTGAGCTCACGGATTGAAGACCAGTCTGGGCAACTTGGTGAGACCTCATCTCTACAATAAATTTTTTTAAAAATTAGCTGGGCATGGTGGTACATGCCTGTAGTTCCAGCTACTTGGAAGGCTGAGGTGGAAGGATCACCTGAGCACAGCAGGTCAAGGCTGTGATGGCTGTGAGCATTCCACTGCACTCCAGTCTGGTCAACAGAGTGAGACTCCAACTTAAAAAAAAAAAAGAGCAAAGATTAAAAAAGAATTTTGAATGCAGCAAGAGAAAATCAACTTCTCAGAAACTCTGTGAGATTATCGGCATATTTTCCAGCAGAAATCTTGCAAGCCAGAGGAAATAGGATGATGTATTCAAAGCATTGAAAGAAAAAAAGCACCAAAAAAAAAAAAAAAATTCTGACCTAAGAAATTCCAGGATTTGATAGCTTCAATGGTAAATTCTATCAAACATGTAAAGAAGAATTAATGCCAATACTACCCAAGTTCTTCCAAAATATGGAAAAGGAAGGAAAACTTCCAAACTCATTTTATTCATTATTATCATTATACTAACACTCGACCAAGACACCAAAGAAACTATACTATAGTACAGATATCTATAGGCCAAGTATTTCTGATGAATAGACATGGAAAACTCCTCAATAAAATGCTAGCAAATAAAATTTGACATCACATTAAAAAAATAATGCTCCAGAACCAAGTGAGATTTATTGCTAGGATGGGAGGACAGTTCAACATTCAAAACTCATTTAATGTGATATACCACATAAACAGAATAAATGATAACAAACATAGGCCTGTGTCAATATTTGCAGACAATGAATTTAACAAATTTCAACACCCTTTCATGATTAAAAAAAATTAACAAACTAAAAGTAGAAGAAAACTATTTCAGCATAATCAAGTCTATATAAGACAAGCCCACAGCTAACATTATACTCAATGATGAAAAACTTTAAGCTTTTCTGAAAATCAGGAAAAAGGCAAAGATGCCCATACTCATCGCTTATATTAAACATAGAACTAGCAATCATAGCCAAAGCAATCATTAAAGAAAAGAAACAAAAGACATCTGAATCAGAAAGGAAGAAGTCAAACTGTTCTTGCTTGAAGATGATGCAATTGTATGTAGAAAACCCAAAAGCCTTCACCAAAAATTGTTAGAGTTAATAAATTCTGTAAAGTTTCAGGATACAAAATCAACATACAAAAATCAGTTGTATTTTTAAAAAATAATTGAAAAGGAAATTAGGAAAATAATCCCATTTACAATAGCATAAAAAAGAATAAAATACCAAGAAATAAACTAAGGGGGCAAAAACTTATATACTAAATACTATCACACATTTGTATACTAAAACACACTGACGAAAGAACTGCCGGGTGAGTCAGATAAACAGCTAGCCCTGAGACCACACAGAGACTACATTTACCAACCCAGCACGCTGGCTCTTCCTAGCTCCACATAGCTCTGCCTGCCTCCAGCTTGAGATCTAAGGTAATAAAATCAAACTGGGAGAGACCAAAACCCCTCCCCCCCGCGAGATGGGACACAGGTCAGATTTGAATGCCAGACTTCTCAGGCAGCATGCTGACTGAGCTTAGATCTGATCAAACCTCCCCCCACAGCAGGCCTGGGGCATCAGATCCTAGCAGTGAATAACACTACCAGCCTACAATGAAAACTAGAGATCAGAGCTGAAAGGACATTGGACTTAGAGGAATGATCTAAGAGCAGACTTGTTTCCTTCATTTTTATTTTTTTATTTGTATTGTTTGTATGTTTGTTTTACTTATCCTTTTTTCTTTTTTCTCTCTTCTTATTGCTATTGATAGTGTTTTCATACTAGCTTTGCCTCTGTTAGCTTACTGATTTTTTTTTATCCTTTAGACTTCAAGCTTGTGTAAAGGAATGATATCAATAAGGAGGTTGATTGGCTTGTGTGTATGTATGATTGTCTGTATGCTTTCGTTTTTTGTTTTGGAGGTTTTTGTTTGTTTTCTTACTCTTTTCTGTCTTTGTGTCTCTTTTCATTTATTAGTTGGTACATTTGCCTGTTTTCCCCTCTTACTCTTTTCACTCTCCACTTTACTCTTCCTCCCCTCCCCTGTTCCATCCCTTTCCTTTTTCTTACCACATTTTGCTTTCAGAGAGTAAACCTATTCCCCCACTGCAGGGACAGATTACAAGGCAGTGGGAAGTAGGTTCCAGGGTATTCATACTCCTGTCAGAAGATACTGTGATCTGCAGATAGATTTTGAATCACACCTTTCCCCTCATTTCAATCTCAAAACTGCAAAAAAAAAAAAATTACAATTCTCAACCCATAGTCAACCTTGAGAAGTAAACAGAGCTAGAGGGTTCACACAAGGAAGAATAGGAGATCAAGCAAACAGAAGTAAAAGCAACACTGCCACCCCTGAACAACAAAATCAAAGAAGAAGAGGGGGGAGAAGGAAAAAGTGAGGAGGAAAATCTACACAAATGAAGAAAACCCAAAAGAAAAATATAGGTCTCCCACAGACCCCTGGGAGACCAGACATTGAGAAAACAGACTTCAGAATGCAAACAATGAAGAGCACCCAGAATGACTGGTCACATACTACAAACCCAGACATCAAGACACTAATAGAAAGAATAAAAAGAACTGGGGAGAGACAAGAGGAAAATAGGAAGGCGTTGATAACTACAGTAAAGAATACTGTGATTGAAACAAATAACAAACTACTAACCATAGAAAGCAGAATTAACCAAGCAGAAGAAAGTATCTCAGAGCTTGAGGACCAAAATACAGTACTAACCCAAACTGTCCAAACCATAGAAAAGAAGATTAAAAAGACAGAACAAAACCTTCAAGAGATGAGCAATTACTTCAAGAGACCAAACCTAAGAATAATGAACTTCCTGAGGCAAAAAGAGACAGAGATCACCCTGGAACAAACATTCCATGAAATTATTCAAGATAACATCCCTCATCTCATCAGTGACATGAAAATTCAAACACAAGAGATTCAAAGAACCCCTGAAAGACAACAAATGAGAAGACCAACCCCCAGACACATAATAATTCACCTAAACAAAGTAGGTATAAAAGAAAATATCCTAAAGGCAGCAAGAGAAAAAGGGCAGACTATCTACCAGGGAAGACCAATTAGAATAGCAGCAGTTTTATCAACAGAAACCCTTCAGGCTAAAAGAGCTTGGAGCCCAATCTTCAAAGTCCTCAAAGATAATCAATTTCAACCAAGAATAACCTACCCAGCCAAACTAAGTTTCATCAGTGAGGAAGAATTAAAATCTTTCCCAGACATTCAATCCCTAAAAACTTACGTTGCCTCTAGACCTGCCCTACTATAAACACTTAAGAAAGATTAAACACAGAAGAAAGGGAAAAAAGAACAACAACATTCTTCACAAGAGTGCAGGAAAAAGATTGAAAACACACATGAATCGACCCAAAAATCAAAAGAAGCACAACAAACAAACAGAATCAACAACACCTCTATAAGAACTCCATGATAAGAATATACTCTAACATTTCAATCATTAGCCTGAATGTAAATGGACTAAATGCATCACTGAGAAGACATTGAATGGCAAAATGGATAAAATATCACAAAGCAACAATATATTGTCTCCAAGAGGCTCATCTCACCAGAAAGGATATTCACAGACTTAAAGTAAAAGGATGGGAAGCAAAATCTCAGGCAAATGGAACACAAAAGAAAGCTGGAGTTGCAATTTTAATCTCAAACAAAATATCCTCTAAGCTATCAAAAATTTTAAAAAAAAGATAAATATAATGATAAAAGGTTCAATCCATCAACAAGAAATATCCATCCTAAACATATATGCACCCAACAAAGGAGCATCAAAGTTCATAAAACAGCTTGTATGGAAACTTAAAAAAGAGACTGACCCTAACACTATCATAGCTGGGGACTTTAATACCCCACTCACAACTCTGGACAGATCATCAAGACAAAAAACCAGCAAGGAGATCCAGAACCTCAATAAGACTCTTGAACAAATGGACCTAATTGATATCTACAGAACACTCCTCCCAACAACTGCAGAATATACATTCTACTCATCACCACATGGAACATACTCCAAGATCGACCAAATCATTGGCTGTAAATCAAACATAAGTAAATTTCATAAGACTGAAGTTTTGCCATGCACCTTCTCAGACCACAGTGGAATAAAAGTAAATATCAACACCAACAACATTTTCCCAAAACCCACAACGATATGGACACTAAACAGTATGATGCTAAGCAACTCCTGGGTCAATGATGAAATCAAAACAGAGATGAAAAGTTTCCTGGAAACAAATGAAAACAAAGAAACATCTTACCAAAACCCCTGGGATGCCTTAAAAGCAGTAGTAAGAGGGGAGTTCATATCTTTACAAACACACATGAAGAAAATGCAAAGATCACAAGTTAACAGCCTAACAAGTCACCTAAGGATGATGGAAATGCAAGACCACCAAAACCTTAGCTTCAGCAGAAGAATCCAGATCACCAAAATAAAAGCCCAAATCCAGGACATTGAAGACAAAAAGATAATACAAAAAATAAACGAAACGAAAAGCTAGTTCTTTGAAAGAATAAACAAGATCGATTGTACCCTAGCCAAACTGACTAAGAGAAAAAGTCCAAATAAACTCATTCAGAAACACAAACGATGAAGTCACAACTGATCCAGAAGAAATTCAAAAGATTATCAGAGACAACTATGTACAATTGTATGGAAACAAACTCAGAAATCCAAGTAAAAAACACAATTTCATTTACAATAGCCACAAAAAAATGAAATATCTTGGAATCTTCCTAACCAGAGACGTAAAAGACCTTTACAAGGAAAACAACAAAACACTGCTCAAAGAAATCAAAGATGACACAAACAAGTGGAAAAATATCCCATACTCCTGGATTAGAAGAACCAACATTGTTAAGATGTCCATTTTACCTATGGCAATCTACAGATTTAATGCAATACCCATCAAATTACCAGCAACAGTCTTCTCAGACCTAGAAAAAACAATACAGGAATTCATACAGAAACATAAACAACCAAGAATAGCCAAAACAATCCTCAGCAAAAAAAAAAAAAAAAGTGGGAGGTATCATAGTCCTAGACTTTAAACTATACTATAATGCTACAATAATCAAAACAGCTTGGTTTTGGTATAGGAACAGGCATATAGACCAATGGAATAGAATTGATATCCCAGAAGCAAAACCTCAATTTCTCAACCACCTCATCTTCAACAAAGCCTCCACCACCCACTACTGGGGAGAGGAGAACCTATTCAGTAAATGGTGCTGGGAAAACTGGCTGACTATATGCAGAAGATTGAAACAGGACCCCTACCTATCCCCATATACAAAAATTAACTCTAAGTGGATTACAGACCTAAATGTAAATCCTCTAACTGCAAGAACCTTAGAAAATGCAGGAGATGCTCTTATGGAAGTTGGAACTGGCAACCAATTCCTGATCAAAACCGGAAGTGCCCAGGCCATAAGAGATAAGATAGACAAGTGGGACATCATTAAACTGACAAGCTTCTGCAAAACCAAAGAAATCATCAAGAGAGTGGGGAGACAGCCCACAGCCTGAGAAAAATTATTTGCCAGTTCCATGTCTGACAAAGGCCTAACCTCAACGATCTACAAGGAACTCAAACATGCTGAAAAGAAAAAAACAAACTGCCCCATTACAAAGTGGGCAAAAGATATGAATAGACGCTTCTCAAAAGAAGACATATGAGCAGCCAACAGACACATGAAAAAGTGTTCAGCCTCACTAATCATCAAGGAGATACAAATTAAAACTACACTGAGATACCACCTTACCCCAGTCAAAATGGCCATTATCAATAACTCAAAAAATAACAGATGCTGGAGAGGATGTGGCAAAAGGGAACACTTCTACACTGTTGGTGCAAATGTAAACTATTACAGCCTCTGTGGAAATCAGTGTGGCGATTCCTAAAACTCCTAAAAGTTGACCATCCATATGATCCCACAATCCCCCTACTGGGAACATAACCAGAGAACTCAGGTCACTCTATTAAAAAAAAAAAATACCTGCACACGTATGTTTATCACAGCATTGTTCACAACAGCAAGAACATGGAACCAACCGTGCTGCCCAACAAAAGAGGACTGGATTTAAAAAATGTGGTACATATACACAAAGGAATATTACACAGCCATAAAGAAGAACAAAATCATAAACTTCACAGCAACCTGGATGGAATTAGAGTCTATAATACTGAGTGGTCTTTCACAGAAACAAAGAGCTGAGTGTCACATGTTCTTACTCATAAGTGGACCTTGAACAACTACCATATTACTGTAGGAAAAGGGATTGATTGAAAGTATAGGAAACTGTGGGGAGGGGAGGGAGGGGATACTTGCAATTGACGGTAGTCGATATCCACCTGGGGAAGGGGGGGGCACAACTCAACAATAAGGGTACTTGCACAATGAATATTTGTATGCCTAACCCTGAATTGTACCTCACAATTTGAAAATAAAAATTTAAAAAAAAAATCAGTGTCTGGAAGTGATATTTGTACTCATAATTTATGACAGTAGTACTCACAAAAGCTAAGATGTGGAAACAATTTAAATGTTTATTGACATTTGAATGGACATACATGGTATACACATACAAAAAAATAAACAAAATTTTGCCATTTGGAGCAACATGGATGAACCTTGAAGACATGCTTAGTGAAGTAAGCCAGTCACAGAAAGAAAAACACAGCTGGCTTCCACTTATATGATGTATCTAAAATAGTCACATGAATAGAGTCAAAGAATAGAAGGGTAGTTACCAGTGACTGAGGGAAGAGGAAAATGGAGTGTTACAATAAAAAGACATAAAGTTTTAGTCAAGAAAAATGAATAGCTCTAGAGATCTACTCTATAACACTATACCTGTGGTCAACAATAATGTATCATACACTTAAATGTTTAATAAAGTACATCTCATGTTAAGTGTTATTACCACAATAAAGTAAAGCAATAAATAGGTTAACATACATATATCTTTTAAAGTTCAAGCAGTCTATGAAATAAAGAAAATCTAATACTTTATTCATAATACATATAAATGAATACTCAGCATAAATTGCAAACATTTGCCACAATGTATTTGAAATTGTTGATAAATTTCTCTGAAATTAAATTTTCCTGATATTATTACTACCCAAGGTAAATATAGCCAAAATTTATAGACTTTTCTCAATTAAAATATTTTGATCTCCCCAAAAAGTTTCCATCTTCTTGGAATTTTTCCAGTCATCTCTGCATTCTTTCTTACTAAGGGAGAAGATAAAGGATGAAGAATGTTTAAAAAAAAAAAAGTTTAATGCTTTAATCTTGCAAAAGTATTTGATCTTGGATTCATGCCATACCCTCACAGTCAACTGCACCTGTTTCCCTGAGTGCAATTGAGGTTGAAACATGACTTATTTGACACCACTTTGGTTGCTTGAATGGAAAGGTAAAGATCAGTTAATAAGATCTACATTGAGTTATGTTTCCAGGGCCAATATGGAAATTTTTATATCATCAGACAGTATTTTCTAGGTGATGGCCACAGACAGTGTCATTACCTATTGTGAATTATCCCTTTCTTCAGTTGATCAGTTACTCTAGTTTATCACAACTAGATTCTTTATACTATGCAAAGCTCTAACTCTCAACACTATCCAAAAAAGGACATTTTCCATGCTCGTGGAAATGAATGTAAGCCAGGTATGACCAGTAGGGGAAAGAGGTCAATCCTAGATATCAGGGCTGGTGTAGAGATTGTAAATGTTGCTGTTGTGTGCATATATATCTACACATATATACATAATATGTAATATATATACACACAAATAGATATAAAATATATATTATGTATATTTATTTTGTATATATATATTTTAAAGAGTGCTATATTTGTTGCTGATGCGCATGATTCACTTTTGTAATAAATGTCTGCTTAATGTTCCAGCTCATATAGTATATTTATAACTTCTTATCCATTAACATCTCCAGCCAAATTTGTAGCTTTATTATATGGACTCAACAAATATCTGATACTATATTAACATTCTACAACATCTAGTATATAAAATATATAAAGAAAAATGACTGCAACTTCTGAATACAAGTTAGAATGTAATAAATATCATGGTTAACAAATATTATCATATTCAAGACTAGAAAAATGTTTACATAAAGATACAATATTTAAAAGATATCATTATCTAATCTCCCATTTGAGAATGTAACACAGGAATATATAAAAGGATTTTGGTACAGGTTATGTCCTGTGTAGCATATAATTGGGGAAAAAGGCCTGAGACTTATGTGGAAACAACAATAATGAATAGCACACTTAAAAATTTGTTAAAAGAATAGCTCTCATGTTCAGTGTTCTCACTACAGTAAAATAATTTTTTTAAAAGCACATTCTGAAAAAAAGATGTGTAAAGTGCCACAAGCGAGGTTTTAAAGAAAAAAAAATTGGCAAAGTACTTGTACACCATTATGTAACTTCAAATTATGTTTTTGAAAAATCCTGCCTTTATTGAATTGTGATAAACTCACAGTGCCTTATCTTCAAATGCAGACAATACAATTTACCCTGATACAGTAACAAAATGTTTCCTTTTAGTAAAATTCTAGTCTTAGAAATAAAAAAGTGTGCTTCCTTTTAATACATAACTTACAATATCTGCAATATTAATGTGGAGAAGCATTTATATAGTATACAATTATGAACATTATTAGACTTCGTTATTTGTCACATTCACCCAATTTAAAGATACACATTAATTCACACAAGTCAATGTTTATGTTTGACACATTCCTATTTTTCAGAAGTACACTTTGAGAACTTATAGCATATCGATACTGCTATAAAAGTATACATTTATTTAAACTGTCAAGTAAATTAGACAATAAACACATACTATATTTTTTTTAACTTATTCTCTTCACCATTTTCAACTTCTATTCTTAAATTTTTTACTGTGGAAAAGCAACCTAATGTCTTTTTGTTTTGCTTTGTTTTCAATATTAAGTGCATATAAAAGATCTACATATATTTAAAATATATTTGCTAGCTAGTTACAGTGCTCAAATTACAAGACTTATAATAAGCAGTTACAAGAAAAGTGAAATCCCAGGAATTAGCTAGATGCAAATGTGGTGAATTATTTGATTGTATTACATACAAATACAATTTGAGGAGGGCTGGATTTTTCTGTTTAAGGAAAGACAGTGAATGTTTTAATATTCTTTTAAAAATCTCATAAAAATATACTAACCAAAAATGCTTTACAACTATTTTCCACTGCTGCAAAATATAAGGAAGTACAAAATGTATCCTTGTGTCTGTGGGCTTTATGACCACACAATTCTGCATTCAAATTCCCATTCATCATACATCAGCTAAATAATTTTGGACAAATTATTCAACCTCTTAAGCATAAATGCCTTTGTTTGTAAAATATAAATAACAGCATATATACTTCACAGTATCGTTGGGAGGATTATTTGAGAAAGCAAATGAAAAGAGACAAGTAAGTGCTTGGCAGAAAATAAACACTTAATAAATATTAGATTTTCTTTTCACTGGTAGGCTTAGAGTTGTATATGAGTGACTAAGTAAATAAATAAATTCTGACTACGTGTTTATTATAGTGATAAAGTGGCCTATCAGGGATCTTGTAAAATCTTCTACAAATATCTTCTCAAAATAGATCAAACTGTTTCTTCGATAGGTTGTATATGAGCTTTACAACTCAACAGACTCACATGCCTCTTTATTGATCTTCAATTTCCACTTGGATCTACATATAATTTAATAGCTAGTAGTATTCTGCTCAAGGAAGAGGTTATATTTCCAGAGGAATGCAGAGTTCTTGATTCAAATTAAAGTTTGTGATATGGGCTTGAATATCCTTCAGAATTATTTCATCTTAAATCACCTTTATCTCCATAGCTTGTGGCAAAAAGCATTGGATTTTTTCTAATTAACTACTTGCTGGTTATCTCTTACTAGCATGGCAAAACTAAAAGCATATGGATTTGGAAAGAAAACATTTAATTTTAAATCTTGTCTCCAGCGTTACTTCTGAGCTTTAGGTTCTACATTTATCAAAGAACTACTCTGCCTATCTCACAGGAAGAAATTAGTATTCAATCAAGTGATGGGGATAGTATAAAACAATGAGGATACAACAGTGAGAAAACCTTTAGCAAAACAAAGCTTAGACCCTAATGAGGAATCCCGGGTGATTGACCAAGCCAGATGAGAAATGTCATGATTGGGAAGCTCATGCCCTAGTTTTGCTAATAAATCTAATACAGCATATCTCTTCTACTAAAACCCCTTTCTCTGTACTCACTAAAATATTCTTCTAATGTAAATTCTTTAAGATCCACCATCAAATCATACTTTATTATTTTATCTATAATAAATTCTGTAGTCTCTTTCAACATTTTTGTGTGTGTATATTCAAATATATTCATTTACTCATCTAAGAGGATAGCTGATTTTTATTACATGGGTCCTTCATTCATGTTTGTATATATTTATCTGTGTTTTCCTTGTTCTTCTTATTAATGACCATATTTCACTTTCATCTATGACTTTCAATTTCTCTAGTATAATATGTTTTATGTAGTGATGTTTTTAAAAAACAAACTTCTCCTGGAATTTTGTAAATGCAGCAAATATCTTAGGTTGATGTTTGATTATTCGTGAACTATTTTGCTTCCACATTTTAAAAATCAGCTATTAATTATTTATTTCTTGAGCATTCAATTCTCATTTGTATTTATAGTGACAATCTAAATCAAACTTAAGAAACTAAAAGCTGTTTTGAAATTTTCAGTTTTTTTAAACCCTCACTTTCACATATTTCTCTATTATACAAGCAATACATATTCATTGTTGAAAATAGTAGAAATTAATGAGGAGCTTAAAAGGTTACCTATAATTCTACTATAAAGCTTATATTTTAGAGTAGATACTTTATATTTTATGCATAGAAATATGGAATACTTTTTAAATGAATTTATTTTAGTTTTGAAATTTGTTTCACTTAGATATGCTAAACATATACGCACATAATAACTTTAATAACTTCAGAGTATTCCACTGTATGTTCTAAATTTTATTTACCAATTCAATATAATAAGATACATTATTTTAATTATATTATAATATGAATAATATCATAATAAATAAACCTAAGCCTTTGTCCAATTGTCTAATCACTTCCCTTAGGTTAAAATTCTAACACTAGAATTCCTAGGTCAAAAAGATAGGTACATTTTAAACATTCAGTAAAAATTCCCTAAAATTTTCACTTTTTTTTACAGTGAAAATTTTCACTTTTTTTTACTTCTCCTGGAGCTGAAAAGTGCTTCTTTTCTCACTCCCACCAACACTGATTTCAAGTATTAAAGAATATATCTGTCTAGGTAATATCTTGCTTTACTCGTATGTCTTATATTCTTATTAAACTTGACACTTGCACATCTTTTAGTTAGCCATTTGTATATATTATTTGAAATGCCATTTTGTGCCCTTTGTTAATATTTTTTCAATTGAGTAGTTTGTATTGCTTCATAGAGAGCTTTTTATACATTAATACTGATAACTTTTTACCTGTACATATATTACAAATGTTTTTTCAGGGGTTTCTTCTCTTTGTTTAATGTAGTTTCTGATATATAGAAGTTTTGAAATTGTATGTATCAATCATGATATAAAGTTTCTATTATTAAGTCCTTCACAGCACTAAGATGACATAAATATATAGTTGGGTACTCCAAGTCTTCTTGGGTCTTAGATTTAGTTAGTGTACCTTCCCCAGCTCCTCCTCAGACCCTCATGTGTAAGGGTGCCTCAAGGGCTCCTCTACTTTCCTATTATAACACTCCACATGCTACACTACCAGCATCTGTTTACTCTTCTGTCTCTACCCTCAGACTACAGGTTACTAAAAGTTATAGTCTTATTTATTTATTGGTATAAGTGAGAATTTTGCTAAATAAATTAGGTTTCCCAACTATTGTTTGATAGGTCTTCCTAACCTGTATTTATTTAACTATTTATTTATTTATTTAAATTGGAGTCTCACTCTGTCGCCCAGTCTGGAGTGCTGTGGCATGTTCGTGGCCACCACAGCCTCGACCTGCTGGGCGCTAGTGATCCTTCTGCCTCTGCCTTCCAAGTAGATGGAACTACAGACATACGCTACCACATCCGGCTAATTTTTGGTTTATTGTAGAGATAAGGTCTCGCCAAGTTTCCCGGGCGGGTCTCGAACCTGCGGGCTCAGGCAATCCACTCACCTTGGCCTCCCAAAGTGCTGGATTACAGGCTGAGCCATTGAGCCCAGTCCTATCCTGTACTTAAACTTGTGGGTATAATTGCACAAACTTAGTTTTATTAGTACAAGTATTCAATTTTATAAGCACTTAGTACCATGTACTTCTTCAAAATATATGTCATAGTTGTAATTCTCGGAGAGAAATCAAATTTATTCTATGCATTCCCAGATCGCCATTATATAGGAGGTGTAGAATAAATGAGAATTATGAATGAATAAATGCGGGGGGCCAGCCCCTGCAGAGAGATTTAGGAGGTCCCATGGAAGGTGTGGCAGCATCGGCGAACATTCTGGAGAAAGAAAGAGAAGGGGGAAGAAAGAAAGAGACTGAACTCTGTCTAGTGCAGAAGCCGTCTATTGAAAGTTACAGTAAGGAGCCGGGCTCGGTGGCTCAGCCTGTAATCCCACGCCTTTGGGAGGCTGAGGTGAGTGAATTGCCTGAGCCTGCGGGTTCGAGACCCCCCTGGGCAGCAAGACCTCATCTCTACAATAAATCAAAAAATCAGCCGGGCGTCATAGCACATACCTGTAATTCCAGCTACTTGGAAGGCTGAGGCGGAAGGATCGCTGGAGCCCAGCAGGCAAGGCTGTGGTGGCTGGGAGCGGTCACTGCACTCCAGTCTGGGTGACTGAGTGAGATTCCAACTCAAAAAAAAAAAAGAAAGTTACAGTAGGTATTTATCTCCAAATTTTACACAGACAGTCTCACAAGTCTTTCACATGAACACAAAGCCAGGTGCAGGAGGGGCATCCCCCACCCACCAGTGTCCCCCACCCACCAGATGTTTCTTGGGTATGAGGAGGGACAAACCCCAAGACTGTCTTATTGTTCCCTTTGCTAGTTAATGCTCTTCAAAAGCAGTGCAACAATCCCTACTAGCATAATGATGTTCTGATAATCAATAACTTCTAAAGCTCACACACACACAATACCATGATGACTAACCTAAATTTTATTACCTTTCTATTCTATGCTAATACTACTTACACAATGCTATGGAAGCTCTTAGTTATAGCTTAAGCCAATTCCTAAAGAATGTGGCCCAGTCCAAAGATCATGCTGGGCTCTACAGGATGTGGCCCAGTCTAAGGTTCATGGTGGGCCACTTTTTGGAACAATAGACTACAATCTCTTAACAAAATGGCTATTCTAAAGTCCTATATATCTATCCTAATTTCTATGAAAGTTTCTAACTCCTAATCCTGATATATAAAGCTGATCATCAGCAACAAAGCTTCTAAAAATAAAACCCAAATATAAACTGTAAATGTACTAAGGCCAAAACCACAATAGCAGAAAATAGAGACAATGAAATTTCTAAAGTTAATTGTATTCTTATTAAACCTCAAAATATCATGATTGACCATGCTTGAACTAACATGATTCCCTGACATAGCATGACCTATTCTACAATACTTTCTATGAATAAAATAAATTCAATTTCTATAATAGGTAGCTAAAGCCAGTCTAAAAGAATGCAGCCCAGTCCAAAGTACGTGCTGGGCCCTCAGGAATGTGGCCCAGCCCAAACTTTGTGCTGGGCCATTTCTTATAACTCTAGATAATCATCTATACCATTGAAAGCTAAAAACAGCTCTCTATAAGTATACACTAATTCTACAAATATACTTTTAAATCTTATAAAGACGCTTGTACCATATCAAAAGGCTCCCAAATGTGACCTGAATTTGAATTATATCTAATACCTAAACCAAAACCACAGTTTATGGGAAACAGGAACAATGAGTTTCTAGAGTGAGCCATGCCTGTCACAGTCACAGAGCCTTCAGCTTAGATCAGCAGAGTTCCTTTAGGTTACTTGCACTACATGGTAAAAGGAGGAGGAAAATGGGGTCAATGGCTCCCGAACACATCCTAGTGGTCTCGGGGTCCATGGCCCTCCCTGATCCCTAATGCTCAGTGGGCCTCCATGGCCGGCTCCCAACAAATAAACCAACACATAAGTAATTTACAGGTTAAAACCCCAGACCTCAAAACAAAATATGTTGGCATTGGTACAATTCCCTTGAAGACAATTTAAAATATTTTAGTATTCTATCCATATTATGATTGGACACACTAATGATAGAAAATACCTTGAAGAATATTTCTAGTTAAATTTCTGCTTTCCTGACTGTTATTAACTCAAGAACCCTATCACATCATTTAAATTTTAAAATAACCATCAACCTCATGCTATCAACACTTCACAGCAAAAACATCTTACCTCAAGCTTCTAATGAAGTTTTTAGTTTTTTTTTTAATTATAGACTCATTGCATGTATAAACATGTATGCTTACACAAATGCTGTACAGGAGAATACTAAAAACAGATGGGGGATATTTTCAGTTGGATGGCCTTTTAGTTCACAGGCTTGAACAAGGCTGATTCTTCTTATGCTAAATAACTAGTGGTACCTGTGAGCACCTGTTCAGTCTCCTAAATGCATTCAACCTTTGCTTCTGAGTTCTTGAGAAAAACAGGAGTTTGGTGATGGGAGGCAGATATGACTTGATGTTGACGTGACTATATAAGTCATTCTAGCGAATACTCAAGGGTAAAAAAAGCACAACCTTGAAGATGAACTATAAACATGACAAACATTTGCTTAAGGCAAAAGCAGAAAAATGTTTTTAAAACTTTACTGAACAGAGGAAATGCTAGGTTTATTTTCTAATCTTTAGCATTATAGGTTACAACAAAATCAAATTTTATTCATAATCCTTAATAATATCCATAAGATTAAAATTATGTTAACTCACTTTTCATAGACTAGCAAACAGTTCTTTTTTAAATATTAACATATAAGACAGTAGCTTAGATAATAGAGTCAATGTCCCTTGAGTCGAGGGACATTGACTCTATTATCTAAGCTACTGTCTTATATGTTAATAAAACCAATATAGAGTTAATAGAACCAATATAGAGTTAATAGAACCAATATAGAGTTAATAGAACCAATATAATGTTAATAAAACCAATATAGAGTTAATAGAACCAATATGAAGTTGGTTCTAGCTCTATATTGCACAAATTATTAGCTATCTGAACTTAGACAAGTTCCTCAACTTCTAGATTTTCTTGGTTATGAAATGGAGTTTACAATAATTCTATTAATAATCATTTCAAGAATTGAAATACTTTATGTAAGTCATTACTGTTGTGTACATTGAAAACATTTAATAACTATTAGTAACTATTAAGATTATTATATTAATAAAAAACGAAATTATAAAAATTTGATAGGCATAGATTATTGAATTAAAATAATGGATCAAAAAGACACAGGTCTAAAAAGCATAAAATTTGAATCACATTTTAAGAAGAAAAAATAAAATAACTGATCATGTTACTCTTATATTTCCAATATCTTAAAGAAAATATTCCCTGGACAAAAAATTCAATTTAAAATTATATAGAAATTACCAATTACCATTTCATTCTATCACATTTAATTGAGTATTAAATCATTACTTTTTAAAAACTGTAATATTATGTGTATATCTTTTTATAGTTTTGCATAGCCGTTCTCAAAACAATCATTTGAAATAGGAATTTTTATTTTTTCATTTTATTTTAAAGATGTGGAGTACAATTCAGGATTAGGTATACAAGTGGTCATCGTATAGGTAAAGTTTGGGCCTCCCTTTAGTCCCCACTTTACCTGGTTTGAGATCAGGTGCCTTAATTGATGTTGTGTATCCCCCACCCCCACCCCAGCAGTATCCCACTACTGCCAATCCCTTTCTTATAGTATTATGGTAAATGTTCAGGGTCCGCTCATGAGTGAGAACATATGATGCTCTCTTCTTAGTTTCTGTGATAGATTACTGAGTATATAGACTCTAAATCCATCCAAGTAGCTAAGTCCATATGTTTGTCCTTCTTTATGGCTGTGTAATATTCCATTGTGTATATGTACCACATTTTTTTTATACAGCCCAGTTTCAATGGGCAGCATGGTTGTTTCCATGCTTTTGCTATTGTGTATAGTGCTGCAATAAGCATGCGTGTGCAGGTATGTTTTTTGTAGAATGATTTGAGTTCCTCTGGGCATATTCCCAGTAGAGGGATTACTGGGTCGTATGGAAAGTGAGTGTCTAGTTCTTTTAGAAAACACCACACTGTTTTCCAAAGAGGCTGCACTCATTTGCAATCCCACTAGCAGTGTAGAAACATTCCTTTTTCTCCACATCCTGGCCAGCATCTGTTGTTTTACTAATAATGGCCATTTTTACTGGGGTTAGGTGGTATCTCGATGTGGTTTAGATTTGCATTTCTTTAATTATTAGTGAGATTGAGCACTTGTTCACATATCTGTTGGCTGCCCATATATCTTTTTCTGAGAAGAGTCTATTCATGTCTTTTGCCCACTTTTTAATGGGGCTGTTTGTTTGTTTGTTTCCTTTTAGCATGTTTGAGTTTCTTGTAGATCCTGGATGTTAGGGCTTTGTCAGATGCAAATATTTTGAAATAAGAATTCTTATTGCCATTATTTGTAGACAAGGTCTCTCAAGAGGACATTGTGGATCCTGAATGTAAAATAATTTTTTAAATTTTAAATCTAATGTTTCTTCTACATAAGAACTCTGCAAGGAATTGAATATTATGGAGTACTAACCTCTGATTCATCTAAGACAATCTAAAAACATTTTTAAATTAAGAGTGAAATCCCTGACCCATTAATTGCAAAAATGTTGAATATATTCTCCAAGTAATGAAGAATTCTCTGAGATGCATAGCTTCAACACAAATTTTCTCTTTCCATTACATTTTAACATTGGCAAACTAAACTCATTGATTTAGTCTTTTGTTGATTATGGCATCTGGACAGAGTATTAACTCCTTATGCAATCCAACCTGTTTTTTTGCTCTACAGAAGACATGTTTACTTGAAGGTACCATGAACAAGTGTCTGAAATCATGATTTCTAGTATAGGTTATGCTACCACTAAGGTTGTGATCTTAGGCATGTCTCTTAACATCCCAGATTTTATCTGGAAAATGAAATAACAACCAAATAAAACATTTCACAGTAACTGAAAGAGTCCAAATACAAAACAATGTACAATTATATGCAAACCACAGGGCTAGTCTCACAGTCATTTTTCCATAAATATTTTATAAGTGAATAAATGAGTAAAGGCAGGAAATAATGAAAACATTCTAATTCCTAAAATCTACTTGGAAATGTTTGAGTTTGAATGCATTTACTTATACTTTATCGATCTCAGTGACTGAGGAGTAATTGCAGGAAAATGACATTCTTATTACATGATATAAGCATTTTTAAGTGAAAAGAAGGTTGATAAAGACAAAATAAAAATAGATATAACCACAACCCATTTATTTTTATAACAGGTCTGTAAGTATAGAAACTTGTATGCAATAGGTAAACATAAAATTAGTACTAACAACAATTGTTAAGAGTAAGTTTACTAATTTGTATTTATTTTGTTTACTTAGCAGGCTAGCTACCCATCAAGACAGGAGTTGCTTTTCTGTGGCTCACCGTTACCTAAAGAAAATACCTGAACTCCACAGCATGACTTGTAAGACCCTAGGAATCAACTACTCCAGCCTCATATTTAGCTATCTTCCTATCTTTGTTTAAAGCTAAACTGCGGCACAATAAAATGTTAAATAATTCATTTGAACAAATAGCAGTTCAAGAATTAAGTAGCTCCAAACTAAAGTGGTTTGGGGGCTCTGCTGAGGGAATCCAAAGAAAAGGTTTTATAAGGTGAAAACAGAAGTAGAGCAAAAAAAATTATTAGTTATAGCTATATAATTGCCTTATTTGATCTATCCTGCTAGAAAGTCTGTAGTTATATTAATTAGTTGGCAGAGCCTTCAGTTTTTTTTCAAATACAGGTGTTATAAGAAATAATCTGCCGGGCTCAGTGGCTCAGCCTGTAATCCCGCGCCTTTGGGAGACTGAGGTGAGTGGATTGCCTGAGCCCGCGGGTTCGAGACCCGCCTGGGCAGCGAGACCTCATCTCTACAATAAATCAAAAAATCAGCCGGGCATGGTAGCGCGCGCCTGTAGTTCCGGCTACTTGGAAGGCTGAGGCGGAAGGATCGCCGGAGCCCAGCAGGTCGAGGCTGCGGTGGCCGGGAGCGGCCACTGCACTCCAGTCTGGGCGACAGGGTGAGACTCCAACTCAAAACACACACACACACACACACACGCGCACACACACGCACACACACACACACACACACAAAAGAAATAATCTAAGTTACGGTTTGTTTATGTTTTCAAATTAAGGAAGGTTAAGATCACTTATGAGGCATAACTGACTTTTTCTGTCCAGGCGTGCTTCAGGTCTGGTCTCCATTCTAATTTAACACCCTCAATAGCCATAATTTAACCATGCCAAACTACAAGTTTCTCCAAGGCATGCACTTTTTATTCTTCATGTTCTGTTCATACCCTGTTCTCTTTAATCTGAAATGCACCTCCAACCTTATCTTCCTGGAAAATCCCTGTGTATCATTAAGATCCAGTTCATAGCCAATAGTTTTATAAAATCACTTATACCCAGCGCAGATTCAATTACTTGTTTATCTGAGCTCTTATTATTTCATAATTAGTTAACATAATGGGTTGAATTTGTTAAGTTACTACTTAGATAACTATTGGACTGTGTTGAAACTCTTCAAATACTGTTGCTTTGGGAGCGACAAATATTCACCATTCGATTAATTACTGGGCTTGTGTTTTGCAGATAGTGTAGTTAGGCAAATCTGCTTACGGCAATAAAGGAAACTTAAAGGTCTCTATAAGAGAGGAAAAAGTAGAAAATGAGGTGTCAGGAGAATTGAGAAAACATGGAGAGAAGAACATATATATATACTGAAGAAATTTAGTAAGTTTCTGGAATGCATTGACAATGTGAGTGATCTTCCCTATTAAATCTTTAGTCAGTTATTTTTTATTAAAGTGTTGTGAAGTTTGGTGGATTTGGAAGATGCATTCTGAAATGGTTCAAAAAGCAAAAGAAGATTGTCAATGAGATTTCTGCCATCTGCCATCTCCACAGACAGTCTGTGAGTTCTTCCAGATGGGACAATGTCATTATAACTGATAGTCTCCAAAAAACCTTCATAGGTGCTGGGGATTATAAGTCACGTTCCTACATTTCTTAAACCTTTGCAAACTGTGAAGTCTTGTCTTTTAGTAACACTGTGAGCTGAACTTATAAATGCAGTCATATTATCCCTTTAAAAGTATTAGAGATTCTAATATTATGATGTGATTAAAACTAAAAATGAATACATATAAACAGAAATAGTCATGATTGTATAGATATACAAGAAAGTATTAGGCTATTTATTATTTTTTTAAAGTTTTATATAAAGTTTTCCAAAATGTAGGGTTTTATCATGGCATTCTAAATACTAATTTTAGCATCAAGTTACACTAAAACCACATTTATGTTCAAAGAATGACCAACTACATATCAACTTTCCGACATTTCATATATTTTATTTGCCAGCCAAATATGCTATCTATTTAACTTGAGAATAATTAAGCTAAAGCAATATTTAAGTTCTCAAGAATACCAAAGCTGGGAAAAGGCATATTTAAATTCATAGCATCAGAACAAAGGAGAATTAGAGAAACAAACCTTAATTCACTGAAATAAATGCATGACATATTTTTATAAATTCTGAGAAATCATTTCCAAAGTTAGTTCTAAAAATACTCATTTCTATCAGTTTTACAAAAATCCGTTAGCACTTATAAACATTAACACCTCGTGTATTCCTAATTGCATGTTGACAGACTTATCAATATATACATTCTCAACAATGTGGATAGACTTCCTAGATTGTTTCTTTTGTCTGCAGTTACTATGTAAAGACCATGAGATTAGGTTTAGATAATTTTATCTACAATAGGAGGAAAATCGAGGAATGTGACCAGTAATGTGGTACTCCTACATCCAACTCTTAAGCAATGTCTCACTTGTGGCTTGACCATTTTGACTGAATTCACTATTCACTAATGTGATCAGTTGGGCTAGTCATTTCTATTGAACTTAAGTTGATGACACCACTTCCTCTGAGGAGCAAAAGGAATTCTGGAACCAGTCATTTCTCGAGTTCTGCAAGACATTCTGTATCCTGAAAAACTAAAAGAAAACTGGGAAGAGGGAGCACAAAAGTTATATATAGATTTTTAATATTTTTTATAGTCTCTGCTTGAATATTCTAGGAACTTCTATGCTTACATCCAACTGTGATTCTCTTTCTAATTTAAAGTTTTGAGGAGATTACATAACTGAATGAAACTTTCACATCTTTTAAGTTATTAGCTGCAGGAGTTTCATTTTTTTGTCTTTGCTCAGCCGGGTCCTTTTATATTAGGATCCTATTAGCTGGCTTTGGGATGATGATAACATAGCTTGGCCAGTTCAATTACCACATTTTGTCTGTCGTTTTCCTCTCATACACTATGTCTGCTTTGTACAAGATGAAAGACACTTAGTGCAAATTCCCCTTGAAAATGAACACAAATAAGTTCACATAGTCATAAATTAATGACAGGCAATCTTTCATTTCTACCTGCTTGTATCCTTTTGTCTGATTGCTCCATTAGTCCCTCTCTTCTGAAGTTTCAAATAAAGAAAAAGTAACACCACCTTTAAGTATAATTAGAATAGATAAATGAACAGGCCAGGAGAAGCATTCTCGGTCATTAATTGTCCTAACGGGCTCAATCTGGAGATTATGAATAATGAAGATGCTAAACAAAAGAAAGAACATGTATGCTTAGGAGCAAAGAAAAAAATCAGTGAGAGCAACAGCATATAGCAAGAAAATAGAGGATGCACGTTGCTAAGGATCACTTAGCAAATGTGGTCTTCTGCATTGTGATGTTATCACAAGTATGACAAACATACTGACACAAAGCTTTGTGTTTGAGTAGGTGAGTTCTGGAAACTTTGACTTATTGACAGGGCTAATATTAAGAGGTGAAACTTTCATTTTTAGACTGTGCTTACATATTCAAAATATTTGATTACTTAAATTATTTCTGTTACATAAAGTCAAACGAGATTTTGTTATTTACGTGTGTTTGTGTGTGTGTGTCTGTGATTATGTGGCTAAATTTTAAAGTAGCCTTAGTTGCTAGCATTTTGGTAAAGAATACATAGCAAGAGTGAGAACAACTGCGTGTCTACACAACAACAAGTCATAATTTCCTCTTCCTCTCAGAGAGCAATTGTGGTGAGAGAGTTAAGACTCAAGAACATATTCCTTGGATACAAATCTCAGCTCTGTCACTTGCTCTGTGGTCTTGAGGAAATTACTTTTTCTCTATACCTCAGTGTTCTCTGCAAAGTGGGAATATATAAGTTCCTAGTTGATAGGATTTTGTAAGGAATAAATGCTTGAATATATGGAAAGTACTTAGAACAGTACATAGCACATTGCAAAGAGTAAATCACTTAGCTACAAGGATAAATATAAAATATCATAATAAGACATAGCACTGTCAATTACGTCCTGGTTGGTGTTAGAAGATGACATGAAATTTTTACTAGTTAACCTCAGGTTCAAACACTGTATCCAGAGACTGAAGCAATAAGCATTTGAATAATATACAAATACTGAGATTATTATTTATACTAAAGGTCTGTTATGTTTGTACAGATTTTGCCATGATTATTAGGATAAGTTGGTTATTGTAGCGACCTCAGAGTTATTACTTTCCCTACACTCTGAGTCTCTCTGATCTCACTTTCAAATATGCAGTAAATCATAAATTTAAAGTTGATGTAAGCTGATAGCTCAATGTTTCTAATTTTTGTTTGTCATATTCCCTTATTTCTCACTTTAGCAATTCATCAGTAGGTGAAAAATGACAAGTTGGTAACTATAAGCATAGAATTAGCTTGATATGGAAAATCTTTTTGGAGTATTTCCCTGCATAATTGTCCTTATCAGTATGCTACTTTCTCTCCATTGTCCCCACTATATAGCAGAACAATATAGTTGAGGATTTATCAGATATGAAAAGGAAGTGAAAGCAATGCATCCCCTCACATTTCTACCCTTTGACTTTTGGAAGGAATAAGAGAAATGAGAGAAGTTAAGGAGAACATGCTTATGTCCCTACCACTTATTTGTAGTTCAAACTTGATGCGCTTTGTGAAAAGGAGAAGACTGTAGAAATATCCAGACGAGAATAGGGAAGTATAGGAATAGGGAACCACTCCTGGATGTGACTTTGGGGGGTGTAGAAGCTTTTAAGAGACACCCTTCAGTCTCCTCACTTCCACATGCATTATAACATGGGAGTGACAGCAGTTGCCATATGTGCCATAGAGAACACGCAGAGGTGCCAATGGTGAAACAGAAGCCTGCAGTCAGAAAGAAAAGCAGCCATGGGCAAAGACTCAATGTCTTGAGTCAAGGGAAGAATGGTGGGAGCATAAGGGTACTAAACCTAAGGAGACTAAGATATTTTAAAATTTCAGTTAAAGGTACATTTTATATACTCCCACACAGCACTATCTCCACACTCGTCAAGTGAAGGTTCTTATTAATAATTAAATCTGTTATAGAAAATAGAGAAGCTGCATTTTTTTTCCTGATATTAGGTTTTTTAATTTAAAAAGTGACCTTGCTACACTTCTTCCCATGAAAAGCAATTAAACATGTGTGTGTGTGTGTGTGTGTGTGTGTGTGTGTGTGTGTGTGTGTATTCGTTTTATCCACACTACCACACTATCAAATGGCCAAATATGTTCTTGCTTAAGACTCTACATAAATAGCCAAGCTCGGTGGCTCAGCCTGTAATCCCGCACCTTTGGGAGGCTGAGGTGAATGGATTGCCTGAGCCCGCGGTTCGAGACCCGCTGGGGCAGGCAAGACCTCATCTCTACAATAAAATCAAAAAATTAGCCAGGCGTGGTAGTGCGCGCCTGTAGTTCCAGCTACTTGGAAGGCTGAGGCGGAAGGATCGCCGGAGCCCAGCTGGTCGAGGCTGCGGTGGCCGGGAGCGGCCACTGCACTCCAATCTGGGAGACAGAGTGAGACTCCAACTCAAAAAAAAAAAAAAAAGAGAGTCTACATAAATAAATGGCTTTCCTAGTTTAAATAAATAAAAAGAATAGGACAAAAATAGGTGGCATATTTTCTAATTAATGGAGAATTAAGGTTGTTTTGGTTCATTTTAGGGAAGGGATTTTGAGTGGGGAGAAATTGGTTTTAGACCCAGTTACATAGACTTCATGCATATGCAATGTAGAAGGGGTAAGAAAGCACTTTTCAGTGGAGCAAAAAGGACACATGGCAGCCCAGAAGAGATTAGTGTGGTTTCCTAGAGTTATAATTTGCATCCAATTTATAAGCAGTGGAAACCCAAGAGTCAAGAATGAACATTTCCCTCACACTAATTAACATCTTAGTTTTCTCTGAAAAGAGCCTATGAAACACAAGAAAGGTCTTTTTAAACTTTTTAGAAAATAGATATTGCTTAACAAATCCTTTCCCCAAAAAACTAGAAATCACATTTTTAATTTTGAATTAATAACATTCTCTTATGCTTGTTTAATCTAAAGCCAAGATATGTGATAATCCATGAGGAAAAAGTGAGGGAATTCTTAAGTATCTCAGTATGACTATATTGTAAAAATTTAGCTACATTATCTTGAATAAACATAAAATGTTTCTAAACATTCTTTAAAAAGTAAACAAAAACTATCAAAATAAACTTGTTGTTGCTAATTGTTTTTATTCCTATTCAACATACAAAATGTATTTTCAAAACTGTCATGTATAGCATATAAAACTTGGGTTCTGAATATCACTAATTAGACCTAAAAACTATACCATGAAATGGATTCAGTTTTAACTGAATAAAGTTGATGTAAAGAAATAAAAATTTAATGTATTTAAAATTCACAATTTCAAAAGCAAGATATTATTTATTGAATGCATGAGTTAAGAGAATAAGAGTTTTTAGGTGTTTATCTAAGACAAAAGAGAAACACAGTAAGAGGTAGCTACAAAAATCTGGTCCTTAGAACTGAGTTTTAGGGAAAGTTCACCAAGTTTTTCTTTTCTGGGATACAGGTTTCAGGCACATCTTTTCAGGACTCTTAGTCTCAATCTTCTCTGAGGAACTAGAGAAGATCTAATAGGATAGTGGAAAGTTCTAGAACAGAATCTTGGTAGCCATGGTAGCCATGTCTCTGTCAGAAGTTGGACAATAACCTAGATATTGAGATTTTTCATTTGCTTAAGTATTGTCTCAGTCTATATGCTCACTGTTCTGTCTCATCCTTTTTAATACATGCAAGGAAGATGTGATTTGGAATAAAATTAAAGAGATGATAAATGAGACTTCATAATTCATATCCATGTCTCACCTCTTCCTTGAGTATCTATTTATACAGGAAGTTTAAGGAGTACCATGAATAAAGGATAAATGCCAAGTGCATAATTAACAACATAAGTCATCGACTGATGAGATTTTTATGGATATAGGAGTATAAAAATTAATACTATTTTTGCCCTTGCCATAAATAAAGCCTCTATTTTAAAATTCTCTATTTTTTCCCCTTTTTAAAAATTTCGTATTCATTCATGACTCATTGGACTGTCCCATTGGTTCTGAGCTCATGAATCATTAAGAAAACTATCCCAGTTGTCGGCGGATGGTACTGTTGTTAGAAAGGAGAGAGCGCAGCACCTGAAAACTAGATAGAAGTAATAGAGAAATAGCCTCGTCAGAGGTGAGATTCAAAGAAACTAAGTTAATTCTTTTTACCTAGCTGTATTCTCCTGCATAGAATTCATCCCTTCAACATCTATTTAAGTATTTTTAATTATTTTCTCCAGGAAATTGTTCAAGTCTTTCTCTGAGTGATAAAGTAGAACCTTCATAAAGGTTTTATGCATCACCTAGCAAAATCATCAGGTAGCCAAGAAATGCAACATTAATATAAACTGACTCTTCATTATTTTTGCTATGTAATATAGGACCTCAGAGTGTAGAGTCTAAGATTTAAAAGAAGAATGAGTTAACAGCATAACAAATCACCTAAGCAAGCTGGAAAAGCAAGAACACAAAAACCCTAACTTCAGCAGAAGAATCCAGAACACCAAAATAAAAGCCCAAATTTGGGACACAGAAGACAAAAATATAACACAAAAAATCAACAAAACAAAAAGCTAGTTCTTTGAAAGGATAAACAAGGTCAATGGACCACTAGCTAGACTGACTAAGAAAAAGAGAGAAAAAGCCCAAAGAAACACAATCAGAAATATAAAAGATCAAGTTGCAACTGACCCTGAAGAAATACAAAAGATTATCAGAGGGTTCTATGTACACTTGTATGGAAACAAACTTGAAAACCTAAATGAAATGGAGAACTTTCTGACATCACACAATCTTCCCAGGTTGAAACAAGAAGAAATTGAGACCCTAAATCAGCCAATAACAACCCAGGAAATTGACTTTGTCATAAGAAAAATACCTACCAAAAAAAAAGCCCTGGACCAGATGGCTTTCCAGAAGAATTCTACAAAACACAGAAAGATAAGCTGATACCAATCCTACTGAAAATATTCCAGACAATTGAGAAAGATGGAACTCTCCACAAATCATTTTATGAAACCAAAATCACATTGATACCCAAACCAGGTAATGATCCAACAAAGAGAACTTCACACCAATATCCCTGATGAACATAGGTGCTGAAATTCTCAACATTATTAGCAAACTGAATCCAACAGCAAATCTCAGAAATCATCCACCATGACCAAGTAGGCTTCAACTCCAGGATACAGGGCTGGTTCAACATCTGCAAGACCATAAGCATAATAAAATCCATCAAGAGATGTAAAAATAAGAACTACCTGATTATATCACTAGACGCAGAAAAAATTTCAATAAAATCCCTTGAACACCTAGGCATAAATGAAATTTACCTCAAAATGGTAAGAGTCATCTACGAGAAACCCACATCCAACATACTGCTAAACAGACAGAAATTGGAACCATTTCCCCTGAAAGCCAGAACAAGACAAGGCTGCCCACTCTCACTCACCCTGTTCAACAGAGTGTTGGAAGTCCTAGCTAGAGCAATTAGACAAGAAAAGGAAATATAAGCATCCAAATAGGAAAAGAGGAAGTCAAGTTATCCCTCTTTGCAGATGAAATGATCCTATACCTTTAAAACGCAAAAGAATCTGTCAAAATTCTCCTTGTACTGACAAAGGACTTTGGCAAAGCCAGGGTATAAAAGAAATGTGCAAAAGACAGTCGCATTCCTATACGCCAATAATAAACAAACAGAAACTCAAATAAAAAACACAATCCCACTCACAGTAGCCAGAAAACAAACAAAAAATTAAATACCTCAGCATCTTTGTAACCAGAGAAATAAAAGACTTTTACAATGAAAACTACAAAACATTGTTCAAAGAAATCAAAGATGACACAAACAAATGAAAAAAATATTCCATGCTCATGGATTGGAAGAATCAACATTGTTAAGATGTCCAAATGTGCCAAAAAGAAAAAAAAAACAGCCCTATTAAAAAATGGACAAAAGATATGAATAGACACTTCTCAAAAGAAGACATACAAGCAGCCAACAGATACATGAAAAAATGCTCAGCCTCACTAATCATCAAAGAAATGCAAATTAAAACCATACTGAGATAATTCCTAACTCCAGTCAGGATAACCATCATCAATAACTCAAAAAACAACAGGTACTGGAGAGGATGCAGTAAAACGGGAACACTTCTACACTATTGGCAGGAGTGTAAACTAGTACAACCCCTGTGGAAAACAGTTTGGTGATTCCTAAAAGATTTAAAAATCAACCTTCCATATGACCCTGCAATCTCCCTACTGGAAATATACCTAGAGGAACTCAAATCACTCTATGAAAAAGGTATCTGCGCACACATGTTTATTGCAGCATTAATCACAATAGCAAAAGCATGGAACCACTGCGCTGTCCATCAAAAGAGGACTGGATTTTTTTAAAATGAGGTACATATATACAATGGAATATTGCACAACCATAAAGAAAGACAAAATTATGGACTTCACAGTAACTTGGATGGACTTAGAGTCCATAATACTGAGTGATCTATCACAGAAACAAAGGACTGAGTACCACATCTTCTCACTCATAAGCAGACCTTGAATAATTATCATAATACTGTAAGAAAGAGATTGGCAGTAGTGGGAAGTTGCCCGGGGGGGGGGCACACTTCATCAACAACCTGCATAATGAACATTTGTATACCTATCCCTGAATTGTACCCCACACTTTTAAAATAAAAACAATTTTTATAAAATTCCAGAGGCTTTCCTTACTTCTAACACTCATGTTCAATTTTTAATAAATCTGAAATTATAAAAAAATAAGAGCAATAAGTAAAAGCCTTTACTAAGTAGAATCTATTGCAAAAAAATCACAGCATTACTCTATATCAGAAATTTGTGGCAAAACAAATTAAGCAGTCATTAAAATTATGATTGGCTTAATCATATTTGAAGAAAATTATTCCTCTAATAATTATATTTTATAATTTTTAAATTTTACAATGTCTGCATTCAGACAAACAATGATCAGAATGATAATAAATTTTATCATGTTTTACAAGAAAAATGTACTACAACATTTTTAGTCAATTTCTTAAACTATAGTTAATAACTAATAAATGCCAGTATCATTTGAATGTAGATTTGAAATTTTTCTCTGAAACATATATCACTAAAAAAAGAAAAAGGTCATTTAATTAACTCTCATCTAAACCATTTTGAAACATTCTTTGTTAGAAACTACCAAAGATGAACATATGCAAACTCTATGATAGAAAAATTTTGCTTTCAGTCAGGTATCTATTCAGTAGAAATGTGGTACATAGATTTATTGAGCCATATACAAAAATGTTTAAAGCAGCAGTATATGTAATAGTCCCAAATGCAAGACAGTCTAAATTTTCATCTATTGTAGAAATGATAAAACATTTGTTGTATTTATGCAATAAAATAATATAAGGCAATAATAATGTATGAACTAGCATTAAATGCAACAAAGTGGCTGAACCTTACAAACACAAAACTGAATGAAAAAAGTCTGACTAAAAGAAGAGTGTTTTGCTCCATTTATACAAATGTCAAAGACAGACCAAACTGATCCATAGTTTTAGAGGTCAAGATAGAATTTATTTTTGTTACAGGGTACACAGAGGTTTATTTAGTTACTATAAGCAGCGGTCTTCCTGTTCTGGCAGTATTCTCTTTTCCTTTATCTGAGTGCTAGTTACAAAGGTGAATTTACTTTGTAAAAATACTAGACACATAAATTTATTTGTTTTTGTGGGTATGTGTTATAGTTAAATAAAATTTATATTTTAAAAAGCTTCATCTACATATACAGTCATAGCCCCTAGAAATCATAAAATAAGTAACACTTTCAAAGCATTTGGCCTGATAAAATGATACATTTGTGTAACTTCAGATGACCATGAAAACTTTGGGATTATGAAATTTGACATTTACCGTGACCTATGAGCATATTTATCCCAGCATACTCCCAAAATGTCCATGGTACATATGTAGTCAGTTGTATTCTAGAAGACACTCATTTTTATTTCTTTAGTTTATTTAGTTCTTTTTGCTCATCACCAAGCAAACTTGCCATACAATTTGTACTAATCTAAAATAACTATAAGATATTAGACTATTTAATAAAAGTCTGTCTCAAAAAAAATTAAAAATGAAAAAATTATACCTCCTTGCCTTCTGCTATGGAAATGTAATGACTAACAGAAAATATGCTATCACTAGCATTATATTTCCTTTCTTTAATCCATTCCTTATGTGATAAACAAGTATAATTTCTAAGTTTATATTGGTGCTGACCTTAATTTGCATCCAATGTAAGGAATTAATTTGGCACACCCTCATTCAATACACACTAGTAGGTTCTAATGATACAGTTAAATAAGAAGTGATGCTGTCAGTGAATTTTCATATTATTAGGGGCAAGACACAAGTAAATCAGCTATAGTGAAGTATAAGATATACGGAAGAAATATGAACAGCATTCTTGGTGTGCCAATGAAAGCACAAAGGAAAACACAGGAACCATGTTGAAAAAGGCTTTCACAAGAAAGGTTACCTTTGGGCAGGTTTTAGCAAGTGTATGTGTGGAGGGGGTAGGAGGAGTGATTAATACATAAAGAGATGAATATTTCAGTTGGTGAGAAAGGCATATAGCTAAGTACGAATCTCAAATCTTTCTGATCCCTTAGGTAATATTTAAGCATGATTCTCAAATTTTTTTTTTGAGTCAGAGTCTTATTCTGTGGCCCAGGCTGGAGTGCAGTGGCATGATCATGACTCACTAGACCTCCCGGGCTCAAGTAACCCTCCTTCCTCAGCCTCCTGAGTAGCTGGGACTACAAGTGTGTACCACCACACCTGGCTAAGTTTTCTTTTTCTTTTTTTTTCTTTTTTTTTTGAGATAAGATCTTGCTATGCTGCCCAGTCTGACCTCAAACTCCTGGGCTCAAGCAATTCTCCCATCTTGACCTCCCAAATTGTTGGGGTTACAGGTGTAAGCCATCTCGCTTGACCAATTCCCAACTTTTATGCAAGCTTGACTCTATGATAACAAAAGAACTACAAATAGTTTCTTAAAATAGGAAAGTGATAAGAGTCAACTTTTAAGAGATGATGAGGTTAAAATCACAGGCAGGAACCACACCAGAAAGGGTCTTGTTTAGAAAGGTAAAAAAGTAATTTTATCCTGAAGGTAATTTGTCCAAAGTCACAGCCTGATAAAAAGTAGCCTAGAACTTAAATCCCAGTCTGACTTCCAAACTCTTGCTCTTAACTATTATACTATATTGCTCAGAATTGCATTTTAGCAAGATTGTATCAGTATGGCTAGTGCTTTGGAAATAAGGATTGGATTAGCTAGGCAGAGCAAGTCTATGTGTAAGCACTTGTAGTGATTTGAGATGATGAGGTTCTAAATGGAAAAAGGATTCAGAGGACAGAGATTACTAGCAAGTTTGTGGATTTAAGGATGCTAATAAAATAGCACCAAAAAATGTAGAGTTTGAGTCAGGTCTGTTACATCACTTCATATCCTCACTAGTGTAAAGAAAATATTTAGGATTAGATAGACCAGGGTCTACCCCCAGATCTTTGATCTACTAGTTGTGCACTATTAATTTAATCACATAGAGTCTTCACTAGTTATCTCTAAAATAAGAGTAATGATGTGTAATCCCATAAAGATGCCATGAAAATTAAGTGAAAGAAAGAATTTTAAGATATTTATCACAATGCTGAATATACGATAGGACCTCTCATACTAAGTTAAATAAAGGTTGGGAAAATATGCCTCTTCACACGAGCAGAATGTCATCCTAATGGTTTCTCCCGAAAGAGCATATAAGCAAATGTGTTTGGTAAATCCTATTTCCTTTTTAAGGCAAGTAATAGGAAGCTTGGAAAGTGTCTCCACATGTGCAGATACTGCTGATTTAGATATGCACATCATGACTCAGCTCCCTCATGGCATCAAATCTTAGTAATGATTTGGGAAACTGCTAACATCAGGAGACATGTGAAATCAATATTTGCCTCCTTCAATTCTTTTTTCTTTGCACTTTAAAACTAAGTTTTTAATTTTTTTATTTACAAACTTATCAAATAATGAAACTACTTTTGTTTTCATATTCTCATGTCAAGCCAAAGATTAATATCTATTTTGTTGTTTGTAAGTTGAGAAAGATGTTAAGTGAACAACTTCATGAAACAAAAGTATAAACCAGTATATCAATACCACATCTTATTTAGGAGAAAAGAATGTTTGACATAAAAATCTATTTAAGTAACATGAAAAAATAAATAGGAAATTAAGATGTCACAGCACAGAGCAGTTGTGAGAACAATCAGGACCATGGATAGGGATTTTGTATCTGTAGCTATAGTGCAGAGACAAACATGTTTCAGTCAACAAAGAACTTCATAGAAAAATAATAAACATATTCCAAAAATATGAGCACTATAGAAATTTTACAGGTATATTTATTTTCTTGCATTGTAACCCTTTTCTAATTTTCAAAGATAATATGGTTTGCAAACATAAATTAAAAGTTTATTGTGCAAAATAAGACCACTAATCACTACTCTTAAAATCATTCCAAAGTAAAGCTGTAGGCAGTAACGACTCAAATTAGAAGCATAGAGATGGTAATCATGAAAAGTTTTTAAAGTTTTTAATTTCCTTATCTAAAGGTCTTTAAAAGTAGATTCATTATCCATTTGAAATGTGTAGCTCTCCTACATTCTTAATAACCTAAAGAAAAAAGAAAAATTCAACAAGCCACCAAAGACGTCTGGGTCTCAAAATTCCACAAGTCTTCACAAATATATTCACTTTTCTAATAGCAAGCTACAGTTGACACTTCTGATCCAAAGTAAATTCGTTTAAAGGTCAAATACATAATGCTGTTAAAAACAGCAGGAATGATACTTGCAACACTAATGCTTTGTTTTTGCATTAGTAGTTTCACCTTAACCACATGAACTAAGGACCCATCATAATTACTTTATATATTGATATATTATGAAAAATTATAGCTGGACATATATCCCCAAAATTAATAAATAGCTGATACCCGGAAATATTTATTGTTTATGCAATCAAGATACTGTTAATGAGTTACTTTATGTAATAAGTTTGATTTAAAACATGCTTATTTATACTACAACTTAGAAATATGGTTTTCTTCCTTGGAGAATTAATTTTTTATTCGTGTGTCCTTTTTTTCTAGCCTTTGTAAATATTTCCCATCGTGGGATACATACATATAGGAGAATGTATAAAAAATGTATGTGCAACTTAAAAATAAAAACAACATAGTTGTAATCACCTCTGAGTTTAGGGAATAAAACTTTTGTTGCACTACCAAAGCACACCTCTTTGTCTTTCCCAATTATAACTCCGTATTTAACCACTCTCCTGACTTCTATAATAAATATTTCCATAGTTTTTATGATTTTAACATTGTTAAAACTCCCTAAAGCATTTAATTTTTTTTTTGCAATTTTGCTTTATATAAATGGAATCCATGCTATATAGTCTTTTGAAAATCTCATAATTGCTCAGCATTATGTTAGATTCATCTGTGTTATTGTGTGTAGCAACTAAACTCAGGTTTTGAAATCTGCGGTAAAATAAATTTGAGAGTGTTTTTCTTTTATTCTCCAGAGGATTCTATACAAAATTAGAATCGTGTTACTTCTTGAATGTTGAAAAAAATTTTCTGGTAAAAATGATTATGTAGTGTTTGGTTTTTTGTATGTACATATATTACCATTATAATTTAAAATGCAATTATTATGAATAGTAGCAGTATTTTTTACATCAACAAAAACACGTACACATTTACTTGGTTTAAAATACAGTTCGATCCTCCTTATTTTTTTGCTCCAATATCATGTTTGTTTTTAACTGAATAGAGCTGTTCTTAGCTTACACATCTATTCAGAAGTCTAGAATAATAAGTAGGAAATAATAGTTTGATTTTTTAGATATGGAAATAAAATTTTTTCCCACTCAAAATAAGTAAACATATAAACTTTTATAATTTTGAGCATCCAACTTCTTGTGGATATTTTCATCTTTAACATTAAATGATAATACAGTATCCTTTTTTTTTTTTTTTTTTTTGAGTTAGAGTCTCACTCTGTCGCCCAAACTGGAGTGCAGTGGCCGCTCCCGGCCACCGCAGCCTCGACCTGCTGGGCTTCGGCGATCCTTCCGCCTCAGCCTTCCAAGTAGCCGGAACAACAGGCATGCACTACCATGCCCAGGCTGATTTTTTGATTTATTGTAGAGATGAGGTCTCGCTGCTCAGGTGGGCCTCGAACCCGCGGGCTCAGGCAATCCACTCACCTCAGCCTCCCAAAGGCGTGGGATTACAGGCTGAGCTACCAAGCTCGGCTAGTATCCCTTTTTAATATATGTGTTGAGTCATGGGATAGCTACTTATTCTATGCCATAATGGTGAAGACCCAGAGATTTCAACTTCCTATGAAATTGTGCAAAATTTCAAATCAGCACAAAAAGGATAATCCCAATACCAAAAAAACAGTCCGACAGTACATTGTGATAGAAATTCATGAAAAGTTGAAAGACCAACATGAGTGAAGTCCAAAATTAAAATCAGTGTCAAAAATTAAACTAATAGGTCATGAATTTTTAAGCCTAACTCCTTGCATTTCATGCTTTCAAACTCTTTGTACTCTGATTTCAATATTTTTAAAGCAGATTTCTCTTGGATTAAATGAATTTTTAAAGACCTCATAGAAGCCAGTTTTCTCACCAAAATATAGGATCTTTTTTCTCTTTGGACATAAAATATTTGACTCAATTATATTTTGAATGACACATTACACAATATTAGTCAATAATTACAAAGACTTAAGTAGATTTTGTTCAAAGGCCTACTCATATATTTCCCCCTCCCACTGGAAAAATAAAGTGTAATAAAAGTCACAGAAACATGACCCTGATAGTAATTACAATAAAATATTAGACTTCTTAATTATCAAGTACTTCAAGTACTTGGAAAAATGAAGTACATTAAGAATAGAATGAAAAATTACCTTAGTTCTATCTTGTTGTATAGCACTAACATGCATGTAACAGCTAAGGTCAATGCATATCATGTTTGTTTTTATTCCATCTGTGAAGAAATTAATTACTTTAAAGTGGTTACTACTGTCACACTAAAGGTTATAGACCTCTATGGCCTCTACTTCCTAGAATTGAGAAACTCTCCATGATAAAAAAAAAATAATAATCCCAAGAGCAGTATTTGCATACTGCCCTATAATTTACTACTTTTGTGACCAATAATAAGTTGACCATTAAAAAGCTTAACTTTTATAAGTTTCAGTTTTCTCAGGTATAAATTATTTATGTTTAAATTATTTCACTTGCCTATTGTACTCGATAGAAGAACTTCCAGTACAGTGCTAAGTACAAATGATAAAACTGAACATACTTATTTTATTTCTAGTTATTGGGGGGAAGTATTTGATATTTAGCATTAGCTATGGGGTTTTATGAAAGATAAGGCATACATTAAACAGAAACAATTTCAAAACCTCAAACCATTCCATCCCTCAAATGTCATGGCTGCACATGCTATAATACTGTGCTTTCAGCTGATATAACCAAGAAAATAAAATGACAGGTTAGAGTTTGGTGATATTTTAAAAGCCACTTTAAAATTCTTAAAAAATACAGTACTTAGTTTTTAGTCAGTGGAATTATTATATGCATCACAAGGCCCATTATTCTTTTAAGAAAAACCACATCATTTACTCCTTTCAGTTCTAAAGCATTTCAATTTCCTCTGATAAATTTTATTTCAAAATTTAAATGCATGGGAATGAGACATAATCTTAGTTGTTTTTTGTTTTTTGTTTTTCCCTATTGGACTGCTTAGAATTGAGAGAATTTAAAAGCTTATTCTTTCTGACTTGATTGAACCCAAGAGAAAACATTCTTTCTTCTTAATAGATCAGTACAAAATATTACCCACAGGGACACCAAGCTCACATGTGCATAGACTATCCCTCAACTGTTAACAAAGATAAATTACTTCCTCATTATTTCTCCCTGCATGACAAACCAGCTCTACTTTGTAGGCTGCTTCAGATTCAGAGACATTCTTCAAGATTGATCTCTCATTAATATTTTATGTATTAAACAATTCTGAATCTAGATTTATGTCGGTGGTCTTCTTAGAGTGTAGGTATATGTGTTAAATAACATTTCCTATGATGTACTTGAGAAACTTAATCCTTTTATCTGAAGACAGTCCCTCTTCTTTCTTTGTGTGAAGAAAAAATAGTTACTTTAGTTTTACAGTTAAAGTCGTGGCTAGTTCTGGTGGTATTAGGTACCATTGAGTATCATACTTCCTTATGACTCATCTTGCTTACTTACCCAACCACCAGATATCTTTATGCTTTAGTGTTGTTTGTCTGTTCTTTGTTTTAAAAGTTTTAAAATGCATGTATGGGAAGGGATTCCATGCTGCTGGCAAATAAAAATGGCCACCTAAACCTGAATCTCTTCACCCACCTAGAAATTATATTGCTCAATAAAGAGAACAAGTAGGGCCAGGCTTGGTGGCTCGGCCTGTAATCCCATGTCTTAGGGAGGCTGAGGTGAGTGGATTGCCTAAGCCTGCAGGTTCGAGACCCGCCTGGGCAGCGAGACCTCATCTCTACAATAAATAAAAAAATCAGCCGGGCATGGTAGCGCATGCCTGTTATTCTGGCTACTCGGAAGGCTGAGGCGGAAGGATCACCGGAGCCCGGCAGGCGAGGCTGTGGTGGCCAGGAGCGGCCAATGCACTACAGTCTGGGTGACAGAGTGAGACTCTAACTCAAAAAAACAAACAAACAAAAAAAGAGAACAAGTAGGGTCACTTATAATCCATGCCTATAGTACAGTCAGAAGACAGACATATTGCAAACTTAATTTGCATGTATGTAGGGAAATAAATATCCTGCATCACCAGAGCCTACCCCAGAGTTCAGACTAGACTGAAAAGTCAGGCAAATATACAGAAAATTGAATGAGAACTCTGTAGGCCCAGAGCTAAAATAAGATAAATAAAATCACCATAATAAAAAATAGACCTTTTCTGGAAGAAAATACTGAGAGCAATCTGAAACTTGTTGGCTCAGAGAACTGGCTACAAGACAATTAAAGGCAAGGGGCTTAAAAATGCATTAGGAAAACAGTCTTGGGAAGGTACTATTTTCTAAGAAGAAGAAAAAAGAGCCTTAGAAAAAAGATGTGTACTTTAGATAGTCAGAGGTGAAACTGAAGAAAGAAGCAGGCAGCAGAATTTAAAGATCCTACAAAAACAAAAGAAATTCAAAAAATCAGCAGACACCCCAAAAAAGTACCATGTATTCAAACACTTGAGCTTTTGTACACAAATGCCTATTGCTGGTGATTCAGAAAATTTGCCATTTCAAAGGAACAGACGATGGTAGATAACACACATACAAAGTCATTATAAAAATGAAAATGAAAATCAAAATATTTTTATGCAAAAAATTACCCCTTCAAAATCATTCAGGAAGCAAAGAAAAAATGTAATATAATACTGCAGTCTTATCATTCAATAAACACAATTTTTTTAGAAAAACCTTAAAACAAATATTTTTTTAAAAATTTTAAAAATTAATACAGCCAGGCTCAGTGGCTTATGCCTAAAATCCCAACACTTTGGGAGGCCAAGGTGAGAAGACTGCCTGAGCTCACAGGTTCAAGACAAGCCTGGGCAACTTGGTGAGACCTCATCTCTACAATAAATCAAAAAATTAGCTAGATTTGGCAGTGCATGCCTGTAGTTCCAGCTGCTTGGAAGGCTGAGGTGGAAGGATCACCTGAGCCCATAAGGTTGAGGCTGCAGTGGCCATGAGCATGCCACTGCACTCCAGCCTGGGTGATATAGTGAGACTCTATTTTTTAAAAAGCAAAAGATACAAATAGAAGATGTAAAATCATTTATAAGATCTGAATTTAGAAAGAACACTGCCTAAATAAGCAAGATTACTTCAGGTCTTTAAAAGGAATAATAGACAATAATGTGCCAAAGGCAAAAGGAGAGTTTTACTGAAAAGTTAATATGTATAATTGAAAAGAGTAATGAAAACAGTCAAAATAACAACAACAACAATAACAGAAAGAGAAAGCAAAATTAGCAATACAGTAGAATAGAAGATCCCAGGATTTACTCCCCTCAACAGAAAGTTCAACTAGAAACTCTCTACAGACAAAAAACACCTCAAGAAAACCCCAAGACTTGGAAATGAGACTGAGATACCTGTATGGACCACAGAACCCAATAAAAACCACTTTAGAAGGGTAAGAGGAATGGTGTGACTTTTACTGGTACACTTTCCCCTCTCCACATAGGCACAGTGACACACAGAGACGAACCTCCTTGACACACAGTTTCTGCAGTGGGAGCATAGAACTAGAAGTGATCATCCAACCTTTTTGGCATTCTGAGATACTTTCTAGAAAGCCTATTCCTATGTCAGCTCATGAGGAACTCTGGGAGTAACAGTAGGGATAGAGCACATGGTGTCAGGTAGGAAACAAAACATGAGGTGGAGCTCACTGTAACCAGTGTGCAGATCTTTTAGGTAGCTCTGTGTTCCTGACAGTGGTGGCAACTTTTCTGAAATACTAGCCAATTGTATAGACCCAAACTATGGGTCACTCCTAGAAATACAGTGGGAAGTTGAACCTTACTCAAGTCCAGTGACCAGCTTCCATGCCCAGCCTCAAAACCCATGAAAACACCCCACTCAGCCAGGGAGATGGGAGCCTCCATACATATTAGCAGAGTGTGGAAATTAGACCTGCCCAACCAACAAGTCCAAAAAAGGGCTTGACTAAGCCTTGAAGCCCACCTCAAGGCCCTGCCAAAGCATAGTAATGGCAACCAAACTGCATTTCTATGGAACCTAGGAGCTAGCTCTGGTCAACCTGGGAGTCTAAACAGCAGTTCAACTGAGCATCAGAGACCATTCCAAGACCCCGTCCAGGCAAGGATAAGCCAACCAAAGCACCTTTCTATGGAGCACAGGAATTGGACTCACTTAATCTAGAAGTTCTAACAGCAGCTCAGCCCAGACTCAAAGCCCATTCCAAGGCTTCCTCCAGGCAGAAAGGCAAGTCACAACATAAATCCCTAAAGCATATGGCCTCAAAATCTATCTAACCCAAGTGGTGACTCTGCTTAAACTCTGAACCCAGCCAGCAGCCCTGCTTGAATATGGAACCCCAAATAGTGTTACCACCTACCCAGTAAATACACCCCACAATCCTGCCCAATCAGTGGTGATTGCAGTTCTAAGTCAACAGGTCTGACAATTGCATAGCCCAACCAATAGTTTTGCTGAGCAGTAGAACCTAACAAGCAGCCGCACCCAACCTCCAAAGAAAGGTGGTGGTCCATTCAAGTAGGAAAAATCTGTATCTGCCTGGGGATGCTAACAACTTGCCCATCCAGAGTCATAAGTAAGACTAAGAAGTGAAGAACACTACTTAGTGAAGATTAAGACAAATGGCATCTGCAAAGGCTGGAAGAAGTGGCTATTTCCACAAATGCACAGGAGTCAATATAAGGAAATAAAGATAGTGAAGAATTGGGGAATAATTACATCTTCAAAATAAACTAGTGAAGCTATAGTAATGACCCCTGAGAAACAGAAAAAATATAAAATGACTAAAAAGAATTTGGAATACTCCTCTTAAAGAAGTTCAGCGGACTACAAAAATATATGGATAGAAAAGTAAGTGAAACTTGAAAATTACACAAACAAAATGAGAAGATATACAAAGAAATAGAAAATTTTTAAAAAAATAGAATTCCTTGAGGTGGCCCATATTACTCAGCAATTCCCCTTCTGGGAATATACTCAGAAAAACTCAAATCATTATTTAAAAAGATATCTGTGCACACCGTTTATTGCAGCATTATTCAAAATAGCAAAAACATAGAACCAATTGTGCTGCTGATTGAAAGTAGCCCGGATTTAAAAATGTGGTACATAGAGAGGTGACCTGAAGATGGCAACCACATAGGTGGATCCCTGAGATTCTCTGAACGTGAGTTTCCCGAAAAGACTATTACTTTTCTTCCTGCAACCCCCTGCCCACCTCCAGCTGCACTGGTACGAAGCTTGGGGACTTTTGGTTCCACGTAGGGCCAGACATTGAGGCCGGACTGTGGTTGCTCCACTATATGTGATTCCGCTGGCTGGGGAATTCCAAATCCCAGATTGCAGCTCCATCCCCGGCCACATCGTATCATTATGATCAGCACGCAGCGCAAAGCTGCCGGTCACACAGGCAGGCTCTGAGCGCCCGCCCCTTAGAAATACTGGTCCCATTTCTGGCTAAAGTGCCCCGCAAGGGACGCAGAGCCACCACCTGCCCTCTGGAGCTTTGGAGATGGAAATCCTGGGCCCACCCTGGCTGAGGCACTCAGTGTGTGTGCGACCACAAGCCTGTGTAAGGAGGCAGAACCCCAAACTGGTGTAAGGTGCCAATCACAGGCTTCCAGCTCCAGAGGAGCAAATACCTGACCCTCTCCTCCACCCTAGCTGGCTGGAGGCATCCCAGATCCAGGGCCCAGCTGTGCAGCTGGTCCCTCCTAGAGACCCACAGGAATGCCCCTAAAAGTGAAAGTAAAACCACCGCCATTTTCAAGGCATACTTACATCGCATCAACCCACCCACCTATCAGAGCCTCCACCTCGGTTCTTATGGTGACATCATTAACAGAAGACAAAGCCCTTCCCCTTTGCTGAATAGAGACTAGTGTCACAGATCTCCTAGGCAACAAGCTAACTACCTGCAACAGAAACAGAGGAGAGAGGCTGGAGATTAGATCTCAGGAATTTGATCCACTAAGGGATGAGAGAGAAAAATCTACACAAATGAAGAAAAACCAAAAGAAGAATGTGGGCCTCTCCCAGACTCCTGGGAGGGAAGACACTAAGAAAACTGACTTTGGAATGCAAACAATGAAGAGCCCAATCAGAATGAATGGTCTCAAAATACAATCATAGACATCAAGACATTAATGGAGAGATTAAAAAGAATTGAGGAGACTCAAGAAGAAACTAGAAAGGAGTTGATATCTGAGATAACAGTAATAAAGAATACTGTGAATTAAATAAACAATAAACTGATAAGCATGGAAAGTAGAATTACCCAAGCAGAAGAAAGAATCTCAGAGCTTGAGGACCAAAATATAGAAATAACCCAAACTCTCAAAACCACAGAAAACAAGCTCAAAAACACAGAAAAATCCTTCAAGAGACGAGCGATTACCTCAAGAGGCCTAACCTAAGAGTAATTCATCTGCCTGAGGCAGAAAGAGAGACAGAGATCACATTGGAACAAACCTTCTATGACATCATTCAAGAAAACTTCCCTTACCTAATCAATGATGCAAAAACTCAAACACAAGAGATCCAGAGAACCCCTGCAAGACAACAAATGAGAAAACCAACTCCTAGACACATAATAATTCACCAAAACAAAGTGGGCATAAAATAAAAAATCCTAAAGGCAGCAAGAGAAAAAGGTCAGATTACCTACCATGGAAAACCAATTAGAATAGCAGCAGATTTATCTACAGAAACCCTGCAGGCTAGGAGAGCTTGGAGCCCTATTTTCAAAGTCCTAAAAGATAAACAATTTCAACCAAGAATAACCTACCCTGCCAGATTAAGCTTCATCAGTGAGGGAGAATTTAAATCTTTCCCAGATATCCAATCCCTAAGAACCTACACTGCCACCAAACCACCTCTACATGAAACACTTAAGAAAGTACTAAACACAGAAGAAAAGGGAGAAAAAAGAGTGACATTTTTCACAAGAGTACAGGAAAAAAAGAAAATACATATGAACCAACCCCAAAAACAAAAGAAAGACAATAAACCAAGTGGCAGAACAACTCTAACAGAACTGTATGTTAGGGATGAACTCTCAAATTTCAATAATTAGCATGAATGTGAATGGACTAAATGCACCACTGAAAAGACACAGAATGGCAAAATGGATAAAATATCACCAGGCAACAATATACTGCCTTCAAGAGACCCATCTCACTAGAAAGGACATACACAGACTCAAAGTAAGAGGATGGGAAACATATTTCCAGGCGAATGGAACACAAAAGAAAGGAGGAGTCACAATCCTAATTTCAGACAAAATACCATTTACGCTATCAAAAATTTAAAAAGATACAGAGGGTCACAACATAATGATAAAAGGTTCACTCCATCAACAAGAAATATCTGTCCTAAACATATATGCTCCTAACATAGGTGCACTAACTTTTACAAAGCAACTCCTAGGAAAACTAAAGAAAGATATTGACTCTAACACTGTCATAACTGGGGACTTTAATACCCCACTCATAACCCTCAACAGATCATCGGGACAAAAAATCAGCAACGAGATTTGGAACCTCAAAGTGACTCTGGACCAAATGGACTTAATTGATACCTACAGAACACTCCATCCAAAGACCAGAGAATACATATTCTACTCATCACCACATGGGACATATTCCAAGATGGACCACATTATCGGCCATAAATCAAGCATAAGCAAATTTAAAAAGACCGAAATTCTACCATGCACCTTCACAAACCACAGTGGAATAAAAATAAACATTGACACCAACAAGGTCCCCCCAAAACCCACGAAGACATGGACACTAAACAGCATGATGCTAAACAACTCCTGGATCAATGGTGAAATCAAAACAGAGATCAAAAGATACCTGGAAACAAATGAAAATGAAGAAACATCTTACCAAAATCTCTGGGACGCCTTAAAAGCTATAGTAAGAGGGGAATTTATATCCCTACAAACACACATGAAGAAAATGGAAAAAGCACAAATTAATAGCCTAACAAGCCACCTAAGGAAGCTGGAAAAGCAAGATCACAAAAACCCTAATTTCAGCAGAAGAATCCAGATCACCAATATAAAATCCCAAATCCAGGACATAGAAGACAAAAAGGCAATACAAAAAATCAATGAAACAAAGAGCTGGTTCTTCAAAAGGAAAAACAAGGTCGATGGTCCCCTAGCTAGACTGACCAAGAAAAAGAAAGAAAAAACCCAAATAAGCACAATCAGAAACAAAAAAGCTGAAGTCACATCTGACCCTGAAGAAATACAAAAGATCAACAGAGACTACTATGTACACTTGTATGGAAGCAAACTTGAAAACCTCAAGGAAATGAAGGACTTTCTGTCATCACACAACCTGTCTAGGTTGAATCAAGAAGAAATTGAGACCCGAAAGAGTTGAATAACAATCAAGGAAATTGACTATGTAATAAGAAAACTACCTACAAAAAAAAGCCCTGGACCAGATGGCTTTCCAGCAGAATTCTACAAGACATTTAAGGAGGAACTGATTCCAATCCTACATAAGCTATTTCAGGTGACTGAGTAAGATGGAACCCTCCCCAAATCATTTTATGAAGCCAACATCACATTGATACCCAAGCCAGGTAAAGATCCAACAAAATAAGATAACTACAGGCCAATATCTTTGATGAACATAGATGCTAAAATTCTCAACAAGATCCTAGCAAACCAGATTCAACAAAACATCTCAAAAATCATTCATTATGACCAAGTAGGATTCATCCCTGGGACGGAAAGCTGGTTCAACATTCATAAAACAATAAATGTAATTAAATACATCAACAGATGTCAAAACAAAAATCACATGATTATATCATTAGATGCAGAAAAAGCTTTTGATAAAATCCAGCACCCCTTCTTGATAAAAACCTTCAAACATCTAGGCATACAGAGAACATACCTCAAAGTAGTAAAAGCCATCTATGAGAAATCCAGAGCCAGCATACTCCTAAATGGACAAAAATTGGAACCATTTCCCCTGAAAACTGGAAAAAGACAAGGATGCCTACTCTCACCCTTCCTGTTCAATATAGTATTAGAAGTCCTGACTAGAGAGATCAGAGAAGAGAAGGCAATCAGGGATATCCAAACAGGAAAAGAGGAAGTCAAATTATCTCTCTTTGCAGATGACATGATCGTATACCTTGTAAACCCAAGAGAATCTGTCAAAAACCTCCTTACACTGATAAAGGCCTTCGGCAAAGTCTCAGGATATAAAATAAATGTGCAAAAGACAATCACATTTCTTTATACCAATAATAAACAAACAGAAACCCAAATAAGAAGCACAATTCCATTCAAAATAGCCACAAAAAAATGAAATACCTTGGCATCTTCTTAACTAGAGATGTGAAAGACCTTTACAAGGAAAACTACAAAACTCTGCTCAAAGAAATCAAAGATGACACAAACAAGTGGAAAAATATCCCATGCTCATGGATTGGAAGAATCAACATTGTGAAGATGTCCATCTTACCTAAGGCAATCTACAAATTCAATGCAATACCTATCAAATTACCAGCAACATTCTTCTCAGACCTAGAAAAAACAACACAGGAATTCATATGGAAACACAAACGACCAAGAATTGCCAGAACAATCCTCAGCAAAAAAAAAACAAAGCAGGTGGTATCACATTACCAGACTTCAAACTTTACTATAAAGCTACAATCATCAAAACAGCTTGGTATTGGTATAGGAACAGGCATATAGACCAATGGAATAGAATTGAGATTCCAGAGGCAAGACCTCAATTTCTCAACAAACTCATCTCGACAAAGCCTCCACTACCTACCACTGGGGAGAGGAGAATTTATTCAGTAAATGGTGATGGGAAAACTGGCTGACCACATGGAGAAGATTGATTGTGGATAGATTGTGTATCTATCCCCATACACAAAAATTAACTCCAAATGGATCAGGGACCTAAATATTAAACCTCAAACCATAAGAACCTTAGAAAATGAAGGACATACCTTCATGGAAATTGGAACTGCCATCCAATTCCTGAACCAAACCCGAAACCCACAGGCCATAAGGGATAAGATAGACAAGTGGGACCTCATTAAACTGACAAGCTTCTGCAAAGCCAAAGAAACCATCAAGAGAGCAGGAAGACAGCCTACACACTGAGAAAAAGTATTTGCCAAATCCAGGTCTGACAAAGGCTTAACATCTTGGATCTACAAGGAACTCAAACGTGCTGAAAAGAAAAAAAACAAACAACCCCATTATAAAGTGGACAAAAGATATGAACAGACACTTCACAAAGGAAGACATCCTAGCAGCCAACAGACACATGAAGAAATGCTCAACCTCATTAATCATCAGGGAGATGCAAATCAAAACCACACTGAGATACCACCTAACTCCAGTCAGAATGGCAATTATAACGACTCAAAAAATAACAGCTGCTGTAGAGGGTGTGGTGAAAAGGGAACACTGCTGCACTGTTGGTGGGAGTGTAAACTAATGCAACCTCTGTGGAAAGCAGTGTGGCAATTCCTAAAAGCTCTAAATATCAACCTCCCATATGACCCTGCAATCCTCTTACTGGGAATATACCCTGAAGAACTCAAATCACTCTATAAAAAAGATACCTGCATGCATATGTTTATTGCAGCATTGTTCACAATAGCAAGAACCTGGAACCAACCATGCTGTCCATCAAAAGAGGACTGGATTAAAAAAATGTGGTACATATACACGATGGAATACTATGCAGCCATAAAAAAGAGCAAAATCATGAATTCTGCAGCAACCTGAATGGAGCTAGAGTCTATAATACTGAGTGACCTCTCACAGAAACAAAGATCTGAGTGTCACATATTCTCACTCATATAGTGGACCTTGATCATCCAATGCACTACTATAAGAAAATGAATAAAATGACTGACAGTGTTGGGAAACTATGGGGGGGATGGGACTAATGGTAGTAGACATCTGTCTGGAGACGGGGAGACACAGTTATCAACGAGGGTGCCTGAATGAAGCATATTTGTATACCTGACCCTTAACTGTACCCCACAATATCAAAATAAAAAATATCGATTATAAAAAAAATATAGTACATATGCACAATGGAATATTATGCAACTATAAAGAAGGAAAAAATTATGAACTTTGCAGCAACTTGGATAGATTTAGAGTCTATAATACTCAGTGACCTATCACAGAAACAAAGAACTGAGTACCACATGTTCTCACTCACAAGCAGACCTTGAACAATGATCATAATACTACAAGAAAGGGATTGGCAGTAGTAGGAAACTGCCAGTGTAGGGGGGCATGCCTCATCAATAAGAGTATCTGATCTCAAACCAGGTGAAGTGGGGACCAAAGTGAGTCCCAAATTTTACCTATTTAATGACCCATTTGTATACCTAACCCTACCTTGTACCCTACATCTTTAAAATAAAATTTTTTTTAAAAGCATTCCTGGATATGAATACAGTTGCTCAACCAAAGAAATCCATAGAAAAATTCAACAATGGACTTGATCAAGTAGAAGAAAGAATTAGTGAATTCAAGGACAGTATCTTTGAAAGTATCTAACCACAGGAGCAAAATGCAGAAAGAATAAAAAGAAATAAAGAAAGTCTATGGAAATTATGGGACAACATCATGGGCCTAACATTTGCATAATGCAAATTATAGAAGAAGGTAAGAAAAAGGACTGGAAATCACATTTAAAGAAATTATGGAAGAGTTCTGGCAAGATGGCAATGGCATAGGTGGGACTGTGAGATTCTCTGAAAGGGAGTTCCTATAAAGACTCTTGTTCCCCCTCACCCCCATCCCCATCCCCCACCCCCCAAACCGCACCAATCTGAGGTCTGGAGGCCCTTGACCCCACGCACTGCCTGGCTACCACAGCCCCCACCACCACCGCTGTTCCACCCCAGGCATCCCTGGGTGCCAGCACATGGAACTCCCAGCTCCATCCCCAGCTACCCAGCTACACTGCCTCACCTGGCACCAAGCTGCCGCTGCCACCTGTGGAGGCCCTTGGCTACCATCTTGTGGAGCTCTGGGTTCCCTTGCTGGCTACATTGTTCTATCCAGCACCCAGAACGCTACTGGCCCCTTCCCTGGCTGAAGTGCCCCTCCAGACCCAAAGCCGCAGCTGCCTGTGGAGGCCTTCAGCGCTGCCCCTCAGAGTTCCATGCCCATTCCCTGGCTGAGCCATCCAGCCTCATCTCAAGCCGCCACACCCACGGAGGCCCTCAGTGCCTATGCCTCAGAGCCCCGGCCCCCTCCCTGGCTGAAGCACCCAACCTCGCCTCAAGACACCGCTGCCCATGGAGGCCCTACGTGCCCACCCCTCAGAGCTATATGCTCCATCCCTATCTAAGGCACCCGACCAGGCCCGAAGCTGCCGCTGCCTGCGGGGCCCCTTGGTGCCACCCCTCAGAGCTCCAGGCCCCCACCCCCCACCCTTCTCCAATCCCCTGCTGAACCACTCATCCCTGCCTCAAGCCACCACCCCCACAGAGGCCCTCAAGGCCATGCCTCAGAGCTCCAGGCCCCCTCCCTAGCTGAAGTGCCCAGCCCCACTCCAAGCCCCCACCACCCAGGGAGGCTGCGGCTCCCTCCATGGAGCTCTGGACTCCCTTGTCGGCTACACCACCCCACCCCCAGCCACCCTGACTACTACACTGACCAGCAACGCCCAGCAGTCTCACACACCACCTCCTCTGACTCGCCCTTGACCACAGTGGGACCAGAGAACAGCTCGAGTTTGAGAACAGGCAGAGACTTGCATTGCCCTATGAGCCCCACCCAGCTCTGTGCACCCTCCAGCTTGGGACCTAAGAACAAAGAAAGAAAAAGAGGCCCAAGCTGTATGTGCTGACCTACAGTACCTGGCTGTCTCACACTCTGCCTCCCCCAGCTGAAACCTCCTGCAGTAGAACCTGAGACCATTTGAAGCCCTGAGACCAGGCAGAGACCTGCAGTGCCTCACCCACCCAGCACTGCCCAACCTCCAAATTGGGAGCTAAGACCTCATCTTGGTGTAAGGAAAAAGTACATCCTAAGGAAGTTGGTCAACTTTTGTGTCTGTATGATTGTATGCCCTAGTTTGTTTGTTGTTGTCACTGTTGTTTTTTGTTTGTTTGTTTGATTATGTGTTTTTATTTTTGTTTTCTCTATCGTTATCTGTCTTCAGGTCTATTTTCATTTATCAGTGGGTACCTTTGTCTGTTTTCCATTTTACTCTCCTCTGTCTCCACCTTCCGCTTCCCCCTCCCCATTCCATTTCTTTCCCTTTTCTTACATCATTTTGCTTTCAGGGAGCAAACCAATATCCCCACTCCATGATCAGATTACAAGACAGTGGGAAGCAGGATCCAGTGTATCCACACACCTGTCAGTAGATACTGAGATCTGCAGATAAATTTTGAATCACAGCCCCCCCAATAAATCTCAAAGCTGAAAAGGTATAACCCCCAACTTACAATCCAGCTTCAGAATCGAACAAAACCAGAGGATTCACATAAAGAAGAATAGGAGATTGAGCAAACAGAACCAAAAGCAACCCAGCCACTCCTGAACAACAGATTTAAAGAAGGGGGGGAGTGGGGAGGCAAATCTACACAAATGAAGAAAACTCAAAAGAAGAATATAGGTCTCACACAGACCCCTGGGAGGTCAGACACTGAGAAAACAGACTTTGGAACACAAACAGTAAAGAGCCCCCAGAATGACTGGTCACATACGACAAAAGCAGACATCAAGACATTAATAGAGAGAATAAAAAGAATTGAGGAGAGACAAGAGGAAAATAGGAAAGAGCTGATAACTGAAATAACAGCAGTAAAGAATACTGTGATTGAAATAAATAACAGACTAATAAGCATGGGAAGCAGAATTAGCCAAGCTGAAGAAGGAATTTCAGAGCTTGAAGACCAAAATACAGAACTAACCCAAACTGTCAAAAACATAGAAAAGAAGCTTAAAAAACAGAAAAAAACCTTCAAGAGATGAACAATTACTTCAAGAGACCAAATCTGAGTATTTGGACTTTCTGAGGCAGAAAGAGAGACAGAGACCACCCTGGAACAGACATTTCACAAAATTATTCAAGTAAACTTCCTTCATCTCATCAGTGATGCAAAAATTCAAACACAAGAAATTCAGAGAACCCCTACAAGACAACAAATGAGAAGACCTACTCCCAGACACATAATAATTCACCTAAACAAAGTAGGTATAAAAGAAAAAATCCTAAAGGCAGCAAGAGAAAAAGGTTAAACTACCTACCAGGCAAGACCAATTAGAATAGCAGCAGATTTATCTACAGAAACCCCTCAGGCTAGGAGAACTTGGAGCCCAATCTTCAAAGTTCTCAAACAATTTCAACCAAGAATAACATACCCAGCCAAACTAAGCTTCATCAATGAGGGAGAATTAAAATCTTTCCCAGAAATCCAATCCTTAAGAACTGATGCCACCTCCAGACCACCCCTACAAGAAACATTTGAAAAAGTATTAAACACAGAAGAAAAGGAAAAAAGAACAACAATATTCTTTACAAGACTATAGGGAAAAGATTGAAAACACCCATGAACTAACCGAAAAACCAAAAGAAAGATAACAAACAAGTACAACAACTCTATAAGAATATCATGGCAAAGATAAACCCTCACATTTCAATAATTAGCCTGAATGTGAATGGACTAAATGCACCACTGAAAAGACATGGAATGGCAAAATGGATAAAATATCATGAGGCAACAATATATTGCCTCCAAGAGACTCATCTGACCAGAAAGGACACTCACAGACTCAAAGAGGATGGGAAATAAATTTTCAGGTGAACGGAACATAAAAGAAAGCTGGAGTTGCTATCTTAATCTCAGACAAAATACCCTTTAAGCTATCAAAAATCAAAAAAGATTAAGAAGGTCACTATATAATGATAAAAGGTTCAATTCATCAGCAAGAAATATTCATCTTAAACATATATGCACATAACATAGGAGCACCAATGTTCATAAAGCAGCTTGTAGGCAAACTTAAAAAAGAGACTGACTCTAACACTATCATAATTGGGAACTTTAATACCCCACTCACAACCCTAGACAGATCATCAAGACAAAAAATCAGCAAGGACACCCAGAACCTCAATGAGACGCTTGACCAAATGAACTTAATTGATACCTATAGAACATTCCACCCAGTGACTACAGAATATACATTCTGCTCATCACCACATGGAATGTGCTCCAAGATTGACAAAATCATTGGCCATAAACCAAATATAAACAAATTTCATAAGATTGAAATCTTGCCATGCACCTTTTCAGACCACAGTGGAATAGAAATAAATATCAACATCAACAAAATCTCCCCAAAACCCACAAAGACATGGACACTAAACAGCATGATGTTGAACAATGACTGGGTCAACACTGAAACCAAAGAAAAAATTGAAAGATTCCTGGAAACAAACAAAAATGAAGAAACATCTTACCCAAGTCTCTGGGATGCCATGAAATTAGTTTTAAGAGGGGAATTGATATCTCTATGAGCATACATCAAGAAAATGAAACTATCACAAGTGGAGAGCCTAACAAACCACCTAAGGGAGCTGGAAAGAGAAGACCACCAAATCCGTAACTTTAGCAGAAGAATCCAAATCACAAAAATAAGAGCCCTAATATGGGACATAGAAGACAAAAACATCATAGAAAACACAACAAAACAAAAAATTGGTTCTTTGAAAGAATTAACAAGATCGATGGCCCACTAGCTAGAATGACCAAGAAAAAGAGAGAAAAGACCCAAATTAACACAATCAGAAATACAAAACATCAAATCACAATTGACCCTGAGGAAATACAAAAGATTATCAGAGATTACTATGTACACCTATATGGAAACAAACTTGATAAATGGAAGATGAAATGGAAGACTTTCTGACATTACACGACCTACCCAAGTTGAAACAAGAAGACACTGAGACACTAAATAGACCAATAACAACCCAGGAAATTGACTCTCTTATACAAAAAAACTCCTAGAGGATGGCTTTCCAGCAGAATTCTACAAAATGTACAAGGAGGAGCTGATACCAACCCTATTGAAAGTATTCTAAGCAATTGAGAAAGATGGAATTCTCCCCAAATCATTTTATGAAGCCAGCATCACACTGATACCTAAACCGGGTAAATATGCAACAAAGAAAGAGAACAGGCCAATATTCCTCATGAACATAGATGCAAAAATCCTCAACAAGATTCTAGCTAATCGGATCCAAAAACACATCTCCAAAATCATCCACCATGACCAAGTAGGCTTCATCCCCAGGATGCAGGGTTGGTTCAACATTTGCAAGACCATAAATGTAATTAAATACATCAACAGACATAAAAACAAAATCCACATGATTAGCTCATTAGATGCAGAAAAACTTTTGATAAAATCCACCTCCCTCTTGATAAAAACCCTCAAATGCCTAAGTATAGAAGGAACATACCTCAAAATACTAAGTGCCATTTACGACAAACCCACAGCTAACATATTGCTATTTGAAAAGAAACTGGAAACATTTCTCCTGAAAACTGGAACAAGGCAAGGTTGCCCACTCTCACCTCTCTTGTTCAATATCATGTTGGAAGTCCTAGCCCAGGCAATTAGACAAGATAAGAAAATCAGAGGTATCTAAATAGGAAAAGAGGAAGTCAAGTTATCTCTCTTTGCTGATGATATGATCCTATACCTTGAAAATCCAAGAAAATCTGTCAAAAACCTGCTGATACTGATAAAGTACTTTGGCAAAGTCTCAGGGTACAAAATAAATGTGCAAAAGTCAGTTGCATTCTGATATACCAACAACAAGCAGGCAGAAACTCGAAAAAAAAACTACAATCCCATTCGCAGTAGGCACACACACAAAAAATGAAATACCTCGGCATCTTCCTAACTAGAGAAGAAGGACCTTTACAGTGAGAATTACAAAACACTACTCAAAGAAATCCAAGAAGACACACACACCAAAAAAAATGGAAAAATATTCCATGCTCATGGACAGGAAGAATCAACATTGTTAAGATATCCATCCTACCAAAGTCAATCTACAGATTCAATGCAACACCCATTAAATTACCAACATCATTCTTCTCAGACCTGGAAACAAAAACACAGAAATTCATATGGAAACATAAATGACCATGAATAGCCAAAACAATCCTTAGCATGAGAAACAAAGCAGGAAGTATCACACTTCCAGACTTCAAACTCTACTATAAGGCTACAGTAATCAAAATAGCCTGGTTCTGATACAAGAACAGGCACATAGACCAATGGAACAGGATAGAGAATCTGGAAGCAAAGCCTCAATTCCTCAACCAACTCATCTTTGACAAAGCTTCCAATTACAACTACTGGGGAGAGGAAAGGGTGCTGGGAAAACTGGCTGACCATGTGCAGAAGATTGAAACAAGACCCCTACCTATCACCATACACAAAACTTAACTGTAAATGGATCAAAGATCTAAATGTAAAATCTCAAACTACAAGAATCTTAGAAAATGCAGGAGACACCCTTATGGAAATTGGAACTGGGAACCAATTCCTATCTAGAACCCTAAAGACCAATACCTTAAGAAGTAAGATAGAGAAGTGGTACCTCATCAAATTAACGAGCTTCTGCAAAGCAAAAGAAACCATCAAAAAAGCAGGGAGACAGCCCACAGAATGGGAAAAAAAAATTTGCCAACTGTATATGTGACAAAGGCCTAACATCTAGGATCTACAAGGAACTCAAACACACCAAAAGGATAAAAACAAACAGCCCCTTTAAAAGTGGGCAAAAGACATGAATAGACACTTCTCAAAAGAAGATATATGGACAGCCAGCAGACACATGAAAAGTGCTCAGCCTCACCCGTTTCAGAGAAATGAAAATCAAAACCACATTGAGATATCACCTAACCCCTGTAAGAATGACCATCATTAATAAAACAAACAACAACAGATGCTGGCGAGGATGTGGAGAAAAAAGAATGCTTCTACACTGCTGGTGGGAATGTAAACTTGTACAACCGCTCTGGAAAGCAGTGTGGCAATTTCTGAAAGAACTAGAAATTGACCTTCCATATGACCCAGCAATTCTCCTATTGGGAATATACCCAGAAAAACTCAAATTATTCTATGAAAAAGATACCTGCACACATATGTTTGCTGAAGCTCTATTCACAATAGCAAAAACATGGAACCAACCATGTTGCCCATCAAAGCTGAACTGGATTTTTTTAAATGTGGTACATATACACAATGGAATATTATGCAGCCATAAAGGACAAATATTTGGACTTTGCAGCAACCTGGATAGATTTGGAGTCTATCATACTCAGTGATGTATCACAGAAACAAAGAACAGAGTTCCATATGTTCTCACTCATAAGAGGACCTTGAGCAATTGTAATGCTATAAGAAAGCGATTGGCTGTAATGGGAAACTGTCAGTAGGGGGAGAGTGGGATTGGCAGTTGAGGGAAACTGCTGGGGGGGAGGGGCTTACCTCATCAACAGGGGTACCTGCATGGTCAATATTTGTATACCTAACCCTGAATTGTACCCCACATCTTTATAATAAAAATTTTAAAAATTAAAGAAATAATGCCTGAAAACTCCCAAATGTGAGCAAAGAAGCAAACATCAAGACACAGAAAGTACAGACATCTCCAATTAAATTCAACCCAAAGAAGAGTTTATCAAAAGAGATAATAATCAAACTATCAAAAATTAAATGCAAGAAAAAATTCTCAGAGAAACTAAAGGCAGGAAAATTATAACATACAAGGGAGTCTCAATAAGGCTACCAGTTAATTTATAAGCAGAAACTCTGCAGTCCAGGACAGAGCTCGATAATATATTCAAAATGTTAGAGGATTTTAAAAGTTCCAGTCAAGACTCCTTTATCCAGTAAAATTTTGTGTCAGAAATCAGGGAAAGATAAAAACTTTCCCAGACAAACAAAAGTGAAGAATATTTATCACCACTAGGTCTGCCCAACAGAGATTGTGAGACTTTTAAAAACTTAAATAAAAGGCTACTAATTAATAATGTAAAACATATGAAACCATAAATTGTAATGTCATAAGTAAAACAGAGTCATAGTCAGAATGTTCTAGGATTTGTAAAGCAAGTTTATCTCTAGTGCAAAGATTAAAAGACAAAACTACTCAAAACAACTCATACCAGTCATAATGGCTATTACTAAAAAAGAAAGATAGCAAGTGTTGGAGAAGATGAAGAGTAAAAGAAACTCTGTACACTGTTGACTGGAATTAGAATTAGTACAGTCATTATGAAAAACTGTCAAGAGCTTCCTCAAAAAAACTAAAAAGAGAATTACCAAATAGTCCAGTTATTCCACTTCTGGGTACAAATCCAAAGGATTTGAAATCAGTATGTTGAAGAGATATCTGCATTTTTATGTTCATTGCAACACTATTCACAGTAGCCACGATATGGAATCAAGTTAAATGTCCATCAGTGAATGAATGAATAAAGAAAATGTAGCATAAGTAAATAATATAATACTGTTCAGTTTTGAATAAAAATAAACTCTGCCATTTGTGATGACATAGGTAAACCTGAAGAACATTATGCTAAGTGAAATAAGCCATGTGCAGAAACACATATGCTACATTAGCTCACATATATGAAATCTAAAACAATCAAACACATAGATGCAGAGAATAGATGCTGCTTACCACAGGCTAGGGGAGCATTTGGAAAATGGTACAATATTGGTCTAAAAGTACAAGGTTTTGGTTAGGATGAATATGTATTTTTGTGTGTGCATGTTCTATTGCACAGCATGATAACTACAATTAATAATATATAGTATATTTCAAAATTGCTGAGAGAAACTTTCAAAGTTTCTCACTGAAAAAATGATACACATTTGAGATGATGCATTTATAAATTAGCCTGATTTAATCATTCCACACTGTGTGTGTATATATCGATCATTACATTGCTTTGTGTTCCACACATATATGCAATTATAATTCATCAATTTACAATGGAATTTTCCAAAAATCAGCAAATAAAAAATAAGTAAAAAGTATTAGAAAGTTATAGATTTAGAAAATATATGAGAAAATAACTACCATAGTTAGAGTCCTGAAAAGAAAACTAAAACAATAATTAAGACGGTGTGGTATTAGTGGAGGAATAGATACCCAGAATGATAGAATAGAGAGCTGAGAAATATATCAATATAATTATGAACAACTTATTGTTTTTCTTTTTATTTATTTTTTGAGTCGGTCTCACTCTATCATCCCAGCTGGAGTGCAGTGGCAAACTAATGACCACAGCAGACTCAACCTGCTGGGCTCGGGCAATCCTTATGCCTCAGCCTTCCAAGTGGTTGGAACTAAAAGCATGCACCACCATGCCCGGCTAATTTTTTGATTTATTGTAGAGATGAGGTCTCGCCAAGTTGCTCAGCCTGGTCTCAAACCCATGGGCTCAGGCAATCCTCTTACCTCGGCCTCCCAAAGTGCTGGAATTATAAGCATGTGCCACCACACCTGGCCTATGAACAACTTATTTATGACAAATTTTCAAGAACAAATCAATGGAGCAAGGATTGTATTTACAACATATAGTACTAAAGCAATTGGAGATCCATAGGCAAAAATAAAAAATAGAACTAACTGTTCACCTTCTATAAAATGGATCATATATCTAAATGTGAAATTAGCAAATTTTAAAAGAAAAAATATTTACATCTAAGTTTAAGTGAAGCATGCTTACACATGACACTGAAATCACAATACATTTAAAATAATTAATAAATTTGATTTAGTCTTTTCTAAAGAAAAAAATAAAAACTTTTCTTTTGTAAAAGTTTCTATTAAAAGGATAAAAAGACATGCCAAAAACTAGAAGAAAGAGTTTGCATATCACATATCCAAAAAAGAACTCATATCTAGAATATATAAAGAACTCTATATACAATACAACAATACAAAAATGGAAAAGATTCAAGATGGCCACCTAGAAGCAGCTGACTGGCATATGTCTCAAGGAGCAAACCAAGAAAGAGAGGCCCAGAAGTCAGTGATATCCAGCAGTCACAACAGATTGAGACAGAAGATGCAACCCACATCCTCTCCAGCATCTGTTACTTTTGAGCTATTGATGATGGCCATTCTGACTAGAGTTAGGAGGTATCTCAGTGTAGTTTTAATTTGCATCTCCTTGATGACTAGTGAGGTTGAACATTTTTTCATGTATCTGTTGGCTGCTCATATATCTTCTTTTGAGAACTATCTATTCATATCTTTTGCCCACTTTGTAATAGGGCAGTTTGTTTTTCTCTTTTCAGCCCATTTGAGTTCCTTGTAGATCCTAGATATTAGGACTTTGTCAGACATAGAGTTGGCAAATATTTTTTCCCAGTCTGTGGGCTCTCTGCTCTCTTGATGGTTTCTTTGGTTTTGCAGAAGCTTGTCAGTTTGATGAGGTCCCACTTGTCTATCTTATCTCTTATGGCATGGGCACTTCAGGTTTTGATCAGGAATTGGTTGCCAGTTCCAATTTCCATAAGAGTGTCTCCTGCATTTTCTAAGGTTCTTATAATTTGAGGCTTAATGTTTAAGTCTCCGATCCATTTAGAGTTGATTTTTGTGTATGGGGATAGGTAAGGGTCCTCTTTCATTCTTCTGTATGTGGTCAGCCAGTTTTCCCAGTACCGTTTACTGAATAGGTTTTTGTCTCCCCAGTGGTTGGTGGTGGAGGCTTTGTTGAAGATGAGTTAGTTGAGAAATTGAGGTTTCGCTTCTGGAATCTCAATTCTATTTCATTGGTCTATATGCATTTTCTTGTACCTATACCAGGCTATTTTGATTATTGTAGCTTGATAATAAAGTTTAAAGTCTGGAAGTGTGATACCACCCGCTTTGTTTTTTGTTTTATGTGGGGGGGCTTGTTGTTGTTGTTGTTTTTGTTGCTCAGGATTGTTTTGGCTATTCTTGGTCATTTATGTTTCCATATGAATTTCTGTATTGTTGTTTGTAGGTCTGAGTAGAATGTTGCTGGTAATTTGATGGGTATTGTGTTAAATCTGTAGATTGCCTTAGGTAGAATGGACATCTTAACAACGTTGATTCTTCCAGTTCATGAGCATGGAATATTTTTCCACTTGTTTGTGTCATCTTTGATTTCTTTGAGCAATGTTTTGTAGTTTTCATTGTAAGGGTTGTTCACATCTCTGACTAGGAAGATGCCAAGGTATATCATTTGTGTGTGGGGGGGGCTATTGTGAATGAAATTGTGCTTTTTATTTGGGTTTCTGTTTGTTTATTATTGTTGTATAGAAATGTGATTGTCTTTTGCACATTTATTTTATACCCTGAGATTTTGCCAAAGTCCTTTATCAGTGTGAGGAGGTTTTTGACAGATTCTCCTGGACTTTCAAGCTATAGAATCATGTTGTCTGCAAAGAGAGATAACTTGACTTTCTCTTTTCCTATTTGGATATCCCTGATCACCCTCTCTTCTCTGATTATTCTAGCTATGACTTCCAAAACTATGTTGGACAGGAGGGGTAACAGCGGGAATCCTTGTCTTGTTCCAGTTTACAAGGGGAATCGTTCCAATTTCTGTCTGTTTAGCAGTATGGTGGCTGTGGGTTTCTTATAGATGGCTTTTATTATATTGAGATAGGTTCCATCTATGCCTAGATGTTCAAGGATTTTTATCAAAAAGAGGTGCCGTATTTTATCAAAAGTTTTTTCTGCATCTAATGATATAATCATGTGACTTTTGTTTTTACGTCTGTTGAGTATTTAATTAATTTGTTTTTACATCTGTTGAGTATTTATGGTCTTACGAATGTTGAACCAGCCTTGCATCCCAGGGATGAAGCCTATTTGATCTTGGCAGATGATTTTTGAGATATGTTGTTTAATCCAGTTTGCTAGGACATTAGTTCTATTCTTATTGCTTTCTATATGTTTGACATTTTCTACAATTACAAATTTAAAAATAAAAAAGAAAGAATATAAACAGTCCTATTAGAAAATGAACAAAGAAATTGAACAGACACTTTACCAGATACCACGGGGAAAAAAATACACATAAAAAGATGTTCAGCATCATTACTCATTAGAGATATAAAAATTAAAATCTAAGGTCCAATAACACATATATTAGAATCTCTAAAATTAAAAAAAATATTAAAAGTACTAAATTCTTGTGTCAACATATAGAAACCAGCTCTTTCACACACTGATAATGCAGATGTAAAAGGTACAATCTTCTGGAAATTATCCTGACAGGTTCTTAAAGACAAATATACACAATATTTCAGGATTCTCTAGAGAAGTTATATATGTACGGATAGTCTTAAATTATAACGATTTGACTTACAATTTTTTGACTTTACTATGGTATAATAGTCATTCACATTTAGTATGCTCCTCAAATTAGGAAGGGGTTATGTCTGGATAAACCTATTGTAAGTTGAAAATGTTGTAAGCTGAGGAGTGTGTGCATGTGTGTGTGTGTGTGTGTGTGTGTGTGTGTACATATTTATAAAGGGATTTATTATAAAGAATTGATCATATAATGATGTAGGCTAACAACTTCCAAGACTTTTTCTTGGTGGCGGGGGAAGCCACCAAGCAGAAAAACAAGAAGAACCAATGGTATAGTAATTACAGTTTGTATTTTCATCCAATATATACATTGACAGGCTGAACACCCAGGAAAAACTGACATTTTAGTTTGAGTTGGAAGGCAGGAAAAAAAATTATGTCCCAGTTCAAAAGTAGTCAGGCAGGAGGCATTATCTCTTACTCAAAAGAGGATCATTCATTTTAGTCTACTCAAATCTACAACTGAATGGAAAAGGCCCGTCTTCATTAGGGAAGGCATTCTGGTTTACTCAGTCTACTATTCAAATGGTTAATATCATCCAAAAACACTCTCACAGAAACACCACCCAGGATAATGTTTTGGCAAATATCTGAGCACCCTGTGGGCCAGTTAAGTTGACACATAAAATTAACCATCATACCATGCAGTCCAGTACTCACACTCCTGAGCATTTATGCTAGAGAAGTGAAAACTTTTCACCCTAACACCTGTATGTAAAATTGCAGGTTCATTTGTAATAGTCCCGAAATGGAACCTACCTAAATGTCTTTTAATGGAAAAATGAATGAATATACAAGTTGTAGTAATTTTATACAATGGAATACAGCAATAAAAATAAATTAGATATACAGAACAATGTGGATAAATTACAAGGTCATTACACTGCATGAAAAAATGCATTCTCAAAGCTTACATCCTACACAATTATTTGTACAACACTCATGCACTGATAATTTTCAGATTGGACTAGTTGAATAGAACTCTATAATTCTGAGTTCATGTGCAATCACATTCTTGTTATCATGGCTATTTTTTCTCCAAGCCAATTGGGCAAGAAAAGGCATGACAGTCTAAATAGGCTTACTGTTGTACACAGAATGCATTCTTTTATATATCTGACTATTATAATTGTCAAGATCTTCCTTTGTTGAGATTTATCTTTGATGAGCATGGATAGTGAACATAAATTTTTACATTCTTTACCCATTTAGAGCAAAATATCCACATGCATTTTCCCTAAACCTCCTTGTCAATTTTCTAATTAATTCCTAAATATGACCATAATTGACTTTATTTGTAAAAATTAAGTGTGGATTAATAACTCTAGTTATTTCTCCCTCCTGCCAGAATAAACAACCTGCTGTACTTTTCAAAGTTTTACCTGCTAGGGTATTTTTCTACACCACTGTCCTTCAGGAAGACTGCAGAAGGGTACTGCAACTCTGCAGATTTGTTACCATGTCTTGGTGGAGATTGAGAGGTAGGAGATAATGTCGCCAGGCTCTAGGATCATCCACATCTGGGCCACTTGCTCATGCAATTTTCAGACACTTCAGGTCTTGCCCAAGCCCAGTCTTCTATATGCCACTTCCATTTCATGATAGAGGGCTGCTGTGCATGTCCAATTTATGGCTAGTTTAATTGGAATAAATTAATGGACAATGATCAAGCATTCAGCCTTTACAAAGGCTTTTAGGTGTTTCCCAAGAAGAGAATAGCATATCAAAATCCTACAAGTCTGTGCTATGACTCATTTTAGAGGCATGCTAATGCCTCGCTATGGCATTCCTACATGCCACAGACATTTCAATCATTTTACTGAGACATATATCCCAAGAAATAAAGCAACTATCACAGAAGCTTGGACAGAAATTGCAGAGTCTTTACTTATTCCAGGTACAACTCGAAACTCAGTTTTCAGTTACTTGGTAAGAATTAGAGTAGGGAGACGGGGCAAGATGGCGACGGCATAGGTGAACTCGTGAGATTCTCTGAAAGTGAGTTCCCAAAAAGGCTATTACTTCTCTTCCCCCATCCCCCAGCCCACCACTAACCGTGCTGGTGCCAGGCCCAGGAACTTCCCACGCAAGGCCAGATATTGTGCACCCCCCAACCACTGCTGCTGTTCTACTTGTGTGTGGAAGTCTCCAGTCCCAGCCCCCTCCAGATCCCTCCCCAGCTGCATTGTCTCCAGCCCGACACCTGGCACCCAGCACCGCCGGTCACACAGGGAGGCTCTGGGCGCCCTCCCCTCAGAGACTCTGGTCCCTTTGCTGGTTGTAGTACTCTGTAGGGGGCCCAGCACCACTCTCACCGCTCACCGCCTTCCCTTTGGAACTTTGGCACTCTGGAACTCCGGGTCCACCCTGGCTGAGGCACTCAGCGTGAGACCCCAAGCCAGAGGACCCAGACAAGCAGAGAAAAACAGATCTGCTTAAACTGCCTCACCATTCTCCAGGCAGAGACCTTCATTGCCCCGCCCACCTATCAACAAACTTTACATCATTTCCTAAGGCCAGATATTGCAGCGTGTGGGGGAGTTTTGTGTCCCTGTTCCCTCCGGCCCTCTCCCCGGCTCCATTGTCTCCAGCCTGACACCCGGCACCCGGCACCGCCGGTCACACAGGGAGGCTCTGGGCACCTGCCCCTCAGAGACTCCGGTCCCTTTCCTGGCCGAGGTACCCTGTGAGGGGCCCAGAGCCACTCTCGCCACCCACTGCCTGCCCTTTGGAGCTTTGGAGCTCTGGAACTCCGGGCCCACCCTGACTGAGGCACTCAGTGCGAGACCCCAAACCGGGGGACCAGACAAGTGGAGAAAAACAGATCTGGGTAAACTACCTTGCTAATCTCCAGGCAGAGACTTCCATTGCCCCGCCCACCTATCAACAAACTTTACCTCAGTTCCTAAGGCAACAGCGTGAAACAGGAGACAAAGCCCCACCCCTACGCTGCAATGAAAAACAAAAGGGAGAGGATGGAATCAGAGATCACAGAAGTGACTCTAGTCTGATTGCTTATTTTGACTTATGATTTTATCATTGAAACAGTTGGTTTAGATTACGTTTGGTGTTTACCTTCTGACTTAAACTGTTTCTTGATTTTATTGGCCTGTCTCTGTGTAACTATCAGGAATCTTTCTTACCTGTCTTTCTTCACTTCTTCCCGGCCCTGTGTCTCTCTCTCACCTGGTAGTTGGTATGCATATCTATATCTGTTTTCCCTCTCACACTTCTCTCTTTCTAACTCCCTATTGACCCCCCTTCCTCCATTATTTTCTTCTTTTATATGCCCCCCTTTTAAATCTAGGGACCAAGGCTGCATACTGCTGAATAGACAGACTGTAAAGCAGAGGGAAAAGTGAACAAAGTCAGAAGACCCTCATAAGGAAGAACAGGTCATTGCAGAAGAGAAGTAAAAGCAACCCCACCTTCCCTCAAAAACAGAATTGAAGAGGGGAAGGGAAAGGGGGAGAGGAAGAAAAATCTAGAGAAATGAAGAAAAACCAAAAGAAGAGTATGGGTCTCTCCCAGACGCCTGGGAGAGCAGACATCGAGAAAACTGACTTTGGAATGCAGACAATGAAACGTCCCCAGAATGAAGGGTCTCAAAATGCAAATGTAGATATCAAAACAATAATGGAGAGATTAAAAAGAATTGAGGAGACACAAGAAGAAACTAGGAAGGAGCTGATATCTGAGATAAGAGTAATAAAGAATACTGTGGATGAAATACATAACAAATTGATAAGCATGGAAAGCAGAATTACCCAAGCAGAAGAAGGAATCTCAGAGCTTGAGGACCAAAATATAGAAATAACCCAAACTCTTAAAAACACAGAAAATAAGCTCAAAATAACAGAACAAAACCTTCAAGAGATGAGTGACTACCTCAAGATGCCTAACCTAAGAATAATCGGACTCCCTGAGGCAGAAAGAGAAACAGAGACCACATTGGAACAAACTTTCCATGATATCATTCAAGAAAACTTCCCTTATCTAATCAGTGATGTAAAAATTCAAACACAAGAGATTCAGAGAACCCCCACAAGACAATAAATGAGAAGACCAACTCCTAGACACATAATAATTCACCTAAATAAAGTAGGCACAAAAGAAAAAATCCTAAAGGCAGCAAGAGAAAAAGGCCAGATCACCTACCATGGAAGACCAATCAGAATAGCAGCAGATTTATCTACAGAAACCCTGCAGGCTAGGAGAGCTTGGAGCCCTATCTTCAAAGTTCTAAAAGATAAACAATTTCAACCTAGAGTAACCTATCTGGCCAAACTAAGCTTCATCGGTGAGGGAGAATTAAAATCTTTCCCAGATAGCCAATCCCTAAGAACTTATGCTGCCACCAAACCATCACTACATTAAACACTTAAGAAAGTACTAAACACAGAAGAAAAGTAAAAAAGAACAATATTCTTCACAAGAGTACAGGGAAAAGAATAAAATATACACGAACCAACCCCCAAACCAAAAGAAAGACAAAAAAAAAAAGAAAAAAGAAAAAACCAAGCGGAAGAACAACAACTCAATAAGAGCTCCATGATAGGGACGAACTCTCACATTTCAATAATTAGTCTGAATGTGAATGGACTAAACGCACCACTGAAAAGACATAGAATGACAAAATGGATAAATTATCACCAGGCAACAATATACTGCCTTCAAGAGATCCATCTCACTAGAAAGGACATACACAGACTCAAAGTAAGAGGATGGGAAACAAATTTTCAGGCGAATGGAACACAAAAGGAAGGAGGAGTCATGATCCTAATTTCAGACAAAATACCATTTAAGCTATCAAAAATTAAAAAAGATACAGAGGGCCACTACATAATGATAAAAGGTTCACTCCATCAACAAGAAATATCTATCCTAAACATATATGCTCCTAACATAGGTGCACTAACTTTTACAAAGCAACTCCTAGGAAAACTAAAGAAAGATATTGACTCTAACACTGTCATAACTGGGGACTTTAATACCCCACTCATAACCCTCAACAGATCATCGGGACAAAAAATCAGCAACGAGATTCGGAACCTCAAAGTGACTCTGGACCAAATGGACTTAATTGATACCTACAGAACACTCCATCCAAAGACCAGAGAAAACACATTCTACTCATCACCGCATGGGACATATTCCAAGATGGACCACATTATCGGCCATAAATCAAGCATAAGCAAATTTAAAAAGACCGAAATTCTACCATGCACCTTCACAAACCACAGTGGAATAAAAATAAACATTGACACCAACAAGGTCTCCCCAAAATCCACAAAGACATGGACACTAAACAGCATGATGCTAAATAACTCCTGGGTCAATGATGACATCAAAACAGAGATCAAAAGATACCTGGAAACAAATGAAAATGAAGAAACATCTTACCAAAATCTCTGGGATGCCTAAAAGCTATAATAAGAGGGGAATTTATATCCCTACAAACACACATGAGGAAAATGGAAGGAACAGAAATTAACAACCTAACAAGTCACCTAAAGAAGCTGGAAAAGCAAGACCACAGAAACCCTAATTTCGGCAGAAGATTCCAGATCACCAAAATAAAAGCCCAAATCCAGGACATAGAAGACAAAAGGATAATAGAAAAAAATCAATGAAACAAAAAGCTGGTTCTTCAAAAGAATAAACAAGATCGATGGTCCCCTAGCTAGACTGACCAAGAAAAAACGAGAAAAAAACCAAATAAGCACAATCCGAAACACAAAAGATGAAGTCACATCTGACCCTGAAGAAATACAAAAGATCATTAGAGACTACTACATATACTTGTATGGAAAGAAACTTGAAAACCTTAAGGAAATGGAGGACTTTCTGACATCACACAACCTACCTAAGTTGGAACAAGAAGAAATTGAAACCCTAAATAAACCAATAACAATCAAGGAAATCGACTATATAATAAGAAAACTTCCTACAAAAAAAAGCCCTGGACCAGATGGCTTTCCAGCAGAATTCTACAAGACATTTAAGGAGGAGCTGATACCAATCCTACTGAAGGTATTCCAGGTGATTGAAAAAGATGGAATGCTCCCCAACTCATTTTACGAAGCCAACATCACATTGATACCCAAGCCAGGTAAAGATCCAGCAAAGAAAGAGAACTACAGGCCAATATCTTTGATGAACATAGAAGCTAAAATTCTCAACAAGATCCTACCAAACCGAATTCAGCAATACATCTCAAAAATCATCCATCATCACCAAGTAGGCTTTATTTCTGGGATGCAAGGCTGGTTCAACATTTGTAAAACCATAAATGTTATTAAATACATCAACAGATGTCAAAACAAAAACCACATGATCATATCATTAGATGCAGAAAAAGCTTTTGATAAAATCCAGCACCCCTTCTTGATAAAAACCCTTGAACATCTAGGCATACGGGGAACATACCTCAAAATAGGAAAAGCCATCTACGAGAAACCCACAGGAAGCATACTCCTAAATGGACAAAAATTAGAACCATTTCCCCTGAAAACTGGAACAAGACAAGGATGCCCACTCTCACCCCTCCTGTTCAACATAGTATTGGAAGTCCTAGCTCGAGCAATCAGAGAAGAGAAGGCAATCAGGGGTATCCAAATAGGAAAAGAGGAAGTCAAGTTATCTCTCTTTGCAGACGACATGATTGTATACCTTGAAAACCCAAGAGAATCTGTCAAAAAACTCCTTACACTGATAAAGACCTTTGGCAAAGTCTCAGGATACAAAATAAATGTACAAAAGACAATCGCATTTCTCTACACCAATAATAAACAAACAGAAACCCAAATAAAAAACACAATTTCATTCACAATAACCTCAAAAAAAAATGAAATACCTTGGCATCTTCCTAACCAGAGACGTGAAAGACCTTTACAAGGAAAACTACAAAACACTGCTCAAAGAAATCAAAGTGGACACAAACAAGTGGAAAAATATCCCATGCTCATGGATCGGAAGAACCAACATTATGAAGATGTCCATCTTACCTAAGGCAATCTACAAATTCAATGCAATACACATCAAATTACCAGCAACATTCTTCTCAGACCTAGAAAAAACAATACAGGAATTCATATGGAAACACAAACGTCCAAGAATAGCCAGAACAATCCTCAGCAAAAAAAAAATCAAAGCAGGTGGTATCACATTACCAGACTTCAAACTTTACTATAAAGCTACAATCATCAAAAGAGCTTGGTATTGGTATAGGAACAGGTATATAGATCAATGGAATAGAATTGAGATTCCAGAATCAAAACCTCAATTTCTCAACCAACTCATCTTTGACAAAGTCTCCACCACCTACCACTGGGGAGAGGAGAACCTATTCAGTAAATGGTGCTGGGAAAACTGGCTGACCACATGCAGAAGACTGAAACAGGACCCCTATCTATCCCCATGCACAAAGGTTAATTCCAAATGATCAGAGACCTAAATGTAAAACCTCAAATCATAAGAACCTTAGAAAAGGAAGGAAAAACCCTCATGGAAATCGGAACCGGCATCCAATTCCTGAACAAAACCGAAAACCCACAGCTCATAAGAGAGAAAATAGACAAGTGGGACCTTATTAAACTGACAAGCTTCTGCAAAGCCAAAGAAACCATCAAGAGAGCAGGGATACAGCCCATAGACTTGGAAAAAGTATTTGCCAAGTCCAGGTCCGACAAAGGCTTAATATCCTGGATCTACAAGGAACTCAAGCTTACTGAAAAGAAAAAAACAAACAACCCCATTATAAAATGGGCAAAAGATATGAACAGACACTTCACAAAGGAAAACATCCGAGCAGCCAACAAACACATGAAGAAATGCTCAACCTCACTAATCAACAGGGAGATGCAAATCAAAACCACACTGAGATACCACCTAACTCCAGTCAGAATGGCAATTATCAACAACTCAAAAAATAACAGCTGCTGGAGAAGGTGTGACGAAAAGGGAACACTTCTACACTGTTGGTGGGAGTGTAAACTAGTGCAACCTCTGTGGAAAGCAGTGTGGCGATTCTTAAAAGCTCTAAATACCAACCTCCCATATGACCCCGCAATCCCCCTACTGGGAATATATCCTGAAGAACACAAATCACTCTATAAAAAAGATACCTGCACACGCATGTTTCTCGCAGCATTGTTCACAATAGCAAGAACCTGGAAACAGCCATGCTGCCCGTCAAAAGAGGACTGGATTAAAAAAATGTGGTACATATACACGATGGAATACTACGCAGCCATAAAAAAGAACAAAATCATGAATTTTGCAGCAACCTGGATGGAACTTGAGTCTATAATACTGAGTGACCTCTCACAGAAACAAAGATCCGAGTATCACATGTTCTCACTCATATAATGGACCTTAAACATCCAATGCAATACTATACGAAAATGACTGACCGCACTGGGAAACTATGGTGGGGGGAGGGAGATGGGATTAACAGTAGCAAATATATGTCTGGGTACGGGGAGACATCCCATATCAACAGGGTGCCTGAATGAAACACAATTGTATACCTAACCCTTAACTGTACCCCACAACTTCACAATAAAAAAATAATAAATATAATAATAATTTTAAAAAAAGAGTTAGAGTAGCTGACCAAAATGAGGTATATGTTGCCTTCAAAATCCAGAGACACACTAGGCATTGTGTCTCTTTTGTAGCAGTAGGATGGACCACATATCGCAAATTTCCTTCACCCTGGAAGGGAAATCTCAACATAACCCAGACCACCAGACCTTTAGAAATTGTATGACGGCGACAGTCCCCTGAAATTGCGTGGGATATACTTTCTATACTTGAATGTGCATGTGTTTTACCAAGGTACCTAGAGTACTAGACACTTCTACTCCTCTACTACTTCACCAAGTCTAATAAATAGCAGACCACTGTAGTTTCCAATAAAAAGGAGAACCAATCAAATTCACTGCAGAGAACATTTTCACATAGGGCTAAAAAGTTGACATAGCCCTGAGGTATGACACTGAGTGTGAAATTTTGGTTCCACAAGCTAAAAGCTAACAACTTCTGACAATATTTGCAAATAGGTACAAGAAAGAAACATTTGCCAGATATCAAATTTACATATCAAGTACCAGGGCACATGCTGATTTGCTTCCACCCATACACAAAAAATCTGGATGGGCAGCTACAATTGGAATCATCACCTTATTAAGCTTATGATCCACTGTTTATAAACTCCATCTGTCTTCTGCTCAGGCAAAATAGGCAAGTTGAGTGAGAAGTAGTAGAAATAATTAGCTCTGTATCTCTCAAGTCCTGGTACTAATCTCTGAACTACTTTCAGGAATGTGGTACTGCTTTCATTTTACTCTTTTGGAACGTTGGAGTAATGTGTTAAGGTTCTCTAGAGAAATGGAATAACAGAATGTGTATGTGTGTGCATGCATGCGTGTGTGTGTGTGTGTGTGTGTGTGTGTAAACATGTACAGAGAGAGAGAGAGAAAGGAAGGAGGAGGAGGAGCGATTTTAAGAAATTGGTTCACCTGCTTGTAGAAGCTTGGCAAATCCAAAATTTGTATGCTAGGTCAGGAGGCTGGAGATTCAGGGCAGATTTGAAGTTTAAATTCCAAAGGCAGTTTGCTGGCAGAATTTCTTTTTGCTTGAGGAAGTATTTAACTTATTGGAAAACCCACATTATGAAAGATAATCTTCTTTACAAGACGTCCATCAATTAAAATGTTAATCTCATCCAAAAAATAATAATGTATGATCAGATATCTGGTCACTGCGGCATAATCAAACTGTTCTATAGAATTAGCCATCACAGGTAGTTCCACTAGCTTCTACTTGAACTTGCCTACCACGGTAGTCCTTTCTACATCTGTCAGAATTTCCACTGAAACACAAACCTGAGGCAAAACTCCATTAATCACCTATCCATCATAAGTCCCTACTCTCTCTGGTTGACCCAGAGAGTTTTATGTCTCTAGAAATTTGTGTTAGCACAAAATCACTGTCCACAAATCACTAAACAGTTGATTGTAGCCTTTCATCAAGTATACATCCTTAGATGCATAATCATCTAAGAAATCATCACAGGTCCATTTAGGAAGACTGGGAGGAAGATTAACAGTATAAATTAAGAATGCTTCCTCAAAATAGAGAGGACTCAGCCTTTCTCCATTAAACAGACTTTGGATTTATGAATTGGTTGAGAGGCCTCAATTCCCTATTTTAGTGAGTCAAGAATAACATCTGTTTGTCTTTTCTACTTATACAGAGCAAGTAAGATTTAAAACACTGCCCATCTATTTCGGTTCTTGGAACATCATCATCAACTAGCCTATGCAGTTCATTGGTTTATCATTGCAGTTCATAATATTTTGAGCACTGTTTCAAATCTGCTATCTTTTATAATATTCATACCCATCTTGTCTCTGATGATAAAGTGCCACCGATTGCAGAGATGCTTGATCCACATAGAATTCAGTAAACTCAGTATGATGCCAACAATTATTACTGCAATTTTAGATCTACGGAGAAAAGTCAACATATACCAAACACATACACACAATATAAATAGAGAATTTAAATTCTTCTCAAAGACATAACAGATAATGGCCTCGAGTACCATTACAATTGATCATATTTTATGTGGTAAAAAATCTCAAAAAATTTTTATAAAGCAGAACTAATACAGACATACTCTATTCAGAATGCAATGAATAATAAATAACAAAAGACCCAAACGAAAAGGTCTTTACAGCTATAAACATCAAAACTTTTTATATTAAGCAACTTTTGGATAAAAGTAGGAGCTAATATATAAAGCATTTCTTAAATTTAATGGTTGTTAATATACTTAATATCAGCGATAAGGCGAATGTTCTTAGCTTTAGATCCTTATACCAATAAAACTGAAAATAAAACAAAAAAAGAATTAAATTCCCAACTCAAAAAAAGTTTTTTTAATAGTATTTCATGACTACTTACTGTATACCAAGTGTTATTAGTGATTTCACTTATTAAAGCCATTTATTGAGTATTTACTATGGGTGGATATTATACTACATTATCTACATAGTTCATTTCATTCTCACAACAATTCCAGGAGGTATCATTATTCCCATTTTACAGGTGAATAAAACCTGGACGAATTTATCTAAGATCTATGGCTAATAGATATGAGAACCAGGGCTTCAGAAGACATACATCTCACTTCCTGCTCTCCTCACTCAGCTTTACACTCAGTAGGATTTGGGTCTTTGACAGTGTTTGAGAGCTTACTTGTAGTGTGATTTTTATGATTCTGTCTGAAGAATATTAAAGATGCCTAAGGAAGGTAATTTTTTGTTGCTTATTCTAATATCTTAGATTATAATTCTTATCTTTTTAAGCCTGAGTACATGGAACTCTAGTACATAGGGAGAAAGACAAATCTTTAAAACAACTGAATAAATTCATTAAAATAAAAATGCATCATGACTGATAAAGAACTAAACAAACTTTAGTGTGCCAAGGAATACAGTGACAACCAAAATTTACTTTGACACCAACTATCTGAATATCTATAATTTTCAATGTTTAAAAATTTTCACAGAAATCATGAAAACTAAGTCTTAAATATTAAATTGACCCTTCATGCTAACATGCACATGATTTTCTAAATTCACCTAAATGTGAAGAGCTTCCAGCTGGCATGTCAATAGATTCACATCTGGTTGTTTTGTAAAATATGAGTCCGTTGTCCTTTCTGTTTCTAAAGTACTGATGATACAGCCTGAACACAATGAATAGCAAGTAGGCTGTGTGCTAAGTGTGTATCATCACAATGCTATAGGAATGTGATTGTGCTACCCAACATCTCTGTCAGTACAGATAAGTACCGACGTTTAAAGTATTCAATGTAAAGTATTCCAAAGTCATTTGCAAAACTTGTGCTGAAATATGTAAAAGAACAAGTAGTGAGAATATGATTAGAAGACACTTTAAATGGATTAGGTCATTTCTTTCACATACTCATAGGCATGCTATCGTATGGCACTTCTCTAAGATGACTATGGCCAGACCTCTCTTTCAATCATGTTTCTAGTAGTTCAAGTGAGTTCTTTGTAGATTTGATGGCTGTCACAGTGGAGACTTCTAGACACGTGGCTCTCAATAAGGTAATAGGAATAGATACTTAGGCAAAGAAGGTCAGGAAGCACTTGTCTATAAATATCTGTATAAATATACAATTAATGTAGCTAAGACCAAGAGGCTTCGAGGTAATGTAGTCATGTTTAGAGAGAGAATTATAGCAAAAAAATCTAGAGAGCTAGTTTGTGTTTTCTGTTTTACCATAAACTGACTTTATGACCATGGGCAATCACTTATTACTCAAAATCTACTGTTACTATGGAGGAAAAAAAACTTTATGTTTGGTTCTAAAATTCTGTAATACATGATTCTTGGCAAGATGAAAAACTAGCATGGCTCACTGGCTCCCTCCCCAAAAGCAACTTTGGAGAAACTGTAGTTTCCAGTAGGAAAAATAAATTTAAGAAACTATAAAAAGAAAGAGACAAAGACAGACACATTAGGGAAGAAATGCTCCCTGAACAGCTTTGTATGGAGTGAAGAAAGGCTGTAGTTCTGTAGGTGCAGCTTTGAAGATAAGGCGGTCAGAAGAGTTGAAAAAGAGAGTACAGAAAAGCAATTGAAGTTCTTCATATATTGAGAGAGAAATGGAAAAATTAGTTCAGAAAAAAATTCTAAAACTCAAGAATTATTGGATATTAAAAAAGAGTTAAACAAGGTGAACAATGTAGAAAGGACAAATGATATGATAGCTATAACTAAAGTAAGACAGAAAATAACTGAATGACCATATTGAGAAACTTCCCTAGAAGAAAGAGAATGCCAAGGCAAAGGTAAGGCCTGCCAGATTCTGCTGGCAAAGAAATAACAAGCACTTTTAACATTCAGACAATTTACTAACTTACATACACAATGGAAGCAAAAATAGCCAAGGTTACCATCTCCCTGTATCATCTATCCCATAGAATGGTACCGACAAAAGGGGGCTATTTCACTGCAATAATAATTTTGGAACACACTCAATGTCACACTACAGCTAATCAGTTTAAAAGATTCTTATATACCTTAAGATGAGTGAGGAAGATATTCTCACACCTTATTGGAGCCAGAAAGGTGATGATAACTGTCTCATGACAACTTTCTGGTAGATAGGAAGATGAATGAAAAAATACCCTGTTTATTTATTTATTTATTTTAACTTCAAAATTTTTTTGTTTTACAATTGTGGGGTACATTTCAGGGTTAGGTATACAAATATTCACTGTGCAGATACCCTTGTTGATGAGGTGTGCTCCCCCTTCCCCAGGCAGATTTCCACTACTGTCAATCCCACCTCCCACCTTCCCTCCCCTCTGCAGTTTTCCACTACTGTCAATCCTTTTCTTATAATATTGCGGTAGTTGTTCAAGGTTCACTCATGAGTGAGAACATGTGATACTCAGTTCTTTGTTTCTGTGAAAGATCACTCAGTATTATAGACTCTAATTCCATCAGGTTGCTGTGAAGTTCGTTATTTTGTTCTTCTTTATGCCTGCGTAATATTCCATCGTGTATATGTACCACATTTTTTTAATCCAGTCCTGTTTTGATGGGCAGCACGGTTGGTTCCACGTTCTTGCTATTGTGAACACTGCTGCAATAAACATATGTACCCTGGTATCTTTTTTATACAGTAATCTGAGCTCTTCTTGGTATATTTCCAGGAGGGGGATTGTGGGGTCATGTGGAAGGTCGATTTTTAGAACTTTTAGGAATCTTCACACTGTTTTCCACAGAGCCTGTACTAGTTTGCACTCCCACCAACAGTGTAGAAGTGTTCCTTTTTTGCCACATCCTCTCCAGCATCTGTTATTTTTTGAGTTATTGTTGATGGCCATTCTGACTGGAGTTGGTATCTCCATGTAGTTTTTAATTTGCATCTCCTTGATGACTAGGGAGGCTGAACATTTTTTCATGTATCTGTTGGCTGCTCATAGGTCTTCTTTTGAGAACTGTCTATTCATATCTTTTGCCCACTTTGTAATGGGGCAGTTTGTTTTTTTCTTTTCAGCCCATTTGAGTTCCTTGTAGATCCTAGATGTTAGGCCTTTGTCAGACATGGAGTTGGCAAATACATTTTCCCAGTCTGTGGGCTGTCTCTCTGCTCTCCTGATGGTTTCTTTGGCTTTCAGTAGCTTGTCAGTTTGATGAGGTCCCACTTGTCTATCTTATCTCTTATGGCATGGGCACTTCAGGTTTTGATCAGGAATTGGCTGCCAGTTCCAATTTCCATAAGAGTGTCTCCTGCATTTTCTAAGTTTCTTATAGTTTGAGGTTTAACGTTTAGGTCTCCGATCCATTTAGAGTTGATTTTTGTGTATGGGGATGGGTAGGGGTCCTGTTTTGATATTTTGTATATGGTCGGGCAGTTTTCCCAGCACCATTTACTGAATAGGCTCATGTCTCCCCAGTGGTTGGTGGTGGAGGCTTTGTTGAAGGTGAGTTGGTTGAGAAATTGACGTTTTGCTTCTGGAATCTCAATTCTATTCCATTGGTCTATATGCATTTTCTTGTACCAATACCAGGCTGTTTTGATTATTATAGCTTGATGATAAAGTTTAAAGTCTGGGAGTATGATATCTCCTGCTTTTTTTCCTCTGAGGATTATTTTGGCTATTCTTGGTCATTTATGTTTCCATATGAATTCCTATATTGTTATTTCTAGGTCTGAGAAGAATGTTGCTGGTAATTTGATGGGTATTGCATTAAATCTGTAGATTCCCTTAGGTAGAATGGACATCTTAACAATGTTGATTCTTCCAATCCATGAGTATGGAATATTTTTCCACTTGTTTGTGTCATCTTTGATATCTTTGAGCAGTGTTTTGTAGTTTTCCTTGTAAAGGTCTTTCACATCTCTGGTTAGAAAGATGTCAGGGTATTTCCTTTTTTTTTCTTTTTGGCTATTGTGAATGGAATTGTGCCTTTTATTTGGGTTTCTGTTTGTTTGTTATCAGTGTATGGAAATGTGCTTGTCTTTTGCACATTTATTTTACACCCTGAGACTTTGCCAAAGTCCTTTCAGTGCAAACAGGTTTTTGACAGATTTTCCTGGGTTTTTCAAGGTATAGAATCATGACATCTGCCAAGAGAGATAACTTGACTTCCTTTTTTCCTATTTCGATACCCATGATCACCTTCTCTTCTCTGATTGCTCTAGCTAGGACTTTCAAAACAATGTTGAACAGTAGGGGTGAGAGTGGGCATCCTTGTTTTATTCCAGTTTTCAAGGGGAATGGTTTCAATTTCTGTCTGGTTAGCAGTATGCTGACTGTCAATTTCTCGTAGATTGCTCTTACTATTTTGAGATATGTTCCATCTGTGCCTAGATGTTTGAGGGTTTTTATCAAAATGAAGTGCTGGATTTTATCAAAAGCTTTTTCTGTATCTAATGATATAATCATGTGGCTTTTGTTTTTACCTTTGTTGATGTATTTAATTACATTTAGAGTCTTACGAACGTTGAACTATCGTTGCATCCTGGGCATGAAGCCTACTTGATCATGGTGAATGATTTTTGAGATGTGCTGTTGAATCCAGTTTGCTAGGATCTTGTTGAGAATTTTAGCATCTATGTTCATCTAGGATATTGGCCTATAGTTCTCTTTCTTTGTTGGGTCTTTAAAAACATCCTGTTTAGCAACTCTTCACAAGTTTCTCACATTCTCATGTTCCAGAAGGACATCTGCCAAGACTCACATCATCTATGGTTTAAGCCTTTCTTCCATGGCTTATGTAGATGTGTGCAATGGTTTTTAGGGTACTATGGTGGAATAATTCCCCTACAGAGAAATAGCATATATGAAAGAAAGCAAAGCTATTTTGGATAACAGAACATACAAAAAAGGAGGATTAAAAAGGAGGAAGAGTTAAAAATTGAAGAAGCAGTGAAGATAAATTTTACAAAATTAAAGAAAGATGAAAGAACTCAGATTAAAAGTTCTAATAATGTGCCAGTTTAAAAAAAAATGGAAAAATCACATGTGAACATGAGATTGGGAATATTAAGAAAATCAGTGATAAAGGGAAGATTCTGAAAATCTCTGAAGATCAAGAAAATAACAAGAAAATAAGTTTATATTTGACTTCAACAAAAAAATTAATTTTTAAGACAAAAAAGTAATTTTTTTACAAAAATATTAAAGGATGACAAAAGTGAAGTTAGAATTTTATATAATGTTGGATGATTAATTTCATGTGTCAATTTGGCAATGGGGTATCAGATTAAACATTTTTTTCTGTAAGGCATTTTCAGATGAGATAAGCATATGAATGAGTGGATTTAGTAAATTGCACTGGCCAGTGTGATTAGACTTAATTCGTTCCATTGGAGGCCTGAATAGAACAAAGATGGAGGAAAGAAGAATTCATCCCTGGCTTCCTGTCTCACTGTCTGAGCTGACATACCTCATCTCATTTCCTCCTGTCCTCAGATCTGGATCTACACCACTGACACCCCTGCTTCTCAATTCTCTAGACTCATACTGCATTACACCATTGATTTCCCTGAGTCTACAGCTTACAGATAGATCTTGGAACTTCTCAGCCTTCACACCTACATGAGCCAAATCCTCATATCTCCTCTTTTATAGACAGATGATGATGATATCGAAGATGACAGATGGATGATGAGAATGATGAAGACAGATAGATGATATAGATATTTGATAAAGATAGGTAGATGGATAGATAGATAAATAGATGATAAAGATAGAAAATTAGATAGATAGATAGATAGATAGATAGATAGATAGATAGATAGATAGAAATAGTTAGATAGACTTACATAGAGAAAATCCTACTGGTTCTGTTTCTCTGGAGAACCCTGATTGACACTTCAAGTCATTCTGACAATCCGATATGATAGAATAATAATGATATTCTTAGGAACTTCTGTCTCTAGATAGGCTGTAGCAGTTCTTGGCAAGGTGATTCTTCTGCTACAACAAGGATAAAAAAGCCAGAAGATTTAACCTTAATTATATTTTAAAGATATCAGAGAGTCACAGAAACAAGGACTAGATGTAATACAACTCCATAAAGGGTAGAACTGTGTTCTGAAGTACGCTGCAATTGCCAGCTGTATTTTTTTGCTGAAAGCGTTTGGTATTCTAGACTAAGAGACAAATTCCTCTTTTCTTCACCTTTTTTTCCTATGCAGATCCTTAATGGATTGCATGATGCCCACCAACATTGTAATGGGGTAATGTACTAAGGAAGAAGGCTTCTGTTAGGCACAAAAGAATCAGTAAATAATTCACTTGAGACTAGATTAACAAACTAGAAAATTGAGGGGCTTCAAACACATAACCAGCACACAAACACAGAATATTTGCTCATATACGGGGTTACATGTGAAGCTGGCAAGATATTTAAATTTTAAAAATCTGAAAAATCTAAGACTTGCAATGCTTGGAAAGTAAAACTCACCAAATAGAATCAGACACTTGACTATCATCCTCTTCAGCACTTATAGAAAATATTGAAGCTACGTGAGGCAGAGGATTAAAGAGATAAACTGAAAACTCCTGTGGGAAAAACTGAACTATGCCTAATCATTTAGAGATTAATAAACAAAGACTCAACAGGTTCTTAATAGCCCATGAAGGTCACAGTGTAGGAATGAGTACAATCCAAAGAGAGATTAGACTGACTCTAATTAAAATTGCTATTCAATCCTAACCCATCTCAATCCCTGAATGAAATAAAATGAGGTAATCACCCTTTTTATCTGTTAACTATCAAAAAAAAAACAGAAAAACTCTATCTTGTTGAATATATAATTATCAAAAGTTCTTATAGCTTTTTGGTACAAAATAGTCAGCATAACAAAAAAATTACATTTGTTTATAGAGTCACATGACTGGTAAGAAACAAAATAAATATTAAAGGCAAACAAAGATAATCAAGTTATTTGGATTATTAAGAAAAAATTTAATAACATTAATATGTTAAGAAAAATAGTAGAAAAGATAGAAAATAGGTAAATATTTAGATAATTTCAACTAAAATTTGGTACCTAACTTCTGAATCAACTGAATATCTTCAAGCTGGAAAAAAATTCTGAAAATAAGCACTCAATTGACATGCTTAACATTAGAACACAAAATTGGCTAAGTGGAAGACATGTCAATATAAAATATCTAAAATGAAACACAATAAAAAAAGAAAATATGGGGCATGTGATAAAGCTCTAACATATTTGTAATTGAAGTCCTAGAAGAGAAGACAAGAATAATGAGGCAGAAGTAATATTTAAAGAGTAAATGGCCAATAATTCTCCAAAACTGATGAAAAAAAATCAATCCACAGATTGAAAAATTTAACCCCAAGAAAAATAAAAATAAAATCACAGATGTGCTATTATATTAAAACAATGCAACACCTAAACAAGAAAATCTCAGAATAAGCAAAGAAAAAATAACACATTGCCTTTATAGAAAGTAAAACTGTGATAGATCATTGAGGATTACAGATTCTAAATCCACCCAAGTTGCTGCGAAGTTCATAATTTTGTTCTTTATGATTGCATAATATTCCATCATGTATATGTACCACATATTTTTATCCAGTCTACTTTTGGTGGGTAGCATAGTTGTTTCCGTGTTTCTGCTATTGTGAATAGTGCTGCAACAAATATGTGTGTGCAGGTATTTTTTTTATAGAATGATTTGAGTTCCTCCAGGTATTTTCCCAGAAGGGAGATTACTGGGTGGTATGGAAGGTCAATTTTTAGATCTTTTAGTAATAGCCACACTATTTTCCACAGAGGTTGTACTATTTTACACTCCCACTAGCAGTATAGAAGTGTTCCCTTTTTCTTGCATCCTCTCTACCATTGTTGTTTTTTGAGTTACTGATGATGGCCATCCTGACTGGAGTTAGGTGGTATCTCAGCGTTCTCACTCATAAGCAGACCCTTAACAATTATCATAACACTACAACAAAGGGATTTTTAGTAGTGGGAAACTTCTGAGGGGGGCACACTTCATCAATAAGGGTACCTGATCTCAAACTAGGTGAAGAGGGGACCAAAGTGAGGCCCAAACTTCACCTGTACAATGACCATTTGTACACCTAACCTGAATAGAACGCTACCTCTTTAAAATACAAATTTTTTAAAAAGAAAGTAAAACTGACACTTGGCTTCTCAACACAAATGATCAAAGGCAAAAAATGAAGAAAAAATAATTTTAATTTTGTTTAAATAGTAATTGATAAACTATAATTCTACGTCTACCACTGAAATGCCACCTAACTCAGTGATCTATCACAGAAACAAAGAACTGAGTACCACATGTTTTCACTCATAAGTGGAAACTGAACAATTATCATACGATAAGAAAGAGATTGGCTGGGTGTGGTAGTGAGTTACTATAGCTCCAGGCTGAGACGGAAGGATCATCTGAGCCCAGCAGGTCGACACTGGTGTGGTGGTGAGCATGCCACTGAACTTCAACCTGGCTCAAAAAAAGACAAAGAAAGAAAGGAATTGGCAGTAATAGGAAACCGCCGGGGAAGGAGGCACACTTCATCAATAAGGTTACCTGACCTCAAACCAGGTGAAGTGGGGACCCAAGTGAGGCCCAAACTTTATCTGTACAATGACCATTTGTATACCTAACCCTGAGTTGTATTCTACATCTTTAAAATAGAAATAGAAAGAAAAGAATGACAAAATAAAAATGTGTTCAGGAAAACAAAAGCAATGGAATAGAAATTCTACATTTCAGGCGGATAAAAATAATCACAGAAATGTGAAAGGCAGAAGGGAATAAAAAGTACTTGAAAGGGTAACTCTAAGGGTAAATATAAATTAACATTGACTATAGCTTTATTTTTTGGTTTTGTTTTGTTTTGTTTTTTGCTTCTTCATAAGTCTGAGAATATCTGACCCAAATTATTGGTTTTCTTTAAAAATGTAGGGGTTCTTCATGCCTATTTGGCTTCAGCTTTGAGCCTTTGTCAGCAATTCCACAATAGAAAGAAAATAACACTAAATCTCCCATTATAATAGCCTTCAAAATGTATGACAAAGTACTTATTTATTTATTTATTTAAGAAACAGGGTCTTGCTCTGTCACTCAGGCTGGAGCACAGTGGTGTGATCATTGTTCACTGCAGCCTCCAACCCTTGAACTCAAGGGATCCTTCCACCTCAACCCCCTGAATAGCTAGGACTATAGTCATGTGGCCACCAAGCCTGGCTAATTTTTATTTTATTTTTTCTAGAGATGGGGTCTTACTGTGTTGTCCATGCCTGAACTCCTGGCCTGAAGTCATCTTCCTCCTCCTGTCTTGGCTTTTCAAAGCACTGGAATTATGTGTGAGTCATCTCACCTGGCAAAGCATTTCAAATAAGTAGCAAATGAGTAAGAAGTGCATAATATGTGCTCAAAAAATGAGGGGAGAAAACTATTCATATGGATGTTCAGGGTCTAGGCTTTATAAGAAGAAGGTAGACGTAAGCTGAGCTTGAAGAATAGCTGAACTATAAATGTACAAGATGAAAAGGAGGCTGTTTTATGCAGTAATTCCAGTCAGCATTGAATTTGAAGACTTATTGAATGTGGAAGTAGAAAAATTGAACGGAATCAAATTAACTGAAAAATGTTAAACTTGAATGATAAGAAAAAATATATAATTTAACCAAATCAAAGAATCCTGGTAAAGGATTTAGGAAAAAAATAATGACTTCATTTTGAGATATGTTTAATTTTAAGTGATGGCAATGAATAAATTTAGAAGACAGGAGAAAGATGCTAATGGAATACAGGACAAGGTCAGGACTGGAATTGATCAATTTGCAATTTTATAAGTCACATCCTTCTTTTAAAAATGACTAATTCAAATCAACTACTTTAGAAATTCATGTTCTTTTGGAAGTAATATATCTTGCTATTTTAAGCTCACTCAAAACCCCAAATAAATCTGAAAAAATATATTTTAATTAGACCCTTCTTACAATTCTATTCAACAATTTTTTTTGCAAAATAAAAAGGAGGATTATTTTAAAATAGCTTGATATTCTGAAATTTAGATTTTTGGAATGAGTCACTAATGCCTGAGTCACTATGGATTACTAAATATAGATTAGAATTAGTGGTTATTCATTCTGTAGGGTATGACATCAATGCACCCTTATTCAAAAGAAACTAAAATTTTAGTCAAAATAAATATTTAAATTATTTTGGATACTGATGATCTTATCACTTTGCAAAGAAGAAATAAAAGGTATACTATTTTGATTCCATTTATGCTGTTTTCAGGTGCTTAAAATTAATGACTCTAAAGGATTTTTATATAAAGGATTTTAATATAAAGGATTTTTTTACTGTGTGAAATAAAATTCATTGACACCTAACTTAGACAGTAATATGCAATCATCTAGGCAATTTTGCATTTTTACAGTGCTTTATCTAGTTGGTACTAATAAAAAATCTCTTTGAAATTTTTATGAAATACATTTATAGCAATAATAAAGTATGAAATAGCAGTATTATGTTGACATTTTAAAGAAATGTGAAACTATTATATATAATGAAATAGAATATTTTCTACTGCTGGTGTTCACATACTTGTATGTAAAATATGTACTTATATAGACATTTTTCATATACATTTTAATTAAAATTTAATAATTTTGGATAATCTGAAATTTGGATTATGCTGAACAAAACACACAAAATTAAAATGTATAAAGTTAATATAATGTTTTCTTTAGTCTCACTTTTCTTTTTTAAAAAATGAATGTCTCCTTATTCATTATCTTTCTCTAAATGTGAAGAATGAGAATCTTACTGATCATAACAGTGATTGGTCAAATAGCCAATGATAAGTCACAGTAACTCAACCTGAAATGGAAGAAAACAGTCTATAGTTACATGGAGATATTTCTACATGATCTTTTCATTTGGCCATTTTTTAAAAAAGAATTATATTAGTCACGATAATGTTAGTCTCAAGCAGTGGAAAACCTCATGAATAGTGACTTATACTTTAGTATTTTACTTTGGCTCATATAAAAATAAAAATGTTTGGAGGTCAATACTATCAGGTACTATAGCAGCACAAGGAAATCTGTCTTCCTGCCCTGTCATTGTTAACTTTTAATGGTCACTTGATAGTTGCTGCATTTCTAGGTACCACCTTATTGTTTCAGGTTCGAATAATGGGAACAAACAAGGCCAATGGGTAGAGTACATAAATCTTGCTCCAGTCATGGAGAATAATTAGTCATAGATTGAGACCTGATACAGTTCCACCAAATTTAAAAAAAGGAAAGAAAGAATATCTTAAAGCAAGGTCCAAAAGATCAAACTGCTTCTAAAGAACTGTATCTCAAAATAAAGCTCAAGAATATTTGTAGGAATACAAAAAGACTCAGTCCCCTACAGGTCATATTCAAAATGCTCAGCATCCCATCAAAACTTACCAAGCATTCAAAGAAGCAGTGAAATACTACCCATAATGAGAGGGAAAATGCCAGGCAATTGAAATTGATGTGGAACTGACACAGATGTGGGTATTAGCAAACAAAGAACATTAAATATTATTAAAACCACGTGCCATATGTTCACAAAGCTAACTTGTGGCAAGGAAGATATCAACAAAGAAGATTCAAATCAAACTTCTACAATATGTCATATGTGCGATAACAAATATACTGGATGGGATTAATGGCAGATTAGACACTGGAAAAAAATTAACTAGAAAATAGTAATCAAAACTACTCTAACTAAAACAAAGAATGAAATTAGAATTTAAAATATGTGAAGAGGAACAGTGACATGTGGGACAATTACAGTAGGCATCAAAAATACTTGACACAAATATCACAGAAGAGGTAAAAGAACTGAATATTAAAAATTATAAAACATTGCTAAGAGAAATTAAAGATGTAAATGAATATATACATGTATATGTTTGTAGTTAAGAAGACAATACTGTCAAGATGTCGATTTTCCTCAAATAGATATGTTTATTTTCTCATATTTATCTGTTAATTCTCTTGAAATGTAATCAAAATCAAAATCTTAGCAAGTATTTTGCCAGAGTCCCGCTCCAGCTGGTTCAGGGTCTCCTGAAGGAAGAACGGAGTCAGAGAAAGAGAGAAAACTTGGACACTGACTCTGTTGCAAGCAGGACAGATGCTGTTTATTGTTAGTTAGCATTCAGCTTATATACTTTTTTTACAAAGTAGTCTTTGAAAAATTCTTGGTATTAGACACAATCAGTAGCCCTGCTTAAGGCAAAGAACAGGGCAAGCAACTCATACGTGATGTTTTTTATAAAACCACTTCTGATGTGAATTCCCTCATGTACAGATACTCTTTTTTTAAAAAAGATATCACTGTCTTGTGGTCTTCAGAGCATTCCGTTCTGCCCTTAAGCATAACTCCTACTTTGTTAATCTTATTCTCTTAATTCCCAGCTGCTATCTATTTTATAACCACTTTGTATATTCCAACTCCTTAAATTCTTAAAAGACCCATTTTTCAAGGCTATTTTATAAGGGTTATTTATTCTTAACAAAGACTATGTCTTAACCCTTTTTTACAATTATTTTTTATCCTTAAAGTCTATTAACTCATTGCTAATGATTAACATAACACACTCATATCATGAAGCCTGCTTTGTATTTTCTTATGCTTAAAATTCTATAATCTTAATTTTATGTTCTTAATTCTATGTTAAAAACTTAGTCTGAATAACATGAAGTTCTATGACATTTATGTGATTGCTAATCTCTTAAGCATAATATACCACATGTAGAAATTAAATAAATGTAATGTTTGCATTGGCACTCTTCCTAACAATACAAACTGTAACTTCCCAAATTTCTCCAGTTAGTCACCAATCAGAAGAAATAAAATCTTACAAGCGATTATCTACCTGCACATGATATTTAAAATCTCTTACTATAATTCCCTGGCAAGACCAGTGAGTTCCCTGACAAACATTAAATCGAGCACCTTCTGATCTTTCACAATTTTCCAACTACAATGTTTAATCAGGTGATTACATGATCTAATACCAGGAGGCTGGGGACATGGAAACCTAGGGAGGAGTTCAAATGAAGGGAAGGTAATTTTCTCATGAATTTCCTTTTTGACTTTTTTTGCAAGGGGTAGTGGCTGGTGTGAGTGGAATTTTGTTTTTCATCTTCAGACTGTACAGAAATTTCCGGCTGCATTAATAACAAAAGTAGAAGAAGCAAGGGTTTCAGCTGCCAAGGTTCGCTTTGTGACCTGGGGTCTTCAGCCCCCTGGACTTTGTCAGCAGGCAGGCCTCCATGGCTGGCTCCAAACAGTATTTCTTAAATAAATTGAAAAGCTGATCATGCAATTCATGGAATAAAAGCTATGGAAATGCAAAGAACCAAATGAGGTCAAAGATATGTGAAAACAAGAACAAAGTTGAAATACCAACACTGCACATTTTTAATTATAAATCTGAAATAATTAAGACAGCATGCTATTGACAGAACTATAAACAAATCAATGGTACATAACAGAGAGTATAGAAACAGACCTATACACATATGGAAAAATGATTTTTTACAAAGGTGCAAAGGAAATTTAATGGTAAATGGAATGTTTTTTTCTACAGTGGTATTAGCACAACTGGATATTCATTTGTAAAATAATGAACCTCCATCACCGAATACAAAATTAACTCAAAATAGATTATAATACAAATTTCTATTAAAAAATTTCCGTGAAAAACTTCTGCAGTCTTGGGTTATACAAATACTTTTTACATAGAACAAAAAATGATCCATATAAGAACAAATTGATAAATTTGAATTTATCAAGACTTAGAAGTTTTGGCTTTCAAAATATATTATTAAGATATTGAAAAGACAAGTCACACTCTTGAAGAAAATATTTACACAAGATATTTTTAAAAGATAAAGAACTTTTATCTAGAAGATATAAATAACTCAATAATATGAAAACAATTTAATTTAAAAATGGATGAAAGTTGGGAAGAAATACTTCACAAAAGACAACATATGGATATAAAATAAGAATGTAAAAAGATGCTCAGCATCATTATTAAGTACATATAAATTAAATCCCCATTGTGATACCTTTATACACACCTTAACAAGGTTACAATTAAAAAGACAGTTTACATCAATTATTGGTGAGGACTGAAAGAACTAGAAGAATTCTTATACAGTGCTTGTGGGAATGTAAAATGTATAACCATTTTGGTAAAGAGCTTGGCAGCTTCCAAAAAGTTAAATATATATCTGCATGTGATCCATCCATTCCATTCTAAGAGAATTGCAAGTATATATCCATCTAAAGACTTGTACATGAATGATCATGGCAGCTTAATTTGTTATAGCCCCAATTGGAAACAAATGTCCATCAAGAAGTAAATGGAAAAAATTCTAGAAAATACAAATTAATCTACAGTAATAGAAAGTATGTCAGGAGAGATTGCCAAGGGACCCAAAGAAACTTTGTGGGGTAATAAGTATGTTCCCTAGTTGATTATGGCACCAGTTCCATGTTGTACACCTACATCAAAACTTACCAAATTGTATGCTTATTATATGTGCGGTTTATTGTATTTCAATTATGCTTTAATAAATATGTGGGTTTTTTTTACAAAAAAAAAAAAAAGACCTCAACTGACACTAGCAGTGAAGATAAAGAAAAATTATTTTGGGGGTGGCAGGTCGGACATACTTAAGGCCCTCAGGATGTGCAGCCAAGGCTGAAAACCCAAAATAAAGACACCATAGCTCAGTTGGTAGATGGATAACAGAAGGAACTGGGCATTTCCTGGTTCAGTCATACAGCAGGCCAGATAAAACAAATACCATTGAACATTAAGAGCTACTCATTTTTCTTTCCAAAGCTAGTCCATCTACCTTTGCTGTGCTTTCTATCTTCTTTGTCTTCAGGAAACTTGCTCTACCAGTTACCACTTGTTCTTGTGCGTCTTCACATTTTTGACTAGTTTGTTCTCATATGTCTAACATATCTCACATAACAAAATTAAAAGGCAAAAAAGAAAAATCCATAAAAGCTCCCCTGTCCTTTATCACTTCCTGGCAATTACACACTCCTTTTGTTCTTGGGACTGGCAACAGTCATTTGTGATCACTTCCTTTACTTGTTCCCCTTTCATTTATTTTCTACTTATGATTTCCTACTTATGTCAATCATGCTTCTGCCTTGTGGCTTTTTGCTGTGGCTCAAATAAAAAATGTCTGATTTATTGTGAAATTCATTGGGCAGTATCCATTTATCTTGACCTCTCGACAGTATTTAACTCTATCAACCACATCTTCTTGAGAATTTCTCCTCTCTAAGCTCATTAAAATGCCTCATCTAGTTTCCTTCCAAAGTATGTGGTTGTAACTCCTCAGTGTCCTTTTAAAGTCCATCTTCAGCTTTGCCACAGAACACCCCAAAATATCTTCTCATTTTGTTTTGTCAACTTCACTGTGACCCATATGTTGTTATGCCCATTCCAGATCTCTTTTCCTATTGGCATCGAAAGCTCAAATGAAACTCTTCATTTTTTCTTCCCTTACTTTAACTTCCCCTAGCTCAATAAATAGTAATACCAATCTACCAGTTGCTCAAGGTAGAGTAAACTGGATTCTCCTTTCCCCCTCTACTTGCCATATTAAATCCATTATCCAATCATTACTTACGCAATAACTTTAGAAACCATAGAAATTATCCCTTCTGTCTCTCACTGCTACTACTTTTGATTAGCTCCATCATTATCTCTCTCTTGAAAATCTGTTAACTGGTCTCTCTCCCTCCACTCTTGCTTTATTCTAATCTACCCATTGCCACATATCTGTCAGAGTAATTTCTTAAAAAGTAATTCTAACCCTATTCTTCACTCTATTTAAAAAGCTCTTATTGGCTACCCATTGTCCAGGGAAAATGTTAAGATCCTTAATGCTCTGGCTTTTCTTACCTCTCCCGAGCCATGTTTATGTTCTCCTAAACCTATCTCCTTTACTCCAAGGATATTAAACATTCTGTGGTTCCTCAAACATACCTAGAAGTGTATTTTAATATTCAAATCAGATGATGGTGTTTCAAATCCAAAGATGCAGTTTTGTGTATCAGCCTGGTTGATAACATCCTTCTCATGACTCCCTGTAATCATATTTCTACTATAAGATTTTGTCACACCTAGGCTGGGCATGGTAGCTCATGTCTGCAATCTCAGCACTTTGGGAGGCCAAGGTGGGAGGACTGCTTGAGCCCAGGAGTTTGAGACCAGCATAGGCAATATAGTGAGATTCTGTGTCTACAATTATAAAATTTGCTGAGCATGGTCGTGTGTGCCTGTAGTCCCAGCTGCTTGGGAAGCTGAAACATAAGGATCACCAGAGCCCAGGAGGTTGAGGCTGCAGTGAGCCGTAATCATGCTACCACACTCCAGACTGGGTGACAAAGTGAGACCATGACTCAAAAAAAAAAAAAAAAAAGACCGTCATACTAGCCATAATTAACTAGTTGGACCAGGGATGGACACCTTGCCCTAAATGGAACAACAGGAATTAGATTTTTTTGTTTTGGGTATTTGGACTTGTGACACTTTCAACTGTTTCTGATGTCACTCAGACCACAGACAGGTAATGTCAGGAACTGGGAGAAATATGTGTTCAAAAAGATGCATAACAAAGCAGTGAGAGCTGGACTGAGGATGAGGGTGGGATGAACTGCAGAAGGGAAAGAGGAGATAGGAAGAGAAAAGAAAGAGAAGCAAAGCTCTGGCAATTCCAAAGATAGAAAGATAAAGAGACACATAGTGGCTAGAAACTTATGTTCCCACTGACTCTCAACTTCTAATGACTTTAAAGTTTCTCTCTCTGTCTATACCTCCTTTGACTCCCTTAGCCACTCCACTTTACCTCCAACTAATTTCTCTTTTTCCTCTAAATTGCTTCTATGGTGTGTAAACAAATGAGATTTGGCTATTAAAATAAATAGAAATAATAAAAATCAAAGCCTATATGAAGTCGAATTTTTGTTTATTTAAAATTAAAATTTTAACACTTTGTGCTCAAAGACATCTCGCAGATCACCTGACAGCAACTTGACCACACATTTTTACAAAATAGTGGAAAAAATAATCAGTTCATATTAAATAGTATAGTGTTGGAACTGATTATTTTTATTGTAATGATATTTGGCATATAATGGAATTTTGGATACTGAGAAACTTACTTATGAGAAAAAATCGATATTTTATTTTTTATTTTAAAGATGGTGAGTTTATATTTTATATTTTTCTAACATGCAGTAACATTTAAAATAGTCACCAACATGTATTGCAGGATCATTGATACATGTTGTGCAATAGTAATTTGTCTGACACCATCCATCTGGTGTTTTTCTATTCAGGCTGACAATGCAGTCTCATTTTCTTTCTCCCACATTAATAATATGTAAGTTATTGTCCATTCTGCTGTTTGAAGACTATGTGGAAGGACACACTAGTGATTCCTGAAAACCTCTTCTCAACTGATCGATCAGAAACTTGACAAATTTCAAATGGGACATAGATTTTTCTTTATGTTCAGTACCATATAAATTTCTAGTCCCCAGAATAATAATTTCCTCCACTATTTTAAAGATTTTCACACAAAAATATATGTAGAGACATATTGATCCACATCCTCCACACCACTCATATTTTCAACATAATTTAGAATCACTTCAGGATTTTTGACTGATATTTCCACCAGGTAATGTTCTTGTAGATTTCATTCCTGCATGATTCCAAGTACTGAGAATTGTAGCAGTACTTTTGTCCTTCCACTTAAGAAGCATGAGATTATTTTTCCTATATACTTTTTTTTTTCATTAAAAACTTGTTTGTGCTGGTATTCCTTTATGGTTGATTTTGATTGTATCAGTAAGATGAAATTTCATCTTCAGTAGCTCTTCTGCTAAGACTCTACGAGTATAATATCTGTCAGTAAATGTGGTATCCTGCTGCACTGGGAACTTCTTCCAACAATTTTTTTACAGAAACGTAGTGGAATTCTGGTGCTTACTGGAAGATCAGATCAAATGATGTTTTCAGATGTTATGCTGCCATAATAAGGAAGTATTGAAAAAAGATACCTGTTTTTCAATCAGCTCAGCTGGTACATGAATGTATATACCCTATTTGGTAGGCTTATTTGGATTGCATGTTATAAATTATATTCACCCTTTAAATTGAACAACAGATTCATCAATACAAATTGCCTTAGCTGGTGTGAAATATTGTGAAAATTTTGAATCAATGCATTCCAAATAATTGTGGGTCTTTTGAATATGAGTTCTGCTCATCCCATCACTTGCAGGTATCTTCAAATGAATCATCCAGAAGATTTGCAAAAACCTTTCTCTACTGAATGTTTATGAAGAGTATTTTTACTATTGAAAGCAGTTGACCAGTACTCTTGCAAATTTGGAGTTAAATTATTCCCATATTTAGAAAAACTGTGATAAAAGCTAAAAATTGAAAGCAGTTGACCAGTACTCTTGCAAATTTGGAGTTAAATTATTCCCATATTTAGAAAAACTGTGATAAAAGCTAAAAATTCCTGTCAGTCAATGTCATGCCACTTATGCCAAATCGATTTGTGCGATGGTTGCTTTTTTTTATTTTTTTCATTCACATAAAAATTTGCTTCTTTTATTACACTATCCACTAATTCATTTGTAAAATACAGAGCAAAATAGTAAATCAGTTCTCTCATGTTACTGGCTATTTGTGATCCTGTTGTTTGAGGATATACAACAAAATTTATTCTCGCTGGAGGTTCATCTTTTCTGTAACAATTTCCCATGCTTCACTTGACAGTACCTTGTCTTCTACTTCTTTGAAACAGCTAACACTTTCATCACTATCATTTTCTATTACATTTGCCCACTTTCTTCTTGGTGGAATAATGTCAGTATCACTACTATCGTTTTCTTCCACATCAATGTTTTTTTTACTAACTTATCTGTATAAAAGTGTAAATCTAATTCATCTTTCCTGCTATTTAATTATAACTCTCACTTTTGTCTTTTGATTTTGTCATTGTTCTTCAAACTAAAAAAATGGATAAAAAGCTTCTAATTGTAAATAACGAAATTACAAAATGAAATTTATCAAAAGAATATGATTTTTCCAATTTTACTTTTCCAGCTTAGTGCAAATAGAGATATTCAATCTGTGCCACTTGATACTTCCCTATGATCTGTCTTCAACTTTGAAAATCTCTTTCTTTTAAAGCTGCAGTAACCTGCTTATCTATCTTTTCAAGTCATGCCACATGATACAAATGGTATACTGGTAGCTGCCTTTCTTATAAAAAATGTTCTTTATCATTACCTTCTGTTACAAAGAAGTTTTGGCACTTCACACATTCTCTTTTTATATGACACCAGCTGAATTTTTTTTTACATATAGTTCAGAATATATTTGATGCTTTTATTTGCTTTCTTATGCAATTTGAATAGAAAATTTCAAGGAAATGTACATGTTTGAAAAATTTGAACTGGCATAAGTTTGTCCTGTATAGTCACCAACAATCTCTTTATGTCCTCTGAGAGGAGACATGCAAGTGGTTTGCTAGATTTACAATGTCCCCTCAGCAAAGACATCTGAGTGCAAAAGGTTACTACATAAAGTATTTTATTTTAATAGTAACATTAGGAATATTATATACAGTGACAAATTTGAACAAGTTTGATTAATTTGACATTGTGTAGAATACTCAAAATAAAAAGATTATCTTCAAGATAAAGAAAGAAAATCTGAGTACATGATTCAACCATAAATAAAAATACCTATAATTTAGAGTAGGCTGATAAAGAAAAGAAAATATGAAGAACATACATAAAGAAAATATTCCACATTGAATAACAAATATATCTAAACATTTATGAAATTATAAAATACTCAAATTAGAAACCTATTAATTACCCAAATTTTCCCCCCAAAAAATCTCCTGACCTCCATTCACATGATTGCCAAATGACAGATTCACAAACATATTACCCCCCATCACAGCTGATTGGTCCGGAATCAATCAGACAAAAACTAGGACATTCTTCACAGTATTTCTATCAGATGCATCTAAACAATGAAGATATAAACAGGTCAACCAAATGAAGTTAAAAGGACTTTTCCCTGTGAGTTTGAAACTAGATTTATGAGATTCAATTCAATCTCTACCTTTATGGCTAGGTATGTGATATATAAAATGCAGAAGCCATTTGGAGCTCTTTCCAAGCAACAAATTTTGGGGGCTAGGGGTGGGGAGAAAGTCAGTCTGCAAGGGGAAAAAATCAATGAAGCAGACATTTAGAGAAACAACCTAAATCAAAGAAATAAGTGAACCTCCTACCAGAGGCAAAAATGTACACTTTTCCCTAGATTCCATGAGATTCTCCAGTATCCTTATTGCAAATTCCTTATTTTTTTATACAGTTGCAAGTGAATTTTTGTCTTTTGAAACTGTGGTGTATGATGTCTTATGAATAATAGATGTTTAATCAATGCTTGTAAAAATGGAAATAGTACAAAATGAAATTTGTTTAAAGCTTATTTGAACAAACCCTATTTATTGCTTAGGAATCATATATTGGAGAAGAGGGGGATTGCATAGACATATAAATTAGTCCTCAGATTAAAAAATAAAATAAAAAATAGCTCACAAAATGTTTAAGCACTTCTTTTTCACTGTTTTATTGTATGGAAGAAAAAAGAAGAAATTGTATATATAAAAATTGCATATTCATATATATATATATATATATATATATATATGCATTCAACTAAGAAAAGTCAACTAAAATTCAAACTACTATTATCTTTGTCTGAAATTCTAGAAAAAATTCATTTTTGCGTGTGTGAATTCATTGACTAACTATACAAATTTAATGACCTCTCAAATAATAAAATGTCTTAAGTTAAAATTGAAAGAAGCTACTGAGCAAATTGGCTCTTGCAGTCTAAGAAATAAAGTGTTGCTAGTGGAAATTGCTACTTCCATTCTGCAGATGAGCATCTCACTTAATTTTGATTTGTCTGACTTAGTGTTTAGAATAGAAAAAAAAAAAAACACAGAATCTTTTTGTTCTAAAATGTTCTCTAAGGATACATATTCTAAATTATGTGTAAAGTATTTTTTTAGATGTGAAATTTTATAAGGAAAATTGATTTTTAAATGAGTATTTTTGTCCTTTCACTAGAAGTATTATCAGAACAACAAGAAAAAGTGATTTGATCCTAAATTTATTGTCTAACACAAAACAATTTTAAAGATAGGAGTCCATGCAATAAACATATATTTATCTAATGCCTGGTATCATATGGAAACAAGCCTCCAGTATGACTCCCAATGATCCCCACACCTACTGGTATTTCCACTCCACATTGTACCAGTGCTAGTCTGTGCAACCAATAGAATATGACACAAGTTATCAGTGTTAATTCCAAGATTCGGTTATAAAAGACACTGTAGCTTTTGGTTTGAGGGCATTCTCTCTTTTGGATCATTTGATCTTGGAAAGGGCAACTGGGAAGTAATGACAAAGTGATATCTCCTATGAACAGCCACATGACTGTACTTGGAAATGGATCCTCCAGCCTAAGCAAGTCTACAGATTACAGCATCCCAGTCAATATCTTGACAGCAACCCACGAGACATCTTAAGTCAGAAACACCTAGCTAAGCTGTTTTAGATTCTTGACATAAGAAACTGTGAAAGATAATAAATGTGTACCATTTAAACTGCTATGTTTGGGAATAATTTGATAAGCAGCAATAGATAACAAAAATAGTAGATTACTAATAACTGTTTGCTGATTAAACAAATGAATGAATATTTTAAAATTATAATTCTCAATGCTTGATTATTTTTTAAAATCCAAACATTGCCAGGGTCACTAAAAACCCTAATTCATACTTACACATTTTCAGATTAAAAACAGACAAACTAAACTGTGGTAGTACTTCTACTTTAGTTCAAATCAATAGTTCTTTTCAATGTTCTTAATGTTCTTAGGTTCTCATATCTATAAAGGAAATTTTACTTTTCACAGAATTGTAGACAACACTGCTAAATAAAATTTCTAGCAAGGGTAAGTTTCTACAGGGCCAGAAGGGACTAGAATGGGTGGGTGCATCTTAAGTTTTTTGGCTTTACCCTAAGAGCAGATTGATGTTGGAGTCATAAAAGTTGAAATTTCAATAGAAAACCCAGTCTTCCTAGATAGGAAATTAGAGAAAAGTTCAGTTAAGTAACAGATATTTATAAACGAGTGGGAAATCATGGAAATTAAAAAGTCAGAGATGTGAACCCTAAATTCATCTTAGAAACCCTGTCCAAATATTTAGCTGATGCCTGAAATATCAGAATTTCTGTTCTAATAAAGAGAACAATATTTTAGGTGCAATTTTTTTTAATTTTTAACTTTAAAATTGTGGGGTACAGTTAAGGGTTAGGTTTACAAATATGCATCATTCAGGCACCCTTGTTGATAAGGGGTGTCTCCCCATTAGGTGCAAAATTTAATACTTGTTTGCATTTCTGGTTGTAAACATTTTCCAAATTAATAAGTGGGCAGAGATTATATAAACAAAAACCAAATTTAGAGCACTTTCCCTATGGTCAGCATGTTCCAACTTAAAAACAAGCATGTTTTCACATTTAACCAATACTAGTCTTCGAAAATTAGAATCTACTTATTGAATGTTTAAGTTTACTTCTCCCAAAATAACATTTTGTGCTATGTACAGGATGCATTTACTTTTATTTTGAAAGAAAGAAAAACTTAGACCCCAAAAACTCTCATATGAATATGATATAGGAATTTTCAAGCAAGTCAAATAAGTGCATTTTAAAACAGTTCATTATATATCAAAGCCATGAAACACAATTTTCAAACTGTTATCCACATACAATTTAAAACATTTTTCTATTATACGCCTACTTGGAAGCACTCTTTCTTTTTCATCTTTGAGAAAAATTACAGGGAGAAAAGATAGAAAGCAAGTAAAGATTAATGGAATCCAACCTCAATGACTTGATACTTTTTCAGTTGCTAAGATAAATCAATAAATAGGTCAGGAAAGCTACCATCTCATCTTAAAAGCATCAACCATAGAACATGATGGAATTTATGCATATTAAAAGTAGCATACTGCAAATGCCAGCAGATAGCACATTGTCATTTAAGAGGAACAAAAAGCAGCACCACTATACACTACACAATACAAATTAAATGGAAGATCATAGCTCTATAAAGGGTTTGCCTTAAAGTATAATAAATTTAACTTTAGTAGAATTGTAATCTTTGATTTTTCACTGGAGTTAATATATTCAATCAAAGCCATTACTTTAACAATACATAAGTACAGAATTCACTCACCAGCAGTGATGAATATGTTTATTTATAGCCTCATTTTTTTCTCATAGTAAACCATCCCTTACAGTGCCTCTAGGCATGTGTAAATAAAATTAAAGAAAGGCCTGTATTTTCCCAAAAGACAAAGATTAAAATGAGGGCTAGATTGGATACCAAATTTATTTCAAAGTCAGATCAGTTTAATTGTAATGTAGAATTTGATCTCTTCAATTCACTTCAGCATACCTCAAATGGTCACAACTTCCCAAAGGGGTTAGGAGGTGGATCTCAGCCAGGAAAACACACACCTAAAGCCATTTAAACAGTAAGGAAAAAAGAATGAATTTTTAATTCAGTGGTTTAGATGAAAATGTATAATTGGGAGACCTTGTATTTGACACATTTCTGTAAACATTTGAGCATTTCTCTTTGTCACCAGAAACAAGCATAACTCTCAAGGTGCCTTTGCCTCCAGAAATCCCACTTCAGATTCTTTATCTACTTCTGGTTACACGTGAAATGATCCTTTCTTTCCATTGGTTGACTTCCCCAAATTCCCATTTCTTTAGTAATACAAGGTATTAAGAACACAGACATAATATGGTTAAAATAATTTACATAAACATGAAGATCTGTGAAAGACTGTTACCATCTCAAAATTTGAGAAAATTCACCATTCAAAGGAGGGTTACTAAACTAATGACTTCAGAAAATATGCTAATTAATAGGACTCCAGAATCATCTTTAATCACCAGGTCTTTATTGTCCTCTAAATATAATGAAAATCCTTCTCAAAACATTGCATTACTCCATTTAATCTAGACCAAGATACTAACTTAGCATTTTCTTTTCTTTTTTGCCCTAAATCTAATTTTAAATGCTGTTAAAGACACCGAGTTCAGGCAAAACTGAATTGTTCACTAAAGGCCAGAAAAGTACTCTTAAATGTCTGCCTCATGGTTAGTGTCATGGGAATTTGATCACTGGATGTTAGTTCTTCATTTGTTAGAATATAACACAAAAGAACCTTGTATTAGCTTCCTACAGGTGATATCATACTTAATTATTATAACAACTTTGTAAGGTATGCACTATTATACTCATTTTACACCAAATGGAATTGAGATTCAGAAAGATTAAGTAACCTAAAGTAGCATAATTAGTAAGAAACAAAACAGAGATTCATAGCACTGTCTCCAGTCCACTATGCTTTCTCCTTTTTACCCATTCAAATCTAGACTCAAATGACTTTTAAATTACCAATTTAAATAAATTAACATAAGCCCATAATTGTATAACTCTATTTCATTAAAACTTCATGACTCTTTTTTATGCACTAGAAACTGTGTTTTCTACATTCCACTATGGCAGAGCTGTTTGTCCTGACTTCAGTCATTCACAACAAATGTGACTTATCCTACTTCCCAGAGAAATAAGTGCTTTTGTAAATGATGAATTTAGAAAGGATATAGAAAAATTGTTTGAAAGTTACATAGCTTCAACTTTACAGAAAGATAGCAATCTATTCATGTATTCCTTTTTTATCTTTTTATGTAGTGCTTTTCTGGAAAATATGAATTACCACAAGTACCCATTGCCAAATAGTGCTCTTTTAGCTAAATAGATTCATCTGCCTATTTTTATCTAATTTTTACTGAGTATTTGATATTTCCAATGTCAAGGGCAATTTATAAAAGATAAGAACGTATTTAATAGCAATGGTGCAAATCAAATGTAAGCTCTGAATTTGCAAAATTTTTCAGTCAAAGAAGGAAAGAAAATTAAAGAAGGATTAGTATAGAGAAAGCAATAATAAGACAAAAACTTAGAGTAACAATTGATGGTCCAAAAATAGAAGTAGTTAAATTTATTTTTAAAATAAGTTTAGAGCAAAGGAAATTGAATCATAGGTAATTTGTTGAGAAAAAAATGAATAACTATATTATATGGAATAGCAGAATAAATCATCTTTCTAGCACTTAAATATTTAAAAATAAAAATAGCATTCTTCTCATCCATTGTAATAAAGTGAAAAACATATTACTGAGAAAGAAATGACAACTATATATAGACTTTTGGTTTTTCATTAGAGTCTATGAAATCTTGAAGTTAACAACTTGGAAACAAAAAAGAATATCAATAAGCATATAATAAAATTTTAATAATATATAACTTAATGCAATCTCTATAAAAACATGTCCTTTGTTTATTTTTATTAAGCCCAGATGGAAATACAAATAAATTGTATTTAATTTACTGACAAAAAGCTATGGTTTTTCCATGTGTTGTTGCTATGCTATTATAGGAATTTTAATTTTTTGCTCATTGAATATCTGCCAATGTCCATATTTGACACAATCAGTATTTCTAACTAATTTCTGGATTTGTACTCACTGTAGAGAGATGAAAGTAACAATTATAGAAAACAGTGTGGTGATTCCTAAAAGATCTAAAAATTGACCTTCCATATGACTCAGCAATCCCCTTTTGGGGAATATAACCAGAGGAACTCAAGTCACTCTAGGAAAAAGGTACCTGCACATGCATGTTTATTGCATATTATTCACAATAACAAAAACATGGAACCAACCATGCTGCCCATCAAAAGTGGACTGGATTTTTAAAATATGGTACACATACACAATGGAATATTATGTAACCATAAAAAAGGACAAAATTATGAACTGTGCAGCAACTTGAATGGATTTAGAGTCTATAATACTTCGTGACCTATCACAGAAACAAAGAATTGAGTATCACATGTTCTCACTCATAAGCGGAACCTGAACAATTATCATAATACCATAAGAAAGGAATTGGCAATAGTGGGAAACTGCTGGGGGGTGGAGGGGCAGGCACACTTCATCAATAAGGGTACCTGATCTCAAACCAGGTGAAGTGGGACCAAAGTGAGGCCCAACTTTACCTATACAATGAATATTTGTGTGCCTAACCTGAATTGTACCCATCTTTAAAATATTTTTTAAAAAAGAAAAAGAAATTAACAGTTTAGCTAATCTAGAATCATGTAGGTGGATTGGGTTAATCAATTAGATTAACAACTTTTAGTTTCAGTTTAATTTTGTGGTTGAATGAATATCCAACTTTTCTCAATTATCCTGAAATAAAAAGTGAGGAAGAGACTAGAAGTATTTTGACTCTCAAAATGATAGATAAGTAAGTGAATTTATTTACATATTGTCACTTTTAGCAAAGACATTGTCACATTTGTTGACTGTGCAAAGGAGGATATTTGGAGGCATGATGCTTCTCTGGCTTGCATCAGAAGAAAAAACAAGAAAGTTCAAGTATGCCTAACCCTGAATTGTACCCCACATATTTAAAAGAAAAAAAAGAGAAGATTCAAGTATGGAAACGTTGGACAGGAATTATCTTTCATATTCTCAAATGTTCACTAATATCATCCAGAATTATATGAATTTTCTAAAATAGATATTCTTCAAAATTAGGCAACTGTAATCCTTTTTATTCCTTTATGTTACATATGATTTGGTGGTGTCCACTACTCCTTTTGAAATCAAAGTTTCATTAAGAGAAATAGTTTCCTTTTCTCTTTTCTGCAGAGGGCAATTTTTTGAAAACAGCGGTTAGTGATCAGTTATAATATTCTAAGAGATGATTTTTTTAAGAGACAGCAGACGTGGGTATCTCTGGGCCCACTAAGATTAAATATCAATTCCAGGATTATGTCAGTAACAGAGAAACAAGTTTTCCATAAGGAATCTGTGATCAAATTCTCTTTTCCTTTTAACTTTTCTCTTGAGATAGAACACTTTAGTTATGCCTACATTCAACAATAGAACACAAAAAGAAAATGAAATACTATATATGTCTACTCTTCTTTTAAAAGAGAGAGAGAGAGATTTTTTTTAGTTTAGTTTTTAGTTTAGACAAAACACTTGGAATGCAGTGCTACATTTTCTATAGGTTTATCAAAATTATACTTTGAATCCTTCTTCGAGGAACACTTCCAGTAAGGATGGGTTATAAAGATAAATGTACCTTGGGGCCTATCATTTAGATGCTCACTATCTAGTTGTATGAAGACCATTATGCTATATCTACATGTGATCCCTGAAGAAATATATGCATTAAATAGAGGATTTAACCCTATTTAAAGAGCCTCTGACCACATAGATGATTTCTAGTTGATAAAGTGTATCTGGAGAAATGCTGCTAGGGATAGATACTAATCGCTTTTAAAACAACGCCTGCACCAAGACAGAGTACTCTGCCCATAACTGACCCGTTGCTACCTTTTAGTCCCTTAACTAGATAGGAAGCATTTATCAAGTGCAATGGAGAAAAATAAAAATAAAAACAGTCTCTTTTACATTATTTCATACGAGGACACTAAATTATATCATATTGTATAGGTCCTCAGAAATCTGTCCCCAAAGCACTTTTCTATTTCTTTAAGTTAGCAATCATTACCGTCAAATAAATATTTTGAGTTATATCTTTGGTGTATACTCATGATTTACCTTAGTGCTATGAAAATCTGGATGACAACTTTTTGTTCCCTGGATTCTCATTCTGCATAGTTGCCTAATTTCTGGTATATGTGCACTGCAGACTTCACAGTCGTGTAACGTATAGGCATTATACAAATTCCCTCTGGAAATTAAATTGGAAAGCCTTGCTTCTACAAACTTGGCATATTTCTTGGAACTGATGCCTACTAACACAGTGCATTTTAAACCAATTACTCTAACAATTCTCAAAGAATGTGTTTGAATATCATCACTCTGCATTATTCTCAAGAGCCAGTCTTTATGTGCAGAGACTACATACACTCTTAAACAACAGATGCCTTAGGTGGAAGATGAGCCTGTCATAAAGTATCTGCCACCTGCTTTTGCCCATCATTATTCCCTTAATAGCTTACTACCTGTGGGCACATCGAGTCACCAAAGAAAAGCATCACTCCCCAAAGTACAAGCACAAATGCAGTACTTATGAGGTTGGCATAAGAAAACCAGCTGAACAGCATTTCCCAGTACACTGCTGCAATATGTCATTTTTGAAAATGCCATGTTAGTGGATGTGACTTTGGGAATTGACTTAATAACAATAATAACAATAAAAATGGCTAGCACTTAACAAAGAAAGTGTATTTCATCTCAAAGGGCTCACAAGTGCTTCAGACTCTGAAGCACGGTCAACTCTGAGAAGAAGGGTGATGGCCCTCAGCACAGTAACGAAAGCTCAGAAAATGATCACCAAGGAGAGCAATACAAACTCTCATCTAAAAGAGATATCATAAGCTTTTTATTTTCCACATGGAGTGATGTAACCTTGAATTTTCATCCCTTCAGATGGATGCCCAAATATCACAAATAGGCTTTTGTGTCCCACTCTGAGTAGAAACTATTGAGTGGTAAGAAAAATTGACCTTGCAGCTCTGGAGCTCAGGCTTAGAAGGCATCAAAATGGATCCAAATCAACTTGGCATACTTTTTACTACCCAGGATCTCAATGGAGGCACCCTATTAGAGAGATGGACTGTTAAAACAGAAGCCAAGTGGGTTTCTACTTTAAAGAGAGGTAATGAAGGTTGAATTGCTGGATAATTCTGACTCTCACAGACCTTATTCACAGAAAAGGTTTCATCATGCTGGCTAATGGCTTTTTGATCTTGCTGAATCAAACCAGCACTGTTGGGACTGGCTGACTTCTTTTCTTAGAGTCTATTATTATATTCGTGCACAATGTCAACTATGAGAATATATTCTCTGATTCATACCAATAAATATTTGGTGCAAATGATTGCCAAGAGTATTCTTATCTTGAGGTGTGAATACTTTATTCTCTTTAATATAAGCATGCCTTAGCAAATTTGATCTGAAATTACTGTGATTAGTACATACTACCCAAGTATTAGAACAACTTAGCTAGTTTGCCATCTGGCTCTGGTAATAACCACGCACCACATTACATGAATCTTTTAGTTAAGATTTGGTTTCTCCTAATTGATTTTAAGGTTTCATAATTATTTCATTATTTTGTTAAAATGATAACTTAGTTTTCTCTCCTGTCCAACCCCTGTCTCATAATACCTTAAAAATTCCATCCAATGCTTTTTTTCCTCAAAAGATAAATTTTCTTCATGAAAATGTGAATATTAACCCATTGGTAGTAGAATAGATGTTTCAAATGGTTTTCCTCCTTTGGTAATACATACATGATACCCACGTACTGGTTCTGTTTACTGTTCCTTCTGACATTTCTCAAGAATTTGCCTTCTAGAATTGGCAAAAGCAAATATATCCTGGAAACACAATCCTCATGATCCAGAAAACTATACCATTATGCTCTAGTATAGTTCTAAACCCAACTGGTCCTGCACCTCACTCAAGACCTACTGAATACAAATCTCTGAAGTGAAGGACTTGTATTTTCAGCACTCTCCCTATGGGGTATGGCATCAGTTAAACTTTTTATACAATGTCTAGTAATAGAAGTTTCAAGTAACTGGGGCTTAAACACAGTAAAAGCTTTCTTTCTTTTTCTTTTTTATTTTATTTTCTTTTTTCTTTTTTAGTAGAAGTTAGAAGGTAGGCAATGCCAAACTGATGTGGGAGTTCTACCAAATCAGTGATGCCCTAGTTTCCTTCTTTCTGCTCTGCCATTTTTAATAATGGCTTCCAACATTGGGGTTACTCATGTTCCAAAACAGTAGCTCAATAACCTTCTCTATTTCCAGGCAAGAAACAGGAGAAAAGGAGATATAAGAAAAATAGAGGATAAGTTGAGGAATTTTCCTTTAAGCAACCTTCTCATCTCAGTCATCTATAAATAATATTTGTATATACATTTCTTAAGCCAAAGTTTATATAAGAGACTGTATCCAGAACACATAGTCTCATATCTGGACACCTTACCACCCCAAATAAAATTGGGTCCTGTTTCTAGGAAAGATAAAAGAGGCATTAATATTTATGTCTGGATTGATAACTAATTATCGCTGCTCCAAATTATCAACAGATTTGAAAATTAGTGCTCTAGCCAGCTTAGCTAATAGTGATTATCTAATACATTTTCTACTATAAATTGTGATATAGTTGAATCAAATAATATGATGGCTAACAGTAACTAACACTAACTGAACACTAATGATTTGTCAGGTACTAGCCTAAGAGCTTTACATGGTTTATATAACTTACCCAAACACTATTAAGTAGGTTTTATTACCATGAAGTAACAGGAACAGAGTGGTTTAAGTAACTTGTCACAGTTCACACAACTAGTAATTGGTAGAAGTCAGAGACTCTGATAACCATCCTTATGTATTTCCAAATTACACACATTTTTTCTTATGACAAGCACTGCAAAAGTTTTGAGTACTTTTTATATACTTACAACTAAGGCAAAGCAAGTTTGATGCTTTTTTTAGGCACCAAGGTATTTGCTGCCATTGCAACCTTCATTTTGAAACCTCAAAAGAGGCAAAACTGTAATTTATCTTGATAGAGAAAAATCCCCTAAGAAAAACTGACAACCTTATAGAGTTATTAAGATATTTCCATGTCAAAATACTTCTTATCCCACAGAAACTGCCTTTTCTAGCAAAATCCCTCAGGTGAATCTGCCAAAGTTACTTAGGTTTGTAATGCATGCTTTCTTACCACTTCCACATTTGTGAAATCTTTTTTCAAAGCACTTGAAGATGGACCTGAATATAGCAGAATTGGATGCTGCTGAAAAACTCCATGGATTCAATCCACAATGGCTATTAAATGAATGTTGATAAAAGAATATAGAGAGGTACAATTCCATTATCATTCACATGGCAGCCTTCACAGTTGTGGTAGATGGGACACAACAAATATTTTTGTTCAATCAAGTCTATATGACTCATCACATATCACATAAAACCACTACGTACCTAATCCTGAATTGTACCTCACATCTTTAAAACATAAAAAATATTTAAAAAAAAAAGACTCTTCAATCTTGGATATGTTTCTCTGTCACTAAAAATTTTGTGTGATCCCAGGGAAACTGTCTAATCTCTTAAGCCTCAAGGCAATCATTTATAAAATGTAACTTGGAGTAAATGAAGACCAAGTTTTCTTCAAGTTGCACAATTCTGTGTTTCTGTGACCATGTGTTAAATACATTTATCTGTACATTATCTTACAGTGGCAAAGGATCAGTACATACTTAACTGTTTGATGGGTAAACGTTTGAATGGGAGGATAGAATGAACAGAGATGAATGGAGAGATGAATAAGTATGTGAATGAGAAATACACACACCTATGTATACACACACAGTTATATGTGCATATATACATAGATATATATTTACAAAGCAGTTTTTCCACTTCAGAAAACAAAAATTATATTAACCTATAGCCTTTATTTCTTCTTCCTTAACACACAACTTCCTTTAAAAACAGTTTTTTTAAAAAAATTACTATGCAAATTATCAAACAGAAAATAAAAGAAAGGGGAATACAATGGAATGTCCACATACGTCACCCAACTCAAAAGCATTAACTTGCTACCACTCTTTATTTTATCTATACCACAAACACTTTCTCCATGAAAGTAAAGTTCAAGTAGATTATTCACTCATAAATAAAAATTAAATAAGCCACACGGATGATAAATCTGCTTTCTAATCTACTATAGAAACTGAAATATTCTACCCTAATTAAATTGATGATAGTTCACCTATTATTTTGTGTTTACTTTGCATGTAGTTAGAATTCTAATTTCTAAAAATCCAGCATTTGCTTTTTCAGAGGTTATTAGATGGATAAAATTGTTTAACCTGTAATTTACACCAGACCTATAAATAGTTACAGTTTAAGCATAAAAGGAGATTGATAATGATTTAGGAGAGGAAAGTAAAACAAATCCCTGAATCAGATCTTTGTAAATTTTTTTTACTTGATTTAAGTTCCAGACAATAAGCATAGCCATATAAAATTAAGTTCCACACCCAACTTACATGCACATACACACACCCTTTCAAAGCCAACTATAAATCATGTAAATTGGTCTACTTTTTGCAACTGACCATATTTCTGCTCCTATTTATCACCAAATAAAATGAAAAAATTAACTAAACTTTCCATGTCTACAATTTTTTTCTTTTCCAGCATCTTTACATCCTTCCCTGTTTATCATTTACGCTTGTGCTTGCAACTCCAAAGTTTGGCTAATATCAGTTAACTATCAAAGTATATCTATTCGTCTAATAAATTCAATCAGACATATTCCTTTCTTACTGATTTGAAAATAGCTTTATATTTACTTATTATTTTCCCCCGAATGTATATGAATTAGCACAATTAATATCAAATGAAATGGAATTTGGTTTACATTTCATTTTGGATGTAGCTTCCTAGTCTACCCCATATTACATCCCCATTCTTAGGCATACTGTTTTCAATATTTTTTCAAGAATCACTTTTCAGAAATGCTAGCTTTTTTCAGCAACCTGTTGAGTGAGGAAAATAGGAAGAAATGTTTACATTTAATATGAATCAATTCCAGATGAATTAAAGGCAGAATCAAATGAGAAGATCAAAAGTACAAAGTACTTAGCAGATAATACAGGAGAGAACCTCTATGACATAAAAGTAGCTAAGGATTTCTAAATAAAATACAAAAGTTATGAACCATAAACAAAAAATTAATTAATCTGGCCACATGAAAATTAAGAACTGTTCATTAATAGATCATTAAAATATGTGTAACATAATGGGAAAAGATTATTGCTAGACTCAGTCTAACAAAGCCCTAGTGTTCAGAAAAAAATAAAAAATACTTCATCAGTAAAAGCAATTTAAACATCACAAAAGAAAACTGGGCAAAAGTCATGCCCAGTGACATTAAATAAGTAGAAATCCAAGTGACTCATAAGCACTGGGAGAAGAGCTCAACCTCATTACTAATCAAGGAAAAAAAATTTTGTTTACAAAGAGATTCTGCTAGACACTCACCTGATTGGTGAAAACTTTATTATGATAACAAATATTAATGAAGATGTAGAACAACTCGAACTTTGACAAACTGTTGGGAAGAGTGTAATTGGTACCAACAGTTTGGAAGACAGTTTAGTATACATCAGAATTAAAGATAAGCATTGTCTATGGTCCTTCAATTTCATTCCTAAGCATTTGCCTTAGAGAAACTTGTACACATGTGCACTAGTATACATATATATACGTATACTTATACACTGTGTAAATGTGGAGAGCAGCATTTTCATACAGCCCAAACTGGAAACAACCCAAATGTCCACCAAAAGACATGTGGATAAGACTACAGGGCAATGAAAATGAAATAACTATACCTAAATGCATCATGGATAATCTTACAAACAAAATACTGAGCTATCACAGCAACATACAAAAGGAGATAAATAGTCTAATTTCATGTATATAAAGTGCAAAAATAGGAAAACAGCCCATGTTGGATTTAGCTGCTACAATGTTCTATTTCTTCACCTGAGTGATGATTATGTCGACATTTACTTAATAACTACTTATTACACTGTGTGTATTTGTTCTATGCTTTCTTCAGTGTGCATGTCTTATTTCACGGTAGAGATTTTAGGTTGAACTGAGATATCCCAAAATATGCTCCTCTTTAAATAATGATATCCATATGCAGTCGTGATTCTATATGTTTTTAGTTTAGAAATTTAAATGTTATCTATGTTTCCTTTCTTAATATGCTAAAATGCAGAAAGGTAAAAAGGAAACGGGATTATACAGTGTAAAATATTTTGTCATAATTTCTTCAGATTGATCTATTTTAAAAGGAAATATACTTCCTTATCAAAAATCTTTATTCTCTCACCTGAGATAAACACTTTTCTGAATCTGAAGAGTATTATTAGCCTGTATTTTATCAAATTCACCTATATGTGCACTATATATTTGTAACCATAAACAATATTTTACACTTTTCTTAAAATTTATATAAACTGTACCCCATCATAGCTACTTTGAAACTAACTTTTGATCTTTTGATAATTTCAAAATTATATTTTTAACATTTAAAAATGGACCGATGAATGTTCTAGGTTTTTTAAAAATATAAATGCTATGGAGGATTCTATTGTATTGATAAAACACAATGTACTAATTCATTCTCTTACTGAAAAACAATTTGTTTTATTCTACTTGTTTTCTGTGACAAGAAATGAAGCATTTTATAATATATTGGGTGCCATTTTATTATATATATATGGGTGCCAAAAGGTGTATACACATTTTAAGTATGACATTTTCTCAAAAAAGGGTGTTTGTCAAATAAGTGCTAGCGTCACCATGTGACAGGCAGGACAGTCAAAGAAAATGGTGGAAATACAGTTGTGCAAACATCATACTACTCGTTGCTACCATACTTTAATTCAACTTTGAAAAGTAATACATGAATAACATCTCTTAAAATGTGGATACATTTTTTGGCATCCTCATATATAAAGTCTTATATATGTCTCCTTGTACATATGGGTGAGAATATCTTGAGCAGATTTTTTAAAAAATACAGACAACACTAAAATAAAATTTAAATAACTCATAATTTTGCCGCTGAAAATAATTGCTTTAAATATCTTTATATACCCCACTCTTTTCCTACAGACACAATGAATTTGGAAAATTGTCTAACACATATACCTATGTTGGGTTTTATATCCTGCTTTTTACTTATGATAAATAATTTCACATGCCATAAAATTGCCTTTAGAAACATGTTCACAAATAGGTACATGTATTCTTTTGTACACATGGAGCATATTTATAAAACCATTTCTCATTATTGCAGGTAGCTGTTTCCAATTATTCTCTTCTCTCTCCAGTGTCCTGTACTCCAACCAAACTAACTTTCTTGCAATTCCTCACACATACCTACTTTTTCATGTACTATAGCCTGCAATGAACTAGATGTTTGCATCTCCCAAAAATTTATATGTTGAAACCTAACTATCAATGTGATGGTATTAGGTGGTAGGGCCTCTGGAAAGTGATTAGATCATGAATGTGGGATTAGTACTCTTATAAGAGTTCCCAGAGAGCTACCCACTCCCTTCCACCACGTGAGGACACAGTAAAAAAAGGCCAGAAGGCCACCTGTGAGAAAGCAGGTCTTCCCAAGACACTAAATTGGCTGGCATCTTGACCTTGGACTTCCCAGTTTTCAAAACTGTGAGAAATAAATATATATTATTTATAAGCCACCCAATGTTTGGTGATTTTGTTACAGCTGCCCAAATGGACTACGATACAGCCTCTGCACAAAGAGTTCACCCTGTTCTTTTCTGTACTTTTCACATGACCAGTTTCTGCTCACCATTAAGATCTCAATGTTATCATCCCCTAACCAAAGAAGCATTGCTTAAGAGCTATTTCTAAATTTTTTTCGAGAAAGCAGGATTTGTTGAGAGGAAAGAGAAACTCCCACAGTGGGAGGGGACCCAAAGGGGTTGCCCCCTAAATTATTATTTTCTTTTTCAGGCACTTATTTTTCCCAAATAATATTTATCAGATAGTATAGCTCTGTATTTATATATGTTTGTGTCTCATTCCATGAGGGCAAGAACATGGTTGTTTTTCATCACTTTCAGTTTTGAATATCAAAGCTGTGCATTGCACAATTATAGGAGGCAAATTCACATTGTAGTAATCAAAAATAGTTTTCCAGCAGATAACCATAAAGGATCTTGAGGAAAGAATCCCTTTTTCAACTTTACCCAATATTAGCTTTGGACTACCCAATAGTTATTGAATGAATGAATGAACTTATATCATGAGTTATTGATTACCTCCAATACCAAAGTTTTTATGCTTTTTTTTCCTAGACTTCTCCATGTTACCCTGATGTGTACCATACCAGATGACTCCAGGAAACACAATGACAAGTTCTTTGTGACACTTGGTTCAAGGCCAGTCATCTGACACACAAAGAGAAAGGATAAAACATTGTGTACTTTAGACACTTAAAAATATGAGGCCCCAGCGGGGCTCGGTGGCTTAGCCTGTAATCCCGCGCCTTTGGGTGGCTGAGGTGAGTGGATTGCCTGAGCCCGTGGGTTCGAGACCCGCCTGGGCAGCGAGACCTCATCTCTACAATAAATCAAAAAATCGGCCAGGCGTAGTAGTGCATGCCTGTAATTCTGGCTACTTGGAAGGCTGAGGCGGAAGGATCGCCGGAGCCCAGCAGGTCGAGGCTGCGGTGGCCGGGAGCGGCCACTGCACTCCAGTCTGGGTGATAGAGAGACCCAACTCAAAAAAAAAAAAAAATATATATGAGGCCTCAACCACCAGAAACATTTAATTAACTTGGTAAAAAGAACTTAAATAAATAGGTAAGTAAAGTGAGCTAAAGAATTCTGTCCTAGCCGGGCTCGGTGGCTCAGCCTGTAATCCCGCGTCTTTGGGAGGCTGAAGTGAGTGGATTGCCTGTGCCCACGGGTTCAAGACCTGCCTGGGCAGCGAGACCTCATCTCTATAATAAATCAAAAAAATCAGCCGGGCGTGGTAGTGCATGCCTGTAATTCCGGCTACTTGGAAGGCTGAGGCAGAAGGATCGCCGGAGTCCAGCAGGTCGAGGCTGCGGTGGCCGGGAGCGGCCACTGCACTCCAGTCTGGGCGACAGAGTGAGACTCCAACTCAAAAAAAAAAAAAGAATTCTGTCTTGCTCGCAAAAGGCTGAGAACACAGTGAGCATTTTTAAGGGCATTATTTTCATACTAATTATCTAAAATCAAGTATTATTTTCTAAAGTGGAAAATATCAAAGATTGGTTAGTATTGAAATTACAAATGTTCCTATTATGAGAATACTATGAACTGAAACTTTTGTAGACCACAAGAATCTGCTCCACTTTTATTAGAGTACACACTATACTGTGCTTGTAAAGTAAAAAATTATGAAAGTATATAGGCACACTAAGAACAAGCCTCCTCTACATCTGACAGTATGAAAAGCAAATCTTGGCAGCCGCATTTCAGTTATGATAGAAACTTTCTGACAACTTTTTTCTCTATTGCTCAAAAGAAGATGACTTAAACGAATTTATGTCAGGTGGATTAGTAAGATTCTGTTCAAACTGACGGAAGATCATGTCTGTATACTTTTTAAAAAGGCCCAAACTTTACCTGTATAATGACCACTTGTATACCTAATCCTGAATTGCACCCCATATCTTTAAAAATAAAATTTAAAAAATAAAAATAGAAACATCAGTCTGAGGAGCAAGAGAATGCCTCATGTTAAAGACTGAGTTTTTGAACACCAAATGTATTTTTCGAGAAAAACCAGCACTACCTCTAAATTGGGGGGAAGGCAGGGGCAATTCAGTCAAATATAGTACGAGGGCTATTTGATAAAGCTGCGTTGTAGGTTATGAACTTATGCAGCTGTGTTTTTACCTTGTGAATCATCATTGAGTTGGAACAGATGAAAAGAAATACCAGCAGCCAATGTCTAATTTTAAAAATTTTAGCCATAAAAATGTAGTTTTAAGACTGGTAAAGACACTTTTAAGATCAAATAAAGCAAATGCTTTATTTAAGAATAAGGGACTCAGTGAGGGGGCAAAAAAAAGTGAAAAGAGTTACCTGAAGTCACAAAGCTAGTTCATTTTAGGATCAAAAAAATACAAACTTCGCTGTGTACTAATCCGGACTTTTACTTATTTTAGAGTATCTGCAATGGTCAATTGGCACAAAAAGACAAACAATATCATGTCAATTTTGAAAAAAAATTACATTTATCAATTTATGTAGTGCTATTTGCTCCTAATTTTTAGGATATCTAACATTTAGTTGTTTTAGAAGGCCATGCAACATGATTAGAACTGTATATGAGTTATTGAACTGTAGTGTGTAGAATAAATTGGAATAAGAACAGATGGGAAATGGAAAGCCAATCGAGAGGCTATTATAATAGCCCCAAAAATGATAATAAGGAAAAATTATGGTGAATTAGGATAGGAATTGAAAAATCAGCCGGGCACGGTGGCTCATGTTTGTAATTGTAACACTTTGGGAGGTGGAAGTAAGAGGATTGCCTGAGCTCAAGGATTCCAGACCAGCCTGGACAACGTGATGAGATCTTATCTCTACAACAAATCAAAAAATTAGCCAGGTGTGGTGGCATGCACCTGTAGTTCCAGCTACTTGGATACCCTGAGATTGAGGCTGTGGTGGCCGTGCATGTGCCACTGAACTCCAGCCTGGGAGACAGAGTGAGACTTCAATCCATTAAAAAAAAAGGAAAAGTCACTATATCTAGCAAATGAGAAATCATGTTCAAAAGAAAGGGACCCTTGAAGTAATAGGATCAAGCCATATGGTACTAGGTTAAGGAGTGGATAGAAAGTGAGAAAATGAAATCAATGACTCTGGAATAATATCAAGACTTTTAAAAAGTAAATAAAAGCGTGAAATAGGAAAATACATGGAAGGTAGAAAAGTTTCTGTGTAAAATTTTGTGTAAAATGATCATGTTGCAGGCTAGTAGAACAAGAACTTGACAATATATAGAAAAGTGAATAGATGATAATGCATGTTATTGGGGGGAAAATCCTTTATCTAAGTCAGAAAAAAAGATAGAGGGAAAAAAAGATAAAGATGAGTGAAGCTAGCATGGAGAGAAAAGCATCTCAGATGATTCAAAGGCTGGTGACTTCGGTCTTCTGTCTTCTCTGAGAAAGGCACGGTACCTGCAAAGTCAAAAGAAAAATAGAAAAGGGAGACTGAAGACAGCAAAAATAGTTTAGAACACTGATGCACATCAGGCTCTTTCTTCTCAGTTTGATGTAGTATATCACACCATAATCAGTAATATTTTTATAGAGAAACCTCATCAAATATGAAGAACACTGACAGTGGCAAAGACTTGGAGATAGCCTTCAATAATCCTCCCCTCCTAGAATTCACACTCTGCAATACCCTCCCCTTTGAGAGTGAGCAGGGTCTGTAACTAGATTCTAACATGTATAACTGAGGTAATGGGATGTCATTTCCATCATTATAAAAGACTGTAGCTTTCATCATTCTAGCAATCTCTCTTTTTTGCTGGCATTAATCAAGCAAGCTGCCATGTGGTGACTACCCTAAGTAGAAGTTCAATAACTTGTTTAAGAACTGAGGATAGCCTTTCTCTCTTAGCTTATCAACTACACTTCTTTAAAAATTATTTTAGTGGTTATTCTAAAGTTCACAGTAGACATTTTTAGCTAATCCTAGTCCACTTTTGAATAACACTATTCTGCCCATGTGTACCTCAGGTACCTAATATAGGATTCCAATTCCTCTCTTCCATTCCTTACGATATTACTGTCATTCATATTTCCCTTATCAGTATGCAGTAATCACTCAGTACACTGTTAATATTCTCACTTTCAACAACTATTTTTTTTGTTGTTTTTGTTTTTGTTTTTGTTTTGAGTTGGAGTCTCACTGTGTCGCCCAGACTGGAGTGCAGTGGCTGCTCCCGGCCACCGCAGCCTCGACCTGCTGGGCTCCAACTATCCCTCCGCCTCAGCCTTCCGAGTAGCCGGAATCACAGGCACGTGCTACCACTCCCGGCTAATTTTTGATTTATTGTAGCAATGAGGTCTCACTGCCCAGGCGGGTCTCGAACCCGCAGGCTCAGGCAATCCACTCACCTCAGCCTCTCAAAGGCGCAGGATTACAAGGTTGAGTCACCGAGCCCGGCTATTTTTTGATCAATTAGGAATAAGAAAAACAAAAGATTTTATCTTTATTTATTTTTTTCTGATACTCTTTCTTTATGTAGATGCCAGCTTCTGGTGTACGATTTTCCTTCTCCCAGATGAACCTCTGTTTTTTTTTTTTTTTTTTTTTTGAGTCAGAGTCTTACTCTGTCACCCAGGCTGGAGTGCAGTGGCACACTCACAGCCACCACAGCCTTGACCCGCTGGGCTCAGGTGATCCTTCTATCTCAGTCTTCCAAGTAGCTAGAACTACAGGCATGTGCCACCATGCCTGGCTAATTTTTTTATTTATTGTAGAGATGAAGTCTCACCAAGTTGCCCAGGCGGCTCTCGAACCCCTGAGCTCAGGCAATCCTCTCGCTTCAGCCTCCCAAAGTACTGAGATTACAGGCTTGAGCCACTGCACCTGGCCAGATAATCCTCTTTTAACATCTCTTGCAGGGCAGGTGGGTTGGAAATAAATTCCTTAGTTTTTGTCTGACAAGGTCTTCATTCTTCCTTCAATTTTGAAGGGTAATTTCAGTGGAGATAAAATTCTAGGTTGGTAATATTTTTCTTTCAACACTTTAAATATTTTACTCCATTCTGCTCTTGCTCATATGGTTTCTCAAGAGTAGTCCTATGTAATTCTCATTCTTGTTCCTCTATTGGTGAGATGTCATTCTCTAATTGCTTCAAAATCTCCTCATAGTCTTTGGTTTTCTGCAGTTTAACTTAGATTGTGCCTAGGTGTAATTTTTGTTTTTTGATTTGTAAGGTTCATTGCTTTTTGGTACATATTCTTTTTTGTTGGTCTCTGAACTTCTTGGATGAGTAATTTGATATCTGCCATAAATTTTGGAGATTTTTAAGATATTATTATATCAAATATTTTCTCTGCTCTTTTATTCTCTTCCTGGTTTACTAATTATGCCAATGTTAAACCTTTTGAAGTTTTTTTACAGTTTTGTCCATTTTCTCCTTTGTTGGTTTTTGGTGTGTGTGTGTGTGTGTGTGTGTGTGTGTGTGTGTGTGTGTGTGTTCTCATTACATTCCAATTTGGGAAATTTCTATAGACCTATTTTAAAGTTCACTGATTCTTTCCTCAGTTGTGTCAAATCTAATGAACTCATCAAAGGCATGCCTTATTTTTGTTATATACATACTTCTAGCATTTTTATTCTTTCTTAGAATTTCTCTAATTACATTATTCATTTATTCTTTATTTTTTCTACTTGTTCCATTATATACTTTTTTACAGTAATCTTTTTTATGTTAATTTCAACATCTGCATCATATCTGAATATGATTCTGATCTTGCTTGGTCTCTTCTGACTTTGTTTTTTCTTACCTTTCAGTTGCCTTGTGATTTTTTTGTTGAAAGCCTGGCATGTTGCATTGATCAATAGGAACTGAGGTAAATAGGACTTCAACATAAGGATTTGTATCAACCTAGCTAGTATTTTCAGAATTGTGAAGAAAGGGCATTCATCTCACTTCAGCCCCCACTATTCTTGCTGTGTCACCTAGGGAGGAAAAGCTATATTGAAAGATTATAGACTCTCCCCTCTCCACACCTAACCAAGACTACATCAGATTTGGGCTTTGTTTAATGTGTGCTATAGCTGTAGATGGCAGAAGGTAGTGCTTTTATTTTTTTTTCTATCTTGATTTTGGGCTTTGCTAAGTACTCCTCCCTCAAATATAGATCTGTCAGATCTGTCAGATAGACTATTATTGTACTAGAGCCCTGTTAATGTAGTCTTGGTAAGGTGTGGAGAGGGAGAGATTCTATAATCTTCCAATATAGCGTTCCCTCCCTAAGTGATACAGAAGGGTAGAGTAAGGTTGGAGTGAGATGGATGTCCTGTCTTCACAGCTCTGGAACACATATCTGGTGAAGATTTCCATGCTGAGGGCTAGGCCTCTGTTGTGAAAATGGCTCTGGCTGTAAAGGGTGAGCATACTAAATTAGAAAATTCAAAATCCAAAATGATCAAAAATCTGAAAGCCTTTTGAGGGCTGAAATGATGCTCAAAAGAAATGTTCACTGAAGCATTTCATATTTTGGATGTTTAGATTTGGGATACTCAGTTAGTAAGTAGAATGCTTATATTCCAAAGATCTGAAATCTGAAACACTTCTGGTCCCAAACATTTTGGTTAAGGAATACTCATTCTGTATTTCACAGGATTAGTCTCGCTTTCTCCTAGCCAGAACCACAAGAGGATCTTTCTCAGGTCTTCACCATGAGAACCTATGAGTTTCCTGGAGGTAAAACCCTTACAATTTTGGCATTCCTCTAAAGCCAGAAATATCTCACTGTCATACTAATCCACACTCAGCCTCTAGCAACTCGTCAGAATTATCACTTAAGGGTTCCCAACAGTGATTTCTGTTCCAAGTGTTCATCAGTTACGGCCCTCTGTATTTAATGGTCACTCCAAATGTCCAAGAGGAAACTTGCCATAAAAATCCACTTCTCCAAGCAGTCCAGGAAAGGTTGTTGATTTTGGGGGGGATAGCTTTTTCTTGTTGTAAGGATTAGAAAGACAATCTCCAAGCACTTTACATATTGGAGCCAAAACAGGAAATCAATGTGTGTTGCTTTAAGGCAGTAGATTGTGATAATTCGTTATACAGTTGTAGATAAAGAATACTATTGTATTCGTACTATTTGTATTGCATACCAAACAATACAAATAGACATCATAAACCATAGTATTCCAATTACTCAGCCACTGCAAAAGGCTAAGTCAGCTTTTAGAAATAACAAAAGATCACATGGTTCCCTAATAAGATTCTAAGAACTGTTATTTTCAATGACAAGTCAAATATTTTCTACCTATTATCTTCTAGTACTAGATTTTCATTTTAAAAATCTGCAAGTTTAGATTCAGCTTGTAAAGCTGGCTTTGGGGCACAGTCTCTCATATGCTGGTAATTTAAGATCAGAAAAAGATAGACTTGTCACATACTTTCTAACCCAAAGTTCTTTTCTCAGTGTTTATTCCCTTTATAGTATTTAACATTTAGAATCCTTGATATACTGAATTTCCTTGGCTTATGTTACAATTTTATCCTTATTCTCCAGACACCCTAACTTCTTACTTCAGTTGCATATTTTTCAAGTTTTCATTGCTATAAATAGTTTACCTCTTCTATTTTGTGAACTTCCAAAGTCAATATAAAATATAATCACCTTTGGCTGGGCACCATGGCTCACGCCTGTAATCTCAGCACTCTATAGCAAAAGGTGGGATGGTGCAGTTGAAAGATACGAACTTTGGAAGCATAATTGGTTTCAAGTGTATCACTACTAGATTTAGAACTGTAGATAAATTATGTAATCTCAGAGTCTCAGTTTCCCCATCCATACAATGGACATACTGAAGCCCTTTGGAAGGGCAAGGCAGAAGGAATGCTTGAGCCCAAGAGTCCAAGACCAGCCTAGGCAACATAAGGAAACCTGTCTCTATAAAAAATAAAAATAAAAGAATTAGCTAGATGCAGTATCACGTGCCTGCAGACCCAGCTACTCAGGAGGCTGAGGTAGAAAGATCCCTGAGCCTAGGAGATTGAGGTTGCAGTGAGCTGTGATCTTGCCACTGTCTCCAACATTGGCAACAAAGTAAAAACTCAACTCAAAAAATAAAAAATAAAAACACCATTGACTCCAATGTCACTAACTCCTGCAGATTCTTTCATTTTAACTTATTCAAAAGGCAAATAAAGTTTGAGCTTACTTCTCAAAAGGAAGAAAGAGGGGGATTCAAGATGGCCACCTAAAAGTAGCCTACTGGCCCCTCTCACGGAGCAAACCAAGGAAGAAAGCCCTAGCAGTCAAAGACCCCCAACAGTTGGAGCAAGTTGAGACATGAGGATTAGCACACCACAACTGGCAGAGTACCAAGAGAAAAGCAGAGAACATGGAGGAGAGAGAGAGGGTCACCTGTTTAGAAGCCCGCTGCCTGTTCAGCTTGCCAAGGGAAGAAGAGTACCCTCTGGATGTAGGAAATGATGAGTGCGGGGAACTGGGACTCATAGCTGGTTTCTGCCATGGACTAGGAGGGTCCCCACCCCAGCCTCATGAGAGTCCAGTCCCACACAGGAAATGGCATGGATAAGGCAGAGCTGTGTGCCACCAAAGAAGAAAAAAAGGGGAGGAGAGGAAGGGGAAGAAGAGAAGGGGGAGGAAGGGTAAGAGGAGCAGGCAGGACGAGGAGGAGAGGGAGAGGAGGAAAGCAGCGCATTCCGTAGAAGGTAGGATGTAGAAAATATTGAATTAGCTGGGCTCGGTGGCTCAGCCTGTAATCCCGCACCTATGGGAGGCTGAGGTGAGTGGATTGCCTGAGCCCGCGGTTCAAGACCCACTGGGGCAGGCGAGACCTCATCTCTACAATAAAATCAAAAAATCAGCCGGGTGTGGCAGCGCACCTGTAATTTCGGCTACTCGGAAGGCTGAGCTGGAAGGAGCGCCGGAGCCCAGCAGGTCGAGGCTGCGGTGGCCGGGAGCGGCCAGTGCACTCCAGTCTGGGCGACAGAGTGAGACTCCAACTCAAAAAATAAAAAAAAGAAAAAGAAAATATGGAATTTATGGACTTTCTCCTTCAAATAACCTTAAAATAATATAATCTCCTCATCCATACAATGGACATACAGAAATCTACTTCCAAGAGGTTATGAAATTAGATGGAATAACACTCAAAAGGCATCAGTTATAGCTTTTGGCAAATCATCGTCTGTTTCCCTTTTACACCAACTCTATATTGGGCCTATGTGATGCTGAAAGTGAACCAACAGAGGGCAAGCTAGGATAAAGCTATCAAAGCAAAAATCATTAAACAGTTATTAAACCTAATCATGTCTGAAGAAAAATAAGATAAATTCTTGTTAAAATATAGAGGGGTAGCCATCTTCTCTAAAATTTGGGTGTAAGAAAAATAGAAACTGGAGGACTTTTGCCTTTAACAGATTTATAGAAGAAAATAAAAAGAAAATAGAGTTTTTAATGGTATATACAAAGCAAGACTAATACCCAACTATATGGGAAAGACACAGATGCATGAGCTACCACCAGGTTCACTCAACTGAAATCTACAGAGGAGAAGTCTGTGACTCTGAATATGTAATATCTCGAGTGATTCTCAAAATCAAGAACGTTTTAGAAACATATTGTTAACAGCCATTGTAATAAAATATAACAAATATGCTTTTTAAAAAATATTTAATAGTTGCTTTTATGTATATAAATTTTTTAATCAAATTTTCCATTTTCTGAAACATATAGTACACATAAAATGCTAAAAGGGATCCAATTAAAAATGAATAAAGCACAAATTAAGTCTCAAAAAAGGTAGAAACTTGCAATATACACAGTCTATGAAGTATATTATCAGTAGAGTTGCATATTCATCCAAGAGGCTTAATCAATCACTAAATTGCAAAATAAACATTAATCTTCAAAACACTCCTAAGAGGCAGATAAATCTAAATGAGAATGACATCTCTCCCAAGGTTTAGAGCCTCTGAATAGTTAAGGCAGGCAGTTATAAAGAGTGACTTACATATTATCATACAAGTTAAATCACTACATAAATCCAGCAATTCTGGCAGCATTTAACTAGTGATGACCAGTCCAACTCATTTTGATAATGAATAATTTTTTTCACTATAAATCTATCTAAAATTACCCAACCACATACTTTTATGAAACTTGTATAGCAGACTTGAGGTTTACAATTATATTTAATCTAATGCTTCTTTCTTACTTTGCCTAGCTACTTTATCTTCTATAAGTTAATCAATAATTCTTTTTGTTACACTCTAACTCCTATGTTAATGGCTTGTTGTCACTCAAAGTTTAACCATGTTTGATAGAAATGCTCTAGTTAGATATGTTGTAATGAACTATATTTTAATTTGAATAATTAATTTTACTAGGCATTATCCCTCAAAAACAGTACCTTCAATGAGAGAGCTGAAGCTACAGCTTATTGAGAACTGCAAGTTCTTTCCCTACAAAAAGCACTATAAGCCTGAAAAAACTGAACAAAAAACAAGAATATAAGAAAAGCTGTTCTCTGAAAATGAACCACAAAGATACAATTACTTGAGAACCATTTGTGCCTGACAAACTGTTGAAATTCAGTGAAAAATAGTGAAAATCTGTGGCATTTTTGCTTGGAGATGCTTTCATCCACCCTTCCCCAAGCTCAACCAGAGTGATGTTAAGCTCTGTTCTTCTACCCTGATGGTACTGATTTGACCTAACATTATCCTGGATGAAGCTATGGAAATGCACAACTGTGTCAGAGAGGCCCCAAGCTAATCACACACTACAGGCCAACCATGAGGCCATAAACACTCACATAGAGATTTGAAATGGTCATATAGAAGTGAAGCCCAGAGCACATCTGACAACAGTTTGAACTGTTAATGTGTTCTACCAACTCACAGATCCATCATCAGATGATGGAAACTTTACTGACTGAAAAGAAGCAAAACTGAGAAGTAGAAATGGTAGAAATTCACAGGAATAAGGGAAGAACACCAGAAATGGTAAATGTGTAGGCTAATTTAAAAGATGCTTTATTTTTTCTCTTCTTAAACACAAGATTGTACAAAACCATAATAATGCCAGGTTTATAGCAAATATAAATGTAATATATAGGACAATCATTGCACAAAGATGAAAGAAAGAGAGTTATATTGAAGCAAAGTTTCTGTATTTTACTGAAATTGGACTGATATTAATCTGAAGTAAATTGGGATAAGTTAAGATGCATATGGTATTCCACAGAGCAGCTACTAAAAATCATAGTTAAAAAAATTAACAAAGAATTAAAATGGCACACTAGAGAAAAGTATTTAATACAAAAGAGAGTAGTTAAGAGGGAACACAGTGACACACACAAAAAAAGATATATGGAAAACAAATAGAAGACTTCTGGCAAGATGGCAACGGGGCAGCCTGGTCTATGAAAGCTTCTGCAAAGGAGAACGCAGAGGGTCTCTCACTTTCTCCCCAGGGGCTGAGGATCCCAACATCAGCAGCCTGCTCATCACACGGAGCACAGCCATGGCCACCGCTGGGGCATAGTGGTCTGGACAGCCACTGCAGCCGAAGACACAGCAGCCGCCGCGCCGCCATGGCCTCTGTGGCGGCCATAGCGCATCGCGCCACCCGTGCCTGAGTTGATCCACAACTTCAGTCCTTGAAGCCCCTACAGGCAAGATGTGTTGGGATCACTGCCACCTCTGCTGCCACTGTGACGTCCTGCCGGCTGTGGGTCTCCTCCGGTGTGTCTGAAGCAGGCTCCCAGCTCTGGCCTCTGCCTGACTCCTGCCCGGCTCCACCCCCTCTGGGCCGAGCAGCTGAGAAAGCACCACCTGCTGGCGATTCAAGGTAACAACACCAAAACGGGAGAAACAAGCTTGAAAAACAGACACAGGCCAGATTTGAGTGGTGAATGGAGGGTGATCTGAACTGTCCTTCACAGCAGCCCAGGGGCAACTGACCCTAACTGTGAACTAATTTCCCAGCTTAAAAGACAGCTAGAAATCAGAGCTGAAAGGACATTGGACTTAAATGAAAAGTCTCAGAGTGTGCCCGATTGGTTCTGTTAGTTTAATGACTTAATTCTATTCCTCTTGTTTTGTTCCTTTTTCTTTTTCTTTTTCCTTTCTTCTTCCATTTCTTCTCTTTTCTTCTCTCTGTAAACCATATCATTGTATAGAAGAAAAGCACACCAATAAGGTGGTTGGTTAGCTTGTATGTTAGCATCATTGTATGTTTTATTTGTTTTTGTATGGGAGTTGGTTAGTCTGTAGCTGGGGTCTATTGTTTTTATCTGTTTCAGTTTAGGTCTCTCTCTCCATTTGTTGGTACACTCATCTGTTTCCCCCCTTACTCCTGTCTCTCTCCACCTCCATCTTCCCCCCACTGTCTGCTCCATTCTCTTCCTTCTGCTAACCACATTTTATTTCAGGGAGTAAACCTACAGACCAACTGCACAGACAGATTCCAAGGCAGTGGGAAGTGGGTTTCAGATTATCCATACACTTGTCGGTGAATACCAGAACCTGCAGATAAAGTCTGAATCACAGCTCCCTCCTTAAGTAAATCTCAAAACTGCAAAAAGGACCACCCTCAACCTACAGTGCAACTCCAGAATTGAACAAAGTAAGAGGACATACATAAAGAATAGGAGATTGAACAAACAGAAGTAAAACCAATCCCTCTATCCCTGAATAACAGAATTAAAAAAGATGGTGATGTGGAAGGAAGGAAAAAATAGGGAGGGGGAAAAAAATCACACAAATGAAGAAAAACCAAAATAAGAATATAGGTCTCACACAGACCCTAGGATATCAGATTCTGGAACACAAACAATGAAGAGCCCACAGAATGACTGGTCACATGCAACAAACCCAGACATCAAGACATTAATAGAGAGAATTTTAAAAATTGAGGAGAGACAAGAGGACAATAGGAAGGAGTTGATGTCAGAAATAACAGCAGTAAAGAATACTATGATGGAAATAAATAACAAACTAATAAGCATGGAAAGCAGAATTAGCCAAGCAGAAGAATCTAAGAGCTCAAAGACCAAAACACAGAACTAACCCAAACTGTCAAAAACATAGAAAAGAAGCTCAAAAAGACAGAACAAAACCTTCAAGAGATGAATGACCACTTCAAGAGACCAAACCTAAGAGTAATTGGCCTTCCTCAGACAGAGAGAGAAATAGAGGCCACACTAGAACAAACATTTCATGAAATCTCTCAAGAAAACTTCCCTCATCTCATCAAGGATGAAAAAATTCAAACACAAGAGATTCAGAGAACCCCTGCAAGACAACAAATGATAAGACCAACTCCCAGACAGATAATAATTCGCCTAAACAAAGTAGGTATAAAAGAAAAAAATCCTAAAGGCAGCAAGAGACAAAGGTCAGACTATCTACCAGGGAAGACCAATTAGGACAGCAGCAGATTTATCTACAGAAACCCTTCAGGATAGGAGAACTTGGAGCCCTATCTTCAAAGTTCTAAAAGATAAACAATTTCAACCGAGAATAACCTACCCAGCCAAGCTAAGCTTCATCAGTGAGGGAGAAGTGAAATCTTTCCCAGATATCCAATCCCTAAGAACCTACGCTGCCACAAGACCACCTCTACAAGAAACACTTAAGAAAGTATTGAACACAGAAGAAAAGGAAAAAAGAACAACAACGTTCTTCACAGGAGTACTGGCAAAAGATTAAAAACACACATGATCCAACACTAAAATCAAAAGAAAGACAACACACAAACAGGAAGAACAGCAACTCTGTAAGAACATTATGATAGGGAAAACTCTCACATCTCAATAATTAGTTTAAATGTGAATGAACTAAATGCACAACTGAAAAAACATAGAATGGCAAAATGGATAAAATATCACCAGGCAACAATCTATTACCTTCAAGAGACTCACCTCATTAGAAAGGACACTCACAGACTCAAAGTAAAAGGATGGGAAACAAATTTTCAGATGAATAGAACACAAAAGAAAGGTGGAGTCATGATCTTAATCTCAGACAAAATACCCTTTAAGCTATCAAAACTTTAAAAAGATACAGAACGCCACTACATAATGATAAAAGGTTCAGTCCATCAACAAGAAATATCCATCCTAAACATATATGCAACAAACATAGGAGCACCAACTTTCATAAAGCAGCTCCTAGGTAAACTAAAAAAAGATATCAACTCCAATACCATCATAGCTGGGGACTTTAAAACCCCACTCACAACCCTAGAAAGATCATCAGGACAAAAAATCAGCAGCGAGATCTGAAACCTCAATATGACTCTTGATCAAATGGACTTAATTGATACCTACAGAACCTTCCATTCAAAGACCACAGAATACCTATTCTACTCATCACCGCATGGAACATACTCTAAGATCGACCACATATTTGGCCATAAATCAAGCATAAGCAAATTTAAAAGGACTGAAATTTTACCATGCACCTTCTTGGACCACAGTGGAATAAAAAAATCATTAACACCAACAAGGTCCCCCCAAACCCCACAAAGACATGGACACTAAACAGCATGATGCTAAACAACTCCTGGGTCAATGCTGACATCAGAGATTAAAAGATACCTGGAAGCAAACGAAAATGAAGAAAGATCTAACCAAAATCTCTGGGACGCCATGAAAGCTGTAGTAAGAGGGGAATTTATATCTCTACAAATGCATGTGAAGAAAATGCAAGGATCACAGATTAACAGCCTTAGAAGCCACCTAAAAAAGCTGGAAAAGCAAGACCACAAAAACCCCAATTTCAGCAGAAGAATCTAGATCATCAAAATAAAAGCCCAAATCCAGGACATAGAAGACAAAAAGATAATACAAAAAATCAATGAAACAAAAAGAGGTTCTTTGAAAGTATAAACAAGATTGATGATCCCCTAGCTAGACTGACCAAGAAAAAGAAAGAAAAAGTCCAAATAAACATAATGAGAAACACAAAAGATGAAGTAACATCTGATCCTGAAAAAATACAAAAGATCATTAGAGACTACTATGTACACTTGTATGGAAACAAACTTGAAAACCTTTTGGAAATGGAGGACTTTCTATTATCACACAACCTGCCTAGGTTGAAACAAGAAGAAATTGAGACCCTAATAGACGAATAACAATCAAGGAAATTGACTACGTAATAAGAAAACTACCTACAAAAAAAAGCCCTGGACCAAATGGCTTTCCAGCAGAATTCTACAAGACATTTAAGGAGGAGCTGATACCAATTCTACTGAAGGTATTCCAGGTGATTGAGAAAGATGGAACTCTCCCAAAATCATTTTACGAAGCTAACATCACATTGATACCCAAGCCCGGTAAAGACCCAACAAAGAAAGAGAACTACAGGCCAATATCTTTGATGAACATAGAAGCTAAAATTCTCAACAACAAGATCCTAGCGAATGAGATTCATCATCCATCATGACCAAGTGGGCTTCATCCCTGGGATGCAAGGCTGGTTCAACATTCATAAAACCATAAATGTAATTAAATACATCAACAGATGTCAAAACAAAAACCACATGATTATATCATTAGATGCAGAAAAAGCTTTTGATAAAATCCAGCACCCCTTCTTGATAAAAACCCTCAAACAGCTAGGCATACGGGGAACATACCTCAAAATAGTAAAAGCCATCTACAAGAAACCCACAGCCAGCATACTCCTAAATGGACAAAAACTGGAATCATTTCCCCTGAAAACTGGAACAAGACAAGGATGCCCACTCTTACCCCTCCTGTTCAACATAGTGTTGGAAGTCCTGGCTAGAGCAATCAGAGAAGAGCAGGCAATCAGGGGTATCCAAATAGTAAAAGAGGAAGTCAAGTTATCTCTCTATGCAGATGACATGATCGTGTACCTTGAAAACCCAAGAGAATCTGTCAAAAACCTCCCTTCACTGAAAAAGGACTTTGGCAAAGTCTCAGGATATAAAATAAATGTGCAAAAGGCAATCGCATTTCTTTATACCAATAATAAACAAACAGAAACCCAAATAAAAACCACAATTCCATTCACAATAGCCACACAAAAAAATGAAATGCCTTGGCATCTTCCTAACCAGAGACGTGAAAGACCTTTACAATGAAAACTACAAAACTCTGCTCAAAGAAATCAAAGATGACACAAACAAGTGGAAAAATATCCCATGCTCATGGATTGGAAGAATCAACATTGTGAAGATTTCCATCTTACCTAAGGCAATCTACAGATTCAATGCAATACCCATCAAATTACCAGCAACATTCTTCTCAGACCTAGAAAAAACAACACAGGAATTCATATGGAAACACAAACGACCAAGAATAGCCAGAACAATCCTCAGCAAAAAAAAAGAAAAAAAACATCAAGAGAGCAGGGAGACAGCCTACAGACTGGGAAAAACTATTTGCCAACTCCAGGTCTGACAAAGGCTTAACATTTTGAATCTACAAGGAACTCAAATGTGCTGAAAAGAAAATCACAAACAACCCCATTATAAAATGGGCAAAAGCCAGCCTCGTTGGCTCAGCCTGTAATCCCACACCTTTGGGAGGCTGAGGTGAGTGGTTTGCCTGAGCCCACGGGTTCGAGACCTTCCTGGGCAACTTGGCAAGACCTCATCTCTACAATAAATCAAAAAATTAGCCGAGTGTGGTAGCACGCATCTGTAGTTCCAGCTACTTGGAAGGCTGAGGCGGAAGGTTCGCCGGAGCCCAGCAGGTCGAGGCTGCAGTGGCCGGGAGTGGCCACTGCACTCCAGTCTGGGCGACAGGGTGAGACTCCAACTCAAAAATAAAAATATAAATATAAAAAATAAAAATAAAAATAAAAAATAAAATGGCTAAAAGATATGAACAGACACTTCTCAAAGGAAGACATCCGAGCAGCCAACAGACACATGAAAAAATGTTCAACCTCACTAATCATCAGGGAGATGCAAATCAAAACCACACTGAGATACCACCTAACTCCAGTCGGAATGGCAATTATCAGTAACTCAAAAAATAACAGTTTTGGAGAGGCTGTGGCGAAAAGGGAACACTTCTACACTGTTGGTGAAAGTGCAAACTAGTGCAACCTCTGTGGAAAACAGTACAGGGATTCTAAAGCTCTAAATATTGACCTCCCATACGACCCCACAATCCTCCTTCCTGAAGAACTCAAATCACTCTATAAAAAAGATACCTGCACACGTATGTTTATTGCAGCATTGTTCACAATAGCAAGAACCTGGAAGCAACCATGCTGTCCATCAAAAGAAGGACTGGATTTAAAAAATGTGGTACATATACACAATGGAATACTACACAGCCACTAAAAAGAACAAAATCATGAATTTTGCAGCAACCTGGATGGAACTAGAGTCTATAATACTGAGTGATCGCTCACAGAAACAAAGATCTGAGTATCACATGTTCTCACTCATATAGTGAACCTTGAATATTCAACATAATACTATAAGAAAATGACTGAGAGTCGTGGGAAACAACGGGGGGAGGGGAAGGGAGATGGGATTAACAGTAGTAAATATCTGTCTGGGGATGGGGGGACATCTCTTATCAACAAGGGTGCCTGAACAAAGCATATTTGTATACCTAACCCTTAACTGTGTCCCACAATATCATAATAAAAAATATTGATTAAAGTAGAAAAATTTTTAAAAGAAAACAAATAGAAAAATGGCATATGTAAATCTAGAAATATCAATAACAACATTACATTAATTAACATATCATAATACATTAGTTGATTAATTTGAATAACATTAAATGTGGGTGATCTAAACATCCCAATGAAAAAACAGAGATTGTCAAACTAGAGTATAATAGTAATATCCAATTACATACTGTCTACAGGAGAAGTACTTCAGATTCCAGACACAAATAAGTTGAAATCAAAAGGAAGGGGAGAAAGTACTATGCAAATGGTAACAATAAGAGGAAGTGACTAGGGTCATAAGGCAAAATAGAATGTCTAGCAAAAAAATATATTAGGTATAACGAGGAGCATGTCATTATGACATAAGGGTCAATATGTCAGGAAAATATTACAGCCATAAATATATATTCATTCACCTAATAACAGAGACCTAAATGTAGCAAAACTGATAACCCTTTTTTTTTCCAGTGGGAGTCACTCCATCACCCAGGCTGGAGTGCTGTGGCACAATCATGGCTCACCACAGTCTTAACCTCTGGGGCTCAGGCAATCCTTCCACCTCAGCCTTCTAAGTAGCTGGGACTACAGGCATGCACCACCATGGCCAGCTAAGTGTGTGTGTGTGTGTATGTGTGTGTGTGTGTGTGTGTGTGTGTGTGTGTGTGTGTAGAGACAAGGTCTCACTATGTTTCCCAGGCTGATCTCAAACTCCTGGTCTTAAGTGATCCTCCCACCTCAGCCTTCCAAAATGCCAGGATTACAGGCATGTGACACTGCAAGACCTGGTAAAAAAAATTTTTAATTTTGATTTGAGATTTCAGTATCACACTATCAATAATTAATAAAACAACTAAAGAAAACATTCACAAGTATATAGAACATTAAAACAACACTATCAACTAACCCAATCTAAATGCAGAATGCACACTCTGGAACATTCTGGGTTGTGCACATGGAATATTCTTTAAGATAAAATACACTAAACCATAAAACAAGCCTCTATTAATTTATTTTTTATTTTTTTAGTTGGAGTCTCACTCTGTCACCCAGACTGAAGTGCAGTGGCACACTCACAGCCACCACAGCCTCGACCTGCTGAGTTCAGCCTATCCTTCTGCTTCAACCTTCCAAGTAGCTGGAACTGCAGGTACGTACCACCATGTCCAGCTAATTTTTATTTTATTTTACTGTAGAGACGAGTTCTCACCAAGTTGTCCAGTCTAGTCTCAAATCCCTGAACTGAGGCAGTCCTCTAGCCTTGGCCTCCCAAATTGCTGGAATTACGGGCTTGAGCTACCAAGCCCAACCAATCTCTATTAATTTAAAAGAATTGCTACTATGCAAACTATGTTTTCCAACAGCAACAGGATAAAATTGGAAATGAACAACAAAAAGAAATATGGGAAATCAACAAACACTGGAAAATTAAGCAACTTGCTTTTAAATAACCCATGGATCAAAAGAGAAATCACAAAAAAATTAGAAACTATTTCAGAGTGAATAAGCAAAAACACAACATATTAAAATGTATTAACTTTAGCAAAAGCAATGCTTAGAAATTTATAGCTTTTAATATCAATATCAGAATAAGAAAATCTCAAACTGATATCCTATATTTCCACCTAACAAACTTGAAAGAAAAGAAAATTTAAAAATGCATAGAAGAAAGGACATAATGAAGAATAAAGAAGAAAGCAATAATAAAGGATAAAAATAATAGAGAATAACAAGCCAAAAGTTGTCTCTGAAAATTCACAAACCTTTAGCAAGACTAGCCAGATTTTTTTAAAAAGAGAAGATAAAAATTGCTGAAATTAGAAAGAAAAAAGAGACATTATACCAACTCTACATTTTAAATGATTATGAAAAATAAAATAATTGAATTAGAAATTATTAAACTTCCCATACAGAAAAGACCCAGATGGCCTTATTGATTAATTCTACTAAGTAGTTAAAAAAGAAACAATACCAATTTTTTTTACAAACTATTACACAGAATATAGAAAAAATGGAAAAATGAGGAAAATAATTTATTAGGCAGGACTACCTTGATACCAAAGCCAAAGACATTACAAGAATATAAATTCCTCATTAACATAGATGCAAAAATTCTTAACAAAATAATGGTAAATAAAATCCAACACATAAAAATTATTGTACAACATAAACAAGTGGGATTAAACTCCAGAAGGCAAGGTTGACTTATCAGCTTGAAAAGTCAATGTCATACACTATGTTAATAGAATAAAAGGCAAAAGTTGCATATCAAAAGATGTAAAAAAAAACAGTTGACAAAATCCAATATTCACTTAGGATAAACACTTAAAAGACAATAAATAAGACAGTCCACACACTGGGAAAAAATATTTGCCAACTTCATATCTGACAAAGGCCTAACATCAAGGATCTACAAGGAACTCAAACATGCTGAAAAGAAAAAAACAAACAACCCCATTACAAAGTGGGCAGAAGATATAAATAGACACTTCTCAAAAGAAAACATACAAGCAGCCAACAGATACATGAAAAAATGTTTAGCCTCACTAGTCATCAAGGAGATGCAAATTAAAACTACACTGAGATGCCACCTAACTCCAGTCAGAATGGCTATCATTAATAACTCAAAAAATAACAGATGTTGAAGAGGATGTGGTGAAAAGGGAATACTTCTATACTGTTGGTGGGAGTGTAAACTAGTATAGCCTCTGTGGAAATCAGTGTGGCGATTCCTAAAGGTTCTAAAAATTGACCTTCCATATGACCCCACAATCCCCCTGCTGGGAATATACCCAGAACTCAAATCACTCTATAAAAAAGATACCTGCACTAGTATGTTTATCACAGCATTGTTCCCAATAGCAAGAACATGGAACCAACCATGCTGTCCATCAAAAGAGTACTGGATTTAAAAAATGTGGTACCTATACACAATGGAATATTACGCAGCCATAAAGAAGAACAAAATCATAAACTTCACAGCAACCTGGATGGAATTAGCGTTTATAATACTGAATGATCTCTCACAGAAACAAAGAGCTTTGTATCACATGTTCTCACTCATAAGTGGACCTTGAACAACTACCGTAATACTATAAGAAAAGGATTGGCAGTAGCAGGAAACTGTAGGGGGTGGGAGGAGGTGGGATTGACAGTAGTCGATATCTGCCTGGGGTGGGGGAGCACACCTCATCAACAAGAGTACCTGCACAATGAATATTTGTATACCTCACCCTAAATTGTACCCCACAATTTTTAAAATAAAAATTAAAAGAGGAAAAAAAGAGACAATAAATAGAAGAAAATATTCTCAAACTGATAAAAAGTTTTTATAAGAGAAAAACAATGAACATTATATTTTATTATTTGTTATTGAATTATTTCCCCCATGAGATCAGGAGCAAGGCATATTACTATTAAATTTTTATATAAAGTTATAGGTAGTGCAATACAGCAAAAATGCTGGGGAAAAAATAAGTAAAATTGTCTCTGTTTACAAATGGCATGATCCTCTACAAAGAAAATTCCAAGGAATCCACAAACTATTACAACTAATAAAAGATATTAGCAGATCTCAAAATTTAAAAACAATATGCAAGAGTTAATTATATTTTTATATTGTAGCAACAACAAACACCAAAAACTAAAATTAAGAAAGCAATTTCATTTGCAATAAAAAAATGTACTTGGAAATTTTTTAAATAAATTTTATTTTATTATAGAAATGTGAGATACAAGTGAGAATTAACTACTTAAGTTGGCTTCATGTGGGTGAATTTCAGGCATCTAACTAGCCCTCATTACCCCTCGGAAAGAACCAAGTATCCTTTGTGTTGTCACTTGCCTCCCAACTGTCCTCCATCCTTCTCTCCTCTAGCAGTGCCCAGTGACTGCTGAGCCCTCCCTTGTGCTAATGTGACTAATGTTCAAGGTCTACTTATGAGTGAGAACTCGTGGTATTCAGATACTTGTTCCTGTCACAGTTCACTCAGTATGATGGTCTCCAACTCCAATTTGCTGCAAAGTCCATGATTTTGTTCTTCTTTATGGCTGTGTCATGCTGTTTTGTATAGGTACCACATTTTCTATATCCAGTCCACTTTTGATGGGTAGTAGGCTGATACATGTTTTAGCTATTGTGAATAGTGTGGCAATAACCATGCATGTGCAGTTATCTTTTGGTAGAACGATGTATGTTCCTCAGAGTATATTTCCAGGACAGGGATTGCTGTAGTGTATGAAAAGTCAATTTTTCGTTCTTTTAGAAATTGCCACACTGCTTTCCATAGAGGTTGAGCTAGCTTGTACTCCCAATAGTATAAAAGCATTCCCTTTTCTTCACACCCACACCAGCACCTACTGAGCATTTTTTCATGTGTCTGTTGGCTGCTTGAAAAGTGCCTGTTCATGTCCTTTGCCCACTTTTTAATGGAGTTGTTTGTCTTTTTTTCCTTTCACTTAATTTGAGTTCCTTGTAGATCCTGGATGTTAGGCCTTTGTCAGATGCATAGCTTGCAAATATTATTTTCTGTGGGTTGTCTCTTTACTCTCTTGATGGTTTATTTTGCTGTGTAGTTGGATGAGGTACCACTTGTCTATCTTAGCTTTTATGGCACTTATTTTTGGGGACTTGGTCAATAATTCATTGCCTACTCCAATGCACACAAGTGTGTTTCCTACATTTTCTTCTATGATACTTGTAGTTTGAGGTTTTACATTTAGGTCTTTGATCCATTTTGAGTTGATTTTTGGTAATAAGTAGGAGTCCAGTTTCACTCTTCTGTATGTGGTCAGTCAGTTTTCCTAGCACCATTTGCTAAATATGGTTTCCTTTTCACCCACTCCCAGGAGAAGTCTTGGTCAGAGCACAGGACTAGGCAACCTGACCCCTAGTGAAACAGGAAAAAAAAAAATCTGCTCCAGAAAAAAAAAAAAAAAATCTGTACTGGGTCAACAGCCATGAACACAGCTTCCACCAATGGAACAAGGGAGCAGCTTGCAGGCAGAGAAAGCCCACCTGCAGAGTGAACTTCACTGGTGCCTAGCCCACCTTCCCAGTCAGATCTGGAAGAATCACTCCAAGCCCTGTGTGCCTACAAGGTGGCTTCCTCTTCCCTCTCCTGCAGAAAGGAAATTGCTCTTTCTCAAGAGCAGAGTGTGAACTTGAACAGGAAGAGAGCAACACCAAAAACACCCAAGCCTTTCTCAGTGGAAAGGCTTCCAGGCTACAAAATACAGACAGTGGGCCCACCCTTTACCCAGTCTCTCAGAGTGCTAGCAGCAGGGGCTGTTACAGTTGAGAAACCTGCCACGGGGTGGAGCAAGGAGAAGTGAATGCTCCTTCACTCACTGAGGATTAACTTTTTAAAACAAGTGCAAGGTTTGATCATTGAAAATGATAGAATATTGTTGAGAGAAATTAAAGAAAACTTACCACAAATAAAGACACATCCTATGTTCATTGATTGAAAGCCTCATCAGAATGACAATTCTCCCAGAATTGATCCATAAAAATCAATGTAATTCCTATCAAAATGCCATCCTTTTGTAGACATTGACAAGCTGATCATAAAATCTATGTAGAAATGCAAAATATATAAAATAGCTCAAAACAACATTAAAAAAAAACAAAGTTGGAGGACTCAAACTATTTAATTTTAAAACTTACTATAAAACCAAGATAATAAAGTCAGCATGATATTGGCACAAAATAAGTATATGGACTAATAGGGAAAAAATGAGAATATCAAAATGAGAGTCCAGAAATAAGTTCTTATATTTATAATCAATTGGCTTTCAACAATGATGCAAAGTCAGTTCAATGAAATAAATTATAATCTTTTCAACAATGGTTCTGAGACAACCAGATGTCCATATGCCAAAAAAAAAACTTAAACATTTATACATCACACAATATAGATATGTTAATTCGAAGCAGAAAATTATCTAAAAGACCTAAAACAAAACATTTCTTAAAGAAAACATTTAAGAACTTCGAGAGTTATTAGATAAAACATCAAACGGATAATTCACAAGAGAAAATTTAATAAATTGAATTTCAACAAAATGTAAAACTTTGACACTTGAAAATTTTCTATTAAGAAAATGAAAAGAGAAGCCAAAGACTGGGAGAAAATGTTCATAAATTATATATTGGATCAAGAACTGATATCAAAAAAGTATTTAAAAATTATTATAACTCAAGGATAAGAACATACAATTTTAAATTGAAAAGATTCTTTGAATAAACATTTCACCACTCAGCAAAACATCTCAACTTCATCTACATATCAACAAAACAAAACAAAATTTCACCAAAAAAATATATAAATGACTGATAAGAACATAAAAATATATAATGATAAAGTATAATTATCATTAATCATTGGAGAAATACAAATAAAAGCCACAATGAGATAACATTATACATTCACAATAATGGCTATAATTAAAATGATAGACAATATCAAGTGTTGAAAAGATATAGTGAAACTGAAATCCTTGTTCATTGCTGGTAGAATTGCAAGATGTTAGGAATGTAAAAATGGTACAATGATTTCAGAAATCAGTATGGCATATCTTATAGAGTTATAACAAATATTCATATGACCCAGCAATTCTGCTCTCAATTCTAATCTACCCAAGACAATTAAAAATATGTGTTCATACAAAGACATGTACATGAATATTCATAGTGGCATCGAATATTCAAACTGAAATGATTTAAATGCCTATCAGCTGTGAAAAGACAAACAAAAGAAAGCACTTTTCAGCAATATAAAGCAACACATTCTGATAAATGCTATGATAAAAATGAACAGTAATCCCATTCAAAGGTGCCAAATGCAAAATACTACATATTATAATTTCCTTTATTTAAAATATCTTGAAAAGGCAAATCTATAGTGATAGAAATCTGAAAACCATGGTTCATTGTACATTTTGATGTAATAGCAATAATGAAGATTCTTTAAAATCTGGTTTAATATTACCTGACAGGAATAGCCACTTTAATATGTATAAAGTTAATTGTAATCATTTCACTTGCAACTCCTATTAACATTGTGAATAGGTATCAGATTATAAAAATAAGTCAATATGCTTAGAAAATTTTCCCAAGACAATACAAAATATTTAGTTCAACATCAATACTCATCAGGGAAATGCAGATTGAAACTGCAATGAGATAACACCTTATATCAGTTAGAATGGTCATTATTTTAAAAAATAAAAAGATGATGGCATGGATTCAATGGAAAGGGAATACTTCTACACTGTTCATGGAATACAATTAGGACAACCTTTATGAGAATCACCATGAATATTTCTCAAAGAACTTGTAGTACATCTACCATTCAAGCCAGCAATTCCACTACTAGGTATCTACTGAAAGGAGTAGAGGTCATTATACAAAAAACACACCTGCAGCCATGTTTGCTGCAGCACAATACACAATTGCAAAGATGCAACATCAACCTAAATGCCCACCAATTAATCAGTGAATAATAAAAATGTGGTATATACACACACATACATACCATGAAATGCTATTCAGCCATAAAAAGAATGAAATAATGTATTTTTCACCAACTTGGAAATGGAAAACCAAACACGGATGTTCTCACTTATAAGTGAGAGCTAAACTAAAGATCTGCCAAAGTCTATAGAATGGCATAATATAAATTGGAGATTCAGAAGTGAGAGGGAGGGAAAGAGTGGAGGGATTAAAAATCACCTGTGGGTACAATGTGCACAGGTAGGGGTGATGGGTACACTTAAAGCCCAGACTTCTTCACCATTATGTAAGGTATTCATGTAGCCAAAAACTATTTGTACCCCCCAAAGCTATCAAAATTAATTACTTTTTTAAAAAATACAAAATATTTCAATAGAAGGCAGTTTTTAGGTTTAATAATATTTATACTTTACTATTTTTGTTTATTATAGAACATTTTAATATTAAAAATACTTTTTATAAAAGCCCCTGTAATACTATTACTCCCCCAAATTAATGTTTTCTTTCATTTTTCTACATGCTTTGAATAAAACTTAGTATTAGGTAACTAGAACTTAATCCTGCTGCGTTTTTATCATTGATGTCATAGTATAGGCATTTTCCTATGTGTTTAATATGCTTCAAATATTTTTAACACTTGCTTAATAATATAGCATTCTTTGATTTCATTGAGACATATGCCTAAAAGTGGAGTTTCTATTTCAAAGGCTATAAATATTTGCAAAGTTTTTAATACATATGGTCATTTTCTCATCTAATATAAAAATGGAAACACTATAACAATTTGTATTCCCACCAGGAATGAATGAAAGTGCTCATTTCTCCTGAATATTATGTTTAGAAAATCTTTAACAACTTAATAAGAAAAGTTATTCCTTTTGTTCTTATTAGTATTGCTTTAATTATTGTATGGTGGGATTTTCATGATCTAGCTAAGCAAGTGTTCTTTTGATGACAATTCTGAAAAATTTCCATAGGTATCCATGAAGTTATAATTAAATTGTTACTTTCTTCTAGAAGATTCTGGAAACAAAGTCTTTCACTTCATATATTTTAGAAAAAAAATTGTCTGGTCCTTTCTTGTTACAGCAGCATGACTTTATTTTTAAAAATTAGAGGGGGGGAGACGGGGCAAGATGGCGACGGCATAGGTGAACTGGTGAGATTCTCTGAACATGAGTTCCCAAAAAGGCTATTACTTCTCTTCCCCCATCCCCCAGCCCACCACCAACCGTGCTGGTGCCAGGCCCGGGAACTTCCCATGCAAGGCCAGGTATTGCGCACCCCCCACCACTGCCGCTGTTCTACTCGTGTGGAAGTCTCCAGTCCCAGCCCACTCCAGATCCCTCCCCGGTTGCATTGTCTCCAGCCCGACACCCGGCACCGGCACCGCCGGTCACACAGGGAGGCTCTGGGCGCCCACCCCTCAGAGACTCTGGTCCCTTTTCTGGCTGAAGTACTCTGTAGAGGGCCCAGCACCACTCTCGCTGCTCATCGCCTTGCCTTTGGAACTTTGGAGCTCTGGAACTCCGGGTCCACCCTGGCTAAGGCACTCAGCGTGAGACCCCAAGCCGGAGGACCAAGACAAGTGGAGAAAAACAGATCTGCTTAAACTGCCTCGCCATTCTCCAGGCAGAGACTTCCATTGCCCCATCCACCTATCAACAAACTTTACCTCATTTCCTAAGGCCAGAAATTGCAGCATGCGGGAGAGTTTTGGGTCCCTGCTCCCTCTGGCCCTCTCCCTGGCTCCATTGTCTCCAGCCTGACACCCGGCACCCAGCACCACCGGTCACACAGGGAGGCTCTGGGCGCCCGCCCCTCAGAGACTCCGGTCCCTTTCCTGGCCGAGGTACCCTGTGGGAGGCCCAGAGCCACTCTCGCCACACACTGCCTGCCCTTTGGAGCTTTGGAGCTCTGGAACTCCGGGCCCACCCTGACTGAGGCACTCAGTGCGAGACCCCAAACCAGGGGACCCAGACAAGTGGAGAAAAACATATCTGGGTAAACCACCTTGCTAATCTCCAGGTAGAGACTTCCATTGCCCCGCCCACCTATCAACAAACTTTACCTCAGTTCCTAAGGCAACAACACGAAACAGGAGACAAAGCCCCACCCCTACGCTGCAACGAAAAACAAAAGGGAGAGGCCGGAATCGGAGATCACAGAAGTGACTCTAGTCTGATCGCTTATTTTGACTTATGATTTTATCATTAAAACTGTTGATTTAGATCACGTTTTGTGTTTACCTTCTGACTTAAACTGTTTCTTGATTTTATTGGCCTGTCTCTGTGTAACTATAGGTATTCTTTAGGGAATCTTTCTTACCTGTCTTTCTTCACTTCTTCCCAGTCCTGTGTCTCTCTCTCACCTGATAGTTGGTATGTATATCTGTTTTCCCTCTCGCACTTCTCTCTTTCTAACTCCCTATTGACCCCTCTTCCTCCATTATTTTCCTCTTTTATATGCCCCCTTTTTAAATCTAGGGACCAAGGCTGCATACTGCTGAATAGACAGACTGTAAAGCAGAGGGAAAAGTGAACAAAACCAGAAGACCCTCATAAGGAATAATAGGTCATTGCAGAAGAGAAATAAAAGCAACCCCACCTTCCCTCAAAAACAGAATTGAAGAGGGGGAGGGAAAGGGGGAGAGGGAGAAAAATCTACAGAAATGAAGAAAAACCAAAAGAAGAGTATGGGTCTCTCCCAGATGCCTGGGAGAGCAGACATTGAGAAAACTGACTTTGGAATGCAAACAATGAAACGTCCCCAGAATGAAGGGTCTCAAAATGCAAATGTAGATATCAAAACAATAATGGAGAGATTAAAAAGAATTGAGGAGACACAAGAAGAAACTAGGAAAGAGCTGATATCTGAGATAAGAGTAATAAAGAATACTGTGAATGAAATAAATAACAAATTGATAAGCATGGAAAGCAGAATTACCCAAGCAGAAGAAAGAATCTCAGAGCTTGAGGACCAAAATATAGAAATAACCCAAACTCTTAAAAACACAGAAAATAAGCTCAAAATGACAGAACAAAACCTTCAAGAGATGAGTGTCCACCTCAAGAGGCCTAACCTAAGAATAATAGGACTCCCTGAGGCAGAAAGAGAAACAGAGACCACATTGGAACAAACTTTCCATGAGATCATTCAAGAAAACTTCCCTTATCTAATCAGCGATGCAAAAATTCAAACACAAGAGATTCAGAGAACCCTCGCAAGACAACAAATGAGAAGACCAACTCCTAGACACATAATAATTCACCTAAATAAAGTAGGCACAAAAGAAAAAATCCTAAAGGCAGCAAGAGAAAAAGGCCAGATCACCTACCATGGAAGACCCATCAGAATAGCAGCAGATTTATCTGCAGAAACCCTGCAGGCTAGGAGTGCTTGGAGCCCTATCTTAAAAGTCCTAAAAGATAAACAATTTCAACCAAGAATAACCTACCCGGCCAAGCTAAGCTTCATCAGTGAGGGAGAATTAAAATCTTTCCCAGATATCCAAACCCTAAGAACTTATGCTGCCACCAAACCATCTCTACATGAAACACTTAAGAAAGTACTAAACACAGAAGAAAAGGAAAAAAGAACAACATTCTTCACAAGAGTACAGGGAAAAGAATAAAATATACACGAACCAACCCCCAAACCAAAAGAAAGACAAAAAGAAAAAAGAAAAAAGAAAAAACCAAGTGGAAGAACAACAACTCAATAAGAATTCCATGATAGGGACCAATTCTCACATTTCAATAATTAGTATGAATGTGAATGGACTAAACGCACCACTGAAAAGACATAGAATGACAAAATGGATAAAATATCACCAGGCAACAATATACTGTCTTCAAGATACCCATCTCACTAGAAAGGACATACACAGACTCAAAGTAAGAGGATGGGAAACAAATTTTCAGGCGAATGGAACACAAAAGAAAGGAGGAGTCACGATCCTAATTTCAGACAAAATACCATTTAAGCTATCAAAAATTAAAAAAGATACAGAGGGCCACTACATAATGATAAAAGGTTCACTCCATCAACAATATCTATTCTAAACATACATGCACCCAACATAGGTGCGCCAACATTCATAAAGCAACTTCTAGGAAAACTAAAGAAAGACATTGATTCTAACACCATAATAACTGGGGACTTTAATACACCACTCACAACCTTAGACAGATCATCAGGACAAAAAATCAGCAAGGAGATCTGGAACCTCAATGAGACTCTGGACCAAAAGAACTTAATTGACACCGATAGAACACTCCATCCAAAGACCACAGAATACACATTCTACTCATCACCACATGGAACATATTCTAAGATCGACCACATAATTGGACACAAATCAAGTATAAGCAAATTTAAAAAGACTGAAATTCTACCACGCAGCTTCTCGGACCACAGTGGAATAAAAATAAACATTAACACCAACAAAGTCTCCCCAAAACCCACAAAGACATGGACACTAAACAGCATGATGCTAAAAACTCCTGGGTCAATGATGACATCAAAACAGAGATCAAAAGATACCTGGAAACAAATGAAAATGAAGAAACATCTTACCAAAATCTCTGGGATGCCTTAAAAGCTGTAATAAGAGGGGAATTTATATCCCTACAAACACACATGAGGAAAATGGAAGGAACAGAAATTAACAACCTAACAAGCCACCTAAAGAAGCTGGAAAAGCAAGATCACAAAAACCCTAATTTCAGCAGAAGAATCCAGATCACCAAAATAAAAGCCCAAATCCAGGACATAGAAGACAAAAAGATAATACAAAAAAATCAATGAAACAAAAAGCTGGTTCTTTGAAAGAATAAACAAGATCGATGGTCCCCTAGCTAGACTGACCATGAAAAAACGAGAAAAAAACCAAATAAGCACAATCCGAAACACAAAAGATAAAGTCACATCTGACCCTGAAGAAATACAAAAGATCATTAGAGACTACTACATACACTTATATGGAAAGAAACTTGAAAACCTTAAGGAAATGGAGGACTTTCTGACATCACACAACCTACCTAAGTTGGAACAAGAAGAAATTGAGACCCTAAATAAACCAATAACAATCAAAGAAATTGACTACATAATAAGAAAACTTTCTACAAAAAAAAGCCCTGGACCAGATGGCTTTCCAGCAGAATTCTACAAGACATTTAAGGAGGAGCTGATACCAATCTTACTGAAGGTATTCCAGGTGATTGAAAAAGATGGAACGCTCCCCAAAACATTTTACGAAGCCAACATCTCATTGATACTCAAGCCAGGTAAAGATCCAGCAAAGAAAGAGAACTACAGGCCAATATCTTTGATGAACATAGATGCTAAAATTCTCAGCAAGATCCTAGCAAACCGGATTCAGCAATACATCTCAAAAATCATCCATCATGACCAAGTAGGCTTCATTCCTGGGATGCAAGGCTGGTTCAACATTCGTAAAACCATAAATGTTATTAAATACATCAACAGATGTCAAAACAAAAACCACATGATCATATCATTAGATGTAGAAAAAGCTTTTGATAAAATCCAGCACCCCTTCTTGATAAAAACCCTTGAACATCTAGGCATACGGGGAACATACCTCAAAATAGGAAAAGCCATCTACGAGAAACCCACAGCAAGCATACTCCTAAATGGACAAAAATTAGAACCATTTCCCCTGAAAACTGGAACAAGACAAGGATGCCCACTCTCACCCCTCCTGTTCAACATAGTATTGGAAGTCCTGGCTCAAGCAATCAGAGAAGAGAAGGCAATCAGGGGTATCCAAATAGGAAAAGAGGAAGTCAAGTTCTCTCTCTTTGCAGACGATTGTATACCTTGAAAACCCAAGAGAATTTGTCAAAAACCTCCTTACACTGATAAAGACCTTTGGTAAAGTCTCAGGATACAAAATAAATGTACAAAAGACAATCGCATTTCTCTACACCAATAATAAACAAACAGAAACCCAAATAAAAAACACAATTCCATTCACAATAGCCTCAAAAAAAATGAAATACCTTGGCATCTTCCTAACCAGAGATGTGAAAGACCTTTACAAGGAAAACTACAAAACACTGCTCAAAGAAATCAAAGTTGACACAAACAAGTGGAAAAATATCCCATTCTCATGGATCGGAAGAATTAACATTGTGAAGATGTCCATCTTACCTAAGGCAATCTACAAATTCAATGCAATACCCATCAAATTACCAGCAACATTCTTCTCAGACCTAGAAAAAGCAATGCAGGAATTCATATGTAAACACAAACGTCCAAGAATAGCCAGAACAATCCTCAGCAAAAAAAACAAAGCAGGTGGTATCACACTGCCAGACTTCAAACTTTACTATAAAGCTACAATCATCAAAACAGCTTGGTATTGGTATAGGAACAGGCATATAGATCAATGGAATAGAATTGAGATTCCAGAAACAAAACCTCAATTTCTCAACCAACTCATCTTCAACAAACCCTCTACCACCTACCACTGGGGAGAGGAGAACCTATTCAGTAAATGGTGCTGGGAAAACTGGCTGACCACATGCAGAAGATTGAAACAGGACCTCTATCTATCCCCATGCACAAAGGTTAACTCCAAATGGATCAGAGACCTAATGTAAAACCTCAAACCATAAGAACCTTAGAAAAGGAAGGAAATACCCTCATGGAAATCGGAACTGGCATCCAATTCCTGAACAAAACCTGAAACCCACAGGCCATAAGAGAGAAGATAGACAAGTGGGACCTTATTAAACTGACAAGCTTCTGCAAGGCCAAAGAAACCATCAAGAGAGCAGGAAGACAGCCTACAGACTGAGAAAAAGTATTTGCCAACTCCAGGTCCGACAAAGGCTTAACATCCTGGATCTACAAGGAACTCAAACGTGCTGAAAAGAAAAAAACAAACAACCCCATTATAAAATGGGCAAAAGATATGGACAGACACTTCACAAAGGAAGACATCTGAGCAGCCAACAAACACATGAAGAAATGTTCAACCTCACTAATCATCAGGGAGATGCAAATCAAAACCACACTGAGATACCACCTAACCCCAGTCAGAATGGTAAATATCAGCAACTCAAAAAATAACAGCTGCTGGAGAGGGTGTGGTGAAATGGGAACACTTCTACACTGTTGGTGGGAGTGTAAACTAGTGCAACCTCTTGGAAAGCAGTGCGGCGATTCTTAAAAGCTCTAAATACCAACCTCCCATATGGACCCTGTCATCCCCCTACTGGGAATATACCCTGAAGAACTCAAATCACTCTATCAAAAAGATACCTCCACATGATTGTTTATTGCAGCATTGTTCACAATAGCAAGAACCTGGAAACAGCCATGCTGCCCGTCAAAAGAGGACTGGATTAAAAAAATGTGGTACATATATACGATGGAATACTACACAGCCATAAAAAAGAACAAAATCATGAATTTCGCAGCAACCTGGATGGAACTTGAGTCTATAATACTGAGTGACCTCTCACAGAAACAAAGATCCGAGTATCACATGTTCTCACTCACATAATGGACCTTAAACATCCAATGCAATACTATACGAAAATGACTGACCGTACTGGGAAACTATGGTGGGAGGAGGGAGATGGGATTAACAGTAGCAAATATCTGTCTGGGTACGGGGAAACATCCCATATCAATAGGGTGCCTGAATGAAACGCAATTGTATACCTAACCCTTAACTGTACCCCACAACTTCACAATAAAAAAAAAGAAGGGGATTGGTAGTAGCAGGAAACTGTCAGGGGTGGGAGGCGTGATTGGCAGTTGAGGGAAACTGCTAGAGGAGGGAGGGGCATACCTCATCAACAAGGGTACCTGCATAATCAACGTTTGTAGACCTAACCCTGAATTGTGCCCCACATCTTTATAATAAACGAAACGTAAATTGTGGATGAGGGAGGTAAAAATACATCACCTTTGTACATGATCAAAGTTAACTTACCAGCTTAAAATGTGTTGTAATAAATATAAGATGTTTTCTGTAACCATATCATGATAACCACTAAACAAAAACCTACAGCAGATGCACAAAAGATAAGGAAAAAGGAGTCAAAGCATACCACTACAGAAAAGCCTCAAATTACAAAAGAAGATAGCAAGAGAGAAAGAGAGGAACAATGGATCTACAAAGTAGCTAAAAGAAATGAACGAAATGGCAATAGTACATCCTTATCTATCAATAAATGAATCTATTTGCATTTAAAGTTAGTTTCTAATCAAAAGGTACAATATGGCTGCATGAATTTATAGACAAGATCTAACATTTAGTACCTGCACTAGACTTACTTCAGCTTTAAGGATACACAAAAACTGAAAATAAAGGAATGTAAAAAGTTATTCCATGCAAATGGAAAACGAAAGAAACCAGGAGCACCTGTGTTTATATCAAGCAAAATAGACTTTAAATTCAAATCTATAAGCCAAGACAAAAAGTTATTCATATAATGATAAATTGTCAATTTAGCATGAGGATATAATGATTGTAAATATATATGCACCCAACATTGCAGCACCTAAATGAATAGACTAAAAATAAATAAGTAAACGTGGAACTTGAATTACACTTTAGGCCAAATAGACCTAACAGACATATACAGAATATTCCATAACACAGTGGCAGAATATTCATTCTTTCAAGTACACACAGCATATTCTCTAAAATAAGTTATATTTTAGAACACAAACAAGACTTAAATTTAGAAGACTAAAATTATACCAAGAAGCATTTTTTTTCTTATTACAATGATATGAAGCTATAAGTCAATAACAGAAAACTGCAAAATTCACAAATGTGAAAATGAAACAATACACTCCTGAACAATCTATGGGGAAAAAAATAAATGAAAGAGAATTTTTTTCAAATCTTGAATTAAACGAAATTGATACACAACATAAAAAAACTTGTGGGACACAATAGCAAATCTAAAAGGGAAATGTATAGCTATACATGTGTATACACAAAAGAAGGAAGGGCTCAAATAGACAACTTTAAATCTCAAGAAACTAGAAAAAGAATGATAAATTAAGCCCAACATTATTAGGAAAAAATGAACTAAATATCAAAGCAGAAACATATCAAGTAGAGACTAGAAAAATGATAAAAGAGATCAACAAAACTGAGCTGGTATTTTTTGAAAGATAAATGAAATTGACAAACCTTTAGTTAGACTTAAAAAAAGATTCAAATAAATAAAACCAGGAAGCATTACAACTGATAGTAATAGAAAGCATCAAATGAGTCTACTATAAAAAATTATATACCACCAAACTGGAAAACCTAAAGAAACAGATAAATTTCTAGAAACATACAATATAACAAGACTGAATTATGAAGAAATAAAAAATTTGAACATGCCAGTAATGAATAAGGAGATTGAACCGTAATCAAAAAGCTCCCATCAAAGAAAAGCCAGGACACAGTGACTTCACCAGTGAATTCTAACAGAAATTTAAAGAACAATTAATATCAGTCCTTTGTCTGACTTTGTTACAAACTTTTTAAAAAGTTATAGAGGATAAAACCCTTCCAAACTCATTTTGTGAAGTCAGCATTACTTTCATACCAAAGCAAGATAAGAACACTACAAGAAATAATAAATTTAACTTGAATGTGGTCATTGTAACACAATGTTTATGTATGTCAGATTATCACATTGTACACACCTCATCTTTTTATAATAAAAGACCAACAAATTAGGTATAAAAGGACCTCAACATAATAAAGGCCACAAATGATCAGCCCACAGATAATATAATCAATCATAAAAAGCTGAAAGCTGTTCATCCAAGATCAGGAACAAGACAAAGATACTATCTTCCTCTGTTTTCTGTTGGTATCACTGAATTCCAAAGATTGGGTAATGTAGAAAAAATAGAAATTCATATAGCTTACGGTTCTATAGTCTTGGAAGTCCAATGTTGACAGGCTGGCATCTAGTGAGGGCCTTCTTTTTGCATCATAACATGGCAAAGATTATCAGATTGCAAGGGGGCAACAGCATGTGAAAGAGACCACAGTAGTCAGTTGAACTTACTTTTAAACAACTCACTCTCACAAAAACTAACTCACTTCTATGAGAACTAACACTCCCTCAATAATGGCATTAATCCATTCATAAGGGCTCTGTGCTCATGCCCTCACTTGATATTACCATTACACTGGTAATTAGTTTCCAACACATGAAGTTTTGGGAGATACATTCAAACCATAGCATTTCACCCCTGGCCCCCCAAATTTATGTCCTTCTCATAATGCAAGATACATTCCTAACCCCTCAAATTTTTGTCCTCCTCACAATGCAAGATACATTCGTTCCATTCCAATAACCCCAAAAGTCTTAAATCACTTCAGCATCAACTCAAAAGTCCACAACCTTATTTGAGACTCAAGGCATAATCTACCCTCTGGTAAATCTCTTTTGGCTGTGAGATTGTTAAACTATAATGAATTATCTACTTTCAACATTCAATGGTAGGGCAGGCTTAAGACAGACACTCCCATTGGAGAAGGGAGACACAGGGAAAAAGAAAGAACAGGCCCAAGTAGGTCTAAAACCCAACAGGAAAAACAATATTAAATCTCAAATCTCCAGAATAAATTTTTTTGGTTCGATGTCCTGCTTCCTGGATTGGGCCCCAATCACCTCGGGCAGCCCCAGCGCTATGGCTTTGCTAGGCTCAGCGCATGCTTCAGCTCTCCTAGAAAGTCATTGTACACAAGTAGCTTTGCAGTTCTGGGTTCTCATTGGAGGTTCCACCCCCACAGCTCCATTAGGCATTGCTCTCATGAGGGCTCTCTGTGGTGGGTCCACCCTGCAACAAGTCTCTGCCTAGGCAGAAATCTAAGTAGAGGAAGTCATGCCACCACAGGTCCTGCATTCAGTATGTATGCCTGCAGAATTAGCACCACATGTATGCTGCCAAGGTTTATGACTTATACTTTCTGAAGTGGCAAGCTTAGCTGCACCTGGGCACACTTAAGCCATAGGTAGCCAAGGAACCCTATACTTCAATTCAGGGAACAGTTCCTGTGGTGGATCTGGGCAGTGAACCTATGGCGGTCTCCCAGGCCTATCCCCTCAAACTATTCTGCCCTCCTAGAATTCTGAGCCTGCGATGGGATTGACGGCCTCAAAAATCTCGGAAACACTTTCAGAGTCTTTTTTTCCTTGTATTTATGAGTAGTACCTGGATCCTTTCTATCCATATTAATCTCCTCCACAAATGGTCACTTGCATGCTTTTTTGTTCTTCACATAGATTAGCTGCAAATTTTTCAAATCTATTGGAACTGCTTATTTTTTCATTGTAAATTCTGTCTTCAAAATTATTCCTTCCCTCTAGCATCTTACTATATACAGTTAAAAGTAGCCAGGAAATAGACTGAGTGTTTTGCTGTTTAGCTATTTCTTCTGTCAGATATCCTAGTTCATTAGTCTTAAATTCCATCTTCCATAAAATTCTTGAGCATGAACATTTCAGCCACGTGATTTGCTACTTTATAACAAGGATGGCCTGTACTTCAGTTTTCAGTAGGCTATTCCTTATTTCAATCTGAGCCATCATTAGAATGGCCTTTACTGTCCATATTTCTGTAAGCATTTTTATCATGACAAGTTAAGTCATCTCTAAGAAATTCCAGACTTTTCCCTAGTTATCTTTTCTTCTGAGCTTTCACCAGAATTGCCCATAATGCTCCACTCATGGAAATACAAGCTTTTTCTGGCCACACTGACTGATTAGTCATTTTTAAAATGTGGTATAAACACACACACACACACACACACACACACACACACACACACACACACACAAAATGGAGTATTATTCAACCTTTTAAAAAACAAAATACTGTCATTTGCAATAACATCTATGACTCTGAATGATATTATGCTAAGTAAAATAAGCCAGACACAGAAAGACAAATACCGTATGAGCTTACTTATGTGGAATCTACGGAAGTCAAGCTTATACAGGAGTAAGAAAGAGTAGAAGGGTGGTTTTCAGAAGTCAGTGGATGGGGAAAATGGAGAGATATTGGTTACAATTTTCAGTTATAAAATGAATAAGTTCTGGAGGCATAACGTACAGCATGATGACTGTAGTTAATAATGTTATTTTATATAATTGAAGTTTGCTAAGACATTAGATCTTAAATGGGCTTACCATGAAAAAGGTAAGTATGTGAGGTGACAAATATGTTAGTTATCTAAATTGTGCTAATTATTTTACAGTGTATAAATATATAAAGTCACTGTATTGCACATCTTAAATATATGTAATTTTCATTCGTCAATTATCCCTCAGTAAAGTTGTAGATCAAAATAAAAGAGTACTTAGTAGCAAAAATTCTATTCTATTCTTTTTTTTTTTAGTGTTGCCTTACTTGGAATGCACATTTAGATAAATGATAAAATATCTCATTCTAAAAAACATGAATGTACAATCTGAATATAGAAATGGCTACTTAATGAATTTAGGCAAAAGCAGTTAAAGTTAAAAGGAATTAGTAGTGGAAACTAGATTTTTTAAATTTAAATAATTTAGGCCATTGCTTTTTACATTTTAAATGACATAACCATTGGATTTTTCTTTTTATACCCAATATAATAATTAACTGTTGTGGTTAAGAGCATTAGCTGTGAAACAATCTGAGTTCAACCAGCTTGGTGAAATAAAAATGTCGCATAAACTCTTTGTCTGGGCTACTGAAACAGTATACAATAAATTTGATATCTCATAAAAAACAGAAATTTATTCTCATAGTTCTGAAGGCTGGGAATTCTGAGATCAAGACAGATTTGATGTCTGTTAAAGCCTGCTTTCTGGCTTCTGGACAGCTCCTTCTAGCTGCATCCTCAGATGGCAAAGGGGCCAGGCAACTCTCTGGGGTCTCTTGTTAAAAAGGTACTGATTCCATTCATGAGAGCATCTCATGACCGAATCACCTTCCAAAGGTCCTACCTCCTAATAATATCACACTGAGGATTAGGTTTCAACATATGAATTTTGAAGAAACTATAACATTCAGACCATAGCACTATGCCTTAAATCCCTTCTCTTTAACATTGAATGATAATATTACCTAATTTATTACTTTGGAGAAAAATGAAATATGTTAATTCATGTGAAATACTTAGATTAGTACCTCAGAACTCGGTATGTACTCAATGAAAGTAGTTGTATATATATATACACACACATACATATACACACTCACAAAATCGATATTTCAAGAGATATCTGCATTCCCATGCTTATTCTATCACTATTCACAACAGCCAACATATGGAAACAGCTTGTGTTCATCCACATATAAGTAAATAAATAAAATGCAGTATCGATACACAATGGAATACAATTCAACCATAAAAAGAATGAAATCCTGTAATTTACAACAACATAGATAAACCTAAAGTATATTATGTTAAATGAAGTAACCAGACACAGAAAGACTCTACATTATCTCACTCATAGTGGTTACCAGAGGCTACAGAGTGGAGCAAGGAGGAGATATAGGGAAAAGTTGGTCAAAGGGTAGAAAATTACAGTCAGATAGGCAGAAAAGTTCTGGTGTTATTTTGCACAGTAGGATGACTATAGTTAACAATAACATATATGTGTATTTCACAATAGCTAAAAGAGAATTTTGAATTGTCTCAACTCAAAGAAGTGATAATTTTTGAGGTGAGGAATTTACTAATTACTCTAATTTGATCATGACATAATGTATGCATGTGATCAAAAAATCACATTGTACTTCAAAAATATGTACAATTATTACATGTCAATTAAAATTTTTAAAAGATTAAAAAGTATTGTTTGTATATATTTCTCAGAATCTGACTCAGTTCTGCTTTCGAATTTTAATTTAAAGAATTTATTTAAAATGTGAGTTAAACTGACTTATTTTCTCTAAGAAATTATTCTTTAAAGTTGTAAAAATGATGCCCACATGCTATACTTGACCAAGTATTTGACTATTCTCTAAACATTATCTAAGTTCCATAAAGTGATCCCAAATACACTGGTATCAGAATAGTTGTATGGCTGGGCTCGGTGGTTCAGCCTCTATCCCACGCCTTTGGGAGGCTGAGGTGAGTGGATTGCCTGAGCCCATGGGTTCGAGACCCACCTGGGCAGGCGAGACCTCATCTCTATTATAAATAAAAAAAAATTAGCCAGGCGTGGTAGCGTGCGCCTATAGTTCCAGCTACTTGGAAGGCTGTGAGACTCCAACTCAAAAAAAAAAAAAAAGAATAGTTGTATGTTCACACAACTGAGTTCAACAACATTGCGGCATCTTTCATATAGGTCATTTTATTAATAATATGGTTATAAGTAAAATTCGAAATCTACAAGGCACAAAGAAAGCTATAAATATTTCACGACAGATTCACACTATTAAGTCACACAGATAATCAGCAATTTGCAAACCAGACAGAGGTAATGACACTTGGCATCAAAGTGTCAAAAGATTCACCTGGCAAGGAAAAACTAGCCTCCATTTTATTTAAGCAGGGGGTCAATTTTCAGGAAGCTTTTCCTCCCTAGAACAGTAATGATTTCAATGCAATTACCCCACAGCTATCAGAATCCAAAGGTCAAATTTGAACTTTTTCTATTTTCAAATGCGCTTACCAGACCTATCTATCAGCTAGCCTGAAATTTGCAGTGATACACAGCTAATTTTGACTGCTGGTGGGAAAAAAGTGAATTATATGAAACAGAAACTATATGTTAACCTATGAAACGGTTAGGCAATAATAAGTATAATGTGGTTGGTAGATCTGAAATATTAAAGTATAGAAAACAGTTATCTCTAATTAATGAGAAGATAAGCCAATTTAATTCTATCAAATCTACCAGAGGACCAGGAAAAGCATACACTTTCCCCAAGGTACTAGAAACTTTAAAATAATTCAAAGAATTTTTGTTGTTTTCTTGTTTTATTAAGTCTTTTTCTCTCTATAATCTTAAGCAAATTACTTAATCATTCTCAGAGATAATTTCCCAATGTAATAAAGAAGTTCAACCTTCCACAAAGTTCCTGTAGTATTAATTATTAATTCTAGAAGATACATAGGCTAGGTTATAACCAATTTATACAACCAACAATTTTACAGGTATTTCTACTTCAAGAACAATATAATTAGCCTTTTCGCAGCAACACAAACTTCAAACCCAAATTTTACTTTCTTATAACTGATGTCTTGGGGCTTTTAAAAACTTCTTTTGCTGGATTTGTTTACAGCTTTATTGAAGTATAATTTATGTTAGATAAAATCACTCTTCACAAGTGGGTAGGTTGATGAAATGGGGGAACTGTATACAGTCATATAACCATGATCATCAGCAAGATACAGATTTGTTTCATCACTCTAAAACATTTCCTACTTGGATGGACTTAGAGGCGATAATACTGGGTAATCTATCACAGAAACAAAGAACTAAGTATCACATGTTCTCACTCATAAGCAGACCTTGAACAACTATCATAATACTACAAGAAAGAGATTGGCAATAGTGAAAAACTGCCAGGGGAATGGGAAACTGCCAGGGAAGGGAGGGGCACACCTCATCAACAAGGGTACCTGCATAATGAACATTTGTATACCTAACCCTGAATTGTACCCCACATCTTTAAAATTTAAATTTAAAAAAAAAACAGAGGGGCAAAATGGTGACAGAACAAGTCAGACTGTGAACATCTCTGCAAAACGTGGCTGCTGCAACTGGTTTCGTGCACTGGCACCGCCTCTGCAAAAGGTGGCTGCTGCAACCAGTCTCGAGCACTGCACCGCTGCCACGGATCTCAGCTTCTTGCCTCACAGAATTCCTGGCTCCCTCCCCCACCCAAAGCCACCCCACAGTGATGGGACCAGAAACCAGCTGGAGCCTGGAGTCTAATCCATGGAGAGAGAGGATCAAGGAGGAACAGGAAGGAGCCCCATGCCTGGTAAAGAGGCACCCACCACAGCCATTTTCTCTGTCCCAGGACCAGGCAGCAACCTGCATCGCCCCACCTATCTCCACCCAGCCTCCAATTTGGGACCTAAGGTAATTAATCGCAACAAATGGGGAGAGACAGAAGCCCCTCTCCCATACTAGATCTGACACAGACAGGTCGGAACTGAGTGGCAGACCTGACAGGCAGCAAGCTGACTGTCCAGATGTGATCATTCCACAGCAGACCTGGGACATCTGACTCTAGCTGTGAGCAACCCTATCAGCCTGCGATGAGAGATACAGATCAGAGCTGAAAGGACATTGGGCTCACAGGAACAATCTCAGAGCAAGCTTGATTCATTGTTTTTACTTTTTTATTTTTATTCTTTGCCTGTTTTGCTCATTTTTGTTTGTTTTATGTTTTAAATTTTTCTTGTTTTCCTCTTTTTTCTGTCTTCTCTGTTTTTGATAATGTTTTCATACTTGTCTTATTTCTGTTATTTTACTGATTTCTCTTTTTTTTTCTTTAGAACTCCTGTTTGAGTAGGGGAACTGTATATCAATAGGGAGGTTGGTTGGCTTGTGTGTTTGTATGGTTGTCTCTATGTTTTAGTTTTACTCTTCTCTGTCTTTGCATCCCTTTTCATTTGTTCGTTGGTACGTTTGTCTGTTATCCTCTTACTCTCCTCTCTCTCCACCTTCCTCTTTCTCTCTCTCCTTCCCTGTTCCATTCTTTTCCTTTTTCTAACCTCATTCTGTTTTCAGGGAGCAAATTTACACCTCCACTGCATGAACAGATTGCAAGGCAGTAGTAAGAAGGTTCCAGGGTATCCATACTCCTGTTGGTGGATACTGGGATCTACAGATAGATCTTGAATCACAGCTCCCCTCTCAATTAAATCTAAAAACTGCAAAAAAGTATAGCCCCCAAACCACTGTCCAGTCTCAGAATTGAACAAAGCTAGAGGAGTCACATAAGGAAGAATAGGAGATGGAACAAACAGAATTGCATGCAACCCCACAACAGAATTAAAGAAAAGCGGGGGCACGTGGGGAGAAAAATCTACACAAATGAAGAGAAACCAAAAGAAGAATACAGGTCTCACACAGACCCCTGAGAGGTCAGACACTGAGGAAACAGACTTTGGAATGCAAACAATGAAGAGCCCCCAGAATGATGGGTCACATACTACAAATCCAGACATCAAGACATTAATAGAGAGAATAAAAAGAATTGAGGAGAGACAAGAGGAAAATAGGAAGCACTGATAACTGAGAAAACAGCTGTAAAGAATAATGTGATTGAAATAAATAACAAACTAATAAGCATGGAAAGCAGAATTAGCCAAGCAAAAGAATCTCAGAGCTTATGGACCAAAATATAGAACTAATCCAAACGTCAAAAACATAGAAAAGAAGCTTAGAAAGATAGAACAAAATCTTCAAGAGATGAGCAATTATTTCAAGAGGTCAAACCTAAGAATAATTTAACTTCCTGAGGCAGAAAGAGAGAGAGAGAGAGACCACCCTGGAATAAACATTCCATGAAACCATTCAAGAAAACTTCCCTCATTTCATCAGTGATGTGAAAATTCAAACACAAGAGATCCAGAGAATCCCTGCAAGTCAACAAATAAGAAAATCAACTCCCAGACACATAATAATTTGTCATAACAAAGTAGGTATAAAAGAAAAAAATCCTAAAGGCAGCAAGAGAAAAAGTCAGACTACCTACTGGGGAAGACCAATTAGAATAGCAGCAGACATCTACAGAAACACTTCAGGCTAGGAGAGCGTGAAGTCCAATCTTCAAAGTTTTCAAAGATAAATAATTTCAACCAAGAATAACCTATCCAGCTAAGCTAAACTTCATCAATGAGGGAGAATTAAAATCTTTCCCAGACATTCAATTCCTAAGATCTTACACTGCATCCAGACAACTAGTACAAGAAATACTTAAGAAAGTATTTAACACAGAAGAAAAGGAAAAAAAAGAATGACAATATTCTTCCCAAGAGTGCAGGAAAAAGATTGAAAACACACATGAATCAACAAAAAAATCAAAAGAAAGACAACAAGCAGTAACAACAACAGCTATATAAGAACCTTATGACAGGGATAAACTCTCACATTTCAATAATTAACCTGAATATGATATAGATTAGTCAGTGGACTAAATGCACCACTGAAAAGACACAGAATGGCAAAATGGATAAAATGTCATGAAACAACAATATATTGTCTCCAAGAGACTCATCTCACCAGAAAGGACACTCACAGACTCAAAGTAAGAGGATGGGAAGCAAATTTTCAGGTGAACAGAATATAAAAGAAAGCTGGAGTTGCAATCTTAATATCAGACAGAATACCCTTTAAGTTACCAAAAATTTTAAAAGATACAGAAGGTCACTACATAATGATAAAGAGTTCATTTCATCAACAAGAAATATCCATCCTAAACATATATGCACCCAACATAGCAGCACCAACTTTCAAAAAAACAACTTCTAGACTCTAACACTATCATAGCTGGGGACTTTAATACCCCACTCAACAGATCATTAGGAAAGAAATCAGCAAGGAGATCCAGAACCTCAATGTGACTCTTGACCAAATGAACTTAATTGATACCTACAGAACTCTCCACACAATGACCATAAAATATACATTTTACTCATCACTGCATGGAATGTACTCTAAGATAGACCACATCCTTGGCCATAAATCAAACATAAAAAAATTTCATGAAATTGAAATATCGCCATGCACCTTCTCAGACCACAGTGGAATAAAAATAAATATCAACACCAACAAAGTTCCCCCTAAACCCACAAAGACATGAACACTAAACAACATGATGCTAAGCTGGGTCAACATGGAAATCAAAACAGAAATTAAAAGATACTGGAAACAAATGAAAATGAAGAAACATCTTACCAAAATCTCTGGAATGCCATGAAAACAGTAGTAAGAGGGGAATTCATATCTGTACAAATGCACATGAAGAAATGGAAAGAACACAAGTTAAAGCCTAACAAGTCACCTAAGGAAGCTGGAAAAGCAAGACCATCAAAACCCTAACTTCAGCAGAAGAATCCAGATCACCAAAATAAAAGCCCAAATCCAGGACATAGAAGACAAAAAGATAATGCAAAAAATCAACAAAACAAAAAGCTGGTTCTTTGAAAGGATAAACAAGATTGATGGTTCTCCTAGCTAGACTGACCAAGAAAAAGACACAATCAGAAACCCAAAATATGAAGTCACATCTGATCCTGAAGAAATACAAAAGATTATCAGAGACTACTATGTACACTTGTATGGAAACAAACTTGAAAACCTAAAAGAAATGGAGGACTTTCTGATGTCACACAGCCCCCCTAGGTTGAAACAAGAAGAAATTGAGAACCTAAATAGACCAATAACAATCAAGGAAATTGACTATGTCATAAGAAAACTAACTACAAAAAAAAAATGCTCTGGACTAGAAGACTTTCCAGCCAAATTCTACAAAACATACAAGGAGGAACTGATTCCAACCCTATTGAAAGTATCCCAAGCAATTAGGAAAGATGAAACTCTCCCCAAATCACTTTATGAAGCTAATATCACATTGATACCCAAGTCAGGAAAAGACCCAACAAAGAAAGAGAACTACAGGTCAATATCCTTGATGAACATAGATGCTAAAATTCTCAACAAGATCCTAGCAACCCAGATCCAACAACACATCTCAAAAATCATCCACCACGACCAAGTAGGCTTCATCCCCAGGATGTATGACTGGTTCAACATTTGTAAGATCATAAATGTAATTAAATACATCAACAGATGTAAAAAAAAAAAACCACATGATTATATCATTAGATACAGAAAAAGCTTTTGATAAAATCCAGCACCACTTTTTGATAAAAACTCTCGAACATCTAGGCATAGAGGCAACATATCTCAAAATGGTAAGAGTCATCTACGAGAAATCCACAGCCAGCATACTGCTAAACAGACAGAAATTGGAACCATTTCCCCTGAAAACTGGAACAAGACAAGGATACCCACTCTAATCCCCTCCTGTTCAACATAGTTTTTGAAGTCCTAGATAGAGCCATCAGAGAGAGAAGGCAATCAGGTGTATCCAAATAGGAAAAAAGGAAGTCACGTCATCTTTCTTTGCAGACGACATGATTCTAAACCTTGAAAACCCAGGAGAATCTGTCAAAAACCTTCCTGCACTGATAAAGGACTTTGGCAAAGTCTCAGGGTATAAAATAAATGTGCAAAAGACAATCGTATTTCTATATACCAATAATAAACAGAAACCAAAATAAATTGCATGTTTCCGTCACAGTAGCCACACACACACACACACAAAATGAAATACTTTGGCATCTTCCTAACTAGAGATGTGAAAGACTTTTACAATGAAAGCTACAAAGCACTGCTCAAAGAAATCAAAGATGACATAAACAAGTGGAAAAATATTCCATGCTCATGGATTGGAAGAATCAACATTGTTAAGATCTCCATTCTACCTAAGGCAATCCAGAGATTTAATATAATACCCATCGAATTACCAGCAACATTCTTCTCAGACCTAGAAACAACAATACAGGAATTCATATGGAAACATAAATGACCAAGAATAGCCAAAACAATCCTCAGGAAAAAAAAAGCAGGAGGTAACATACTTCCAGACTTTAAACTTTATTATCAAGCTACAATAATCAAAACAGCCTGGTTTGGGTACTATAATAGGCATATAGACCAATGGAATAGAATTGAGATTCCAGAAGCAAAACCTCAATTTCTCAATCAACTCATCTTTGATTGAGAAATTGAGAAACCTCAATTTCTCAATCCACCATCAACCACTGGGGAGATGAGAACCTATTAGTAAATGGTGCTGAGAAAACTGGCTGACCACATGCAGAAGATTGAAACATGACCCCTACCTATCCCCATACACAAAAATCAACTCTAAATGGATCAGAGACCTAAACATAAAACCTCAAACTATAAGGACTATAAGAACCTTAGAAAATGCAGGAGACACTCTTACATAAATTGGAACTGGCAACCAATTCCTGATCAAAACTCGAAATGCCCATGCCATAAAAGATAAGATACACAAGTGGGACCTCATCAAACTGACAAGCTTCTCTAAAGACAAAGAAACCATCAAGAGAGCAGGGAGACAGCCCACAGACTGGAAAAAACTATTTGCCAACTCCATGTCTGACAAAGTTCTAACATCTAGGATCTACAAGGAACTCAAACGTGCTGAAATGAAAAAAGTAAACACCCCCATTACAAAGTGGGCAAAAAATATGAATAGATAGTTCTCAAAAGAACACATACAAGCAGCCAACAGATACATGAAAAAATGTTCAGCCTCACTAGTCATCAAGGAGATGCAAATTAAAATGACACTGAGATACCACCTAACTCCAGTCAGAATGGCCACCATCAATAACTTAAAAAATAACAGATGCTGGAGAGGATGTGGCGAAAAGGGAACACTTCTACACTGTTGGTGAGAGTACAAACTAGTACAACCTCTATGAAAAATAGTGTGGTGATTCCCAAAAGTTCTAAAGATCGACCTTCCATATGACCCCACAATCCCCCTACTGGGAATATGCCTGGAAGAACTCAATAACTCTATAAAAAAGATACCTGCACATGTATATTTATCACAGCATTGTTAACAATAGCAAGAACATGGAACCAACCGTGCTGCCTATCAAAAGAGGACTGGATTTTTAAAATGTGGTACATATATACGATGGAATATTACACAGCCATAAAGAACAAAATCATGAACTTCATACTGACCTGGATAGAATTAGTCTATAATACTGCATGATCTTTCACAGAAACAAAAAACTGAGTATCACATGTTCTCACTCATAAGTGGACCTTGACCAACTACCACAATACTATAAGAAAGGGATTGACTGTAGCAGAAAACTGCAGAGGGGAGTGAGGCAGGGGGGTGGGACTGACAGGAGTGGAAATCTGCCTGGGAAGGGGGGGGCACACTTCATCAACAAGTATACCCGCACAGTGAATATGTGTATGCCTAACCCTGAAATGTACCCCACAATTTTAAAATAAAAAAATTAGGAAAAAAAAACATTTTCTCTGTCCCTTTAAACCAATTGCTTCTCCTGACTCTGGTCCTAGGTCATAAATTGACAATGGTTTAATGTTAGTAGAAAAAGTATGATCTTAGTCTGAGCCTTTATTTATTTGCTTGTTTGTTTTTAATAAATTTTTATTTTAAATATATGAGGTACAATTCAGGGTTAGGCATACAAATGTTCATTATGCAGATACCCTTGTTGATGAGGTATGTCCCCCCTCTCCTAGCAGTTTCCCAATACTGCCAATCCCTTTCTTGTAGTATTACAGTTTTTGAGTTCCACTTATAAGTGAGAACATGGGATACTCGGTTCTTTGTTTCTGTGATAAATCACTCAGTATTATAGCCTCTAAGTCCATCCAAGTTGCTGCAAAGTTTATAATTTTGTCCTTCTTTATGGTTGTGTAATATTCCATTGTGTATATGTACCTCATTTTTTTTTAATCCGGTCCTCTTTTGATGGGCAGCACAGTTGGTTCCACGTTGTTGCTACTGTGAATAATATTGCAATCAACATGTGTGCTCAGGTATCTTTTTCACAGAGTGAGTGGAGTTCCTCCAAATATATTCCCAGTTGAGGAATTGCAGGGTTGTATGGGAGGTCAATTTTTAGATCTTTTAGGAATCGTCACACTGTTTTCCACAGAGGCCGTACTAGTTGACACTCCCACCAACAGTGTAGAAGTGTCCCCTTTCCCCTGCATCCTCTCCACCATCTGTTATTTTTTGAGTTATTGATGATGGCCATCCTGACTGGAGTTAGGTGGCATCTCAGTATTTATCTTTTTTTTAATTTTGCTTTACACTGTAGAGACAGCATATGCTTGTTACATCCTTTGAACTGTAAGAAAAAGAAAGCCTCTGGACATATAACAGTATTTTTATTGAAAAGGTAAAACGGCAACTCTGCTCTAATGCTTGCCACTCTGCTATTTCACTTTACATCTGTGCTTCTCATGGTGCTTTGGCCAGTGACACTGCTAACATCGTTGTCTCTCCTCTCAGTATCTACCGATGCTGCTGTTGCTGGGTTTCTTTCTTCACTGCTGGGTCAGGTGCCCTTAGGCCTTGGGTTTCTTTGAACTGACTGGTCAATAGGTGAAGCGGGGAGGAGGAGAGAGCTATGCTGCAACCTTCAACTTTTCCATTAACTGACTCGCTACACTCTTAAATGCTTCTCTCTACCCATCTGCCCCATTGTTCACTTCTCATTCCCAACCAGCCAGTCTTCTCTGCACTTCACAGTCTTAATTCCAGAAGCAAGATAGGCTTATTGCTTTCATTAAATATTTGACACACTATTTGAAGGAATACCAATTTTATATGTTAGGTAGTATTCCTAAAATAAAAATAAATATTTTCTACTATATTTTCTTATGATAACTCTAGAAACCATTTTTCCCCCTTATATCTGAGGATCTATATCAATATAATATGTCTAGAACTTGCCATCCCAGGCTTTCTCACTAATTATTGTCCAGTGTATGGTCTGACTTAAGGTGAACCGTCTATTCTCAGTCCATCCAGTGACTGCCACTACCGAATCAGAGTGTAGGACTGTTTGTCTGAACAAAGAGACAGTTCCATGATCAACAGTTACTGAATGCTATTGACATATCTGATACAATAGATATCCACGTGTTCATGCATATATTCACACACACACCAACACCACCACCCACTGCCGCCCAATGGAAGTTGTTGGCATTTTGCCTGCTTTTTTTAATGCATGAAGAAATGTTCTAAGTGAACGCAGACGCCATACCTATAGTCAGTGACTCAGTTATCTAAGCTGGATATTTTTAACCTTTGTATCTCCACTCTGAATTGTGAAAAGAATACTTGGAAGAATAAACCATATTATATATCAGTGGTAATGTATAGTTATACATCGAAACCTAACTTTGTGCGATTCTGGTTAAAGGACCTGTAATATGGTCAGTGCTAACTAGAGGCCTTAACTATCAATTTTCAATTACTACATCTGTAGGTCTGTGCCTGGTAGTCTCTCAGAAAACCATTCTACTATTCCACACTCGGTAAGTTTGGAATAGTCTCTTGGATTCTCTGTTTGTAAAAGTTTTCTAAGCAACTTTAGAAAAAAGTGAAGCCATTTTTGCATACAAATGGCCTAGGAAATCACTGTGGTCAGTGGGCTCATTTAATTCTCCTTTAACCCAATTTATACATCCCAAGTGGAGCTCATTAACTCTGGGCATTGTAAGTGACAATAAACATAAAATAATTTAAACATAATTATGGATAAACTACATTTGGCTATTTACTAATAACTTATTTCGTTTATTTAATGATTTTTACTCTATTTTAGGCACCTTATTAATAGCTTTACTTACATTAGCTTATTTAACTTTTCATACAACTCTGTGAAAACATACCTTTATCATCTTTAAGCTACAGTTAAAACTTTGAACAATAAAAGGTTAAATAACTTCCCCAAGGTCACATAGCAAGGGCCTGACCGGGCCAGGCAGTCTGTCTCCAGGGCACATACTCATAAGAAAATACTCCTTATATTATATATATACTATTTTCCTTCTGTCTCTGACTTGAACTGTCTATTTATTAGGCCTCATAATATCATTTGATAACATTAATGGGAGCTTTCAGATATCCTCTTCAGTTGCTCACCATAAGATTATTAAAGGGTAATATTTACAGTTTTTATATCTATCGCAATTCCTGTTTTATTGCTCTCAAGGTTATTTTTTATTAGGTTCTGTAGGGAAAAAAATTAACAAAATCCATCCCCCAAAGGTTAATTTTCTAGTTCAGTTTTTCCTGGAAAACCAATGAAATAGAATATCAACTTTGTTATTAGGCAACTTTATAGTACAAGTGATCTCTGAATGATAGATTACATCTGGGCTGTATGAACCACAAATACTTTTAGAAAGCCATAACATTAGTCATGTCCCAATTATCATAATTGAGGCATACTGCCTGCCACATGCATTCTACAGCTCAGAGTTTGGGTCTCATCTAGAGAACTTCCTGATCCTGAAGATACTTGATTCTATAGCAATTCATAGTATTCTTCTATTGATGGAAAGAATTTTATTATTTGACCTGAAATTAGAGACAGAATTATTGGAGGACTTCATCAAACTGAACCCAAGAGACAATTTTTTTTAAAAAGATAACTTTCTTTCCTTTTACCCTATTAGATATGCAATTGTCTACTTAGTGGTTTCATTACTTTGTACACTTAATTCATATCATGAACCTTAGAATGATTTAGAATGACAAAAAAATAATATAAATGATCATACTAAGAAATTTAAAACATATGTTTGTGTTTTTAAAAATTAGTTTTACAAACCCCAAGTAAATTAAGTTAAAACTTTATTTAAATAAAGTTTTAAAACTTTATTAAAAGTTTTTAGTGAGTCATCAATATAAATTCAGAATGAAATATTTAAACATTTGGTTCAACTTCACCAAACACACATAAAAAAGTTGAAAATAGTAAGTCTAGGGCTTCGACTGCTGGTTTCAGCAAAATCATATTGGATAGAGCCAGTCTATTTTAGCTTATGTAAACAGCATTTTAAAGAAAAAAAGTAACCAAAAGTATCCTTCTATTTAGAGAACAATAGCTTCATAGTAAAAGAAAAATCAGATCCATTTATTCTTACAGTTGGTTTAGTTTTATCACTTTGCATACTCACCTAATTTTAGAAAACTGTAAAACTATTTATCTTAGAAATAGAATTCAAATTACTAAACAGAATATTCCCCTCTAGTATAAATTAGTTCAATACTTATGAACTCCATTTTAATAAGTAAATTTGTTCAATATGCAGCTCAAACTCCAATGTTAATTAACATCTTTCTAGAAAACACTGAATAATAAAATTCAAACAGAGTTTAAATTATAATTTATATGAAATTTGATTTCTATTTTGACAAATTATTTTCTCATAGTAACTTGCATTTTAATTGGAAGGGTAATGAGTCTATGTAACCAAAATGTTTAATTGTGGAATATTTCCTTAGGATATATGAGATACTAAAGCTTATAAGTCAGAAGTACAAGTTCAAGTTGAATTAACCAAGAGAGAGGACAAATGGCTAGAAGGAAAAAGAATCAGAAATGAAGGCAGGTTCCTCAGTTATGGGACTAAGAGTGAGAAAAAGTATTAAAGCCTTCATGACCAAGAGATACTCTTCAAACAAAGCTAAGAATCATTAAATTGCCTAAGGCTGTGGGCTCTCTTAGGTCTTCCCAGAATATGGGCACAACCAGCTACCGATAGAGAATAGGAAAGGAAATATATAAGAAAAAGAGAAAGTTGGATAACTCCAGGTTAAGCCATGACTCAGCTCAGTGACTACTTGGCTAGAAACAGCATTGTAGAAATGAAGGCAGCAGATTTCCAGTTAGGGACATCACTGTTGGGATGAATGACACTGTGTTAAATTCATCCTTTAGATAGTTGCCTGATGCACACAGAAAAGTGGCCCTCAACCAGGGCAATGGCTAGAGGCTAAGAAGGCACATAGCATCATTGGATAAATAATAGATTTATGGCCGGGCTCAGTGGTTCAGCCTGTAATCCCAAAACTTCGGGAGGCTGAGGTGAGTGGATTGCCTGAGCCTGAAGGTTCAAGACCTGCCCGGGCAACTTGACAAGACTTTGTCTCTACAATAAATCAAAAATTAGCTGGGCCTGGTAGTGTGCGCCTGTAGTTCCGGCTACTTGGAAGGCTGAGGTGGAAGGATCACCAGAGCCCAGCAGGTTGAGGCTGGGGTGGCGGTGAGTGTTCCACTACACTCCAGCCCGGGCGACAGTGAGACTCCAGCTCAAAAAATAATAATAATGATAATGATAATAATAATCGAATTATTAATAGTTGATGCTGCAGCAGCACTTCCCAAATTAATGCAATTCAGAGAATTCTTGTTTTCACCACAAAATTAATGCAATATAGAGATTGTTTACTGTACATGTTTCAGGTGTTGTCAATTCATTATTTTACAGACTTTTTTATCCACTGATTCTTGACAGACTAATAATTTCCAGCATGACTAGCTGTATAATGAAAAAGAAATAGGTTGATAATGGTGGAGTGGTTCTGAAACTTTAATATTCATATGAATCAACTGGGGATTGTATTAAATTGAAATGCAGAGTCTTATTCAGTTGGTCTGAAGATGGGCCTGCGATTCTGCACTTCCAACAAACCTTCAGGTGATTCACTGTTACTGACCCATGGAACATATTTTGAATAAAAATGTATTAGAGAATAGAAATAATGTCTAAGAATAAAAAAAGTAAAAACATTTTGGCATTGAGTATGAAGTAATAAAACACAGAGGACAGTATATAAACTATACTGTGTTAAAATACAGCAAGATCACAACCAAACAACAATTTGGTGCAACATAATTCTGATCACCACCACACAATTTTTTAGCAATTCCTGTTAGTATGGGTAAACCCAAAACCCAAGAAATGCAACACTGGTTTAGTAAAAAAAAAAAAAGTGTACATTTATTCACAAAGCAAGCCATTATTAAATAATATGTGTCCACACTAGAATTATTTGAATTAATACTAAATCTTTAAGGAATTTCATTAAATTGTAAAATTTCCCATAAACATTATTTTTCACTCCAATCAGAAATATTGTAGACCATAGGTAGATTTGTGAGGTGTTAGAAAGTAAATTACAACCTAATGTAAAAAGACATTTCAAAGTGAAGGATGTTTTTTTCCATTAACCTTCAGAGTGACGTATGACATGAGATCAATATGTAATGATCAGAGAATAGATTGGAAGAAAGGCAGCATGACATAGAATTCCACAACACCCCGATCAGCCAAACGCATAGTGCAACAAGAGTACTGTTTTAAAACAGTGAGGAGGCCGACTCGGTGGCTCAGCCTGTAATCCCAGCACTTTGGGAGACCAAGGCGACTGGACTGCTTGAGCCCTCGGGTTCGAGATCCACCCGGGCAACTTGGCAAGACTCCTGTCTCTACAACAAAAATCAAAAATTAGCTGGGCGTGGTAGCACGCGCCTGTAGTTCCGGCTCCTTGGAAGGCTGAGGCGGAAGGATCGCTAGAGCCCAGCAGGTAGAGGCTGCAGTAGCCGGGAGCGTGCCACTGCACTCCAGTCTGGGCGACAGAGTGAGACTCCAACTCAAAAAATAAAAAATAAAAGAAGAAGAAAAGAGTGAAGAAATATGATGATCTCAAAGTAGAAAAGTAAGGAGTCTGTGGTATCCATGTATAAGTAAAATGACAGCCACATCTATACAGATGGCAGGCTGCTTCAGAATATATTATCCAAAGTGTAACAGTACAAAGAACTGGAAAACAAAAACAATCTACGCATTCTATTATTGCCACTGTGAAGGAAAGAGTTAATATATCCTTATAAAGGCCTGCTTTAAAGCCGGCCCTTGACTGGCATCTAAGAACTTGGGTTGTGGGAAGAAGGTCTTACTATTCCTTGAACTGATGAGTTGTGTCTAAACTCTGTAAAAACAATATGGTTTACGGTGAACACTAGGAATTTAGAAATTTTCAGGCTAGATAGAGGGTGCCTACATGATCAGTCCCCAAATAAAACTGTGGGCACTGAGTATCCTATGAGCCGCTCTGGTAGACATATTTTACATATGTCATCAAAACTGGTTGCTGGAGAATTAAATTCAACTTCTGTGACTCTAATGAAGGAGGACTCTTTAGAAGCTCATACCCTTATTTCCTTGGGACTTTGCCTCATACGCCTTTGCCCTTTGTTAATTTTAATTTAAGTCCTTTTTACTGCAAAAGACCGTAACCATAACTATGACTATATGCTGAGTTCTGTGAATCCTCCAGAAAATTACCAAACCAGAGAATAGTCAGCCTTGGGGACCCCCTACACTCTATTCACAGTCATAAGGCAGAAAACAACTGTGGAGAAAAACCAGGCACTGAGTTTGGTTTATGCAAATATCCTTCAACTTTGCAGTTGGCTAACACTATTATTTATGTTTAACATGCTTAAAGCTTCTTGGCAATCCTCATTTCTCTTATTACAATTCTCTGCTCTGTGTTTAAAGAACAGAAGAACCATCTCTTCCACGTTCACCTGCCCAGTATTTTTGGCTTCTGTCCTTCCACCCACAAGATGATTCACTTACCACTTCAGCAGCACCAAACCTGCACTACAATCACTGCCTGCCTTGTTACTATCTTACATCATAAATCTGATTCCTAATTCACTCAAATCTCACTCCCTAAATCTTATCTAGTTGATCTTTTTCACAGTCTGCTACTTTTATCCTCAATTGCCTACTAAAATACCCAGATTATTATTTCTTTAAATAAACGTTTATTAGACCCACACACGCTACTGGGATAAATGCTAAAATCTTAACATGACCTATAAGGTCCTTAATTGCCCGGTCCTTGCTTACTTTTCCAGATTCACCTTTCATGTCTTCCTTCTCTGAGCTCAATGTTGGCCTTCTTCCTATTGCTCAGATGCATTTAATTGCCTCAAGATCGATGCATCTTATTTCTGCCTGCAATGTCCTCCCTGTTTGATGTTTAAATCTAATATTTATTCCATATCACAGGTCAGTCGGTTGCCCCATGTGCTATTATAGCACTGTGGACATTCTTTTACACAGAGGTCACTACACTTGTGATTGACATTAATTTGTTTTATTTTTATGTATCTGCCTTTATGGGGATGAGAAACTGAAAGGCAGAATAATGTCTGTTTTACAGGCATTTATCTCCATAGTACCTAGAATAGCACCTGGAATATATTAAGTACTCACTATTTTTTAGTGAACAAATCAATGAATATAGCCACTCTCCCAATAATTTGGCAGATAAGAAGGTAAATAAAATACAATCTTTCCATAAGGAAATTCTGCCCAAGAGGTGAAATTAGTAAATATATGCAACTGAAACATGTATCAGACACTATGTAAAAATGGGATAGAAAAAGAAAATATCACCTTTTACAAAGGTGACCAATGGAGGGAAAGGAAACCATTTAAATGACTTGTAGTTCTTCCTACAGCAGACATTCTACCCAGTGTCACAAGTATCTCTAACCTAGATAAAAGCACCTTTACTAATAATGTTCTATTCTTGCCTCCTGCGCCTTCAAAATTGTCCCCCAAATTTCAGTGAGGAAAATTGTAATAAAATGTGATTCTAATATGTTACTGTCTTGCTTAAAACAACAGTTCTGTGGGGGCAGGAAGTAGGTTTATGTTGAGTAAGTAAGAACTAAAGAGAGATGACACAGTCCCACACTCCTGCATTGCTACATGCTCATCTCCACAAATGCTGGCCTTCTGTCAATAAGAAGCATGAGAGCAATAAGAGCATAATTTATGGCTCCTTTCAAGCTTTGTTGTACCATGAGAGTTCTTGTACTCCAACAATCTTTAACGTGTTCTTAAAGTAAATAATACGTTGTAGAGGTAAATGCTGAGTCTACTCCCATGGAAACAACAATTCCAACACAAACTACATTTTTATGAAGAGGAATGCAATGTAATATATCCCAAAGAACAATGCAATAAACAAAGCTGAGTCTCTAAATAGTGAGAAGTGGTGTGGATGAAGAATAGATTAATACCTGCCTGGGTCTGAACCAGAGTATTGGATCAGAGTCCCAAAATGACAGCTACTTCTGTGCCCAATAAATCAAGTTACCTGCCCCCAAGTGGTACTTCTGTCTTTACTAAAACCTGCCATTTCCAGTAGTAACCATTTGAAGACTGGAAAGAGGAGTTATACAAGGCCCAGTGCCTGCTAGCAAGCTGAGTGACAGTTTAGAGGTGACCTGTAGGCTTTTCTTTGTTTTTAAGATGAAATATAAAGTATCATGACTGCCTACAGAGCCTGAATTATCTGACCCTATGGTAATTACCAGTCTCAGCACTCACTGGAGACTCTACTCCAGACTCACTGACTGTTTTCAGTTCCTTTAGAATCATGTTCCTTCCGTTCCACAGAATTTTTTCTCTCAAACTGTTTCTTCTGCCTAAAAAACTGTCCTTCACCTGCATTTTTCCAACTAACTTCCACCATTGCTTAAGGATTCAAATATAATTCCCCAGGAAAATGCAGTCTAAAGTCTAGAATATGGTTAAGACACCATGAGCTTCTCTACTATAGCCATAACACAAACATAATTAATATTTATTTGATTTTCTTCCTTTTCTAATCTCCCCCACTAAATTGTAAGTTTTATAATGTCTATGTTTTTCACTTCTACAATCCTACAAACAAGAATGATGACTGTCCCACGTTAGACACTTAATAAATATTTGCTAAAAAATAATTTTGAAGAATCAAAACATTCTATGAAAAATAAATAATATACACAAAGTTAAGGAAGTACACATATGAGTATGCTATGGTATATTTAGGGGCATAGTAGAAGGTAAATCCATATGGTTATTTAGGGATAAGTTAAGGAAGAAATGATCTTTCTTATTAAATAGCATAGATAGGATCATTAGTTTTAAAAACTGTCAGCAAATAATTAATTGAAGTAGTGTATCAGATGTGGGAGACTGGTTAAGATATTGTAACACGGGCTTTGAGGAATGAAAATTTCAGGATGGTGGCAATAATCACAGAAGTGATTGAATCCACAGAGCAGCACTGAGAAAGAATAATGAAAGGATTTAGTTGGGGGTAGAGAAGAAGAGAGCCTGATGAGGAAAGAGTCAAAGAAGAATTTAATACTTTAAGACTGAATGAACTGAGAAATTGTTGCTTTTGGCTATGATGAAATAAGTAGTACCAGAATAGCCTTCCTCCTATAAACTACCATAAAGTTAAAAAAAGACATACAACTCTTTTCAGACATTGGACAATACTCTATTATATGATCCCTGAGAGATGCAAAATGCATGAAGTGAGCCCTACAATTTCCCAGTCACTAAACAATGAGCAGGAATCTAAGCAAAGCACAGCAATCACTCTGAACAAAGGATGCAAAGATCAAAGTTCATGGTAACTGAAGTGTCTAGAATTCATGGGGCAGGATCTCTGCTAGGAGGGACCTGTATATAGATTAGGGCTCAGAATACTATTTGGAAATCCCCCATGGTTTTTGACTGATGAATGGGCTGCACATGTAAAGGACAAGTTTGCCTGAAGTTTATCAGAGAGAAACAGCTAGGAGTTAAAAGTGAAATGAGATAGAAGGATCAAGCAGTTCAAGGAGATATTGGAGTTTTAGCCACCAGATACCAGAAAACTTGTGTTTCAAGAGTAAGAAACATGCCATGGAGTAAAGTTTACTTTTTTGGCATGCCCTACCAAATTTTAGAACCAAGCCCTGAAAGATCTGCAGGAGAAAATGGGTCTACAGACTTGTTCTACCCACACACACTCAGGAAATACAATGGGCCTTTCATAAATCTTTACATAAAATCTAAATATTTACATAAATCTTTATATAAAATATAAAATAAAACAAAGTCTTCCTAAGTTTAAAGTAATTCAGTTGCCTAACAGAAATCAACGCTTTTCAGATAAGATAAATGGAGAATGTCTAATGTATTATCCACAATGTCAAATATAAAATAAAAATCACTATACATGCGGAGAAACTGAAAAATGTGAAAATCAAGTAAAAGGAAAGAAAAAAAAACAGTGAGTATAAATTAAACCTGTGATTGTCCTGGTATTGAATTTAGCACAACTATTAAAATTATGTTCAAAGAACTAATGGAAAATATAATCTTAATAAGTAATAAGAAATCTCAAAAGAGAAATGAAAATTATCTTAAACACCATATAGTGACTATATGACTGAAAATTACAATAATTTGAATTTCAAAGTTCACTGGATAAGCTTAGCAACCCAAGGACAGAAGAGTTAGTAAACATGAAGACAAGATCAATGTAAACTGCCCAATCTTAAGAAAAGAGCAAAAAACAGAATGAAAGATAAAAAATAGCTGAATAAATTAAAATGTGGAAATGTTAAACACTAGCAGAAGCAACATGAGAGGCGTGGAGAATATTTTCGAGAAGCTAACTTGGGAAAGACATTAGAAAAAACATAACCACAAATATGTCTAAAAAATACAGATATCATCATTTTTATCAGATATGAGAAAGAAATATTTAAAGGCTCTCTACACTAAAGTTAGTCTTCAGATCATACAGCTAGGTGAATTCCCTGAGAGAAATAAAATGATGAGTGAAAAACATCATAATCTTAGGGAGTTCCTTCCATAAAACTTCTAAAGAGATGTAAGGGAAGAAAGAAGCAATCAAGTAAATAGGAGGCAAATCAGATAAAATATAATATCAGGTAAACAGGAAGAAAATGTCAAGAAAAAGGAAAAAGCATTCCTTCATGACAATGCTAGAAAAGAAAAAGCGTTACTAAAAATAAGAATTAATATTGTGTATATAAACAAGGATGTCATTGATAACATTTAAGTGGGTAAAGGAAGAAAAAGTTTAAAAGGACCATTTCAGGGAGTAAAATGATAAGAGAGAAGAGAAAGTAAATAGAGCATGAAGGAATCTATAAATAAAAACAGGAGAGATAATGATACTTTAAGGAAGAGGTCATAGGAAAACTGGAAAATGTGGGTATTTGTTGTTTATAAAAGTACTGAACATAATAGCTGGCTGAGAAGAAAGAACGAGTTTGTCATAATGACTGAAAATTCAAAACAGAAATTGTTATTAATGAAACAATATTTAGTCTCAAATTGGAAGTCACTGGATCACTAAAAGCACCAGCAGAGACAGGCAATTAAATTTACAGAGCAAGAGAGGTGCTTCTTTGATACAGAAGTCCTGAAAATTTGTCAAAAAGTCTCTTAAAGAGAGTGAGAAGGTTTAAAAAACTGATGCTCTGGTAAGTTACAGAAGAATGAACTGATTTCTAAATAGGAAAAGGAACAAGTTGACATTAGAAAGTATGACTCAGCAACAAACAAAAAGCAGCAGGATTACACAATTTTCTATAGTAATGTTTAACGTAGAAAACTGGAGAGAGTGAGAGTAACCCAGAATAACACATTACCATAGCATTAAGAAATGTTGTGAGCACCAATGAAGGTACCTACTAAAGATCCAGGTCAGATGAAAAACCAGAAAGAGAATGATTAATTCACAAATACATCGGCACTGAGTGATTAGAGGTGATACAACAAAGAAAAATTTCTATAAAGGGAACCAAGAGTATGAAGGTGTTCGGAAGTAAGAAGGCTTATGATTTCAGACAGCAATGCCAAGTTCAAGATCTCAAAGAGAGCATTATTCAATTAATGAAGACTGAAGAAGGCTAGAGGTGACAGAAACAACAGATAAGACTTATTGACTATTAGATATTAGATAGGTCAGTCGGTTCAAAAAGAAACTTTTTCCCTGTCTACTTACTATGTGCCAGTTTAAAATGCACAAGACATGGGTTCTTCCCTAGTTAGCATTAATATTGATGAAGAAAACAGAAAACTATGTAAAAACAAATATTGTGTCATCCCAGCTTCCCTAGAACTCATCAATTCTGGCCCACAATAAAGCTTCAATGAATCTTGAAGACATGAAATAATACATAATATTGTTTTAGACACCAGAGATGGCAAATAAAATCATTGTCTTATGCATAGGAAAAAACTATACTAGTGCAAGGAAAGAATTCCAGATAGAGAATGAAAAAAATCATTATTCTCATTCTCGGTATCCTTAAAATTTCTTAGCACTGGCCAAATGATCTCTTGGAAAACTTTCTTGGATTCCAAACACTATACTCAATTGTTCATTTCTTTAGTCTCAAACTCAGTTTCTCTCATTTTACCTAATTCTGCTTCCTTCTCCTTCACCAAAAAAGTAGGTGACGTTCCCCCAGTGTTTAATCCTTTACCCTATTCTGCACTAATTTTACAAATCAGCTCTGGCTGTTCTTTCAAACACTATTTGTCTATGGTAATTTCTATGTGATTGACATTCTAATCTGCCTGCCTCTATAGATCCATAATACCTTCAAATATCTCCAGAGAGACAGCTCACTAACAACAAAGTTTCAATTAAAACTAAAATTAAATTTAGCCTGTCAATAAAATATGTTGCTCCCCTTGTATCCCTTCTACTGATTAATATGAAATCAAGTGTTCCATTGTAAATTTAAACTGTGTGTGGAAATAAAAAACAAAAAAGGTAACAAACTTTAAACATTCATTGACCATAGCAATGAATTCATTGACCATAGCAACTTTCCCAGGGATAAATAAAACCATAATCTTACAAGTATCCTAATATTTTATTAGGTTAATCAGCTGCTCTACTTTTAATATAATATTTTCACAAAAATGAAAATTGCAGCATGTGATTCATTTCTAGCACAGTGTTTCACAAGCTTTAGTGTGCACAAAAATTTCAATAATAACAATCACTAGCTTTTTTTAATTTTTAAAGCAGGGGTGACTTTTTTTAATTTTAAAGATGTAGGGTACAAGTCAGAATTAGGTATATGAGTGGTCATTGTACAGGTAAAGTTTGGGCCTCCCTTTGGCCCCCACTTCACCTGATTTGAAATCAGGTACCCGTATTGATGAAGTGTCCCCTACCTCCCCTGGCAGTTTCCCACCCCTGCGAATCCTTTCTTGTAGTATTATGATAAATGTTCAGGGTCCAAAAATGAGTGAGAACATGTAGTACACAGTTCTTTGTTTCTGTGATAGATAAATGAGTATTATAGACTCTAAATTCATCCAAGTTACTGTGAAGTCCATAATTTTATAGTTCATGGTTGCATAACATTCCATCATATATATATACCACTTTTTAAAATCCAGTCCACTTTCGATGGGCAGCATGATTGGTTCCATGTTTTTTACTATTGTGAATAATGCTGTAATAAAAATGCATGTGCAGGTATCTTTTTTATAAAATTATTTGAGTTCCTCTGGGTATATTCCCAGGAGGGGGATTGCTAGATCATATGGGAGGTTGATTTTTAGAACTTTTAGAAATAACCACATTGTTTTCCACAGAGGTTGTATTAGTTTACACTTCCACTAACAGTGTAGAAGTGTTTCCTTATCCCTGCATTCTTTCCAGCATCTGTTGTTTTTGAGTTATTGGTGATGGCCATCCTGACTAGAGTTAGATGGTATCTCAATGTGGTTTTGATTTGCATTTCTATCATGATTAGTGAGGCTGAGCACTTTTTCATATGTCTGTTGACTGCCTGTATGTCTTCTTTTGAGACGTGTCTATTCACGTCTTTGGCCCACTTTTTAATAGGGCTGTTTGTTTTTTACATTTTGGCGTGTTTGAGTTCCTTGTAGATCTACAGCTGGCAAATAGTTTTTCCCAATTCTATGGGCCGTCTCCCCACTCTCTTGAGAGTTTATTTTGCTTTGCAGAAGCTTTTCAGTTTGATGAGATTCCATTTGTCTATCTTATCATTTATGGGATGGGCATTTGGGGTTTTGGTCAGGAATTGGTTGCCTACTCCAATTCCCATAAGAGTTTGTCCTGTGTTTTCTAAGATTCTTATAGTTTGAGGTTTTACCTTTAGGTAATTGATCCATTTAAAGTTGATTTTTGCGTATGGTAATAGGTAGGGGTCCAGTTTCATTCTTCTGCACGTGGTCAGCCAGTTTCCCCAGCACCATTTACTGAATAGGTTCTCCTCTCCCCAGTGGTTTTTGGTGGAAGCTTTGTCAAAGTTAAGTTGGTTGAGAGATTGAAGCTTTGCTTCTGGAATCTCTATCCTATTCCATTGGTCTATATGCCTGTTCTTGTACCAATACCAAGCTGTTTTGTTTATTATAGCATTATAACAAAGTTTAAAGTCTGAAAATGTGATACCTCACATTTTGTTTCTTTTGGCTATTCATGGTCTTTTATATTTCCATATGAATTTCTATACTGTCATTTCCAGATCTGAGAAGAATGACGTTGGTAATTTAATGAGTATTGTGTTGAATCTGTAGATTGCCTTTGGTAGGATGGACATCATGATGTTGATTCTTCTAATCCGTGATCCTGGAATATTTTTCCATTTGTTTGTGTCATCTTTGATTTCTTTGAGCAGTGTTTTGTAGTTTTCATTGTAAAGGTCTTTTGCTTCTCTGACTAGAAAGAGTTCAAGGTATTTATTTGTGGCTATTGTGAATGGGATTGTGCTTTGTATTTGGTTCTCTGTCTGTCTGTTGTTGGTGTGTATGAATGAGACCGTTTTTTTCACATTTATTTTGTACCCTGACACTTTGCCAAAGTCCTTTATCAGTGCAAAGAGGTTTCTGACAGATACTCTTGGATTTTTCAAGGTACAGAATCATATCACCAGCAAAGAGGGGTAAGTTAACTTTCTCTTTTCCTATTTGAATACCTCTGATTTCCTTCTCGTCTGATTGCTTTTGCTAGGTTTCCAACACTATGTTGAACAGGAGGGTTGAAAGTGAGCAGCATTTTCTTGTTCTGGTTTTCAGGGGAAATGCTTCCAGATTTGTTCATTCAGTAATATGTTGGTTGTGGGTTCATGATAGATGGCTCTTTCTATTTTGAGGTATGTTCCCTTAATGCCGAGGTGTTCAAGGTTTTATCAAAAATGGATGCTGGATTTTATCAAAAGCTTTTCCTGCATCAAATGATATAATCATGTGGTTCTGGTTTTACATCTGTTGATGTATTTTATTTCATTTATGGTCTGGCAGATGTTAAAATAGTCCTATATCCTGGGATGAAGATCTATTAGTTCATGGCGGATGATTTTTGAGATGCGTTGTTGGATCTGATTTGCCAGAATCTTGATGAGAATTTTTGCATCTGTGTTCATCAGGGAAATTGTCCTGTAGTCTCTTTCTTTGTTGGATTATTACCCAGTTTGGGTGTCAATGTGATGTTAGCTTCATAAAATGATGTGGGGAGAGTTCCATCTTTCCTAATTGCCTGGAATACTTTCGTTTTTGTTTTTTGCTTGGTTTTTTTTTTTTTTTTAGTTGGAGTCTCACTCTGTCACCCAGACTGGAGTGCAGTGGCCGCTCCCGACCACTGCAGCCTCAACCTGCTGGGCTCCAGCAATCCTTCTGCCTCAGCCTTCCGAGTAGCCGGAATTACAGGCATGCGCTACCACGCCCAGCTGATTTTTTGATTTATTGTAGAGATGAGGTCTCGCTGCCCAGGCAGGTCTCAAACCCACGGGCTCAGGCAATTCACTCACCTCAGCCTCCCAAAGGCGCAGGATTACAGGCTGAGCCACCGAGCCCGGCTGCCTGGAATACTTTCAATAGGGATTGATATCAGTTGCTCTTATGTTTTGTAGAATTCTGTTGGAAAGCCATCTGGTCCAGGGCTTTTACTTGTAGGTAGTTTTCTTATGATGAAGTCAATTTCTTGGGATGTTATTGGTCTATTTGGGGTCTCAATTTCTTCTTGTTACAACCTTGGAGTCTCCGATCATCTTTTTTATTTCTTTGGGGTCAGTTGTGACTTGATCTTTTGCATTTCTGATTGTATTGGGGCTTTCTCTCCCTTTGTTTTTGGTTTTTTTTTTTTTTTTTTTTGGTCAATCTGGTTAGGGAGTCCATTGACCTTATTTAGCCTTTCAAAGAGTCAACTTTTTGTTTCATTGATTTTTTTTTCTATAATTTTTTTGTCTACTTTGTCTCGTATTGGGGTTTTTACTTTGGTGATCTGGATTCTTCTGCTGAAATTAGGGTTTTTGTGGTCTTGTCTTTCCAGCTTCCTTAGGTAATTTGTTAGGCTGTTAAATTGTGATCTTCCTATTTTCTTGATGTGTGTTCACAGAGATATAAATTCCTCTCATAGTACTAATTTCATGGCATCCCAGAGGTTTCAGCAAGAGGTTTTGGTCTTTATTTTCATGTGTCTCCAGGAATCTTTTAATTTCTGTTTTGATTTCTGTGTTGACCAAGGAGTCATTCACCATCATGCTGTTTAGTGTCCATGTCTTTGTGGGTTCGTGGGTAATTTTGTTGGTGTTGATATTTATTTTTATTTCACTGTGGTCTGAGAAGATACATGACAATGTTTCGATCTTACAAAATTTGTTTATGCTTGATTTATGGCCAAGGATGTGGTTAATCTTGGAGTACATTCCATGTGTTGATGAGTAGAATGTATATTCCATGGTTGTTGGGTGGAGTGTTCTGTAGGTATTTATTAAGTTCATTTGGTTGAGTGTCAAGCTGAGGTTCCAGATCTCCTTATGATTTTTTTGCCTCAATAATCTTTTTAGGATTGTTAGTGGGGTATTTAGGTTCCCAGCTATGATAGTGTTCATGTCAATATTTTTTTTAGTTTTCTTAGTAGCTGCTTTATGAAAGCTGGTACTACTGTGTTGGGTGCATATATGTTTAGGATGAATATTTCTTATTGATGAATTGATATGTGTTTCCTGTAGGCAGCATATTGTAGAATTGTGTTTTTCTTAATCCAGTTTGCCATTTTATATCTTTTCAGTGGTGTATTTAGTCCATTCACATTAAAGCTGATTATTGAGATGTGAGAGTTTATCCCTGTCATGAGGCTCTTATAAAGTTATTTATTGTTATTGTTGTTGTTGTTGGCTGGTTGGTTGGTTTTCTTTTAATTTGGGGATTGGTATATGTGTGTGTGTGTCCAGTTTTACAGTCACAATGCAGGCTGTGTTGGTTTTCTGATTTCCTGGATTCTTGGGAAGAATGTGGTCAATCTTTTTTTTCTTTCTTCTGTGCTTAATACCTTCTTAAGCATCTCTTGTAGAGCCAGTCTAGAGGCAGCATAAACTCTTAGAGATTGAATGTCTGGGAAGCATTTTAATTCTCCATCAGGGATTAATCTTAGTTTACCTGGGTAGGAAATTATTGGTTGGAATTGTTTATCTTTGAGACTAGATGGTGGTGTTTTTGTAGATAAGGTGTTGCTGTTCTAATTGGTCTTCACCAGTAGGTAGCCTGAGCTTTCTCTCTCACTGCCTTTAGGGTTTTTTTCTTTTATACCTACTTTGTGTAAGCAAATTACTATGTGTCTAGGAATTGTTTTTCTCACTTTGTGCCTTATAGAGTTTCTCTGAATCCCTTGTGTTTGGATGGTCACATCTCTGATGAGATGCAGGAAGATTTCTTGGTTGACTTAATGGAATGTCTGTTCCAGGGTGCTCTCATTTTCCTTTTCAGTTTCAGAGACACCAATCAAGTGTCTTAATAAAATCACACATCTCTTGAAGGCTTTGTTCTGTATTTTTAAGCATCCTATCTATGTTTTTAACAGATTGGGTCAGTTCTGTATTTTGTTCTTCAAGCTCTGAGATTCTTTCCTCTGCTTGGTTAATTCTGCTTTCCATGCTTGTCAGTGTGTTATTTATTTCTTTACAGTATTCTTTATTGACAGCTTTTCAGTTATCAACTCCTTCATACTTTCTTCATTTCTCCTCATTTCTATAAATTCTATCAATACTTTGACATCTGGGTTTGTGGTTTGAGACCAGTCATTCTGGGGACTCTTCATTGTTTGAGTGCCAAAGTCTGTAACCTCAGGTGCTGTCTTTCCAGAAGTCTGGGGGTACTTGTGTTCTTCAGTTGATTCTTCTTCATTTATGAAGAATTTCCCCACCCCCTTCTTTTTCCCCCTCTTTAATTCTGTTGCTCAATGAGAGGGGGGATAGTTCTTACTTCTGTTTGCTCAGCTCCCTATTCTTCCTTAGGTAGATCCTCTGGATTCTTTTCAATTTTGAAGCTGGACTGGAGATGGGGAGGCTATGCTGTGTTTTTGTAGTTTGGGGATTTTATTAAAGTATAATGGGAGCACTATGGTTCAGAGGCTACCTGCAGGTTGTAGTATCTGCTGACTGGAGTGTGGGCCCTCTAGAACCTACTTCTCATCACCTTACAATATAACCATGTGGTGGGAGCATATGTATATCCCCTGAAACCAAAATGAGAAAGGAAACTTCAGAAGAAGAAAGAAGGGAGAAGAAAGGAAGATGGAAAGAAAGAAGGAGAAGAAGCAAAGCAAACAGGCAAGGAAGCTAATGGATAAACAAATGAACAAAGAAAAAATTAAAAATAAAGTAACAAAACAAAGATATGCTCATCCTCAAAAACACCCATATACAAGAAAAGAAAAAAAGAGAATGAAAAAGTGGGGAAATAGAGTCAGAAGACACATACAGAAAGATATATATGGAAAGAACAGGCCAAAAAATAAATAATAATAATAAGTACATTAAAAAAAAAAAAAAGGACTCTCACTTGTGGCCATTTTTGGAAGTTCGGGTTCCTTTTTTCCTTTTTTTTTTTTTTTTAACTGACATATCCCAAGCTTCTGACTCACGGTGGTAGGGAACATGTTGGGGAGATACTTCCCTCTGCTCTCAGTGCCAGCCAGTGTGGCTGCTCTCAGTGTGGGTCAGCTCCCACATGAACTGCTGGGGGGATGGGGGTGAATCAGATCCAGACTCACTTCAACTTGTCTGCTGCTAGGTCTCTCATTCAGACTGCATGTGTCTGTGTTTATTCCAATGTAGGGGTGGGGCATCTGTCTCTCCAGTATCATGTTCTTGGAGTATCTTCTCTGGGCAAACAATAATCATCTCAGAGGGGTGTGAGGATTGCTCCCTGGTCTCAGGATGCAGGTTACTCAAAATTGGGCAAGCTAAAGCAAGTCTCTACCCAGGTTTCAGGACAGAGAAAATGGCATTGATTCGTGTCTTCTCCTCCAGCAGGGCTCAGTTCCAGATTTTCTCCACAGTTCTTGCTGCCAGAACCTGGCTTCTTGCCACAGGTGGTAGTGTGGGCCAGGTGCCAGGTACCGAGAAGTGGCTGATCTCTGCTGCCTTTTCCCAAGAGATGCTCTGGGAATGGCAGATTATTTCTGCATGCAGTAGGCACCAAATGCAGAGCAGTGGTAAGTTGCAGCCATTTCTGCAGGGGGGCCTGGGTGCTTAATCCTATGTCTCTCCTCTGTCAAACATTCACTCACCCACTTGCATACCCCAAAACAGACACAGATTAGTCCTAATGCACACTCACCCATGCAGAGACTATCATACTAACCAGTTCCACCGCCATCTTGCCCCAGACCCCCAACTTATATTTATTAAACACATTGTATGGTAGTTACTATTGTAAGTACTTTAAATAAATGTCATTAAGTTCACAAAGATAAAATTATTCTCATGTAAGTGTGTTAAAAGTGAAGATTTTGACATGGTAAAAATTCATGAGGTTCAAGAATTTTTTTCAACCAAAATAGATATTAGATTCACTTTTTTTCTAGAATATCTCTTTTTTATGCCACTAACTTTCAATTCACTGGCCTCATTATATTAATTTGTAACCCAACTATATTTTTTTCTATGCTTTCCCAGTTTTTTCAATGAACAAGTTTTTTCACCTCCTTAAATTCTCTAGAATATAACTGCTTTGGTAACACATACTCATGCTATCTCTATTTATACCTAAACTAATTGAGCACTGCTACAATGGGTAAGTCAACATTGTCCATATATTCCTGCAGGTTTTTTTTTGTTTTGTTTTGTTTGTGGCTTTTTTTTAAATTCAAGAGGTACAGTGTATGTTTGCTACATGGATATATTGCATACTGGTGGGGATTGGGTTTCAGGTGACTCTATTTCCATATTCCTGCACTTTTAATAACTGGATGTTTAAAATATGGCTTATAAGTGATATTGGTTACATTATGTGTTTTTAATTCTTAGAATGTCGTTTCTAATTATTCTGAACAGATTGGCAATCAATTTCACACAAAGAGAGATTTAATAAGTTAGATAAAACTAAAATAAGCTATACCAAAATATTAATAACCTTACGGTTTGTTTATCCCTCTTATGTTAAAGTCAGTAGACATGACATAGTCATATCACATGGGGGAGGAATACGATGCTAATCTGGTTCATATAGTCACTTAGGGACACAGGACTCTTCGAGCCAGTGGCTCAATCATCTTTTAAAAGTCTTTTTTTTAATAAATGCAGTATGTGTATTATATTTCTTTAAATGAGTCCCTAAAGCCTTAGGCTTCCATTCTGCATAAAGTATTAAATTGCATTTTTCTGAAAAAGAAGAACGCACTGAGTCTAAATAAATTGGAAAAACTTTATAGAGTAAATGCTCAATATGCAAACATAGTAAACATGAACATAAGTGTGAAAAATTATAGTCCAAATTTTGATAGTATACATCTTTAAGTGATAAAAAATACAGCTGCATTCTATAGCACAAAAACGTGTACACCTTGCGGGAAAGGAACAATATTTTACCATATTATAGAGGCTAAAAAGAATTAATTTTATAAAATATAATCACAGTTCTTAAGTCTCAAATGTCCTAACTGTAAATCCTACAAAGCTAATAAAGTCTGATATACTAATTTGAATGTCCCAATAGCACAGTAATACTTTACCTTACATGGACCATTTAATGTGAGCTATGATGGCTGGGTACGAGAAAGTAATTAAAGATGACAAGTTAGGAAGTGTTTTACCAGTCTCGTGAATTAGGACAGAACCAGTATGCACTATTGCCATTTGGTCCCTAAAAGCTTATTCAAATAATCCAACCCACTGGAGACCTTATAAAGTAAATGCAATTCTTCTGATTCAATTCATAGAAAACTACTCCTGTAGGAGAGCTCAACATTTCCCACAAGACTTATTTTGTTTTTTTGGGTTTTTTTTGTATAGTAGTTATTTCAAATAGCTTTTTTTTTTAAGCTATAGTACATAGTCCAAACTTTATGAGAAACTGTACTCAGCAAGCTAAACCACAGTTTTCTAATTAACCAGAAGAGAGCTGGTCATAATGAAATTGGATGATATCAAATACTACATTTGAATTATCTTTTACTTGCTTATTCTTAACACTGATTCTTGAAGGAAACATAAAGAGTAGATGCTCCAGGCAAATGAGCACCTAGCAGGTTGTTAACATACAAGTCTTTCTTCTTTTATTTCAATTGAGGCAAAAAATATGATATACATAAAATATGGAAATGAGTGCGAGACAGATGTTCACATACAAAATTCACAAAACAAATGTCAGTAGCAATAAATCTTGAACTCCTCAAACCAAAAACAATAAACTAGGTCAAAGTTTGGGAAGAGTGTATTTGTGGAGAGTTTTTGGAATGTCAGAAATTCCCAACCTTTTTCAAGGAGAAGGGAATGAGTGTGAGAGGTGCTTCTTTTGCAATCTAAAGCCTTATAATGGACATTTCCATTGCAGTAATCCCAGATCCCAGAATTGTATTTCTCTAAAGCTTGATGATACAGAGAATATTTCAGAGTCTTCAAGTAGTTTGCTGTATCAGAATAAATGTAACTGTATTGAGACTGGCCTTCATATTCAGCGACTGCCAAGTCCAAGAGGATGAGCCATAAAGGAAAGAGAGCAAACAAGTCTAGAGCCATTTTAACTCCAAATGTTCCTCTTGGAAAAGGTGGGAATTGTTTCTTCATAGTGTTGATTCCCAGAGAAGAATCAGGAACTCAAAAAAGAGCAGTTGATGGGGGAATGGACTCTACTGCACATACCATGAGAGATAAAGCTGGAAAAGTCTTCAGTGACAGAAATCTTAAAACTAATCGCGTGCGTGCGCGCACGCGCACACACACGCGCGCGCGCGCGCAGGCAGTTAGAAGAAAAAAAAATCAACCTGGAACTTCTACCAGGCTCAGAAAACTTGAAGTCGGCTTATGACATCACCAGAAATATCCCAAAGAAGATATTTCTCTGTCTTATGTCATTTTCCCTCTTCTACCTATTTTCATTTGTTGCAGATAGTAAATGAGAGAGGAAGTGAAGTAGGATGAGACATGTTCTTAGTATGTTCAGACTGCTATAACAATACACTGTAATCTGGACAGCTTGGAAACAATAGAAACGTATTTATTACAGGTCTGCTGGATGCTGAAAGTCTCAAATCAAAGCACAGGCAGATTCAGTGTTTTGTGAGGGCGCACTTCCTGGTTCATAAAAAAGTGCCTTCTTATTTTCTCCCTATAAGCTTCACCTTCGTGACCTAATCACATCCAAAGGTCCTACCTCCTAATATCATCTTGGGTGTTAAGATTTCAATATATGAATATGGGGGGACCCAAATATTCTGACAATAAAAAGGTGAAAAAGAAAAGAAGCTGAGCATACCATCTTCCTCTTACAAAATTCTCATCTGCTAAGGTGTTAGCTAAGGAAGAGAGAAGCTGTCAATAGCTGACTTCCTATAAAAGGAGAAGAAGTCATAATCTTCATTGAAGATGAAAATATTGAATATTATACAGACTGAGACTTAATTAATTAACACTTTATTACTTACTTAAAAGGACCACAATCATAAGATTGTTATTATCAGAGAAAAGCAAAAGATGTGTTCAACCCGCCAGGATTTCAAAGGTCAGGGAAAGAATATTGTCCCTCTAAGTAAGTTTTTATTAACGTGGAAGATATTAAAAAAAAATTGTGCTTCCATATGTTAAACATCTGAGGAAAAAATATTTATAAATACAAAGAACTTGACCCCAAATAAATTTGAGAGCCGCTAGCTTTGACAAATGAACTAAACAATCTATACATAATAGAGCTGCTTCTTGTTTATAAGCAGGTCAGAGCAGCCAAGAAAGTCCTTAAGGCCTCAATGTTCTTTGATTTCAATACTCCATTTTGGTAATGGAGATAACATACCAAGGAAAACAATTTCTGCTAAAAGCATAAAGCATCTGACTTAAGCTTTTTAAACTCAGTCATTCCCAGAGCATGTAACACTATTCACAATGCCTTCATTCCCAGAAAACATCCACAAGATGGCTTTTTAAAAAAATTAATTGAAAAATAATGTCCCAAAGAAATAAGACATAGAACCACCCAGGGGCCACAAAATGGATAAAACAGATTTTAATCTTTCTAGTTTAATTTAGTTCTGGCTTAAGAACTAATACTGTTAATCAATAATATCCATGACCTTGATCCATAACAGCACTCCTCTCAAAGTTTACAGTGAAAGTAGTGCAGGATAAAATGTATTTAAACAGCATATGCCTTCTAAACCTTGGCTTAGCAAAAGAGATAAGGGCTTGAACAGAAATCAGATGTGGCAGTTTTCTCCATTTTACTAAATTAAATAAATGGTAACAAGTTAGGTTTTATTTATTACAATCAAGTTAAAGTTACCAGTTCAAAAGAGTTCAAAAACTGAAATTAAGCATGAACATATTAATCTTTATCACATGCAACTTTCCTTCAAAGGCTTTTATCTTCATCATATATGTAAATTTAAATTTTTACCTCAGGAATACAAGGTATATCAATTTTAGTTATTTATTTTCTCATACTTAGTTCAATATACAAAAATCAATCAGCTTAGGAAACTGGTTTTGAATCTAAAATCTCCTTGGCTATGGACAATGTCTCTGCATTCTTACAGTTGTGGGAACATCTTTCCTAATCATTCTGAACAAAGATACAATCAACTCCAAGCAAGCACAGATTCACTAAGTTAACTAAAGCATTAAGAAGAACAGATATATTTACTGCTACTGTGGTGAATGCATATGTTTCTTAGAACCAGAAACTCACTATGACACAATGTCAAATAATTTTGGAGTTCTCCCCACTCAACCCCTCAAATTAGGAAGATGGTCTCATGCTAATAAATATTATGCTATCAAATACATAAGAAATGATACTTTAAATGTGTGGTAGACGATAAATCACAGGTAACTCGGTGCCTGAGATTTTTTTTAAAATAAACGTCATGGCCACTGATTAACTCCATAGCAATAAAGAATGCCATTGTAAGTATTTTTGCTGTCACTCTTCAGACTGATAAGACAATGGTTCTAGGCTCACAAATAGCCTAAGGATTTCTGGCCTACAAACGTCTTGTTCACTCACTAACTCTTTAGACTTAGACTGTTAAGGAGCCATGGTTTGGGCTTAAGACAGTGGTGCATAGCCCAAACTTTATGTTAGAATCACCTGAGGGCCTTTTAAATCTAAATATTCTCCAAACTATATCCACAGAACTATAAATTTAAGTGATTTGGGGTACATTCCAAGCAGGGTTTGTGGGGTTTTTGTTAGTTTGTTCGATTGCTTTTTAAGACTTGAGATTGGATTGGTTTGGGCACATGACATTCTTATGTGGAAGGTAAGATTTTATCTGGTGCTATGTATGTTAGAATATACAGAAGATTACATCCATAGGCACATTCTAAACGTATGGAGAAAGGCATAATAGAAACCAATTATGATTTGTCATAATGACTTAATGAGAGTGCAAAAGCCTAACGAAGAGAAGGTCTTGAAAAAGTTTGGCACAAGGTAAATTTTAGAAAACTAGTCCTGAAATTCTATCACGAAAACCTACCACACAAATGTTTGACAACATTCTCTTTACCATAGTTCTTAGCTCAGTAGGTATTTTCTCTACTTCAGATGGAGGAAATTTTCACTGAGACAATAAGTAACCTTACAAATGTCACCCAGCATTCTCTGTTACTCCAACTGGGAAAATAATACATTTAAGTGGTACCTTGTTTTCAAAGAGAACTAGCTCATAGATTCATGTGGAAGTTGGTAAGAATCACTTCTCTCTCCTAGGTTGATGTTGTCACTTAGACCCACAGATTTAACAAAATGCAAAAGAGTTTATGGCAGATCCCACCTCCACATCCCTATTTCAAAAGTTATAGGACTAGTAAATAGGATTTAAAACCCTTTACAGGTTGCTATAAGTGTTTGTGGAGTAATGGTTTATTTTTAAAATGTAACAAACCTAACTGTTTCTACAACAAAAGAAAAATAAGATCAGTTTTCTAAAATACTGCAACCAAGTTTGTTCAAAAACCAGGACCATTTGAGTGACAAATTCTAAAATAAAAGGTTTTTTTAAAAATCCAAAAGCAAACTTTTACATCTCTGTAACTTACTTTATTGAGATGCCAGTAAAATATAATGTGTTCTTTGCAATTTACAAACAGGAATTATTCACTTACCAGAGCATATCAGTGTTATCTGAGCATTTAAAGCAATCAGGTATACTTTATGGCATGACATCAATGCCAGAAAAATATGATAACAACATGTTACAAATTAAACAACTCTAATATAAACAGTTTATTTAATTCTTCTTTTTTTTTAAACAGAAATTAGATTTTGAAGTTAAATTAGTTAGCAACCAAATGGAAAATAAGCAAAAATATAAGATCACGTTACCTCTAGAGATAATGTTGTTAACAGCCAAGACTAATGACTGGGACATACAAATTACTGCCCCAAGGTGAGCTACGAGTCCATCTGCTCCTTCCTATTTTATTTCTTGAAGCGATTCTAACTGCTAATTAACCGTGAAAAGTTGTGCTGTGAACCTTTCACCTGAAGTTCTTCTGAAAGAGTAAAAGTTCTAAAGGAGCACTCACAGCAATATATATCTAATCAATTGCCAATTCAGTGGTGACCTGCTGTCCTGCAGAACAGAGCATCAAGCTGTGATTGTTCAGCTCTTCGGGAGGAAACTTTTTTTTTAACTTTTTATTGGCTGATATATACAAACACATCTACTGGATGGTTTTGAGTGATTCGGTTTGCTTTTCGAATAGGCCTTAGCTCATTAGATGATCTGACCCAGAAGGAGAGCAACTTGACGCCTACCTTGCATGCAGACAAAACCAGAGGTGATATATCTTATGATGCAGATCCCAGGCTCCAGAGTCAACAATTTTTGCTGCTTCTTTTATCCTCACGAATTAGAAAACAGATTCTCAGTTTGGCTGCACTTTGAAATCACCTAGAGAGCTTTAAAAACTGCTGACATTTGTGTCCCACCCCAAGAAATTCAGACTTAATTGGTCTGGGCATTGCTTGGTCATTGGGGGTTTTATAAGTTCCCTTGGCTGATTCTAAACTGCAGCCAAGACTGCGAACGACTGACTTAGAAGGTAATTCTAATTAGATCTGATTATCACCTCCCACAACTCTATCCAGACTAGTTCCTTGTGCCCTGATTGCCTTCAGTAACTACAAGATGCCTATGACTCTAAGACCCTCAGCTGTAATCCCTGTTCACTGTTACTCTCCTCACCACTACTCCTAAAATAATTCTTGAAGATTTCAGCATCCTGTTTGTTCTGATACCTCTTTACCTACAATAACCTTGTTTGATCCACATTCATATCATACAGTTTTCAAACTATAGTCAGAGTCAAAAGCAACTTATTAAAAATATAGGTTGCTAGGTCCTCCCCCAAAGTTTAGGATTCAGTAGATCTGGTGTGGAGCCTGAAAATATGCATTTCTTAACAAGTTTCTAGGTGATGTTGATGCTGCTGGTTCAGCCACTACATTTTGAGTGCCACTGAGTTAAACCCTAGTAACTGTAACTTGTTACTGTCAATAACTGTATTCCTTCCACAGCCTGTTTCTAATATTTCCCTCTCCACAATTAGGATTTTGTTGAATTATTTTCACTCCAATAATTTTTTGCTAAAGTAGAATCTCTGATCTATTGGCATCTTTTCTTTTTCCTCCATCAACTCCCTCATATCTTTAAAATTCTTACTCTATTTAGATTTCATGGTCCATCATTATCCTCATTTTCTCTGATGAAAATCAAAATCTCAACTTTCCTCCTAACTCTCATCTAGTTCCTTTTTCTTTATTTTAAAGATGTGGGGCACAATTCAGAATTAGGAATATAAGTGTTCATCATACAGGTAAAGTTTGGGGCTCCCTTTGCCTGGTTTGAGATCAGTTACCCTTATTGATGATATGTGCCCACCCTCCTTCCCCTGGCAGTGTCCTGCAACTGCCAATCCCTTTCTTATGGTTAATGTTCAGGGTCAACTTATGAGTGAGAACATATGGTACCCAGTTCTTTGTTACTGTGATAGGTCACTGAGTATTATAGATTCTAAATCCATCGAAGTTGTTGCGAGGTCCATATTGTCTTTACTTATGGCTGCATAATATAACATTGTGTATATGTACCACATTTTTTTTAATCCAGTCCAGTTTCGAAGGGCAGCATGGTTGGCTCCATGTTTTTGCTATTGTGACTAGTGCTACAATAAAAATGCATGTGTAGGTATCTTTGTGGAAGAATGATTCGAGTTCCTCCAGGTGTATTCCAATAGGCAGAATGCTGAGTCATATAGAAAGTCAATTTCTAGTTCTTTTAGAAATCACCACACTGTTTTCCATAGAGTTTAAACTAGCTTGCATTCCCACCAGCAGTATAGAAGCGTCCCTTTTCTCCACATCTTCACCAACATGTTTCTGTTTGTTTTATTAATGATGACCACTCTTACTGGGGTTAGGTGGTATCTTGATGTGGTTTTCATTTGCATTTCTCTGATGGTTAGTGAGGCTGAGCACTTCTTCATGTGTCTGTTGGCTGCCTGTATATCTTCTTTTGAGAAATGTCTATTCATGGTTTTTGTCCACTTTTTAATGGGGCTGTTTGTTTTTTTTCCTTTGGGCACATTTGAGTTCCTTGTTGATCCTGGATGTTAGGCCTTTGTCATATAGACAGTTGGCAAATATTTTTTCCCATTCTGTGGACTGTCTCCCCACTCCCTTGAAGGTTTCTTTTGCTTTGCAGAAGATTTCAGTTTGATAAGATCCCACTTGTCCATCTAATCTCTTATGGCATGGACATCTGGAGTTTTGATCAGGAATTAGTTGCCTACTCCGATTCCCAGGAGTAGGTGTCTCCTGCATTTTCTAAGGTTCTTATAGTATGAGATTTTACCTTTAGGCCCTTGATAAATTTAGCATTGATTTTTATGTATGGAGAAAGTTAGGAGTCCTGTTTCAGTATTCTTCATGTAGTTAGCCAGTTTTTCCAGCACCATTTACTGAATAGTTTCTCCTCTCCCCAGTGGTTTTTGGCAGAGACTTTGTCAAAAATGAGTTGGTTGAAAAATTGAGCTTTTGCTTCTGGAATCTCTGTCCTGTTCCATTGGTCTATATGCCTATTCTTGTACCAGTACAAGACTGTTTTGACTATTGCAGCCTTATAGTAAAGTTTAAAGTCTGGAAGTGTGAAATCTTCCACTTTGTTTCTTTTGCTGAAGATTGATTTGGCTATTTGTGGTCATTTACATTTTCATATAAATTTCTGTATTGTCATTTCCAGGTCTGAGTAGAATAATGTTGGTAGCTTAATGGGTATTGCATTGAATCTGTAGATTGCCTTTGGTAGGATAGACAGCTTAAAATGTTGATCTTCCTATCCATGAGCATGGAATATTTTTCCATTTTTTTTGTGTCCTCTTAGATTTCTTTGAAGAGTGTTTTGTAGTTTTCATTATATATTCATCAGGGAAATTGTTCTGTAGTTGGCTTTCTTTGTTGGATGTTACCCAAGTTTGGGTATCAATGTGCTGTTAGCTTCATAAAATGATTTAGGGAGAGTTTTATCTTTCTCAATTGCCTGGAATACTTTCTGTAGGATTGGTATCAGCTCCTCCTTGTATGTTTTGTAAAACTCTGGGAAGCCATCTGGACAAGGGCTTTTTTTTTTTTTTTTTTTTTTTTTTGTAGATACCTTTCATATGATGGAGTCAATTTCCTGTGTTGCTATTGGTCTATTATGTGTCTCAATGTCTTCTTGTTTCAATCTTGGGTGTTTGTGTGATATCAGAAAAGTCCTCCATTTCACTTTTGTTTTCAAGTTTGTTTCCATACAGGTGTGCACAGCAATCTCCAGTAATCTTTTGTATTTCTTTGGAGTCAGTTGTGATCTGATCTTTTGCATTTCTAATTGTGTTGATTTGGGCTTTTCTCTCTTTTTCTTGGTCCTATGATATTCTTGTCTTCTATGTGCCATATTTGGGCTTTGACTTTGGTGATCTGGATTTTCCTGCTGAAGTTAGGGTTTTCATAGCCTTGTCTTTCCAGCTTCCTTAGGTGATCTGTTAGGCTGTTAATTTGTGAACTTTCTGGTTTTTTTTGATGTGTGTTCATGGAGATATAAATTCCCCTCTTAGTACTAATTTTCTAGCATCTCAGAGGTTTTGGTAAAAGTTTTTGGTTTTATTTTCATTTGTTTCCAGGAATTTTTAATTTCTGTTTGATTTTATGTTGACCCAGGAGTCATTTAGTATCTTGCTATTTAGTGTCCATGTCTTTGTGGGTTTAGGGGCAATTTTGTTGGTGCTAATATTTATTGTTATTCCACTGTGGTCTGAGAAGGTGCATGGCAGTATTTCAATCTCAAGAAAGCTTGAATTATGGTCAAGGATGTGGTCTATTTTGAGTACAGTTCATGTGGTGATGAGTAGAATGAATATTCTGTGGTTGTTGGGTGGAGTGTTCTGTGGGTATCTGTGAAGTCCAATTGGTAAAGCATCAAGTTGAGATTCCAGATCTCTTGATTGATTTTTTTTTGCCTTGATGATCTATCTAGGGTTGCTAGTTGTGTATTTAAGTTCTCAGCTTTGATAGTGTTATATTCAATATCTTTTTCAGTTTACTTAGTAGTTCCTTTGTTATTAATTCATTTATTTATTTATTTATTTAGAGTCAGAATCTCACTCTCTCACCGAGGTTAGAGTACAGTGGCATGCTCATGGCCACTGTGGCCTCGACCTGCTGGGCTCAGGTGATCTTTCCACCTCAGGTTTCCAAGTAGCTGGAACTACAGGCATGTACCACCATGCTTGGCTAGTTGAGTTTTGCGTGTGTGTGTGTGTTTTGTGTGTGTGTGTTTTTATTTTATTGTAGAGATGAGGTCTTGCCAAGTTGCCCAGGCTGGTCTCAAACCCATAGGCTTAAGCAATCCTCTCACCTCAGCCTCCCAAAGTGGTGAGATTATAGGAGTGAGCCACCGTGCCCAGCAGTAGTTGCTTTATAAACGCTCTTGCTCCAGTGTTGGGTACATATATGTTTAGGGTGGATATTTCTTGTTGATAGATTTAACCTTTTGTCATTATGTAGTGTCCTTCTGTATGTTTTTTAATTTTTCAGAGCTTAAAGGTTCCTTTGTCTGATATTATGATCATGATGTCCGCCTTCTTTTGTGATCCGTTTTCCATCCTCTAATTTTGAGTCTGGGTGCATCCCTTGTGGTGTGATGAGTTTTCTGAATACAGCAAAATATTGGTCTTTTCTTTTTTTTTATCAAGTCTGCCATTCTATATCTTTTCAGTGGTGCATTTAGTCCATTAATGCTCAGGCTGATTATTGAAATGTGAGTGTTTATCTCCATCATGAGGTTTTTATAGTTTTTTGTTAGTTTGTTTTCTTTTAACTTTTGGGTTGATGTGTGTGTGTGTTTTCAAGTTTGCAGTCACTGTGTACTCTCTGTTGATTTGTGTTTTCCTGTTCTCTTGAGAAGTACATGGTCATTCTTTTTTTTTTTTTCTTTCTTCTGTGCATAACACCTTTTTAAGCTTCTCCTGAAGCGCTCATCTGGAAGCTGCAAATTCTTTTAGGGATTAGATGTCTGGGAAGGATTTTAATTCTTCATTGCTGATGAAGCTGAGCTTGCCTGGGTAGGAAATTCTTAGTTGAAATTGTTTATCTTTGAAGACTTTGAAAATTAGACCCCAGTCCCTTCTAGCTTGTAGTGTTTCTTCCAGTAGATCTGCTGCTGTTCTGTTTGGTCTTCCCCAGTAGGTATTCTGACCTTTCTCTCTCGCTGCCTTTAGGATTTTTTCTTTTGTACCTACTTTGTGTAGGTAAATTACTATGTGTCCAGGGGTTGGTCTCCTCATTTGTTGTTTTGTGTGGGTCCTCCTGTATCCCCTGTGTTTGGATGGTTTCTTGGATAACCATCTGGAATATTTGCTCCAAGGTGTTCTCCGTTTCCCTTTTGTCTTCTGGGATACCAATCAGGTATATGTTCAGTCTCTTGATATAATCACACATTTCTTGGAGACTTTGTTCTTTCTTTCTGAGTTTTCTTTCTATGTTTTTTACAGATTGGGTGAGTCCATGTTTTGGTCTTCTAACTCTGAGATTCTTTCTTCTGCTTGATGAATTCTGTTTTCCATGTCTGTCATCTTGTTATTTATTTCCTGGATGAAGTTTTTTATGGCCAAAATCTCTGTTACAAATTCTTTCCATGTTGCATCTTGTCTTTCTTTAGTCTTATTCACTCTTTCCATCTATTCCCTAATCCCTGCTGTATTCTGGGGCCAGTCCTTGGTGATTTCCATTGTTTGGGCTCTGAGGTCTGATTTTTTGGGCATTGTCTCTTTGGTACACTGGGAATTACCTGTGGTCTTCTGTTGACAATTTTCTCATTTATGACATTTATTTTCTCTTTAGTTCCACTATTCAGTGTCAGTGGGAGGAGCTTTGACTTCTGATGTTTGCTTGGCCCTCTACTCTTCCCTGATCAGGACTCTGAATTTGTTCTCATTTGAAACAGGGCTGTGGGTGAGAAGCTTTGCTGTCTCTTATAGTTTTGAGACCTGAATAAGGTGGAGGATGGGAAGCTAGGATTCAGAAACTACTTTCAACTTACAAAGTTCACTGACTGGGGTATGGATTCCCTGATACTCACTTCCCACCACCACTGTATATGATGATGCAGTAGGTCCATGTGTTTTCCCCCTGAGTCCAAGAGAAAGTAACAACAATGAGAAGAACAGAGGAAGGTAGAATGAAATAGGATGGACAAAAATAATGAGATACAAAAATTTCTTAAAACACAGAAAAACAAAAGCAGAAACCAAGGCAAAAACAACCCCCCCACACACACACACACACACCCCCAAACAGGAAAACAAAACAAAGAAACCAAAAAATGTGAAAACTTAACACACACACACACACACACACACAACACAAAAAATGAAAGAGTGGGGGAAGAAAAAAGGGGGGAGGAATGCAAATCAAAGCCTCACACATACATTCACACACACATTAAACTAAAAAAGAGAAGAACAACTAAAGAAACTGAAAGATGAACACTCAGTCATTCACATACACACATAAATAGCAAACAAAAAGAAGAAGAAAGAAAGAAAAACTAGAAGAAAGAAAAAGAGGAAAAAAGGAGGGAATACAAATCAAACACACACACACACACACACACACACACACACACACACACACACTCGCGCAGAGAAAAAAGTAAAAAAAATTTAATTTCTGGGTAACTACGCGCCCTCTTGTGGTAGGTTCTGTAATCGTTTCTCTCAGCTGCTCACAGATGAGCCCCTTTGCTCTTTCCTTCTGGCCTGCAGCCTTATTCACAATCTCTCCAGTTCACGCCCAGGAAAAGAGCAGGAGGCGATGGGGATGGGTGGAGTCAGTCTTCTCCTCCCACTTTCACATGGTCAGGTGGATCCTGTGGGCAGGTGCTGGATTCTCCTCCCCAGGTACTGGTGGGGGTGCACCCCAGTCAGGCTTATCGTAGAGTATAGTTCTCTTATCATGGCTGGCATCCAGGCTCCACCTGAGTTCGTCCCTCTCAGTTGTGCCTCAGCATCATGGGTCTGATGTGCAGCGGATTGCTGGGAAGGAGGGAGTTGTGTCAGCCTCAGAGTCACCACTGATCTCTTCAGGAGTCTTCCTTTTCTGGTCGTACCCTTTATCCTACGGCTGAGTATGGGTAGTAGGTGGGATGCGTGAGACTCAGCACTCGTCCTGTCCCTGAGGAGTTTCTGCTTTCAGGATAGTCCCTCTGGGTCACCACCAACCCCTAAGTAGTTAACCCACTGGTCACAGAGATTGGGTCTGCGGCTCAAGGGTGAGCAAGCCGGAGCACTTCCCTGTCCAGTTTTCAAGACCGTGGCAGGATGCCTGTTTCTTCTCCAGCGGGGCTCTGCCTCTGGCTCCCTCACTGTGCTCTGGCTCAGCCTTTGCTGCCAGTGTCTGGCCAGGCACTTGGTGGTGAGGCAGAGCCTGGAGCTGGCAGTCACTCCTGGCAGCTTCTTTCTGGGAAGGGCTTTGCTGGCTTCAAAAAATGGCACTGGGCTTCTGCACCCCAGGAAGTGCTAGAGTTCAAGCAGAGTGGCTGCTGCAATAGCCACTTGACCGAGACTCACACAGGGCCTTGCAGAGTTCAACTGCCTCCACCACCATCTTCCCTGAGCCCATTCCCCATTTGCTTTTCAACTTAAAGGGGAAAACAAGAGTCACCAAAGATAATTTCTCCATATTTCACCATATTGTCAAGGTCAGAAATGACCTCCTTCCTGCTAAATCCAAACACTAATTCAGGGTTAGGTACATAAGTGGTCATCCTACAGGTAAAGTTTGGTATTCTTACTGATGTTATGCCCCCCCCCCCCCCCGAGTGTCCCACAACTGTCAATCCCTTTCTTATAGTATTATGATAAAAGCTCACTCAGGGTCCTCTTATGTGTGAGTATATGTAGTACTCCGATCTTTGTTTCTGTGATAGATCACTGAGTGTTATAGACTCTAATTCCATCCAAGTTGCTGCAAGGCTCATAATTTTGCTTTCCTTTGTGGCGTCATAATAGTCTATCATGTAAATGTACCACATTTTCTCTATCCAGTCCACTTTCGATGGGCAGCACGGGCTGCAACTTACCTAAGTGTTTGGATTCTCCTTATCTTCTCCAGATTGCTCTTATGCATCTACACAATTACCCACATGATTTTATCCAGTCCCCTAACTTTAAGTATGATCTTTCCCCTGGTCCCTAGGCTCCATTTTTAACTTTCAACCAAACGGATCTTCCCGCTCCAAGCAAACTACTACTTAACAGTCTTTGCATTTGTTTTAGTCCCTCCACCTAGAACATTATTTCCCCAAATACCATCCTGAATCTCTCCCCTGTTTTTTTGTTTTGTTTTGGCTTGTTTTTTTTTTTTTTTTCTTTTTCTTTCTTCTTTTTGAGACAAGATCTCACTTTGTCACCCAGGCTGGAGGGCAGTGACAAATTATGGCTCACTGCACACTCAAACTCCCGGGTTCAAGTAATCCTCTGCCTCAGCCTCCTGAGTAACTGGGACTATAGGCATGCGCCACCGTGCCCAGCTAATTTTTCTGTTTTGAGTAGAGATGAGGTCGTGCTTTGTTGCTGAGTCTGGTCTTTAACTCCTGGTCTCGAGTGATTCTCCCACCCCAGCCTTCCAAAGTGCTGGGATTGCAGGGGTAAGACACTGTACCCCGCTTCTCCCTCTTTTTATTCAGTTGAAATGCCCCATAATCAGAGAGGTCTCACTCAGTTATCCTATCTAATCTAGAATCCCAAGACCCCGATTCCCGTGTCACCATTCTCTAGCCCCTTACCCTGCTTTATATTGCTTTTATAATCCTAACATCATATTTATATATTTCTTAGCCCTCCTCAGTTTAATTTAACTCCATGATAGCAGGACAACGTTTTGTACATTATTTTATCCTGAGAGCCTGTATGTTCTCATGGCATGTTCTCGATAATATTGGATGACAAGTGAATAATAATCTTTTAGGTTTCTTATTTGTAAAATGAGACATAATATCTGATTGATATAAAGATTTAATATATTTATGAATGCAAAACATTTAGTGGCAATATTGGCACATAATAAGCCCATGATAAAAGTAAAAAATAAAAATATGATCATTTAATATTTCTATTTGTGAAAAAAGTTACTTTTGCATTATTTAAAGTGATGAATTACCCTATGAAATTTGATTCGGTTTCAGCTTGCAGTTGAATTCCTATGCTTCAGCATCATATTTTTGCATCAATTCACCCTCAAGCATATCACAGAAAATTTTTCAAAGGTAAAGTCATAAAGTAGCTTTATTTTGTAACTTTTTTTAAAAAAATAAATTACCTTTCATGTTTATCCCCGAGAGTCTTTACATATTTTAAAGTATACAAATATTTGAGAATAATGGGATAGTTTAATTTATGAGTTCAATTTCTCTTATTAAATAGCAAGTATTTAGCATACTCTTGGATCTCAAAATTATAAGCCATAACAAGAGACATTATATATCAAATTGCTTACATATTATCTCTAAAAATCAAGGTACTCCAGCCAAGGTGATAGAGTGAGACTTCAACTCAAAACAAAAAAAAAAATCTCAATTTAAAGAGTTTAAGAGGGATAACTGGGCTCGGTGGCTCAGCCTGTAATCCCGGGCCTTTGGGAGGCCGAGGTGAGTGGATTGTCTGAGCCCACGGGTTAGAGACCCACCTGGGCAACTTGGCGAGACTTCATCTCTACAATAAATCAAAAATTAGCCAGGTGTGGTAGCGCACGCCTGTAATTCCAGCTACTTAGAAGGCTGAGGCGGAAGGAACGCCAGAGCCCAGCAGGTCGAGGCTGTGGTGGCCAGGAGCGGCCACTGCACTCCATTCTGGGTGACAGAGTGAGACTCCAACTCAAAACAACAACAAAAAAAAAAAACTCAAAAAAATAAACGTAAAGAGTTTAAGGGGAATAAAAGCCTTTCCCTTTATACTGGTTGAATATCCCTTATCCAAATGCTTAGGACCAGATACTTGTGTAATATTTTGAATTTTTTCAAATATTTGAATATTTTCATACATACTATGAGATATCTTGAAGATGCGACCCAAGTCTAAATATGAAATTCATTTAGACAAATTATACAAATGCACCTTAAAAAACAAAATACGGGCAACCCCCTTGGTTCCCGTCCCACTGTGGGAACTTTTCTGTCCTCTTAATAAATCCTGCTTTCTCAAAAAAAAAAAAAAAATACATGGGAATGTAAACTAGTGCAACCTTTGGAAGACAGTGTGGTGATTTCTGAAAGATCTAGAAATTGACCTTCCATATGACCCAACAATTCCCCTATTGGGTATATACCCAGAAGAACTCAAATGATTCTACAAAAAAGATACCTGCACACATATGTTTGTTGCAGCTCTATTCACAATAGCAAAAACATGGAACCAACCATGTTGCCCATCGATGCTGGACTGGATAAAGAAATGTAGTACATATACACAATGGAATATTATGCAGCCATAAAGAAGGACAAATATATGGATTTTGCAGCAACTTGGATGGATTTGGAGTCTATCATGTTCAGTGATCTATCACAGAAACACAGAACAGAGTACTACATGTTCTCACTCATAAGTGGACTTAGAACAATTATAAAACTATGGGAAAGCATTTGGCAGTAATGGGCAACTGTCAGGGGAGGGGGGGTGGGATTGGCAGTTAAGGGAAACTGCTAGGGGAGGGAGGGGCATACCTCATCAACAAAGGAAACTGCATAATCAATGTTTGTATACCTGACCCTGAATTGTACCCTACATCTTTATAATAAAAATAAATAATAAGTAAATAAATTTATTAACTAAAAAAATACAACTTATACATCTAGACTGAAAGGAATTTTGCACAATATTTTTCATAATTTTGGGCATGAAACAAAGTTTGTGTCAAGTACTTATGTGTGAAATTTTCCTCTTGTGGCATCATGTTGGCACTCAAATTTTAAAGCATTTCAAATGTTGGAGTTTTGGATTAGGGATGCTCTATTGTATTAACACTAAGCAAGATACAATTTTCTGTAGTAGATAAATTTTACATTGTATGACATGTTTGTGTAAAATGAAATGTGGCAGATTTTCATTGTTCTCATAGCCATAACAGAGGTCTTGTTTTGTATGATTGTATATAAAACAAGTGATTCAATTCACAGCTGAGACAATTTGATGAAAATATATTTTACTAATGACATTAAGAAGAAATCTGCCTAGGGACAAAACATTTCACTCTTCAGCTCATACACAAAATGTTGCATTAATTTAGAAAATCCTCTGAATGGAAAACTGCCATAGTTGAGGCCCAGAAGGACCTCCAAAGAAGACCATGGAATCCAGGCTAAGCATATGGCTAAACAAAAAGAAGACATGCAAACATCTGTATAAAATACCATTTACATTATAAGAAAAGGATTGACAGTAGCAGGAAACTGTGGGAGGTGAGAGTGGGAGAGGGGAGGTGGGACACCTCATCAACAAGGGTAGCTGCACAATGAATATTCGTATACCTACCCCTGAATTATACCCCACAATTTTAAAATAAAAATTAAAAAGAGGATTTTTTAAAATACCATTTACTCAATCTATAACACATACTGTCTTAGACATTTTATGCATTTTTACTTAGTCCTCATAATAATCCCTGTAAAGTATATAGCAGTATCATCACTTTACAAATAACAAAAATAAAGCTGATAGAATAAGTCACATAAACTATGTCACAGCATCTGAAAAAATAAAATTTCCTGTTCTTTCTATCACACTATTCTGATACAGCTTTTCTCGGATCATGTAAAACATTAACTGTAGAGTCATAATCTTTACTCATATTCTCTTGCTTTTTTTTTTTGACAGTGTGCAGGTTACACAATAGCATCACATTTTTCTATCTAGTGCATCCATTCCCATAAAGTAGAATGAATTATAACTCACAATATGTCCAATTTTCCATTCTTATTCCCAAAAGAGTATTTAAGGCATACTAATTAGGTTGCTGTGGGTTACTGTGTTTTTTTAGATGTGTTTCCACTATCCCCTAAATCCCCAAAACAAATATAAATCATAATGACATTAAAAATGCATTTGAAGTCATTTTAAATTTGCTGCAAAAATTCAGCAGGAGTTAACAATAAATATTGTTTTGTTTTCTCTTTTAAATAATCCTAGAGCTGCTCATTTTTACTCTGTCATTATATTAAAAAAAAATTCAGCAAAGTACATAGAGTTCACAACTTTAAGCTCTTTTTCTATGAAAACCCTCTTACAGGTTTTTAAACACTGTGCTCAGAGTCAACTAATCCTCGGGGAATACATATCTAGGCCTTCAAGAAAGATGAAATTATTTAGTTAGGCCAGTTATTCACCTATTGAAATGAACTATAACTGTTTCTTTTAACTTCTTGATAAAGCAAACCGCAAGCTGGATTTTAAACTTTTTCCGTCCACCCATTGAAAGCTGCTGATTAAGTGCTGAATGGTAGCAGCACTTGAAACATAAGCGCAATATAACAATGTATCCTCCTCTTCATCCCTTGTCCTACATGTTGATGGATTGGCAGCTCTTTGTTGTCTTTCAGTGTTAATGCAATCATCATGTTGTGCTTTCAGATATAAATCATAAACTTAAACTAAGACAAATCTACATTTTTATTAAGGTAGACCATGAGTGAAAATTGGTCAACATACACTGCAATCAGAATGGGCACCAGAAACACCTGAACTTGCAAAAGATTCCTTATCCAGGGCGATTAAACACTTTATAACACATTTATAGCACTTTATAACACAAAACTATTTAAGCAGCTAAAATAACATTTAAGGATTACTTTTCTTGGTATACAGAAAAATGCATACAAATCTGTGAGAGATATACCAAATCAACAGTAAAGATAACAAAAGCCAAGACTATAAGTAAACTATCTCCTCCTCCTCCATGGGTATAAAAGAGTGAATGTTGAATGTTAAGAATTTTGAAAGTGCATAAATATCCAGAGAAAACAATTTAATGATTTGTAATTTAAGGACTTCCCAAAGTCATTGAGAGAGATGTATTTTCTAAAATTTGTTTTATATAATTGCTTAACTAACTTAATTACAGAATAGAAATGTCATTGTATCTACAATTTTGTTTCCTTTCTTCCATTAATATTATGATCATTTTCTCATGTCATTAATTATTTTTCAAAGACATCCTGTAGACATATTAAAATAAACAAATCCTTTAGGGAATATTTAGGAAGTATTATAAAGCAATATTCAAATGACTGTCTATTACAGACATATTTTAGAACATAAAGGATTCCCTGTAGGGAGCAGGGACAAAGACTTCGTCCTCTAAAACACGTACCCAGTCTTTATATAATCTTGTCAGGCAGAAGCTATTCTTCTCAACTTTTGTCCTAGATTTATTTTTTCTGAGTAAATGTCTTACGGTCCATTCAGAGTTATGTTATTTAATAGTACTGTCTCCAGAGGGTTTCTTCTTTGTGATTTTCCAAAAATAAATATTTCATAAGTTAACTATAGGCAGTCAATTACCAGGATATTCTCAAATTAACCTGACAATGATTATGATGATGATGATAAATCAAACCCCAGGTAATTTGTTTAAGTTTCTCTTTTCTATGCCTTTCTCTCCAGCCTGACTGGCCACCTTAGTTTCTTACAAAAACCACACTTGTTCTTGACCTTGAAGTTTTGCTTATGAATTTATGAACCATTTGTTCTATTCCCTTTATCACATTCTAGATAAATATCAGGCTTTCAAGATCTGTTCTTGGATTCATTTCTTCCATTAAATCTTCCCTGAACATATTTTTATTGCACTTGTCATGAATTTTAATGCTTGGTTATATTCTTAGATTCTTTCTAGTTGCCTGATGTGCATAAATTCTCCCTCTCTAACAAGAATGTAACCTAGTAGAAGGCAATTACAAAATATCCCATGTGCAGCAGTCTAGTAAAAACTCAGTAAGTGCTTCTTATTTGAATTTTCCTTTCTAAACCAGTTGTGCAATCTATTGTTTCACATGCTGCTGCAGTTGTGAAAACTGATATAGAAAGGAAAGTTTTGAAACGTTTTTTTATTGACTAAAATCTAAACACAGTCAAAATGCTTGTAATAAAATTTCATGAACTATAACTGTATACTTCAAAGCAGAAGTTATATAAGGTAGGGAACCAAAAAAAAAAAAGGAATTATTTTTTGGAGGGTGGGCCCCTAGTGGTACAGGTTTCTCCTGCTAAGTAAGTATTCTAGGAACCCATCAGCATCAGTGTACCAGCTAGCCTTGTTGTGAGAGGCTGTGTCAGCTTTAGTGAATTTTTTTGGAGATTCTTTCAACATGTTTGCCCATTTCATGATGGGTCATTTAGGAGCGCACCTACCCATTCAATGCTGAGTGTTCAGCAACTTTTGACCAAAAGCATCATGACCCCTGTGCTCTTCCCTACCCATTCACCTGATCTTGCCCTGAGTAGCTTTATTTTGTTTCCCCAGATGAAAAAAAGTCTTTAAAGGTAAACATTTTGCTGATGTGTAAGAAGTGAAACAAAAAATGGCAGAAGCACTAAAAGGCATCAAAATTGATGAGTTCAAAAACTGTTTTAAGCAATGGAAAAAGCATCTTGATAGGTGAACTGCATCAAACAAAAAAGTACTTTGAAGGTGACTAAAATTTAAACATGTAAGAATGAATACACAATTTTTTACAAACAAATTCAGGATTAGGGAGTCCTTTGTATAAATAAAATGCCTAATAAGCAGATTAGTAGTAACACTTTCAAACTTTTAATAGGCACCCTAAAACTATTTCATACTTTTAATAGTATAACAGTAAGTATGCTTAAAAATTAAAATACAAAAATACTTACCTAAATCATTTAGGATTTAATATCAGCAAGGTGAAAAAGAATAGGCTCCAAACATTAGGTCTTGGGTAATGTTGTAAAAATATGCCTAGTCTTTAGCAAAACTCCAAATCTATAGCTATATAACATTATGAGACTTCTTTCTATAATACTATGCAGACTCCTTTCTGGAATCATATTTCCAAATATTCATGAATTTCCTGGACAAATCCCACATTGCAATTTATCTATTCCAGTTTTGACATCATTTTATCTTTTAGTTCATAGAAAATACTCATGAAATAGTCCATCTGTTTTCATTTTAGGAGAGTTAGAACAACAAATACATTGATTGTGAGTGCTAGTTAGACATATTCACTAGCTGAGTGAGTCTCTTCAGGTACTAGTGTCATGAGAAACCTGAGTCAAATTCTTTCACAAAAAATACCCAAACATTTTTTTTTTTTTTTGCATCATTGGCAAATAATTGAAATCATGAATCTTAAATATGTAAATGTGGAGAATCCATAGTATTAACTGTTTTGCAATACAAAGAAGGCTACCATCATAAAAACCTCAATTATTTTAAATATTCATCTTTTGCTTGACAGCAAGTAAAAATGCTATCTAAAGGTTTGTTTTCCAAGACACATCAAGGCAAATGGGGGAAAAGAAAACAGCCTTATAGTAAATACATGGGTATTTGATTTACTCATTGTCCTACTGGACCATTTGATAATTCCATACCAGTGGTCTGTCTCTAAAGGTCAAAGTTGTTTATCAGTATCTTGTACCTCTGCTGTCACATGCATCTTTCTAACTTTACTTTGTTCTTCCTCCCCCCACGGGAAGGCACCCTTTTTTTTTTAATTGGTACCAACCAGTTCCTTGAGCAAAGTCTTCAACTTCTTCATTTAACTAGTCAAGTAGCCTTTTCTGTGCTTTAAAAGCAACAGATGTTTGCAAAATACTAACTGCGGGGGGGACAAAAAGAAAACATATCTCTATTTAAAATTGCCCATGGTAGAATTAAAAAGTAGGATATGTGGTAGAAGTCATTGAAAAAACTTTTAAGTTTGTCCAAGTTAAACATCACTTAAAATACTAATACATTTATTTTTCAAACTACTCTGAGCTTATTTTCTTTCTCAACTTCAAGTCGAAGTAATATTTGTATTAATAGTGACTTTTCTTGTTTCTTAATATAGAGTGCAGGACTCATGATTTTAAAACTCAAAGGTATTTTTATTTTTAATAGTTACTAGGTATATGGTACACAATTATAACTGAATAATTAAGGTTTATAATTGACATGAGTGTGAGTAGATCTTACCTAAACTTGTTCATTCTTTTTTTTTAACTTGTTCATTCTTATATGCAACTATTGTACACTTTAAAATCCAAAACTTTTGTACATTTGAAGAAAATATGTTGAAATTCTAGAAGCCATCAATAAAATAAAGAGTTTAATTTTTATTAGTATTCTTTTTCTCTAGAAATAAGGTTTAGGCAACCCAGGACTTAGCACCATAGAAATAAATGCATTCGCTTATTCAAAAAATTTTGAGCATCTTCATGTGTGAGGTACTTGTGTAGAAACAGATAGAACAGTTAAGCAGAAAGACAGTCTCTCATTTACAGGTCACTTCCTGTAACTTATATTCTAGTAAAGGAAGACAAAAATGAGTAAACAACAAGAAGAAAAAAATTAGATGTTAAGTGAAGTTAGATAAAGAATAACTGGAAAGAAAATGACTGAAGAGGACAGCATCTCTAGGTATGATGGTCAAGCAAGACATGTCTGAGAAAATGGCACTGATGCTGAAACGTCATTGAAAATGATGCATGGAAAAACAGAAATGAGCTAACCACTTAACTATCTTGTTGAAGAATTTCTCTAGAAAAAAGAGAAAAGTTTAAAAATTACTGAAGGAAGGATGCTTAGTATTATCCATTTTGTAGGAAAAAGTCTGGGAAGTGCAGAACATAGGAAAAAAAGTTGTGTAAAAGGGCATTAAAAAAAGACCAAGTGGAAACAGGGCTCGGTGGCTCATGCCTATAATCCCAGCACTTAGGGAGACCAAGGCGAGAAGATTGCCTAAGTCCAGGAGTTCGAGACCAGTCCAGGAGTGGGAGACTTTGTCTCTATAATAAATTTTTTAAAAATTAGCCAGGTGTGGTAGCATGTGTCTGTAGTCCCAGCTGAGACAGAAGGATTGCCTGAACTCAACAGGTCAAGGCTGCTGTAGCCATGACTGTGGCACTGCACTCCAGTCTGGGAAACAGAGTGAGACTCCAACTCAAAAAAAAAAAAAAAAAAAACAGAAATGCAAAACAAAACAAAAAAAGTGGCTTTGTCAAGTATCATAGGGGTAAGGGACAGTTTTTATTCCAAATGCAATGGAAAGCAATATTTTAAATTGAAGATTAATATCATTTTATTTATTTTTTAAAATAAGAATCTGCCACTTAATGTGTACTTACTATTGCTAAGCAATTAGCTAAATGTTTTGCAAATGTTATTTAACCATTGTATTAATCCTGTCAGGCCAACCTTATTATCCCCATTTTTCAAGATAGAAAACTGAGGCAAAGAGGAATTATGGGATTTGCTCAAATCACAAAGCTGACTAGTGTTTGGGGAGGAACTCTAACCCAATTTTCTCATTCCAAGTCTGGGTTCACTATTGTCCTACACTCTTCAGTAGTTCTGGAATGCCCAGGACACACACAATTCAGAGAAAGGAGGGTTGGAAGCAGGGGATGAATTTTTACACAGGTCACAGAGGAGAAATCAGGTATGCAGCTAGAATAAAATATTTCTTGAAGCTACAATTATGGGATATTTTAGTTCTCATTATGTCATTGATTGTGCTAATTATTTTTTGATAAGTATTTTTAATAATGTCAGTAATTGCTACTTTGTACTATTGTTTTCCTCCTAGGGGCAGAATAATTACTTCAAACACCATTGAATCCTCTGCATTGCCTAGCGAAGTTCCTTGCAGAGAGTGGAAGCTTTAAAGAACTTGTTGAACTAATAAAATCTTACAAAATAACACAAAATGCTTCTTCAGTGCTTGCCACCATGAGAAACCTTAGACCTAACAATCTACTCTTTCTGGTTGTTACTGATGTTGGTTCCTAGTGAAACCAGCTCTCAATGAATTCACTTTGAATTTGAAGCTGTACTTTGAGAAACCTTGAAAGTACCTTTAAAGTTCATCAAAATCTGGCACTAGATATGTTTCACTTTATGCATTTTTAGATGTGTTTCTCTATGAAGGTTAAAACATCAGGTACCCAGTAGGTGTATTAAAGTTCTTGTTTGCATTAACTAGAAAATTTCAGAGATTCATTGTCCATTGGATAAATATATCTCATCCCTTGACAATTTCCTGCTCCTTTCTGAAATTCTCAGTAGGAATTGTAACAGTAACCCCTTTCTGTTAAGTTCTGATCCTTTCTGGTAATTTCTTGTTTCTTTCAGGATAAAATGTAATGGCAATGGCTTTGATGTCTTTATCTTGCTTTATCCTTTCTTCCTAAGAAGCAGATCTTGTTCATTCTTGGCTCTCAGGATGTGTTTTATGTAACGTCAGCATGAAAAGAATTAGAACAGAAATGTATATCCTCTTTTGGAACTGTGTCTATTTACCTAATATAAAAGATACAACAGTTTTTCAAAAGCATTAGCAGAACAATGCTGTACTCTTTCCAATTTCACAGTAACATCTGGGCCGTGACCAAAACTATTTGACAAGAATGAAAATTAAATCAGGACATGAGAAAGATAATATACACCTTTCTTGCTGAGATAACAAATTAATGCTAGATGTGTTTTAAAATAAAAATGGTAATTAAAACATGGTTTGAAAGAGGAGACATAAATTACCAGTAAATAATTTTAAATGGTTTGATTCTCCAGTCTTTAAATGAATTGCTTCAATTTCTCAATGGTAATGATGGATATTTTATTTTTTCTTTAATGAACAAATAATAATTGTGAATATTTATGGTGTACAATGTGATATTTTGATCTATGTAGACGTTATAGAAAGATTCAATCAAAGTAATTAACATATTTATCACCTTGCAAATGTATCTTTTATTTTGTGGTGAGAACATTAAAAATCTATTCTGAAAAATAAAACACACTATTATTATCTGTAGTCACCATGCTGTATAATAGGTCACTAAAACTTATTCCTACAGTTTAACTGAACTATGGATCTTGTACACTTTGATCACATCTTCCTTTCTGCATCTCCCCCTGCCTCACACAACCCTCACAACTTTCTGGTAATCACCTTTCTACTCTCTCTGTTTCTATGAGATCAACTTTTTTTCTATTCTACATATAAGTGAGATCTTATCTTATCAAACAGTATTTGTCTTTTTGTGCCTGGTTTATTTCACTTAACATAAAATCCTCAAGTTCCATCTATGTTGTCACAATAACACAATACCCTTCTTTTTTTTTTTTTTTTTTTAGTTGGAGTCTCACTCTGTCACCCAGACTGGAGTGCAGTGGCCGCTCCCGGCCACCACAGCCTCGACCTGCTGGGCTCCGGTGATCCTTCCGCCTCAGCTTTCCAAGTAGCCGAAATTACAGGCATGCGCTACCACGCCTGGCTGATTTTGTGATTTATTGTAGAGATGAGGTCTCGCTGCCCAGGCAGGTTCTAACCCGCGGGCTCAGGCAATCCACTCACCTCAGCCTCCCAAAGGTGCGGGATTACAGGCTGAGCCACCGAGCCCAGCTTCCCTTCTTTTTTAAAGCTGTATTATATTCCATTTTTGTATACATACCACATTTTCTTTATTCATTCATCAGTTGATGGACACAGTTTAATTTTATATCTTATTGTGGAGAATGCTGCAGTTGAATACAGAGGTGGATAATTATCTCTTTGACATACTGATTTCAATATCTTTAGATATATAATCAATAGTGGGATTGTTGGATAATATGATAATTCTATTTTTAGTTTTTTGAGAAACCCCATACTGTTTTCCAATACAGTTGTACTAATTTACATTTCTACTAGCAGAATACAAGAGTTCACTTTTCTCCACATCCTTGTCAACACTTGTAACCATTCATCTTTTTAAAAAAATAATAATTCTAACAAGTGTAAGGTAAGGTAAGACATAAGGTAAGGTAAGTGTAAAATATTTCATTGTGGTTTTAATTTATACATCTCTTATGATGAGAGATGTTTAGTATGTTTTTATATCTGTTAATATTCATAACTCTTCTTTTGAGAAAAGTTTATTTAGCTCTTCTGCTCATTTTTAATTGGGTTATCTATTTTCTTACTATTGAGTTGTTTGGGTTTCTTATATATTTTGGACAGTTTCCAAATACTTTTTCTCAATTTCTGGATGTTCTCTTCACTCTGTTAATTGTTTTTTGTTTGGGGAGTTTTTTGTTGTTTTGAAAGTTCTTTTTTGTTGTTGTGTTGTATTTCTACTGTGCAGAAGCTTTTTAGTTTGATGCAATTCCATTTGTCTATTTTTTGTGTGTTTTTTTGGGGGGGAGGGGTTGCCTATGCTTTTGGAGACACTGCCCAAACCAATATCATGGAGCTATTCCCATTTTCCTCTAGTAGCTTTCCAGTTTTATGCTTACATTTAAGGGTTTTATCTATTTTGAATTGATTTTTTAATGTGATGTGAGTTAAGGGTCCAGTTTCATTATTCTGTGTGTAAATATCTAGTTCTCCCAACACAATTTGTTGAAGGAATTGTCCTTTCCTTATTGTTTATTCTTGGCACTTCTGTCAAAAACTAATCGCCCATTATTACTTTTGTTTATTTCTCCAATTTGTTTGTGTGTCTGTGTTTATGCCAGTACAATACTACTTGGACTACAACAGCCTTATAAAACATTTTGAAGTCAGACACTATGATGTATTTAGCTTTGTTCCTTTTGTTTAATATTGCTTTGGCTATTCAAGGTCTTTATGACTTCATATAAATGTTAGGATTTTCTATTTCTGTGGAAAATAACAAAATTTTCATAGAAATTGCACTGAGTCTGTTGATTACTTTGGGTATCATGTACATAATAATATTAATTATTTCAACCAATGAACATAAGATATATATTTATTTGTGTCTTCAATTTCTTTTATGAATGTTTTACAGTTTTAAGTGTAAACAGCTTTCCCATCCTTGGTTAAATTTACCCCTAATGTGAATTGTACCCACATCTTTAAAATAAAATAAATTTTTTAAAATTTACCCTTAATACTTTTTTCTTGTCCATTATTTATCACTAGACTCCCTCATAAAGGACTTGAGGTGTTCTTAATTAAAATGCATGCAACAATTTATGGCAGGTTGCAACCAGACGACTGAAGTTGTGGGTGGTGAAAGAATTCACCTAAGTCAGATCAGAGTAGAAAAATAGGTTTATTGAATAGGCTGCAAGGGAACAGCAAGCAGAAGAAAGACAAGGGAGCTGTTCACCTACCCTTAATAATATGTATGCTATTGTAAATAAGATTTTTTTTGTTCCATTTTTGAAAAGTTTATTGTTAGTGTATAGCAATGCTACTGATTTTTGTATATCGATTTTGAAAACTGCAACTTTACTAAATTTGTTTATCAGTCCTAATTGGTTTTGTGGGTTTTTTCTGACACAGTCTTCAGGATTTTTTAATACATAAGATTATAATGATATATGCTTTCATTTTATTATACATTATTTTTCTCTTTGCTCCCTTCTTATTCCAACATTTCAGAGACCGTGACAAATCAACCAATACTTACAAAATATCTACTATGGATTTAGAATTATGCTAGGCAAAATATCTATAACACAGAACTTTCCCTCAAAAGACATCTCACATTTTAATAATCAACTTGAATGTGAATACACTAAATGTGCCACTGAAGAGATAAAGAATGTCAAAAAGAAAAAAAAGCATAATCCAGCGACATGCTGCCTCCAGGAAACTCATCTCACAGCAAAGGGCACCCACAGACTCAAAGTTGGAGGCTAGAAAATGATCTTGCAGTAAAATAGAAAACAGAAGGCAAAAGTAGCTATTCATCAGACAAAGCAGACTTCAAGCCATTAAAACTTTCAAAGGGCACTGCATAATGATAACACACTCAATCAACCAGCAAAAAATATCCATCCTAAAAATATATGCACTCAACACAGGAGCATTAGGTTTTATAAAACAACTACTAAGTAAACTAGAAGAGGATATTGACTTTTACATAATCATAATTGGAGACCTAAATACTCCACTAACAGCTTTAGATAGATTATCAAGGCAAAAACCAATAAGGAGATCTGGAAACAACTCAGTGCTCAGTCAAACGGACTTAATAGACATCTACAGAACAGTTCACCCAACAACGACTATATATTCTACTCATCAGCACATGAATCATACTCCAGGATTGCTCACATTCTTGGACATAAATCAAGCATGAACAAATTTCAAAAGATCAAAATAATACCGTGCAACTTTAGCAGAAAAATCTAGATCACCAAAATAAAATCACAATTGCAGGGCACAGAAGACAATAACATAGTAAGACCCAACAAGACAACAAGCTGCTTCTTTGAAAAGATAAATAAGATTGCTGGACCTCTGAACAGATTGACTAAAAAAAAGAAAGTCCAAAGAAACACAATTAGAAACACAAAAGACAAAGTCACAACTGACCCTGAAGAAATTCAAAAGGTTATCTGAAATTACTGTGCACACTTGTATGCAAATAAATTTGAAGACCAAAAGGAAATGGAGGAATTTCTGACATCACACAACCTCATAAGTTGGAAACAAGAATTGTAACTCTAAACAGATCAAAACAATCCAGAAAACTGACTTAGTCATAAGAAATCTCCCCACCAAAAAAAAAAAAAAAGCCCGGACCAGATGGCTTCCCAGCTAAATTCTACGAAACATGCAGGAAGGACCTGATACCAATCTTATTGAAAATATTCCAAGCAATTGAAAATGATGAAATTCTCCCCAAATCATTTTATGAAACTTACAATATACTGATACCCAAACCTGGCAAAGATATATCAAGGAAGAAGAATTACAAGCCAATCTCCTTGATGAAAATAGACACCCGGCTCAGTGGCTCAGCCTGTAATCCCGTGCCTTTGGGAGGCTGAGGTGAGTGGATTGCCTGAACCTGCGGGCTCGAGACCAGCCTGGGCAGCGAGACCTCATCTCTACAATAAATCACAAAATCAGCTGGGCGTGGTAGCGCATGCCTGTAATTCCGGCTACTTGGAAGGCTGAGGCGGAAGGATCACCGGAGCCCAGCAGGTCGAGGTTGCGTTGGCCGGAAGCGGCCACTGCACTCCACTCTGGGCGACAGAGTGAGACTCCAACTCAAAAAAAAAAAAAAGAAAAGAAAGAAAATAGACACAAAAATTCTCAATAAGATTCTAGCAAATTGGATACAACAATACATCTCAAGAATCATCCACCATGACCACGTGGGCTCCATTCATGGGGTGTAAGGTTGATTCAACATTTTCAAGACCATAAACATGATTCAGCACATTAACAGATATAAAAGCAAGAGCCGCATGATTATACCATTAGATGCAGAAAAAGTATTGGACAAAATCCAGCATCCCTTCTTGATAAAAACCCTTGAACAACTAGGCATAGCAGGACCATTCCTCAAAAGAGTAAGAGTCATCTATGATAAACCCACAGCCAACATTTTGCTCAATGGGCAGAAATTGAAAACATTCCCCCTAAGAATGGGAACAAGGCAAGGATACCCACTCTCAACCCTCCTGTTCAACATAGTGCTGGAAGTTCTAGCCAGAGCAATCAGGCAAGAGAAGGAAATCAAGGGTATCCAAATAGAAAACGAGGATTCAAGCTACCTTTTTTGCAGACAATATGATGCTATACCTAGAAAACCAAAGGGAGTCTGTCAAAAGCCTCCTTGCACTGATAAATGACTTTGATAAAAGTTCAGCATACAAAATCAATGTGCAAAAGACAGCTGCATTTATATACATCAGCAGCATGCAGGCAGAGAACCAAATAAAAAGCACAATCCCATTCCCAATAACTAACACACACACACACACACACACACACAAACACACACACACACAATACCTTGGCACCAACCTAATGAGAGAAATGAAAGACTTTTTTTTTTATTGTGAAGTTGTGGGGTACACTTAAGGGTTAGGTATACAATTGCGTTTCATTCAGGCACCCTGTTGATATGGGGTGTTTCCCCGTTCCCAGACAGATATTTGCTACTGTTAATCCCATCTCCCTCCCCCCACCATATTTTCCCAGTACGGTCAGTACTATTGCATTGGATGTTTAAGGTCCATTATATGAGTGAGAACATGTGATACTCGGATCTTTGTTTCTGTGAGAGGTCACTCAGTATTATAGACTCTAGTTCCATCGAGGTTGCTGCGAAATTCGTGGTTTTGTTCTTTTTTATGGCTGCGTAGTATTCCATCGTGTATATGTACCACATTTTTTAATCCAGTCCTCTTTTGATGGGCAGCATGGCTGTTTCCAGGTTCTTGCTATTGTGAACAATGCTGCGATAAACATGCGTGTGCAGGTATCTTTTTTATAGAGTGATTTGTGTTCTTCAGGATATATTCCCAGTAGGGGGATTGCCGGGTCATATGGGAGGTTGGTATTTAGAGCTTTTAAGAATCGCCACACTGCTTTCCACAGAGGTTGCACTAGTTTACACTCCCACCAACAGTGTAGAAGTGTTCCCTTTTCACCACACCCTCTCCAGCAGCTGTTAATTTTTGAGTTGTTGATAACTGCCATTCTGACTGGGGTTAGGTGGTATCTCAGTGTGGTTTTGATTTGCATCTCCCTGATGATTAGTAACGTTGAACATTTCTTCATGTGTTTGTTGGCTGCTCAGATGTCTTCCTTTGTGAAGTGTCTGTTCATATCTTTTGCCCATTTTATAATTGGGGTTGTTTGTTTTTTTCTTTTCAGCACGTTTGAGTTCCTTGTAGATCCAGGAGGTTAAGGCTTTGTCGGACCTGGAGTTGGCAAATACTTTTTCCCAGTCTGTAGGCTGTCTCCCTGCTCTCTTGATGGTTTCTTTGACTTTGCAGAAGCTTGTCAGTTTAATAAGGTCCCACTTATCTATTTTCTCTCTTATGAGCTGTGGGTTTTGGGTTTTGTTCAGGAATTGGATGCCAGTTCCAATTTCCATGAGGGTTTTTCCTTCATTTTCTAAGGTTCTTATGGTTTGAGGTTTTACATTTAGGTCTCTGATCCATTTGGAATTAACCTTTGTGCATGGGGATAGATAGGGGTCCTGTTTACAAAACACTTCTCAAAGAAATCAAAGATGACACAAACAAATGGAAGAATGTTCCTTGCTCATAAACTGGAAAAATTAATATTGTCAAGATGTCCATCTTACCCAAGACAATCTACAAATTCAATGCAATACTCACAAATTACCAACATCATTATTATCAGACCTGGAAATGACAGTGCAGAAATTCATATGGAAACAAAAAAGAGCATGAATAGCCAAAACTATCCTCAACAAAGGAATAAAATAGGAGGCATCACACTTTCAGAATTTAAACTTTATTACAAAGCTACAGTAACTAAAACAGTCTGGTGCTGGTGCAAGAATAGGCACATAGACCAATGGAACAGGACAGAGATTCCAGAAGCAAAAGCAAAAATCTCTCAACCAACTCATCTTCCACAAAAACACCAATAACAATCACTAGGAAAGGAGATCATATATAGCAAATGGTGCTGGGAAAATTAGCTTATCACATGCAGAAAAATGAAACTGGACCCCTACCTATCACCATATACAAAAATCAGCTCAAAATGAATCAAATACCAAAATGCAAAGTCTCAAATTATAACCATCCTAGAAGAAAAGTAGGAAATACCCTTATGCACATCGGAGTAAGTAATGCATTATTGACCAAGCCCCCAAACCAAATGCCATAAAAGCAAAGATAGACAAGTGGGACCTCATCAAACTGAAAAACTTTTACACAGTAAAAAAATAAATAAGAAAACATTAGGAGAGTAAAGAGTCAACCCACAGAATGGAAGAAAATATTCGCAAGTTATGCATTTGACAAACGCCCCACATTCAGAATCTACAAGGAACTCAAACAAAATGAAAGAAAAAACAAACAACCACATTAAAAAATGAACAAAGACCATGAACAGACACTTCTCAAAAGAAGACATACGGGCAGCCAACAGACAAATGAAAAAATTATCAGCCTCACTAATGATCAGAGAAATGCAAATCAAAACTGCAATGGGGTACCATCTAACTCTAGTAAGCATGGCTATCATTAGTGAAAAAAAACCAAAGCAGATGCTGGCACAAGTGTGGTGAAAAGGGAATGCTTCCACACTGTTGGTGGGAGGGCAAGTCAATTCAATCTCTATGGAAAGCAGTGTGGTAATTTCTAAAAAGAACTAAAAATTGACCTTGCCTGTAATCCAGCAATTCCTCTCTTAAGGGGAACATAAATTGTTCTACCAAAAAAAACACTTGCACACACATGTTTATTGTCACACTATTGACAGTAGCAAAATCATGGAACCAAGCCTACTGCCCACCAAAAGTGGACTGGATAAAGAAAATGTGGTATATATATGCAATGCAGTATGACACAACCATAAAGAGGAACAAAATCATGGACTTTGCAGCAAATTGGATGGAATTGAAGACCCTCATACTAAGCAATCTATCACAGCAACAAAGAACTGAATACCACATGTTCTCACTGATAAGTAGGCCAATATTCCCTTGAACAAGAGACACAAGGGAGCACAAGAGAGGTGTCAGCAGTCTCTGGGCACTGCTGGGGAGAGGGTGAGAAGTGGTTATGGGGAAACTTGACAACATAAATGGTACCTAATCTTCCACCAGGGGGAATGAGGGCCAGTTGGAAGACCGAACTTCACCTGCATGCAGCCTACTTATGTAGTTAATCCTCACTTGTACCCCACATCTCTATAATAAAATAAAATAAAGACAATGAAATATTGTAACCAATGAGAGTTGCCTATTTTAAGCATACGAATGCATTTTTGAAATGGATGCTTTTTCAATTCCCCAGTTTGTTGAAACTGTAATCTGAGTGTCAGAGAGGTGCTGACCATGAGGCAGATAAACAAATATTATATGATGACATTTTATGGTTCTAAAAAAGGAGCGAGAGAGATACATCATGTGCCCTAATGAAACGTGTAATAGCATTTCTAAGTCAGACAATATCCATATGTACTGGAAGAGTCTGGGGCAGAATTATGGGAGAAAAGATATTTAAACTAAATATTTTAAACACAAAGGCAGATAAAATCACAATTTTCCTTCTCACCAAGGTTATTTGTAACCTGGCTTTCTCCTACCTCTCAGTCCTCATCCTTGTCATGTGTCCCCCTCCAGCCATGACTGCTTCTTGCTGTTTCTTGGTACACACACACACATGACGCAGACACTTGAAAAGTTCCAGAAATGAGTATGAACTCTACTTAAACACCATTGTCCTACATATCATTTCTTTGTTGTTGACTATGAAATTCTTGGGTCATAGCTTTGAGAATAAGTTAACTTTAAAAAGTCTATGCTGGCCAGGCGCAGTGGCTCACACCTATAATCCCAGCACTTTGGGAGGCCAAGGAGGAAGGATTGCATGAGCCCAGGAGTTTGAAACCAGCATGGACAACATAACGAGACCTTGCTTCTACAAAAAAATTTAAAAATTAGATGGGCATGGTGGCACATGCCTGCAGTCCCAGCTACTAGAAAGGCTGAGGTGAGAAGATCACCTGAGCCCAGAAGGTCAAGGCTATGGTAAGCCATGACTGTGCCACTACACTCCAGCCTGGGCAACAGAATGAGATGCTGACTGGGGAAAAAAAAAAAAATTCCATAACAACCCAAAATAAATTAAATAAGTGTAAACGACTTAATCAATTAAAATCCAAATTAAGGGCAAAAAATGTTTTCACAGAGATGATACAGAAAGTATAGCTTCTTAGATCACTGGCTTTGAGAAGGATCTTATTGGTACCTTTTCAAATATAACTGCCTCATCATGTAAAAATATTCTGATCCAGAAAGTTGAATTAACAAAAGCATAGCAAACAAAAACCAAGCATCTGTGGAGGTTTACAGCATAGCTGTCTCCAACACATTTCTACCTGTCTACCTTATTAGTGTATTCACTGGTCTAGCTAGTGCCTTACACTTATTAATTATTCAATATGTACTTATTAGGTAAATGAATGCATAAGTGAGAAAATAAATAAATAGCATCCTTTGGTTTTTAACCAACCTGTGCCATGATGTCTTGAAAAAAATGACCTAGTCTTGCACACTCACTCTTACATAGTGTAACAGGTGTAACTAGTATTTGCTCAAAGAGGTTCACAAATTGGGTACTATGAGTTTTTAATGTTCTTTAGATTTCAAAGACCCTAATATCACACTTGATTTACATTTGAGAAAATGTATCATTATTGCTCACTTCTGATTCTCCACCTGATGAAATTTATCTCATTCTTGAAAACTCAGCTCAAAAATGATATTCTCTGTCAAATCTTATCTAGCTTTAGCAATTTCACTTGTTACCAGTTATCCCAGAGAAATAATTGAACAAGTGTGCAGAGATGCATAGAATGTTCATCGCAGCATCATTGTTTATAATAGAAAAGATATTACCTGAATTGAATAGAATTATAATATTAAATAAATTGTGAATTATTCATTCATGACTACTGTGTAGTCAATAAAAATGATTAATAGCTATTAAAAAAGGAGTCACAAAAAATCAGTAAGTAAAAAAGGATATAAGTAATATCATTCAATTTTTATATGTGTGTAGAAATAAAAGTTTGGAAAAAAATTTTAATAGTGTGGAATGGTTCTCAGTTATGGTATCTTTAGGCATTTTCATATACTGTTAGAAAGAGATGGTCTAGCCAGGATTTCATAATTTTAGAGAACCAGTGAAACAGTGGAGTGTTTAAGAACACGAGTTTTGAAGGAAGACAAAGTGGCTTCACATTCCAGTTCCACCATGTTCTTGAACTTGAACTCTCTAAGCCTCAGTTTTCTGTAAGTTAAATATTTAGGTAAAACACTGAGGTTGCTTAATTTAAATCACTTTAATCTGAGGATTTTCTAAACCAAATTTAGTTGTTTTAGTAAGGAGTATTAACTTATTAGACTGTAAATATGTATATAATATTAATATGTTAGTTATATGCATATATATTTTAGTAACTGCAACCACCTAAGATCTGTCATATATCTTATTCTCATTACATATTAGGCTTTTTTAGTGACTCTAAATAAATTTATAACTTTTAGTCACTTTTAGTTATTTAAAAAGTCTCATTTGTATATTTAAACTTCATCCTATTCATCTTTAAATTTCAAATACAGAGTTATTTGAGGGCTTCCTGTCTGGTTCAGAATACTAGTAATTCTAGAACAGCTACCTAAAATGTAATCCATGTACTTAGTACTGATCTAGTATCTGGCTGTTGTCATACTGCAATAGCATACGGACCTTGCACCAGAGCAAAAATCAACTCAATTACTAAGTACAGCGTGCAGTTCAAATGAAGGAAAAAGTAGACATAGTGGAAATTTCAACATTTTTTTTTTCATTACTTAAAAGAAAGATAGACAAACGACCGGTAAATCTGTAGAAGACTTGAAAATGACTATTGTAAAAACTGTCCTAATTGAAGTTTATAGAACATGCCACTCAACAAAAGCAAAATACAAATTCTTCCAAATATGAATGAGAAATATTTTGAACTGAATGAAAATAAGGATATAATGTACCAAATTTATGATATGCAAATAAGGTTTTGTTTAGAGAAGAATTTATAGCCAAAAATACTTGTTAGTGAAAACTAAAGGTCTAAAATCTATATCTACTTTTAAAATATTTAAAAGAGCAAGTTAAACTCAAAATAAGTAGGAGAAAAATAGTATGAGCTTAAATAGAAAATTAAAATAGAAAAAGCATAACCCAAAGCTTTAAAAAAAAGTCAATAGATACCATAAAATTCAAGCTAGAATTAAAAGAAAAAAAATAAAGACAGAGATTGTCAGTATCAAGAAAGAAAGTAACACATTACTATAAAACCTACAGGCCAATAAAAAATAAGAAGATATTATGTCTTCTTTTGAGAAGTGTCTATTCATATCTTTTGCATACTTTGTAATGGGCTGCGTTTTTGTTTTTGTTTTTGTTTTTTTTTTGGCACATTTGAGTTCCTTGTATATCCTAGATGTTAGGCCTTTGTCAGATATACAGTTGGCAAATATTTTTTCCCAGTCTGTGGACTGTCTTCCCACTCTTTTGATGGTTTCTTTGACTTTGCAGAAGCTTTTCAGTTTGATGAGGTCCTGCTTGTCTATCTTATCTCTTATGGCATGGGCACTTGGGGTTTTAATCAAGAATTGGTTGCCAGTTCCAATTTCCATAAAGGTGACTCCTGCATTTTCTAAGGTTCTTATGGTTTGAGGTTTTACGTTTAGGTCTTTGATCCATTTAGAGTTTATTTTTGTGTATGGTGATAGGTAGGGGTCTTGTTTTAATCTTCTGCATGTGGTCAGCCAGTTTTCCCAGCACCATTTACTGAATAGGTTCTCCTCTCCCCAGTGGTTGATTGTGAAGACTTTGTTGAAGATGAGTTGGTTGAGAAATTGAGATTTTGCTTCGAGAGTTTCTATCCTGTTCCATTGGTCTATATGCCTGTTCTTGTACCAATACCAGGCTGTTTTGATTATTGTAGCTTGATAATAAAGCTTAAAGTCTGGGAGTGTGATACCTCCTGCTTTGTTTTTTCGTTTGTTTGCTTGCTTGCTTGCTTGCTTGCTTGCTGAGGATTGTTTTGGCTATTCGTGGTTGTTTATGTTTCCATATGAAGTCCTCTGTTGTCATTTACAGGTTTGAGAAGAATGCTGCTGGTAACTTAATAGGTACATATGAGCAGCCAACAGATACATGAAAAAATGCTCAGCCTCACTAGTCATCAAAGAAATGCAAATTAAAACCACACTGAGATATCACCTAACTCCAGTCAGAATGGCCATCATCAATAATTCATAAAACAACAGAAGTTGGAGAGGATGCAAGGAAAAGGGAACACTTCTGCACTGTTGGTGGGAGTGTACACTAGCACAACGTCTATGGGAAATGTTTTGGCAATTCCTAAAAGATCTAAAATTGATCTTTCATACAACTCCACAATCCCTCTTCTGGGAATATACCTGACAGAACTCAAATCACTCTATGAAAAATATACCTGTGGGCTTGGTGGCTCAGCCTGTAATCCCGTGCCTTTGGGAGGCTGAGGTGAGTGGATTGCCTGAGCCTGCGAGTTCGAGACCTGTCTGGGCAGGCCAGACCTCATCTCTACAATAAATCAAAAAATCAGCCGGACGTGGTAGCACGCACCTGTAATTCCAGCTACTTGGAAGGCTGAGGCGGAAGGATCGCCGCAGCCCCAGCAGGTCGAGGCTGCGGTGGCCAGGAGCGGCCATTGCACTCCGTCTGGGCGACAGAGTGAGACTCCAACTCAAAAACAAAACAAAAGAAAAAAAGAAAAATATACCTGCACACACATGTTTATAGCAGCACTATTTATAATAACAACAACATGGAACCAACCGTGCTGCCCATCAAAGGAGGACTGGATGAAAAAATATGGTACATACACACAATGGAATATTATGCAACCTTAAAGAAGGACAATATTATAAACTTCGCAGCAACTTGGATGGATGGGCTTAGAGTCTATAATACTGAGTGATCTATCACAGAAACAAAGAACTGAGTTCCACATGTTCTCACTCATAAGCGGAGTTTGTACTTTTATCATAACACTATAAGAAAAGGATTTACAGTAGGGGGAAACTGCTGCGGAGGAGCACATCTTATCAACAAGGGTAACTGCATAATGAACATTTGTATACCTAATCCTGAATTGTACCCCACATCTTTAAAATTGAAAAAAAGAAGATTTTATGAACGACTTTGTACCAACAAATTCAACAACTTAGATAAAATAGTCATCACCAAAGATGCTCCAGTAAGAGAAATTTATGAACAACTTCATGGCAAAAACTAAATGAAATGGGAAAATTGAATGAAATGCATAAAATTATGTGAAATTACTAAAACTAACATAGAAGGAGATGGAATATCTAGACATCCCATATATATTTAATAATTTTAAACCTTCCTCAAAAGACAACTCCAGGCCCATATAGTTTACCTGCTAAATTCCAGTCAGCATTTATATAAGAATAATATAAGACTATCATAAATAGGAAAAAATATTTCCAAATAATTTTATGAATTCAATGTCTAAAATCCAAACTAGACAAAGACATTATAAGAAAACTATAGAACAACGTCCTTCAGGCCAGGCCCAGTGGCTCACATCTGTAATCCCAGCACTTTGGCAGGCCAAGGTGGGAGCATTGCTTGAGTCTAGGAGTTCAAGACCAGCCTGGGAAACTTAGGAAGATTATGTCTAAAACTTCAAAAAATTAGCCAGGCATGGTGGCACATGGCTGTAGTCACAGGTACTAGGAAGGCTGAGGTGGAAGGACCACATGAGCACAGGAATTCAAATCTGTGGTGAGTCATGATCATGTAACTCCACTTCAACCTGAGCAACTAAGTGAGGTCCTCAATTACAAAAAAAAAAATCCTTCATAGCCTTCAGATAACTCTCAGCATAATATTAACACAGCTAATCTAACAATATATCAAAAGGATAATATGTCATTACAACTGAGGTTTATCCCAAGAATTCAAGACTGATTCAGCATTAGTTGATATAATTAACTCAATCGACAGAGTAAAAAAGAACCAAGTATTTACCTAAGAGTTTAGAAAAGTTATGTGAGAAAATGCAATAGACACCCATTTTTTAAAAAATGCTAGCTAACTGGTAATAAACAGAAACTTCCTCAACTTCATGAACAGCATTACAAGAAAATATGCAGCTAACATACACTTGATGTAAAATATTGAATTTTTTTCCTCTAAAATTTGGAAGAAAGTGAGGATATTCATCTCATCACTCATGTTTTACTCAAAGCACTAGTCATTGCAATTAGTTAAGATAAAGATATATAAGGCAAATTAATTGGAAAGAAAGAGATAAAAATTATCTTTACTTGCAGACAAAATGGTGGCACATATAGAAATACTTATGGAAAATAAATTATTAGAATTAAGAAGTGTGTTTGGCCAGTCACAGAAAATAAAGTGACCTTGAAAAATGAAATAAAAGAAAAACAAAATATGTCTACAAAGAGACTTGCAAGGAATGTTCTTAGCAGCTTTATTTATAAGCACAAACTGAAAACAACTCAAATATCCATCAACAGTTGAGTGGATAAAGAAAATGCAATATATATACATATTAACACTCTTGCTCAACAATAAATAAAATAAACTAGGAATACATGAAACAATATTACGCAGAGCAAAAATAATCCAGACACACAAATATACATACAATATAATTTGATTTTTATTAAAGTCGACATAAAACAAATTCTAATCTGTTGCAACAGAAAGCTGATCAGTGTTTGCTTGTGGTTTGAGAAGAAATTAACTAGGAAATCACATATAAGGAAAGGTCACTTGGTTAACAGACTCAGCTGAACACAGATTCCAATCATCCCAGTATGTGTACAAGACATATTAGTGAAGAAGTTTCCAAGAGGATTACAGTTACCAACTATTTCCTTAATCCTAGACAAGACCACAGACATTGGGTGGAAAAAATAAGCCAATCTGACTGTCCTGTGATCAGATTCCTGACACATAAAATTTCTAAGTATTATAAAATAGTTGTTGATTTATGCCACTAAATTTGGAGTAATTTGTTGCACAGTACAGTAGTCTCTTACATACAAACAAGTTCCATTCCGAGAATACCTTCGTAAGCCCAATTTGTTCATTAAGAACAATAAAGTTAACCTAGATACCCAACTAACACACTCAGCTATACCAGCTCCATCACTGCTGCTTTTACACTTGATTCTTGACATCCTGGACTTGAACTAAAGATACTGTACTACTGCACTTTATACAGTGCTGTACAGTAAAGTACACAAAAGTACAACCACTTGTAGAGGGTGCACACACATGACAACATATGCCAGATACCTCGACTAACTTAAGAGATTGGACATGTAAACACATGTTCATATCTTTCAAAGTTTGCAACTTTAAGGTTTGTATGTAGGGAACTTACTATAATAGTTAAGAAGAATAAAGACACCTAGGCACATCATAGTGAAACTGCCGAAAATACAAGAAAAAGAGAAAAATCCTAAAAAGCAGTTAGATAAAAAGACACATTACACTCAAAGCAATAACAAGCAAAAAATTAACAACTGATCAATAGAAACTAAAAAAATTGTAACATAATGTCATATTGTTCATTGTTGAGAGTCACTGGAAATATAGAATTCTATATATTCTATAAAGAACATGAGATAAGGACATTTATAGACAAGCAGAGAATTCATAATCAGCAGACTGCCCTAAAAGAAATACAAGAATAGGAAAATATTAATAGCATTATTTATAACAGCTAAAAACTAGATATCAGACAAATGCCTATGAATTGGTAAAAGGTAAACAAAATATGGAATATCCAACAAAGGAATACTATTCAGCAATAAAACATAATGAACTACTAATACATCTAGTACATCTAGAGATGAACCCAAAAAATATTTTTCTAGGTAAAAAAAATCCAGATATAAGGACTACATATTGAATCCAAGTATATTATGAAATGTCCATAAAAGGAAAACTTACAGTGACAGAAAGCAGAAAATCATTAAGACCAGAAATCACCTTCATGAGAACATTTTTGAGGGTGATCGAAACTCTAAAATTGGATTGAGGTGATGGTTTCAGAACTCTATAAATTTACCAAAATTCACAGAATTGCATGTTTATAATGAATAGACTTTATGCTATAAAAATTATACCTCAGTAAAGCTGTTAAGAAAATTAAGGAAACAAAATGCTTGCAAGTAAAATATTAGGAGACAAAATACAGGAAAATACTATACCGTATCATAAGAAATCTGGGTCATGATAGTACTATTTACCCAAATAAACACAATGTGAGTAAATTGGTGGCTATTTTTAAAATATTTTTCCAAAATAGTATTAAAATGCTTAACTTCATTTAAACACTATTTTAGAATATATTTCATCTACTGTGTGGTCATTATTCACTTTTAACATAACTCCTGAAATATTTGTACTAGTTTTCAGGAAAAATTTACCGAATTTATTCATATTTTCCTCTAGCATAGTTTTTTCACATTAGTCTTCACAACGTCTAATGATAGAGAAATAATTCTGGCACTAATATTTTAGAAAATAAATACTAAAGCTCAGAGAAGTGGAACAAATTTCCCAAACATGACTCTGGCAGATTTCTTAATTAAGATTATTGAATCCAGTATCCCTTGGGCACACTGACTTTCTGCTACCGAAATAGATATGTTTTCATATCAGATACAAAATATAAAATGCAAACATTGTTTATCCTCTCTTCATTGGTGAAAACATAGAATATATCCATACGTCACTGTCCATAGCAAAAGAAAATTAAATCACATTATATTCTGATAGCTATGTTACCTTGGTTTTTCTGGGGGGTGTGTGTGTGCATGCACACCCACATGCATGCACATGTGTGTTAATTTATTTTAAATTTGTGGCCATCCACTCTTGGACAGTAAAGAGACTAGGGACATAGCCAAATGTACTCTGCTCCAAGGCAATAAACAGAAGATGGCTCCAAGAGGAGTCAACCTGCCTAAGACAACAATTCTGTAGGGTAGAATTATTTGTCAAGCCATAATTATGAATATCTTTACAGTCTTGCTTTAGACTTGAGTAACTCTCCTAATCAGTCTCCATAGTTATCCATGAGATCTGAACAAAGCAGTAGAGAAAATAATATGAACACTTTATGACCACTGCTTTCTGCCAGAATGCATAATCAAAGTTTAGCTTCCCACTTTCTAGTTCAATTGAAAGACTGAAAGAGAGATTAACCACTGAAAGTAATAGCTGCTTACATGTTATACAAGTTAAGTATTCACAGATTTCAAGGAAGAGATTTTAGTCCGTGTATTCTATATAAAAAATATAAACTAATCTAAAACACCTTCCTGATATCCTAGAAAGGCAACAATAGAAAGAATACACTGGCAAAAGAGAGAGAAAGAGATGAATTACCAGTAAAGTAAAGGAGTCATGTAACTTCTAAGTTATTATCTCCGTTGGTCTTGAGACCAAATAATAATGTATCTTGTTGCACAGAATAAATGCCTCAACAAATAGGAGGAAAAGGGTAACACACAGCCTCTATGAATAATCAGTAGCTATTATCAATACTTGAATTATTGTCATTTTGGTTGTTTTCTTTTCATGAAAGGCATATAATATCGTTATGGATTTGCATACAGTAAAATGTAGCAGAGTTGGGGAGAAAGTCCTACAGGGTTAAAATTATCAGTACTCATAGCAAAAGAGAGTGAGAAAGAGGAAGAGAAAAGTAGACTATGACTAAATACATAGACTATGAGAGAAAAGGATAAGTTTTAATTTAATTATGCATTTCTCTGGTATAAATATATGCATTGACTTGCATCACCGTGAACTGGGATGAAAAATATTAACTGGTAACCTCTAGTAGGTCAGACATCTTGACTGAGTGAGCACCAAGATAGGAAAACTGACTAAAAAAACATTTTCTCTGTAAGTAAGCCTATGTACTTCATATTTCACAAAACTATCCCGAATATCATGGAGAGAAAATCCTTTAGGTGAAGACTTTCCTTAAAATGATACTTAGAAATGCTGGGTAACTCGTGAGAACGTTTTCTCTTCTTCACTGAAATAATCAAAATTGTAGCATGAAACTATGACATATTAAGCAGTGATCACATCATAGAAATATCTTGGTTACCCAACATGATTCACAGAGTTCCAAGAAAAGGTAGTCCAGATCTAAAAATAAAGGAAACAAGAAAAACTACTAATGTTGCGTTTTCTCAGAGTAGTAGGATTTTCTTAAGCTATTTGGGCAAATTAAAAAGGACTATAACCTGACAGAAAGACTTATTTTAAAAGAAATAACAATTTATCCCATGAGGTACTGTTACCTTAATGGGGTAAAAGTTCATTAGTAGTATTATTAGCTTTCGATAAGATATATTGATAAATAAAATTGTATGCATTTATGGTGTACAGCATGATATTTTGATACATCTATACATTGTGAGATGATTAAGTTAATTAACATATCCATTACCTCATATGCTTACCATTTTTCTGTGATGAGAACCTTTAAAATCTACTCTTTTGTCAATTTCCAAATAAAAAATACATTACTATTAACTACAATCACCATGCTGTACAACAGATCCACAGAATGTATTCATCCTGGCTAACTGAAGCTTTGCATCCTTTGATCATCATCTCCCCATTCCATGCCCCTCAACACTAGTAACATTATTAATATCTCAGCCAGTTTGGGACAAGCTAGGAAAATTTTAGAATCTGTATGCCTTGCTAGCAACAGTTCTCTCATCTTGATTTTTCAGATACCATTGAATCAGTTTTGACAAGTCATAATTTCTAGACAAGATAAAGAATGTCCAACCAGGCATTTCTAAAAATGCAACAGCTTCAGCGTGGCTTTGATTATATTCACATCTCTATTCCACCTCAAACTGCTTCAAGCCAACCAAACCTTTAAGTGCCTAGTACAATTTCCATGTTGGTGATCAAGGACAAGTGCTCAGTAGTTTCCATTCCAGGACATCGTCTGATCAACAGATGTGTATACACAGGAAAAAAAAAAAAAACTGAAATCCACACACCCAAGGTTCAAACATAAATGTGAATAACAATTACCTAAACAGAATTCATCAACTTTCTCTACAATCAGGGACCCTTCCCAACCTTCCAATTACCATCAGCCGTCGGCTCCCCTCTCCTCCCAGCTTGATTGCCCTTCATAGTTAATCAAACATCTGCCTATTCTTCCTCTGAAACACATTGTGGTCTGTGAATGACCTGCATCAGAATCATCTTGTGTGCTTGTTACAATACATATTGCTGTGTCCTGCTCAAGACCTATTGAATCTGAACATCTACAAGAGGATCCCTAGAATCTACATTTTAGCTCACTCCACCAGTGATTTTTCTGTACCTCGGAGTTTCAGAATCATTCACCTGAGTCTAGCTTTTCAAATACTCCTGTCACTTCTCTATTTTGGGTTCTTATCACTGCACATCAAGAAGCTGATAATAGTCTGACAGCTTATTGCCTTCCCTCTAGTGCCTTCTCCAGGCCACCTTCCTGTGTAAAAATTTCAACACCCTTTTCATCACAAATCCCTTTTTTTCAACATGTTTAGTTAGTTTTTTTAAAAAAATCATATTTCAGGACAAATCCAAACTTTCCAGCTGAACACTTAAGGCTTTCTATGAAAGGACTCCAGTAAGACTGGCTCACTGATATTTCTCATGACTTTCCTCTGGTGTCGCTCTGATCGAGTTCAGATCAGACTAGACACCAACCTTATTTCTTACATGTTCTCTTCTTTCTCATCTGTATACCATCCATATTTCTGTTCATCTGCTCTAAGTTTTCCAAAACTCAATACTTTTTCCAAGAAATATATCTAGGATCATCTTTAAAGTGGCAGGGAATATACTGAAATGTCATGAATTAGTAGACAGATTCAAAAAAATCCCAGTAGTGCCACTCACTACTAAGTGATTTAGAGTAAATTTACCTAAGAAGTGTGAAATAACATAGCCAGATGCTTGATAAATTACAGAAACTAAAAGAAAAAAAATCTCTTTATTTTATCATTTATTGTATATTATGGTAGTTACGGTTTTTGTTGGCATATTATTCTATGTAACCTGTTCCTGCAGAAAATAGATTCTAATGTTTATGAAAAACCCATTTTATGTGATCCTATTGGGACTCGCCTCTCCCTGTCCTCACTACCACTGAAGTAGCCACATGACACAGGCCCAAAAATATCAAAGCATTCCATCCAACTATACACACACACACACGCACACACACACACACACACACACACACACCAATTGCTTCAGCAATGGGCATTTCTGGACCCTGAGTGGGACATCCCTGAGATTGTTGGCTGTGCCTTCGAAGTAAGCCCAGAGAAGCTGGTGACCAGCTTTGCTACCGTGTTGGAAAATTTAACCCCAAAATTCAACCAATTAAAAGGAAACCAGGACTCAGGTGGGGAAAGCCCATGTCCACATAGCATCTTTTTTTTTTAACCTCAGAATACATCATGCCTAAAAGTTAACTGCAAACTTTTAATTTATAAGAGAAAATGAATTTCTTTAGAGTTAAAATAGTTGCTACTGGTTCTCCGTCACTTTTATATGAGAGAGCCCGGACTGATACAGAAATAACAGGAAGTGGGGTGTTACAAGTAACAGCAATTAAATGTGGAAGAAATTGAATCAATACAAATGAGGACCTGAGAGGTGAAGGCAGAACCTGGATGAGACATCAACTTGCCTCCCTTTACTCTGAGAATCTGTGCATTATTTGTTGTCTATTAGTTCCATTGTCTAATACTTCTTTGTCAGGCAGTGGCATTTTAAAATAATGCATATGAGAAGAAAACTTGTTAAACAGCCAAGTAATGGATAGTCGTGGACTGTGATGACTATAGTTTTTGTCTATTCACCATGCTTCTTCTTATCCTATTCTTGTTATACAGCCTTATGACACTTTACAACACATTCCCATCTTTTACAGGGATTAGTATATAACCCAAGATAGGCGAATTAGAACAGCCTAATACCTGGTCACAAGAATATTCAGGGATGGCATATGACCTAGGCCAGACCAATCAGTCTTCCTTGGGGCTTTGACTGCAAGTAACAGAAAGAGGCATATTCTTTTGAGTGGAATTGTTGGCTATGAAGATAACAGGAGTATACAGGTTTTCTTCAATAGTCAACCACCATTCAGGAAAATACTGCTGGAGATTAAAGCCAACACAGAAGAAAGAAGAGATGATGAATAGAAAGAGAAAAAATGGTCAATGGCATCCATCTAGCCAAATTGTAGCTCCATCCTCTTCAATTTCCAGTTCTGTGGACCAATAGATTCATTTTCCTTAGACTAACTAGACTGGGTTCTGTCATTTGCAACTGAGTCCTAAATAACACATTTGATCTATACTTACATGTCACCTCATGATTGTTCTCAAGTTTTCTCATGCGTATATTCCTTCTCACTAAATAGTAATCTTTGAGGAAAAGATATTGTGTCATTGATTCTCTTCTATCCTCATAACTCCAAAAGAACATTCGAACTCATTAAATGAAAATTTAAAAGGAAAGTGAACAAATTAATTTATAAGTGTCACAGAAATCCACATCATCTATTTTTTCAGTTTTATGACCATATTTAATTATTTTATCCAGAAGTACTTAAGGATACATCACTCCAAGCAAAATATCATATAAAGAACTAACGGCTTCCAGTACCTTAGAAGCTTTTTAGAGGTTTTCAGCTTTTATGTGTAAAGAATCATTTCAAATATTACAATTCTTCTTGACACGTGAGAATTTCAAACTCAGAAAATAATTAAACCATTCAGCAGTAATTACAGCACAAACACCAGTGTCACATGATAACCTTTTCCAATGTTTTTAAAAGCATCATTCTTGACTGCAGAGTTTATAGTTCAACCCTCATCCCTGTATTATTATCTGAGAAGAATTTACTACTATGACTCTGCTCTCTTATATATACTTGGTTTGGTGTTATTAATATCAAAAATGTCCAATACTAAATATCAATGAGTTTAGTGGGGGCACTGAATGGTGGCTATGATTATTACTTTTATATATCATCTCGACTGGGTTAAGAGACAGATAGCTGGTAAAACATTATTTCTGGATGTGTCTGTCAGATATTTCTAGAAGGGATTAGCATTTGAATCAGTAGATTGAATAGGGAAGGACCATTCTCATTAATGTGGATGGGTGTCATCCAATCTGTTGGAGGTCCAAGTAGAACAAAAAGGAAGAGGAAGGGCCATTTGGGGCTGCTATAACAAAATAACCTGGAACTGAATAATTCATAAATAACAAAAATTTTATTGGCTCATACTTCTGGAGACTGAGAAACCCAAGATTTTCTTGCTGCATCATCTCATGGCAGAGGCAGAAGAATAAGAGAGTAAATAAGAGAAAGACAAAAAGAGGCAAACTTGTCCTTTTATAAGAAATGCCTAGATAAAGGCATTAATTCATGAAGAAAGGCAGAGTCCTCATGGCCAAATCGCCACTTAAGGATCCCACTGCTTAATAATGTTAGAATGGTAATTAAATTTCAATATGAGGTGAAGTCAAGCGGGCAAACATTCAAATCACAGCAAAGGGCAATTTTATTCTCTCTTCTGGAACTAGGACAATCATTTTCCCCTGCCCTCAAACATTGAAGCCCCCTGATTTTCATAACTTCAAACTCTGGGACAAACTCTGGGTCTTCCTGTTTTCAGGCCTTCCGACACAGCCTGAATTATACCACCAGCTTTTCTGGTTTGCAGAAGGCATATTGTGAGACTTCTCAGCCTCCATAATCTCATAATCCAGTTCCCATAATAATAAACAACTCCTCCTCCTCCTCTTTCTCCTCCTCCTCCTCCTTCTCTCTCTATATATAGTGTGTGTGTGTGTGTGTGTGTGTGTGTATATATATATATGTATATATATAATCTAAAATTAGACCAATTTTGCCAGAGATACAGTGTATAGATATCTTTCTCCTTCTCTCTCTGAGAGAGAGAAGGGGAGGTGGAGAGAGAAGGAGAAAGGAAGGAGGGAGGGAGGGAGAAAGGAGGAGGGGGAAAGAGACAGAGAGAGAGAGAAAGAGAGAGAGAGAGTGAGAGAAAGAGAGAGACCTCCTATTGGTTCTGTTTCTCTGAAGAACCCTGACTAATGCAAGGGTTCTGATTTCTTGACAGAATCAGTTCCCAAAGCCCCACATGCTAATACCATCATTATGGGGGGTTTCAACATAATAATTTGGGAGAGAACACAAACATTCGGTCTGTAGGAGTAATCAATTTTCTTTCCCTTCTTATATTTTGAAAGATGATTCTCTCACTTTCTGTTTATAATATTTGCATCTTTCAAAATCTGCTACCTTTATATCTTAGAATAGTTTTAAGGTAAAATATTGCTTTCTTTTAATAAATGCATTGACTATTTACCTCCTTTCTACACCAATAAAATAAAAACAACTCCACCCTGAGGTAAAGAATATGGACAGAGCACTGTATTCATGAACTTACTGAGAACTCCAAGGCTATTTAGTCTGTGCTCAGAAATATTTAGGTATTCTTTCACTCACTAAAATTCATTAAACATTTACTGGACATTATGTAACAGATTAGACTGTTGCCCATAAATCGTCACAGGCTTATTTGAAAAGTCATGTAATCCTTAGTAGGATAATAGTGTGGAATGGTGGTACTTGAAGTGTAGAAGTAAAAAAGACAAAAGCCATAGGTTGCTGAAAAACAACTGAAAGAAGTGGGGGGAGTAAAAACTAAATCAATGAACTCTTATTTCTATGGAATTTACCTTAAACTCTAGCATTGTGCTTACTTGCTGGATAACATTGCCTTGGCATTTTGATACTCTTTCCAGATCATATTCATGGGCCTACTATAGCAAGCACAATAATTCTTCTGATATAACAAGGCAGATAAAAAATGTGATAAAGTAGGAAGAACAGACACTAAGATGTGAAATAGCAATGCCGGTGGCCCAAAGGTTGACAAATTGCTTCCCAGAGTTTGCATCATAGCAATTTTCACTCACTTTGAAGGTTCTCAAGGGCAAAAAAATGTTTTTCTCTCCTAGGAAACAATTTCATCTGCAGAAGAAATAAGGTGTTCTGTGTGTATCCAGACACCAAAGCTAATAAAGCAAATCTGATAAGAGGAGGTTTAGAATTGAATCTCTTCCAAATGATCTTGTTCTCTCCACTGGGAAAGGAGCACTTAGTGTATTAGTCACACATTAGCAGACTATGCATACAGAACTCATCAGTAAAGAAATGATCGTTTTAAAGAAATCAGAAATCTGAGATTAAAAAGGAAACATTGATAAAGGTACTGGATTCTTTCCTCACTCGCTTCCACATTATTATGAAAAATATCTGACTTGCTCTATAAATGATAATAAAGATACCAACCAGTTTATGCCAATGAAGCACTATAAGAGTTTTTTGAAAGGCAATTCTAAAATGAAGGCTACTGTTATTTGGGCAATGGTCCATGTCACTCTTTGACATTATCCACAGAGAACTGTCTCATAAAGAGAGTCAATTAAACAGACCAGACCCTACTTCAGCAAACACTGAAAATTAAAGTTGGCCTAAGTGTAACTTATACTAAGAAATCCAGCTATGGCAAAGTGAAAATTGTCAGATCACTAGAAATATCGCATGCCACACATATTTCTGTCACAGAACTCTTACTAGCAGTTATATTCTGTTATAACAGAATATAAGAGAAAATTTAAAATTAGACCAATTTTACATAAGAATCTAGGGTACAGATTCTGAATTCTTTTTATTTGAGACATATTTATTAGGCCATTACTCAATAAAATTTTTTTTTAAGTTTTCTGCTTCGTATGAACTGTATGCAAAATAAACCACAAACAGAAACATGCTTAGCATGTTCTCATGACTTTTTGCTACAGAGGAATTGATAACGGCATTTTTCTTTAAAAAAAAGTGATGATAAGCTATAATGCAAGATTGCCTGCTAGAAATGGTCAATAAATTGTAAGGAAACATTTTCAGATTCACTATTAGTCCATGAAATGCAAACTAAACCATGCATTAGATGCTATTTTTCACCTGGAGGACTGGAAAATACTCAAAAGCTCAAGAGTATGCAATGTTGATTAGGGTATGAAGAACAAGTATTCTCCGACCCTACACCACCCTGGGGAAGGAACAAGGCAGGCAGAAAAGGGGACACGTGAAAACCTTTAAAAAATGTGTGCACTCCATATGAGTGGGATTATGAAGGGTTTGTCTTTCTGTGCCTAGCTTATCACAATTAGTGTAATGTCCTCAGTTTCATTCATGTGGTTGAAAAATGGCAGATATTTTTATGGCTGAATAGTATCCCATTGTGTATAATACCGCATTTTCTTTATCCAGTCATTCAATGATGGACACTTAGGCTGATTCTCTATCTTGGCTATTGTGACTAGTGCTGATACTAATACGGAAATACAGATGTCTCTTCACTATTATATATTCACACACATACATATATACACACATATATATCATATATGTAACCAATCACACTATTTGATATCGTATATATAACCAATCACACCATTTGAGATATATATCTCAAATGGTGTGATTGCTGTATGGTATGGTAGTTTCATTTTTCATTTTTTGACAAATCTCCATTCTCTTTTATAAAACAGATGTACTGGTTTACATGCACACCAACAGGGTGCATGCAATTCCTCTTCTCTTCATCTTTGCCAACACTTGTTGCCTTTTTGTCTTTTTTGATGGTAGTCATTCTGACAGGAGTGAGTTGAAATAATGGTGTTATTTTCCTTTCCCTGATGGTTGTTGATGTTGAACATTTTTCCATATGTCTGTTGGCCATTTGGCCATATGTGTGTCTTCTTTTGAGAAAATGTTACTTAAGTCTTTTGCTCATTCAAATTAGTTGTTTGGTTTTTGTTGTATAGGTGGTTGAGATTCATATATATTTTAGATGTTAACCCCTTGTCATATGTATATGTGCACATATTTTCTTCCCTTCCTGGATTGTCTTACCATTCAGTTGTAACAGAAGCTTTCTAATTTGAGATAATTCCATTTGTCTATTTTTAGTTTTGTACCCTAGGGTTTTGAGGTTGAACTTAAAAAGTCATTACCCAGGATAATGTCATAAGAATTTCATCCCACAACTATTGTAATACTATAAGAAAAGGATTGGCAGTAGTGGGAAACTGCAGGGGTGCAGGGGTATAGGGGTGCAGGGAGGCGGGATCGGCAGTAGTGGGAATCTGCCTGGGGAAGGGGGGCACACCTCATCAACAAGGTACCTTCATAATGAACATTTGTATACCTAACCCTGAATTGTACCCCACATCTTTATAATAAAAAAATTAAAAGTTAAAAATTAAAAAAATTAAAAAAATTTTATCCCATGTTTTTTGTAGTAGTTTCAGAGATTTGGGTCTTATATGTGAATCTTTGGTTCATTTTGAGTTGACTTTTATATGTGGTATGATTTAAGATTCTTATTTTATTGTTCTGTATGTGGATATTCAGTCTTCACAACATCATTTATTTACAAGACTATCGTTTATCCAATATGTGTTCTTTTCACCGTCGTCTAAAATCATTTACCTGTAAATGCATGGATTTATTTCTGAGTTCTCTTTTTTGCTCCATTGACCCATGTGTCTGTTTTTGTGCCAGTACTATGCTCTTTTGGTTTCTATAGCTCTGTAGTATATTTTAAAGCCAAGTAACATGATATGTCCAACTTTCTTCCTTTTGCTCCATTGCATGGACATTCAGGCTCATTTGTGGTACCACTTGTATTTTATAACTTTTTTTATTCCTGTGAAGAATGTCACTGCTGTTTTGATGGAAATCGTGTTGAATCTGTAGATCATTTTGTGTAGTATAGACATATTGGCATTATTGATTTTGTCAACTCATGAATAAGGAACATCTTTCCATTTGTGTTTTATTTAATTTCTTATTTGAATTTTCTTTAGCTTTTAATGTAGATACTTTTCACCTTTTGATTAAATTTATGTCTAAGTATTAAAAAGTGCACTCTTCTTCAAGAATTCTATTTCTATGATTTTAGCTACAGAAAATAATCATTCACATGTCCAAACATTTAATGTTATAATGTGAAAATGTGGGATTCTTTTGTTCTTACTACAATAAGGTGTGTTATTTTTCTACCCCCAAAATAATAATATTAATTTTTTGGAAACTATCAGAGAAATACTAGTAATGTCAAAATTGCAATAAAAGAAAACAAGAAGAAAAGGAGAGAGGAGGGAGGCAAAAAAAAAAAATGCACAAGTTCTTCTTTAAATCTTAGATTTGTAACCAAGGCATAATTTTTACAAATGTGCCTTCAAAAATGTACAGCCCTTCTTCATTTAGAAACAAATAGCTTTAGCTCACATGAATCAAACAGCACATATCACAGCAGAGAGAAACTTAGAGACTTATGTCAGGTTTAAAGGTAGAGAACCCAAGGTCTTCCAATTTTTATGTCCATACTACACAAACCCCATTCTCCCCTACCTTCCCAGCTCCAATTCCCTCTAATTCATGTTTATCTATATCTCTATCTATCTATCTATCTACTTCTCTACCTACCTACTATCTACCTGGCTTTTACCTACAGACTAATTTACCTGTGTGCCTTTCTATCCATCTTCAATTCATCTCCCTCCTCCATCTAATAAGATGTTGGAGAAATGAGATGAAATTGTACCTACAGACTGACTTACCTATGTCCCTTTCCATCCATCTTCAGTTCTCCCTCCTCCCCCATCTAATAAGATGTTAGAGAAATGAAATGAAATTGTACTTTCTAAAAACAATTGTAAGCACAATATGAAGCCATTGCAGTCATCTGGCAGAGGACAATCATGGTACAATTACTATATGAGCGGTACATGGGCTAGAATGGGAACAGGAATAGGGATGAAAGAGACCGAAAGAATCTGTCATGAGCCTACTGCAATCAAATAAGCATAAGTGACTTAGTCTGTTTAAGCTGCTTTAACGAAATGCCACAGACTGGCATTTTGTAAACAACAGAAGTTTCTCTCTCACAGGTCTAGAGGCTGGAAAGTTCAAGGGACCAGCAGACTTGGTGTCTGGTGAGAGTCTGATTTCTGTCTCCTTGAAGGCTCCTTCTTACTACGATGTTCTCATATGATGGAAGTCAAGGCAGCTCTTTTGGGGCTTCTTTCATAAGGGCATTAATCCCATTCATGAGGATTCTGCCCTCATCCTAATGACCTTGCAAAGACTCCACTGTCTAATCTTATCACATTGGGTATTAGGGTTTTGTTTTTTGTTTTTGTTGTTGTTTTTGAGTTGGAGTCTCACTCTGTCGTCCAGACTGGAGGACTGGAGTGCAGTGGTATGCTCCCAACCACCGCAGCCTTGACCTGCTGGGCTCCAGTGATCCTTCCACCTCAGCTTTCCAAGTAGCTAGAACTACAGGCATGCACTACCACTCGTGGCTAGTTTTTGATTTATTGTAGAGACAGGTCTCTCCAAGTTGACCAGGCAGAACTCAAACCCGTGAGCTCAGGCAATCCACTTGCCTTGGCCTCCCAAAGTGCTGGGATTACAGGCTGAGCCACCAAGCCCAGCCGGGTATTAAGTTTTAGTATATGATTTTTGAAGGAGCACCAGCATTCAGACCATACCAAGAAGGTAATATGAAGAATGTTTGACATGCAATAAAGTTTCTGTGTTGTCCACATACAAGGGGGTCCCCAAAAACTGGAATTACCCTTTGGAGAGTGGGCCTATTGTAGCACACTCAGAGTTTATTCCTTCAGAGCAAATGGTCCACCAAAGTTTTTATCTGGATGTTTTAAGAAGGTTGAGTAACGATTTGCAGAAGAAACATCCTGAGTTTCTTCCACCATGACAACAGTATTTGCCCACACCTTGCTGAGTGTTCAGCAGATTTTGATCAAAAACAGCATAATCTTCATGCCCCACACTCACTATTCACCTGATCTCACCCTAAGCGTCCCTGTTGTTTGCTTTCCTGCATGAAAAAAGTCCTCAAATGGAAACATTTTGCCCAAAAAAGTCCTCAAGGGGAATTGTTTTGCCAGTGTGGAAGAAGTGAAACAAAAAACGGCAGAAGCACTAAAAGGCATCAAAAATGATGAGTTTAAAAACTGTTTTTTAGCAGTGGAAAAGGCATCTCAATAGGTGTACTGCATCAAACAGAAAGTCCTTTGAAGGTGACTGAAGTTTAAACATGTAAAAATAAATACATACTTTTTATGAATAAATTTTGGTATTTTGGGGACTTCCTCTTGTACATAAGGATATGAGGAATGCCACAAGTGGCTACATATATACGTAAATAAGAATTGCCACTCCACTGGAATTCTCTCTCTAACAAAGTAGCAAGAAATGTTAACGACAGTTTCTTGTGTCTGTTATGTGTCAGAACTGTAGAAAGACATTTCATTTTTCCATCTCTAACCTCCAATTTTCAGTGAAAGAAGTTGAAGCTACAGGAGATTAAGCTATTTGCTTAAGATCACACAACTAGCAAATGGCAAAATTGGATTTAAACCCTGCCTTAAACTTAAAGCCTTTCTAATATGCTACATTTCCTTTCCATGACCTAGACCAAAGGCTTAGAAATATTGATCCTCTAACTTTCATGAATTAATATGACAAGTCTTGAGCTGCTTTCTGTTTTATATTTTTACTGATTTATTAATATTAAATAAGTGAGCACATACAATGCTCATACAATCTGAGTTCCTCACAGTACTCAAATTCACTGTCTGCTGGTAAAATTCCTACAGAGTCTAACCAGTGCTGCATGCATAGTAAAAATGAAGTAACACATGTTGGGTGTCTCAGTAGCATCTCCTTGCATTTACCTTAAAATCATCCATTCAAGATTCAAACCAAAACTTCATTTAGCCTTTTCTTCCTATGCATTCCTCAAGTTTACAGTTGCCATAACTCTTTCTCTACTTACTTTTCCCAATCTTACCTGAAATTGCTCAATTGTCTTGATTCTTTTCAGTGCACTTTTCTTCATAAGCTTTGTTTGCCTTTTATTATATATTGGGATTAGAGCTGCACACAGCATTCTAAACAACGTGTCACTTTTTATGTATATGTTATACCTGAGAGAAGCCAGGAATAAGAAAATTCCTAAAATTGTTTTGTGCAAATACTTGAGACAGAATATAACTTGGCACCCTAAGTATTTATTTAGCCACTTTATCTATCTAAAGATAAAATTAACTCTAAAAATTCAGTTATCTTTCTTGCCATAATTTGTATTGTGTTGAATATGCTTAACATCCTTGCAACTAGTGTTCAAATGATGATTTAGTTGTACTTTTTCTTCATTAGATTTACTTATGAGACACATGAATTCTGAACTGAGGAGGGTTAGAGAAAGACAAGCACAACACATCCGTCTGCTGGTGTGGACTGTAGCAGGGGCAAGATTGTTCTGCAGCCAGTAGCTAATGCAGCAACTTCCCTATTTAACAGGAAATCACCTGATTGAAGCAGAAGCAACAGAAACTTTGCAGTCTATTTCTTTGGTGTGACTGTGGAAGGCTGTTTCTTCAGTCTTCTCAATGATTCTTTACATCATGTTCAGTAATACATGTCTTTGTATTTAAGCTAGGTACAGTGAATTCAGCTCTATGCAACTGAATTTTTATATGTATCTTTGGCTGTTAGAGTAAGATTTAAATTTTGAAATATTATTTAAATATTTCTAAATCTTATGTTGAGTAAGATATAATTTTTGAAGTATTTTTTAAATATTCCTAATTTTTATGTCACTAGCTATTACTTCAAAACTCAAATGGAAACAACAGAAATCTATATTCAGAAGTCTTTTTTCCTTCCCAGAAGATATTGATTTCATGCCAACAGCACTCTCATCTAAACTTTCTCTTATAAACTCTCTCTTATAAGCACCTTGAATTATAAGCATATGTTGATATGGAATAGGCCCTGTGCCTTTCAGTCTGTACATTAGTGGCAAGGAGGTGGAATGTGGAAGACTCCTGTATCCCATCTCAAGGCGGCCTCTGGCGTTATAAGTATGCAAATAGGCAAATTTCAAAATTGCTACATGTTATTGCTATTGTGGTGCACTTTGCAGTGAATATGTTGTTCATGTAGTCATCGGAAGTCGAAACCATCTTAGTTTGCAGAATCCTAAGAAATATTGCTTTCGCCGGCTCGGTGGCTCAGCCTGTAATCCCGCACCTTTGGGAGGCTGAGAAGAGTGGATTGCCTGAGCCCGCGGGTTCGAGACCCGCCTGGGCAGCAAGACCTCATCTCTACAATAAATCAAAAAATTAGCTGGGCGTGGTAGCGTGCGCCTTGTAGTTCCGGCTACTTGGAAGGCTGAGGTGAAAGGATCGCCGGAGCCCAGCAGGTCGAGGCAATGGAGTGGGACTCCAACTCAAAAAAAAGAAAAAAGAAAGAAATATTGCTTTCATGGTAGCCATAAGCATCTTGGGAATCATTTGTGCAACAATTTAAGTTCAACTTACATAAATGCACTTGTCCCCAAGTGTACATCAGTTATAAATACAAGCATCCACCTAATCACCCAATACGATTATTTCTTGAGTTCAGATACGATAATTAACAGTTGCAACATTATGAGATAACAAATCCTTCATTTATAGTTTATAGATACTTGCCATCACTAATTGAATAATATTTTTCTTTTCATAATCTTTGTCAGCACTTTCCCATTAGCACTAGATAAGTCCTAGGTGAATTCAGACAGAACAAAAACTTTAGCACTAAAATTATCACTTAGAGCAAATACTTTTGAAAATAACGTATATCCAACTTATCGAATGAAGGAATTGTCTAGTTGTCTAACTACACCCTGTTTGTTTGTTTGTTTGTTTGTTTGTTTTGAGTCAGATCTCACTCTGTCACCCAGGCTGGAGAGAAATGGCACAATCACGACACTGCAGCCTCTACCTCCTGATCCTTCTGTCCCAACCTTCCGAGTAGCTGGTACTACAGGTGCTCACCACTACACCAGCTTTTTTTTTAAAATTTATTTAAGAGACAAGGTCTTGCCATGTTGCATAGGCCTTGAACTCCTGGGCTCAAGCAATCCTTTTGTCTCAGTCCCAGAAGTTCTGGGATTATAGGCGTAAGCCACCACGCCTGGCCGAAATCCTAATTTTAAAAGGTGATTTTCAAATAGAAATGTCACTGGTCATTAGATAACCTTACCCATAGATTTAAAAATGCAAGACATTCAAGATTATAAAAGCAACATTTTAAAAACAAAGAGAAGGCAAATATACAGACAGAGTTCCTTTGTCCCTTCCAGCATGCGAAGACATAGTTAAAAGTAGCCATCTATGAAGCAGAGAACAAACCCTCAGCAGACACCAAATCTGATAGTGATTTCATCTTGGACTTTCCAGTCTCCAGAATAGTGAGAAGTGAATTTCTGTTGCTTGTAAATTATCCAGTCTAAGATGGTTTTTTTTGTTGTTGTTGTTTGTTTGTTTATTTGTTTTAATAGCTTGAACAAACTAAAACAGAAGCATGAATGGATACTTAGAGAACTGTCTCTGGTGAAACTCACTAACAGTTACAATACCACTACCAGCATCAAAAAGAAGAGGGAGAAAAAAGAGGAGGCGGAAGAGGAAGAGGGAAGAGAAAGAGGGAGGAAGAAGGCAAGAAAGAGAGAAGAGGGAGTTTGCTTCCTTGAGAAATTCAACACTCAGCACAATAAGCCTGTATCACCTGTAGTATCAAACCCTTAAAGACTAAAACATAACCATTTAAATATTTATAGGGACAAACTTGGTGATAGACAGAGCTGACTGCTCCTCACTGCTTGCAGAACACACTGCCATGTGGCTGGAACCTCTGAAATACTAAGACGTGTGGTTCCATCTGTTAAAGCCTGCATCCCAGCTCATCTCTGACCCTCATGAATAAAACAAATGGAACACCTAGATGAAGCAGTATGTTTCCAGGTGATTATAAATGACCTCAAATTAGAGTTATAAAACAAGAAAGTGCTTTGCTACCTGAGAAGTATTGTAAATCCTGTGCAATCTATTGTTTCATTACTTCAATTTAGTAGAATCTGCAAATAACAAGAGGAAGAATCAGACCTTGCTCTGTGTGAGTATTATTTGCATCACTGATCAGAAAACAGGATTTGTGCTTAACCTAGTTACAAGATTTAAAATGATTCTAGCTACCTGTCCATGATCATATTTTAAAATGCTCTGAAATTCTGCCATCTTGTGGGAACCTGGAAATATAACAAATGACCGGTTTTCTGTTTTGCGTGTTTAAAATGCTTGTACACTGTAAGCATGAATGAGCATAGTGCCTATAATGGTATCTAACATGCCAAAGAAAACAAAATAAGTTGTAATGCTTTCCCCATTATTTTTTACACAATTGACCCTTTGAACAATATATATTTAAACTGCGTGCGTCCACTTGTATGTAGATTTTTTTCAGTAAATGCATTGGCACATTTTTTGGAGATTTGTGACAATTAGAAAAAAACTGAGGGATGAACTGTGTAGCCTAGAAATATTTAAAAAAAGAGATATGTCATGAATATATAAATCTATTATCAAAGTTAAAATTTATCAAACTTATACACACAAACATGGGGCCATGGGCAGCCAAGTGAAATGTAAACACAGGTAAAGATACAGTATTAAATCATGACTGCAAAAAAAATTAACTGTAGTACATACTGTACTACTGTAATAATTTGGTAGCTACCTCCTGATGTTATTGTAGTGGATGAACTCAAGTGTTTAAAACAGTGTGACTGTTAATTATCTCCACGTAAGCAGTTAGCTTCTCCAGTAAATTGTGTATCACAGAAAAAAATCGATCTGGTCGGGCTCATAGCTCTGCCTGTAGTCCCAGAGCTTTGGGGGGCCAAGGTGAATGGATTGCCTGAGTCTGCCAGTTCGAGACCAAACCAGGCAACTTGGCGAGACCCCCTCTCTACCATAAATAAAAAATGAGCGGGGCATGATAGCACGTGCCTGTAGTTCCGGCTACTTGGAAGGCTGGGGCAGAAGGATCAGAGGAGCCCGACAGATCGACGCTGGGGGGCCTGTGAGTGTGCCACTGCACTCCAGCCTGGGTGACAGAGTGAGACTCCAACTCAAAAAAAAAACCCACGAATCTCTTAAGGGGGAGGGAATCTCAGCAGGAACAGCAGCACTGGGCTCCTCAGCTATCACTTCATCTTCATCAATGCAGAGGCCCAAATTCATGGGCAGATGCAGTTGGAGTGCGTCTGGGGATCCTCAAGGGAGAAGCTGGTTGAGGATTCATCTCACATGGAAGAAGTAGATTAAAAGATTCTGTCTGGAAATCTGTTGCTCTCTGTGTCGTGTCCTCATGTCTTCCATGGCAGCCTTGAGTGGCCCTGTCCCACCTGGCTCTCTCTGCTGATGTGTAGTGTTGTTTTTTTCTCCAGGTCTAAGGCAGGAAATGAGGGACTCATTCCCTTCCTGATTTGATAACAAGATTGGATGTTGTATGTCATGTTTTTTTATGTGTATTTCGGTCTGAAAATAAAGTATGTGAAATAAAGAAATGCCATTGCATACCCAAAGAATCTTGCTCTCTTGCAGTTCTCGTATATTTTTCATTAATGCAATACCATAAACCTTGATGAATACATGGAACCCATATGAAGTGCCACTAGTGATGCTGGAAGTGCTCCCAAGAAGTAGAGAAAAGTCATGGCATTATGAGAAAAAGTTGAATTACTTGATATGTACTGTAGATTGAGATTTGCAGCTGCAGTTCCTACTGTTTGAGATAAATGAATCCAGTGTAAAGACCATTTTAAAAAAGGAAAATCGTGACACCATCATTTCAGCAATGCCAGCAGGTACAAAAACTTTGCACTTTTTGTGAAAAACCTTTTTACCTCATATTGGAAATGCAGCTTTTATGTGGTTGCAGGATTGCTATAAGAAAGATATGCCTATAAGCTCTGATTCAAGAAAAAGCCAAATCATTATATGACAACTTAAAGCAAAAGGAAGGTGAAGGATCTAAAGTTAGAGAATTCAATGCCCATAAAGGATGGTTTGATAATTTTAGAAAGAAGTTTTGCTTTAAAAATATCAAGATAACAGGAAAAGCAGCTTCTGCTGACCAGAAAGGCACTAGATGAGTTACCAGACACTACTAAGAAAATCATTTGAGGACAGGTTTTTAATACAAACAAAAGTACCCTATTCTGGAAAAAAATGCCATGGAAGACATTTATTAGTAAGGAAGAGAAGCATGCACCAGGATTTCAGGCGGGAAACAACAGACTAACTCAACTGTGCAAATACAATCAGGATTGCCCTTATCCATTACGCTGCTAATCCTGGAGATTTGAAGGGAAAAGATAAACACCAACTGTCAGTCTTTTGATTGTGCAACAAGAAGGTCCAGACAACGAGAACCCTTTTTCTGGATTGGTTCCATCAATGCTTTGTCCCTGAAGTCAGGAAGTATCTTACCAATAAGAAACCCTTTTTAAAGTTCTTTTGATATTAGACCTTGCCCCTGGCCATCCAGAACCTTATGAGTACAATGCCAAAGGCATCAAAGTGGTCTATTGCCCTCAAACTTTAATGTCTATAATTCAACCTCTATATCAGGGGTCACAGGATCTTTACTGCTCATTACACGTGGTTCTTTATGAAAAGATTGTTAATGGTAGGGAAGAGAACGCTGACAAAAAGAACATCATGGAAGTCCGGAAAGATCACATCACTGAATATGCCATTATTTGTTATAGGAAAAAAAATATGAAAGCCACCAAGCCCCAAACAATAAATTCCTACAGGAAAAAACTGTGCTTAGATTTTTGCACACATATGTTTATCGCGGCGTTGGTCAAACAGCAAGGGGAAAAAAGGTGGGTAGAAAAGGGTTTCAAGATATTCCTCTTGGAATCTCTCCACTCCAGAAGAATTAACAGAAGGCAACTTGATGGAGGTGATTGCTTCCAAACCAGTGCCACACAAGGAGAAGAAGACATAGAAGCAGTGACAGGAAACAAATTGACATTACACAATCCGGCAGAAGGGCTCTGATTACACAAAATAGCTTTTGACTTCTTTTATATCATAGACCCTTCTTTATGACACAGGCACTGAAACTAAAGCAAATGGTGGAAGAAGGATGGGTCTCACACCGAAACATTTTTAGAGAAATGGAAGAGCATAAAACTCAGACAGAAATGATGATGTTTTTCATAAAGTTACACCAAGAGTGGTTGCCTCTCTTGCCTCCCCACCCTCCCCTTTTCCACCCCTGCCAACCCATGAAACAGCAAGACCAACCCCTCCTTCTCCTCCGCCTATTCAAAGTGAAGACTGACAAGGATAAAGACCTTTACGATAATCCACTTCCACTTAAAAATAGTGAATCTATGTTCCCTTTCTTATTATTTTCTTAATAACATTTCTTTTCTCTAGCTTACCTTATTGTAAGAATATAGTATGTAATAGAATTAACATACAAAACATGTGCTAATTGACTCTTTATGTTGTCTGTTATTGTTAAGGCTTCCAGTCAATGATAGGCTTTTGGTAGTAGTAGTTAAGTTTTGGGAGAATTAAAACTTATGCATGGATTTTCAATTGCATGGGAAGGTCAGCACCCCTAATGCCCATATTGCTTAAGGGTCAGGCCTATTATAGAGTCAACTGTTTCTCCAGTCAGAATGGCCATCATCAATAACTCAAAAAATAACAGATGCTGGAGAGGATGTGGCAAAAAGGGAATACTTTTACACTGTTTGTAGAAGTGTAAACTAGTACGGCTTCCGTGGAAATCAGTATGGCGATTCCTAAAAGTTCTAAAAATCGACCTTCCATATGACCCCACAATCCCCCTACTGGGAATATACCTAGAAGAACTCAAGTCACTCCATAAAGAAGATACTTGCACACGTATGTTTATCGCAGCATTGTTCACAATAGCAAGAACTTGGAACCAACTGTGCTGCCCATCAAAAGAGGACTGGATTTTAAAAATGTGGTACATATACACAATGGAATTTTACACAACCATAAAGAAGAACAAAATCATGAACTTTGCAGCAACCTGGATGGAATTAGAGCTTATAATATTGAGTGATTTCTCACAGAAATAAAGAGCTGAGTATCACATGTTCTCACTCATAAGTGGTCCTTGAAAAACTACTGTATTACTATAAGAAAAGGATTGAAAGTAGCGGGAAACTGGGTGGGGGGAGTGAGATTGACAGTAGTGGATAACGGCCTGGGGAAGGGGGGGGCACACTTCATCAATAAGGGTACCTGCACAATGAATATTTGTATACCTAACCCTGAATTGTATCCCACAATTTTAAAATTAAAAGAGGAAAAATAAATAAATAAAATATAGAGTCAATTGTTTCCATTTATTAATAAGATTTTTTAGTTTTCATAAAGTATAATAACTTAAAGGCAATACTACATTTTTATATCCCTTAATTTTTTGACTATCTTATTCTTTTTCACTCTCTTCATCTCTCTTCCTATACCATAGTATATTTAATCATCATCCTATTTTCTTTTTATCATTTTATATAGGCATGGTACTTTATAGAAATCTACTTTTTCCAGCTAAGCATTATTTAATATCCTCATCATATGTTCAAAGAGGTAAAACAATGAAAATTAAATATCTAGTTATTTTATAAATACAAAGTCACTCGAGGTATTTTTTTCAGAGGCCATGCTTCAGATAAGACATTGAGCATAACAGTCTACTGGCTGCTTGTTCTTGTCACAGCAGACAAGTACAGCATGCAGTGTGAAACCTACAAGTCAGAGTTCACTTTCTAGTACAGAAGTATGCTTCAAAGGGTACATGAAAAGAACTTGTGCCTACTCACATTAAAATATGTCTGTGTGCTGTCTCCTATACAGTGTTCAGTGCAGTGTTTCCATGAAAAGAGGTCTTAGATAAAATCATCAGAAAGTTAAATCCAGTTTGTCAGGGCAGCAGATCAAATATGAGCAGAAATTGTCCTATCAGGCCATGAAGGTGATGAGGGATGAAATAGAGATCTTTACAGAGACATCTTTAAAAGGGGCGGTATAACAGAATGATAAAAAGGGTTTCATGATGAGAATGCCTGTATTCTTTCAAATTCTAGAATGATATGTGGTTCACATTAGCTGCCAAAAATTAAATTAAATTTTAAAATTTGAAAAACATCTTGGCAATGTATTCTTCCCCTCATTTAAGGGCTATAGTCAATTGTCTATTCTCCTAAAGAAAACCTCAGACAATTCTAGTCAATTTATATTTGCCTTTGAAATTAACTAGTTGTATATTAAGGTAAATTTTCAAAATGTACATTAATTGAATGAATAATCATATTAGTTTATGTTATCTGAACCTAATATAGGAGCCCAGATGCAGAAAAGAAGAGACACTTGAACAAGATTTGAAATTAGCCATTAAATCAAGGACCCGAGCACTTATAAAAATAATTGACTGATGTGATAAAGTATTACGGCTTTCTCAAAGCATAGTCAACACACATCTAGACTAGGAGTGCTCTCATCTCACTAGGAGTAAATTCACAAGTCTGGATCTCACCTCAAAAAAAAATTAAGTAGGTCACTGAGTTTTCATTCTAAGAAATATCAAAAAGCATGAAGCTTTACTTTTTCTTATTTGTAGTAATGCCTTCTATAAGCCTACATGTACAAGGGCTCAGGAAAGAGCTTGCCACATAGTAGGTGCTCAACAAATGTTTATTATTATTTATTCAGAATACACATAAATCAAAAATTCAGATTCTGCAAGTGCACAGGAATTAAGGGGGATGGAGAGGCAAAGAAATTGGTGAGTATTTAATAACATAATTACTTGAATACTGGGACCTTATGTTAACTTTCTCTGCCAAAATGTCAAAGAGAATCCATAAAGGAGCTTGATACACCAAAATCCAAAATTTCATAGTTTTGTTTTTCTCTTCAACTATTACCATTTAAATAAATGAAAGAGAATAAATATCTTCATGGACCACTAGTAAGTGTGTGTGTTTTTGTTGTTACAGAGAAAATTTTCTTTTGGGATAAACCATTATTTAAAAGAGAAAGAACTTGAATTCCACCACAGGTGAATTTCAGGAATTGAAAAATATTTGCATATTGTATATAGATTGCTAACAAGGAAGCATCAAATTAAAATCTCTACCACGTTCATTTGTGCTGGGTTAGTTCCTTTTCTTCCCTAAGGTGTCTATAAAATCCATGCTAATTACCCATCCACCTCACAGGAAGGAAGCCAGGAGCAAATGGCAGGGAAGCAGCTGGAAACCCCTGAGTGTCGCATATTAATGAAAACAGGAGATTACTCCACATGATCTGGCAAGCCTTGGCCAAAGCCCTGCATCCTCAAGAGACTGCCAGCAGAAGCACCAGGTGCACTTCCAAAGTAGCGAGTCTAGAACAAGAGCCCCTCTGGCAGCAAAGTACGTATCAGCAAAAAGTGATAGCCCCTATCAGGGAGCTGCCCTTGCCCAAGAAAGCACAAACAGAAGGCCAAGAGGTCACAAATTTGCTGTGAAAACAGGTAAGTTAGCCACAGATTTTGTCAATCATGGTATTTTTAGACTATTTTCCCTCAGCGTTAGCAGACAAAAATAGCATATTGAATGCTTATCATGTAATTGTCATTCCTCATCAGTTGTCTGATTTAATTCTCATAACAATTCTGTGAGATAGTTGTTTTTATTCCTTGTATACAAATGAAGTAACTGAGACTAGAGAGATTCAGTAACTTGCCCAAGGGTTTACAAGGTGGAAAGTAAGCTGCAGAGTCAGAATTAGAACCTCAAATCTCTAGAACTTTCCTTCATAATCATGTGACTTTTTTTTTTTTTTAATTGGAGATCTTACTCTGTTGCTTGGGCTAGAGTGCAGTGTCACAATCATAACTTGCCGCACCTCCAAACTCCAGGGCTCAAGCAATCCTCCTGTCTTAACCTCTCAGGTAGCTGGGGCTACAGGTGTGCACCACCATGCACAGCTAATTTGTTGATTTCTTGTAGAGATGGGGCTTCTCTATGTTGCACGGGCTAGTTTTGTACTCCTGGACTCAGGCAATCCTCCCTCCTTAGTCTCTCAAAGCACTTGAATTACAGGCATGGGCCAGTGTGCTGGCTTCTGTGACCTTCTTTTAATTTCCAAATAATTATTGTCTTCTTGTTTTTTCTCTTAGCTACTATCTGCTTTCTGACTATTCCAAGAATAGAGCAACACACATACATGCATATCATGCTATTAGCTAGTCCAAACCCTGAGTTTTATTGATGTCAGTCAAATACCCTAAGGGGGGGCAGTGATTTCTTGTCAGAACATGGAAAGATGTGAGCATGGTTCTCTCTATTTAATATCCATAACCAAAAAAAAAAATTTCAAGATATACCCACTGGAAAAGGATAAACTTTTTGGATTTTCTCTGAAGGACTTGGCAAAATTCCAAATAGTTGAATTTATTTTATGTTCTTGTTCTGAGACTGTGAAACGCTTTTAAAGTATCTGCTAGATTTTGCTGTAATACAGAACAGTAGGGAGGTACTTCACTTCTCTACAGCCACCTGAAAAGCTTACCAAAGTGAGTTTAAGAAAAAACCTGAAAAGTGCCACAAGTCAAGCCTGTATCCCTTCAGAGGCATGGGCAGGCCAAGGAGTTGCTGACAGGGAATGCAGCTGCCAACAGGACTTCACAGCAGCTACTCAAACAAATTTTACATGTACGCTACAGCCAGAAAAGAAGAGGAAAGAAAAAAATTAAATGGCTTTCCTCTGATCTCTCACATTTCTCTTTAGCATGAGTGCTCATAAACTTGTTTAGATATCAAAGCAGACAATATCTTCTGGGTTCTATCTTAAAGGATAAAGGAAAAATAATGTTTTAGAGATGGGAAATCTTCCAGCAAATATGTCTCCCCTTAATGCTTTGAACTCTGGATAAATGCTAGAGTCCTAAGAGGAGCATCAAAAAATCATGAAGTGAGAATGTATGTTCACATGGATAAGGATTTAAGTTCATCTCTTTCACTTACATTGTTTTAAAGAGAGACTCCTAATGCCTTTCATTCAGCTGTTAGACTGTTTAATCATAATTTGGGCAAAAATAAAAAAATCTCTGGTTAAATGGAATTCTTCCTCTTGCTGCAAATTAAGCTCACTACTTCTTTTTCAATTCCCAGTGGAGAAAGAGGATAATTGAACACAATCCTTCTCATAATTCCCTTTCAACAGCTTGAAAACTGCTATGAATCTTCTTCATCTTAATTTTGAAAAACACTCAATATATTGACTCTTTTTTAGAATCCCTTTTCAAATGTGCATTACTATAATTCATCTTCTTGATTCTCTCACTTTTCTAGAAATTTACTAAAATTCAAAGACCAATATTAGAACAATTTCTTAATAAAAGTTTGATTAGCCAGGCTCAGTGGCTCAGCCTGTAATCCCGCGCCTTTGGGAGGCTGAGGTGAGTGGATTGCCTGAGCCCGCGGATTCGAGACCCGCCTGGGCAGCGAGACCTCATCTCTACAATAAATCAAAAAATCAGCCGGGCGTGGTAGCGCATGCCTGTAATTCGGCTACTTGGAAGGCTGAGGTGGTAGGATTGCTGAAGCCCAGCAGGTCGAGGCCGCGGTGGCCGGGAGCAGCCACTGCACTCCAGTCTGGGTGACAGAGTGAGACTCTGACTCAAAATAAATAAAAACAAAAAATAAAAAATAAAAGTTTGATTAACAATAAACATCCTAAAATAGTTACTTCTAGCTCTTTAATATCAACTATTTATGATAGCTTTTAAAGATAAACTAATAATTACTCACTTGTTTTGAATTCATGATTCTGGCTAAGTAACTTACTTGTTCTACCCAGTCTTGTGGGGTTTCTTTGGACATTTTATATCGAGATAAATTAAAAATAGTTCTTATACATTAAATCATACTGTTTCCTTAAAAAGTTACCTCAATTTGATAAAACATTTCTTCAGTTTATCATGTGACACATGGAATCTTGTATTTTTTTCCCAAGGTATCAAAAGTATCAAAAAATCCCAAGGTATCAAAAAATAGTGCCATTTATAATTTAACAGAAATAATGCAAATTCTATCATCTAGAGAATTATAAAAGTTGAGATGTAACTCAGTGCAAACTTTCGAATCTGGAAATGAAAATGGAAGGACAAGAGACAAAATTTCTTGCCCAGTTCTTGGTAAGCCAGGCCTATTGCAAGTCTCACTTCTTTCGATATAGTTTCCCTGCCACTCTGCTACACAGTCATTCTCATTGAGGGCACAATAAAAAGTATTCTGGAAAGGTGTGTTCTGCATTCTTCCCCTATGCTTTTCAGACACAGAAATACCTTTGCCCTTTCCTTACCTGTCTTCACCAAGGTAGCCTCTGTTCACAAATTAATTTAGCAAATATTCATTGAGTTATTCAATGAATGCCAACAGTATAACTGAGTCAAAGAGTAACATTGTAAATTGATATTAGTGTAATAAAAATATATGCTAAAGAATTCTGAGACCCTTCCACCCTTTTCACAAAGGGCTAAGTGCCCAGCCCTGAAAATTAAGATGTTCAAGATGCCAATAGATAGAGCGAGAGAAGAGTGGAAACACGATCTGAGGAAGATAGGCTTCTACTGGGGATGAGTGGAAACAAGAAGGCTAGATGAAGACATGTCAATGAAGAGGAGCAAACTCTAGAGTTTTGTGATGCAGCATGAAAGAAAAGTCCAATCTGGTTGGTTTGGGATAAAAAAAAAATAAGATTTCTTTTTCATTCTCCTTCCTATTATTTATATCACATCATAAACTAATTAATACCAAAAACCTCTGAAATAGATGCATATCACACCTCAGGAGATATATAAGCTGGGAAAACCCAAGAAGATGGTGGCAGAGCCACTTGGACTGCATGAATCCCTGTGTGTGTATGAGTGGATGTATGGAATGACTGTGCATGTGTGGCTGTGTGTAAGTGGGCATGTGAGTGGATGACTGAGTGGGGACTTGAGAGCAAGTGGCCAGGGCTCTCCAGGTGAAGATGTTGGTCCCACAGCCACTCTGCTTGGACCCTAGTGCTTCCCAGAGCACAGAAACTGAGCGCCATTTTTAAAAATCAACAAAGTTTTTCCTGGGAAGAAGCTGCCAGAGCAACTGCTGTTCCCACCACTGTAGTGTAAGGCTGGACGCTAGCATCAAGGGTTGTGAAGGGAGCACAGTGAGGGAGCCAAAGGCAGAGCCCTGAAGAAGTAATAAGGAGAGGACACCCTGAACCTGGACTTGCCGCCACTACCTCCAGCACCAGGCTAGGCTGCAAGGCCCTGCCACTGGGACTTGAGATCAAAGACTGTGGTACTTGATGGGGAGGGAGTCACTTTCCCAACCCCATTTGTAGCAGGAACAGCAGTTTGTACAGAAACTGAGCAGCTACTCTAAAGCCTGGGCAGAGAAGTGCTCCAGGGTGGTTTCCACAGAACAGTAGACCTGCATGTTAAGACCAGGGGGTGATCTCTACATTGTTTTGGGTCTCCTCTATACAAATAGCAATGTCCCCCAGTGCACAAGCCCTGGTGAGTAAATGGTGGATGTGGAGTCCCAGATGAACCATCTTTTGCCCTGAGCCAGCTGCTGTGTGATAGATGCATACAGCAAATCTAACCAAGAAGGAAGCTAGTGAGTGCCTAGCTGACTCTCCCCCCACCCCCAAGAAATGAGCAAAAGAGATCAGGAGGGCAAGGTAGAAGACATAGGTCCAATTCCCCTGCATCAGACTGGGTGTTATGGGAATTGTGGCCATGCAGGGAGAGAAAGGAAGGGGGAAAGAGCCTAAGAGATGCTGGATCAAGTTACCCTACCCCTTCCCAAATCTTCCACAGCATGTGCTGGCTATCAATTGCAGTCAGCAAGTGGTGAAGATTCTAACATCCTAAGTTTCATCAACAAAGAGGACACCTGCAGTAACAGACCTGAAGTTGCAGAACTCTCCACAAGAGGGAGCTCTCCCTCCCCCCGCAAAGAGGTATACTAAAACTGAGAAGTCTCTACAAACAGGTCTTTTTGAGGTTTTGATTTAGTATTTTTTGTTTATTTCCTCTCTTTTTTTTATTGTTTGTTCATTTTGTTTATTGGTTGGTAGGTTGGCTTTCTGTTTTCTTTTCTCCTTTTTCTCTTGCTTTGTTTTTTTCTCTGTATTTTATTTCTCTTTCTTCTTCTTTCTCTTATTTTTCTCCTTCTTCCCACTCTTTTCTCTCTTATACCCTGTCTTGGACTCAGGGGCTACACAAGCATACCCATTGTAAGGTCATATTATATGGAGATGGAGAGCAAGTCCCAGCTGGCCCATTCAAAAAATAGCAAAAATCGTAACCCTTCAGTAGGTTTGGAAACCTTACGACCCCTCCTTCACCACATAGCAAGTGCTCAAAATTGCAAAGTGATAACACAACACCACATCCACAGCCCTATTTTATAATTGAACAAGCCTGGAGCTCCAACTCAGAGAAGGACAGAATGTAGAGCAAATATCAGACCTGGTTGTTTCTCCATTTCCCACTGAGCAATGGAATTAAAGAGAAAGATGAGAGAACTGCTACAAATAAAGAAAAACTAACAAAGCAAATCACTGGTAACCTTCAGAAGCCCAAAAAATAGTTAGTGCCTGAAAGAACAGCTACTGGAGCACAAACAATTGCTGTCTCTGAGAATGATGGTACCCAGAAGGTATTTGCGGAGATCAGAGAATTGTTGGATAGAATGAATAAAAGTCAAGAAATGCAAGGGCTAAAACTAAATGAAATTGCAACAGAGTTGGGCAGACTCAAGAAAGCATATTTAGAAATAACTCCATCCAAGAAATAAATAACAAACTGCCAAGCCTTGGAAGCAGAATTGACCAAGCAGAAGAAAGAACCTCAGAGCTGGAAGACCAAAATATGGAATTAACCCAATCTATTAAAAATATAGAAAAAAAAACTTAAGAAGAAAAAGAAACACTTCAAAAGATGTGGGATTAAATCAAGAAGCCAAACCTATGTCTGATCAAAATACCTGAAGTAGAAAGAGAAATGGAAAACACCTTGAAACAAGCATTCTGTGAGGTCATTCAAGAAAACTTTCCTCATCAGATCAGAGAGAAGACTACACAAGCACTAGTGTTTCAGAGACCTCTGCAAGACATCTTATGAGAAAACCAAGTCCTTGACACATAGCAATTCACCTACACAAAGTAGGTAAAAAAGAAAAATTCCTAAAGACAGTAAGGGAAAAAGGTTAGGCTACCTATCAGGGAAGACCAATTAGAATTGCTCTAGACTTATCTGCAGAAACACTATAGGCTGAAAGAGAATGGACTCCAATATTTAATGTTCTCAAAGATGAACAATTTCAACCAAGAATTTCCTACCCAGCCAAGCTAAGCTTTATCAGAGATGAAGAATTAAAATCCCTCCCAGATATCCAATCTCTTAGAGAATGTGCTGCTTCTAGACAAGTTCTACAGGAGACATTTAAAAAGGTGCTGTGCAAAGAAAAAAAAGATACAAAAGAAAAACTGCATATTTCACACAAAAAAAACACAGAGACAACAGAACACACAGCATACCTGCAAAAATAAACACACAAATAGAAACACAAAAGCTAAAAGAAAACAAAACAGTCTTATAAGAGCATCATATCAGAGAAAAATTCTCACATTTCAGTAATCAGCCTGAACACAAGTGGACTAAATGCACCTCTGAAAAGACAGAGAATGAGAAACTGGATTTTAAAAAAATGATCCACCAATTTGCTGCCTCTGGGAAACACATCTCACTACAAAGGATGCTCGCAGACTTAAAGTTAAGAGGATGGAAAACAAATTTTCAGGTGAATGGATCACAAAGAAGGCAGTTGTGATCTTAATATCAGACAAAACAACCTTTAAGCTATCAAAAATTTTAAAAGATACAGAAGGACACTACATAATGATAAAAGGTTCAATCCATCAACAAGAATTATCCATCCTAAATATGTATGTACCCAACATAGGAGCACCAGAATTTATAAAGCAAATACTAAGTAAACTAAAATATTGACTACAATACTATCATAACTGAGGGCTTAAATACCCCCACTAATAACCCAGATAGATCATCAAGGCAAAAAATCAACAAAGAAATCCAGAATCTCAGCTTGACGCTTGACCAAATGTACTCAGATACCTACACAACCTTCAACAACCACAAACAACAAGCACAGAATATACATTCCACTCATCACCACATGAAATGCGCTCCAAGATTGACACATCCTCAGCCATAAATCAAGCATAAGCAACTTTCATAAGATTGAAATACTGCATGCACATTCTCAGACCACAGTGGAATAAAAATAAACATCAACACCAACTCCCCAAAGCCCACAAAAGACATGAACACTAAATAGCGTGATGCTGCATGCCTCCTGGGTCAGCACAGAAATCAAAACAGAAATTTTTAAATTTCTGGAAACAAATTTTAAAAGACACATCTTATCAAAACTTCTGGTATGTCCAACCTTCAGCAGAAGAATTCAGATCACCAAAGTGAAAGTTCAATATGGAACATAGAAGACCAAAAAGCCACAGAAGAAAAACAAAAACCTGGTTCTTTGAAAGGATAAACAAGATTGATAGGCCCCTAGCTAGAATGACCAAGAAAAAGAGAGAAAAAGTCCAAGCATACACAATCAGAAACACAAAAGATCAAGTCACAACTGACCCTGAAGACATATAAAATATTTTCAGAGATTACTATGCACACCTGTAAGGAAACAAACTCAAAAGCCTAAAGGAAATGGAGAACTTTCTGATATCACACAATTCCCCAAGTTTGAAACAAGAAGAAATAGAGACACTGAACAGACCAATAACAACCCAGGATTGACTCTATTATAAGAAAACCACCTACAAAAAAAAAAAAAAACTCTGAACCAGATGGCTTTACAGAAGAATTCTGCAAAGCATACAAGGAGGAACTGATACCAATCCTACTGAAAGTATTTCAAGCAATCAAAAAAGATGAAGCTCTCCCCAAATCATTTTATGAGCTAACATCACACTGATACCTAAACCAGGTAAAGATCCAACAAAGAAAGAGAACTACAGCCCAATATCCCTGATAAACTCCTACCTATCACCATAGACAAAAATCAACTCTAAATGAATCAAAGACCTAAATGTAAAACCTCAAACTATAAGAATCTTAGAAAATGGCATTTTAGAAAGCTTAGATGCAAAAATTCTCAGAAAGATTCTAGCAAATCAGATCCCACAACACATCTCAAAAATCACCCACCATGACCAAGTATGCTTCATCCCTGGAACAAGGAGCTGGTTCAACATCAAAACCATAAATGTAATTAAATAAATCAACAGATATAAAAACAAGAACTATGTGATTATAACATTAGATGCAGAAAAAACTTTAGATAAAATCCAGCATCCCTTTTTGATGAAAACCCTTGACCTCCTAGGCATAGAGAAAACATACCACAAAATAGCAAAAGCCATCTACAAAATATCCACAGTCAACATATTGCTAAACAGACAGAAATTGGAAACATTTTCTCTAAAATCCAGAACAAGACAAGGTTGCCCACTTTCACCCCTCCTATTCAGCATAGTGTTGGATGTCCTAGCTAGGGTAAGCAGACAAAAGAAGGACATCAGGGGTATCCAATCTACCCACTAAATTACCCACATCGTTCTTCTCAGACCTGGAAACAAAAATACAGAAATTTATACAGAAACATAAATGACCACAAATTACCAAAATAATACCTAGCAAAAGAAGCAAAGGGGAGATATCACACTTCCATACTTTAAGCTCTATTATAAGACTGCACTACTCAAAACCACCTGGTATTGGTACAAAATCAGGCATTAAGACCAATGGAACAAGATAGAGATTCTGGATGCAAAATTTCGATTTCTCAACCAACTCATCTTCAACAAAGCCTCCACCAACAACCACTGGGGAGAAGAGAACCTATTCAGTAAGTGGTGCTGGGAAAACTGGCTGACCACATGCAGAAGATTGATAGGATACCTACCTATTACCATAAACAAAATTCAACTCTAAATGGATCAAAGACCTAAATGTAAAACCTCAAACTATAAGAATCTTAGAAATTTGCAAGTTGGAAAACTCTTTGCATAATAAAAAAGAAAAGAAAACATAGGAGACATCCTTATAGAAATTTTAATAGGCAACCCATTTCTGATCAAAACTCCAAATGCCCATGCCATATGAGATAAGACAGACAAATGGGCCCTCACCAAACTGAAATGCTTCTGCAAAGCAAAAGAAACCATCAAGAGAGTAGGAGACAACCCACAGAATGGGAAAAAAATACTTGCCAACTGTATATCTGAAAAAGCCTAATATCCAGGGTCTACAAGGAACACAAGTGTGCCAAAAAAAAAAGACCAGCCTCAGTAAAAAGGGGGCAAAAGATATGAATAGACAGTTCTCAAAAGAAGACATACAAGCAGACAGCAGATACATGAAAAAATGCTCAGCCTCACTAATCTTTAAGGAAATGAAAATTAAATCCACACTGAGATATCACTTAATTCCAGCCAGGATCGCCACCATTAATAACTCAAAAAACAACAGATGCTAGCAAGGATGTGGGGAATAGGGAACATTTCTAAACTGTTGGTGGGAGTGTAAACTAGTACAGTCTCTGTGGAAAACAATGTGGTGATTCCTAAAAGACCTAAAAATTGACCTTCCATACGACCCAGCAATCTCTCTTCTGGGAATATGCCTGGAGGAATGCAAATAATTATAAAAAAAGGTAATTGCATGGGCATGTTTATTGCAGCACTATTCATAATAGCAAAAATATGAAACCAACCATGCTGCCCATCAAACGTGGACTGGATTTTTTAAATGTGGTATATGTACATGATGGATTATTACCAAGCCATAAAGAGGACAATATTATGGACTTTGCAGCAACTTGGATGGATTTCGAATCTATAATGCTCAGTGATCTATCACAGAAACAAAGAATCGAGTACCATATGCTCTCATTCATAAGTGGAACCTGAATATCTGTCATAGTACTATAAGAAAAGGATTAGCAGCAGCGGGACAACCAGGGGAGGGAGGGGGTTCATATGGGGTTCACATAACATCAATAAGAGTACCTGATCTCAAACCAGACAAAGTGTGGACCAGTAGAAGGCCCAAACTTTATCTGTATCATGACCACTTACGCACCTAATCCTGAAGTGTACCCCACATGTTTAAAATAAAAAAATAAAAGATATATAAGCTTTGATCCACAGAGAAATTATTTATTTAATTAGGCATATTTAGTGTCTATATCTCATGGTTATTTTTGTTTCTTTCCAGTACGAAATGTGATCATTATAATTCAGTATTTTTACTACATTCATCAGCTACATGCAGTATTTCCTGACTCTAGGGTCCTTTCTATATGTATAATTTACTAACATCCACCAGCAATCTCACTAAAAACTGCAGTTGTTCAATGAAACCAATGACTGCTTTTTAGAATATGAATTCACATCCAGAAATATATCTAGAAATACATCAGATATCTACACATTGAAGCATCTAAATAACATTCATGAGTTCATGAAAAACCTAGTAAGGTGATTTATTTTTATTTCTAATGCTACATGGATAAGTTATATTTTTAGTTGCTGTCACAACTTAAACTATGTACTTTGTATTTTTAATATTACCACTTAGTTTATTAACCATCATCTAATAGAGGACATACTGTCAATTTTATATATTAGTGAAATATTTTCCTGCAGATGCTGTGTTTAAAAAAAAAAATAAAGAAGTTCACCGTAAGAGACCTTTTTTTTTTTTTTTTTGAGTTGGTGGTATCACTCTGTCTCCCAGGCCAGAGTGCAGTGGCATGAGCACAGCTCACTTCGCCTCAACTTCCTGGGCTTAGGTGATCCTTCCTCCTCATCTTCCCAAGTGCTTGGACTACAGGTGCATGCCACAATGTCCAACTAATTTCATTTTTAGTAGAAATAAGTTCTCGCTGTGTTGCCTTGTCTGGTCTCAAACTCCTGGACTAAAACAATCCTCCCTTCTAGGCCTCCCAAAGTGCTGGAATTACAGGATTGAGCCACCGCACCTGATTGAGACCTTCATTTTTTAACTTATCCCTTCAAATGATTTGTCTGTGTTCACATGAGAAATGAGATGGAATAATGAAAGAGTATACATGTAGCCCTTGCTCTGTGCCTCACTATTACTACTGTTCGACTCAGTGTAGACTCTCCTATGATTATAAATAATACCATAGAATTAGAGACAATTCTCAAATCACTGTGTCATTGACCAGAGCCACCACTGAGGTACAGGAATGGAAAATGATCCATTTCAATCCCTGAAGCATGATCATATGTCACTGGCTACTATTCATCATACAGTGGCCACCTACTGCATTGCAGAAGCTATGAAAAGTGCTCTACAAGTATTAATCAAGCAGAAGAAAGAATTTTAGAACTTGAAGACCAAAACATGGAATTAATACGATCTGTAAAAAACATAGAAGGAAAGAACAAAGCCTCTAAGAAATGTGTGATTATATCAAGAGGCCAAACCTGCACCTGATTAGTATCCCAGAAGAAAGGGAAATGGAGGACAACTTGGAGCAAGTATTCCAAGAGATTATCCAAGAACACTGTCCCCATCTCACCAGAGATGTGACCATCCAAACACAAGAGACACAGAGAACCCCTGCAAGACATCAAATAAGAAGACCAACTCCTAGACATATAGTAGGTCATCTACGAAAGTAGGCACAAAACAAAAAGTCCTAAGGGCAGCAAGCAAGAAAGGTCAAAATACCTACCAGGGAAAACCAATCAGAATAGCAGCAAACCAAACAATAGTGACACTACAAGTTAGAAGAAACTGCAGTCCAATATTCAAAGTTCTCAAAGATAAACAATTTCAACCAAGAATTTCCTACCCAACCAAGCTCAGCTTCATAAGTGATGGAGAATTCAAAACCTTCCCAGACATCCAATACTTAAGAGAATATGAAGTTTCCAGATCAGCTCTCCAGGAGACACTTTAAAAAGTATTAATCAAAGAAGAAAAAATGAAAAAAAGAATGATCATACACTTCCCAAGAGAACAGGAGAACACAGAATCAACAGAGAATATATCGTGACTGCAAAATTGAAAGCACACACATACATCAACCCAAAAGTTAAAAGAAAACAAAGAAAAAACTTTATAAGAACCTCATAACAGGGATAAGCAATTAAATTTCAATAATCAGTCTGAATGTGAATGGACTAAATAACCACTGAAAAAACATAGAATGAGAAATTGGATAAAGAATCCATGATCCAATAATTTGCTACATCCAGGAAACTCAGCTCACCACAAGGGTTCACATACAGACTCAAAGTTAGAAGATGAAAAATGAATTTCCAGGTGAATGGATCACAAAAGAAGGTAGGAGTTGCAATCTTAATATCAGACAAAACAACCTTTAAGTTATCAAAAATTTTAAAAGATATAGAAGGACACTAATGATGATAAAAAGTTCAATCCATCAACAAGAAATACCCATCTTAATCATATATGTACCCAACATAGGAGCACAGGCATTTATAAGGCAACTACTAAGTAAACTAAAAAAAAGATATTGACTCTAACACTATTATAGCTAGGGATATAAATACTCCACTAACAAACATAGCTAGATTATGGAAGCAAAAAAATCAACAAAGAGATCTGAAACATCAATCTGACACCTGACCAAATGGACTTAATAGATACCTACAGAACACTCCACCCAACAGCCACAGAATATACATTCTACTCATCACTACATGCAATGTACTCCAAGATCAATCACATCCTCGGCTATAAACCAAGTATAAGCAAATTTCATAAGACTGAAATACTCCCATGCACCTTCTCAGATCACAGTGGAATAAAAATAAATATCAACACCAACAAAATTTCCCCTAAGCCAACAAAGACATGGGCACTAAACAGCATGATGTTGAATCTCTACTGGTTCAACACAAAAATCAAAACATAAATTAAAGATTCCTGGAAACAAATGAAAGTGAAGAAAAATCTTACCAAAACCTCTAGCATGCCATGAAATCAGTTTTAAGAGGGAAATTTATATCTCAACAAACACACATCAAAAAAATTAAAAGATCACAAATTCACAACCTAACAACTCACCTAAGGGAGCTGGAAAGACAAGACCAACAAAACCCTAACTTTAGCAGAAGAATCCAGATCATCAAAGTAAAAGCCCAAATGTAGGACACAGAAGACAAAAATATCATAGAAAAAAAATCAATAAAACAAAAAAGCTGGTTCTCTGAAAGAATAAACAAGATCTCTAGCCAGAATGACCAAGAAACAGTTGAAATAAACACAATCAGAAATGCAAAAGACCAAATTACAACTGATACCAAAGAAATACAAAAGCTTATCAGAGATTATAATACATACCTGTATGGAAACAAATTTGATAACCTAAATGAAATATATGACTTCCTGACATCATACAACCTCCGAAGGTTGAAACAAGAAGACATTGAGACACTAAATAGACAAATAACAATCCAGAAAATTGACTCCATCATAAGAAAACTACCCACAAAAAAAAAGCCTTGGATCAGATGACTTTCCAGTGGGATTCTACAAAACATATAAGGAGGAGCTAATACCAATCCTATTGAAAATATTCCAGACAATTGAGAAAACCAAAATTCTTTCCAAATCATTTTTCAAAGCTAATATCACACTGATACCCAAAACAGGTAAATATCCAGCAAAGAAAACTACAGACCAATATCCCTGATGAGCATAGATGTAGAAATCCTCAACAAGATTCTAACAAATTGTATCCAACAACACATCTCAAAAATCATCCATCATGATCAAGTAAACTTCATCCCTGGGATGCAGGGCTGTTTCAACATCCACAATACCATAACTGTAATTCAACAGATGTAAAAACAGGAACCACATGATTATATCACTAGCCTCATAAAAAGCTTTCAATAAAATTCAGCATCCTTTATTGATAAAAACCCTTGAATACCTAGGTATAGAGGGAACATACCTCAAAATACTAAGAGTCGTTTACAATAAACTCACAGCTAATATATTGCTAAACAGACAGAAACTGAAAACATTACCCTTGAAAATCAGAACAAGACAAGGCTGCCCACTCTCCCCCTTCCTGTTAAACATTGTGTTGGAAGTCCTTGCTAGAGCAATTAAATAAGAAAAGGAAATCATGGGTATCCAAATAGAAAAAGAGACATTTAAGTTATCCCTCTTTCTTGATGATATGATCCTACACCTCAAAAATATAAGAGAATGTGTCAAAAATTTCCTTGCAGTGATAGAGGACTTTGGCAAAGTCTCAGGGTACAAAATCAATTTGCAAAAGACGGCTGCATTCTTATACACCAACAAGAAGCAGGCAGAGATCCAAATAAAAAACACAGTCCCATTCACAATAGCCACAAAAAAATTAAATACTTTGGATCTTCCTAATTAGGGAAGGGAAAGATCTTTACAATGAGAACTACAAAATACTGCTCAAAGAAATCAAAGAAGACACAAACAATGGAAAAATATTCCATGTTCATGGATTGGAAGAATCAACATTGTTAAAATATCCATCCTACCAAAGGCAATCTACAAAGTCAACACAGTACCCATTAAATTACCAACATCATTCTTCTCAGACCTTGAAACAATAATACAGATATTCATATGGAAACATAAATGACAATGAGTAGTTAAAACAATCCTTAGCAAAAGAAAAAAAGTGGGAGGTATCACACTTCCAGAATTTAAACCTTACAATAAGGATACAATAATCAACAGTCCAGTATTGGTACAAGAAAAGGCATATGAACCAATGAAACAAGATAGAGATTCCAGAAGCAAAACCTCATTTCTCAACCAATTCATCTTGGACAAAGCCTTCACCAACAACCACTGAGGAAAGGATAATAACCTATTCAGTAAGTGGTGCTGGGAAAACTAGCTGACTACATGCAGAAGATTGAAACAGGACCCCTACCTAGACCATATACAAAAATCAACTCTAAGTGAATTAAAGACCTAAAAGTAAAACCTCAAACTATAAGAATCCTAGAAAATGCAGAAGAAACCCTTACAGAAGTTGGAGTAGGCAACCAATTCCTAATCAAAACCCCAGATGTCCATGCCATAAGAGATAAGATAAGCAAGTTTGATCCCATTAACCTGAAAAGCTTCTGCAAATCAAAAGAAACCATCTCAAGAGTGGGGAGACAGAACAGAAAGAGATTGGCAGTAGTGGGATACTGCTGGTGGTTGAGGGACACAACATCAATAAGGGTACCTGATCTCAAATCAAGCAAAGTGTAGCCTGAAGGGAGGCCCAAACTTTACCTGTACGATGTCTACTTGTATATTGAATCCCGAATGTACTCCACATCTTAATAAAATAAAAAAAGAAAAGTGCTGTGCAGATATGCATAACCTAGTTCATCCTTTCACAGACTGTAAAGCATGTAAAATGTGAAGATGCAAAAGCAAAATGACAGATTAATGCCATGCCTATATATTAATTTCAGCACTACCTAGAGACATAGGACACTCCAAAAAAAAAACTATGCTGATCTCAAGCCCAGCTCTCTCTTTCTGCAATATTGAATGTAATAAAGTAACAGAAGCTCTTCAAAAGCTTATTCCTTAGAAGAATAACTTCCATTTTCTGTGTGCTTGTTACTAGGCTAAGTATAACACATACAATTTCTTTACTCAGTCTTTTCAATGACTCAATTAAGACATGAATTATTATCCACATTTTACAGATAAAGAACCAAAGTAAAAAAGTAAAGTGACTTTAATAAGAACAAGTGTCAGAGCCAGGATTCAAGTCCTATTCTGTCTGTGTTATATTTTTCCATACTATCATACTACTACAAATAAAAGGCATAAGCTGTGAAGTAGTACTTGTTTTCAATTCCACATGGTAAAAAAAAATCGTTTTAATTTTTTGAAAAGTTGTAAAATAGCAGTATTTTTGGAATGGCATGTGTACCCAAAACATTTTTTTTCCTTTTTGAGAGCACAACATTCAAATAAAAAACTAGTCCATCTCAGTTGACATGTGACAAGAATGAAAAATACACATTTCAATGAAATGGTAAAGAAGAGATGAGATTAGTGATTTTTATGTATGAAGACATGATTACTACCAATGGTTTAGTTCTTAACCAAAAAAAAAGTACTAGAAAGTAGAATCTATGAAGTTAGCTTTCTCTTAATAAAAATAGTCAATTAAATAGACAATAGTTTGTATCTTTTCCATGCCTTCCCCTCATAACTATGAACATTAACATATCTTTACCCATTTGCCCTTTTCAAAGATGAAAAAGACAAAAATCTGAAATAAGAGACAGGCCTATGTTAAGATTTTTAGGTCACACTGCTCTGAAACCATTAGAAACACTAGCCTAAGAGAATGTGAATAAAATGGTAACCATTCCACTGAAACAATAATTAACTTTATAAATCAATATCTATTGCGAATGGAATAATGTATGTAAAAACAAAATAGACAAATGAAAAAAGAAAGCTGCTTACTTGACCACTGCATTCTTTTCTGTAAGTATTTACATAGTACCCATAAGAAAGCAAGCTCCAAAACCACATACAAGGAGCATGGCCGGGGTCTTCAATACGTTTACAATTCAATCTCCAGGCTCGCTACACAAGGATATCAAAATATATGATCATGAAATAGTTTAATCCAATCAACCTGTTCGTTGTGTGCTCTGTTCGTCTGCATAGGTTTCCATAACAGAATGCCACAGACTAGGTGGCTTAAACAATTTTGTAAAAAATTCCCAGAATTCTAAATGTTAAAAGTCTGAGATCAAGGTGCCCTCAGGGTTGGCTTCTGGTGAGACATCTCTTCATGGCATGTAGGCAGTCACTGTCTCACTGTGTCTGTTGTGGGGAAAGAGAGATATCTCTGTTATAACTCTCTTTTCCAATAAGGGCACTAGTCTTATTGAATTAGGATTCCACCCTTATAACTCTTAATTACCTCCATCAAAGTCCTATCTCAAAATACAGTCACCTTAAGGAGTTGAGGCTTCAATAAATGAATTTTAAGGAGATACGATTCAATCCACAACAGGTACTCAGTTCCACATGAACAAAAAATTTCAGTTGCATGAAATAATACTCACCAGATCATTTTGTCAAAATAAGACAATCATAAAACCAGGAAGATTTTGGAGGAGTCTGAAACTACTAATCACAGCACGTTGGCTTTCTGTGTGATGACCTAGTGAACTTAATCAGAACTTTTATTTGACAACCTCAGTTGAACTAGTCAAGTAACTATCAGTATCAATTGCTTTGACACATGGTACAATACACTAAAATAACAGTTTCTAAGAACATTTTTGAGGTATACCCACTCCCTAGGGACCAGAATAATTATTAAAAAGTTCAAAAATTACTTTTGATCGATCTATCAACCATGATCATTCACAGGTAGCTGCTTTTGATCTCTCCGATTCCTGCACTGGCCAAGGTTTTTAGCTCACCCCAAATCGTGTACACCACCATTCTGTGGTGGTTCATAAATGATGTGTGTATGACAAGCCAAGCCTGGCTAGGTGGCTTTAAGACTGTCATAGTCACTCACTGCATGTAAAGCCAGAAAGACAAGGTTCTGATTGTTGTCCCTTTACTTCGCTTCTTTAAAATATTTTCTTCAAGATAATAAAAACTCTACCATAAAAACAGCAACACCTATATAACTTTTAAAAACATATTTCCTGATGTATTAAGAACAAATCCATGCATAGACCTATAGCCTATCAGAACTCTCAGAAACATTAGTAACTATGGAAAATAACCCCAAAGAGAAAAAGAAAAGTTTAACTTCGTGCTGCTTTTCCAGAAAAGCCTTGGAGAGAATTATCTGTGTTCAAAACCACTTGAGCATCACAAATGCTTTAAGCATATCTTTTCATTTCACTTGAATATTTAGAGTATTCCAAACATTGTTGTGATTAGTTTTCAAAATGAAGCCATGAATTAATTAGAAATTTAATTATTGTTATTTGAAGATAGCATTTTTTTTTCCTTTTAGGTACTGCTTATAATTAACAATTTCCCTGTTTCCCTTTCATGAAACATTTTATAAGTTAGTAAAACCTTTTTCAAAAAAAACTTCTTTTCTAATTTTACTAAACTAATTACAAAATGAGTTTTTTATTTTATAATTCTTTACCATTTTGATTCACCCTCTAGGTACTGAATTATAATTAATTCTACTTTTTTTTCTCTAATAGATTTATGTGCATTATCATATATATTAAATTTTGAGTTCTGTCGTTTTTTTCATTTTTATTGCTTTGCACAGTGACAATGCACACTTCATTAAAAGCATGTAAACCCTTAGCTGTGACCAAGGTGTAATTGCAAATCTTTAATATGATAACCTACATGTTTGAATTTTTTTTTTTTTTTGAGTTGGAGTCTCACTCTGTCGCCCAGACTGGAGTGCAGTGACCGCTCCCAGCCACTGCAGCCTCGACCCGCTGGGCTCCGGCGATCCTTTCACCTCAGCCTTCTGAGTAGCCGGAACTACAGGCATGTGCTACCATGCCCAGCTGATTTTTTGATTTATTGTAGAGATGAGGTCTCGCCAAGTTGCCCAGGCGGGTTTCGAACCCGCGGGCTCAGGCAATCCACTCACCTCAGCCTCCCAAAGTGCGGAATTACAGGCTGAGCCACCAAACCCGGCTTACATGTTTGAATTTTATTGCAAGATCCCTCTATTCCATTTGAAAATTTTGGAGTTTCTACCCTCTTAAAGTGCAATATGAGAATAGGATTTAAGAATCTTATGCAAAACAAATAATAAGCACATCTGGCCGGTTTTTTTTTTTTTCCTCTCCTGCCACTCTTGATATTCATCTATTTTTGTCAATGTGAAATTTAGATTATTTTACATAATTAACACAAGGACTGAAATTTTTAATCTGAAAAGGATGAATGTTTTGTGACAGATGGAACAATAACATTCTGCTGTTCAGCTAGGCTATTTGACCTAATCCAACTTTATAGATGATGTTTCAGTACAAGCCTGGCCTTCAGAAATACAAAGTACAAAATACAGTGTAGCAGGACAGGAAATAGTGGAATTAAAAAGATGAATCCTTTTCCAAGATAATATTTCACAGATACTATCATACTGTCCTGTGTCCCTCACAAATTTTGGTAGCATTCTTTTTATTTGTAGAGAATTCATTGAGTTCTTTTGTAAGTTCTCAGAATAGCAGTACCATTAAAATTTTCCAGGTTGCTTTTAGTTTTGTTTTGGCTTGGCTTGGCACGGAGGAGGAAGGGTATGGGCAAGGATGACAGGAGACAACTAACTAAAAGTATTCTGCAAAAGTTTGCAGGAATTTGTGGTGATAAGTGATCATTGTGTACTCAGGTCATGCATAAACGTTTTAGGACTATAATCCAAGACCAGACAAATGAATCACATTAGTAAATTAGTCCTTTTTGTCAAGTAAGTGATAATCGGGTTCAGTAAAAAATTATTTTCTCCCGCTTAGAACACTTTCTACTCTTATCACACAAAGTAACTTCTTTACCCAAACCTAAGTCCATCTTAAATAAAGGCCAAGTAAAGCATAAAGACACTCAAAATGATCAACAACTGGACACTTCTCTGAGATTAAACGCCCCCCCAATAAGGTAAACTTTCCCAAGTTTAGAGCACCTTTGCTCTCTTCAATATTCTTGTAATCTAAAATGCAGCTTTCAAGTGGACACTTCCTACCATTTTCTTACATTCTTGACTGAACCCTCTTAACTGCCCCAGTTCTTTCCCACTCTTTCTCTGTCCTTACTTTTTATGCCTTTGGTGTATAAAGATTCTCATTCCTACTAAATCTGTTAAATTAGGAGACCAAACTCCTTGGGTCTTGGACTATTCATTTCTTTGAGCTCTGTGAAGGCAGAGGTCTTGCCTGTTTCTTGTATCACCATTATCTACAGACTGTAGCAGTAAGATAAATAAAAATGTAATAGTCCTATAACCCCCACTATTCCTTAGCTTCTACACACACACATACACACACAGAGTCCATTTTTGCAAAGCACACATAGAAGCTTTGATATCATTCTCTCTGGCTTATATTGACTAAAATTTCAAGACTATATTGGGTACCCCTATGAAATCTCTTGGCATCCTGTGCTCTCACTCCTATGAAATTATATAATTGTCTCTTTACTGTAAGATCTTTTTTAAAAAACTTCCACTGAAAAGCTTCTGCAAAGCAAGAGAAACTATCATGAGACCAGGGAGAAAGCCCCCAGTCTCACTAATCATCAGAAAGATGCAACTCAAAACCACATTGAGTACCACCTAACCCCAGTAAGAGTGGCCATCAATAATAAAACAAACAACAGATGCTGGCAAAGACACGGAGAAAAAATGCTTCCACACTGCTGGTGGGAATGCAAACTAGTTCAACCTCTGTGGAAAAAACAGTGTGGTGATTTCTAAAAGAACTGGAAATTTACCTTCCATATGACCCAGCAATCCCTACTGGAAATATACCCAGAAAAACTCAAAGAATTCTACAAAAAAGATAGATATCTGCACATGCATGTTTATTGCAGCACTAGTCGCAATAGCAAAAACATGGAACCAACCTATGCTGCCCATCAAAACTGGAATGGAAAAAAATGTGATACATATATGCAATGGAATTTACGCAGCCATAAAGGACAAACATATGGACTTTACAGCAACTTGGGTGGATTTAGAGTCAATAATACTCAGTGATCTATCACAGAAACAAAGAATAGAGTACCACAGTACCACATGTTCTTACTCACAAGTGGACACTGAACATTTATCATACTACTACAAGAAAGGATTGGCAGTAGCAGGATACTGCCAGGAGAGGAGAAGGGGACACAACCTGATCTCAAACCAGGCAAAATGGGACAAAAGGGATGCCCAACTTTACCTGTACAATGTCCACTTGTATACCTAATCCTAAATTGTACTCCACATCTTTAAAATAAAATATATAAAAAAAGGAAAAAAACCTCCATCTTTTACTTTTACTTCATTAATATTTAGCAAGATAACTAAACACAAGATAAATTCAATATATATTTGCCAAACGCACAAAAAAAAAATGCAACAGCTCTTTTTGTTTTGTTTTGTTTGTTTTTGTCATGGTATGGTGACAGTGCCTGAGCAAAACAGTGTAAGAACTCTCCTGTAGAAATGAGATTATATCTGGAAATGAGTCTACTTGACTGCTTTGCCAGAGAATCTAATAAGCATAATAATGCCCACCTAAAGACATTCATAGCCTATTCCCCAGAACCTTTCAATATGTTATTCTAAATGGCAAAGGCGACTTTTTAGATGTAGTTAAGGTTAAGGACATAAGATGTGAAAATTAACCTTAGATTATCCAAATGGGCCAAATCTAATCACAAAATCTTAAGAAAAGATAACTTGGTTGCAAGGTGGCTCACACCTGTAATCTCAACACTTTGGGAAGCTGAGGCTAGAGGATTGCTTGAGCCCAGGAGTTCAAGACCAGTCCAGGCAATATAGTGAGGACTTATATCTACAAAAAATACATTTAACAATTAGCTATGCATGATGGTGTGCATTTGTAGTCTAGGGTTGAGGTGGAAGGATCACAGGAGTTCAAGGTTGCAGCGAGCCATAATCTTGCCACTACACTCCAGCCTGGGCAACAGAGTAACACCTCAACTCGAAGAAGGAGAAGGAGAAGGAGAAGGAGGAGAAGAAGGAGGAGGAGGAAGAGAAGAAGGAGGAGGAGGAGGAGGAGGAGGAGGAGGAGGAGGAGGAGGAAGAAGAAGAAGAAGAAGAAGAAGAAGAAGAAGAAGAAGAAGAAGAAGAAGAAGAAGAAGAAGAAGAAATGAGAACTTTCCAGGCACAAAGACTTGCCACAACAGAAGCAGAATCAGAAAGATGCTATACAGTAAAAAGGGAGTCTCCAACCAAAGAATTTGGGGAACATTTAAAAGTCGAAAAAGACAGGGATATGGATTTTAACCTAGAATCTCAAGAAATGAAACACAGCCCAACTGACACCTTGATTTTAGCTATGTGAGACCAATGTAAGACTTTTACAGAACTGTAAGATAACAAGCCTGTGTTGTTTTAAACCTCTAAATTTGAGATGATTTGTTATGGCAGCAATTGGAAACTAATATAAAACCTGTAGCTGCTTTCCTAGAGACTGCATTCCTAGACACATCTGGTATTGCTTATAAATAAATGCTAATGTTTTCTTAATAAAATAACTAAAATAAGCACATCAATATAGATACCAATTCTTTGTTTTGGTGAACACCTCGGCATATTGAACAAATTGAAATATTGACTGAAGACTTTCTCCAAAAATAAGATATCTTTACCTATATCTTCCCACCTTACTTACTTTAGAGGGAGATTTAGTCGGACTCAAAAATAATTAAATAATTTAAGCTGCTCAGAGATTTAGTAGCATACAATTGATATTAATGTCTTCCTTCTTCTATCAACTGTGTGGTATTTCTGTTGTTTTTAGTATGGATAATAAATGTTTAGTATGGATAACATATGTTCCATAAAGAAATAATAACTTTTCTATCACCATTGTTCAAATTAAAACTTCCCAGTTTCTGCTTATGTTCCTTGCTGAATGTATGCTATTTTAGATACAGTGTCAATGTGGTGAGCAAACTCATCCCCACTCTTATGAAAATTTTACTAGTATGCCTATTTTATGTTTAGCCTATAAAATTGATTATTTCTTTGTCCTAATAATATCAAGGTCCCAGAAAATATTATAATATTCTGCTTCATGAGAATAATATACCATAAAAGTTTTGCCTAATAATTGTGTCCTTCTAAAAACTGTTAACCATAAGCAAAACCTGAGTCAGTTATTCCAACTTCAAAAGAAAAGCGTCATTGTTACACAATAATCCAATCAACCAAATTAAAGAACCTTTCCACTGAAGGAGTTACATGGACAACCTCAAGATATCTCAATACTGGCTATCATTATTAAGCTCAAGTATTTCTTTAAAATACTCCTTCAGTGAATACAGAGCTAGATGTTCATTAACATGGGACTAATACATGACAAAGATTATACTTTAGACCCCATATTTTTTTCATTCTTTGTGTATGTTTGTTTATATTTGTTGCATTATAGAAAACAATTTGCCAGTCTGTAAGTCATAAAACACGATTATTCAAAGAAACTGGGATGTGACAGGAAACTCCTTATCTCACTTTTACTTGAAGGGATATGAAGCCACCACAGAATGAGGATGGGGCACAGAGAAAATGATGTCCAAGTTCCAGATTCTGCCTTCCCCCAGACAACGTAATACACAACTCTACCTCAGTGATGAGAGATTTATTCTGAATAATTTAAACTGAAAGGATCTAAATCTGGGACCTCAGAAGGGTTAAGACTCAAGACGGGAAATCTGAGCATGCATATTTTCCTCTTCCTTTAAGGAAAATATGCATAATGAATGCTGTCACCCTCAACTATCCCTCCCTACCCCCCAGTTCCCGCACCTTTCTCCTCCGACTCACTTCCAAAAAGGATAATGTATAGGTTTACACTCTTTAGGCAGGAGCTGGAGGGACATCAGAGAGGGAAAAAATCTCTACAGATATTGATACTGAAGGTAACCACAGTAAAAATGCCAGCTTGAGAGATGCAATCACTTCATGATTGAACTCATTTTTCAGAAAGACCTGCTTCCTCACAACCAGCAGTTCTCTCCATATTCCTAGGGACAGGCACTGTGTACTCTCTAGCAGTCTCCAACTTCAAAGCCACCACTATCCAGTCCCTTGGCTGTTTCATAACATACCAATCAGTACACCCTATTTTCCTTGTTTGTGTAACAGATGGTGTCAGAGACAGTTTGCAAGACTTCTGCCTTCCAGGAAGATTTGATTCAGCTTGATTGGCTTCATGAATTGGTTATCAAGGGACAAAATGAAGACAAAAATGATATTATGACTAGACTTTCCAGTTGGTGAATATAGAATAATCAAATTATTTCAGCCAATCATATAATATTTTCCTACATGCACATGGAATGTTCCACAGCAGAAAAGCCAGATTAATCATCCCTGTGGGAACAGACAGCCCAGGCTCAATTTATTATGACTCTGAGCTGATTTTTACTAACTAACAACATTGGCATTAGAACATAAATCATGAAATACTGGAATATTATAATGATTTAACTCAGCAAGCCTTTAAAACTAATTTACAATTGAAAAGTCAAATTGTGTTTGAATCAGTTAAAATAAGCAACTACATTTCCTAATTTTTTAAATTTTGAATACTTACAATTTGACTTTTTGATTTCACTATGTGATTAGACTAATTGATATAATTAACAAATTCGAAAATGCATACTAGTTCAAGCACAAAAAAAAATTTTCTTACTTAAAGTCCAAAGTGGGTGGATGAGCAACTCATTCCAAAGTGGTGATTCAAGTATACTGGACCCTTCCTTCTGGTGGCTACACAGCTTTCAATGTGTAGCTTCCCAAGTCACAAGGCTTGTGTATAACATGCCGCAGAAAAGAAAAAGGCTTAGAATGTCTTGCATAGATATGTTGTTTATACAATTTATCCAAATTGGGATACTTTAGTGAGTTGAAGGACCACTAACCTTACTTGACAAGACAATTCTCGTACAACTTAGTGTAACTGTCCTAGGTACACTAAGATAATGGTAACCCTGCATGGGATACATGGAAGGTTTTATGGACCAGGCCTTGGAGTGGTGTACACCCCTTCTACTCACAACCTAATTTATCATATGGACACATCCAACTTCAAGGTAGACTGAAAAATATGGACTCAGTCTGCCCCCATGAAGAGAAAGATGTAAATTTGACCAAAGCTAGACAGTCAGTGTGTCATTGATGCTCTTATTTTTGCCACACTTAATTTCCATAGCAAATAGTCTACCTAAAAAGATTCACTAATTTAAAAGTGAGACAGATCTTCCTCTCGGGGCTGGGGCAAGATGGCGACAGGGCAGCACTGCCTGTGAAACTCTCCACTGAGAAGAACGCAAAGAGAGTCTGATTCTCACCCCGGAGTTTGCGAATCCCATTGTCTGCAGCCTGCTCTTCACATGGAGTTCGAAGGTAGACTTTGCTGAGGCATCGCCAAGGTCTGGGCAGCTACTGTGGTGGCTGCTGCTGCCATTCCAACCCGCAGCCATTCCACAGCGCACCTCCAGTGCCTGGGGCGAGCCGCAGCCTCCTCCGAGGCGGCGGAGGCACCGCTGCACCCCCCGAGATGGCGGAGGTGCTGCCAACCCCCCCAAAGGCGGTGGAGGCACCACCGCCACTGTTGCTGCTGCTGCTGCTGCCACCACTGCCACCAAGGTAGGCATTCCACATTGCACCATCAGTGCCTGAGGGGCAGGCGAGCAGCTGAGATAGAGACCATCTGGAGCGAGGGATAACACCACCTGCTGGCGATTCAAGCCCACCACCAGCAAGCGCTGGTCTGAGGCCTGGGGTCCCTTGGTCCCACGCAGGGCCCGATACTGTGGCCCCCTGCTGCTACTGTTCTACTGCGTGCGTGGGAGTCTCGGGTCTCAGCAAGCTCCCTGGCTACATCATCTCTCATCATCACCAAGCCGCCGGTCACTCAGGGAGGCTCTGGACACCCGCCCCTCAGAGACACTGGTCCCATTCCTGGTTGAAGTACCCGGTGGGGGGCCCAGAGCAACTCTCACCACTCACTGCCTGCCCATTGGAGCTTTGGTGCTCTGGAGCCCCGGGCCCACCCTGGCTGAAGCACTCAGCTCATGACCCCAAGCTTGGGGACCCAGACAAGCAGAGAGAAAGGGATCTATGAAAGAGAATCTGCCTCCACCTTTCTCCAGGCAGAGATTTCCATTGCCCTGCCCACCTATCAACAAACCCCACCTTGGTTCCTAAGGTAATGTTGCTAAACAGGAGACAAAGCCCCACCCCTAAACTGAATCAGATAAAAGCAACTCCCAGGCAGCCAAACCCAAGCTGTGAGTAAAGCTAGCTGCCTGCAATGGAAAAACAAAGGGGGGAGACCAAGATCAGAGCTGAAGTGATTTTAGTCTGATCTCTTATTGTGACTTAAGATTTTATCATTTTGACTGTTTATTTTGATCACGATCATTGTTTGCCTTCTGACCTACACTGTTGCATGTTTATATTGGTCTTTTTCTGTGTAGCTATCAGTATTCTTTAGGGAATCTTTCTTACGTGTCTTCCTCCACTTCTCTCCGGCCTTGTGTCTCTTTCTCACCTGATAGTTGGTATGTATGTCTGTTTTCCCTCTTGCTCTTCTCTCTCTTTAACTTCCTATTGACTCCCTCTTCCTCCATTATTTTCCTCTTTTATACCCCCATTTTAATCTAGGAAATAGGACTACATACTGCTGAACAGACAGATTGCAAGGCAGAGTGAAATAGGTTCCAATGAGCTCATACACCTGTTTGTGGAGCTAGAATCAGCATATACACTCTAAACCACAGCTTTCCTCTCAATTAAACCTCAAAACTGCAAAAGTACAGATTACAGCCTACACTCCAACCTCAAAAGTGAACAAAGCCAGGAGACCCTCATAAGGAAGAACAGGATATAGCAGAAGAGAAATAAAAATAACCCAACCTTCCCCCAAAAACAGAATTAAAGAAGGGGAGGGAAGGGGTAGAGAGAAAAATCTACAAAAATGAAGAAAAACCAAAATAAGAGTATGGGTCTCTCCCAGACACCCGGGAAGGCACATACTGAGAAAACTGACTTCAGAATGCAAACAATGAAGAGCCCCCAGAATGAAGGGACTCAAACTACAAATGTTGACATCAAGACAATAATGGAGAGATTAAAAAGAACTGAGGAGACACAAGAAGAAACTAGGAAGGAGCTGATATCTGAGATAACAGTAATAAAGAATACTGTGAATGAAATAAATAAAAACTGATAAGCATGGAAAGTAGAATTACCCAAGTAGAAGAAAGAATCTCAGAGCTTGAGGACCAAAATATAGAAATAACTCAAACTCTTAAAAACACAGAACACAAGCTCAAAAAGACAGAACAAAACCTTCAAGAGATGAGCGATTACTTCAAGAGACCAAACCTAAGAGTAATTGGCATACCTGAGGCAGAAAGAGAGACAGAGACCACACTGGAACAAATTTTCCATGAGATCATTCAAGAAAACTTTGCTTATCTAATCAGTGATACAAAAATTCAAACACAAGAGATTCAGAGAACCCCTGCAAGACAACAAATGAGAAGACCAACTCCTAGACACATAATAACTTACCTAAACAAAGTAGGCACAAAAGAAAAAATCCTAAAGGCAGCAAGAGAAAAAGGCCAGATCACCTACCATGGAAGACCAATCAGAATAGCAGCAGATTTATCTACAGAAACCCTACAGGCTAGGAGAGCTTGGAGCCCTATCTTCAAAGTCCTAAAAGATAAATAATTTCAACCAAGAATAACTTACCCAGCCAAGCTAAGCTTCAACAGAGAGGGAGAATTAAAATCCTTCCCAGATATCCAATCCCTAAGAACTTATGCTGCCACCAAACCATCTCTACATGAAACACTTAAGAAAGTACTAAACACAGAAGAAAAGGAAAAAAGAACAGCGTTCTTCACTAGAGTACAGGGAAAAGAATAAAATATACATGAACCAACCCCAAAACATAAAGAAAGACAAAAAAAACCAAGTGGAAGAACAACAACTCTATAAGAACTCTATGATAGGGACAAACTCTCACATTTCAATAATTAGCCTGAATGTGAATGGACTAAACGCACCACTGAAAAGACATACAATGGCAAAATGGATAAAATATCACCAGGCAACAATATACTGCCTTCAAGAGACCCATCTCACTAGAAAGGACATACACAGGCTCAAAGTAAGAGGATGGGAAACAAACTTTCAGGCAAATGGAACACAAAAGAAAGGAGGAGTCGCGATCCTAATTTCAGACAAAATACCATTTAAGCTATCAAAAATTTAAAAAGATACAGAGGGATACTACATAATGATAAAAGTTTCACTCCATCAACAGGAAATATCTATCCTAAACATATATGCACCCACATAGGTGTGCCAACTTTCATAAAGCAAATTCTAGGAAAACTAAAGAAAGATATTGACTCTAACACCATCATAACTGGGGACTTTAAAACCCCACTCACAACCCTAGACAGATCATCAGGACAAAAAATCAGCAAGGAGATCAGGAACCTCAATGTGACTCTGGACCAAATGGACTAATTGTTACCTACAGAACACTCCATCCAAAGACCACAGAATATACATTCTACTCATCACTGCATGGAACGTATTCTAAGATCGACCACATAATTGGACATAAATCAAGCATAAGCAAATTTAAAAGGACTGAAATTCTACCATGCACCTTCTCGGACCACAGTGGAATAAAAATAAACATTGACATCAACAAAGTGCCCCCAAAACCAACAAAGACATGGACACTAAACAGTATGATGCTAAACAACTCCTGGGTCAATGAAGAAATCAAAACAGGGAACAAAAGATACGTGGAAACAAATGGAAATGAAGAAACATCTTACCAAAATCTCTGGGATGCCCTGAAAGCTGTAGTAAGAGGGGAATTTATATCCCTACAAACACACATGAAGAAAATGGAAGGAACACTAACTAACAGCCTAACCAGCCACCTAAGGAAGCTGGAAAAGCAAGACCACAAAAACCCTAATTTCAGCAGAAGAATCCAGATCACCAGAATAATAGCCCAAATCCAGGACATAGAAGACAAAAAGATAATACAAAAAAATCAATGAAACAAGAAACTGGTTCTTCGAAAGGATAAACAAGATCGATGGTCCCCTAGCTAGACTGACCAAGAAAAAACGAGAAAAAAACCAAATAAGCACAATCCGAAACACAAAAGATGAAGTCACATCTGACCCTGAAGAAATACAAAAGATCATTAGAGACTACTATGCACACTTGTACGGAAACAAACTTGCAAACCTTAAGGAAATGGAGGACTTTCTGACATCACACAACCTACCTAGGTTGGAACCAGAAGAAATTGAGACCCTAAATAGACCAATAACAATCAAGGAAATCAACTACATAATAAGAAAACTACCTACAAAAAAAAGCCTGGTCCAGATGGCTTTCCAGAAGAATTCTACAAGACATTTAAGGAGGAGCTGATACCAATCCAAATGAAAGTATCCAGGCAATTGAAAAAATAGAACTCTCCCCAAATCATTTTACGAAGCCAACATCACATTGATACCCAAGCCAGGTAAAGATCCAACAAAGAAAGAGAACTATAGGCCAATATCTTTGATGAACATAGATGCTAAAATTCTCAACAAGATCCTAGTGAACTGGATTCAACAACACATCTCAAAAATCATCCATCATGACCAAGTAGGCTTCATTCTTGGGATGCAAGGCTGGTTCAACATTCGTAAAACCATACATGTAATTAAATATATCAACAGATGTCAAAACAAAAACCACATGATTATATCATTAGATGCAGAAAAAGCTTTTGATAAAATCCAGCACCGCTTCTTGATAAAAACCCTCGAACATCTAGGCATACGGGGAACTTACCTCAAAATAGTAAAAGCCATCTACGAGAAATCCACAGCCAGCATACTCCTAAATAGACAAAAATTGGAACCATTTCCCCTGAAAACTGGAACAAGACAAGGATGCCCACTCTCACCCCTCCTGTTCAACATAGTATTAGAAGTCCTGGCTAGAGCAATCAGAGAAGAGAAGGCAATCAGGGGTATCCAAATAGGAAAAGAGGAAGACAAGTTATATCTTTTTGCAGATGATATGATTGTGTACCTTGAAAACCCAAGAGAATCTGTCAAAAACCTCCTTACTGATAAAGGCCTTTGGCAAAGTCTCAGAATACAAAATAAATGTGCAAAAGATAATGGCATATCTTTAAACCAATAATAAACAAACAGAAACCCAAATAAAAAGCACAATTCCATTCACAATAGCCACAAAAAAAATGAAATACTTGGCATCTTCCTAACCAGAGACATGAAAGACCTTTACAATGAAAACTACAAAACACTGCTCAAAGAAATCAAAGATGACACAAACAAGTGGAAAAATATCCCATGCTCATGGATGGGAAGAATCAACATTGTGAAGATGTCCATCTTACCTAAGGCAATCTACAAATTCAATGCAATACCCATCAAATTACCAACAACATTCTTCTCAGACCTAGAAAAAACAATGCAGGAATTCATATGGAAACACAAATATCCAAGAATAGCCAGAAGAATTCTCAGCAAAAAAGCAAAAAGCAGGGGTATCACATTACCAGACTTCAAACTCTACTATAAAGCTACAATCATCAAAACAGCTTGATATTGGTATAGGAATAGGCATATAGATCAATGGAATAGAATTGAGATTCCAGAAGCAGAACCTCGATTTCTCAACCAACTCATCTTTGACAAAACCTCCACCACCTACCACTGGGGAGAGGAGAACTTATTCAGTAAATGGTGCTGGGAAAACTGGCTGACCACATGCAGAAGATTGAAACAGGACCCCTACCTATCCCCATGCACAAAGGTTGACTCCAGATGGATCAGAAACATAAAGGTAAAACCTCAAACCATAAGAACCTTAGAAAATGAAGGACATACCCTCATGGAAATCAGAACTGGCCTCCAATTCCTGAACAAAACCCAAAACCTACAGGTCATAAGAGAGAGGATAGACAAGTGAGACCTTATTAAACTGACAAGCTTCTGCAAAGCCAAAGAAAACATCAAGAGAGCAGGGAGACAGCCTACAGACTGGGAAAAAGTATTTGCCAACTCCAGGTCCGACAAAGGCTTAACATCTTGGATCTACAAGGAACTCAAATGTGCTGAAAAGAAAAAAACAAACAACCCCATTATAAAATGGGCAAAATACATGAACAGACACTTCACAAAGGAAGACATCCGAGCAGCCATCAGACATATGAAGAAATGTTCAACTTCACTAATCATCAGGGAGATGCAAATCAAAGCCACACTGAGATACCACCTAACTCCAGTCAGAATGGCAATTATCAACAACTCAAAAAATAACAGCTGCTGGAGAAGGTGTGACGAAAAGGGAACACTTCTACACTGTTGGTGGGAGTGTAAACTAGTGCAACCTCTGTGGAAAGCAGTGTGGCGATTGCTAAAAGCTCTAAATATCTACCTCCCATTCGACCCCCCAATCCCCCTACTCAGAATATATCCAGAAGAACACAAATCACTCTACAAAAAAGACACCTGCACACGTATGTTTATCACAGCATTGTTCACAATAGCAAGAACCTGGAAGCAACTATGCTGCCCATCAAAAGAGGATTGGATTAGAAAAATGTGGAACATATACATGATGGAATACTACATAGCCATAAAAAAGATCAAAATCATGAATTTCGCAGCAACCTGGATGGAACTAGAGTCTATAATACTGAGTGACCTCTCAGAAAAACAAAGGTCCGAGTATCACATGTTTTCACTCATATAATGGATCTTGAACATTCAATCTAATACTATAAAAAAATGACTGACAGTAGTGGGAAACTATGGGGGGGAGGGAGATGGGATTCACGAGCAAATATCTGTCTGGGGATGGGGAAGCACTTCTAATCAATAGGGTGCCTGAATGAAACGTATTTGTATACCTAACCCTTAACTGTACCTCACAACATCATAATAAGAAAATATGATTATTGAAGAAAAAAAAAAAGAAAATGACTGACAGTAGTGGGAAACTATGGGGGGGAGATGGGATTAATGAGCAAATATCTGTCTGGGGATGGGGAAGCACCTCTAATCAATAGGGTGCCTGAATGAAACGTATTTGTGTACCTAACCCTTAACTGTACCCCACAACATCATAATAAAAAAATATTGATTATAAAAAGAAAAAGAAAAAAAGAAAGAAAAGTGAGACAGTTTTCAGTTTCCAGCTTATAAAATCCAACTACAGCAATCCTAAAAGGACTAGAGGACTTCCCATTCCCTTGTACACAACAGAAAGAAGTGGTCTAAATGACTTTGTTTCATGAAGTTTTTACCCGAATGTGGAAGACAGTAATAAATCAATATGTAGAGTACAGTGTCAGGTAGTTATAAATTCCATGAAGTAAAAAAAAGTTGAGATGAAGGAACTTTCAGAGACAATATTCAGGGAAAGCATTACTGTAATGTGGAACAGAAACTTGAATGAAGTATGAGAGAAGGTTGATTGAATATTTGAAGAAAGAGCTTTCTAAGCAGAGATACAAATATATTTTTATAAAGGTGTCAAATTACCCAGTCAAAATTTTTTCTCTTGTATTTTAGATAAGTATAATGAATAGTGAATTGTGACTATTACTACCTATTATGTCATATTTTCAAAAGATCTTTACTGTAAAATGATACTTCATTTTTCAGACTCTCTGAGAAATTATAGCCAAAATTTCTCACACAATTGTCTTCCTCTTTAAGCACATAATATTTTATTTTAAACCCTTAAAGTAGAAACTAATTACAATAGAGAATACACTTTTCTGAAGTTTTAAAAGAAATAACTACCAGCATTTTAAACTCTCTTCATTAATTTCAGTTGTAAGTACCAGAAATCCAACTCAAATTAGGTCATGCCAACAGAGGTGTATATTGATTGGCTCACAGGACTATATGGAGTCTTGTTGATTCAGGCATTTTTTTCTCTCTATCATCAAGATTCTGTCTTCATTCCTATCTTCATTTCTCTTTGCAATGATCTAATGTATCTTACTTCAAATGACTTCCTTCACTTCTGTGGAGAAAGTGATGTGGCTTACATTACCAATTATTCAGTTATTTTTTTCAGTTTCCAGCTTATAAAATCCAACTACAGCAATCCTAAAAGGACCAGAGGACTTCCCATTCCCTTGTACACAACACAAAGAAGTGGTCTAAATGATTTTGTTGAGTCACATGCCCATCTCTTGCACTAATCACTGTGGCTGGATGGTGATAGTTCCATTAGTTAGAGTGGCTAAAAACTAGTTTCTCAAAATAAGGGAAGTACTGTTCACAGAATAGATGGGGAAAGTACTGCTGGAAAGACTAAAATAGCCATTATTATAGATGCTGTATATTAAAAGAAAAGTATCAAGTACTGTGTGCTATGTGACACAGACATCAGATTCAGGTAGACTTGGGAATGAATACTTGTTCACCGTTTACTAGTTCTGTGACTTGGGGTACATTAGTTAACTCATTTAACCTTAGTTTCTTCATCTATTCAATTCTGTTGACAATAATACCTATCCCATAGTTGTACAAATTAAGGAAGCATTTAGTAAGCACTCAAACAATAGTTGTTGCTGTTTTAATTTTACACATTTCTAAATGACTCCTCACAACAGATGCTAGTAGCTTTAATTATAGATGAAGAAAATGAAACTCACAGAAGTTTGATGACTTTACCCAAAGTCACACAATTGGTAAGTAGTAGATCTGGGATTGGGGTCAAACTACATTGCCTTAATCATCACATACTGCCTTGCAATAGTCTTAAGATACAAAGTACATGGTGCTATTTTCCCATAAAATAAATGACAGGCTCCCCCTTATTCCCATGTTTTCATCTTAGTAATCTGTTAATTCCCGCTGTGACCATGAAAAGAATGAAATGGTTAAACAAAGAAAACCAGTTCATTGTAGACAAGTGACCAGAAATTCTGTAATTGGATACTCATTATATTTGCTTCAGTTTTTTATCTCTATAAACATGTAATATTCTTATAAGACATTTATTGCTATAGAAAATCAGGGTTTACAGACCTGGACTCAAAGCCCAGCTTTAGTATCTGAGTCTCAGTTTCATCATTTGTAAAAACAGAGAAGCCACCCATTTTACTAAATTGAGGTAGTAATTAAATGATACATGGTATGTGTAAGTGTTTCACAAAGTATAAAATACCAAATAAATAGCACGTAATAATAACTTATTATCTATAACATTATTTGTAATATTATATTAAATTACTGTTATATAATATTAATTATTATTCTTAGTAATAACTTTAAGAATAAAACATTTCTATCAGATTCTTTTTTTTTAATTTTAGATTCAGGGGTACAAGTACATGTTTGTTACATGGCTATATTGTGTGTTTGTGGTGATTGAATTTCAGGTGACCAATTCACCAGATAGTGAACATTTTACCCAATAAGTAATTTCTGAACTCTAAGTGCCCTCCTTTCTCCCCACTTTCAATGTCCTCATTGTCTATGAAATCCATCTTTGTGACCATTTAGCTCCACATATAAGTGAGAACATGTGGTGTTTGGTTTTCTGGTTCTAAGTTCACTTAGGATGATGTTCTCCAGCTCCACCCATGTTTCTGCAAAGAACATGATTTGATTCTTTTTTATGGCTTTTTAGTATTCAATGATGTATATATACCACATTTTCTTAATCCATTCAATCATTCTATGACCACTTAGGTTGGTACCACAACTTTTTTTATTGTGAATAAACAATAAACATACTTTTATCAGTTTCTTAACCCTTAATATAAACACATTTCAGACCCTGTCCTAAGAGTTGCATTTGAAAGGAAAAAAAAGAGCCTGGAACCTAAAATGTCAAGTCAAGGAAAAGGAAAGCAAGCACTGCAGCAAAGAAAATGTAAGAAAGAAGAGCCTGAAAATGCCAGAAGACAAGTAATTATTCAAAATTCTGCCTATGGCTTTGGCAGTGCTTACTTCCGTATATATAAAACACAAACACTCAATTATTCAGAGTTAAGAGGGAAAGGTCTTCTCTAGCACTCTCACACAAATTTAAACTACAGCGAATTTTTAAAATGTACAAGTTCACAAGCAATTTATAGTATACATTGAAACATCCATTTCAACAGGTGAACTTTGTGCATTTGCAAATGAAGAAATTAACACCAATAAATTGCTTTGGATACAGTATTGTCACTTGCATGCTATATTAATTTACTATACTAATTAACTTACTGTCTCACACCAAATCATCATGCCCTCTCTGGGATGAGCTCATATTAGCGTGAACTATATGTGACCTATCTTAGCTATTTAATAAGTGCTCTTCAATATACAGACAGATATTATAAAGATTTTTTTCTATGATGCAAAAAAATCCATTATACAAACCATTATTTCAATGTGATGCTATTTTATTTTATTTTATTTTTAGCATTTTTAATTTAAGTTTCAGCAGTCTTCCATTTGGAACCTTTCTTATTTACTTTCATTTTTTATAAATGCAAGAAACAAAACCATACTGAACTTGCTATACAGATCATAGTGGTATTGTGGTAAAACAGAGACCTCACCGATTGATATAGCCAGGCCACATGGAAACAGAAAGTGACTACAGATAAGATGATATTTTTGTCTCTTATAAATTAAAGGATTTCTTTGATCTCTGCTTCTCTTTTTCATTGCTCTACTACTTTGCTCTACCCCATGTTCTATTTTGCTCTTTATCTCTTATTTTTCTCAGTTAGAACACAGTATGCCCAACCCAGTTTAATTTCTCTACAACCTTTCATCCCACATGCCTGTGACAAACTGATTAAAAAGTTTTAGTTCAAATTCTGAAGCAGGAGGGAGGGAATCTGCAAGTTCTAACTGATTAGGTTACCTTGAGAAAGTTATTTATTCCAGATCCAACCAGTTTGGGGCAAAGAAAACGTGGCAAAAAGATGACCACTTGGCCTTCCCTTTCATCAAGAGTTGTAAACAGAGCCATTTCATTCATATCACTATTTTATTCCATTTTTAGCATTTTTAATTTACAAATTCAACAAAAATCAGAGACAACTAAAGTTATAAATTTAAAAATAGATGACAGTGACCTCACCAAAATGGCAGAGTAGAAGTAAGTTGGCATCACCCCAAAGAAAACCAAGACAAATATATAGCACCAAGGTTATCATGGGCAATATCTCAAAACTCAACTCTGAGGTTGAGACAGTTCCAAAGGTCATAGAGAAGTAAAAAAAAAAAAAAAAAAAAACTCCAGGTAACAAGGAACACTCTGCCTCAACCCATTAAATATATCACAAGTGCCTGAAGGGATAAAATCCCACGAAGGTAGCCAGAGACAAAAGAGGGAGAAGTGAGAATAGCATCCCTGGACCATAAAACTGTTTGGACAAAAAAGATACAAAATCATGGTGGCTATTCAGCAACACCACACTATACAAGGCATGTTCTATGGATCCCCTGGGCAAAAACCCCTAGTCAGTTTTTCCATACAGCCTGTCCCCTTTGCACTTCACCCAGCTGGCACAGGCAGTGCTCCAAACATTTGCTAAAATTAATGCAAACCGGGGTTTAAGACATCATCTAGTGCCCAAAAAGAGGCAGTAAGCTAGCATGAAATTTATTCAACAGATATAAAGAATAGAATTTCTGAACAAACATATCCACAAAAAAATAAACAAGCCAAACAGAGAAGACTGGAATAAATAAACAATCCATCAATGCATAAACATAAACATACATTCACAAGAAACAATAGCAAACAGAACGATGAACCTCCCCATATACACAAAGCAAGGAGTAGTGACCAACCCTAAAGAGATGATAATGTGTGAGCTCTCTGACTAAGAATTCAAAATAATTGTTTTAAAGAAACTCAGAAAACCATACGATAACACAAAAAGGCAATTCAAAAACTTCTCAGAGAAATTGAACACAAAGATTGAAATTTAAAAATTCAATAGACCAGGTGTGGTGGCTCATCCCTATAATCCCAGTACTTTAAACTACAACTCAAAAAATTAAAAATATTAAAAAATAAACAGAAATCCTGGAACTGAGAAATACATTTTCTGAAATTAAAAAGTACATTAGTGGATCCCAACAGCAGAATGGATCAGGCAGAGGAAAGAATCAGTGAGGAGAAAAGCAATCTATTTGAATACACACAGAGAAGAAAAAAGAATAAAAATAAAGAATGCCTATAAGATATAGAAAATTACCACAAAAGAATGAATCCAATAATTATTAGTGTTAAAGAAGTTAAGAAAGATCAAGGGGTAGAAAACTTATTCAAAGAAACAATAACAGAAGATTTTTCAAAACTTGAGAAAGATGTAAATATTCAGGTACAGGAAAGTCAGGGATATCAAACAGATTCAACCCAAATAAGACTACCCCAAGGCATATAATAATCACAAATTCAAACATCAAGGGCAAAGAGAGGATTCTAAAGACAGCAAGAAATAGCATATAAATCCGGGCTCGGTGGCTCAGTCTGTAATCCTGCACCTTTGGGAGGCTGAGGTGAGTGGATTGCCTCAGCCCACGGGTTCGAGACCCGCCTGGGCAGCGAGACCTCATCTCTGCAATAAATCAAAAAATCAGCCGGGCGTGGTAGTGCATGCCTGTAATTTCGGCTACTCGGAAGGCTGAGGTGGAAGGATCACCAGAGCCCAGCAGGTCGAGGCTGTGGTGGCCAGGAGCAGCCACTGCACTCCAGACTGGGCGACAGAGTGAGACCCAACTCAAAAAAAAAAAAAAGAAATAGCATATAAAGGTGCGCCAATTCATCTGGCAACAGACTTCTGCAAGCCAGGAGGTAGTGGGACAATATACTCAAACTGCTGAAAGAGCAAAACTGCCAACTGCGTATATTGTATACAACAAAGCTATCCTTCAAAAGTGAGAGAAAAATTTAATTTTCCAAAAAACAATAACACAAAAGCCAAGAGAATTCATAACAAACAGATCTGTCTTATAATCTGACAGAAAAATACACTAATGTAGGGTTAAAAAAATTCTGAAGGTATAAAACTTACTGGTAAAAATAAGTTTACAGACAGACTCAGAATATTTTAATACTATAATTGTGGTGCATTAATATATCTAGTATGAAGAATAAAAGACAAATCAAAAATAATAATTGCTGCATACTGTTAAGAGACAAGCAATAAAAAAGATGTAAATTGAAACAATAAAAAGTCAAAATGGGATGTAGTTTGGAGTTTTCTTAGTTTTTATTTTGTTTCTATTCTTTTTTGTGATCAAAGATAAGTTGTTATCAATTTAAAATAACGTGTTATAAGATGTTTATTATAATCATTATGGTAACCACAAAGCAGAAACCTTTAACATACACACTAAAAATAAAAAACAATGAATGAAAACATACTACCAAAGAAAATCACCTAACCACAAAGGAAGACAGTAATAAAGAAAAAATGTTATGAAACAACCAGAAAATAAGTAATAAATGACAGATAAAATAGAATACAAGCTGAAGACAAAGGTCACTATATACTGATAAAAAAAAGTTCAATACAGCAAGAGGATATGACAGTTATAAATATATATGCACCTAACACAAAGTACTCTAATTTATTAAACAATTAATGGCTCTAAAAGTAGAGATAAGCTACAAGGCAATAGTAATAGGAGACTTCAATATCCAACTCTCATTAATAAACATTGTCCAGAGAAAAATCAAAAAAGAAACATCTGAATTAAACCACACACTACACCAACATTTAATGTTTATTTACAGACCATTCACCCAAAGATTGCATAATACACATTCTTTTCATCAGCACATTGAACATTCTCCAGAATAAATGACATGTTAGGCCACAAAACAAGTCTCTTTTCTGACCACAATGGAATAAAGCTAGAAATCACCAACAGGAGAAGTCTTGGAAATTTGGCAAACTCATGAAAATTAAACAACTTGCTCCTGAATGATCAATGGGTCAATGAAAAGCTTAAGAAGAAAATTTAAAATTTATTGAAATAAATAAAAATAGTAATACAACATGCCAATCTATGTGACACAGCAAAAGAAGTACTAAGGAGAAAGTTTATAGCAACATATATCTACATCAAGAAAAAAAATATAAAGACTTAAAATAGACAACCTAACAATGTATCTCAAGGAACTAGACAAGCATGAACAAACCATACTCAAAATGAGTAGAAGGAAATAAATAATAAAGATTAGAGAAGAAATGAATGAAATGAGACTTTAAAAAACCCAAAAAATCAACAAAATGAAAGCTGGGTTTTAAAAAAAATTGGCTAGTTAGCTAGGCTAACTAAGAAAAAAAATAAAACTCAAATGAATAAAATCAAACACAAAAATAGGAACTACTAACAACACAGAAATGCAAGAAAAAAATAGAAACTATTATAAACAACTATGCACCAACAAACTAAAAAAAAATCTAGAAGAAATGAATAAATTCCAGGACACATACAATCTACCAAGAGTGAAACATGAAGTAGAAAATCTAAACAAGTCAATAGCAAATAATGAGAATAAAGCTCTATAAAAGAAAAAAACTCATTAAAGAAAAACCCAGGAATTGATGGCTTTACTGCTAAATTCTAGCTAATATTTAAAGAATAACTAATACCAACTCTATTCAAAGTTTTCAAAAAAATAAAAATGAGAGATTACTTCCAAACTTATTCGATGAGGCCAGTATTACCCTGATAACAAAACCAGATGAAGCAATAATATTTTTTTTTTAATGAAACTGCAGATCTGTATTCCTGATGATCATAGGGGCAAAAATCCTCAACAAAACACTCGCAAGCCAAGTTCAACAATACATTGAAAAGATCATTCACCATGATCAAGTGGTATTTACCCCAGGGATGCAAGAAAGGCTTAACATACACAGATCGATAACATGATACATCACATTAACAGAATCAAGAACAAAAACTATATAATCATTTTAATAGATATCGAAAAAGTTTCCAAAAATTCAACATCTTTCCATAGTAATAACTCAAAAACTTCATGTAGAAGAAACATATCTCAGAAAAATAAAAGCCATATATGACAAACACACAGACAACATCATACTGAACAAAAAAAAAATGGAAAACTTTTCCTCTAAGATCTAGAAAAAGACAAAATGCCCACTTTCATCATTTTTACTCAGACTAATACTGGAAGTTTTGACCAGAGAAATTAGGCAAAAGAAAAAAAAGTAAAGGGCATTCAAACTGGAATGAAGAAGTCAAATTAGCCTTGTTAACAAATTACATAATCTAACATTAAAAAAAAAAAAGACTCCACCAAAAAATCGTCAGAACTAATTAATAAATTCAGTAAAGTTGCAGAATATAAAATCAACATACAAAAATCAGTAGCATTCAATTCACAATAGCAAAAACATGGAACAAACCATGCTGCCCATCGAAGCTGGACTGGATTTTAAAAATGTGGTACATATACGCAATGGAATTTTATGCAGCCATAAAGAAGAACAAACATATGGACTTTGCAGCAGAGATCAGAGATCTATCACAGAAACAAAGAACAGATATCATATATTCTCCACTCATAAGTGAAACTTGAACAATTATCATAATACTATATGAAAGGGATTGGCAGTAGTGGGAAACTACCAGAGGTGGGAAAAGGGATTAGCAGTTGAGGGAAACTACCAGGGGCAGAAGGGAAACACCTCATCAACAGGAGTACCTGCATAATGAACATTTGTATACCCAACCCTGAATTGTACCCCACATCTTTAAAATAAAGGGGAAAAAATCAGTAGCACTTACATACTCCAATAGGGAAAAATCCAAAAAAGAAATCAATAAAATAATCCCATTTTCAATAGCTACAAAGAATATTAAATACCTAGGATTCAGTGTAACCAAATTTAACTAAGAAAAGATCTATACAAGGAAAACTATAAAACACTGATGAAATAAGTAAAATAACACCAAAAAAAGATATTCAATGATTATGAACTGAAATAATTAAAATTAGTAAAATGCCAATATTACTCAAAGTGTTTCACATATTTAATGTAATCTCTATCAAAATACCAATGACAGTCTTCATAGAAATAGAAAACAAAATCCTAAAATTTATGTATAACCACAAAAGACCCCAAATAATCCAAGTAATCCTGAGCAAAAAGAACAAAGCTAAAGGCATCTCACTACTTGACTTCAAAACATACTACAAAACTTTAGTAACCAAGACAGCATGGTACTGGTGTAAAGCAGACACACAGACTAATGGAACAGATTAGAGAACTAAGATATAAATCCATGCATTTACAGCCAATTCATTTTTAACAATGGCACCAAAAGCACACATAAGGGGAAATGGCAGTCTTTTCAAAACGTTAGTTGAGAAAACTCTATATCCATATGAAGAAGAATAAAGCTAGACCCCTATCTCTCACCATATATAAAAATCAAATGAAAGTGGATTAAAGACTTAAATCTAGGGCTTCTGCACAGCAAAAAAAAAAAAATCAACAAAATGAAGAGACAATCTACACAACAGGAGAAAATATTTGCCACTGACAAGGGATTAAAAACCAGAATACATAGGAAACTCAAACAATTCAAAAGTATATTTTTAAAAAAACTCTACTTAAAAATTGACAAAAGATCTGAATAGATGTTTCTCAAAAGACAACATACAAATAATGACCCACAAGTTTATGAAAAATGTTCAACATCACTAATTATCAGAGAAATACAATTTAAAGCACAATAAGATATCTTACCTCAGTTAAAATGGCTTACACCAAAAAGACAAAGAATAATGTGAATTCTGTCAAGGTTGTGGAGAAAGGGGAGCCCTCATAAACTGTTGGTGAAAATGTAAATTAACACAGATACTATGGAAAACAATTTGGAGGGAGGTTCCTCAAAAATACAAATAGAACTACCATATGATCCAGCAATCCTCTACTGGATATATATCCAAAAGAAAGAATAGCAACATATCAAAGCAATAGCTATACTCCTGTTTATTGCATCACTGTATTCCATAGCCAAAATATGAAATCAACCTATGTGAGTATACAAACAAATAAGTAGATAACAAAAATGTGATACACACACACACACACACACACACACACACACACACACACAAATATTACTCAGCCTTGAAAAGAATGAGACGCTGTCATTTGCAGCAACATGAATGAAATTGGATGTCATTATTTAATGAAGTAAGTCAGGAACAGAACTACAAATACTGCATTTTTCACTCAGATGTGGGAGCTAAAAAAAAGCATCTTATGAAGATAGAGAGTAGGTAGTGATTATCAGAGGCAAGGAAGGGCAGGTGAGGAAAGAAGATGAAGAAAGGTTGACTAAAGGGTACAAAAATACAGTCAGATGGAAGGAATAAGACCTGGTGTGCACTAGTTCAGTAGGGTGACTTCAGTTAACAATAATCTATTGTGCATTTCAAAATAGCTGAATGAGAAAAACTTGAATATTCCCAACACAAAGAATATTTAAGGTAGTGGATATCTCAATTACTCTGATTTGATTTGATCATTACACATTATATGAATATATCAAAATGTCGCATGTACCCTAAAAATATCAACATCTGGTATCAATTTAGAAATCAAAGAAATAACTATTATAAGCATTAAAGATCAAATAAGAGTTCATGAAAACATAGCAGGAGAATACTTGTTGCTGCTAATCTTAGGAAAAGCAAGATATCCAAGGATAAAGCCCCCCCTGCACACTTCAAGTATAAATGAAAATCTCTTAATCTCAACAACAGAAAAGGATGGATAGACTTGCAGTACAACAAGCATTTAAGAAAGCAATTTGGTTCTGAGAACAAGAAGAGAGTGCTGGAAAAGGAATCACATGGATAAGCCACATTTACAGGAATTTATCTGTTGGTGAGCAGCGAGGGGGGAAAAAAAGACTCAGCATTAACAAATCCACAGTTCATCTCTTCTTTGGCTAGAAAGAAGTCAAAGCTAACACATACAAATACCTAGGCAATAAAGAATAGTCCTGCTAGATTGCAATCTATCTCTTGCATCTTGCCTATAGAAAGATCTTGCAACTAGTTGGTCCAGGATAAACTCCCTTCATTGAAAGATGAGTCTTTGGTAGGATGGACATCTCAACAATGTTAATTCTTCTAATCCGTGAGCATGGAATATTTTTTCATTTATTTGTGTCTTCTTTGAGCAGTGTTTTGCAGTTTTCGTTGTGATGGTCCTTCACTGGTTAGGAAGATGCCGAGGTGTTTCATTTTTTGTGTATGGCTATTGTGAATGGGATTGTGCTTTTTATTTGGCTCTCTGCCTGTTTGTTGTTGGTATATAAGAATGCAACTGTCTTTTGTAAATTTGTTTGGTACCCTGAGATTTTGCCAAAATATTTTATCAGTGTAAGGAAGTTTTTGACAGATTCTCTTGGGTTTTCAAGGTATAGCATCGTATTGTTCACAAAGAGGGATAACTTGACTTCCTCTTTTCCTATTTGAATACCCTTGATTTCCTTCTCTTGTCTGATTGCACTAGCTAGGACCTCCAACACCATGTTGAACAGGACGAGTGTGAGTAGGCAGCTTTGTATTGCTCTGGTTTTCAGTGGAAATTCTTCCAATTTCTGTCCATTTAGCAATACGTTGACTGTGAGTTCATCACAAATGACTCTAACTATTTTGAGGTATTTTCCCTCTAGGCCTAGGCGCTCAAGGATTCTTATCAAGAAGGGATGCTGGATTTTATCAAAAGTTTTTTTTGCAACTAGTGATATAATCATGTGATTCTTATTTTTATATCTGTTGATGTATTGAATTACATTTATGGTCTTGTGGATGTTGAACCAGTCCTGCATCCCAGGGTCCTACTTGGTCATGATGAATGATTTTTTAGATGTATTGTTGGATTCAATTTGCTAGAACAGCATGGAAGATTCCTAAAAGATCTAAAAATCAAGCATACCTAGGATGCAGCAATCCCCCTTCTGGTAATACATCCAGAGGAACTAAAATCATTCTGCAAAAAAGATACCTGCACACTCATGTTTATCACAACATTATTCACAATAGCAAAAACATGGAACAAACCATGCTGTCCATCAAAAGTAGACTGGATTAAAAAATGTGGTACATATACACAATGGAATATTATGTATATGTACCCATAAAGAAGGACAAACATATGGACTTTGCAGCAACTTGGATGGATTTAGAGTCTATAATATTCCGTGATCTATCACAGAAACAAAAAACCAAGTACCACATGCTCTCACTCATAAGTGGACCCTGAACATTAATCATAATACTATAAGAAAGGGATTGGCAATAGTGGGACACTGTTGAAGGGGGGCACATAACATCAATAAAGGTGTCTGATCTCAAATCAGGCAATGTGGGGACCAAAAGGAGGCCTAAACTTTACCTGTATGATGACCACTTATCTGTCTAATCCTGAATTGTACCCCACATCTTTAAAATAAAAATATATATAAAGAAAATATAATAAAGCCCCTCCAAAAAAGAAAGATAAGTACTCAAAGAAGACAGAGTATCAGGTATTTACAAAGACAGTACATGTAAAAAGAATGGGGGAACAGAAGGAAAAATATATTACTTATGAGATAAATGTTTCCATAAAGCAAAGTACCACCTAACTCTAGTCAGATGGTCATCATCAATAACTCAAAAAACAACAGATGCTGGAGAGTATGCACAGAAAAGGGAACACTTCTCCACTGTTAGTGGGAGTGTAAGCTAGTACAACCTCTGTGGAAAATAGTTTTGGAATTCTTAAAAGATCTAAAAATCGACCTTCCACATGACCCTGCAATCCCCCTGTTGGAAATATACCTGAGGGAACTCAACTCATTCTATGAAAAAGATACCAGCACACACGTGTTTATTGCAGCATTATTTACAATCGCATAAACATGAACCAAACTTGCTGCCCATTGAAAGAGGACTGGATTTTTAAAATGTGGTACCTATACACAATGAAGTATTACACAGTCATTAAGAAGGACAAAATTATGAACTTCACAGCAACTTGGATTGATTTAGAGTCTATAGTACTAAGTGATCTATCACAGAAACAAAAAACTGAGTCCCATATGTTCTCACTCATAAGCAAACCTTAAACAATCATAATACTTTAAGAAAGGGATTGGCAGTAGTTGGAAATCACCAGGGGAGGTGGGGAGCAGGATTGGCAGTAGTAGGAAACTGCCAGGGGAGGGGAGGGCACACCTCATCAACAAGGATACCTGCATAACAAACATTTGTATATCTTACCCTGAATTGTACCCCACATCTTCAAAATTAAAAAAAAAACTATGACCAAACATGCCATAAAGATACTATAACAGCAAATAAAAAGAAATCTCATTGCCAAAAGCTTAAGAAAAGGAAAAAATTTAAAATATCACATAAATTAAGCTTAAGTAGCAAGCAGCATACACATACACAGAAAGAAAGAGAAACAATAAGCATCATGAATAACAATAAAAGAAATAAAGAACAAGTATGATAAAAATCAAGAAAACCATAAGGGAAACAAAGTTAAAAATAATTTTCTTGTCATTTACTTGAGAGTTAAACATATAATTTAAAGCTGGTAAATTAAGCATAACAGTTATAAATATAAACAGATATGGTGACAGAGAAAAAAGTAAAATTATACAAGAAAATACATTATTCTTCTTATTGATTAAAATAAGAAACCAATAGAAACTGCCTACAAAATGGAAGATGGGAAAAGTCATATCAACGTGAGGCTTTAAAGACACACCCTTATTATAACAAAACTACAAGCTTTCCATATTATCAAAATAGTTACACACTCAAAATTAATAAAATGTAGATAAGATAGTGAAAGATTTTAAAAATCAAGGCTAACATATATAAATTATGTCAAGATAATACCAAACATGTTTGCTATAATTATAAATGTAAAAGGCTGTTTATGTATTAATAGAAAAGTGATTTCAGAAAAGATCAGGCAAAAATAACTCTAGACTCCATCTCTCACCATATAAAAAAATCAAATCATTACTCATGATTGCATAAAGAAAATATGGTATATACACGATGCAATACCATTTGCCAAAAAAATAAAGAATTAAAGAATATTCTGTCAGTTTTCAACATGGATAAACCTGGAAGAAATTATATTAAGTGAAATAAACCAGTCACAAAAAGACAAATACTACATGTTCTTATTTATATGTAGAATCGAAAACAATGGACTTCAAAGAAGCAGAGAGTAGAATGGTAGTTACCAGAGACTGAGGAAGTTGTGGGAATGGGGAAATGTTGATCGAAGGGTCCAAAGTTGACATTAGAAGGAATAAATGATAAGTAATTAATATGATGTATATATTAATTAGCTTGATTCAATTCCACACTCTGTGTGTGTATCTATGTATACATGAAATATCACTGTGTGTCTTGTAATTATATACAATTATAATTTGTTGAAAAAATGAAATGCAAAGTTTAAAATAATTTTAGTTTATATTTTGGGTACATAATATATAAAGATATATTTTTATGGCATTAATGCCTGAAAGTATTGAGGATGGACCTGTCAAAGTAGTCAAGTTTTTGTACACAACCAAAGTTAAGCTGCATAAATTTAAAGTGTCACTCTTTAAAGATGTTATGTGATTCCCATAGCAACCACAGAAAAAAGCTACAGAATATATACAAACAAAAATAAGAAAGAACTTTTTTTTTAAGATGTGGGGTGCAATTCTGGGTTTAAATGTTTCACTACAAAAAAATCAACTAAACACAAAAGATAGCAATGCAGAAAATGAGAACATATAAGCTATAAGACATATAGAAAACAAATAGCAAAATGTCAGAAGTCTCTCATTATCAATAATGACTTTAAATGTAAATGGAGTAAACTGTCCAAACAAATGACAGAGATTAGCATAATAAATAGAAGCATGATCCAACTATATGCTATCTACAAAAGAGTTACTTTCGATCCAAAAACAAGATAGATTCAAAGTGAAAAGGTAGAAAAATATATCTCATGCAAATAGTAATCAAAAGAAAGCAGGGTAGCTATACTGATATTTTTAAGGATTTTAAATAAAAAATAGTTAGGAAAGAGAAATAGGCATGTTATATATTAATAAAAGTTTCAATACAGCAAGAAGACATAACAATTATGAACATTTATGCAACTAATAACAGACCATCAAAATATATGAAGAAAAATGGATGGAATTGAAGGCAAAAAATAGACAATTCTCCAGTAATAGTTGGAGGTTTCAATACTCCACTCTCAATAATGGCTAGCACAACTAAACAAAAGATAATTAAGGAAGTAGAGGGCTTAAACAGCACAACAAACCAGCTAGATCTAGCAAACAAATACAGAACATTCTACCCAACAAAGCAGCATACATATTTTTCTCAAGTATACATAGAGCATTTTTCATGATAGATCATGTACATGTTAAGCCACAAGTTAAGTTTCAACAGATATTTAAATATAGATATCATACAATGCATCTTCTCTAATCACATCAGGAGAAAGTTAAAAATCACTAACAGAAATAAACCAAAAAATTCACAAATTTATGGAAATTAAAACATTTTTAAATAACCAATGGATCAAAGAAGAAAACACAAACAAAATTCAAAATAGTTACAGATAAATGAAAATAAAACATATCCTACCAAAACTTATGGGATCCAGTGAAAACAATGAATGCTCAAGGAGAAATTTATAGGTATAAATATTTACTTTGAAAAGCAAGAAATATCTCAAGCCAACAATCTAACTTACAACTTAAGAAACTAGCAAAAGAACAAGACAAACTAAAGCCAGCAGAAAAAAGGAAATAATAAAGATTAGAGCAGAAATAAAGAAAATTGAGAAAATGAAAAAGAGGAAGACAATGAAACCAAAAGTTAGTTATTTGAAGGACTCGCAAATATGATTGATCTTTAGCTAGAGAGACTAAGAAAAAAGATAAGATTCAAATTACTAAAATCAGAAGTGAGACATTACTACTGACACTACAGTCATTAAAAGGGTTATAGTAGAGTATTGTGAACAATCATACACCAAAAAAAAATCAATAACCTAGATGAAATGGGCAAATTTCTAGAAACTCCAAACCTACCAAGACTAAATCATGAAGAAATAGAAAATCTGAATAGATCAATAACTAGTATGGAGATTGAAGGAATAATCAAAAAATCTCCTAACAAAATAAAAAAACCTTAATGTGATAACTTCACTGATGAATTCCACCAAGCATTAAAAGAACTAACACCAATCCTTCTCACACTTTTCCAGAAAATTAAGTAGGAGAAACTCCCTAAATCACTCTATAATATGAGGCCAGCATTATTGTGATACCAAAGCCAAATAAAGACTGCAAGAAAAGAAAACTACAGACTAATATCCTTTATGATTATTAATACAAAATCCTCAACAAAACACTAGCAAATTGAATTCAGCAGCATACTGAAAGGATTACACCATGTCAAGTGAGATTTTTTTCCTTGAATGAAAGCATGGTTCAACATATGAAAACCAATTAATGTAATGTTAATATACCACATTAACAGAATGATGGGGGAGAAAACACATGATCATCTCAATGAATGCAGAAAATGCACTTGACAAAATTCAGAATAATTTCATGATAAAAACACTCAAAAAACTAGGAATAGAAAAAAACTACCCCAACATAATATAAGCCACACAGTGAACATCATATTCAATGGTAAAAGTTGGACATCAGATTAAGAACAAGGAAATAATCTTATTATTTCTATTCTACATAATACTGGAAGCCCTAACCAGATGAATTAGGCAAGAAAAAGAAATAAAAGGCATCTAAATTGCAAAAGAAGTAAAATTGTATCTCTTTTCAAATGATGTGATCTTACAAGTAGAAAACCCTAAAAATTACACACATACACACACAAAAAATCTATAGAACTAATAACTAAAATCAGTAAAGTACCAGAACACAAATCCAACATACAAAACTAGCTGCATTTGTGTAAGCTAACAATGAACAATCTGAAAGAAAAGTATGAACATAATTCCATTTGCAAAAGCACCTATTACTTAGTAATTAAGTTAATCCAGGAAATGAAATACTTGTACAATGAAAACCACAAAACATTGATGAAAAAAATAAAGAAGACATAAATAAATGGAAACACCTCTCATGTTCATGGATTGGAAGACTTGACATTGTTAAAATGTCAGTACTACCCAAAAGGATCTATAGAGTCAATGCAATCTCCATCAAACTTCCAATGATGTTCATACAAATACAAAAATCCACCCTAAAATTCACCAAAAGTGTCAAGGAACCCCAAAAAAGCCAAAATAATCTTAATTCCATATAAATTTCAACATGAGTTTTTCTATTTCCGCAAAAGACATCATTATAAAAGAACAAAGCTGGAGGATTCACACATCCTGATTTCAAAAGTTACTGCAAAGCTACAGTAACCAAAACAGTGTGGTACTGACATAAAAACATACGTACAGACCAGTGAATAGAATAGAGAGTAGGGAAATAAACAGCAGCATGTATGGTCAAAGAATTTTTGACAAGTGTCAAGACTATACAATGGGAAAAAATAGTCTTTTCAACAAATTGTGTTGGAAAAACTTAATATCCAAATATAAAAGATTAACATTTGACTCTTACTTAACACCACGTACAGAAATTATCTCAAAATAGACCAAAGACCTAAATGTAAAACCTAAAACTATAAAATTATTAGAAGAAAACAAAGGACAAAAAAAGCTTCATAACATTGAATTTAACAATAATTTTTTTATATGACATCAAAAGCAGAGGCAACAAAAGAAAAAAATAGACAATTTGGACTTCGTGAAAATTAAAAATTGTGTTCATCAAAACACTATCAAAACAAAGAGTAAAATGTCACCTCATGGAACAAGAGAAAATATTTGCAAAGCATATACCTGAAAGAGGATTAATATCAAGAATATATGGAGAACTAAATCTTAACAAAAACAACCAAAATATATACATATATACACATTAAACAACAGGTTAAAAAATATAAAAATACATGTATCTAAATAAGATATACAAGCATCCAAAAAGCACAAAAAAGATACACAATATCACTAATAGTTGAGAAAATGCAAATCCAAACTATGAGTTACAGCTTCTTTCCCAATAGGATGGCTATTATCAAAAAAGAAAACAACCTCTCCCCCCCAAAAAATAACCACTGTTGGTGAGAATGTAAAGAAATTGAAGCCGGGCTCGGTGGCTCAGCCTGTAATCCCGCGCCTTTGGGAGGCTGAGGTGAGTGGATTGCCTGAGCCCCCAGGTTCGAGACCCGCCTGGGCAGGCGAGACCTCATCTCTACAATAAATCAAAAAATCAGCTGGGCGTGGTAGCGCACGCCTGTAGTTCTGGCTATTTGGAAGGCTGAGGCGGAAGGATCGCCGGAGCCCAGCAGGTCGAGGCTGCGGTGGCCGGGAGGGGCCACTGCACTCCAGTCTGGGCGACAGAGTGAGACTCCAACTGAAAAAAAAAAAAAGAAATTGAAACCCTTGTGCACTGACTGTTACTGAGAATGTAAAGTAGCAGAGTCACTGTAGCAAACAGTATGACAGTTCCTCAAAACACTAAAAATAGAGTTACCATTTGATTCAGCAATTCCACTTTGGGGTACATACCTGAAAGAATTGAAAGGAGGATCTTGAAGAGATATTTATACACCCATGCTAATAACAGCAGCATTTTTCACAGTGGCTAAAATGTGGGGCAACTCAATTATCTATTGACCGAAAAACGGATAAGCAAAATGTGGCCCATACACATAGGGACATGTTATTCAAAATTATTATTCAGAACTATTATTACTCAATATAATTCAGAGTTACTATGCATGACCTAGACACACAATGGAATATTTCCTTTCTTAAAATGAAAGAAATTCTGGCATAGGCTACAACATGGATGAACTTTGAGGACATTTTGCTAAGTGAAATAAGGAAGTCATTAAAAAAAATACTATATGATTCCATTCATATAAGGTATTTAGAGCAGACAAAATCATAGAGACAGGAAGTAGAATGCTGATTGCCAGAGGCTGGGGAGAGGGGATAATGGGAAGTTATTGTTTAACGGGTAGAGTTTGAGTGTTACAAGATGAAAAGTCTGGAGATAAATGGCAGTGATGGTTACACAACTCTAAAAACTGTACTTAATATCACTTAACTGTACATGTTAAACAGTTACGATGGAAAATTTTAGGTTACATATAATTTCCACAATTAAAAATTTAAGAAAAAAGGAGGAGGGGGAGGAGGGAGTGGGAAATGCTTTCATACATTTCCAGAAAATATTTGCTCCAGAAAGATTAAAAAAAAAAAAAAAAGAATGACAATTACAAAGAAAGTTGCATCAGAGAATAAGAAAAGTATTAGACAGAAATAGAATGACTGCTTTTTGGAGTAGTGAAAGCTGCATCTGGCAATATATTTCAGTGGCTATACACATGAATTTAAGCATTAGAATGACTTGGGCTTGTACCCTGGCTCCCCTGAAGAAAGCTATACGTCATCTTTGAGTTTCATATTTCTCATCTGTAAAATGGGCAAAATAAGAATATTTTCCTCATATGTTGGTTGTAAAAGCTAAGTAGAGTAATGAGGCTATAAGCAATTGAAGTCTGTCTAAATTGAGCCAATTGTCCTAGTTAGGATACAAGTCAATTTAGCAACACTTATATGGGTAGGACAGCAAGGGCTGCTTGTTTAGCAGAAAAATTAGCAAAGGCAGTGCTTTTGGATTCTGCAGTGATCTCTGAAATACAAACTTATACTTTAATAACTGATCTTTCTTGGTTACTTAATAGCTTTTAATATGTCATGGATCAATGTACTATTTTTTTAATCCAGTTATCTGAGTGTGTCTCAAATCCCTTTTGTTTCTACAGTACCCCAAAATCTTAAACTAAAATATATCTACTATATGTTAGATGTTTACTTGTTGTGTATGTGTACCAGAAATGCAGTCTCAATTCAAAACTTCCAGTTTAACCACTTGAGAAAATAGACAATTTGTTAATTTCGTGACTGCATATTCCAGGTCACATATTCAAATATCTTGCACAGGAAATATAGTTATCATTTTAAAGAAAAAGCCATATATAAACAACAATGATTCCAGATTTATTAAAAACAGTTTTGTCAGTCCTGGACACACTTACCTCCTGAATTATAGCTAAACAGTTATGTAATTTCCTTTCATCTAGAAAGATGAACATTTGAACAACGTTGGATGATTATATGAACAGCAAAAATTAGGCAGCTTTTGCAAGCAGTAGAATGAATAACAGAGAAATGTTGAAAGATACCTAGAAGTAACAGCAACTGCACAATTCCATGGCTCAAATAACAAAGTTAGTAAATATCACATGGCCTAGACAAAGAGCCTCGCGTCATTTGCTATCATTGCAACGAGAACACATAAATTTAAAGTATTTACTGGCCTCATAGAGTGATATCTGTTCTCTGGTTAATACTTTCTGCTGCTTCTGGCCAAACCTTCAGGCCAAGTAGAAAAATACTTTTTTAAAAAGTTGATTGTCTCTCAAACAATAATCATATCGAGTCTTGGCATTTATTCCCTTTGTTTTGGCTAGATCAAATAGGAGACTGGTTTTTCATGAAGCTTTCCAAACTATAATAATGGAGTTTTCTTTTTTCAGTAATAATTATTTTTGCTTTGATTTGAGGCATTAGCAGGTACTTACATGCCATCACACAGCTGCTGTCTGGAAATGACGTGGAAGTGATGATTCTGTGCCAGAAGGAACTAGAACATGTCATGGTTAGCTCTCCTATGGATAAGTAGAATGATGAAAAGAAGGGAAGAGACACCCTGACATGACCACCCAGTCTGCTGACAGCTGTACAGACCCAGCGTTCATTAAGAAACTTACTGGAGATGCCAAGAGGTGCCGTGATCCTGGTACCTCACTTAGGTAGCAAACACAGCATAGCACAGTAACCTGGAAATGAGTATTTCATGTACACAACTACAAAAAAAATCATTTTCTTGAAACCAAAAACAAGCAGCTCAACATTTACCCAGTGCTTAACTAATTTGGTTGGCCTGGATATATCCAGCCAATCAGCAGCACTCCGAAACTGATTTCCTAATGTGGGATTAGTACTATAATTCTTCCCCAAGCCTCAACACTAGAGATTATCCTTATTGCTAGGTTAGATTCTCTGCTTAACTCTCAATTTTTGGTCAAAGAATCTTCCACTGTTTTTAACATTAAAAAAAGGAAATATCTCATGGAAGCCAAAATAAAATTAAAATAAATATTTGTGATATAGGTCAGCTTTTATAAATCAACAATTTTTCATGATTTCTTATTTATTCTAAAGAAATAAATATTTTGTGTTTAATTTTATATTCATAATTTTAAATTACTTTTGCTTAGAGAATATCCTCAAAATTGAATAAACTCAGGTCTCACAAAATCTGGAGGAAATAATCCTGGGTTACTTAGAAGGACAGTTTGACACTAGCTTCCCATAGGTTCAAATACGGTAGACGATACCTGGGTTAGGATGTAAGTGTCTCTGTAAGATCTTCCTCTGAGATCTGTTTAAACTGAACAGATAATATCTAGCCAAACTCATTAATCATATCAACCTTATAGCCCTAAGAAACCAATCTCAGCAAATTAATTTATTTGAAAAACTATATGCCTCACCTTTTACCATGGCTATTGGACTTTCTTATAAATGTGACTCCAATTAATTTATGGCAAGTTTCTTTTAGTTTTACTTCCCTTTATGCTATTTTTTAAACTTGCATTATGCCATTTTATTTGCATAACATTATAACTCATCCACCTATTTTCTTATTTTTTTAACTTTTCATTTTTTTTTATTTTAAAGATGTGGGGAACAATCCAGGGTTAGGTATACAAATGTTCATTAGCAGGTACCCTTGTTGATGAGGTGTGCCCCCGCTTCCCCAGTCAGACTCCCACTACTGCCAATTCTGCTTACCCGCCCCCCTCCTAGCAGTGTCCCACTACTGCCAATCCTTTTCTGATAGTATTACAATAATCGTTCAAGGTCCACTATGAATGAGAACATGTGATATTTGGTTCTTTGTTTCTGTGAAAGATTACTCAGTATTACAGACCCTAAGTCCATCCAGCTTGCTGTGAAGTTCATAATTTTGTTCTTCTTTATGGTTGCATAATAATCCATCATGTATATGTACCACTTTTTTTTATCCTGTCCTCTTTTGACGGGCAGCATGGTTGGTTCCATGTTCTTGCTACTGTGAACAATGCTGCAATAAACATATGTGTGCAGGTATCTTTTTTATAGAGTGATTTGCGTTCTTCCAGGTGTACTCCCAGTAGGGAGATTGCAGGGTCATATGGAAGGTCAATTTTTAGATCTTTTAAGAATTGCCACACTGTTTTCCACAGAGGCTGTACTAGTTTACACTGCCACCAACAGTGTTTAAGTGTTCCCTTTCCACTGCAGCCTCTCCAGCATCTGTTGTTTTTTGAGTTACTGATGACAGCCGTCCTAAGTGGAGTTAGGAATTCACCTATTTTCCTTGGCATGTACAAAATTGAAATTAATAATAAGTAAATTCTTTCTAACTTGGAAATAGTCTAAGATAGAAGTCACTAACTTATCAGGTTTTATTTACAAGTCAATGTCAAAGGGTTACCTTAATAATAATTAAGCGTCCATCCATTCATCTCTTTGATAGATAAGTTAATGCCTACTACATATCAACTACCAGCAAGTGAAAAGAACGTTGTCCCAGTATTAGTCAAGAGATCAAGAGCACCTTTAAAAGATAGCCTTTTTAAAACTCTTCATCATCTATAGAACTCAACACTAAGATCCAAACATAGTTGCTACTCAACAAATATTTATAGGTTTACTATCATTTACTATTTCAGCAAAGGAAAAATAATCTTGAATCCAGAAATCTTGTCTCTTAATCCTAAATTTTCCAGTTCATAGTTATGTGACTTTAGGAAAGCCATTTAATAGCTATGGGTCTCTAGTTCTTAAATTGTAACATGGTTTGACAGTTCCCTTCTACCTATCTAATGAGACTATTGTGAAATTGTGAGGCTGAAACATATGAGCAAGCACTGGGTCAAGGGTATGGTAGAGTTCACAATAATAGATTTCCTTAGATTCCAGTGGGAAAGACAGAAGTGCATCATGATAATTACTGCGATGGAGGACTGTGCTTAGTATAGTGGGACAAAGTGTCTACATCTGTTGCTGGAGTCAGTGAGGGTTAAGAAAAGCAGCAGCTTTGAAGTGAGACTGGTAGGAAGAATTTAGCAGATAAAAATGAGAGGAATTCCAGGCAGAGGGAATCACTTCTGCAAAACACAGTGGCATAGGCATTTGCAGTGTGTTTGGAAAACTACAGGTAGTGTATAATTTGAAAAATTATAAGTAGGGAAAAGGTGAAAGAGGATACACATTAGAAGAGAGGGAGGGGTATCTGATAGGAATGGATAGACAGACAAGACAAGTTCATGAAGGACCAATATTGTCTGCTACACAAGAGTTTGGATTTTACCGCTTGAACAGTGGCATGCCTCTGGAAGATCTGCAGGAAGAGAGGAACACAGATCTGCTTATAATGAAGATCAGGCTGGCAGTAATGAGAACAATCTGGAGGTAGCAAAACGAGTATTAGAAAATGTAATCATTCTACTTTCAGAATTCCTAACAGTTCTGGGGAATTCCTAATACTCTCTCCACATTTTAAGGAAACCTTGCTGTCAGAATCACCCTCCCTCTTGCCCCTAATGTTGACAGATGCCTCCTATTACCCTACCAGTGCTGTGCACTTTCAACTACACTTTCATCTCACTGCGTTTAGTAGAATTTAAGGCAAACTAAATGAGTTTAACATTAAGAAAATCCACTGATCTTATAAATCCATAGATAACAACGATGGCACTGATAACTGATATTTATTTTGCCCTCAGTGCAATATACTATGCTAAGCTTTTCACATGCACTATCTCACTTAATCCATACGATAGTCCTACAAATATAGCAGTGAATATTGTTACCACTTTACAAAGAAATAAAAAAGTTTAGGAAAGTTAGCTAGACAATGCAGCACATGCAGAGACATGAGGATATCCTGGGCAGAGGAATTAGAATTTAATCCGAGCATCATAGAAAGACCCTATTCCTAAAAAAATTTTAAAGTTAAAATAAAAATGTTTAAAGTTTTAAAGAAGTTTTGTAACCTGCCCAAGTTCACATACTATTTAGTCTCAAACCCAAAGATATCTGACAATACTCTTATCACTCCCCAACCTATACATGGCATAAAAAAAAAAATGCCATGAAGAAAATTGTCTCAAGTATTTTAGTACTAAAAACAGTGGGACTAAGATGTTTTGTGACTCATGAAAGCTGAGGTGTCAAGGTGATGAGCATTTTCTAAAACTTCCTTCGTTAATTGTGTAACCAAAAAATCAGCAAAATGTTGTTCCTTTGCTGACCATGTTTATTTCAAAACATACTGGTAGTCAGTATAGTGATTGTAATAGGGTTCTTTAGGGAAACAAAACCAATAGGATATATAGATAGATATACAAGAGGAGGTTTATTGTGGGACTTGGCTCACACAATTATGGAAGCCAAAAATTCCCATGATATGTCACCCGTCAAATTAATGGGTTAGATGATGTCGGTCCACAATGCTGAAGGCATATCTCCTTTACCCAGTCTACTGATTCAAATTCTAATCTCTTCCAGAAACACTCTAATAGACATACTCAAAAGTAATGTTTAATCAGCTATTTGGGTATCCCTTACCCCAGTCAAGTTGACACATAAAATTAAGTCACAGTGATAAAATCTTTAAAATGATTCCTTTTGATGTTATATAACTGATTACTAAGTCACACCATTACAAAATGTTCAGCAACACTGGATTTGCTAGTAGAATAAGTCAGGGGAAATGAGACCCAGATAATTTAAAATTGGGAACACTTAAATACCCAAATTAAATAAATTTTCCCTACTATTTGTACTTCACTGGTTCTAAAATTAAACCTTTGAGATGTTTGCAATACTTAATGCAACAAGGTAAAATCAATAAATCCGAAAAAAATGGGTCAAAGAAAACAGCATTTTTTTTTTCAGAGTCATATCCCAAGTTATCTCCTGTTTAGTTTAACATGAAAATGAGTTTGCAGTCTTGAAGAGCACACCAAGTATAGTAGGCTGAATTTTAATATGATCCCTATGAGCCCCACCTTCAGGAGTATGTACCCTGTATAATCTCCTCCCTTGGAGTGTGAGCTTGACTGCAAATATGATGGATTTTACTCCCCTGATAGGGTGAACAGATTTTGCAGATGTAATTAAGATCCCAAATTAGCTGATGTTTTAGCTCATCAATACAGAGATTACTTTAAGTGGTCCTAACCTAATCTAGTGAGCACTAAAAAGGGATTTAGGCTTTCCAGAATCGAGATTTAAAACATGAGAAATCCTTCTGCTGTCTTTAAAGAGGTAAGTTGTAAGGTTGTGAGAAGGCTACAACCTGAGGTTCCCTTAGGTTCTGAAAAATGGTCCCTGGCTATAGCTAGCAAGAAAATGGGGACTTGGGTACTACAACCAACAAGAAAATAGGAACTTCAGTTCTACAGCTACAAGAAATCGAATCCCGCCAAAAACTATGTGAGCTTAGAAGAGAACAGGACATCAGAGGAGGACACACCCTGGCTCACACCTTGATCTCAGCCTTGTAAGACACTGAGCAAAAAAATACAGTCACACCATGCCAACTTATCTGATCTACAAACTGTACAATAATAAACAGATGTTGTTTTGAGCCAGTATGTCTGTGATGATTTTTTTATGTAGCAATTTAAAAAACTAATACACTGAGGCAGAGATGTGACCCATTGCATGCTGGACAACATGAAAAATTGGCCTCTGACACTGTAACCCACAAAACCAGCCACCCTCGGGGAATCTAGGGCCAGCCATGCACATAGAAAAGCATAAATCTCTAGACAGTATTACATGACTTGAAGCTTTTATGCTTTGCATTTTTATCAGTGCAATAAAAGCAAATGCCTCAAGATGAAAATGAAACAGAGAGGTCAAATGTAAATAACTTCAATAGTTCTTAGAGTTCTGTCATCATAAGTATTACACTTGTTTCTTAACACAATGAATCTCAAATTTTTAAGGATTAAGTCTCTGGTTTGAGACCAATATAAAGACTAGAATTCAAACATGCCTGTTTCCTCTCTCCTTTATTACTGGGACTTTATTTACCCTGACTTGTCACAAGTTTGCAAGGATCTATTTTTCCTGCTCTTCTCATATAGCAATGTCTTGGTAATGGGAATTGGGAAATTGCATGGTTATTGGGTTATACAGCCAGAAAAATTAGATTCTATTCAGCTTTATATCCCTAGAGCCCATATCTCCCAATAAACCATACTTTCTAACTTTAAAATATCAATAAGAGATGCCAAGAAATAGCATATTTTGCTCTACTCTCATTCTTTTTCCCCTTCATTCTTCACATATGCTCAGACTTATTTAGAAAATAGTTTTGAGAGCAAGGATGAAGAAATTAAGGCATTATTTTACTGTAGTCTGAGAAGTAGACTTATAGTCTAAATTTTAGCCTATACAAAAATGTTCTATATCTAAAAAGTTAGAAGAAGGTAGTCCTTCAGCTACAAGCAATCTATTTGCCATTTCAGTAGCTGAAATACTGAAACTCAGCAGATAGATTACAGATGTGAATTTCTGCTGGGAGTTCATACAGTAAAGAACATTTTGAAGCTATTTCATTCACTGAGTAAGATTGATGCTGGCCCCTTTGAAAACCAAGATTGTAAACAGATTTAGAAAACACAGAATAAATGGTTATGAAACATAAGAAAAGTTTCTAAAACTACAGTAGATTTTTGTCGTGAACTTGTTCATTAACAAGTTGCTATATTTCTATGAAAGAATGATTGGAATTTGTATTTGAGGAAAACCTAGAAATAACCTAGCACTGCAAACATAAAAGACGTGTGAAACCAATAAACAAATTCTTTAGCACACTCCAAGGACAATTGTGTATATGTATTGATGCATGAATATTAGTTATTTCTTTACCATGTTATATAAAAAATGTTTGAAGAAAGACTTACTTGTTTGTATTTTTGTGCCTCCATCATAGTAACAAAAATATGGTTCAGTCCATAGAAAAATAAGAAACACATGAGTAAGAGCTGATTTCCACCTGTTGTCTTGGATAGGGTAGGTTAAATCAGTCAGAGTAAACTGACCACCTAGTGTATGAGCCCAACCAAGACCAGCAAAGCTGCCTAACAAGCCTCCTTATACACCACAAAAGTAATAAAAGATTGTTGTATGCACTAGGATCTTGTTGGAGTTTGTTACTTGGGATTACTCTGGTGTTGGATAATCACTTAACACATTAAATTTGAAATTTCTTCTGAAAATGCTTTTTCCCCCATAAAGCATATTCCCATCTCAAATGCATTGTTTTGAGAGAGAAAAAAGGCAATCTTTGTTTTTAAATAAGAACAATGGCCCACATTCACTAATAAAACCCTTGAAATGAAAACTAAATAATAAAATTAATATTCCATCTACTGCAGAATTAAATGTTACCTTTCTATATTTTCAAATATTTTACAGTATTTTGTGTTTCAAAATTACTTTGTTGAGGGCAATGGAGCCAGAGTCCTGAAGGAGCTAGTTCTATGGCTGCTCTTCAGCTGGGCTTCTTAGTTAAGTCTGAGGTGATTTGAGTCGAGTTTGTACTCATTTGCAGCTGAGTGCCCACCTGAGAAGTTTTCTCTTTGTCTCTCAAATGCGGTAGAAGACAAAACAAGTTGCTCAAGGAAGTCACAGCTAGTGAGAGGTGTACCAGTGGTTCAAACCCACATCTGCCTGACTTCAGGGCTTAAGTTCCTGACTAGCTCTTGGGGGTAACTTCCCGCCCTGTTGAAAATAAGAGAGACAGAGCTCGGCCATCGCCACCGCTGGAACATCACAACGACTGGACCTTTTTACTGCATCGCACTGTCCCACCGCTGCAGCCCCTCCCCCCACCGGTGCTCCCGTCACCGCCGCCACGGCCTTTGGGATGGGTAGCTCATCACAACCCAGCCTGAGGAGATCCACACCAAACCGCTTCAAGGAAGATCTGCTGGGATCACTGCCACCTCTCCTGCTCCAAGACTGTCCTGCCCGCCCGGCGTGGGGCTCCTGTTGCCTGCTTGGAGGCAGGCAGCCATCTTGTTCCTGTCCGGCCCCACCCCCTCTGGGGCGAGCAGATGAGATAGCACCACCTGCTGGCGATTCAAGGTAACAACACCGAAACGGGAGAAACAAGCTTGATAAAGACATAGACCAAACTTCTGAACCGAGGTTAATCTGAACTGTCTTTCACAGCAGATCAGGGGAACTGACCCTAACTGCAAACTAATATACCAGCTTGAAAAGAAAACTAGAAATCAGACCTGAAAGGACATTGGACTTAAATGAAATGTCTCAGAGTGTGCTTCATTGTTTCTATTAGTTTAATGACTTAATTCTATTCCTACTGTATTGTTCCCTTTTTTCTCTTTTCCTTTTCCTTTTCTTCTCTTTTATTCTGTCTGTAAACCATATCTTTGTATAGAGGAACAGCACACTAATAAGGTGGTTGGATAGCTGGTATATTAGCATCACTATATGTTTTATTTTTGTTTGTATAAGAGTTGGTTCAACTGTAGCTGTGGTCTATCGTTTTTATCTGTTTCAATATAGGACTCTCTCTCTATTTGTTGGCACACTCGTTTGTTTTGCCCTTTACTCCTCTATCTCTCCACTCCCCTCTTCAACCCACTATCTGCTCCATTCTCTCCCCTCTGCTAACCATATTTTATTTCAGGGAGTAAACCTACAGTCCCACTGCACGGACAGATTCCAGGGCAGTGGGAAGTGGGTTCCACATTATCCACACGCCTGTCAGCGAATACCAGGACCTGCAGACAGATTTTGAATCACAGCTCTCCCCTTAAATACATCTCAAAACTGCGAAAAGGACCACCTCCAACCTACAGTGCAACTTCAGAATTGAACAAATTAAGAGGACATACATAAAGAATAGGAGATTGAACAAACAGAAGTAAAAACAATCCCTTTACCCCTGAATAACAGAATTAAAGAAGACGGTGATGTGGAGGGAAGGAAAAAGTAGGGAGGGGGAAAAACCGCACAAATGAAGAAAAACCAAAAGAAGAATATAGGTCTTACACAGACCCCTGGGAGATCAGTCAATGAGAAAACAGATTCTGGAACACAGACAATGAAGAGTCCCCAGAATGACTGGCTGCATGCAACAAACCCAGACATCAAGACATTAATGGAGAGAATTTAAAAAATTGAGGAGAGACAAGAGGAAAATAGGAAGGAGCTGTTGTCAGAAATGACAGTAGTAAAGAATACTGTGATGGAAATGAACAACAGACTAATAAGCATGGAAAGCAGAATCAGCCAAGCAGAAGAAAGAATCTCAGAGCTCGAAGACCAAAACACAGAACTAACCCAAACTGTCAAAAGCATAGAAAAGAAGCTCAAAAAGACAGAACAAAACCTGCAAGAGATGAATGATCACTTCAAGAGACCAAACCTAAGAATAATTGGGCTTCCTGAGGCAGAAAGAGAAACAGAAGCCACACTGGAACAAACATTTCATGAAATCATTCAAGAAAACTTCCCTCATCTCATTAAGGATGAAAAAATTCAAACACAAGAGATTCAGAGAACCCCTGCAAGACAACAAACAAGAAGACCAACTCCCAGACACATAATAATTCGCCTAAACAAAGTAGCTATGAAAGGAAAAATCCTAAAGGCAGCAAGAGAAAAAGGCCAGACTACCTACCAAGGAAAACCAATTAGAATAGCGGCAGATTTATTCACAGAAACCCTTCAGGCCAGGAGAGCCTGGAGCCCTATCTTCAAAGTTCTAAAGAGAAACAATTTCAACCAAGAATAACCTACCCAGCCAAACTTAGCTTCATTAGTGAGGGAGAATTGAAATCTTTTCCAGACATCCAATCCCTAAGAACCTACGCAGCCACCAGACCGCCTCTACAAGAAACACTTAAGAAAGTACTGAACACAGAAGAAAAAGAAAAAAGAACAACAGCATTCTTCACAAGAGTACAGGCAAAAGATTAAAAACACACATGAACCAACACCAAAACCCAAAGAAAGACAACAAATAAACAGGAACAACTCTGTAAGAACCTTTTGACAGGGATCAACTCTTGCATTTCAATTATTAGCCTAAATGTGAACAGACTAAATGCACCACTGAAAAGACATAGATTGGCAAAATGGATAAAATATCATCAGGCAACAATCTATTGCCTTCAAGAGACTCACCTTACTAGAAAGGACACCCACAGACTCAAAGTAAGAGGATGGGAAACAAACTTCCAGGCGAATGGAATACAAAAGAAAGGAGGAGTAGCCATCTTAATTTCAGACAAAATACCCTTCAAACTATTAAAAATCAAAAAAGATACAGAAGGCCACTACATAATGATAAAAGGCTCAATCCATCAACAAGAAATATCTATCCTAAACATATATGCACCCAACATAGGTGCACCAACTTTCATAAAGCAACTTCTTGGAAAACTAAAGAAAGATATTGACTCTAACACTATCATAACTGGGGACTTCAATACCCCACTCACAACCCTAGACAGATCATCAGGACAAAAAACCAGCAAGGAGATCTGGAACTTCAATGTGACTTTGGACCAAATGGACTTAATTGATACCTACAGGACACTCCATCCAAAGACCACAGAATACACATTCTACTCATCACCACATGGAACATATTCTAAGATCGACCACATACTCGGCCATAAATCAAGTATAAGCAAATTTAAAAAGACCGAAATTTTACCAAACACCTTCTCAGACCACAGTGGATTAAAAATAAACATTGACACCAACAAAGTCCCCCCGAAACCCACAAAGACATGGACACTAAACAGCATGATGCTAAACAACTCCTGGGTCAATGACGAAATCAAAACAGGGATCAAAAGATACCTAGAAACAAATGAAAATGAAGAAACATCTTACCAAAATCTCTGGGATGCCCTGAAAGCTGTAGTAAGAGGGGAATTTATATTCCTACAAACACACATGAAGAAAATGGAAGGAACAGAAATTCACAACCTAACAAGTCACCTAAAGAAGCTGGAAAAGCAAGACCACAAGAACCCTAATTTCAGCAGAAGAATCCAGATCACCAAAATAAAAGCCCAAATCCAGGACATAGAAGACAAAAAGATAATACAAAAAAATCAATGAAACAAAAAGCTGGTTCTTCGAAAGGGTAAACAAGATTGATGATCCCCTAGCTAGACTGACCAAGAAAAAACGAGAAAAAAACCAAATACGCATAATCAGAAACACAAAAGATGAAGTCACATCTGACCCTGAAGAAATACAAAAGATCATTAGAGACTACTACGTACACTTGTATGGAAACAAACTTGAAAACCATAAGGAAATGGAGGACTTTCTGACATCACACAGCCTACCTAGGTTGGAACAAGAAGAAATTGAGACCCTAAATAGACCAATAACAATCAAGGAAATCGACTACGTAATAAGAAAACTTCCTACAAAAAAAAGCCCTGGTCCAGATGGCTTTCCAGCAAAATTCTACAAGACATTCAAGGAGGAGCTGATACCAATCCGACTGAAGGTATTCCAGGTGATTGAAAAAGATGGAACTCTCCCCAAATCTATTTATGAAGCCAACATCACATTGATACCCAAGCCAGGTAAAGATCCAACAAAGAAAGAGAACTACAGGCCAATATCTTTGATGAACATAGATGCTAAAATTCTCAACAAAATCCTAGCAAACCAGATTCAGCAATACATCTCAAAAATCATCCACCATGACCAAGTAGGCTTCATTTCTGGCATGCAAGGCTGGTTCAACATTCGTAAAACCATAAATGTAATTAAATACATCAACAGATGTCAAAACAAAAACCACATGATTATATCATTAGATGCAGATAAAGCTTTTGATAAAATCCAGCACTCCTTCTTAATAAAAACCCTTGAACATCTAGGCATACAGGGAACATACCTCAAAATAGTAAAAGCCATCTACGAGAAACCAACAGCCAGCATACTCCTAAATGGACAAAAATTGGAACCAATTCCCCTGAAAACTGGAACTAGACAAGGATGCCCACTCTCTCCCCTCCTGTTCAACATAGTATTGGAAGTTCTGGCTAGAGCAATCAGAGAAGAGGAGGCAATCAGAGGTATTCAAATAGGAAAAGAGGAAGTCAAGTTATCTCTCTATGCAGATGATATGATGGTGTACCTTGAAAACCCAAGAGAATCTGTCAAAGGCCTCCTTACATTGATAAAGTCCTTTGGAAAAGTCTCAGGATACAAAATAAATGTACAAAAGACAATCTCATTTCTCTACAAAAAATAATAAACAAACAGAAACCCAAATAAAAAACACAATTCCATTCACAATAGCCACAAAATAAATGAAATACCTTGGCATCTTCCTAACCAGAGACGTGAAAGACCTTTAAAATGAAAATTACAAAACACTGCTCAAAGAAATCAAAGCTGACACGAACAAGTGGAAAAATATTCCATGCTCATGGATCGGAAGAATCAACATTGTGAAGATGTCCATCTTACCTAAGGCAATCTACAAATTCAATGCAATACCCATTAAATTACCAACAACATTCTTCTCAGACCTAGAAAAAGCAACACAGGAATTCATATGGAAACACAAACGTCCAAGAATAGCCAGAACAATCCTCAGCAAAAAAAACAAAGCAGGTGGTATCACAATACCAGACTTCAAACTTTACTATAAAGCTGCAATCATCAAAACAGCTTGGTATTGGTACAGGAACAGGCATATAGATCAATGGAACAGAATTGAGATTCCAGAAGCAAAACCTCAATTCCTCAACCAACTCATCTTCGACAAAGCCCCCACCACCTACCACTGGGGAGAGGAGAACCTATTCAGTAAATGGTGCTGGGAAAACTGGCTGACCACATGCAGAAGATTGAAACAGGACCCCTATCTATCCCCATGCACAAAGGTTAACTCCAAATGGATCAGAGACCTAAATGTAAAACCTCAAACCATAAGACCTTAGAAAAGGTAGGAAATACTCTCATGGAAATTGGAACTGGCATCCAATTCCTGTACAAAACCCGAAACCCACAGAACTTAAGAGAGAAGATAGACAAATGGGACCTTATTAAACTGACAAGCTTCTGCAAAGCCAAAGAAACCATCAAGAGAACAGGGAGACAGCCTACAGACTGGGAAAACGTATTTGCCAACTCTAGGTCTGACAAAGGCTTAACATCCTGGATCTACAAGGAACTGAAACATAATGAAAAGAAGAAAACAAACAACCCCATTATAAAATGGGCAAAAGATATGAACAGACACTTCACAAAAGTAGACATTCGAGCAGCCAACAGACACATGAAGAAATGCTCAACCTCACTAATCATCAGGGAGATGCAAATCAAAACCACACTGAGATACCACCTAACCCCAGTCCGAATGGCAATTATCAACAACTCAAAAAATAACAGTTGCTGGAGAGGGTGTGGTGAAAAGGGAACACTTCTACACTGTTGGTGGGAGTGTAAACTAGTGCAACCTCTGTGGAAAGCAGTGTGGCGATTCCTAAAAGCTCTAAAAATTGATCTTCCATATGACCCTGCAATCCCCCTACTGGGAATATACCCTGAAGAACACAAATCACTCTATAAAAAAGATACCTGCACACGTATGTTTATCACAGCGTTGTTCACAATAGCAAGAACCTGGAAACAACCATGCTGCCCATCAAAAGAGGACTGGATTTAAAAAATGTGGTACATATACACAATGGAATACTACGCAGCCATAAAAAAGAACAAAATCATGAATTTCGCAGCAACCTGGATGGAACTAGAGTCTATAATACTGAGTGACCTCTCACAGAAACAAAGATCAGAATATCACATGTTCTCACTCATATAATGGACCTTGAACATCCAATGTAATACTATAAGAAAATGACTGACGGTACTGGGAAATTATGGGGGGGGCTGGGATTAACAGTAGCAAATATCTGTCTGGGACTGGGAAAACACCTCTTATCAACAGGGTGCCTGAATGAAACGTAATTGTACACCTAACCCTTAACTGTACCCCACAAAACCATAATAAAAAATATTGATTAATTATATAAAAAAAAATTACTTTGTTTTCTCTTTAACATTGTAAGGTTGCCAGATATACATCATAAGAATTTCAGAGCAGCCTTACTCTTTCTGTGTATCTTATACTTTGGAGTTTGTTTAACTTTAAGATAAGTTTGAAAAGATTTTAAATATGTGGCAAATGAAGGAAGAAGCATGGAATAAATTCTAAGCTAATGAGATGCTAATCATGGCTGATAGAAGATCTGCTGTTCTGAGACACACAGACATCATTAGAATACTAATATTCCCGCACTCACCCTTGCTATTCATATCCCAGATCTTTATCCTCTCCTTCAAATGCTCTCAAAACATTGTACCTATCTTCATATTTTTTAAGGAAATGCATTGCTAAGTTTTGTCACACAAAAATATTTAAGCCCAAATTACACAGATGACTGGTAGATAATGGACATGAAAACTTGGAATTGAACTTTCTAAGTTTAAAATCCCAGCTCTGCAGACTTACTAGTTGTTGACCTTGGACATGTTATTTAACCTCTCTAAATCTTAAAGTCCTCATTTTTAAAATGGGAACATATTTATTAAATAATATGGTTTGCCCCATCAGGCTGCCATGGTTCTAACTTAAACCAAACTGTTGAGGACAAATGCCTAGATAATCAGAAACTGATGAAAGACGTTGCCTCCCACTCTGATGATTGCACAGGCTCTATCAAACCCTCTGCTCCTTTTATCTCCTAGCAGCATATGATGATACAGGACTATTCACTGTTTTTTGGAGAGGCTTTGACATGTTTAAACACTTAACAAACAAATAACTATACTAGGAACAAATATACCTGCAAGGTCAATTAGAGAGTCAAGTTGTGCCTTCTTATTAGGACAGCTATTAAAATGAAATGTAATCAACATATTACAGTCCTTATCAAGAAAAGTAATCATCCTCATACTATACAAACTATAATCTGACTTATTCTAAGTCAGTTAGGCATCTTGATATGTTGGCCAACTTCTTCAGATATTGATAAATATTATCCTTAAAATTAAAGGAAATGTTCTAAATTAATAATTTTATCTTTAAATAAGAAGCTAATTTTAAAATAATTAATATCAAATCCTTCATTGAAGCAATTTCTGAATACATAAAACATTAATTTTTTTATTCTGTATGAATAAAAACTCATTATCTTTAAAATTAACTTATAATTCAGGATTTCCACCTAAAAATATCTCTCATTTTGCTTACGTGGCAGAATGTAAATAATGGGGGAAATACTAAATGTCATTTAATGTCCCTATTATTTATCATAAACATAATGTTGTAATGCTTTAACAACATTGCAGCATAATAAACCAATAATTTTCTTTGACTTTAGTTATTGGTTTCACCAGCGTTTTTTTACTTTTAGGCTTTATAGAGGTTCAGATAAACAAGCATCCTTTCATATTATTTACAGAAATATAAATATAAAGTGATGCAGCTTTTGGGCACAGCAATTAGATGATATACATCAAAAATTTTAAAGAGAAAATTCATTGATCCAAAAAATCATATATATACATACATATCCACATACACAAATACATACATGCAATGTTCATCTTTAGATAATAAAAAGTGGTCAATAACCTAAAAGAACACTGATAAGGATTGGTTTAACAAATTAAGGTATACCCATTTAATGAAACAATATACACCCATTAAAAGTTAAATTGTACAGATGCTGGCAAGGACGTAGAGAAAAAGGAACACTTCTACACTGCTGGTGGGAATGCAAGCTAGTGCAACCTCTTTGGAAGACAGTGCAGTGATTTCTGAAGGAACTAGAGATTGACCTTCCATATGACCCAACAATCCCCCTATTGGAAATATATCTGGAGGAATTCAAATCATTCTACAAAAAAAGATACCTGCATACGCATGTTTGTTGCAGCTCTATTCACAATAGCAAAAACATAGAACCAACCCTGCTGCCCATCGAAGCTGGATAGGATTTTTAAAATATGGTACACATACACAATGGAATATTATGCAGCCATAAAGAAGGACAAACATATGGACTTCACAGCAACTTGGATGGATTTAGAGTTGATCATACTCGGTGATCTATCACAGAAACAAAAAACACAGTACCTTCCTTATGTTCTCACTCATAAGCGGACCTTAAACAATTATCATAATACTATAAGAAAGGGATTGGCAGTAGTGGAACACTGCCAGGGTAGTGGGGGCTGGGATTGGCAGTTGAGGGAGACTGCCAGGGAAGGGGAGGTACACCTCATTAACAAGGGTACCTGCATAATGAACATTTGTATGTCTAACCCTGAATTGTATCCCACATCTTTAAAATAAAAGAAAAAATTAAATTGTAAAAGGTTTTTTATAAACTATCCATAATATATTTTCAATTGATTATTCATGTTACCAAATAACATAAACAGAATCATCCCCTTTTGTTTTAAAATGTATCTAAGAAAACAATTGGAAAGGCAAATAATCATTATTACGTGGTAAAATCTTCTGTGTTCCAAATTTTCAATAAAGAACATATATTAATTTTATAATCTGATCATTTATTTCTCTATTTGTATTTTACTCAAAATATTTTATCTATAAATTCTCTATACTTTATGTAAGCACAGTTTTTCTCAATGCATTGTTCTATATTGTACATATTTACTTTGCTTACTTTCCCAAAAAAGGATCAAGTCTTCATTTTTAAAGTACTTTTGGTCAATAAAAATTAAGGAAAAGGGCCGAGCTCAAGGAAAAGGGCCGAGCTCGGTGGCTCGGCCTGTAATCCCGCGCCTTTGGGAGGCCGAGGTGAGTGACTTGCCTGAGCCCGCGGGTTCGAGACCTGCCTGGGCAACTTGGCGAGACCTCATCTCTACAATAAATCAAAAAATTAGCCAGGTGTCATGGCTCATGCCAGTAGTTCCAGCTACTTGGAAGGCTGAGGCGGAAGGATCACCAGAGCCCAGCAGGTTGAGGTTGCGATGGCCAGAAGCGTGCCACTGCACTCCAGTCTGGGCGACAGTGAGACTCCACCTCAAAAAAAAAAAAAAAAATTAAGGAAAAGATTCATGGGTTTTGATGACTTTACTTCCCTTTACAAATTTCCAGCACCAAAAATTTAACTCCTAAGCTTTCAGGGAATTATAAATGTTCCCTGAACACAAGAGCCTATTTTTTAAATGCATAAGGGAGTTGGCCAGAGATCTTTCAATTCTTTTCTCAGTTTAGAGACTTGTAATAAATTTTTGTGAACACATAAGCCATGCTCTTTTCTCCAACTTATACAGCTGTCAACTTATCATAGGCATCAAAGAACTTTAGTAATCATGAAATTAGTCATCATTCTCAAAGACATTAGGTCAAATAGGTTAAGTGAGAAATTTAACTAGGAGGCCATGAGTCCACGAAGGAAAGTTGGGACAGTCTCACTAAATTACAATGCAATTGTTATGTGATTCTGCCATTCCACTATTCTGAGATGATTCAAGAGCAGAAGTAACTGATTGTCACTACAAAGCTCTTCTCAAGTATTTTCTGTTCAAGCAGAAGTGCTAGAAGATTCCCTAGAAGGCCCAGAAATTTAAGATTTTTAACTCAATTTCTTCATCTAGAAAAGTTTGAGTAAATAGCTAAACTTGTATTTGTTTATTTAAGACTTTACCATAGAAAACCATATTCTACCACCTCATATCAAGCACAATAATGAACCAATTAAACAATATCACTGCAGACAATTTTCTCAAAGTTCAGCCCTTTTTAAATAGTCATAAATCAAGGGTCATACCTGACTGCACAAAGCTCTTGACCATGGTAAAAGCTGTGGACATAAAAAAGTAGTAAAGCAAGATCAAAAAATTCTGTTTATCATCCTGTAGCAATTAGTGATAAACAGGGGATATATCCTCTCTTAGTACTGAGACCCAAAAAAATTTGCAGGTTGTTTACAGGTCTTATTTTTACTTTGTTCATTGTTTTTAAGTTGCTTTGATTATTGCTAGAGTGGTAACTCATCAGGAGAGTAATATATAGTGTAGTCTGTTGATTCTCTGCACGTACAACTCACTAATAGCTTCCTAAATCCACAGGGATAAAGTAAGGTAAATGTTGGATAAAAGTAATTTTTTTCCTAATTTACAACCCTCAGTTATCTGAGGCCAAACTCCATCGATCTTCCTTAATCATTTGGTAAGAACGCTCAATAAAGACTAACCCTTCTCTTTGCTTAAATAATATGAATTGCTTTAATTAGCAAACATTGTAAATACTCTTCTGTTTATTTACAAGATACTCATACCTGAACTGATTCCCACAAATTTGGCATTGATGAGTAACCTGTACAATGTTTAACGATCTTAGCTACTCAGGCAGAAAGGGTCAAATACAAACTCTTCTGCATTTTAATGATATTTTAAATTAAGCTGGATAATGTTCTAAGAAGTACAATTTTGGGTGTTTTGTATCCTAAGTCTCAAACTCACATTCGAAATGGTTAACTATTGCAGACATTCCATGTCTCTCTTTTAAAGAAAAAGATTCTGCACCACAAAGAAAATAATCAACAGAGTAAAAAGGCAACCTGCAGAATGGGAGAAAATATATGACAAAAAGCTCAACATCACTAATTATCAGGGGAATGTATATAAAAACCATAATGAGTTATCATCTCATCCTGGTTAGAATAGCAATTATAAAAAATACAAAACACAACAAATTCTAGCAAAGACGTGAAGAAGAGGATACTCCTACACTTTTGGTGGGAATATAAACTAGTACAATCACTATGGAGAATAGTATGGAGGTTCCTCAAAAAGCTACAAATAGAACTACCATCACATTACCCAAAATCCCACTACTGGTCATTTATCCAAAGGAAAGGAAATCAAGCTTGGCATGGCGGCTCATGCTTGTAATCCCAGCATTTCAGAAGGCTGAGGAGAGAGGATTAATTGAGTCCAGGAGTTTGAGACCAGTCTGGACAACATAGCAAGACCTAGTCTCTACAAAGCATCAGAAAATTAGCCAGGCATGCTGGCACGCTCCAGTAGTCCCAGGTACTCAGAAGACCAAGGCGGAAGAATTGCATGAGCTTAGGTGGTCGAGGCTGCAATGAGCCATGATCCTGTCACTGCACTCTAGCCTGTGCTACAAAGTGAGGCCTTGACTCAAAAAAAAAAAAAAGATAGGCCATGCTGGGTGGCTCAGCCTGTAATCCCGCGCTTTGGAAGGCTGAGGTGAGTGGATTGCCTGAACCCGCGGGTTCGAGACCCACCTGGGCAACTTGGCGAGACCTCATCTCTACAATAAATCAAAAAATTAGCCAGGTGTGGTAGCACGTGCCTGTAGCTCCAGCTACTTGGAAGGCTGAGGCAGAAGGATCGCCGGAGCCCAGCAGGTCAAGGCTGTGGTGGCCAGGAGCGGCCACTGCACTCCAGTCTGGGCGACAGAGTGAGACTCCAACTCAAAAAAAAAAAAAAAAAAAATAGGATATCAGTACATTGAGGTACATCTGCACCCTCATATTTATTACAGCACTATTCACAACAGCCAAGATCACACATCAATCTAGTGTCCAATAAAAGATAAATGGATAAAGAAAATGTGGTACACATACACAATGGAATACCATTCAACCATAAAAAAGAATTATACCCTGTCATTCATGAATGGAACTGGAGGATGTTATGGTAAGTGATATTAGCTGGGAACAGAAAGTTAAACATCACATGTTCTCATTCATATGCAGAAGCTAAAAAAAAAAGTTGATTGAATAGAAGTAAGAAGTAGAACAGAGGGAGAAATTTGGTAAAGGATACAAAGTTACAACCAGATACAATAATTTCTAGTGTTCTAAACCACTGTAGGATGACTATATTTGCTAGTTAACAATAATAGCTTTAAATAGCTAAAAGGAAGATGTTGAATGTCACTAATACAAAGAAATAATAATTTTTTGAGATGATGGATATTCTAATTGCCCTAATCTGATTATTATACATTACACATATCAAAACATCACTCTGTACCCTCAAATATATGCAATTATGTGTCATTTTAAAAAATAAACTAAATTTAATTAAAATCATGTTTCTTTATTTTCAAGGCAAAAAACAATTGGACATTTTAAAAATATTCTGCACTAACAAAATACATTTATGTTTTACAAAAGCTAATCTGATATTGTAGAAAAAACACTATCCTCAGTGTTCAACCACTTGTAGTCTGTGTGACAATCTACAGGTCAATTAACTTTTCTGGGTCTCAATATCTGCATTTATAAGTTGAGACAATATCTTTTTCTTTACCTGCTTAAAGGCAACAGGATATACTAAATGGTGTCTTGCGGTACCATCATTCTCAAGAAGGCCTGGCACACAAACTCTAAGATTGTACTTCAAAGCCAAGAGAACTGTGGCCTGTGGATTTGTAGCGTCCTTTCCACAGCAGTATCATTTTCTCTTTATCTTATTTGATCTTCACAACCTCCTATGTGATAACTAGCCTATATTATTAGCTACCTCTGCCAGATAAGAAAACTAAGCCTCAAAAGAGGCCAATGCCTTCACCAAGACCACAGACCTAATTAATTAAGCCAATAAGACCAACTATTGGCTCTCATAACTCCAAGCTGAATGCTCTTTCTCCCGTCCCACATTTTTTATCACACAGGTCTGACTTCCACATTTCTGAAATTCCAGTTTCAAATGTACTCTGTTCGTTTTCAAGAAAAAGCACACCTTTTCAATTTTACTTAGCAGAATTGAGAGCATAAAAATGTTAACACGAAATTGAACAGTGCAAAAATATGTACTGAGTTTATGAAAGGTGTTAAAAAGAAATTTTCCAAGCCTTCATATACAGTTTCTCTAAAGATTATCTACAAATGCAGGTGGTTCTAATGCAAATAATTAAGTCACGTGCATATAGCTGAAGTATGAAGTCATGGTTTAAAGATCCTCTTCTCTTGCTACCTTTGCTCTCTGCCATCTGGAATGACACTTCATGGAAATAGCAATAGTAGAAGAATAGTCAACTGATAGATTCCAACCCATTAAGATATTTGGTGATGAAGGGAGGAACTAACCCAAGAAGTAACCAACTGTAACAGATATATAGGAAAATAATATAAAATGTGGATAAGAAACCAAGTCTTATGTCCTTCTTATAGCCTACCACGCCCACTCAAGCTTCCATTAATCTCTTCCTTGTAAGAGGAGACAAAGAAAGAAGAGAGAGGCAAAGAGAGAAGCAGAGGGAGACAGACATTAAAATAAAAATGACCCAAAGATAGATAGCTAATAACTAATGGAAAATAATCAATAATTCTTCCAAGTTTTCTATTTCTGACTCTCTTATTTTAGTCTTCACACTAAAGGGAAGAGGGGCAAGAAGCATGAAATATAATAAATCTATTTAAAGTATAGATTCCTGAAAGGTCTTTCTCTGGAAAGACTACAGAACAGATTAATTTGCTCTCTGTTTCCCCAACTTTCCAGTTACGTACCTCTTATTAAAGTTTATAACTCTTCCTGATCTGATTTTTTAATAAAAAAATCTACTTTTAAAAAAGGCTCTAAATTGCATTCACACTAGAGTATAAATGACTAAGTGTAGTGTACAGGGCAAATAATTAGCAGTATCATGTCCAAATAAGTTTTTGTCAAAACAGGGACATTTTTGAGAGTGAAAAGGGACACTATTAATAAGTATGCCCTGGCAACAAATGCAAAACAAGACTGGTCAAGGGGATAAGGAATATACAACCATCCCCAAATAGGACAGAGATATTGGGGTAAAGAATTTTTCCTCAAGTAGATACCTTCTCAAAGTCTCTAAAACAATACAAGATTATTGCTTCCATGCCACTTGGAGTCTCATATGTATCAAATTATAAAATTGAATTGTTTTGTCTACTCTTAGGATGTTATGAAAAAACAAGACATACACTGTATATCACTTCAAATTATGATCTTATCACAGAGTCATTCTAATATGTTCTGCCTTCTCGAATACCTAGTAGGATAATTTACAAGAGTGTTGGCTTGTGTAGAATTACACATATCTGCCAAATAATTAGCAGTACAAATGGAAATGCTAACAATTGCCTGATTTGCATTCAGAATTTTAGCTAATTAGGTTAAGATCTCTCCTGTTTTGCCCAAATATAGAAAATTCACATTAGAACTTGCAAAACATGTATTCTTAAAATAAACCAGAGATATTTTTGTCACATAGACCTTATACGGTAATACTATCTATGTATATATATTTATGTATGTATGTGCATGTATATTAAATATGTGTTTCTGTATGTAGTATATGCACGTTATATATGTGTTGTATATGTATACATGTATGTATTTATTTAAGTATACCATTCATTGTATCTTTGAAGTTTAAGTTCGAAAACTATATTATCAACTGCCATAAAATTTATTCTGTTGATACTAAAAATTGGCAAATATATACATTAAAATTAACAACATAATTTTATTACAAATCCAAGCTCTATAAAATGTTATTTCCATTTATTGTACATTTTTCTAAATGTGTTCCACCTTCATTTCTTTACGTGTCTCCTGACCACAACTACACACAAAGACAAGAGGAGAGCTAAGGTATTGGCTGGGTAAAACACCCTCTTACTTCTAGTCAACAATACCGAGTGTTCTCTTAATTTATGGCACAGGCTGGTCTAGTTCCTGTAGGCTTCCTCCAAGCTTTCACTAGACAAAGAAACTTGCAAGCAATAAATTCAAAACTTACTAAAAATATCATAAGTTTAACTGGGTATCTCATCTATTTCTAGTGTAGAAGTGAAAAATCAGTACATTTTTCTATTTAATAAAAATTAAATGGTGATATAATTTTTCACATATATATTGAAAATATACTCAATGTAGTGACAACATTTCAGGATATGGACAGACTGGAAGGAACCAGACAATAAGACTTTAGTCCCAATAGAATTTGCATTGCGCTGGAAGAAGAATCAGAAAGAATCGAGGTCAGCACTGTACTATTTATATTCCTCTGCTGTGCCACATAAGTAGAGGAGAATTTAAGTCATTCTTGTTCTTATTTAAATTAAATGACATAAAATTCACTTAATGCAGTACATGCTCAGATGATCTTATTTGAATTGAACAATATAAAATGCATTTAATGCAGCACGTGTGCATATGGGTAAGTGAGGGGGGCAACTGCTGTGTTATTAGAACTATAGAGCTACCTGCTTAGATTCACATGTGATAAGAAGGATCTTTTTAATCCATTAGGGTTAAATGGAAAACTCACCCCTTAACATGAATCTTGAAATACATGATGCAGTTAAAAAATGTCATTCTGCTAGGCTCTTCACAAAGCAAAGCAGTATAAACTGGAAGACATGAATATTATATGTCAAGCAGTATAAACATGATAACATGTACCATGCACCTGTCCATCATTGAGAAACACTCAGATTGCTTAATGCTCTTCACTTTCCCACAATTTTCATTCACATTTTTCCTAGAGAACCCATGAAGCAGCACTAAGCTGATCTCTCAAGATACCAAGTTCTCTTAAGCATAGAGAGAGAACTTACATAATGAGTTCTGAAATGTGTCATTAGCAGATTAAGAATTTTTAACCTCTTTAGTGAGATATTATTGATGTACAAAAAGCTGTACCATATTTAATGTATGCAACTTGATGAGTTTAGAAACAAGTATACACTCATAAAACCACCACCATGATCTATGTCATAAATATATTCATCACCTCCAAAAGTTTTCTCTCCCTTTATTTATTCTTTTTTAAATAGTCATTTATTATTTTTAAAATTTCTTTATGAAAATAGAATCATCCTTCTTTTTAAGGTTAAAAACTAGACACAACTTAAATTTCATTCCAATTTCAAGTGCCAGGGCTACTGTTTAGAGTTATACAATTTGTCTAAGGCACAGAAATATGGCAGAAGGTATAAATGAAGCTAAAATCTAATCTATGAGAGCTCTGCTTACCAAACCCTGTGCTTTAGTGTGGGGCTGAATCAGCCTACAAAAAAAAAAGACACTTCTTTCTAATTCATCTTCCCGGAAAATCTTCCCTTGTATAATTCTCCCAAAGTATCTGTGTAGGCTAGACCTTGGACAAGTGCTACTAGCACTGCAGCCCATTATAAAACAACTAGACTCAGCAATGACTATACAAAGAAGGTCCTGCAGTCAAGCATCTTCCTGTTAATCATCCAGCATTAATTTTGAAAAAAAATAGAAATTCAAAAAATCAACGTATATCACTGTAAGGCTAGAAAAAAGAACAAGAACAACAATAAAAAGTCTCAGAAGTGAAAATGTTATTTGTAAGAGGAGGTAATGCTACTGATCACCTTTGGTAATATGTTTTAGAGTTTTCCCCATAGGAGTAATGACTTGACACAGATTCACACATATTCTATCACCAGGTCCCACTTGTGACCAGCAACATAGGCCTGAGAAAAGCCATAGAGAATTAGTATCTGGCTAAATGGACCGAAATAATTAAACCACTTATCTGGACCTGAGCAACACTTTTATCTAACCTCTGATCTAATCTAGTACCTATTCCAGCTGAACATCCCTAAAGATATCCTGTTGCTGGGAGCCCCTTGAGAGCCTGTGCTCTTAATGATTCTGCTCTGTCCCCAGCTCCCAGCACAACTGGACGTGCAGGATTCAATAAATGTAGTTGAACAAATAAGAGACATTTAGAAATAGCCTATTTACTGTCCTTTAATATCCACATAGTGAGCTCAACAATGAAAGTAATTAAAACCCTGTCTGCTGTGGAATGTAAGCTCATTTCCTCTTATTAGGCTCTCAATTCTAGAAGTATTTGTTGAATACCCATTAAATGTAAGACACCACACACTTAAAACTATGAAGGATAAGATGATAAATTTACATCGAGTTGCTGTTTTTAAGGTGATTATTGTTCCATGAAGATAATGGAGGTACGAAGACAGAGTATATCACCTAGCACGTTGCCACTCTTTTAATGGTAATTCAAGAAATCTACAAACACTGGAACTCATTTCAGAGTCATTATGGGAATCTGAGCTGAACTGCCACAACATTGGACCAAAGTGACAGCAATACCTTCAATATTAACAAGGATATTTTGTTGAATATTTTCACCCCAGATTTCCCAAGATCCCGATACTTAATGTCTTCCCAGGGAAGACAAAGTAGATGTTGGGTACCCAAGAAGAGGGTGATGATCAACATTGATAAGAATGGAATGTCAGGAGGATAAAGGAATAATAAATAATCTGGGGGCCCAGCCTACTGCCCAATAGAACTGGAAGCACATTACATGTTTCCTGCACCCTGATTCCTTCCTATGCCCCAGGCTACTGCCACTACAGTAGGGTTTACAAGTAACTTATGCCCAGTAATTGACTAACATTCTAAAACTCAAAAGTATAATCCTTATGCCTTTTGTATCCATATTTTAAAATGCTATGTGTCCAATGTTCCATCAGTGCTGCTGCATGTTTTAAGGAAATAAAAGCAATAAATTTTTGAGTAGAATTGTTTTCAATTTGCTCCTTGTCCAATTTGAATACCAGTCTTTTAATGAGAACAGCTCATGCTATGATATTAGCATACCTCACTACAATCTTGTTTTAACTGGACAATAAACTTGTGTAATTGATGTTGCTTTTGAATTATAGGATCTTAGTATTCTGCATTTGGGTTATCTAACTCTTTGAACTATTCAACCAGAATGCTGCATAGTCAAACTGAATGAGAGAGTTGGTCAACAATAAAACACTGTAGTCAAAAACCAAATCAAAATGTTACTGCACCCAGCCATCATTCATAAAATGTAATAGCCATTTCGCAGTCTCATATTCTCATCACAAAGAATGTAATGAAAAAGAAAATGTCATATGATTAATCATTTTTCCTGACAAAATGTTTAACAGGAAAGGGATATTGTTACACTGCCAATGTAAATCAGCTATTATGGCCTTAATGCTATATTTCCATGGCAGTCCCACACTGCTGTGTCCAAATAGCCTGAATCTTCTTTCTCTTTAAACATCTAGTTAGGTTTTTTTTTTCTTTTCTCTACTTTTGAATTAGTATACTTTACTTTTTTAGAGCAGGTTAGATTCACAGCAAAATTGAGTGTAATATAGAAAGTATTCCTATACAGTATACCCTGTGTCCCTATAACTAGTTTTGAGATAGTCAAGAATATGATGAAGCTCAAGAAACAGTAAAAAGTTTTAGAATGACAAGTGCAACAAAGAACTAGCTCTTAAGGTATGTTCTTTTGTAAATACAGCTTTTAATAAATTGAAGCACTGATGCAAAAGCTAACTTTCCAAATATTACAAACAGACAACAAATTATTTTTAACTTTAAAATATGCAATTCTTGGCCAGGCATGAAGACTCATGCCTTATCCCAGTACTATGGAAAGCCAAAGGAAAAATCACTTGAAGCTGAGGAGTTCGAGACCAGCCTCGGCAACATAGCAAGACTTCATCTCTCAAAAAAAAAAAGACAAAAAATTAGACAGGCATGTTGGTGCACGCCTGTAATCCCAGCTACTCAAACAGTTGAGGCAGAAGGATCACCTGAGCCCAGGACACTAAGGCTGTGGTAAGCCATCACACTCCAGCCTGGGTGAAAGAGTGAGACCCTTGACTCAAAAAACAATAACAAATAAATAAATAAGCCAGGCTCGGTGGCTCAGCCTGTAATCCCGCGCCTTTGGGAGGCTGAGGTGAGTGGATTGCCTGAACCCGCGGGTTCAAGACTCGCCTGGGCAGCGAGACCTCATCTCTACAATAAATCAAAAAATCAGCCGGGCATGGTAGGGCATGCCTGTAAATCTGGCTACTTGAAAGGCTGAGGCGGAAGGATTGCCGGAGCCCAGCAGGTCGAAGCAACAGTGACCGGGAGTGGCCACTGCACTCCAGTCTGGGCAACAGAGTGAGACTCCAACTCAAATAAATAAATAAATAAATAAAATATACAATTCTTAAAATTACACTATAAAAGTCACAATGAAATGGAAAGCAATGTGAAGGCAAAACAAAATGTTTCATTGATCAAAGAAATCACAGGGCGTGCTCTAAATTCAACAGGCAAAAGAAAGTTCTCACTAACTGCATGAAAAAAATCTCCTCTTGAAAGAAAGAAATCTGAAGTCTTTGTCAGTTTCAGACCCCAAGGCTAATAAACCTAGTTTGCATCTAACTTGAAGTAGGATGAAGAAAAAATAATGTGCAATCATAAAAATCTGTTAAATAGTACAAAAGATTTTTAAAACCTAAAAAGGTATTGCTTGTATTTATGAAAGAAGTAAAATAGATTAGAAAGTGGGGGAAGAATGCTAAAAACATATTTCTAAATTTAGTTTTTTAAAATACTTGGGAATGTACAATCTTAAAATAGCTTAATGCTATTCAATCTCTAACAGAGGCCCCTAATATAGGAGGCCTTACGTGACAATGATGGCAGCCTGTTTGAAAATTTATATGTCAAGAACTGAAAGAATAAAATGTAATTAACTTGACTTTCTTTTATTCTACAAATTCAAGTGCAAACATATGCCTAAGAAACACAAAGACAAAAACAACTGCTATTCCCAAGGAGATTCATTCTTGAAGAAACATCCACAGAGGCCAGGGAAGCAACAGATCTGGCAGAACTATGGGTGGTAATGAACAGCAGTGGGAGAGACAGCCATACAAATACTCTCACAACATTCTAATTGCTTTGACTCCTTAATCAATCACTTGATTATAAAAAGAAATGATGATAATCCATGTCTTGGGCTGAAAAGTAAAAATATTGTTTAAAAAAATGTGAATCTATGTCTTCAAAGAAGGAAGTTGTTGAAGGGTCTTAATGACCTAAAACGTAATGTGTTTGGGGCTCAATTAAATAACTGGAAATACTAAAACCATAGAAACAAAATACTGTAAATTGTAGGCAAAAAGAGAACAGAAAGTTCCCAGCCAGGGATTTGTGGCAGCTGAGAGCTATGTGCTGTGATGTGTAGCTGGGCTGTGGGATTAGATGTAGCTCCTGGAGGGCTGTTGTAAATTATAAACCAGCATATGTGCAAGGGGAAGAAGCAGCCCATTAGTAAACCTTTCAAATATAGATGGGCTCCCAAGAGGTTAGTTTGTACATTATTCACAGGAATAACTTTGACTGCACAAAGATTTGTGGAGCATTTCAATTGCCCTAAGATAATTAAGAATTTGTTCAGTGAACAAAAATGGAAACCTTAAAATCACAGTAGCTGAACAAATTATTTCAAAATGGCATCATTTATTTGATAGCAAAATAACTTTGGACAAAAATTAGCAGGAGATTCAATTGTGGACACTTAAGCTGTCTGAAGGAATACAAAACAAGGGACAGAGGGCCATTGAGCTGCTGTGTTCCCCTTTTTAAAAAGGATAGAGAGACTCCATTAATAATTATATTTGACATGTATTGTATCTGACTGAAATTCAATGCAATTCTTGGCCTGTAACTTAGAAAACTCCTCATAATAGATTCTCTATAATTATAGCATTGGTACAATTTGCTAAAATGTCCAATAAGATAGTTGCACTTGGACTATAAACAGCATACAATTTTCACCTCTGCTCTGTGACAGAGTGCTAACTCTGGTGAAAATTTTTTGTGGTTAAATATGACTTTGAGTAATAAACTTACTCTTCTTTAAAAGAAGAGCACTGGATGTTATGAAAGGAAGGATGCTTTCACTCACACATAGTTCCACTAATGCATCTTAATTACATTATTCCTGTGCTTGAGAGACAAATACTCTTGATGCAGCATAGGGAGAAACTATATCCATCATATATTTAAAGAAGACACATCAAATTCACACAGAGTATTCTATTGTACAAAACAATAGCTATAAACATACATGTCAAGAAAAGGAAACATTTAAAGAGAGAGGACAGGCACACAACTAAAAAACAAATGGACTAAGAAAAGACAGAGAGCAAAAGGTCAGAAGAGAAGTATTCATGTTTTCACTGTCTAACTATCTTCTTTTCTAATCTCTTTATCATTTTTCTCGTAGGAGAAGGGGTTTATGATATTGAACATACCAATCCCATCCTTATATCTTGCTTACTAATTATACTGGAAGGTCATTTTTCTTCCACACAGGCTCCTTGTCCTAGGTATGCTACATTTCAGAAACCAAAGAAGGTGTAAGTAGGGAAATTTCTGGAATCAGAGAGTTCAGATGTTATTCTTCCTCTGACTTCTTTTAGTGCCATGATTGAGTTACTTAATCAATCACAGAATCAACAAAAGAATGAAGAATAACATAAAAGCTTGATATCTAAGCCTAGAAATATCTGCTTCCCATTTTTTTGAATCTAATAAAAAATCATCCACGATATTGATTTCTTACAAAGCAACTTGACTGCATTCCAAAATCACCCAAGGTCATTTACCCATTCACACCTAAGGGCAAGAGTCATTATGTTAGTAGAGTAGATCACAAACTAGAAAGTTCCAACAAATTAATTATACCTTAAATTTCAAAAGTCCTTTATATAATTAATAAACTATTTTTTCTGTATCCAAACTCAGAAGGAAGATAGTTGATCATAACCTGAGATTTATCCAGCATAAGCCAACTGTAATAATGAAAAGACATGCTTTTTCCACATTCTTTCAGTTTATAATGCTTACATATTCTATTCTAAATGGTGGTAAAGCTCAGATAATTTCAAGGAGAGCCACATTCATTTCTCACAACTGTAGACATTAACTCTATTTTTTTACTTCTCAAAAGTACATCTACAGGAGAATGACATCAATAAGGTGGCAAAATTGAAGGTATCCAACTCACATCCCCACACAAGCAATGATGTGGCAGCCACACATGTACAAAAGTGTCTTTGTGGAGCTTTGAGACCCAGAAGGGTGAAACTTCAGTAAGGCCTAAGGTTAAAAAGAGACACTCTGAGAAAGCAGACCCACACCCCAGTGGCAGGCTTGCTGAATGTGATCACAACTACAGACTGAAAGCAGAACCATCCCCCTGTAGATTCAGCTGAGCCCTGTTTGCTCACAGTCTTGAAACCAGTCCCATTTATCAAGAAGCAGCACTTTTTCATGCCCTAGTAACAAGTCCACCAACCTCAGATGCAACTGCAAACACTGAAGCAGCCCTATGAAACAGTTCCAGCTTCTCTTTACCACTGTCCAGGAGGCAATCGTGCCCACCCAGTGGAAGCCCACTAAGAATCTAGGCAGGAGACACACCCATTCATAACCTTGGTAATAGGTCCACTGTCTGCAGCCTTGTTTAACCATGGACCTTGAGGAGAACCCACTGATTATGGTCCTGGAAGCAATCCTATCTACTGGTGGGAGACAGTTCCATCCACCAGGTGAAGGGCAGTCCCATCTACCTGGATCTAATAACTCAAGTAACGACATCTAATAACAAGTCCGCAGACCCAGCAGCAGTCATGGGACACTTCTTCAGCACCACTTGACTACAATCCCAGAAGCAATCCTCTCAGTCCAATAATCCTGCAGAAGATGCTCTATACTGGCCAAAAACAGTCTGTAAAGCCAAGAAGAGATGTTTGCTCATTCTAATGAACAGATATCAATGCAAGGCTATATATAACATTAAGAAACAGGCAAACATGACATCACCAAAGAAAATTAATAAAGCTCCAGTAACTGACACCAAAGATATATGAAGATCTATGGATAGCCTAACAAAGAGTGTAAAATAATTAAGGCCAGGTACAGTGGCTCACATCTATAATCCCAGCACTTTGGAAGGCTAAGGTAAAAGGATTGCCTCAGGCCAGGAGTTTGAGACCAGCCTGGACAACATTGAGAGACCTCATCTCTACAATAAATCAAAAAGTTAACTGGGCAGGGGGGCACATGCCTGCAGTCCCAAGTACTTGGAAGGCTGGGTGGAAAGATTGCCTGAGTCCAGCAGATTAAGGCTGTAGTAGCTGTGATCAGGCTACTGTACCAGCCTAGGCAACAGAATGAGACTCTGACTTACACACACACACACACACACACACACACACAAATTAAAATAATTATTTTAAGGAATCTCAGCAAGTTACAAGAGAAAAGAGAGAACTAAAGAAAATTAGAGAAACAAAACATGAAAAAACTGAATACTTCAATGAAGAGATAGAAATCATAAAAAGGAACCATACAGAAATTCTGGAGTCGAGAATAAAATAAATGAAATTTTAAAAATGTAATGAAGAGTTAGCAACACACTTGATCAAGCAAAAGGAAGAGTCCATGAACTCAAAGATAAGTCTTTTATAAATTCAATCACAGGAGAAAAAAAGAATAAACAATAAAAAAGCAAAAGGAGACATATATGAGATATACAAGATATCATCAAGAGAGCTAAATTAGCATTATATAAGTCTTCAAAGGAGAAATGAGAGCAAAATGACAAAAGGTTTACTTAAAAAATAATGGCTGGATATCTCCCAAATTTGAGAGGGATATGGGCATCCAGATCCATTAAGCTCAGAATTTCTCAAATAGGATTAATCCAAAGAAGATTATATTGAGATGAATTATAATAAAATTATCAAAAGTCAAAGACAAAGAAAAAATTGAAAACAGCAATAGAAAAGCAACCTTTTTACATACATGGAAATTCCTATGAGGCTCACAATAGATTTCTCAGCAAAAACTATGAAAGCCAACAGAGAGATGATATATCCAAAGTACTGAAAGGAAAAAAAAAAACTGTTAAACAAGAACACTATAACAAGCCAATCTGTCCCTCCAAAATTAAGAAGAAAAGAAGAATTTTTCAAATAAATGCTGAAGAAATTTATTAGCACTTGACCTGCCTTTTAAGAATTGCTACAGTTTAACATCAGTTCAATTCTTCAAGTTCAACAAAAGGGCACGAATTAGTAACATGAAAGCATACAAAAGTACAAAACTCACTGATAAAAGTAAGTACATGAAAAGTATGTAGTCAAATTATTAATACAGGAATAACTTGAAAATCAGTTGTGAATTCCAACTCAGATCACGTTAATAAAACTAATATTGCAATAAAGTGGCACATTCAAATTTTTTATTTTCCAGCATATGAAAGTTATGTTTATACTGTAACATAGTCTATTTTGTGTAATAGCATTATGTCTTTTTTTATTATAATTTATTTAAACATCTCTAGGCATTCTATCTTTAAAAAAGATATAAACCTTAACTTAAAAGTACTTTATTGCTAAAAAAAATTCTAACAATTATCATAGCCTTCAACAATTACTCATCTTCTTGCTGGTGGATGGCCTTGCTTCAGTGTTGATGGCTACTGATTGATCAAAGTGGTGGTTGCTGAAGTTTAGAATGGTTGTGGCAATTTCTTAAAATAAGACAACAATGAACTGTGTCATATCAATTGATTCATCCTTTCACAAAAGATTTCTCTGTAGCTTGTGATGCTGTTTGATAACATTTGTCTACAAATGTAGAATTTCTTTCAAAATGAAGTTAATCCTCACAAAGACTGCCGCTACTTTATCAACTAAGTTTATACAATATTCTAAACCCTTTGTTTTTATTTCAACAATTTTCACAGCATCTTCACTAGATTCCACCTCAAGAAACCACCCCTTGCTCATCCATAAAAAGCAATTTCTCATCTGTTCAAATTTTACTATAAGATTGCAATAATCTGTCTCCACTTCTAATTCTAGTTCTCCTACTGTTTCTACCATACCTGAAGTTCCTTTCTCCACTGAAGTCTTAAACTCCTCAAAGTCATCCTTGAGGATTGGAATCAGCTTTTTCCAAATTACCGATAATGTTGACATTTTGACCACCTTCCACGAATCACAGATTAATGGCATCTAGAATGATGAATCCTTTCCAGACAGTTTTTAATTGACTTTGCTGAATTCCATCAGAGGAATCATTATCTATAGCACCTACACCCTTACAAAATGTATTTTTTAATAATAATATTAAAAAGTCAAAATGACTCCTAGATCCATAGGCTGGTGAATGGATGTTGAATTAGCAGGCATTAATCTCCTTGTATCTCTCCATCAGAGCTCTTGGATGATCAGGTACATTGTCAATGAACAGTAACATTTTGAAAGGAATCTTTTCTTCTAAGCAGTAGGCCTCAACAGTGAGTTTAAAATATTTAACGAATCATGTCATAAACTGATATGCTGTCATTCAAGCCTCATTGTTCCATTTATAGAGCACTGGCAGAATAGATTTAGCACAATTCTAAAAGGCCCTAGGATTTTCAGAATGGTCAATGAGCACTGGCTTGGCTTCAACTTCAAGTCACCAGCTGCATAGCCCCTCACAAAAAAGTCAACCTGTTCTCTGAAGTTTTTAAGCCAGATATTAACTTTTCTTCTCTAGCAAGGAAAGTACTACATGGCATCTTCTTTCAACAGAAAGAAGAAAATCTGCTGTTCAGTGTAGCCACCTTCATCAATGACCTTAGCCACATTTTCTGTGTAATTTGCTGCAGGTTCCACATCAGTGCTTGCTACTTTAGCTTGCAGTTTTATATTATGAAGATAACGTCTTTCCTTCAGCCTCATGAAACAATCTCCGCTTGCTTCAAACTTTTCTCCTGTGGGTTCTTCAACTCTCTCAGCCGTCAAAGGATTTAAGAGTTTTCAGGCCTTGCTCTGAATTAGGTTTTGGCTTAAAGGAATGTTGTGACTGGCTTGATCTTCTATCCAGACCTCTCAAACTTTCTCCATATCAGCTATAAATCTGTTTTACTTTTTTTAAATATTACAATATAGAGAACAGAAGAAAATATATCTGTGTAATCCTGACCCCTCAGCTATACTCAAGTTCCATATTTCCAGTTGCCAATTGGACATAACCACCGACTAGTCACTGTTCTCCAACTCTAGATACTATTTCCAAACATATTACCATTCCCTTTTGAACTGATTCTATTTCTAAATTAGATAAAATATGAAAGTGAGTAATATAGTACTTAATAAATTAGTTAGTGCTTCCTAAGAATGAGTTTTTCTCAAATTCGTGATTTCTAATAGTACTTCACAATTCTATTAGTTCCCAAGCTTAATCGCTCATATCTTAGACCATTCCCTCAGTTCCATAGTGATTTTTACCAAGTCACTATCAAGTCATTTCCCTATTCCAACTTCTCCTGTTTTTGGTCAGGTGTCTTCATATCATTCTATAATTTACCTGTATCTAAATTCAGTTAACTCCCATCCAATTTGCTACCACCTGCAATTTAACTTTTCTCAGTTCTTAGATTAATCTCACTAAAAGCCTAAATTTAGCATGTTTCTCCACTTTACAAAACCTACAGTAGGCTTGTGTCATGTAAATGTCTGAATATGCATATAGGAAACAGAATGGGTAAGTTGAAAAGCACTAGTATTTTCATGTAGGAATTCCTTCCTGGCATTTTTTGGAAAACTTTCATGCTTGCCCAAATCCTAAATCACAGTAAAAATCAGTTAAGAAATCAGAAAAGGGAAAAAGTATTATAATTCTCCCACAAAAATTAAAAGTTTAATAATTAACATATAGGAATTACCAGTGAAAAGAAACTGCTGATATCAAGTTGAAGGCAAGATAGAAAATACTGACACATACATTGAAGGTTAAAGTCTACATTTCCAAGAGTCTTGACAAAAGAAAGTAGGAAAGACGTGTTCATGATCTGGCTGGTCAGTCTTGCTTTTAGCTGTCCTTGTTACAAGTGTGTACCCATGGACCTGTATTTTGCTAATGGTGAGTCACTTTTGCAAATAAAATAAATATTAAGTTTAAATGTATACTATATGTTAAGCAAATCCCATGAGTGAAGTTTTGAGAAATAGTCAGAAGTGGAAGCAAAAGACATCTTCAAACTGACATTTTTGACAAGTGATTGGATTGATTCTCTGTAGAGCTGTTAACCTTGCTAAGAGAGTCAACTGGTACTCTGTTCAAACACTACTCAACAATGTTGACTGGCATTTTCCAGTGTTTGAATATTCATTCTAGGCTATTTTCTTTGTAAATATTCCTAAATTAACATTTTCTATTTACTGCACATTTTTAAAAGTCATAATAATATAGACAGTATTAATTATTCTCAGAATAACTTAAGACTTCAGGAATTTCCAAGTATTCCTGGAAATTCCAATTTAATTCCTGATTCCTAAAGATTAATATCTGTTTTGGAAACGTTAAAAGGCACACAAACACAAGTCCAAGAAGTTCGAAGGTAGAAAAAAAAACACAGAAAAGACCTAAAAAGTGTAATTAGAGATTAGTTATAAACAATAAATTGCAGAGGATTCTATAAATACAAAGGAATGAGTTAGATGTAGGAAGAATAGTACATACAACAACACAGAAGTGTAAAGCTACAAGATTATGTGGGAAGCAGTCTGTTGGCTGGGTTAGCTCGTGGAGTACACAAACAAACAAACACAAAAACTAAGTAGATAAGCCTGGGGAAAATGTCAAGACCACAGTTTGAAAGGTGTTGAATATTCAAAAGCCAAATGTACTTGTTTGAAATTGGCTCAACAAACAGTTGTTAATTTTTTTCCCTTTTCTCCATTAAGTTTTTCCCAGTGACTTCCATACCTCCTTCTTTGAAATTCTATTGAATTTAACATTTTTTACCAGACAATTAAACATCTGGGAAGTTGTGAGGACCTAAGGGAGAGACTTCAGTGCTATTTGATGATATTGCCTCCTGAGACCATGTCTACATCCTGTCATGTCAAACACCCTTCTTCTCTGTGGAGTTCCTGGAAAGGCTCCATGCACTATAGAAAACAGTAGAATGGAAATCAAAGTACCATTGTATTTTTAACTGAGAATATAACAAAGTCTCCACGCTTAATCAAAGCAAACCTATATCATGGGGCCTGGAGGCAAGCTCAGAAGCATCCAAAAAGAAAGAACGGGAATAAGAGAGAAATGGAAGGGAGGTCCTAGAGAAAGAAAAGAAGATAAAGAGAGAGATAGTTGGATTTATTCCCAAGGACATAAGTCCTGCTTAAGTCTATTTGCTATGATGACAAAACACACAGGATAACACATAGCATAGGGTCATGACTTAAAGGCATAAAAATTCTGCTCAATAGTTCAGTTCTGCTCTGGTTCAGTGATGGTTTGTGGAGCTGTGACCAATTAAGTTTTTTTCTTATGTGGGGGCCAGGGAGCAACTAGCAGAAGATGATGGATGTATCAGCTATTACCTTAAAACAGGGTTTCTTTTACAGCAGCAATATCAATTTTTTGAGGTTGGATAATTCTTTGTAGCAGGGGCTAGTCCTGTGTATTGTAGGATGTTTATCAGCATCTCTGGCTTCTACCCACTAGATACCAGTAGTATCCCATTAACAAATGTCCCTGGAGGAAAAAGTTGCATCCAGTTCAGAGCCATTACCTTAAAACAGGCACCATCTATTCTCACTCACAGGATCACTAAGCACATGGAGGAAAGTCAACTGACATGAGCCTGGTGGATCTGCGTCAACCTGCCCCCTCTTTTTATATATGAAACAAAGAGGTATCTGGCCTGGAGATCTTTCTGGGCTTATCTGTTCTTTACAGGTTGGTCTCAGATCAACCTCATATGTTCATTCTTGTGTCCATGTTGAAAGAACAGCAGCTATCTAGGGAAACGCTACATAGCAATGGCAAAAAAACAAGAGGAAAGCCCAATTGTTTAAGGATATTTCAAGCCTTTGCCTGTGTCATGTCTGCTGACATCCCATTGACCAATACAAAGCACAAGACCAAGCTCCAAGTAGAGTGGGAAAGTATACTTGGCCAGCAGTGAAAGAACTCCCATTTGCATAGCAAAGGGCATAGATAAAGGAGAGGTGAAGAATTAGGGATGGTAATTCACTCTACCACAGGGCACTTGCAGAGATGAGAGAGGAAAGTCCTCACAGTGGCCATACCTTACAAGCTTCTTTTCTTTATGACATCAGGTATGTTAGCAGTTACAACACAAGTGTTCATAGATACTTACCTTCTTCCTCCTTAGTCTGTTTCTCCAAGGATCATGTCTCACCAGATGTGAAATGATTCAAATGGAAAACAATGAGCCATTTTAGCCAAAAGATACTGAACTGGGTCACAAAACAGCTGGCATGGTCCTTCAACCCAGTGTAAGCTCTGCTGTGGCTCAGAATCCATTTAGAAAATAACTCTCCTCCTCAAAAGGACAGAATTCAACTTCTCCAATGGTCATATCAGGAGTAATTTAATATATATTCTGAAAAACTCAAATCAGTATAAGACAAGTAGGTGCAGGGTCACACACAGAAAAGTTATCCAAGAGTATTTGTACCAATTCATTGGTGGGACCAAATTTCCTTCAAATCGAATCAGAAAGGTTCTGTGAGTAATTTTTTCTACAAAGAATAATGAGGGCTCTGGCCAAGCATAGCTCATGCCTGTAATCCAAGCACTTGGGGAGACCAAGGCAGGAGGATCACATAAGGCCAGGAGTTCAAGATCAGCCTGGGCAACATAGCAAGAACTCTTCTCTACAAAAATAAAAATAAAAAATAAAAATTAACTGGTCGTGGTGGCACGAATCCATAGGAAGATCATTTGATCCCAGGAATTCAAGGTTGCAATGAGTATGATAGGACGACTGCAATCTAGTCTAGGCAACAGAGACTCCGTCACTATGGAAGAAGAAGGAGAAGGCTGGAGGGAGGAGGAAGAGGATTCTAATTCTAAAACAACAGTCCCTATTATTGACCTTTGTGACCTTGGGCCAGATTACCACAGGGCTTAGAAGATCTAAAACCAAATAAAAAGAGAATCCATGCGTAACAAGGACAAATTTTCTTTTCTGCTTTAGAAGAATTTTCTCCATATCTTTAGTGACAAAAGACTAACAGGCTTTACACCTCTCAATTATTTCCAGTTTGCAGGATATAATACCCCTTAAGATTAACTACAGAGCAAATTGCACATCGTTCTCTTCCCATACAGGGGATTCAGTTATTCAACATTCACTCCTATTTTTATCTTCAAGATGCCTAAACTACAGAACTCATCCAAGTTTCATTCAAAATGTGTATCTGGGATTAGTCAAAACACATATGACTGTGTTGATCTGTCCTGTGGAGATTCCAATCTGGGTGCTCAGCACATCATAACTATTCAACAACTCTCCCACAGGAATCTTTTGCACCATACCCTGAAATTATCAGACCCCTCTTTTCACGTATGAAACCAAGCGTCTGGACAAAATGTACACAGCTGCCAAGATGTCTTCGGGAAGTCTGACTTTCACTAAAATATCTATGAAGCACCAAATATAAATTGGGGACACTGATAGATGAAAATTGCACAATTCCTACTCTGTATACAATGGAGTCTAGAAAGGGACAGTGATAAGTAAATGGGAAAAAAAATCACAGAACAATGCAAAGAGGGCATCAACCATAAGAAGCTCCGTGCTATGTGGGTAAAAGATGATGATACAGAAGAAGGAATAACTAACTTGTTCTAGAAGGTTCAGGAAAGGTTCACACAAGATGGAACGTTCAAAATGATGTGGAACACATTTCCCCTATTAGAAAACTGAAGAACCAAACTATCTCTTTATATTTAAACATGCTTTTCTAACTCTGAGTTATCCATTTAATAAGGAATATATTGCAAAGGAAAGCGTTAATGTGTTATTGAATTGTCCTTAATCTTAAAAAAAAAATTGCAACTACAGTACTGTAGCTAAAAACTATACTATCCAAGGATCTATATCTTCTCACCAGATTTTCCAAGTGTTTTTATAAGAAATAGATTCTGGAAAAATTTTACCTATGATTAAACTACATTCCCTATTATTGGCCTTTGTGACCTCAGGCTGCCTTTGCTGGGGTACTATAATTACTCTTATAAATGCAAGGGGAAAGTAATAGACCAGGTGAAGAGAACAAACATTCACTGAATTTCCCTTTCACCCAGGCTATACTCTGGAATCTCCAAGTCTTCTCAACCTTTCTCTGAAGCTATTAATACAATTGCTGTGTTGACCTTTGCCGCTGTTTGCCATTTTGAAATTTACAGATCAGCAAGCACCAGTAAATCTTGTCAGAATTAATGCAAATGTAAGACACAGTCATTACTGGCTCCTCGTGGTAAAGAATAGCTTGCTACAATGTTATTACTGAGAAACAATTTATCCTGATTGCCAGAAAGATGAGACGCCCTGAATGTAAGCAGGAAAGTCGCTCTGAGAAATAAATTTCGCTGGCATTGCCCACACAGAAGTTTGCTCACGCGGATGAATGCTGTCAGTGCAGCGAGGGGCGAGTGATTGATTCACTCCTGCACATCTCCCATCTCTCCCTGCTGGAAAATGAAAGTTAATTTGCTCCCATTCGTTCTGTTCACCACACTAGACGTTTTTAAAAAGAGTTGAACTCCGAAAATGAAGACGAGTAAATCATGGTTCGGATGACTTTCTCCCCCCCGGCACTGGATGTGCCTTTATATTTCAACCCTGCACATTTCTTTCATGAAGTGCCTAAGATTAATATAGCAATGAATTCCAAGCCAAACTGAAAGCATTCTTTGTGCTGTGGATGAGCCTGTGTTTCTGATATAGAAACAAGTGATGCCATGAAAGAATTGACAACAGAGGTAACCAAATTCCAGTTCATGACAATTCCATCCTTTCAGAGCATTTTAAAGCCACCTTCTCTTTATGAACAATTCTTGCAGTGATGTTTATTGAACTAAGAATTTGAATGTAGTCTTCCATGAAGAAGAGAGTGAATGAATAAGTAAATCCTAGAAAATAAAACTAAGGAAGAGATGTCTTTCATGCTTCCAGAGAACAGTGTGGGTGTTTTTTTGACTCTTTGGGGAAAGGAGAAACATCCAAAAGAAACTGATTCTAAATACTTGGAAAGAAATTTGACTATATGAGCAAAAGGGAGAATGGGCATGAAATGGACTCGCACTTTTCAGCTTCCAAAGTCTCAACTACCTCCAACTTCAAAATTCCTGAGAAGTTACAACTAGAAGTGCCACAAAAATCTGGATGCACTCAAGAGCTACTACCACTGAAAAGAGAAATGTCAAGATTAAGAAGAGAGTATATTTGTACACAAGACCATCAAAATTTAAGGAAGTATAAAATAAAAGAAGCCAAAGTAATAATACTTTAAGAAAAGTTAGAGTATATTAAATAATCTGTTTTGTAACCCTTCAAAAATAATTCTTTTTGTAATCCTTTAAAGAAATTATAAATTAAAAGTCTCTTTAAATAGAATTTCTTCAAATTCTAATTTGAAGTTAAAATAAAGCAATATAAGGTCTAAACCAATATAGGTTTTATTACTTACAAGACTAGAAGCATCTAATAATCTAAATTATAATATTTGTAAGCAGAAGCACCTTGGAGAATGGGTTTATAATAAAGAACTGGCATACTGTTTGGAAACCTTAAGACCAACAATTAAATCATTTAAATATTAATTAAACCAGGCTCGGTGGCTCAGCCTGTAATCCCGCGCCTTTGGGAGGCTGAGAAGAGTGGATTGCCTGAGCCCGCGGGTTCGAGACCCGCCTGGGCAGCGAGACCTCATCTCTACAATAAATCAAAAAATCAGCCAGGCATGGTAGCGCGCGCCTGTAATTCCGGCTACTCAGAAGGCTGAGGCGGAAGGATCGCCGGATCCCAGCAGGTCGAGGCTGCGGTGGCCGGGAGCGGCCACTGCACTCCAGTCTGGGCGACAGAGTAAGACTCCAACTCAAATAAATAAATAAACAAATAAATAAATAAACAAATATTAATTGCATGCTTCTTAAATATCAAATATAATCCTAAGTGGTGTGAATAAAAAAAGCTTCCCTGTAAGGAGTTCATAATCTAAGAAGAGAATTAAGCAATGTGGTTCTTAACTTATGGTGATTAATATATGGTGGAGAGATTGAGTGAATCTTCTTATTTTTTAACAAATAATGGAAGTTCACGAAAACGGAAGGTAAAAATGGTTTTACTTTTCTGATAAAAAGGTATCTGATCCATAAGGAAATTGTTTCATTAATGCCTTTCAGCTATCAGGAAAACTAAAAACCAAATGTGAATTACAAATGTTATCATCGCTTATCAGGCAAAATGGCCCATTTATTCTGAAGCACAATCTTTTTTAGTTTTTTTTAAATAAAAAGCAGAATTTTATTATTCTTGACCAATAAAGATTATAATATTTAGCAATAGAGTTGATAAGTATAGCCTTGAGAATAAATTATGAAGAGTAAGGAAAACACTACTGTGCTTCTGCTTATAAAGAGAGATAACATTTCAGAACTCATTTTATAAAGTAATTTAACCAATGCATCATTATGCTAGTCTAAGTGTAACAAGAAAAATAACTTTAACTCAGATTTTGGGAGCAGCCAGGCAAAATTGATGCTAAAGTTACATACCTCCAATGTCAGCAACAACAACAAAAAAAAGATTCACAAACTGTGAAAAGAGCTCTGTGATGTCTACGTCTCAGGGTTAAAAAACCAGCATCCAAGTCACTACATTGTGAGTTTTTCTGTCTCCCTGGACTAGTAATATAATAACTATGCCTGCCCATAGTACACAGGGTGATGCCTATTCTATCTCCTAAGGGGGATACATTTTAAGGGTTTATAAAATGGTAAAATTACTGAATGTCTCCCCTTTTGATTACTTTTTCTTTTTTCTTTTTTTTTTTTTTGTAAACCATCTCAAAGATTTGGGAGTAAAGAGAGCATAAGCAAATAATATATAAATGAAAATAAAAGTAACATCTTTTGGCCAGATGCAGTGGCTCATGTTTATAATTCTAGTACCTTGGAAGGCCGAAGTGAGAGGACTGCTTCAGTCCAGAAGTTTGAGGCCAGGCTGGGCAACATAGCGAGACCTTGTCTCTATATAAAATAAAATAAAAAATTAGCTGGACATGCGCCTGTAGTCCCAGCTACTCATGAGACTGAGGAAGGGGGATGCCTTCAGCCCAGGAGATCAAGGCTGCAGTGAATTGTGATCATTCCACTGTACTCCAGCCTAGGCGACAGAGTGACGCCTGGGCTATAGAGTGTGACTCCCTACTCAAAAACAAAAAAAGAAAAAAAAAAAAACAAATATCTTTTTAAGATCGCTATTGGTCACACTTTTCTACCAGTTACTGCTGCATTTTTTAACTTCCCTTTGCATCAAAATTCTCTGAATCAGAATTCCCATTCCACCAATTTCCCTCATAAATATAGATACAAAACATAAAATATAAGCTAAATCCAGAAATATTGTCAAAATGTAATATATAGAGTTTACATTAAAAAATAAATCAATACATTTTACTACATTGACAGAATAAAAAAAAAGAGAGAAAGTATCTGATAAAATTCAGAGCCCATGTATGGTAAAAATTTACAAACTAAGAGTGGAAGAGAAGGTCCTCATTCTGCTAAAGGGTATCTGTGAAAATCGCAGCTAATATTATATTTATTTGTGAAATATTTAACACTAATTTAAAAATAATTTTATCTACAGTAACAAAACTTTAAAACACCTCCAACTGAAATTAAAAGCATTTTAAGAGATATTAATGAATACCCAAATAAATAGAGAGATATACCATGATTGTGGATTAAAAGAACCAACACTGAAACAATGTCAGTTCTCCCCAAAGCATCTATAAATTCAAAACCATTCTTATAAAAATCCCTGCAAGTTTACTTACACAAATTTACAAAATAAGTCTAAAATGTATAAGAAATCTCAAATGACTTGGGGGAGCCAAAAACAACTTTTAAAAGAAAAGCAAAATTGGAGGACTAACACAACTTGACTTTAAAACTTACAGGAATAGTACAGTAATCAAAATAGTGGGGCATTAATACAAGGAAAGAAGAATAGACTAATGGGATAGATTTAGGACTTCAGAGATAGACCAACACATTTAGGTGGAAAAAGGAGAGTGTTTTCAACAAATGGTGGTGGAACAACTAACCACAATGCAAACTACTTCAATTCATAATAAAAATTAATTCAAGACGGATCATAGACCTAATGGTAAAAGCTAAAGCCATAAATCTATAAGAAAGCATGGAAGAATATGTTCACCATCTTAGGAAAGGTAATTGTTCTTAGAGGTGCACAAAAAAATCACCAATCATAAAAAAAGGATAAATTGCACTTTATAAAAGTGTAAAATGTCTGTGCTTCTAAAAGTGTTAAGAAAATGAATAGTAAAACCACAAACACACATAAACACACATACGCGCACACACACACACACATCCAGAATACGTAAAAACTCATACAAATTAATAATAAGAGCACAAGCCAAGTTTTTAAACGAGAAAAATACTACATCAGAAAGGACATAAAAAATATTTAAGTGTACAGCATCTTTAGTCATCAAGGAAATGTAAATCAAACCACAATGATGATATTATTTCACACCTACTAGAATAGCTAAAATTTTAAAAATCGACATCATCAAATCTTGATGAGAATCTGGAGTTGCTGAAACTCCCATAACATTGCCAGTGGAATTATAAAATGGTACAATTACTTTGGAAAACTACCTGGCAATTTTTAATAAAGTTAAACATATTCTTACCCTATAAGTGAGCATTTTCACTTCTGGGTATTTATTCAAGAAAACGTGCCCACACAAAGACTTGTATAAAACTTTTATAGAAGCTTTATCCATAGTAGCCAAAACTGGAAATAGTTCCAGTGTCCATCAGTAGGACACAGGATAAATATTTTGGAATAAATATAGAGACCAAAAAAAGCGAAACAAACTACAGATAGTAGCAATAGGACACTTTCAAAAATATGAGCAGATGACAGAAGCTAGACACAAAACAGTATATATTATTTTATTTACATAAAGTTTATATACAATCTAAACTAGCCTATAATAAAAAAATCAGAACAGTTGTTTCCTATGGGAGTAGTGTGTATGAGAACTTTTGGTGGAGATTGAAATGGTCTATGTTTGGATTGAGGTGCTGTTTGCATGCCTATGTACATTTATCAAAACTCACTGAATTTTACATTTAACATTTGTGCATTTCCAGGTAGGTAGATTTAATCTTAATTACTTAAAAATATAAAATTCTTGCTCATTAGTCAGAAACCATTGTTGAAATGACATTACATGGTGTCAGAGAATGTATGAGTTCTTAAAGATAGAATATTGTCGATGAATTTTAAAATATTTGAAAGGCAGCTAGGCACAGTGGCTCACACCTATAATCCCAGCACTTTGGAAGACCAAGCAGAAGGATTACTTGAGCCCGGGAGTTCAAGATCAGCCTAGGCAACATGGGGAGATCTTGTCTCTACAATAAATCGAAAAATAACCCAGGCATGGTGGTGCCCATCTGTTGTGTTGTCCCAGCTACTCAGGAGACTGAGGCAGAAGGACCACCTGAGCCCAGGAATTTGAGCCTGCGGTGAGCCATGATCATGCCACTGCACTCCAGCCTGGGTTTGTGAGACCCCAATGCAAATAATAAAAATTAAAATTAAAAAATAGTTGAACCTAGGGTTTCTTATTTGGCAGGTGGCCATAGCAAAATTTTGACTGATGTTTGAAAATAAAACATGTCTGTACATAGTTTGTAATGGACACTACTGCATGATACTAAAGAATGGTCCACTTTTGCCCAAATTACATTACCAGTTTATCTGGAATCAGAGGTATATTTCTGGAATTCAATGTGTTGTACTAGCATGAGGTATGAGAAAGTAAGTGTGAAAATTATTAAATGTATGGTCTGTATGTTTTGTCTTTTCTGGTGAGACTCTGAATTTTCTAGGGAATACAAAATGTATTTCAATTTTCTGAGTTTTATGTGTTTACAGATAGTATCCACTTTTATTAGCATTTCCATTAAGTAAATGAGACTATATACTTGAATTTGTTTCACAGGTAGAAGCAAATGAAAATTAAATTTGTATCTACTTGATACTAGTATAACTACTTTAAAAGGTAACATGTTTAGCAGTCAGTCACCTGGAAGTTGTGCTTGTTCAAAATCAAATAACTAAAAAAAATTTTTTTTTAATTTATTTACTTTTTTTAAAATAAACGCCACAGTTTTCTCTCCCAATGCTAAATGATCAGTCAATGAAAAAAAATTAAAACCAACCTCTCAACTTCTGATATGATGTACTTCTCCCAGTAAATTGTACATCCTTACAAATACAGAAGACAAAATAAAAGGTAATTAATTATAAAAACACAGGCTGGTATTGATAGTAATTCTCTGAAAGAATGAATAGTATATCTGAATTTTTCCTTTTTCTAGGTAATTACAAGTTATATTCAATTTGTTGTAGGAATATGCCACTTTTTTCTACAAAAACAACATACAAAAGCTTTTCTTACTTCCAGACTTGATAATTTTTATTCATCTTTTTAAAATATAGTTCATTCCAAGAAAATTCAGAGTTTTTCAGGTTCATCTATCTCCCTTATACAGTAGCTCCCAGTCTTGTTATGGTCACAGGCACTTACAAAAATTGGATGAACACTGCTGTGGATCTCTCTTCAGAATAAATAAACAAATATGCTTGCACACATAAAATTTTGCAAGTAATTTTCAGAAGTACGTAGGCATGTGATTAAGAACCCTTTCTCTAAAAGACTCATACTAGCAACTCATAGTGATTCTTTTAATGACCAATTAATTCTAACTATTGCTCAAAAAATTAGAGAAGTGGTTCACAATTTTAAGTATGATAAACTATTTTTTAGATTTATGTGTAAAATATTCATTTGATACAGGTGATACTTTGAGCAATGTTGATTAAGAAAAGGTATGACATTAAAAAATTGCCAGGGTTTCATTTTAGTTTTAAATAAATTTTAAGTGTTTTAAATCACAACTTCTGCTATATTTAAAAATAATGGCTCACAAGTGTATAAAGCCAATTATTCAGTCTAATGGCAATGCTTGGTGTACAAATGGAATTGCAGACCCTTAGGAATAAGTCCAATATCCCCAGTCCCCGCACAGTCCAGTGAAGCCAACTGATTGGGAAAAACAAAAATAGTTAAAATTTCCTAAGAGAGTATTTTATTTAAATACAGAAGAATACTCTCAGAGAGAGATACTATTTTTTAAAGAAATTTATTATAATAAAATCCCTATAATTATACTGTACTACTCTTTTAAAATAGTCTTAGTTTGTTTCAACATATTATTTGCATTTTGTTTCAGAAATATTTCTTAACAGCAAACTGTTTCCATTTTCATTTATAACCTATGGTGACACAAAGCAAACTGAGTTCTATAAATTACCATGGAAAGTGGTGAGCCAACAATTTGGCAGAACAAAGCCCCGAGGATATAAGCAAAAGGGAAATATAGAGTTTGCAACTGCAGATTAAAATTGAAGAAGAAAACATTTGAATTGCAAATAACATATTAAAAGTGGACGCTGCTTATGACTGCTTTATGCAATAATTCTGCAAGCCTGAGGTAATAGATAAAAAAAAAATTAGCCACTTGGTTTAGTACCATTGAATACTTGGACTACTTTTGTGTCCTCAAGTTGTGAGGTGTTCTTCAATAGAAGTATACATTAAGGTCATTTACCATTGATTGCTTTAGGCTAGTAAATAAGTTTAAGTAGTTTTAAAGCTTTACTTTGGACAAAGTCATAAGCAGATAGCTTAATAAAGTCACTTTGTGTGGAACCGTGACTTAGTTTTGCTGTGTTCACAGACATTCTGACACAGAATCAAAGTTAACTTTTTTTTAAATTCTCTTTGCCACAGAGGAACCCAGACATGCTCTATTTGCAAGCCGACTGCATGAAACGAAAAGCACAGTAATTCTGAAGCTGTTGGCTTGGATAAAATGAGAATGTAATTAAAAAGAAAAAGGTTAGTAAAAGAACATGCTGGGAATTGAAAATAAAAATCTGAAATGATGTCCCAGCCTGCCCATAAGGTCTTTTTTTCACAGTGTAGAAAGCTATCTCAAATGCTCTACTTGTTCCAGAGTCTATGTTGTTTCACTGCTATTGCCTATTCTTGTGTTTTTCTGCTTTCAACAATCTACTGAAATAATCAGAATTATTTGCATTCAGAATTTTTGTTTTATTACTGTGATGCTAATAATTAGCTCAAATATATTTGTTCATGCATTGAAGAAGAAAAATGATTTTTAGAGCTCTATTATATCTTTCCTTTAATTCTAAATTCCTTGTCACTAATTTTTTTACCGACACCCTGTTATTTCCACCAAGCACATTGCCAATATCTTCAGAAAAATTCCAGCCCCATACTTCAAGCTAAATTGATTATTGGAGTATAAATAGACTTAAAAAGAAGGAAAGTGTTTTTGACTTTGTATCTTTGTAAATCAATAGTATACAAAACCAGGAAGCTTTTTAACATGTTTCATGGAGACCACTGACTTAGAACAGAAGGTGACTGTGGGAATCATTTAGTGAAACACTCATTTTGCACACAAAGAAGCTGTGGCCCAGGAAAGTATATGATTTACTGAGGGTGACCCATCCAACTGATGGCAGAGCTAGTACCAGTTAGTTCTCAGGTTCATAAACCAAAAACCCCAATGCTGCTAAATGTTCATACCAGAGTCAAAATTCTTCAATTTGATGTGGAGTAACTGAATGCTTTTGTTTCCTATTTTCACTGAGTGCTCTGGTTGAAGTTTTAATCTCTGTTTCAGGTGACTACAAATTATCATTCTTCTAAATTAATTTTCTGATACTCCGATGCTGCACTAGTCTTTCTAAGAGTTTACTTTTGTCTGCTTTGAAAGAGTTAGTTTTATTTTTCTCTAGGCCTCAGAAAATGATTGCAGCAAAAATTACAACTCAGTCTGAAGTATGGGTTCCCTGAAAATATCTCCCCATTAAGATGAAATAAACTCAGCATCAAGGACTAAGCAGAGGAAGACACAAAAGGGAAAGCCAGTTCCACATGAACTATGATTTCTGGCACATTTTGTCATTACAATCAAACTTTCAGAGTTAAGACTGTAGACCTGGATAATAGTTAGCCCAACATTCCCTAAGTGTTTTGTGGAACACTAGAGGTACAAGATAGTGATGTTAATGATTTTGTGGTCAGGTAGACTGAGGAAACCACAAGGTTATAACAAATTAAACTGATTTATTTACTGCAAAGTTCTCATAGCCTTTTTATGCTAACAGGCCTAGTGACACCAGACAATATGTCCCAAATTTATTTGAGCAAAATACCCCTTCACAGAGGTTCCCAGAGAGTCACTATCTTGAGGAATATCATTGGGGAAAATGTCGACCTACAAGTACTTGGCAAATTTTAATCTGGTTAGTGTCAGAGTCAGAATAAGAACCAAGCCTTTTATCCAGTCCTCTTTCGATGGGCAGCACGGTTGCTTCCATGTTTTTGCTATTGTGAACAATGCTGCAATAAACATGTGTGTGCAAATATCTTCTTCATAGAGTGATTTGAGTTCCTACAGGTATATTCCCAGTAGGGGGATTGCAGGGTCATATGGAAGGTCGATTTTTAATCTTTTAGGAATCACCACACTGTTTTCCACAGAGGTTGTACCAGTTGACACTCCCACCAACAGTGTAGAGTTTTCCCAGCATCCTCTCCAGTATCTGTTGTATTTTGAGTTATTGATGATGGCCATCCTGACTGGAGTTAAATGATATCTCAGTGTGGTTTTGATTTGCATTTCTTTGATGACTATTGAGGCTCAGCATTTTTTCATGTATCAGTTGGCTGCTCATATGTCTTCTTTTGAGACGTGTCTATTCATATCTGTTGCCCACTTTGTAATGGAGCTGTTCGGTTTTTTTCTTTTCAGCACATTTGAGTTCCTTATAGGTCCTAGATATTAGGCCTTTGTCAGATACACAGCTGGCAAATATTTTTTCCCAGTCTGTTGCTGTCTCCGTGCTCTCTTGATGGTTTCTTTGTTGAAGCTTTTTCTTTTGATGAGATCCCACTTGTCTATCTTATGTCTTATGGCCTGGGCATTTGGGGTTTTGATCAGGAATTGGTTGCCAGTTCCAATTTCCATAAGGGTGTCTCCTGCATTTTCTAAGGTTCTTACAGTTTGAGGTTTTACATTTAGTTCTTTGATACATTTAGAGTTAGTTTTTGTGGGTCTTGTTTTAATCTTCTGCGTGTATTCAGCCAGTTTTCCCAGCACCATTTACTGTATAAGTTCTCCTCACCCCAGGGGTTGGTGGTGGAGGCTTTGTTGAAGATGAGTTGATTGAGAAGTTGAGATTTTGCTTGTAGAATCTGTATCCTGTTCCATTGGTCTATATGGCTGTTCTTGTACAAATACCAGGCTGTTTTGATTATTGTAGCTTTATTATAGTTTAAAGTCTGGGAGTGTGATACCTCCTGTTTTGTTGTTGTTGTTGTTGTTGTTGTTGTTGTTGTTGTTGTTGTTGCTGAGGATTGTTTTGGCGATTCATGGTCTTTTATGTTTCCATATGAATTCCTGTATTGTAGTTTCCAGGTCTGAGAAGAATGATGCTGGTAATTTAATGGGTATTGTGTTAAATCTATAGTTTGCCTTGGGTAGAATGGACATCTTAATGCTGATTCTTCCAGTTCATAAGCATGGAATATTTTTCCGTTTGTTTGTGTCATCTTTGATTTGTTTGGGGAGTGTTATGTAGTTTTCACTGTAAAGATCTTTGACTTCTCTGGTTGGAAGATGCAAAGGTATTTCTTTTGTGTGTGTGTGTGTGTGGCTATGGTGAATGGAATTGTGTTTTTTATTTGGATTTCTGGTTGTTTATTGTTGGTGTATAGAAGTGCAACTGTCTTTTGCACATTTATTTTATACCCTGAGACATTGCCAAAGTCCTTTATCAGTCAGTGCAAGGAGGTTTTTGACAGATTCTCTTGGGTTTTCAAGATATAGAAACTGCTGGGGGCAGGGGCGGGATTGGCAGCAGTGCGAATCTGTCAGGGGAGGGCACAATTCATCAACGAGGGTAGCTGCATAATGAATATATGAGCAGTTGTATACCTAACTCTGAATTGTAACCCACATCTTTAAAATTAAAATTTTTTTTAAAAGACTCAAATCTTTTCAATCAAGCGTTTATTGACAAGAACATTTCTGCCTTTCTTAGGCCCTTTTAATCATAGAAAACTCATTAAAATCATTTCAGATAAGAAGAAAACGGTGGAGGGGGAGGAGGCAAGGAGGAAGTCTAGTTGAGGGTAGGCCAATCATGTGACTTCTACCTGCACCCCGTAGAAGGAGCATGGTAATTGATATCTTTAACACAAAACTCAAGTTTAAAGTTTTAATTCTTGTTTGAATAATAATAAGTAGAGTAGAATTCATTGCATGTATAAAGATAATCACACAATCTAAAGAGGCTAGGGAAAAATTTGAACCCAGCTTTGGTTCCAAAATTCAAATTCTTCCCCATTTTTTAGCAAACAGAATAACTTATTTTAGTATCGCACAGCTGTCCTTCCACGGTCCTTAAGGCAACACGTTGTAAACAAGCCAAAACGTTGTAAACAAGCCAGCAACTCCGCAGCAACAAACAGCCTGAAGAAGTTCTAGGTTCAAAGTCTGGAGCCCTGGCTGCCTTCAAATGCCTTTTTCAAGCCTCAGTGTTTGCAAAAGATAATAAATAAGGAGAGATCACACAAATGACAGTTTAAAGTTGCGCTACTGTCTATGATGCACTTCACCACTTTGAATTCCTGAATCATTTCCCTGGAGCTGAGAGTAAAGGAGTAGATAGTCCAAACCTACATTTGAAATCTATGATTTTTATTTATAATTAGTGATTTGATTGCAAAGATGTGATTTTCTTTAATGAAAAGAGTTCAAACTCTAATTCACAAAGGAAAAGCTTAAACTGGAGCTCTGACTTCCCAAGACATGATGAAGAAAACTCTTTTGGCAGGAGAGCTACAAACAATTCTCCAAGCACCTCTCAAACTCTTCATTTAATTAACAGGCATGATTTCTTCCCTGTAAAAAGACAGAAACGTTGCCATTTCTCCCGCCTGTGATTCTCTTCACAACTGGATACCCTGGGGCTTCAACTCAGGGCCTTGAAAGTAGGCCGGTGTTAATAACCTCCAAGGCCTGCCGGGTTGATTAGCAGAAGAAATGCAGTTACAAAAACATCTCTAAAGGGCCAAGCCATGTGACAGGAAGCATCCATGTTCAGAAAATGCAGAATGAGAAAATCTAAACATTTCCCATATTAGGGCCTCTAGCATCAGAGACAAATCTTCTTGTCAGAAAATACCATACTCATGAGTGGTAGAAAATGGTCAAACGATCTTTACTTAATGTGAAGATAAGTGGAACATTTGTTCATCTACTTTCTCTATTTTCTTCAGTATCTCTCCCTATCTTGTTTTCCTTTGACCTTTGATTAAGCTTATTCTTACATCTTCTTACTTGTTCTCTTACAAAGCTATTCTAATTCCCTTTTTTAAGAATCTCACATTACTATTTTCCACAGATGCTGACTTTCACCATCTCTTTGTTAGAATACTTGCTTGTGCCATTTTAAAGTTTTTCCAGATCTTCTGTCCCAGTGTTTGAGAACTCAAATGAAATTCTAAAAAGACATAGGAAAAATATGACCTCTAGGATAAAAAAATTACAAGACAGGCCCTAACTACCACCGTCTTCCCCCCAACAAAGTAACTTATATTCCCAAATTCTTTCTGAAACTCACCCGGGCACATTAAGGACAGAACACTCAGGATTAGACCTACCAGGATTAGAACACATCACAACAAAAGGGCTTAGGCAGGCTGATTTGCCTGAGGATAGTAAAGAAAGGAGCTGGAACTCCTGGGATTCGGGAGTTGACCAGAGCTTGAGTCACATCAAAACGTACTAAACTAAGCTTCGTTTGCTCTGTCAGTTCTGCTCTCTAGCCAAATTTACTGCCCTATTCAAAAGTTATTACTCTAAGTGGATGGGCTACGTAGCATTACACAAATCATTGTTATTTGTGTAGTAGTAAGTTCTTTGATCATGCTGAGAAGACATATAAATCAAAGAATGCCAGGAAAGAACTGTCAGTGAAATGATGTTTGTTGGATTATGTGGGCTTCATCTAAACCTGGAGATGCATGAGACGGATGCTTATTCACATACTTTCTTTTTATCTAGTTCTATATTTAGCATCTTTTAGAACTCAAATGAAATTCTGGGAACCATAAAAGCGTTTAGAGTCTGATGTGACTTTAACAGAAAAGAATCATTTCGTTTTTGACAAAACATCAAATATCCAAAACTGAATAACCTAGACTTAATGTATGATAAATATAGAAGGACATTTGAAAATATTTTCTGAAAAACTTTCATTCTGGTTCATCTTCCCCCTATTTTTCTGGTGTCATTGCTTCTGAGCATACACAGAGATCAACTTCATCACCACCTTCTTGCACTGCATGTAAGATTTTTGAGTAGAAACTTGAGTGTGGATTGATATCTATGCTGCCACTGGATTCTAATGCACTTCAGATGGCTTTGGTACAGTTTTATGTAGCTGAAACCATTTTTATTGATCAATTTGTGTGGTAAGTTTAGATGTTAACCACGTAATAGTCTCAGTCATTAAAAAGAAATTAATGTAGTTCTTCAGAGATAGATTCCATTCAGTCTCACAGTGCTGAAATTCATATAGAAACTAGATGGTGAAATGGGTCACAGACTATAAGGTGAATTCCATAACTTCACCACCTTTTACTGAATAAACTCTGATACTATTTAGTCATAGTTTGCCTCATATCCCTGATTTTCACATACAATTTCTAGCATAGACTTTGATTTTAATCCTAAACATGTCCGTAATTTTCAAATATTTGTTCTATTTTTTAAGTAAAAATAAAACTTGACTTTTAGTTAAAAGTCAAGATTTATTAGAGCCTATTTACTTTTATTAGTTTTAGAATTCTCATTAAATTACAAATGAGTTATGCAAATTTCACACTAATTCATTCCATAAAACAATAAAGACATCATCTCTTTTCAAAAGTTCATTTCATACTGAAAACAATTGCATACTTCTGTGTTATTTTTTTACCTCTGTCAAGATTTCACTATGAATTTTTAGAGTAATTTAAATTACAAATAGAGTTCATGTATTCAGAAACAGAGTGATCAAGGAAAACAAATGTGCTATTGCAATAGTTTGATTTGCAATATGGGTTAATACATAACCAAAATCTACTACAAACTAGAAGACTGTTTTCCAAGGAGTTGCAAAAATTGTGGGCCTTTTTCATTTTCAGAGATTTGATAAGAATACCCTGATTTTTCTTAGAGTCATCATTTCATTTTATTTCAGTATATCTCCTACCTCCAAAAGACAAAACACCAGTTTAGCCTATTGTTGCACTTCTGGTTTTGCTGCAGAAGCAACAAGATTTTTAATTAGAAAATGTCTACGAGCCGGGCTCGGTGGCTCAGCCTGTAATCCCGCGCCTTTGGGAGGCTGAGGTGAGTGAATTGCCTGAGCCCGCGGGTTCGAGACCCGCCTGGGCAGCAAGACCTCATCTCTACAATAAATCAAAAAATCAGCTGGGCGTGGTGGCGCATGCCTGTTATTCCGGCTACTCGGAAGGCTGAGGCGGAAGGATCGCCGGAGCCCAGCAGGCCGAGGCTGCCGTGGCCGGGAGCGGCCACTGCACTCCAGTCTGGGTGACAGAGTGAGACTCCAACTCAAAAAAAAAAAAAACAAAACAAAAAAAAAAAAAGAAAAGAAAATGTCTACGAAGTCTTCATGGGTTAATGGGAAAAAAAAACTAAAAATAAAAATAAATAAAATATCATGTCCCCAGGTAACTTACTTTTCACTATAAAAACAGACAACAGGACTCAACTCTCTATACTTTCATACAATGTTTCACTTCCCAGCCAATTCAGAATAAACCCAAAATCCTTACCATGGCCTACCAGTCCTACAAGATCTGCCCTCACTCCCACCTCAGTACCACTAGGGGAAAAAAAGTGCAGTCACGCAAAACAGCCAGCAGTTCAGGAAACTTAAGTGCAGAATAAAAAGGGGTGAGCAGATGGAGATGTGACCTTGTCTGCCTTGCAATGGTCACTGGGAAGCAATTGGAGATTTTTAACTCCTAAGAAGAACTGATTTGCAACTAGATCAAACGTCTTGAAACGTTATGCAGAAAAAAGGTATGGAAGGCAGAGGTCAAACAGGCAAGAACGGAGTCCAAGCCGGGCTTGGTGACTCAGCCTGTAATCCCGCGCCTTTGGGAGGCCGAGGTGAGTGGATTGCCTGAGCCCGCCGGTTCGAGACCCGCCTGGGCAGCGAGACCTCATCACTACAATAAACCAAAAAATCAGCCGGGCGTGGTAGCGCATGCCTGTAATTCCAGCTACTCGGAAGGCTGAGGCAGAAGGATCGCCGGAGCCAGCAGGTCGAGGCTGCGGTGGCGGGAGTGGCCACTGCACTCCAGTCTGGGCGACAGAGTGAGACTCCAACTCAAAAAAAAAAAAAGAACGGAGTCCAGGAGACAATTTAGTGGACTAACCTAATAATGTGAGTCATGACAGGAGTCTGAACTTAGGCTATAAAATAAGGAGTGGTAGGAAAAGGGTGACTTTTTCGCTAATCAAAAAAAATCTCAGTGATAACTATTCTATATAAATAACACTTGTAGTCTTTTAGAGTATTTTTCTTTGTATTTGTATAATTTGCTGAGCAGATGCAATATGAAAAAAGAAGAGAAATCCAAAAAAATACCTAGTTAATTGGATAATTTACTACATCCCCTAAGAGGTAGCAGATGAATTGTGATGGTTTCATCAGGTGCTGCTGCACCTTGAAATTGCAACCACTAAAATACACGCTAAAAAAAAAATGTTTCTAGAATTTTTGGATTCTCATGAGACAAATGCATTTGAAAAAGGCTTGCAAGTAATACATGGAAAACAATTGTAGGCAGTATATAGGGAATCTGATGAGCAGGAAAGACCATTCACAGCAAGATTAATACGCAGTATTAAACTTAAATCAATGAAATTCTCTCTGGACTCAAGCACTATCTCATCTCACTTGGGTGGTAAAATTGAATGATGAAACTAACCATTCTACCACATTGCCAGATACTGATACAGAATTATAGCCCAAAGATGGAATTTTTAAAATATTCGAAATTTTCTCATGCTCAAAATAGCTTAATAGCCAATAAGATTATACCCAAATACAATATTTGGTGTAGAGAAAAGCAAACGGATTCTTTTATTTATTTGCCTTATTTTCTACTATCAAAGCTACTCTGTTTATCGATTTAAAGAACATGCTGACCATATATGACCTCCCAACTCCAAAATCCACCTTGTTTACCCTGAGCAGGCTATAATTCTTTCTTTACCAATTGGTTCACTGCTAGGCATGGCCAATCAGGAGTCCAGGAAGGACACTACCAGGCTAGAGGAGGAAGAACTTGCAGAAATCCCAGCAGCCAGTGACTGTCCTGGCAGTTCAGCAGAGGTGCTCTCCAGCAAGGGTCACCATGGCAGAGGTGGCTCTCAAGTTATAAAGGCAAGCAGTCTCTATCGAGCTTACTCATCACTATAGTGGTGAGTGGCACATTCCAGTGTCAAACATACCCTCTGCTCAGAGGTCTGAATCTCAGCCTTGCAGAACTTTTCTCTAAGCCCAATTTTTGTTCACTTCTCCTGTCTCTTAAAGTAATAGCCCACAGGATAGTAGTCACTCTCTACAGATGCTACCTATGTTCATTTTAATGAGTTCTCTTTAACCTTTCTAATAGTTAACCACTTTTATCTCATTCAAAAATCTGTATATCAAACTTTCCCTATTCAAAATACTGATGTGGTTTCTGGCTCCTGACTGGATCTTTTCTGATATATGTTTGGCAATATGTTATATGGATTATTATTCATCTCTCTCAATATTATGAGAGTTAGAAATTTCAAATGCAAATTCAGCTAAAAGAAATTTGACTATGCATACTTATTGATCCAGTAATCCTCTAATAGGAAATTATTCTACAAAAAAATTAGTGCCCCAAAATTAATGCCTAAGAATGTTTTATCAAAGTTTAAAAGAACAGAAACAGATTGAAACTAGTTTAAATTAAAATGGAGACATATTGAAGGATACCTAAAGGCTGTAAAAGCTAAATACAATAAATAAGTGCAACTGGGAAGGATTTATGCCAACTTGTACTACTAACTAGAAAGTTGCCAAAACCAAAGCAGAAACTTTCTCCATTTATCTCACAAGAACCAGATCACCCATCCCTACAACCTGTGCTTCCAGTTTCCTTATTATTTTCTCTTTTTACTTCTTTCCAAAGCACTCAATTGTTTAATGTATCTCTCTGCTAGCATGGGTGTTATATGAAAACAGAGATTTTGCTTTATCGCTGATAAATACATCTGAATCCTGATGCATCCTAAGCAGCTAGAACAATAAATGGCACATAGTAGGTGCTCTGTATGACTGCTCCACTTTTTTTTTCCTATAGTCTTGCTATTTTTCTTCTTAATTCTTAATTTTTACGTGGTCAACTGTGGCTAGTACAGCCTCCAACTCAATTATCAGTGACTAGAACAATTTATCAGTTTTATGGTTCCAAATTGTTTAGTAAGAAATCTGGTTGTTAGTATTTATCTCATCTCTTTGAGCTAAGCCACGTGTTATGGAAGCCTAGATCAAGCCTCCATTTGTGAGGGTAGGTAGGCGGCAGATGCAAGACCTTCTATTCCACTGCTCATTAGAAATTCATAAAGTGATATGGACAGGTCAGAGATGTTTTGCATTTCTAATACAAAAGTGATTGTTTCTTGTAGTATTATTTTAGGCAATGACTCAGTGGCATTTTTTTCAGTGCAAAAATAGAAACAATATATCTCTTCTTTAATATCCATGTATTAAAAGTGACAATACAATCTATATTAATTCACATGGAAATATATTTATCATATATAAATATATAAATATATTATATAAAAAGGTACAAAGTAGAATAAAAAGTAAGATTTCAGGGAAAAGTAACAGCAAAGTAGCCAAATAGGACCTTCCAGGGATCATTCCCCCACAGAAACACCAAACTGAACAACCAACCTTGCAAGAAGTCACCTTCATAAGAACCAAAATATTAGGACTTACGGTACCTAGTGTTATCAAAACTATAAGAAAAAAGGCATTGAAGAAAGTAGGAAGAACTGTCTCACATTGCCTGCACCACCCTTCCCCAACCATAGGCAGCACAGAAAAGAGAATCTGTGTGCTTGGGGAAATGAATGTGGGACTTTGCATTGGCACTCAGCATTGTGCTGTGATAGCAAAACATAAAAGGACAAAATTTTTTCCAGTGCCCATGGAGGGACCATTTAGTTCAGTCCTAGGTCATAGAGAAATCCTCTGTTCTAGCAGGAGGAACTCAAACCCTGGCAGCTTCGCTACTGAGTGACTAACGTGGCTTGGGTCCCTGAATAAATTGAAGTAGCAGTCAGGTCACAAGAACTGTTGTGAAAGCCCTGGTGCTACTCTGGTCTTGGAAGCAGTGGACTTGAGGTACAACCCAGTGCAATACCAGCTGTGGTGGACATGGGAATGCCTGTATCGCCCTTCTCCCAACTCTAGTAAGTATCACTCTAGAAGAGACTCCTTCCACTCTGGACTATTGTCTTTGTGCTAGCCCTGGTGCTGCTCTGGTCTTGGAAGCAGTGAACTTGGGGTACAAGCAGTGGACTTGGGCTACAGCTTACATGAGAGTGCTTGTATCACCTCTCTCCCAACTCCAGCCAGTACTGCTCTAGGAGAGAATCTTTCCAATTTGGGGAAGGAGAGGGAAGAGTACAGAAAACACTGTATTGAAATGTGGGCACCAGCTCAGCCACAGTACAACAAAGCATGAGGCAGATTCTAGAAGCCTTGATTCCAGGTTTTTGTTACTTACATGTGTTTTCAGGCACACCTTGGGCCAGAAGAGAATAGGATGCCCTGATGGGATGAACATGGTCCTGGTAAGATTTACTACCTGCTAACTAAAGTGGCTTTGGTCCTTGAATAAATGTCATTGGCAGCCAGTCAGTAGTGGCCATGGGCCTTGGTCAAGTTCCAATACTGGACTAATCTGGGAGATCCTTGGTTTCAGATGTGACCAAGTGCAGTACCCGTGGTGGTTAGCCACATGAGTGTTTGCATCACCCCTCCTTTAACTCCAGAAAGCCCGGTAGGGAGACGCCTTCTGATTGGGAGAAAACAAGGAAAGAAGGCAGAAGACTTGATCTGTAATCCAGGGAATTTTCTCTTATCTTCCCCAAGTCCACTGAAGTTGTATATCTATAAGTCTGCAAGAGTCACAGCATTCCTAGGCTCAGGGTACCCTGTAGTTCTGAAATGGCATCAGTGATATTAGGCTTAAGTCACAGCACTCAATCTCCTTTGAATTCTCAGAAAGTCCTCTCAAGAAAGTTGTATACAAACAAGTCTAGACTATGAAGATTGGAATAAATACCTAACTCATCAATGGTCAAACATTGATACATATCTATAAGCATTAAGAACGTCCAGTGAAACATGATCTTACTAAATGAGCTAAATAAGGCACTGCCAACCAATCCCAGAATAATGAGGATATGTGACCTCTCAGACAGAGAATTCAAGAATAGCTGCCTTAAGGAAGCTCAATGAACTTCAAGATAACACAGAGAAAGGATTCAAAATTCTATCAGAGAAACTGAATAAAGATATTGAAATAATGAAAAAAATTGAGCTGAGAAGTCTGTTTACAAAATGAAAACAACATCAGTCTCTTAACAGTATAATTTTTCAAGCAGAATAAAAATCTAGTGCATTTAAAGACAGGCTATATAAAAATACACAATCAGAGAACAAGAAAAAGAATGAAGCATTTTTTTAAACTCTAGAAAATAGCCTAAAAGGGACAAACCTAAAAAGTGTTGGCCTTAAAGAGAATGGACAGTGAGAGAGATCAGCATGAAAAGCTTATTCAAAAAAATAATAACAGAGAAATTTCCAAACCTAGAGAAAGATATGAATATGCAGATACAAGATCAAAGAACAACCAAAATTCAACCCAACTAAGACTACCTTAAGGTATATATGAATCAAACTCTCAAAGGTCAAAGATAAAGAAAGGATCCTAAAAGCAGCAAGAGAAAAGAAGCAGATAACATGTAAAAGAACTCTGATATGTCTGGCAGCAGACTTCTCAGTAAAAACTTGAAAAGGAGTGAATGAAGTAACATATATAAAGCACAAACAAAAAATCCTTCTAACCTAGAATATTACATCCAGCAAAATTATCCTTCAAACATGAAGAAGAAATACTTTCTGAGACAAATTAAAACTGAGGAATTTTGGCAATCTCAGACTTATCTGAAAAGTAATGCTAAAAGGAGGTCTTCAATAAAAAAAAATGTTAATGAGCAGCAATAAATAATTGAAGGTATAAAACTCACTGGTAAAAGTACGTACACAGAAAATTCAGAATAGTCTAATATTGTAATTGTGGTGCATCATACACTCTTTAGTAGAAACAGCAAAAGACAAATTTATCAAAAATAATAATTGCAACAATTTAGTAAGAGATAGACAATATTAAAAGCTATAATTCATGACCAAAAAAGTCAAAAATCAGGGGTAACAGTTAAAATACATAGATTTTTAGATTTTTTTTTTACTTTTTTTATTCATTGTAATTACCATCAATTTAAAACAATTAGTAATGCTATTTGCAAGTTTTGTGGTAACCACAATGCAAAAATTTATTAAAAATGCACAAAAAAAATTTAAAAAACAAGAAATTAAAATCACCAGAGAAAATCACTTAACAGAATATATAAGAAGCAGCAATAAATAATGCAAGGTATAAAACTCATTGGTAAAAGTAAGTACACAGAAAATTCATAATGGTCTAATACTGTAATTGTGGTGTGTCATACAATCATATCTTTAGTAAAAAGAGTAAAAGCTAAATCTATCAAAAATAATAACTACAACAATTTGGTAAAAAAAAAAAAAAAAAGGAGAAAAACCAGGACCAATTTTAAAATGGGCAAAAAATATGAATAGACATTACTCAAAAAAGACATACAAATGACCAACAAGTATATTTTAAAATGCTCAGCATCACTAGTCTTCAAAGAAATACAAACGACAATAAGATATCATCTCACCCCAGTTAAAATGACTTTTATTGACAAGACAGGCAATAACAAATGCTGATGATATGGAGAAAGGGGAACCTTTATACACTGTTGGTAGGAATGTAAATTAGTACAGTCACTATAGAGAATTATATGGAAAGGCATCTCAAAAAATAAAAATAGAACTATGATCCAGAAATCCCAGTGCCAGGTATATAGCAAAAAGAAAAGAAATCAGTATATCAAGAGGCATCTTCATTCCCACGTTTACTGCAGCACTACTCACAATATCCGAGATGTGAAATTAACCTAGGTGTCTATCAATGGAGGAATGGATAAAGAAAATGTAGTATATAACACATGAAATGTTATACAGTCATAAAAAATGAATGAAGTTCTGTTACTTGCAACAATATGAATAGAATTGGTGGTCATATATTACGTGAAATAAGCTAGGCTTAGAAAGATAAATATTGCGTGTTCTTACTTAAATGTGGAACTAAAAAAAAAAAAGTTGTAGAAAGACAGATTAGAGTGATGGTTACCAGAGGCTGGAAAAAATAGTAGGAAGAGGGGCTAAAGAAAGTAAAAGGGGTGGATAACAGGCACAGAAATAGAGTTAGAAAGAATAAGATTTTGTGTATGGTAGCACAATAGGGTAATTATATAGTTAACAATAATATATTGTGCATTTCAAAATAACTAAAAGAGTGGAACTGGAATGTTCCTAACACAATAAATGATAAATGGTTGAGGTGATGGATTTCCCAGTTATCCTGATTTGATCATTATATATTATATGTTTGTATCAAAATATCACATGTACCCCATAAATATGTATAACTGTTATATAGTCATAATAATTTAAAGTAAATAAATAATAAAAACAGACAAACAAAAGAGTAAAATTTTATTTCTATACATATAAAATTCTGAAAGGCTATTTACCAGAATGTTATAGTGGTTTGTATTGAGTGGTGGAACTATGACTAACTTTTATTTTCCCTTTTAATGCTTTCTTATGTTTTCTGCTTTATTTTGTAACAAACATATCTTTCTTTTATTATAACAATAGGATAAATAAACTTACAGTCTGTAGTTGAAAATGAAGAGGAAAAAAGAATAAAAATCTATCAAAAAAAGTACTCAGTTACTGAAGAAACTATTCCTAACTAGATAATAAAGACTACCTAACCACATAAAAATTAGTTAATCATATAGTAAATTAACTTCAACAATGATAGAGTTTGCAATGAATTGAAATTTATCAAGGATGTCTAAATGTGTATGTTCATAATATTTTAAAAACTAGTCTCCTTCAGACAATAGAGAATTAATTTGTTATCTTGCAAACTAGTAGCCGGGCTCGGTGGCTCAACCTGTAATCCCATGCCTTTGAGAGGCTGAGGTGAGTGGATTGCCTGAGCCCGCGGGTTCGAGACCCGCCTGGGCAGCGAGACCTCATCTCTACAATAAATACAAAAATCAGCCGGGCGTGGTAGCGCGCGCCTGTAGTTCCAGCTCCTTGGAAGGCTGAGGCGGACGGATCGCCGGAGCCCAGCAGGTCGAGGCTGCGGTGGCCGGGAGCGGCCACTGCACTCCAGTCTGGGCGACAGAGTGAGACTCCAACTCAAAAAAAAAAAAAAAAACCAAAAACGAAAACTAGTAAATAAAGGAAGAGGAAAAAGCATTATCCAACTTTTCCTATATTACCTTCTCTACCAGGTAATCAAATAGGATACGGGATGAAGTGTCTCTTTATAAAAGTACTCTTATAAAAATGATAAAATTAGAAAATGCCATTTTACAACTGTCAATGAATGATTGTTACATACATTAAATATCAATGGTGTTTAAAATTACAAAAAAAGAGAGATAGACATCATGGTCTCCTATAACCATTCCAAATACTATGTATAGTCTTCTCAAATGGATCAACCCTAATCAGATCCACCCTCTTGATTTAGCAGACAATGTGCAAGAAATACTCGTGACAAAGGAACATTTTGAACCACACAAAAACAGCATCATTAAACTCCAAACTCAGATATTCTACCTATCAAATTTTCTAAGTTCCTCAACAGATACATTGTAAGAAAATGAAAGGGATGGAAGAGGAAAACACAAATTTTAAAAAGACTTAAAAGACATACCAAACTTTTCAAAATGTAGACTAGAGTATCTAGGCATATATTTGAGTGATAAAACTATAAAAATGAAAATGGAAGGAAGTCATTACAATAAAAGTCAGAAAAATGGCAGAAGGAAGGGAGTTATCATTGGGATCGCACAAATAAAAAAGGCTTCTCGGGTGGCTATAAAAGTTATTTTTCTTGACACGGGTGTCATTTACCTTACAGTAATTCATCAAGCCATACATTTGATTTTGGGTGATTTTTGTTTGTTGCTGTTGTTGTTGTTGTTTGTTTTTTTGAGTTGGAGTCTCATTCTGTCACCCAAACTGGAGTGCAGTGGCCGCTCCTGGCCACTGGAGCCTCGACCCGCTGGACTCCAGCAATCCTTTTGCCTCAGTCTTCCAAGTAGCTGGAACTACAGCCGCGTGCTACCACGGCCGGCTAATTTTTGATTTATTGTAGAGATGAGGTCTCGCCAAGTTGCCCAGGCAGGTCTCGAACCCGTGGGTTCAGGCAATCCACTCACCTATGCCTCCCAAAGTGCGGGATTACAGGCTGAGCCACCAAGCCCGGCTGGGTGATTTTCTGTACCTGTGTTTTATTTTGCAATAAACCTGGTTTCAAATGTAAAAAGAGTTAACATACAGTTTAACTTCTCTTTTTTAGGAGAGGAGGTTCCAATGAGTTAAAAGTGAAAGACAGAAAATTGCCAGCAATAACAAGATGTTACAAGAAAAGTGGAGAGTCAAATGAAACACCATGTGGGGAAGTTAAAGGTAGTGAGAATGATACATCTTTCCAACTTCACAATTTTATCCTGCCCAACTCATACCTATTTGCAGAATCTATTGTACTATCCATGGGGCCCAGTCACTTGGGGGCCAAAGAGTGAAATGATTCTTACCAGTCAGATACCAGAGGATAATTTCTCAGACTATTTTATGTTTTCTAGATATCAGATACAATTATGCATAATGAAAAATTAAAACGTCAATAATATTGGAGATACATTTTAATTGGATCATCAAAACAAAAATATTCCAGAAAATATTAGCAGAAGTGCTACTCATTGGTTTCCAAGTCAGCAAAAACAATTCATAATTTCCAACAAATAAATCAGCAGTAGCTTATCACTCTAAGTAACGAAATCATCTTAAGAATCATAAAACAAGACTTCTAATTTGTATCATGATGCAAATTAACTAAAATGTAGATAATTTGCCTGAGAGTCCGGAAATCAAAATGTATCTCTTTTAATTTGTTTTGTCTTCTCTCTTCCCATCTTAGGTTTTATCCTCTGAATACTCTGTTTTCTCCTCCACTGACCCCCACCTCAAACTTGGCATAACAACCAAAGAGGGGGAAGGTGGCCAGATTCAGTGGCTCACACCTGTATTCCCAGCACTTCGGGAGGCCAAGGTGGAAGCCTTGCTTTAGTCCAGATGTTCGAGACAAGCTGAGCAATATAGTGAGAACTAGTCTCTATAAAAATAATCGGAAATTTAGCAGGGCATAGTGACGCATGCCTGCACTCAGTAATTTGAGAGGCTAAGGAAGAAGGAGCACTTGAGCCCAGGAGGTTGAGGTTGCACTGATCTGTGATTGCACCACTGTACTCCAGCCTGAGATCCCAACTCAAAAAAAAAAAAAATGGGGGAAAGTGGTGGACAGAGGAGAAGTATATGGCAGGGTCTTAAGTGTGGGACACATGAAAGTATATCTTAGAATCATTATCTTTCCAAAATTGTGAAGCGTGAATTGGAGAAGGAAGGAGTCAAGAAACAAACACATGAGAAGACTAATGCTGTAGTTTGGATATGGTTGCCCCCACCCAATCTCATGTCGAAATTTGATCCCCAATGTTCAAGGTAAGGCCTAATCAGTGGTGCTCGGGTCATGGGGGCAGATTTCTCATGAAGAGATTAATATTCTTCCTGTGGGAAGGAAAACAAGTAATTTCTCACTTTATTCGTCTCTGAAGAACTGGATGTTAAAAAGAGCCTGGCACCTCCCTCCTCCCTTTCTCTCTTGCTTCCTCTCTCACCATGTGATATCTACCACTCAGCTTCCACCATAAGTGGAGGAAAGTGAGGCTCTACCCAGATTCCCAATCTAGAACCTTCCAGCAGAATCATGAGACAAACATTTTTTTCTTTGCAAATTACCCCACTTGGCAGGGTGTAGTGGTTCATTCCTCTAATCCCCACATTTTGAGAAGCCGAGACAGGAGATAGCTAGAGTCCAAGAGTTGAAGACCAGCCTATGCAAAACAGTGAGATCTCATCTCTACAAAAAGTTAAAAAATTAGGCAAGCATGTTGGCATGTGATTTTAGTCCCACCTACTCAGAAGGCTGAGGCAGGAAGATCACTTGAGCCCAGGAGGTCAAGGCTCTGGTGTGTTGTTATCCTGCCACCACACTCCAGCCTGGGTGGCAGACTGAGACCCTAACTAAAAAAAAAAAAACAAAATTAAATTTAAAATAAATAAATAACCCAGCCCCAGGTATTCCTTTATACAAAACAGAATAAGATAACTGACACAAAGGGATAGTCCAAACTGGGCCAAAGACTAGATCTCTTAAAATCAGACATGAGCAGGATAGACGCAGCCACTATTCAGACCCCTGTTTCTAAAAATATTCTGACATAGACAAAGCCATTAGAGAGAGAAAAAAGGGCTCTTTCAATCTAACATGTTCTAGCATAAAGAATGTTTAACCAGCTGTACCCAGCTTTCCCAGGCATAAGCAAAGTCATCTCTGTGAATGAAGTATTATACCCTGAAAGGAGATATAATGTTAAACACTAAAACTAATGTAATCATAATGCTTCTTTAATGATTCAGAGGCTCTTCAATACATAGCAATAACTAAAACTCATCATTAAAGAATCAATTATCACTGCATGTATGATTTACAGAAATGCTATTTGAGATTTCTTGTAAGCAGAATTCTGAATAAACAACAGTATACTAAAAACATTTTAGAGGATTTCCTTTTTTGTCTTTCCTTCTTTATCCCCAGTCAAAATTAAAAGACTTCCTGAGAATATAAGTCTTCCAAAGCAAGTAAAAAAGCATAGCAACATTTTCCAAATCTAGGACACATGCTGCTTTTAAAATATATTTGGTCATAAATAAATATATTGAGCACATTAATAAATGCCTCTTTCAAAATCTCTTCACTCACAAAGATTTTAAATCACCGCTCAGAAAATAAAGGACTACTGGGAATTTGAAAAGTAAGCATAATTCAGCTCCTCTGCATTTTTTCAAGGTTAGTTGTTCTTATAAAACATATAAATATGCATATCTTGTTTCTTAGTCAGGCTGATTTCAATGTCCTGAAGCAAAAGAAAGTCACAAGAGACTTTCAGATACCAGAGCCTGAATGAAACTTGAACACCATCTATAAGCTTGTGCCATCAAGTGTTTTTTGTTTTTGTTTTTGCTTTTTAATGCATGGACTGCACTTATATCTGGCTACAAGGCATTTATTGCTGGCTGCAAGGCTTGACAGCAGCCTGAGCAAGCTGTGTACAGCAGGCATTGTGGTTAATCCACCTACACACAGAAGCTGAATCTCATTGGCTTCACAATGCTTCAAGAAACAAAGTATTTTTTATGTGAAACACCAAACAAATATAACCTTGTCCTTCCCACTGTCCTGATAGAACAAAATTCAACTGGCTACTATCTGAGACAATTTTTTTTTTTTACATAATCTCCTTTTGGGTTCCTAACAATTTTCAGACTCTCCAGCAAAGGAATTGTGTGGTGAGAAAGTAGCAAAATATATACGTAAAATTTATATTTCAAAACCAAAGAAAAAAAAACCTAAAGAACAAATTGCCATATTTACAGGACCCTTCCTAACTAGGAAGAAATGGATTCATTAATTTAAACAATTCTCTAATTTCAGCATTTTGGTTTTGATCTAGCAGTCATTGAAGTTAAAACTGAAAAGTTCCCTTTCCCCACATTTTAATCAGCTAAGTGATTCAATTGTTTATTTATTTACTTACTTATTTTTGAGATAAGGTTTCCCTCTGTTCCTCAGGCTAGAGTGCAGTAGCCTGGAACATGACTCACTGTAACCTCAAACTCAGGCAATCCCCTCACCTTAACTTCCTGAGTAGACAGGAATATGGTAACAGGTTACCACACCTGGCTAATTTTTGTAGAGAAGAGGTTTTACTATATTTCCAAGGCTGGTCTTGAACTCCTGGCTTCAAGCAATCTTCCCACCTCAGCCTCCCAAAATGCTGCTATTACAAGCATCAGCCACGGTGCCTGGCTATTTAGTATTTTTTAAGTCAAGCTTCCACAACTACTGAGAGGGGGAAAAAAGAGAGAGAGAAAGTATTAGGAAAATCTTTTTTACAGTGACCTGAAAGATATGCCAAATTCAGAAGGCCTTATCAGAAAAGATAAAGCAAAGACAGTATTTGCCACACTGAATGTGGTAAGTGCCCAGACACCAAGTTCTATCTTTGTTTACAGTACTACTGCTTGGTCTTCTCACATTTCACATTGAGAACTTCTATAATAACAAGCTAGTAAATGGGATACTAATAAAATAATTATCCAGTTGCATGTAAATCATTTCAGCTGCAATTTCCAAGTCAATGAACACAACAAAAATAGGCTTCTGGTGGTCTGATATGTTATCAGACTACTGTCAGGACTTGTTCTCATCCTAATATGGCAGAAGATTAGTGCCCCCCAGAACATAATATGTCCAAAACACACAATGATTTTTCATGCATCAAATACTAGGTGATCTCCTATACTGTAGCCAGTATTTAATATAGGATAGAGTACCTTCAGCTGTTCACTTCAAATAATAGGCTGAATGGCACTCTTGGAATAGACAAGTATGACAACCCCTGTTGAGCCCATGGTTCTCCTCTAAATATATTCTTTATCAAAAGGTGTAAAAAAAAAAAAAACTTTGGATGGCCGGGCTCGGTGGCTCAGCCTGTAATCCCGTGCCTTTGGGAGGCCGAGGTGAGTGGATTGCCTGAGCCCACGGTTCAAGACCTGCCTGGGCAACTTGGCGAGATCTCATCTTTACAACAAATCAAAAAATTAGCTGGGCTGGTAGCGCGTGCCTGTAGTTCCAGCTATTTGGAAGGCTGAGGCGGAAGGATCGCGGGAGCCCAGCAAGTCGAGGCTGCGGTGGCCAGAAGCGGCCACTGCACTCCAGTGTGGTCGACAGAGTGAGACTCTAATGCAAAAAAAAAAAAAAACTTTGGATGGACATGACTCTTTCTTATTAATTCACTTCAGTAATATTTGTTCTATATTCAATACCTTGTGTGAGATGCTATGAGAAATTAAAAACAAAATACAACCTTAAAAATCTAGGGTGGGAAGTCAAAGTGTTACCAATCAGAAAACAAATGATAAAGAATTCAGCTTAAATTCTTTTCAACAAACAATGACATAGCAAATTGAATAATTTATAATCTGACAATATTTAAAATCTCATCATTTCTTCATTATATTTTTCAAAATAAATAAAAATAGTATTCTCCAATTAAAAGTAGAGGAAATAGTCATTGTGAGGATGTACTAAATTGGATAAATTATTCATACCACCATTATTTAGAGGTATAATAAAGATTAAGTTCTTGAAATGCTTATACTAATTGGTAACTCACTAGGTCCCATTTGACAGAGATTTTTAAATCCACGCAGAAAGTCTCTAGAATCTTTGTCTTAAGACTCAACCATATATTTGAACTATCAAATACACACAGTAGAATCTTTTAATCATAAATTATCATTCTTGTTAAAAGCACCTATATTAAAAAATAGTAAATATAACTTTACCCCACAGGTCCTGGAAATTATTAGGAATAAGAATTTGGCAAAAACCAAAGTAAACAAAGATCCGTTTGATTCCCTGTATAATGATGTTCTCAACTAAGTGGGAAATGTTAGATATGCTGGTCTTTGTACTTCCACTGAACAATTTTTGCATGCAGTGGAATGTTGATACAGACAAGAGAGCTATATCTTTGAGTTAAATCAAGTAGAGAATCATATGCCCTTAATGTTTACTTGTTTCATTGTGTTCTGTCAAAAATTCTCAGTTGTTTACTGATATATACACCTATATTCTAATCCTGTAATAATAAATACTAATTACTAATAATTTCTGGAACTCATAAAATACTTGTGCACCAGAGCTTAGTTACATAGAACCGGGCTGTTTTCTGTGTAATTTTTCATCAATACCAGTCACATTGTAATGTTGAGACACTAGGAATTTCAGTCTTCCCATAAGCACATCATTAAGACAACCTCCAGGAAATTGAATCATCAAAAGTGTTGATCGAGTAAGAGAAATGCCAACAAAAAATGTTATTCCATATCTGTGAACTGAACATTTGCCTAGATTTCTAACTATACCTATGCGTACTTAATTTTCAAATTTAAGTTATTCTTGTAAATTTTAAGCACAATTTCAGTATAAGGACAAGGAAAGAAGCTACAGATAGCCTTGAGTACATAGTAACCGCACTAAATCTGAGCACTTCTTCATCCTGAGAAACAAATTTAAAGCCTGCTGGAAAAGAGAAATGTAGTCTAGAAACCCAAACATGATGAACTGCTTTCATTCTTTAGGCAAGAGTATTAATTGTGGAAAATTGTCTTGGCTTATCTTGTCTTGCAGGAAAATTTTATTTTATTTTTGTCAAGTGGCGAGATAACTTAATTCAAGAGAACAGCTGTTTTTTATACTTTTTTTTAAAAAAAGGCATCCAATCGACCTTCCCTTAGATGGATATTGTAGACTGGTGAGTTTTTCTCTTGGTATAGACAAGTACATTAGCTATTAAGTTAATTTTCACATAAATTCAAGGTATATGTACAAGAGACCCTTGTTCAGCTCTCCTGAATGGAGACAGACTGAGTGCAATTTATGTTATTTACAACAGTAATACTCATTTCCAACTCTGAACATTTAACCAGAGGTATTTTTTTCTAAAGATTTTATCAAGCTTAACAACTGCAATGAACAATTCATTAAAAATTTTCTATTTCAACATGATACTGAAGTGGCATCTTAATAATGAAAGAATTTCTTCACTCAACCAAATAAAGAAAAATGTAGATTACAAATCAAGGTTTTTATTTCAAGTTTAAACTGAACACTGCACAGGCTAACCTAACTGGTAAATACACTAACAAAAAAGAAACACCTAGTAGTGTAACAAGGGTTAAAAGAAAAACTAAATAAAAATATATTAACATTATTAAAACTGAATCTCATCTTAGTAGTAAAAGCCATGAAAAAAGTGTGAGGAAGGACCCAAAAATTAGAATTATTTTTTGGAAGGCAGGCCCTCCTGTAGTACAGGCTTTTCTTGCTAGGAACCCATCGGCATCAGTATACCATCAGTATACCAGTATACAATTTCAGTGATTTTTAAAAAATTCTTTCAGTGCATTTTCCCATTTCATGATGGGTGATTTACGAACATACCTGCCCACACCGGGCTGAGTATTCAGCAGTTTTTTACCAAAACCAGTATGACACCATACCTCACTCTCCTTGTTCACCCAATCTCACCCCAAACAATTTTTTTACGTTTCCCCAGATTAAAAAAGTCCTCAGAGGAAAATGCTTTGTGAATTTGGAAGAGGTAAAACACAAAACAAAAACAAAAAAACAAACCAGAACTAAAAGTCACCAAAACTAACGAGTTCAAAGACTGTTTTGAGCAGTGGAAAAAGCATCTCAATAGGGGTATTGCATCAAACAGAAAATACACTGAGCCGGCTGGGTGGCTCAGCCTGTAATCTCGCACTTTGGGAGGCTGAGGTGAGTGGATTGCCTGAGCCCACGAATTCAAGACCCACCTGGGCAACTTGGGGAGACCTCATCTCTACAATAAATCAAAAAATTAGCCGGGCGTGGTAGCACGTGCCTGTAGTTCCAGCTGCTTGGAAGGCTGAGGTGTAAGAATCGCTGGAGCCCAGCTGGTCAAGGCTGCGGGGAGCATGCCACTACACTCCAGTCTGGGCGACAGAGTAAGACTCCAACGCAAAAAAAAAAAAAAAAAAAAGAAAATACACGGAAGGTGGCTGAAGTTTGAACATGTAAGAATAAATACACAATTTTGTAAATAATTTGGGGGTTTCTTTGGACCCCCTCATATATCAGAATTATACAAAATTATGCTTTTTTTTTTTTTTTTGGTTTCGAGGATCTTTAAATTTAAGGGTATGCTTATGCTCAAATAGCATCCTTTCCCAGCCATTTATACAACAAATAAAACAAGTTTTAGCATGTTATTTTATGATCATTAATATAAATGAATGAAAGACACTAAGGACAGTTGATTTATTTTGGAAGCTGAGAATCAGAAACACAATGACAATTTCATTTCATACAAAAATAGTAATAATAAGTTTTGGTCTTTTGGGTTTTGGTTTTTTGTCAAACAAGGAAAAAACAGGAAATCCACCACCACTTGACTAGCCCTACAAGAAATGCTTAAGGGAGCCCTAGCAAAAGGATGATATCTACTATCACGAAAACACAACAAAAATCTGGTAGAGCAGATACACAAAAGAGAAAAAGAAAGGAGCTAAATATTACCACCGCAGAAAACAACCAAACCACAAAGATAAAAATAAGAGAGAAAGAAAGTAATAAAGGATATTCAAAACAACCAGATAACAATTAACAAAGTGAAGGAATAAGTTCTCACCTATCAGTAATGAATGTAAATGGATTACATGCCTTGTGAGGGAGCTACAATCCCCACTCACCCTCCCCACCCCTTCCCTGCTAATCAACACAAGAAACTGCCCCCATGCCTGTTTTCACATTGCAAAGCAGGAAGGCCCTGCTCTAACTCCCCCTCAAGCCTAACTTAATCTTGAAAAACAGGAAGGCGCTAACCCCTCCCCAGATGGCTCACAAAGGAGGGAAAAGAAGGCCCCTCTAACTCTCCAAGGAGCCCTAGCCCCAGGCTCACAGAGATGGAATTGGAAGACCCAACCTACTTCTCATGGAGCCCCTTCCCCCACCCCCAGCTCAGCTGCTTACAAGAAATGTTCCACTCTCCACACCCTTACCCAATTGGCTTAAAAAAAAAAAAAACCTCCCGCTTTGGTGTCAGTCCTGGCGCTTTAATTAACTCCTTTCCCTGAATTTACAGTGTGTGCTCTTTTCAGCAAGCCTCACATTCCCCACTTAAAAGATACAGACTGGCTGAATGAATTTAAAAAAAAATGACACCCTCCCCTTTTTTTTCCAAGATGGTGGATTAAAGGTTTTCAAGTGTGCCTCACCCGTGGGAACATTGTGAAATACTGTGGGAAAAACCAACACAGTGAGCTCCAACTCAAGAAGGAAAAGGGGTACTTATTTGAGTGGCCTGTGCACCCATATCTCAGGGAGGAGAAGACAGGCAAATAGTCCTTGCAGTGGCGCTCTGCAGAGAAAATTGAGCGTGACCCCCAAACACGGGACAGGACTGAAAACTCGTCTTTGAAATATACCTTTCAATCAGGGATCTATCTAACCCAGGACTTGGGAGAACATTCTGTTTCTCCCAGGCCCGGGCTGGGGAGGAACACACCATTTTTAACTGAGGTTTATTGTCTAAGCAACAAAATTGCTGCAGTCATTTCGGTTTCTGCTCAGAGAAAACGTTGCTCTCTCTGGATTGAGGAGGGAGCCTCCCACAGCAAGAGCAGGGTGGGGAGCATGGAGATCATCCTATGGTTTAGAGTCAGACCTGGGCTCATCCCAACCTGTAGTGGGAAGCAGTGGGGGCCTATTTCCCTGATAAATATAGATGCTAAAAACTTAACAAAATAGTAGCAAAATGAATTCAACAGTTTATCAAAAAATTATCCATCATTAACAAGTGGGTTTTGTCCCAGGGATGCAAGGATGATTCAATATCTGTAAATCAATAAACATAATCCACTACATAAACTGAAGCAAATATTAAAACCATATAATCATCTCAGTAGATGCAGAAAAGGCAGTTGATAAAATCCAATAATCCCTTCATTTTGAAAAAACTCAACAAACTGGGCATTGAAGGAACATATCTCAAAATAAAAGCTGTATATGATAAACTCACAGCCAACATCATACTCAACCAGGAAAAGCTGGAAACACCCCCTCTCAGAACAGGAACAAGACAGGAATGTCCACCCTCACCACTCTAATTCAACATCATAGTGGAAGTCCTAGCAAGAACAGTCCAGCAAGAGAAATAAAACTCATTCAAATTGGCAAGGAGGATGTCAAATAATCCTTGTTCATGGATGTCATGATTGCATAACTAAAAAACCCTAAAGACTCCTCTAAGAAGCTTCTAGACCTGATAAATGACTTTAATTAAGTCTCATGATACAAAACGTACAAAAACCTGTAGCATTTCTATACACCAACAACCCTTAAGCCAAGACCCAAATCAAGAGCTCAAACCCACACCAGCCACAAAAAAATAAAATACCCAGGAATACACCTGACTACGAAAGTGAAAGATCTGTACAAGGAGAACTACAAAACATGATAAAAGAAATTGTAAATGACATGAATGAAAGAACATCCCAAATGAAAGAACATCCCATGTTTGTGGATGGGAAAAATCAATAATGTTAGGATGACCGTATTGCCCAAAACACTCTACAGATTCAATGCAATCTCAATCAAAATACCAACTTCATTCTTCACTGAACTGGAAAAAAAAATCTTAAAGTTTATATGGAACTGAAAAGAGTCCAAATAGCCAAATCAATTAAAAACAAAAAGAAATATGGTGGAGGCATCACACTGCCTGACTTCAAATTATACTATAAGACTACAGTAACTAAACAGCATGGTACTGGTACAAGAATAGACAGATCAATGAAACAGAACAAAGAATCCAGAAATAAAACCAGATGCCAACAACTAGCTGATTTTTGACAAAGCCAACAAAAGTAAACAATGGAGAAAGAACACTCTATTCAATAAATAGTGCCAGGAAAATTGGCTAGCCACATGTAGAAGAATGAAGCTGGATCTTATCTCTCACCATATATAAAAATTAACTGGACAAATTAAATACTTAAATGTAAGACCAAAAGCTATAAAAATCCTAGAAGAAAACCTAAGAAACACTCTTCTGGATATTGGCCTGTAAAGAATTTATGATGAAGACTACAAAAACAATTGCAACAAAAACAAAAATAGACAAATGGGACTTTAACTGAAAAGTTTCCCCATTGTAAAAGAAATAATCAACAGAGTGAACAGAAAACTTACTGAGTGGGAGAAAATACTTGCAAATCATGCCTCAGACAAAGGGCTAAAATCTACACAGAGCTCAAACAACCTAACATGAAAAAAATAATCCCATTAAAAATTGGGCAAAGGATATAAGTAGATACTTCTCAAAGGAAGACACAAGCAGCCAACAAACATGAAAAAATGCTTAACATCACTAACTCTCCAGGATAGACCATATGTTAGACCACAAAAAAAACTGAAAAAAAATTTAAAAACTCAAAACATGTCACGTATCTTTTCAGACAACAAAAGAATAAAACTAGACCTCAATGACAAGACAAATTTTGGAAACTGTACAATTACATGGAAACTAAATATTCTCCTGAATGATCATTAGATCAATTTTAAAAATTAAGAAGAATCTTTTTAAAAATTTTAAACAAACTAAAATGAAAACACAGCTTACCAAAACATATGGGATACAGCAAAAGCAGTGCCAAGAGAGAAGTTTATAACAATAAATACATCAAAAAAGTAGAAAAATTTTAAATAAATAACTTATGAATGAACATCAAAAAATTACAAAAGAAAAAACAAAACTAAAAATGAATAGAAGGAATGAATGAATGAATAATAAAGAAGAAAGCAGAACTAAACAACATAGAGATAAAAAATAATACAAAGGTTTGATGAAATGAAAAGTTGATTTTTCAAAAAGACCTAGATAAATAAAATCAGAAATGATAAAAGAGACATTACAATTGATATCACAGAAATACAAAAGTTTATTAGAGGCAGTTATGAACAACTATACTATACACTAACAAATGGAAAGACCTAGAGGAAATGGATAAATTCCTGGATACGTACAAACAATCCAGATTGAATCAGGAAGAAATAGAAAATCTGAATAGACCACTAATGAGTAACTTGACTGTGATCAGTAATAAAAAAATCTCCCAACAAAGAGAAGTCCAGGACCAAATGACTTTCCTGCTGAATTCTATGAAATTTATAGAGAACTAACACCAATTCTTCTCAAATTATTCCAACTAATTGAAAAAGGAAAGAATTCTTCCTAACTCATTTTGTGAGGCCAGCATGTCCCTAATACCAAAACCAGACAAAAAAGAAAGCTGCAAGCCAATATCCCTGATGAACAGACATGCAAAAATCTCTTAACAAAATACTAGCAAATCAAATTCAGCAACACATCACAAAGATCGTGATCATGATCAAATGGGATTTATCCTAGGGATGGAAGAACATTTAAACATACACAAATCAGTAAATGTGATCCATCACATAAACAAAATGAAGACCAAAAACCATCTATTATCTCAATAGATGCAGAAACAGCATTTGATAAAATTCAGCATCTCTTCATGATAAAAACCGTAAACAAATTAGTCATAGAAGGAATATACCTCAACATAATAAGGGCTGTATATGACAAACCCACAGCTAACATCATACTGAATTTGAAAAAAAGCTGAAAGTCTTTTCTCTAAAAACTGGAACAAGATAAAAATGCCCACATTAATCACTTGTATTGAATATAGGACTGAAAGTTCTAGCCAGATTAATCAGTTTAAAGAAAAATATAAAAAGGCATCCAACTTAGAAATGGAAATTCAAATTGTTTATCTTTGCAAATGACTGTGTGTGTATATATAATATATATATATATATATAAAGAGAGAAGTTAAGTAGTGTGTGTATGAGTGTGTGTGTGTGTGTATACACATTTCATTTGCAAAGAGAAACAATTTGGCATATATATGTGTGTGTGTGTATGTGTGTGTGTGTGTGTGTGTGTGTGTGTGTGTGTGTGTGTGTCATTTGTTTAGAACTGATAAACAAATTCAGTAAAGCCATAGGACACAAAATAAACATATAAAACTTAGCAGCATTTATGAATGCCAGCAGCAGACAATTTGAAAGAGAAACCAAGAAAGTAATCCCATTGGTAATAGATACACATAAAATAAAATAACTAGGAATAAACTTAACCACAGAAGTAAAAGATCTCGAGACGGGAACAAGATGGTGACAGCATAAGTGGACTTGTGAGATTCTCCAAACGTGAGCTCCCAAAAAGACTCTTACTTTTCTTCCCCCATCCCCTAGCCCACCACCAGCTGTGCTGGTCAGAGGCCCGGGGACCTTTGGTCCCACGCAGGACTGGATATTGCAGCCAGGGCCGCATATTGTGGCCCCCTTCTGCTGCTGTTTCACCATGTGCATGGAAGTCTTGGGTCCCAGCTCCCTCCCTGGCTACATCATCTCTGCCCAGCACCCAGAACTAAGCTGCCAGTCACTAGGGAGGCTCTGGGTGCCTGCCTCTCAGAGACACCAGTCCCATTCCTGGCTGAAGTACCCTGTGGGGGACCCAGGGCCACTCTCGCTGCTCACCGCCTGCCCTTTGGAACTTTGGAGCTCTGGGCCCACCCTGGCTGAGGCACTCAGCACGTGACCCCAAGCTGGGGGACCCAGACAAGCAGAGAGAAACGGATCTGCAAAAAATGCCTCAGCCATTCTCCAGGCAGAGACTTCCATTGCCCTTCCCACCTATTAACAAACTCTACCTCGGTTCCTAAGGTAATGTCACGAAACAGGAGACAAAGCCCCACCCCTACACTGAATGAGACACAAGCAACCCCCAGGCAGCCAATTAAAAAAAAAAAAAACCCAAACTGCAAGTAAATCTAGCTGCCTGCAATGAAAAACAAAGGGGAGAGGCCGGAGATCAGAGCTGAAGTGACTTTAATCTGATCGCTTATTTGGACTTATGATTTTATCATTTTGACTGTTTCTTTTGATCACTTTTGTTGTTTGCCTTCTGATTTACACTTTTTCTTGATTTTATTAGTCTATCTCTGTGTAGCTATCAGTATTCTTTAGAGAATTTTTCTTATGTGCCTTTTTTCACTTCTTTCCAGTCTTGTGTCTCTTTCTCACCTGATAGTTGGTATGTATATCTGTCTTCCCCCTCACTCTTCTCTCTTTCTAACTCCCTATTGACCCACCCTTCCTCCATTATTTTCCTCTTTTATACCTCCCTTTTTAACCTAGGGACCAAGACTACATACTGCTGAATGGACAGATTGTAAGGCAGAGGGACATAGGTTCCAGTGTGCTCATACACCTGTTCGTGGATGCTAGAATCAGCATATACATTCTGAATCACAGCTTCCCCCTCAATTAAACATCAAAACTGCAAAAAGTACAGATTGCAGCCTACACTCCAACCTCAAAAGCGAACAAAGACAGAACCCTCATAAGGAAGAACAGGATATTGCAGAAGAGAAATAAAAGCAACCCCACCTTCCCTCAAAAACAGAATTAAAGAAGAGGAGGGAAAGGGGGAGAGAGAGAAAAATCTACACAAATGAAGAAAAACCAAAAAAGGAGTATGGGTCTCTCCCAGACCCCTGGGAGGGCAGACATTGAGAAACTGACTTCGGAATGCAAACAATCAAGAGCCCCCAGAATGAAGGGTCTCAAACTACAAATGTAGATATCAAGACACTAATGGGGAGATTAAAAAGAATTGAGGAGACACAAGAAGGAACTAGGAAGGAGCTGATATCTGAGATAACAGTAATAAAGAATACTGTGAATGAAATAAATAACAAACTGATAAGCATGGAAAGCAGAATTACCCAGGAAGAAGAAAGAATTTCAGAGCTTGAGGACCAAAATATAGAACTAACCCAAACTCTTAAAAACACAGAAAATAAGCTGAAAAAGACAGAACAAAACCTTCAAGATGAGCGATTACTTCAAGAAACCAAACCTAAGAGTAATTGGACTTCCAGAGACAGAAAGAGAGACAGAGACCACACTGGAACAAACTTTCCATGAGATCATTCGAGAAAACTTCCCTTATCTAATTAGTGATGCAAAAATTCAAACACAAGAGATTCAGAGAACCCCTGCAAGACAACAAATGAAAAGACCAACTCCTAGACACATAATAATTCACCTAAACAAAGTAGGCATAAAAGAAAAAATCCTAGAGGCAGCAAGAGAAAAAGGCCAGATCACCTATCATGGAAGACCAATCAGAATATCAGCAGATTTATCTACAGAAACTCTGCAAGCTAGGAGAGCTTAGAGCCCTATCTTCAAAGTCCTAAAAGATAAACAATTTCAGCGAAGAATAACCTACCCAGCCAAGCTAAGCTTCATCAGCGAGGGAGAATTAAAATCTTTCCCAGATTTAAAGAATTAAAATCTTTCCCTAAGAACTTATGCAGCCACCAAACCATCTCTACATGAAACACTTAAGAAAGTACTAAACACAGAAGAAAAGGAAAAAAGAACAGCATTCTTCACTAGAGTACAGGGAAAAGAATAAAATATACATGAACCAACCCCAAAACCTAAAGAAAGACAAAAAAACCAAGTGGAAGAACAACAACTCTATAAGAACTCTATGATAGGAATGAACTCTCACATTTCAATAATTAACCTGAATGTGAATGGACTAAATGCACCACTGAAAAGACATAGAATGGCAAAATGGATAAATTATCACCAGCCAACAATATACTGCCTTCAAGGGACCCACCTCACTAGAAGGGACATACACAGACTCAAAGTAAGAGGATGGGAAACAAATTTTCAGGTGAATGGAGCACAAAAGAAAGGAGGAGTCACGATCCTAATTTCAGACAAAATACCATTTAAGCTATCAAAACTTTAAAAAGATACAGAGGGCCACTACATGATGATGAAAGGGACACTCCATCAACAAGAAATATCTATCCTAAACATATATGCACCCAACATAGGAGTGCCAACTTTCATAAAGCAACTTCTAGGAAAACTAAAGAAAGATATTGACTCTAACACCATCATAACTGGGGACTTTAATACCCAACTCACAACCCTAGAGAGATTATCAGGACAAAAAACAGCAAGGAGATCTGGAACCTCAATGTGACTCTGGACCAAATGGATTTAATTGATACCTACAGAACACTCTATCCAAAGACCACAGAATACACATTCTACTCATCACCACATGGAACATATTCTAAGATCAATCACATAAATAAAGCATAAGCAAATTTACAAGGACCGAAATTCTACCATGCAGCTTCTCAGACCACAGTGAAATAAAAATAAACATTGAAACCAACAAGGTCCCCCCAAAACCCACAAAGACATGGACACTAAACAATATGATGCTAAACAACTCCTGGGTCAATGATGAAATCAAAACAGAGATTAAAAGATACCTGGAAACAAATGGAAATGAAGAAACATCTTACCAAAATCTCTGGGATGCCTTAAAAACTATAGTAAGAGGGGAATTTTTATCCCTACAAACACACATGAAGAAAATCAAAGGAACACAAAGTAACAACCTAACCAGCCACCTAAGGAACCTGGAAAATCAAGAACACAAAAACCCTAATTTCAGCAGAAGAATCCAGATCACCAAAATAAAAGGCCAAATCCAGGACATAGAAGACAAAAAGATAATACAAAAATACAAAAAAATTGATTAAAAAAATCAATGAAACAAAAAGCTGGTTCTTCGAAAGGATAAACAACATCGATGGTCCCCTAGCTAGACTGACCAAGAAAAAAAACCCAAAGAAGCACAATCAGAAACACAAAAGATGAAGTCACATCTGACCCTGAAGAAATACAAAAGATCATTAGAGACTACTCCGTACACTTGTATGGAAACAAACTTGAGAACCTTAAGGATATGGAGGAATTTCTGACATCACACAACCAACCTAGATTGGAACAAGAAGAAATTGAGACCCTAAATAGACCAATAACAATCAAGGAAATTGACTACGTAATAAGAAAACCACCTGCCAAAAAAAAAGCCCTGGTCCAGATAACTTTCCAGCAGAATTCTACAAGACATTTAAGGAGGAGCTGATACCAATCCTACTGAAGGTATTCCAGGCAATTGAGAAGATGGAACTCTCCCCAAATCATTTTACAAAGCTAACATCACATTGACACCCAAACCAGGTAAAGACCCAACAAAGAAAGAGAACTACAGGCCAATATTTCTGATGAACATAGATGCTAAAATTCTCAACAAGATCCTAGCAAACCGGATTCAACAACACATCTCAAAAATCATCCATCATGACCATGTGGGCTTCATCTCTGGGATGCAAGGCTAGTTCAACATTTGTAAAACCATAAATGTAGTTAAATACATCAACAGATGTCAAAACAAAAACCACATGATTATATCATTAGATGCAGAAAAAGCTTTTGATAAAGTCCAGCACCCATTCTTGATAAAAACCCTCAAACATTTAGGCATACGGGAAACATATCTCAAAATAGTAAAAGTCATCTACGAGAAACCCACAGCCAGCATACTCCTAAACGGAAAAAAGTTGGAACCATTTCCACTGAAAACTGGAACAAGACAAGGATGCCCACTCTCACCCCTCCTGTTCAACATAGTATTGGAAGTCCTGGCTCGAGAAATCAGAGAACAGAAGGCAATCAGGGGTATCCAAATAGGAAAAGAGGAAGTCAAGTTATCTCTCTTTGCAGATGATATGATTGTGTACCTTGAAAACCCAAGAGAATCTGTCAAAACCCTCCTTACACTGATAAAAGCCTTTGGCAAAGTCTCAGGATACAAAATAAATGTGCACAAGACAATGGCATTTCTTTACACCAATAATAAACAAACAGAAACCCAAATGAAAAGCACAACTCCATTCACAAAGACATAAAAACTGAAATAACCTTGGCATCTTCCTAACTAGAGACGTGAAAGACCTTTACAATGAAAACTACAAAACACTGCTCAAAGAAATCAAAGATGACACAAACAAGTGGAAAAATATCCCATGCTCATGGATTAGAAGAAGCAATATTGTGAAGATGTCCATCTTACCTTAGGCAATCTACAAATTCAATACAATACCCATCAAATTACCAGCAACATTCTTCTCAGACCTAGAAAAAACAACACAGGAATTCATATGGAAACACAAACATCCAAGAATAGCCAGAACAATCCTCAGCAAAAAAAAAAAACAAAGCAGGTGGTATCACATTACCAGACTTCAAACTTTATTATAAAGCTACAATCATCAAAACAGCATGTTATTGGTATAGGAACAGGCATATAGATCAATGGAATAGAATTGAGATTCCAGATGCAAAACCTCAATTTCTCAACCAACTCATCTTCAACAAAGCCTCCACCTCCTACCAGTGGGGAAAGGAGAATCTATTCAGTAAATGGTGCTGGGAAAACTGGCTGACCACATGCAGAAGATTGAAACAGGACCCCTATCTATCCCTATGCACAAAGGTTAACTCCAAATGGATCAGAGACCTAAATGTAAAACCTCACACCATAAGAACCTTAGAAAATAAAGGACATACCCTCACGGAAATCGGAACTGTCCTCCAATTCCTGAACAAAACCCAAAACCCACAGGTCATAAGAGAAAAGATAGACAAGTGGGACCTTATTAAACTGACAAGCTGCCGCAAAGCCAAAGAAACCATCAAGGGAGCAGGGAGACAGCCTACAGACTGAGAAAAAGTATTTGCCAACACCAGGTCTGACAAAGGCTTAACATCTTGTATCTACAAGGAACTCAAAGGTGCTGAAAAGAAAAAAACAAACAACCCCAATTATAAAATGGGCAAAAGATATGAACAGACACTTCACAAAGGAAGACATCTGAACAGCCGACAGACCCATGAAGAAATGTTCAACCTCACTAATCATCAGGGAGATGCCAATCAAAACCACACTGAGATACCACCTAACTCCAGTCAGAATGGCAATTATCAACAACTCAAAAAATAACAGCTGCTGGAGAGGGTGTGGCGAAAAGGGAACACTTCTACACTGTTGATGGGAGTGCAAACTAGTGCAACCTCTGTGGAAAGCAGTGTGGTGATTCCTAAAAGCTCTAAATGTCAACCTCCCATATGACCCCGAAATCCCCCTGCTGGGAATATATCCTGAATAATTCAAATCACTCTATAAAGAAGTTACCTGCGCACATATGTTTATCACAGCGTTGTTCACAATAGCAAGAACCTGGAAGCAATCATGCTGCCCATCGAAGGAGGACTGGATTTTAAAAATATGGTATATATACACGATGGAATACTATGCAGCCATAAAAAAGAACAAAATAATGAATTTCGCAGCAACCTGGATGGAACTAGAGTCTATAATACTGAGTGACCTCTCACAGAAACAAAAATCCGAGTATCACATGTTCTCACTCATATAATGGACCTTGAACATCCAATGTAATACTATAAGAAAATGACTGACAGTAGTGGGAAAGTATGGGGGGGAGGGAGATGAGATTTACGGTAGCAAATATCTGTCTGGGGATGGGGAAACACCTCTTATCAACAGGGTGACTGAATGAAATGTATTTGTATACCTAACCCTTAACTGTACCCCACAACATCATAATAAAAAATATTGATTAAAATTTTAAGAATAAAATAAGAGAAGTAAAAGGTGTCCACAATAAAAGTTATAAAACATAGATGAAATAAATTGAAGAAAACACCAAAAAGAAGAAAGATATTTCACGTTCATAGCTTTCAGGAGTTAATATTTTTTAACATGTTCATACGTCCCAAAGTGACCCACAGATTCAGTGCAAATCAACATACCAATGACATTCCTCACAGAATAAGAAAAAAAAATCCTAATGTATATGGAACCCAAAATAAAACCTGAATAACCAAAGCAATCATCAGCAATAACAACAAGGCTGGAGGCATCATATTATCTTACTCCAAATTATATTGCAAGGTGATGGTAACCAAAGCACCATGGTACTGATATTAAAACAGACATACAAAACAATAGGACAGAACCGAGAACCCAGAAAAAACTCATATACTTACAGCTAACTGATTTTTGACAAAGACACAAGAATGTATTGGGGACAGGACACTCTCTTCAATAAAGGGTGCTGGGGAAACCGGATATCTGTATGTATATGAATGAAACTAGACCCCAATCTCTCACCATACACAAAAATCAACTTAAAATGGATTAAATACAAACATAAAGCAAAAAACTAAAACCTACCAGAAGAAAACACTGGGAAAACACTCTAGGACATTGGTCCAGGCAAAGATTTTATGACTTACGACCTCAATAGCACAGGCAACAAAAATAAAAATAGACAAATGGGACTACATTAAACTAAAACACTTCAACACAGCAAAGGATACAATAAACAGGGCAAAAAGACAATCTGTAGAATCCTGAAATCTGATAAAAGACTAGTATACAGAATCTATATAAGGAACTCAATAGCAAACAAAATGAATAATCCCATTTAAAAGTGGGCCAAGGATCTGAATAGATATTCAAACAAGACATACAAATGACCAACAAGTATATGAAAAAAATGCTCAATATCACTAATCATGAGGGAAGTGCAAATCAAAACCAAAATAACATATAATCTCATCCTAGTTAAAATGGATTTTATTAAAAACTCAAAAAATAACAGATGTGTTGGAGAGGATGCAGAGAAAATGAAACTCACACACTGTTGGAGAAAATGTAAATTAGAATAGCCTCTAAAAAACAGTATGGAGATTTCTCAAAAAACCCAGAAATAGAATTACCATATGATCTAGCATTCCCACTGCTGGGTATTTATCCAAAGGAAGGGAATCAGTATATCAAAAAGATATCTGTACCCCCACGTTTATTGCCGCACTATTCACAATAGCCAAAATATGGAACCAAAATATAATGTGGAGTCAGATAACAGAATACTTCCAGCTTTGTTGTTTTTGCTGAGAATTGCTTTGACTACTCAGATTTTTTTTGTGGTTTCATATACATTTTAGGATTATTTTTTCTATTTCTGTTAGGGATGTCATTGGTATGTTGATAGGACTTTGCATTGAATCAACTTAAGTATCTACCAATCAATTAATGGATTTTTAAAAATTGGTATATTTACACAATGAAATACAATTCTTCCAAAAATGAGGGTCATTATATTAAGTGAAATAAGCCAGAGAGTGAAAGACAAATATTGCATGGTCTCGCTTGCATGTGGTAACTAAATAAAAAGTGGATCTCATGAAGGCAAAGTGCAGAAAAACAGAGGCTGGGAAAGAGAGGAGAGGGAAGAAGAGAGGTTAGTTAATGGGTATAAACATACAGTTAGATAGAAGGAATTAGTTCTAGTGCTCATTAGCACAGTAGGGTGACTATAGTTGACAATAATTTATTGTGTATTTCTAAAATAGCTAAAAGAGAAAACTCAAAATCTTCCCAACACAAAGAAATGATAAATGTTTGAGATGATGGATATCCTAAATACCCTGATTTGAATATTCCACATTGTATGCATGTATCAAAATATCACTTTTATCCCATAATTATGTAAAAATTGCATATCTATAAAAATAAATAAGTTTTTTTTAAAAAGCTGAATAGAGTAATAAGTAATTTTCAATGTTACATAAACATGACCCAGGAAAGCTGGAAATAAGTAAATAAACTGATCATACCATTATGAAATTCATCTAATCTGACATTTTCTTATTTTAATAATAAGAAATTATCTTCAAACCTTAAGTAAACATAATTTTGACTAAAAGTATGTTTATTATTCACCAAAAGAATAACAAATAAGCTTTGACAATCCTAATCACTTGTAGCTTTTTATAATTCTAATTAGTAAGTGCTTGAACATAACTAATCTATGCTATAAGAAAATCAACAATTACATTAGCCAAGATCTTCTAAAATTAACAAAAGCACCAGTATTATCCAATTAAAGTTGATCAGAAACAAAGCTCTCATACATTTAACTTTGCAAATACAACATGGTTTGGAATTACTCTGATAAAAATCAAATTTACCCAAAGGCATGCTTAAACTAAACATGAAACATCTCAAAGCTGAACAACTGGAAGGTGAGCCAAAAATAAAGTAAAAGGTAGACAGTAGCCTACTTTCTTCCTTAAAGTAAAAAGACTGGGAAACATCTAATCACTGATCTGTTTCAACTCTGAGGTTTTCTCTTTAATACACTAGAAGTTAAAAGGCAATGCATCAAAACTATATGCCTATGGAGAAAAAATTGTTGCTATGAAAACCACCTGGTTTCACATCCATACATTTAAAGCTTAATTTTTATTCTTTTTTTATCCTATAAGACTTGATACACTAGAGCCTTCTGAGTATTATTTCATTGCAGTGGTTTTTGAAAATCATATATCTTATATATTTGAATAAAACACATTTAATGATCTTACAATTAAACAAAATGATTATTTGAAGGACAAATTTTGATCTGTAAGTACAAGGAAAGGAAAAGATATGAAAAAAGATTCAGCCAAAAAAAAAAACAACAAAAACAAAAAAGATAGGTAAATAAGTGAAAAGAAAGACATAAATAAGAAATATCTGTAACTGTTTCTCATTCTATCTTTTCAGCTTTATGAAAAGTATGACCTGCGATGCCTGATACAGAATTATTGGCTACTTCCTCTGCTGCACTTTTCTACTTCTGCACCTCTGCCCATCTTTGCCAATGTAAATGGCATCCACCTTCAGACTCAGCAGAAACTCCATTTCTCTAATCTTCGCAGTGCCCCTGAACCCTAAACACCTATCCAACCAGATGATCTCTCTTTTTCATGAATGTTTTTAACTATTCATATCTATCTTTGTTACGGAAACATTTAATCTATTATAGTGTGTATTACTGTTATATATATTTGTCATATACCACCCTCAATGACTGCAACTTCCTGGAAGGCAGGGACTAATCATCAAGGTCATTTTTTTTTTAATCTCCCACAGTGCTTAGCACAGTGCCTTTGCCCACAGTGGTTACTTAATAAATAAATAAATAAATAAATAATTAATTGACTAACTAATTAATTAATTAATTAACTCTAGGTTTTGTGTTCACTCTCTAGATCTTCACTATTACTTTAACAATTAACAACACGTGTCCATTGTGTGCATTTTGTGCTCTCTCTATAGCTTCATCCACCAAGACCCACTGTGTTAAAAAAAAAAAAACCCTAGTGAAATCTTTGTCACTGCATGGAACATATTCTAAGATCGACCACATAATTGGACATAAATCAAGCATAAGCAAATTTAAAAGGACCAAAATTCTACCATGCACCTTCTTGGACCACAGTGGAATAAAAAAAACATTGACACGAACAAAGTGTCCCCAAAACCCACAAAGACATGGACACTAAACAGTATGATGCTAAACAACTCCTGGGTCAATGAAGAAATCAAAACAGGGATCAAAAGATACCTGGAAACAAATGAAAATGAAGAAACATCTTACCAAAATCTCTAGGATGCCAAAAATCTGTAGTAAGAGGGGAATTTATATCCCTACAAACACACATGAAGAAAATGGAAGGAACACAAACTAACAGCCCAACAAGCCACCTAAGGAAGCTGGAAAAGCAAGACCACAAAAACCCTAATTTCAGCAGAAGAATCCAGATCACCAAAATAAAAGCCCAAATCCAGGACATAGAAGACAAAAAGATAATACAAAAAATCAATGAAACAAAAAGCTGGTTCTTCAAAAGAATAAACAACATCAATGGACCCCTAGCTAGACTGACCAAGAAAAAAAACCAAAGAAGCACAATCAGAAGACACAAAAGATGAAGTCACATCTGACCCTGAAGAAATACAAAAGATCGTTAGAGACTACTACCCACACTTGTATGGAAACAAACTTGAAAACCTTAAGGAAACGGAGGAATTTCTGACATCAAACAACCTACCTAGTTGGAACCAGAAGAAATTGAGACCCTAAATAGACCAATAACAATCAAGGAAATTGACTAAATAATAAGAAAACTACCTACAAAAAAAGCCCTGGTCCAGATGGCTTTCCAGAAGAATTCTACAAGACATTTAAGGAGGAGCTGATACCAATCCTACTGAAGGTATTCCAGGAGATTGAAAAAGATGGAACTCTCCCCAAATCATTTTACGAAGCCAACATCACATTGATACCCAAGCCAGGTAAAGATCCAACAAAGAAAGAGAACTATAGGCCAATATCTTTGATGAACATAGATGCTAAAATTCTCAACAAGATCCTAGTGAACTGTATTCAACAACACATCTCAAAAATCATCGATCATGACCAAGTGGGCTTCATTCCTGGGATGCAAGGCTGGATCAACATACGTAAAACCATAAATGTAATTAATTACATCAACAGATGTCAAAACAAAAACCACATGATTATATCATTAGATGCAGAAAAAGCTTTTGATAAAATCCAGCACCCTTCTTGATAAAAACTCTCCAGCATGTAGGCATACAGGGAACATACCTCAAAATAGTAAAAACCATCTATGAGAAACTCCCAGTCAGCATACTCCTAAACAGATAAAAATTGGAACCATTTCCCCTGAAAACTGGAACAAAACAAGGATGCCCACTCTCACCCCTCCTGTTCAACATAGTATTGGAAGTCCTGGCTTGAGCAATCAGAGAAGAGAAGGCAATCAGGGGTATCCAAATAGGAAAAGAGAAAGTTTAATTATCTCTCTTTGCAGATGATATGATTGTGTACCTTGAAAACCCAAGAGAATCTGTCAAAAACCTCCTTACACTGATAAAGGCCTTTGGCAAAGTCTTAGGATATAAAATAAATATGCAAAAGACAATGGCATTTCTTTACACCAATAATAAACAAACAGAAACCCAAATAAAAAACACAATTCCATTCACAATAGCCACAAAATAATTGAAATACCTTGACATCTTCCTAACCAGAGATATGAAAGACCTTTACAATGAAAACTACAAAACACTGCTCAAAGAAATCAAAGATGACACAAACAAGTGGAAAAATATCCCATGCTCATGGATTGGAAGAATCAACATTGTGAAGATGTCCATCTTACCTAAGGCAATCTACAAATTCAATGCAATACCCATTAAATTACCAGCAACATTCTTCTCAGACCTAAAAAAAAATGCAGGAATTCATATGGAAACACAAACATCCAAGAATAGCCAGAACAATTCTCAGCAAAAAAACAAAGCAGGGGGTATCACATTACCAGACTTCAAACTCTACAATAAAGCTACAATCATCAAAACAGCTTGGTATTGGTACAGGAATAGGCATATAGATCAATGAAATAGAATTGAGATTCCAGAAGCAAAACCTCAATTTCTCAACCAACTCATCTTCGACAAAGCCTCCACCACCTACCACTGGGGAGAGGAGAACCTATTCAGTAAATGGTGCTGGGAAAACTGGCTGACCACATGCAGATGATTGAAACAGGACCCCTATCTATCCCCATGCACAAAGGTTGACTCCAGATGGATCAGAGACCTAAATGTAAAACCTCAAACCATAAGAACCTTAGAAAATGAAGGATACACCCTCGTGGAAACCGGAACTGTCCTCCAATTCCTGAACAAAACCCAAAACCCACAGGTCATAAGAGAGAAGATAGACAAGTGGGACCTTATTAAACTGACAAGCTTCTGCAAAGCCAAAGAAACCATCAAGAGAGCAGGGAGACAGCCTACAGACTGGGAAAAGTATTTGCCAACACCTGGTCTGACAAAGGCTTAACATCTTTGATCTACAAGGAACTCAAATGTGCTGAAAAGAAAAAAAAAGCAACCCCATTATAAAATGGGCAAAAGACATGAACAGACACTTCACAAAGGAAGACATCCGAGCAGCCAACAGACATATGAAGAAATGTTCAACTTCACTAATCATCAGGGAGATGCAAATCAAAACCACACTGAGATACCACCTAACTCCAGTCAGAATGGCAATTATCAACAACTCAAAAAACAACAGCTGCTGGAGAGGGTGTGGAGAAAAGGGAACACTTCTACACTGTTGATGAGAGTGTAAACTAGTGCAACCTCTGTGGAAAGCGGTGTGGCAATTCCTAAAAGCTCTAAATATCTAGCTCCCATACTACCCCGCAATCCCCCTACTGGGAATATATCCGGAAGGACACAAATCATTCTCCAAAAAAGACACCTGCACACGTATGTTTATCGCAACATTGTTCACAATAGCAAGAACCTGGAACCAACCACGCTGTCCATCAAAAGAGGACTGGATTTTAAAAATGTGGTACATATACACGATGGAATACTACGCAGCCATAAAAAAGAACAAAATCATGAATTTCGCAGCAACCTGGATGGAACTAGAGTCTATAATACTGAGTGACTTCTCGCAAAAACAAAGGTCCGAGTATCACATGTTTTCAGTCATATAATGGACCTTGAACATCCAATCTAATACTATAAGAAAATGACTGACAGTAGTGGGAAACTATGGGGGGGTGGAGGGAGATGGGATTAACGAGAAAATATCTGTCTGGGGATGGGGAAGCACCTCTAATCAATAGGGTGCCTGAATGAAACATATTTGTCTACCTAACCCTTAACTGTACCCTACATCATAATAAAAAAATATTGAATATTGAAAAAAAAGAAATCTTTGTCATTTTCTTTAAGAAATTAAAATTATTTTTCCTTCTCAACCATCAGGGGTTAATAGCACCTTGGTTCAGGATTAGGTATACAAATGGACAAATGTTCATTGTACAGGTCAAGTTCCGGCCTCACTTTGATCCCCACTTTGCCTGGTTTGAGATACAGTACGCTTATTGATGAAGTGTGCCCCCCCAGCTCCCTCCCCTGGCAGTTTCCCCCTATTTCCAATCCCTTTCTTATAGTATTATGATAATTACTCAGGATCCACTTATGAATGAGAACATGTAATTAGTTCTTTGTTTCTGCAATAGATCACTGAGTATTATAGATTCTAAATCCATCCAAGTTGCTGTGTGGTTCATAATTTTGTCCTTTATGGCTGCAAAATATTCTGTTGTGTGTATGTACCACATTTTTTAATCCAGTTCGCTTGTGATGGGCAGCATGGTTGGTTCTATGTTTTTGCTATTGTGAATAGTGCTGCAATAAACATGGGTGTGCAGATATCATAAGTCCTGTGAAAATTTTTTCACAAATATTTTCCCCACAACATAATGGTAACTTATGTTGTTGGGTAGGGGCAATTGGAAGGATGCCTACCTGCAACCATTCCCACCATTCCTACCAAACTGTGAAAACTGCTCTTATATAAAAGTAGATGGTGTGAATGAAGAGTCAAGAATTAAGGAAGGTATGTGAGCTAAAAAACCTTTTCAAAACCTACTTTCCTCCACTTGAAATTTTAGAATTTTTCTTGATCAAACTCTAATGTAGTTGCGTTTGACACATTGGCTAACAAAGTACAATTGAGTAGATACATAAGTTACACGGAAAAGGTCAAGAAAAAGGCAGTCCCCGGTACTCCCTATGTAGCCTATTTTGTATATCTAAAAATCTCAAGGAAAAAAAAATTGTTTACCTAAACCACAAGGTCCCTAGAAATATGTCTTTATTCTGCCTGTCTCCTTCAGGACCCAGTCAAATATCTGATATTTCTAAGAACCTGTGAATAATTACTTGATGGATAAATGAACAAATAAACGATTAATTAGTGTTATTATTAGTGTTACGTATCTACTCAATTGTACTTTGTTAGCCAATGTGTCAAATGCAACCACATTCCCTAAATACCATATTATTTCTAAGCTCTCAGAACTATTAAATATCTAGATTTAGATGTTTTACTTTCTTTTTTTTTTTTTTTTTTTTTGAGTTGGAGTCTCACTCTGTCACCCAGACTGGAGTGCAGTGGCCGCTTCCGGCCACCTCAGCCTCGACCTGCTGGGCTCCGGTGATCCTTCCTCCTCAGCCTTCCGAGTAGCCAGAATTACAGGCATGCGCTACCACGCCCAGCTAATTTTTTGATTTTATTGTAGAGATGAGGTCTTGCTGCCCCAGGCGGGTCTCAAACCCGCGGGCTCAGGCAATCCACTCACCTCAGCCTCCCAAAAGCGCGGGATTACAGGCTGAGTCGCTGAGCCACTGAGCCCGGCTTGTTTCACTTTCTTATAATTTCCTTAAGAGTTGGGTTGTGTCAGGGTTATAGGAGTTTAATCTACATATGAAAGTAAAAATGTGAATACTAATATTCCTTTTACAAAATCATAGCATTCCACTAAGTCAGTATCTGCACCTCCAGGTTTTCTGGCCTGTGGGTAACCTGAGAGTAGAGTAAATGCAACAGGACAACTCACCGTTAGTCAGGTTCCCAGATATAGTTCATCTCCACAGCTTGTGGACAGGACTACAAAGTTTTTGAGTCCCTCGAATTAGCCTCGATGTGAAGGATTCAGACTGAGAGCCATCTTTCATTGCTCCTATCCCACTGCGAGCCTAGTAAGCACCATCAGGCTTTACACCTGGCTTTACATCTCTCTGTTCAATGCTGAGCCATCTGGCATTCCTCTAAGGCCACCCATTTTATTTTCTCTTTAGACGTCTACATCATTACAATAGTGAGTTTTTTGTTGTTGTTTTTTTTTTTTTTTTGAGTTGGAGTCTCACTCTGTCGCCCAGACTGGAGTGCAGTGGCCGCTCCCGGCCACCGCAGCCTTGACCTGCTGGGCTCCGGCGATCCTTCCACCTCAGCCTTCCCAGTACCCGGAATTACAGGCATGCCCGGCTGATTTTTTTGATTTATTGTAGAGATGAGGTCTCGCTGCCCAGGCGGGTTTCGAACCCGCGGGCTCAGGCAATCCACTCACCTCAGCCTCCCAAAGGCGCGGGATTACAGGCTGAGCCACCAAGCCCGGCTTAATAATGAGATTTTTAAACAGAAGAACTCTACAGGATGAGTCTTTCAGTATAAGTGAATATACAAGTTATAACATAATTTAATAGCTTCTTTCCAAGTAAAGGAAAAGTCATGTTAATCGCTGTTAGACTTACTAGATCCAGAAGACATCAGCAAAACTAAAATTTTATAAAGCACATGTGAAAATGTGGCACTAATTCAACTTAACATTTTCACTAGAAAACTGCATGGTTATCGTTAGGAGTAGAGAGAAAAATATAGTCCAGGAACATAATGTAGAAAATCTTTTATCTTTCTGAAGTCAAATGTTGGAAAATTGAACTTACATGGTTTCAAGGTAGTTTCATCCCCATAAAAATGTAAAATATTATAAAATTTGGGAATATAATAGCATGAGCAGTAGTGCCTTTCTCAGATCCAAGCAACATGTAACACGATTCTTTACAGGCATGTGGGGATGTCAGAAATTAATGACAGATGAAAAAAAATCACAGAAGTCTAAACTGGGCTAGTCCCCTTCCCATGACCCTAATGTCATTTTCTGTGAATACTGAAGCTGTTACTGGTTCTTAATCTTATGCCAGTTGGGTCAGTATGCTCTGGGAGCAAGATAAAAGGAGGTTGTTCCCCCTACCCCAGGACAACCCAAGCGTGGATTTGCTATACTATTCTCCACCAGCACCAGTGAGGCCTCTACAACCCTCAAGTCTGCAGTCAGAAGTGAGTGAGGAAAGAGGTGTGATACAGAAAGCAGGACACAAAGAGGTAAGTTAGGCTAAGTGAAAAATTATGAAGTGAGTATAGAAGATCCAAGCCACTGGTGTCCTGGGAATCCCCTCGATTTGGGGAATAACTAAAATTTTGGCACAATTAAAATTTGTAATTAGCTAAAAAGTCCCCTTTGCAACCTTGCTGAAATCAAGCCCCTTTGCCCATGATAAGTGCTTCAGAATGTATTTGAGAAAGCTTTGCTAACACAGGAGATGTTGTTGTCCCAAAGACCTTCCAGTGGAATAGGATGTGGAGGCGGATGACCTTACTACTATGTAGACCTAGGGTAACGTGTACACTGTGTCTTTATTTTTTAAAATGTATTTGAAATTTATTTTATTTGTATTGATACATGATACACATATTTTTAGGATTTGGTGAGAATTTGATGCATCCATATAATGTGTAAGATTCAAATGAAGGTGATTGGTATATTCATCACCTTAAATATTTATCTATTCTTCATGTTGAGATCATTTAAATTATTCTCTTCAGCTGGGCTCGGTGGCTCAGCCTGTAATCCTGCGCCTTTGGGAGGCTGAGGTGAGTGGATTGCCTGAGCCCATGGTTCGAGACCCGCCTGGGCAGGCGAGACCTCATCTCTACAATAAAATCAAAAAATCAGCCTGGCGTGGTAGTGCGCACCTGTAATTCCGGCTACTTGGAAGGCTGAGGCGGAAGGATCGCCGGAGCCCAGCAGGTCAAGGCTGCAGTGGCCGGGAGCGGCCACTGCACTCCAGTCTGGGCCACAGAGTGAGACTCCAACTCAAACACACGCGCGCACACACACACACACACACACACACACACACACACAGACAAATTATTCTCTTCTAGCTATTTTGAAATGTACAATAGATTTGCGTTAACTATAGTTACCCTTCTGAATAGTAAAACACTAAGTCATATTTCTTCCATTGTACTGTATATTTACAGCCATTAATCAACCTCTCTCCAGTCCCCCTTATTCTCCACACCTCAAGCCTCTGGAAACTACCAGTCTACATTCTAACTTCATGAGATCCACTTTTTAAAATTGCATTTCTCTGGTGATTGGTGGTGTTGAGTATTTTTGTTAATATACCATTGGCCATTTATATGCCTTCTTTAGGAAAGTGTCTATTCAGATTTTTAAATCAGATTAGTTGTTTGTTAACTATTAAGTTGTATATATTATACATTATATATTCTGGTTACTAATTCCTTGCAGGCAGATAGCCTGCAAATATTTGTTGTCATTCTGTGAGTTGTCTTTTGACTTTATTGATTGTTTCATTTGCTGTGCAGAAGATTTGTAGCTTGATGTAATGCTATTTATATGTTTTTGCTTTTGTTGCTTGTGCTTTTGAGATCTTACACACACACACACACACACACAAAATCCTTTTCCAGACCAATGTTCTAGAGCACTTTCATAATATTTTCTTCTAGTATTTTTTTATAGGTTCAGGTCTTAGATGTAAGTCTTTAATTCATTTTTATTTAAATTCTGTATATGGGGAGTGATAGGGGTTTAGTTTTATTCTTCTCAATATGGTTATCCAGTTTTCCCAGTACATTTCACTGAAGAGGCTGTCCTTTAACACAGTTCTTGGTGCCTTTGTCAACAAGGTGTTGGCTTTAGATGTGTGAATTTATAACTGGGTCTTCTGTTCCATTGGTCTATGCATCTATTTGTATGCTTGAACCATACTGATTTGTTTACAACAGTTTTATGATATATTTTCAAATCAGGTACTGTGAAATTTCTAGCTTTGTTCTTTTTGCTCAGGATTACTTTGGCTATTCATAATCTTTTGTAGTTTGATATAATTTTTAAATGTTTTTTCTATTTCTGTGGAAAATAACATTGGTATTTTGATGGAGAATGCACTGAATCTGTAAATTGTTTTGGGTAATTATTTTTAACAATATTGATTCTTCCAATCCATGAGCATGGACTATCTTTCCAGTTTTTTGTGTCCTCTTTATTTTAATGATGATTTGTAATTTTTCTAGAATAGATCTTTTACTTTCTTGCTTAAATTGATTTATAGATATTTTATATCTTTTGTAACTATTGCAAATTGGATTGCTTTATTTCTTTTTCAGATTGTTCACTTTTGGCATATATATATAAATACATGGTATATATATATGCGACTAATTTTTGTATTTTTTTGTATCCCACAACTTTGCTAAATTCATTTGACCATTTAACTGCTTTAACAGTTTTTTGGTGGTGTCTTTAGGTTTTTTTAGGTACAAGATCATGCTGTCTGTGAAAAAGGCTAATCTGACTTCTTCTTTTCCAATTTAGATGCTCTTCATTTCTTGCTCTTACATAATTGCTCCAACCAGAACTTTCAGTATTAGGGTTAGTAAAATTGGCGAAAGTAAGTTGTCTTTTGCCAGATCTTAAACAAAAGCTTTCACTTCTTTTCCTGGTTGATGTCTGATATTTGCTGTGGGTTTGTCATATATGGCCTTTATTTTGATGTATGTTCCTCTTATGCCTAGTTTGTTGAGGGTTTTTTATCCTGAAGGAATATTGAATTTTATTGAATGCTTTTTCAGCATTCATAGAAATGATCATAAGTTTTTGTTTCGTTTTGTTTTGTTTTTGGAAAGTGAGAAAGCAGGATTTATTGAGGACAGAAAAGCTCCCACAGCAGGAGGGGGCCCAAAGAGGTTGCCAAAATCATATGGTTTTTTACTCGTTCTATTTTTTAATTGGTTCTATTGATGCAATACATTACACTTGTTAATTTGCATATATTAAACCATCCTTGCATCCCAGTGATGAATCCCACTTGATCACTGCTAATGATCCTTTTAGTGTGTGGTTGAATTTGGCATCATAGTATTTTGTTAAGTATTTTTGCATCTTGTGTTCTTCAGACATATTAGCATGCAGTTTTCTCTCTTTTTTTTTATTGTGTCCCTGTATGATTGGTATTAGAGTTAGGCTGGCCTTATAGAATGAGGAAGTGTCTCCTCCTATTTAATTTTTTCCTTTGAGTCAGAATCTTACTCTCTCACCCAGACTGGAGTTCAGTAGCAGAATCATGGCCACCACAGCCTCAAACTCCTGGACTCAAGCAATCCTCCTGCCTTTTCCTCCCAAAGTGCTGCGATTACAGGCATGACCCACCATGCCCAGTTTATTTTTAAAAAGAGTTTGAGTAGAATTGGTGTTAGTTCTGCTTCAACTGTTTGGTAGAATTCACTAGTGAAACCATCACTGGGATTTGTTTGGGGTTCTTGTTTTTGTTTTGTTTTGTTTTGTTTTATATGAGAGACTTTTAATTAGGTCTTCAATCTCATTACTTATTACTAGTCCGTTGAGATTTTACATTTTTTCCTGACTCAACCACAATAGGTTGTACGTGTCTAGAACTGTATTCACTTCTTTTAAGTTTTCCAATTTGTTAGTATATAGTTGTTCATTATATGAACAGATCTCTAATGATCTGTTGTATTTCTGTGGCTTTAGTTATTGTCTCCTTTTTCATTTCCTGGAATTTTACAAAACATTTAAGGAAACAATACCAGTTCTACTCAAACTCTCCCAAAACTTAAACTATACATTACTTCTAAATAACATATGAGTAAAAAAACTCTCAAGAGAAATGTAAAACTGTTTTGAACTAAATAAAAATGAAGACATGACTTCTCAAAATTTGTCAGATGCAGCAAAACCTGTACTTGTAGAAAAACTCTCAATTTTTCTGAGAATAGAAGGGAACTTTCTCAACTTAATAAAGAACATCTACAATACGTCTACAGCTAAAGTCATACTTAATGGTGAGAAAATCAAAGCATTCCCACTAAGATTAGGAATAAGACAAATATGTCTTCTCTCATTACCTCCTTTCAACATCATACTGAAAGTACTAGATAATTCAATAAGCATTTATAGCATTGAAATAAGTTTGGTCATTTCTTTAAAAATTAAACATATACTTACTAGATCATCCAGCAATGGCACTCATTGAAATTTGCCAGAAGGTGTTGAAAAGTTGTGTCCACACAAAAAACCTACACATGGATGTTGATATCAGCTATATATATATAATTGCCAAAACTTGGAAGCTACAAAGATGTCCTTCAGTAGATGGATAAACTGTGGTACATCCAGATAATGAAATTATATGCAGCACTAAAAGGAAATAAGCTATCAGGCCATGAAAAGATATGAGAAGAGCCTTACATGTGTATTACTAAATGAAAGAAGCTAACCTGAAAAGGATACATACTGTATGAGTCCAATGAAATGTCATTCTGGAAAAGGCAAAACTACGAAGACAATAAAAACATGGATAGTTTCCCAGAGTTGGAGGGAGGGAAAGATGAATAAGCACAGCACAGAGAATTCTTGAGGCAGTGAAAATATTCTGTATGATACTATAAGAGTGGGAACATGTCACTACAGGCCTATAATCCCAGCTACTCAGGAAGCTGAGATAGGAAGATCACTTTATGCCAGGAGTTCAATATCAGCCTGAGCAACATAATGAGATCCAGCTCTGAAAAAAAATTAAAAAGTCAATAAATAAATAGGAAACCTGTTTAATTTTTAAATTACGAATTATGAAATTTAAAGTTTCAGAATGGATCCTGTTGGATACCATTACTTCCTGTGGAGATATTAGTCCACTCCCATGAAATTACCAACATTTTTTAATTGCAAGGATAAAAGCAAAATTCTACTTCTAAAGCATAAATTCAGGACAGATGCATCCTTGGATCTGGGATGGTCCTGTGACCTGTTTTGACCCACAGAATGTGATAAAAGTAACACTATGTAAGCTATGGCCTCAAAGAACTGAGGCGCTCCAGTCGAAAGCACCAACTGCCGTTCTGGTGAATGAAGCTATCTTGGGCACTCGAGTGCCAATTAAAGTTATCAGATAATTAGAACTGTACAAGTGATCTCAGAAAAATGAGCAAAATCTCCTTGACTGCCAAAACCACAGTGTCATGAGAAATGGATTGTTTCTGTTTTAAGCCACTAAGTTTTAGGAGATTTGTTATACAGCATAAGATGGCTGAAATGACTTTTTAGAATGATCATAATACCTGTCAACTGATATATTTATGCAATACTTTGATGGCATCATAACATCCCATCATATGAACATGTTAAAACTTACTGGGCTTCATAGAAACAAAGAACAGAGTACCACATGTTCTTACTCATAAACGGACCTTGAACAATTATCATAGTACTACAGGAAAGGGATTGGCATTAGTGGGAAGCTGCCAGGGGAGTGGGGGTGGGATTGGCAGTAGTGGGGGAAACTGTTGGGGGGGCACACCTCATCAACAAGGGTACCTGCATGATGAACATTTGTATACCTAATCCTGAATTGTATTCTAAATCTTTAAAATTTAAAAAAAAAAACATACTGGGCCAATTTATTAATATTGGAAATTATCATAACTTTCAACTAGTATAAATTACTTACTTTTTTTTTACACATCATATCTTAAATCATTACTTAATATGCACAATTATTTTCTCAGGATAAACTCTTAGAAGTAGAATTAATAAGGCAAAACATCAACAGGGCTTTGATTCAAAATTGTTGCAGCAACGGTAGAGTGTCATTTACAGCCAGGTGTGGTGGCTAAAACCTGTAATCCCAGCACTTTTAGAGGCTGAGGTGAGAGGACTGCTTGACCCCAAAAATTCCAGACGAACCTAGGCAACATAGAAAGAACTCATCTCTACAAAAAATTAGCCAGGCATGGTGGTGCACACCTGCAGTCCCAGTTACTTGGAGGCGGAGGCAGAAGAATCACCTGAGCCCAGGCAGTTGAGGCTGCAGTGAGTCATGATTGTGCTACTGCACTCCAGCCTGGGTAACAGAGTAAGACTCTGACTCCAAAAGAAAAAAAAAGAAAAGTGCCATTCATAAATGATGGAATTGACATAACAGAAGGTTAATAACCTTAGGAAGAGATTACTTCAAAGGGCTTGAGAGCAATATTCAAATATTGAAGAACTGTATCATGTAAGAATGTTTGATTATACAGAATCTATAAATCTAAGAGGTAATATACCTCAGAATACAGAAATAATATAAAAAAGCACTTCTTTGAAACAAGGAGGCCCTATTACCAGAATCATTTAGGAAGAAATTAATCATTGTCTTTAAGGGTACCATAATGAGATTAGATGCCAGATTGTTCCTTCACTGCCCTCCCCCAGCGATCCATTTTACTCAATGTCAGTGTTAGACAATGATGAATATCACTGAAACATAAGCCATGCTTTCAGAATGACAGAGACTGAAATTCTACTCAATTCAATATCCAGTCATCCTAAGACCATCCGCATCTCTCCAGGAGTCCTCTAGAAGTAATACTAACATTTAACATATGCCTCACTAAGGCCTTTTCAAGAGTGACATCTCTCCTATGTCATTAAAGTCAAAATCTGGAGAAAAGCAGAGAAGATAGAGATATGGGAAGAGAATCCTCATAGCAATCAAGTATCCAAATGTAGCTTACTAAAACTTTCCTAGTTCCTAGCAGTTGTTCCTTCAACTCTGCTATTTTTCGAATAAACCAGCATCCTCTAACTGAAATAAAGTTGCTTTGAATTTTTAGTCACAAGCAAGAATCTTAGCTAATACAATCCTTTCTATCAAAAAACTTACAAATTAATTCTAACTGCTGGCTAAACACCATATGGAATATTTGCTGCTAATAATCTTGTTAAAGGTTATGAAAAGCTTTTGACAATCTTTGACACATTAGGGATAGACATCATCTGACATACGGAATTTAAACATGATTGTTGTCATTATCATTATTATCATTTTTGAGTCAGGGTCTCACTCTGTTGCCCAGGCTGGAGTGCAGTGGCACGATCATGGTCCACTGCAGCCTTGACCTTCTGAGCTCAGGCAATCCTACAGTCTCAGTCTCCCAAGTAGCTGAGAATACAGGCATGTGCCACATGCGCAGCTAATTTTTTTTTATTTTTTTGTAGAGACAAGGTCTTGCTATGTTGCCCAGACTAGTCTTGAGCTTTTGAGCTCAAGCAATCCTCCTGCCCTGACTTCCTCAAATTCTGGGATAACAGGCCTAGAATTCAAACAGTAACTTACTAGCATTTGGCAAGTTGTTTAACACCATAGTCGTGGGGTCTGCCCTATGGTAAATATTTGTTATTCTCATGGTTAGTACAGGCTTGGAAAAGTTCCCAAAAATACAGACTCAAATCCACCAAGTTCCAACTAGAATGGGATGGTCTACAGTTGCCTTGGACGTTCTAATGGATGCTCCCAGCTACTGGTGAAGGAAACATTTACCACTGTAAACCACCTCCATTCTCTTTCACTTTGTATTTTATAGCAACTGCTACCCATTTCTTTCTCTTTCCTTGGTCTTGGCATTTTACTCTTGTGTGTTCAAATTAAAAGTCATCAACAAGTGAAGCCAAGGGCAGTGACTCATGCCTGTAATACCAGCACTTTGGGAGGCCAAAGCAGAAGGATTACTTGAGTCCAGAAGTTCCACAGTAGCCTGGGCAATATAGTGAGAACTTGTCTCCACAAAAAATAAAAATAAAAAAATTAGCTGAGTGGTGGCACATGCCTACAGTCCTAGCTACTTGGGAGGTTGAGGCAGAAGAATTACTTGAACGCAGGAAGTGGATGCTGCAGTGAACCATGATTACGCCACTACACTCCAGTCTGGGAAACAAAGTGAAATCCCAGGTCAAAAAAAGTTACCAACTAGTGACTTTTGACTTTAGTGATGGACATAGGAGGAGGCGGTTGACAGCATTTTGTTGTATCTTACAAAGTTTTAAAAAGCAATGTAGTTAGGCAGGTGTTATGCTTGGTCATAGAACAAACAACCTGTTTCACAAGTGTTTTTAACTGCATGCTCCCTAAAGTCTGCAACCCTTGGTTAATGTGGCTAACAGTCTGTAGAATAGTTTAAATAGAAAAATTCTGTTGGAGACAACAGTGAATCCTTCATGATACTCAGGATTTACAGCCTCCAAAGGCAGTAAATCTGAGACCCAATTTAGAGCTCCTAAAACAGCCCTATCCTACCTAGTGTATTCATGTTCACCTACAAGCTGCTAGGACTCTAAACAAACAGTGATCAAAAAACCAAACTCAGTGATATCAATATTTCTACATTTTATCCTTTTCCCACAGAAGCCAAAATTTCTTCCCGACCCAGTAGCTGAGTTAAATCAGCAGGGAAGACTGAGTAGAGATCAGATTAAAAGCAAGCAAGATGACATGAAGTGAGGGGTGTGTGTGGGTGTGTGTGTGTGTGTGTGTGTGTGTGTGTGTGTGTGTGTGTGTGTGTGTGTGTTCTTCCTTTACAGTCTAACACCTGAGGAATACATTTATTTGCAAATGGAAAAATGTATTACTTTTTGCTGGACATTAACTGTTCAGAAATTTATACTACTTATTAAAAACTCTTTGGGGTACTATGTCCAAAGAAAAGAGGGAAACTCTAGTTGAGAACGTATACTCTCTGATTCCATCTCACACCCTTCTCAAGACTAATCAACAGTAAAGTGAATATCTCCAGTGAGATGTCAGCAACTTTCAGAAGATAACAAAACTTCTAAATACTGCCTTCTCTCCAAATATGTTCTAGGGGATGCTAGTCTCAATGAATAACTAGGGGATGTAGGAATTTGTTTTCAATAAGTTAGGTAGCACAACATTCTCCATCCCTAGCCAATAGTAACATCTATATATAAAGCTTTAAGAAGCTGTACTTTAAGGAAACATGTTTAACGGTCTTTATTTCAATATAGACCAAATGTTCAGGCTCGACCTGTGAAACAGTCTTTTTAATATAAATTTGTGAAATAATGTTTTCAAAATACACTCTGGTAAATTCTATCCAAGAGCTTCTATGCATGAAGACTTTCGATATAAAGGGGCATTTGTGCCTGATAGAGCCTTTCCCAAATTCTCACTAAAACACTTAAGAACACCAAAAAAAGTTAAAAAAAAAACTGACATCATCTATGCAAATTAGGATTGGTCATCAACTTAATGTCAGAATCTGGGCGAACTGCCCATTACCCATTATAAGCCTCATAGAATCAGATTTTAAAAGGCCATGCTATACCAATCCATAAGTTATGCCTCACTTCTGCCCGTAGGCCAGAAACTCAGGGTCTTTGCTAATCGGGATATTTACCAACCATTCAATGCTGTAGCTTTTCAGTTCAGACAGAATTGTGCCCCCAACCCTAGTAAACATTTTTCTTTACATATCCAGCAGAAGATAAAGCTTTCAGAAAACTGACCGAAAAGAATGAAGAAACAACTAGAAGGGGTATTTGGAAGTGTGTTTCCCTATGAGAAACTTAGTAGGCAGGGAATGAATATCAAAAGATGCTTGAAAACATGGGTATTGAAAATAATCATTTTTATGTTGACTTCAGGCAGCTGTCAGCATTGTAGGCCAGCAGACCCACAGGACATTAAACCTGCTAGGTAGAAGAAGTTGGCCTATAAATCATGCCTGCTGAAGCTCCAGAAGGGGATGGACCACCATCCATGTGGTCAGACAGGTCAAGAACATTTGACAACACTATGTCTGGAGAAACTATTCCTTCTTCAAAATGAAAAAAAAAAAAAGTACAAAACAAAGAAAAAAGTTCATCACGAAGCGTGAAGACTCAAAAGAACAGTACACTTCTGAAAATGATATATTCTAGAAGACCAAAAGAAAATTTTAGGAATAATTTGGCATTCTGGAGAAAATACAAGAAGATAATAGCCACTCTAAAATAGTAAATGACCAACGTCAGTGAGAACAGTAACCACCTGGGATAAAAGTACAGCAAATGATTTTAATGGGGCGTGATTTTGTGGTGACAAAAACCCAGTAGTGATACCTAATCAGAGGAAGCAAAGTGAGATTATTTACTGTGATAGAAAGTGTGACAAGTGTGGTAACCAGAAGATCCTGACCCCAGGGATATTTGGTAGCATGAAATCCTCAGGAAGAAAATAGACGTGCAGCTCACTAAGATACTTTCTGATTCACAGCACTATTAAGGGTCATTACTTTTCATCCAATTCTCAGACCTGAGGCAATACACACTTCTACTATTACTAATACTACTGCTAGTAACAATAGTAGCTATCCCATGAACACTTGGTATGTGTCGGGCATTGATATAAACTTGTTACATGCATTCACACAATCCTCACAGCAAACTTGTACCACTATTATCCCCATTTTACAGGTTTTACAGATAAACAATCAGAGGCACAAATGGGTTATAACTTGCCCAAGGTCACAAAGCTCATAAGTGACAAGATCGAAGATTCACACCTGAGCATTCTGGTTTGAGTCTATGCTCTTATTATATTGCTATGCGTCTAAAGGCTCTTATTATAAAACTAAGTGAAAACCCCTGGAGCTTCTCTTTTCTACCAAGATATAATACAGAAGCCATAGAACATTCCTGGGGGAATCACTGGGAACATCAAAAGAGCAGTAGAGAAAGAAATTACAAAAGTTCATGTAACTTCAAGACTAGCTACAGAAATAAAGGCTAAATAAAATGTATTGTGCTTCCTTAAACAATGGGTGGCATGCATATATGTATGTGCATGCGTGTATGTTTAAATAATGTTAAATGCATAATTTCCCTTTACCTTTTTTCTTCCCCTGCCACTTTCTGTAAAGTTATTTAGGGCATATAACTTTACAGTTTAGTCTATAGGGTTTAGAATGCCAAAACAGAATCACAACAGAACTGAAGGGAAACTGATTATAAGCCAATTTGAAATTGCATGTGGATGGAGTGACTGGTGAGATATTTGCTTACTTCCCTTGGTAGAGTATTGGAGAGAAAAAGTGTTGAAGACTGAGCAAGACATAAACATGTATTTAGGTATATAAAGAAAAGTTATATTACTTGTTTTGTATTACACTTTACACTACTTTTTTTAGAAATACATGTACAGCTTTCAACCAGATCCCAGCTTTTCATCCTTCCCCTTGTCTTGATGAACTTCCTAAGACTCACAACAAATATATTTTATGTTTAAATTAACCATAATTGGTTTCCATTGTTTGCAACTAAAAAAACTACACATGTTTAATCTATGTGTTTAATGGAGGTAACTTAAACTGATATACGGATCTTGGGAAAGTTGCCAGAAAAGGGGGAATTGTTATAAAAATACAGAAGAAAGACAAAAGTAAATAAATGAGGTGATAAAGAGATTAGTAGAGAAAAGAACAATGAAAGTCTCTCAGTGGATGGATCTATTAAGCCAAAATGCTTGGGTCAGGGGATGGGATGAGTGGTTAAAACTCTATTCTTTCAAATACTTTAGTCTGCACAGGAGAAGAAGACTCAGCTATGAAGATTTTTTTAAAAAATGCAATGATTAGCAGAGGAACCAGGATATGTGAAATGTGATGGGAGCCAAGGAAAAAGAAATATGCAAGAAGGAATAGAGGGAGAGGAGAGGAGAAGGTGGGGCATTTCCTTCTTACCTAATATATACAGGTCACATAGAAGCACAAACAGTATGAATGGTGTTAAGGACAAGCACGGAATAAAGAACATTATTGGGCAACAAGGAAATAATAAGGCCAGAAGGGACATTAATTCAGACAAGAAAAATAAAATGAGAATAAAATTATAAAAATTCATAGTTCTCAGTAAATACAAAGGAAATCAATGCCCACAAGTTAACATTAGGAGTGAAAGCAGAACCCAAACCAGTTGGAACTGCCCTTCTAAAAACAAAATAAAAGTCAACAAGAGATGAAACAAAAGATTTCCAAGCACCAGTGAACATCCAGCATGAATTTGCAAGGGATCCAGCAATAGTCAGAAGTTCTAAGAACAGAAGCAGAGAACAAGACTCCCTCAAGCCATGGGAGCTGGCAAAGCAGGAGCGACCGAAGGCCAAGAGGACAAAGGAGTCTGGGGTGGATGCAAATGCCCAACCGGTATGTATTTGTGGGAAAGTGTTTTCTATGAGAGGCTTATTTTTCCTTCACTTAATAGAACAAGCCTACAAAGCAGCAGAGCCCTTTTACCTAAAAGGATCCAGGCAGGCTTTATTAAAATTATTTAGCATTCTTATAAAATGTTAAGTATCAATCTGTACAGGGCAAATGCTATAGCCACTGTATAAAGTGCGTTTTGCCAATAAGAAATAAAAATCATCACAATATGAGCTTGTATTTTTATAGGGCTTTATAGTTCACAAAGTACTTTTATAACGTTTACTAAATTCTCACAACTGTAAGTAGTATAACCTAAAGAACAGATGGTTTGACAGCGCTGTGCACATACTAACCTGCAAGGGCATTTACCTCACTTTATTCCTGAAGTGGTGCCTCTCATGTCAACAAGCCAACCTGCAGTTATCACTTGACACCAGCCAGGCTCGTTCTCTCTCATTCAATCTCCTACCTGTCTCCTAGCCTTACAAAAATGCAAATACGTAATATACACTGAGCATGTAATAACATCCCCCTTCACCTTCGGTAGGATATTTAAAATACTACACCCAAGACAGGTACATTTTAGAAAGGAGGATTCTGGGAAACAATTCCAGGATGAAGAGTTTATCAGATGAGACTAAGTGTCTAAGGCTAACATGAGGGACTCCCAGGCAATTCGACCTTTGAGCTGGGCAATAACTCTCACACACATGAGGTACAGGTACTCTACTCTGATCTGACTTGGGTAAATTCTATCACCAGCCAACTGGTCGCTACAAGCAACACATAATACTTGATGTTTTTTTTTAAATAATGATTTTCCTAGGTCGTTTTATGTATTTAAATATGAATAATACTAATCTATTCAGAATGATAGGGGAAAACTTTTAAAAAATAATATTAAATTCCTTTAAAGAGATGCAGGTGAATAAAAATAAGAAGAAAATGAACACTGTCCCCAAATTCTAGCAGTATATATGTTTTAGCAGAAATAGAAATGATTCTCATGCATTGAATTTTAGCTTAGATTCTACAAGTATCTGCATCAGAATCAAAAGCAGCTTTCATGGGTCCTCCCATTAAATTCAAAGAGTATTGTTCAAATGCATCAAACTGGTTATATGCTACCAATTCCAACAAAGAATCTGATGAGATTCAGATCATTTGAAAGTAATTAGAACAGTAAACACAAAGCTCTTTTACTCCCACAGCAGACTGCTACTTTTCCAAATGTAAAAAGGACAATTGTGTTGCATACTAAAGTATGAATAGAGTCAGGAAGTCACCACTTATGCTCTTGTCCACCAAGCACTTCATAGGTCACACAATCAGAAATCACAGGAAGTCTTTTCAACTCTACAGGCGTGTGGTTAATTATAGGTGCTAAGACCAACACTGAAAAAGGCTAAAGCATTCCCTGTTTTCATATCCAGTGTCTGAGTGAACGGTTGTCATATGAGTCTTTCCACTTTACAAAATATGTAATATAGTTAACAATGGTGCAGCTAGCTAGTACAGTCTGACTCCATCATGTCCAAATTCTCTTTTGTTGCTCCCCCAAATTCAACTGCCTAACCCAAACAGGAGTGTTCTCCGTGGGTTGCCACTGTGCTCCAGTTGCCAGACCCATGAGAATGCTTTAACAGATTTTCAAGAAGCCTATTGATCTGCTCAGATTCATCTGCTGGAACATATACAGTTTCTTCCTGCTCTGCCATCTTTCCTCTAATATGTCTTCACTTCATTTTCCCTGTGGTATTCCTTTCCCAAAAATGTTCACTGTAAAAATGACCTTCAGTAAATCCATTTCGGCATTTTTCTATCAGTCCACAAATCAGGATTGAATCCTCATTAAAGCTCCAAGCACTTTAAAACATAGCCTCTTTACCCTTTGTTTTCCCATCTATATGTTGTCACTGTGGTGTAAAAATTTTTTCTACATTTCACTTTATTTTATTCCTTAAAACAAAAAATATCCTCTGGTAATATAATACAAAATAATTTTGGCTGTAACCTCCACCTTCCAGTTTATTGATGCTGTTGTCTCCTAACTAAATATAGACTGCCCCCTATTTGGCCAAGATCATATCAAATTCAATACTGGAAATGTCAATTAAAGCATTACAATAATCTAATAATGTTGACAGTTTTTATTTTTTCAAGTGTAATCCAGGATAAGATTTTAATCTTCCCAATGTTCATTTAAACCAAATTCAAATGAAATTTCTAAGGTTTTCCTTATTTTTAACATTATGACATTGTTTTAAAATATGGCTACAGCCGGGCTCGGTGGCTCAGCCTGTAATGCCGCGCCTTTGGGAGGCTGAGGCGGGTGGATTGCCTGAGCCCGCGGGTTCGAGACCCCTCTGGGCAGCGAGACCTCATCTCTACAATAAATCAAAAAATCAGCCGGGCGTGGTAGCGCGCGCCTGTGATTCCGGCTACTCGGAAGGCTGAGGCGGAAGGATCGCCGGAGCCCAGCAGGTCGAGGCTGCGGTGGCCGGGAGCGGCCACTGCACTCCAGTCTGGGCCACAGAGTGAGACTCCAACTCAAAAAATAAAATAAAATAAAATAAAATATGGCTACAGCCACAGAATAAGTACTGTTTTTTAATGATGTTTCATAATAATTTGATATTGTGGGTATAACTACAGAAAAGATGAAGATGACCCATTTCAAATATATACACACATTTATGTATACATATATCATCTGTATTTATTATGCATGCATACAGACATAACACAAACTAGAAGGCAGTAAATAAGCCCATGCATTCTACTTAAAGTGCAAAATTTAAAATAATTGTTTTTGCTCCTCAATTAGTTATAGTCCTCAAAAAAGAATGAAATTTAACATAAATGCCAAACTTCTCTACAATATACCTAAAACTCCATTATTTCCTTAAATCTTACATAATCACCTAACTTTTATCCTAGATAACTGAATGTATTTTCCATATTGAATTCTCAAAGTAGTATGAATCTCAATCATATGTGCTTCCAATTATCCATCTACTTACCTACTCATTCAATTAACAATTATTTTTCACCGTGTTACTGAAGCTATATTAGACTTTTTTTTAAAGATGTGGAGTACAATTCAGGATTAGATATATAATTGGTCATCATACAGGTAAAGTATGGGCCATTTTTAAAACACACACATCCCTGCTCTTAAGGTGCTCGTGGTCTATTGTTGGGGATGGACGGTAATTTTACAAAAACCAAATACATTTGAAATTACAGATTTTTTTTTTTTTTTTTTGAGTCAGAATCTCCTCTCACGCTGTTGCCCAGGTTGGAATGTAATGCCACACCTATGGCTCACTGTAGCCTCAACTTCTGAGGCTCAGGCAATCCTTCTGCCTTAGCCTTCCAGGTAGCCGAGACTATAGGCATGTGCCACCAATCACGCTTGGCTAATTTTTTGTATGTTTGACAGCGACAAGGTCTAGGTATGTTGCCCATGCTGGTCTCAAATTCCTGGCCTCAAGTGATCCTTCCACATTGGCCTCCCAACCTGTGGGAGTACGAGCATGAGCCACCACACCTGGTTGTAATTATAGATTTTGGCATTGCTGTTTTTTTGTTTCCTTGCTAGAACATGAGGACATTAAAGGTAAGGACTGTTTTCTTCATCTCTATCCTCTTATAGTGTCTGAAATATTACTTGCGATAGCTGTTCAACTAAAGATTAAAAATGTACAAGGCTTTGCATTTAATTGCAGCCTAATTTTAATAAGAATTTTTGTTTTAATCATTTATCTTTCTTTAGTCTTCCTGGCCAATTGCTCTGAATGAGAATTCTACTTGTTAGGAAATTCTATTGGAAGAAACTGTTTTGCTCTAATTTTATGAAAGATTTCTGGTGATGACTATGGAAATCAGGCAAAAAACAAACACCCTCTATAAACTATAGTTTAAGTTTCAAGCACTTATGCTTTCTATGGAGATTTTTAAAAATAATTTTATCTCATTAGAGAATGTAAATACAGACAGATTTCCCTATTAATAAATATGTAACTCAACAATAAAATTTCCACAAAGCAAACACTTGAATAAACACCCAGAAAAAGAAACTGAATATTCTGATTCTCCAAGAAGCCCCGTTATGGGGCTTCCCAGTCATACCCTCTATCCCCCATCCTAAAGCTAATGACTATACTGACTGCTAACATCGTAACTTTATTTAATATACACATTTTAATTACTTCAGTACATGTACTAGAGTGTGATCACAACATCCAGTCTTTGAAATAGCATTGTTCTCAACCTGGCGATCAAATAGCACTGTTGAAAACATTTTTTACATGTGTTTAAAAACTTCATTACATGCATTCCATACATGCATTCCAGCGTGGGTTACCACATTCGTTTTCTGAAAACTGTTTTTGAACTTTATCTAAATAGATCATTTAGTATTAACTTTTTTGGGTTCAGCTTCTTTGGCTCATTATATTTGTGAGATTAGTCCATCTATTTGCTTGCAGCAACAGTTTATGCATTTTAATCAATATTTAGCATTCTGGTCAATGACTATACCAAAATTTATTTATTTTATTGCTGATAGGCTTTTGAGTAATTTCCAGTTTGGGACTTTTAAAATGGTACTGCTAGGAACATTTCTACATGTGTCATTTGATGAATATATGTGTGCATTCAGGTTGGATATACACATAAAAATGGGTATACATAAATGTTCAGCTTAGACTTTCATAGTGCCCGTACCAATTTACACTTCTACCAACAGTGTATAAAAAGGTGCAGTTGTTCTGCATTTTAACATTAGTTTTATCTGTCTTTTTAATCTTTGCCCTTCTTACAGGTGTATAGTTGTGATTCTGATTTGCATTCCCCTGATGACTAATGAATTTGAGCATCCATTTATATGTTTATTGGCCATTTGGAAATTATCTCTTGTGAAGTGCTTATTCATCTTGTTTACCTGTTTTTCTACTGGGTCATCTTTCTTTTGGACGTGTTCTTTATGCATTCTAAGTCCAAGTCCTTTGTCTATTAAACTTACTGCAAATGTCTTGGTCAAATGGGAGTTAAACAGGCAAGAAAAACTTTATTCAAGGCTAGCGTAATAGGAGAAAGAGATTGAATTCAACTCTGAATACAATAGGGACAGCTGGGGATTTATAGCCAATGTGTAAGGTTAGGGGTTTATTGTATTGAAAATTACTAAGAGGAGCTTGATTAAATATCTAAGTGGGAGAGAAGAACTTCATTAGATGTTAGGGATAGAGGTGGTGGGATTCTAGATAAACTGGCTTAGCAGGATTCTTGCTAAAAATGGGGCTCAGCAGGTCAAGCACAGGATCTGCTTAAGAAGTGGGCTTAAACCGGGCTCAGTGGCTCAGCCTGTAATCCCGCACCTTTGGGAGGCTGAGGTGAGTGGATTGCCTGAGCCCACGGGTTCGAGACCCGCCTGGGCAACTTGGCGAGACCTCATCTCTACAATAAATCAAAAATCAGCCGGGCGTGGTAGCGCTCGCCTGTAATTCCGGCTACTCAGAAGGCTGAGGTGGAAGGATCGCCGGAGCCTGGTGGGTCAAGGCTGCGGTGGCCGGGAGCGACCACTGCACTCCAGTCTGGGCGATGGAGTGAAACTCCAACTCAAAAAAAAAAAATAAAAATAAAAAAAGAAGTGGGCTTGGTCCACTTATGAATGAGAAAACATCGTACTCTGTTCTTTGTTTCTGTGATAGATCACTGAGTATGATCGACTCCAAATCCATCCAAGTTGCTACAAGGTCCATATGCTTGTCCTTCTTTATGGCTGCTTAATATTCCATTGTGTATATGTACCACATTTTTTTTTATCCAGTCCAGCTTCGATGGGCAACATGGTTGGTTCCATGTTTTTGCTATTGTGAACAGAGCTGCAACAAACATGCGTGTGCAGGTATCTTTTTCGTAGAATGATTTGATTTTGAACAATTATAAATACTATAAGAAAGGGATTAGCAATAGTGGGAAACTGTCAGGGGAGAGGAGTGGGATTGGCAGTTGAGGAAATTGCTAGGGGAGGGAGGGGCACACCTCATCAACATGGGTACCTATATAATCAATGTTTGTATACTTAACCCCTAATTGTATCCCACATCTTTATAATAAAAAATTTTTTTTTAATTTTAAAAAATTAAAAAAAAAGAAGAGGGCTTGAAGGAGTTTGACTAGAGTTTGGCCAAGAAGGGAGTCTTTACTAATTCCTAAGTATTCAATAGTCCTCTCAAAATGTTAGGGCAGATTTTGTCAGACAGGTATGCTATTGTACCATTCACTGATCCAAGTCAACTTTAGTTGGAACTTCTATTTTTCAAACAGAGATTTTGTTTATCCAGATTTCTGTGTTCTTTCCTGTTGCCTTTACCTTAAGGTTAAAAAAAAAAATCTAATAATACTGTCTAAAGTACATCATTCAGATAAGTAGCATGCTTTTTCTTAATGTATACTTGTGACAAAAATTGTCTCCTTGACCAAACTTTAGTCAGGCCCCTCTTCTCAAGTAGGCCCTAATCTTTGGGCTTCCATCTTCGCATTCCCCAATTTTGTTTTGTTGTGGTTTTTTTTTTTTTTTTTTGAGTTGGAGTCTCACTCTGTTGCCCAGACTGGAGTGCAGTGGCCGCTTCCGGCCACCGCAGCCTCGACCTGCTGGGCTCCCGCGATCCTTCCGCCTCAGCCTTCCAAGTAGCCGGAATTACAGGCGCGCGCTATCATGCCCGGCTGATTTTTTGATTTATTATAGAGATGAGGTCTTGCTGCCCAGGCGGGTCTCGAACCCGGGGGCTCAGGCAATCCACTCACCTCAGCCTCCCAAAGGCGGGGATTACAGGCTGAGCCACCGAGCCCGGCTTGCATTCCCCAATTTTAGCAAGAAGCCTGTGAAATCATTTTATCCAGAATCCCCCACCTTCATTATTTCATTACCCTCAATAATTGACCAAATTTCTCATCTCCACCATCTCCCAGGTGATAATTGATTATGCTGGACTTCTTTAGCAAGAATCATGTTAAATAAGTTTAGCAAAAATTGCCCTACCTTCTGAATAATTTTACATCCACCAACCCCACTAACCTACTTCTTGGCTTAGAAATCCCCATCTTTTCCCCTTTTGTAGTTAAAATTAAGCTCAGTTTTACACTGAGGACTCTTCTTCCCTATTGCCATCGTTTCTGAATAAAATCACTTTCTACCATTTTAACCAATGTCAGGCTTTGGGTTTTTTGGGTTTTTGTTTTGTTTCGTTTTTTTGAGTTAGAGTCTCACTCCGTGGCCCAGGTTGGAGTGCAGTGACATGGTCACGGCCACTCCAGCATCTATCTGCTGAACTCCAGTGATCCTTCCGCCTCAGCCTTTCAAGTAGCCGGAACTACAGGCATGCACTATCATGCCCAGCTAGTTTTTTGTGTGTTTTTAATTGTCAAGACGAGGTCTCACCAAGTTGCCCGGGCTGGTCTCAAACCCACAGGCTCAGACAATCCACTCACCTCAGCTTCCCAAAGTGCTGGGATTATAGGTTGAGCCACTGAGCCCGGCCGAGGTTTTTTGTTTTTTTTTAATACTTGTTCTCTTCTCTTACTATATGAAGGGGGATTACTGACAGGGATTTGATTTTACTTTCTTGCTACAACTAGAATACAAGTTGGCACTGGAAAATAGCAATAGGGTTGACTTATATTTTAAGAAAGACACAAGATTTACAGAGGAGGTTCCAGTGTGGTTGCTGATGCTGACTGCAACAGAATAGCTGAAGCAGTTGGCATGAGATTACAAACTCAGACTAGGAAAAGAGAAGAGCAGATATAATAAACCATGCTTTACTTTAGATATGCTGTGAGACCTTGAGCTTTGACCTTGATTTTAATTTGACAAAATAAAAATAATAATCACCGTGTCTGACATTTTTAAATGTCTGTCTTAATGAAGTGCACAATAATTATTCATTGAATGACTAATGCTTTGCACTTTTTAAAGTTCTCAGTGTTTCAAAGAAATTTAGCTTAGTTTTTCTGAATACTGATTATTATGCATTATATAGACATTAATGAAAACTTGAAATTCATTATTCACACTCAATTTTTAGAGGAGGCTTCGAGGTAAGAAAGGACACAAAATACTAATGCAAAAGGGACTGGTAGAAATACAGAACAAGAAACTAAGAATGCATTTCTCAGATTTAGGGATAAGAATAATGGTGTGAAAGGATGAAAGAATAGAGGAACTCAAGAGACAGTAATGAGATTAGTTAAAAATTTTACAGCCTGATCAGGTTTTTACACCCGCTGCCCAGAAAAACTGAGAAAGACACAGCTGTTACAGCACTGAAAGAGTTTAATATTGCAAAGCAGCTGAGCTAGGAGTATGAGGGATATTTCTCAAGTCCACCTTTCTGGTAACTCAGAGGCTAGGGTTTTTAAAGGGCATTTGGTGGGCAGGGGGCTAGGGACTGCTGATTGATTAGAGAGGATGTCATGGGGGAGTGTAGAAACTGTTCATGTCATGCCAGTTTCTGGGAGGGGGTGTTACAGGACAGGTGGAGTCAACATTTTAATATGTGTTCTGGGTCCAGGTGGGGCCTCAGGTTCACTAGAGAGCAAAGTCTGAATAGATGTTTTAAACACTAATTTTAGTTTTTATAATAGAAAGGCTATCTATATAGAACAAGTCCCACACCCATTGGCTACTGATTTGGAGGGTACATCATTATAGAGGTATGCATGAGGTGGGAGTCCCTGGAGATTAGAGCTGCATGTACCCTTCAACCAATCAAAGTTCAAGATGCCATCAAGGAGATCTGTGCAGTCAGGCTCACTGTTGAAGGGAAAATATTTGATTGGCCTGGAAGGCAGCTTTCCCTTTCCCCAGGAGTCAGAAGATGAAGATAATCAATTGCTCTATATTGGAGTGAAAGCAATCTTAGAAACAACAGATTTGTTAATTTCTAACCCTAGCTGCACCTTTGCAGGGCTCAGATGTCTTCTAATGTTTTAATAGTGTGGCCCTATATTAATTTTCAGAAAAATTGCTTTCTCTTTAAGATATAACATTTCTGAATATTATGTTTAAGAAAAATTATTATCGGGTTATTTCAATGTTAAAATTATAAGTCCTCTGACAGAGGAAACAAACTTTCTTTATTTCATACATTTCTCAGTTCAAAAAAAAGGATTAATATGTGTGTTATCGAAGTATTCCAATATCAAAAGCATGAATATGTTTTCACCAGACAGGTGACACATTAACATTTTTTTTTAAAGAATCATAAAGCATGGCTATTTTTTTAAAAGTAAAAGGATATAGTCCATCAAGTTCTAGCTTGGCAGCCTATCACAAATATTTTAAAGCCAAAAAATATTCACCAAAAGAATTCCAAAATCTATGAGAATCTGCCTTCTTATATTGTATTTTAATAAGTACTATATCACTTTAATATGGTGCCATTTATTTAAAAATCACTTACATATACTTGAAAACATTTTCCTGCACTGCTTCATCCCAGTCAGCTAGAGGGAGGAGGGGCACAATTAGCCATCCATTGCAAAGTGGAACTGAAGAACAATGTGTGTCAAAGGAGACTACTTAGAATTCAAACTGTTGGTGAAATTGGAGTTGGCAGTTATAATTGTAGGTGGAATTTCTGTGAGAAGAATATAATTATTCAAACTGGATTTTAACCAACACACCTGAGCACTTCAAAAAAATATTTTCAATACCGTAAATAAATACCTACTTTGTCCCATTTCTCAGTGGAAAGATACCTATTCCTGGGGCAGGTTGAATTCCTGGGGTCTTGCTTTAGTTCTGACTCAGTAGAAAGAGTGCCACCTACAGAACTGCCAATCTCCTTCCTGTGGAGATCTTTGATCAAGCAGGAAAAACTATTATTAGGTATTTGATGGTTCTTATTAGCATTCAATATCTTAGAAATCTGTGTTCAAATACTTTTCATTAACTAAGTCAAAAGTTTTAAGTTCAAAAACTGTATAAGGGTCACAACTAAAGATCACTGATGTCAGTTGACCCGGGGAGGGGAAGTTGCTTGAGAGTCAATCTTCCTCTCACATCTCAATCAAGAAAATACTTCTTCAATTACAGGTAACAGGTTAGAACATGCCTCCACGACAGAAGCTGAGGCAGAATACCCACAAGGCAGAATGCTGAGGAATACTGAAAGCTGAGGCAGGTTAGAGAACAAAGAAGCAACGCCAAGGAAAAGTTGGTGATTCCTTACAATAATACACGAAGCAGACAGCCAGTATTCCTTTGAGCACTTTGGAGGAAACAGCTTTCTTTTGCACACAATTGTGATAAAAGAAAAACTTTAGACAATTACATTTAACAGAATTCGAGCAATGAATGATTTGCAAATCAGGCAGCCCTCAGAAGCAGAAAAGGTTCAGAAAGCTCCACTCCCCAACGTGGGCAGGTAACCCTGAAGAACAGAAAAAGAACAGAAGTGACATACAAAAACAGCTTGATTGGTAACAGCTCAGCATTCGCCTTATTTGAACAATGTAATCAGTTGGCAGCCTGTGATTGTCTGAAGCTCAGCTGCTGTGATTGGCTGAGACTACTCCTTAATAAGACTTTCGGTTTGTTTATCTACTAAGTTTGCAGTTCCTTATATGGGGACTCAAGGTTTGAAGGTATCCTCAGTTCAAATGTAATTTATTAATTGCTATTTAAAGCCTGTGAATTGAGCATTTTTTATATACAAACTAAGAATGTAGTAATTTAGCAATATGGACTGTAGTACCCTAAAGCTGTATCTTTATTACTAGTAATAGTGTAGTAAAGCTTGTAATCCCTACTCTGCCCCTTTTCAAGAGCATGGCACTCATGTCCTCATTTGATATTAAAGGAAAAACTGCCGGACTCAGTGGCTCAGCCTGTAATCCCACGCCTTTGGGAGACTGAGGTGAGTGGATTACCTGAGCCCGGAGGTTCGAGACCCGCCTGGGCAGCAAGACCTCATCTCTACAATAAATCAAAAAATTAGCCGGGCGTGGTAGTGCATGCCTGTAATTCCGGCTACTCGGAAGGATCGCTGGAGCCCAGCAGGTCGAGGCTGCGGTGCCAGGAGCAGCCACTGCACTCCAGTCTGGGCGACAGAGTGAGACTCCGACTCAAAAAATAAAATAAAATAAAAGGAAAAACTTTAGACAAACTAAATTTAAAAGACTTAAATTGAGCAAAGAATTATTCACAAATCGGGCAGCCCTAGGAACGACTAGGAACGAGAATAGGGTCAGAGTGACTCCAGGGATGCACGTGGTAAGATAACATTTATGGACAGAAAAAGGAAATTGATGTATGGAAGATAAAAGTGAGGAACAGAAACAGCTGGATTCATTACAAAAAAGTTACACAGCATTCAAAAAGATGGGAGAAACACAATTTAAATTGAATTCAAAAGTGAAAAAGAAATAAACTCTCAAACAAACAAAAACCGAGTAAATTCATAACCAGTTGACCTACCCTATAAAGAAATTCTTCAGAAAGAAAAAAAAATATGACAGAGATTCAGAGGTATATTCTTTAAAAAAAAAAAAAAGCATAAGAGAAAGAATAACTGAAGATAAAATAAACTATTTTATTTTTCTTATTCTTAATTGTTCTAATAGATAAATATTTTTCAAAATAATTATAGTAACTTTGTATACATTATATCTTTCTATACTTGTTTATTAGTTCTAGGAGAGATCAGTAGATTTGGTCTATGGAGATAATCATGTCATCTATAATTAAAGATGGTTTTACTTCTTTTCCAATCTTCACATTTTTTATTTCTTTTTCTTGTCTTATTGCATTAACTAAGACTTCCAGTAAGTTGTTGACTAGAAGTCGTGAGAAAAGACATCCTTTTCTTGTTCCTGTTCTAAAGGGAAAAGCATGCAATTTCTTGCCACTAAGTATGATGTTATATGTAGATTTTCAGTAATTTTTTAATGAAATAGAGAAATTTTTCTTCAATTCTTAGTTTGCTGAGAGTTTTTTTTATCATGAATGGAGAGTGGACTTTATCAAAATTTTTTTGTAGTGTCAATTGATGTGACACTTTATAACAGATTAATTTTCTAATGTTAAAGCAGCCTGGCATATGTGGAATAAATCTCACTTGATCAGGATATATAATTATTTTTATGCATTGCTGGATTTGATTTACTAATATTTTGTTGAGAGTTCTATATATGTATTCATAAGAGATATTTGGCGTATAGTTATAAGTTTGGGTGGTTTTTTTTTTAATTGGAGTCTCACTCTGCCACCCACACTGGAGTGCAGTGGCACACCCATGGCCACCCTAGCGTTGACCTGCTGGGCTCAGGCAATCCTTCTGCCTCAGCCTTCCAAGTAGCCAGAACTACAGGTGCATGCTACCACTCCTGGCTAATTTTTTTATTTATTGTAGAAATGAGGTCTCGCCATGTTGCCCAGGCTGGTCTCAAACCTGTGGCCTTAGGCAATCCTCTCATCTTGGTCCCCAAGGTGCTGGGACTACAGGTTTGAGCCACAGTTTATAAGATTTTAAAAATAAACTTGACATTTCTTTCAAGCACATTTGACCTTATTCAATTAATCATTTTATACAAAGCTTAAGCTATGTATGGTCTTTTAACAGAAAACCCAACAGGGCATGGTATAAAATGAAAGTCAAGGCAGACTGATTAGTATTACTTAGTAAAGAGTCAAACCCATATAATGGTTCCCAAAAAATGTATACACATTTTAAGAAAGGAAAAAACTATTAAAATTGTAGTGCTCAATATTTACCAATAACAAAAGATGAATACGAGTCACATCTGACTTCTTGGAAAAGAGGTGTCCATGATGCTGATCATCAGCACCAGACACTTCTGATGATCGTGAACTACTGCCGGACTTGTTGCTGTGTGAGGCCTCCCGGATTTTCCTTGTGCACATCAGATACAGTACCATGCCTCTCAAATATATTATAAATGCATGCTCTTGTTAGGCATGCTGGAGGTTCTGCTGCATACTCACACCTCCATTGTAATTGTGCTTCCACAATGTTCTTGAATTTCAAAGACCACTTCAAAATGATCTTGTACTCCTCCAACAACAACCATGCTTCCTTCTTTTTTTCAACTTTTTTTTTTATTTTAAAGATGTGGGGTACAATTCAGGGTTAGGTATACAAATGTTCATTATGCAGGTACCCTTGCTGATGAGATGTGCCCTCCCTCCTCCGGCAGTTTCCCACTACTGCCAAACCTTTTCTTACAGTATTACGATAATTGTTCAAGTTCTGCTTATAAGTGAGGACATGTGATACTCAGTTATTTGTTTCTGTGAGAGATCGCTCTGTATTATAAGTTCCAAGTTCACCTAGGTTGCTGTGAAGTTCATAATTTTGTCCTTCTTTATGGCTACATAATATTCCATTGTGTATCTGTACCACAATTTTTTTATCCAGTCCTCTTTCGATAGGCAGCATGGTTGGTTCCATGTTCTTGCTATTGTGAACAATGCTGCAATAAACATATGTGTGCAGGTGTCTTTTTCATAGAGTGATTTGAGTTCCTCCAGATATATTCCCATTAGAGGGATTGCAGGGTCAGATGGAAGTCTGATTTTTAGATCTTTTAAGAATAGCCACACTGTTTTCCCCATAGGCTGTACTAATTTACACTTCCACCAACAGTGTAGAAGTATTCCCTATTCACCATATCCTCTCCAGTTCCTGTTGTTTTTGAGTTATTGATGATGGCCATTCTGCCTGGAGTTAGGTGGTACCTAAGTGTAGTTTTAAAACGTACAATCCCATTCACAATAACCACAAAAAAGTGAAATACCTTGGCATCTTCCTAACCAGAAAGATGAAAGACCTCTACAACAAAAACTACAAAACGCTGTTCAAAGAAATCAAAGATGACCCAAACAAATGGAAAAATAGTCCATGCTCATGGATTGGAAGAATCAAGATTGTTAAGATGTCCATCCAACCCAAGGCAATCTACAGATTTAATGCAATACTCATTAAAGTACCAGCAGCATTCTTCTCAGACCTGGAAACTACAATACAGGAATTCATATGGAAACACAAACAACCAAGAATAGCCAGAACAATCCTCAGGAAAAAAAACCAGAAAGTATCATACTCCCAGACTTTAAATTTTATTATAAAACTTAATGGCAACAGCCTGGTATTGATACAAGAACAGGCATATAGACCAATGGAACAGGATAGAGATTCCAGAAGCAAAACCTCAATTTCTCAACCAACTCATCTTTGATAAAACCTCTGTCACCAACCACTGCAGAGAGGAGAACCTGGTCAGTAAATGGTGCTGGGGAAACTGGCTGACCACATGCAGAAGATTAAAGCAAAACCACTTCCTACCACCATACACAAAAAACAACTCTAAATGGATCAAAGACCTAAAATTAAAACCTCAAACTATGAGAACCTTAGAAAATGCAGAAGACACCCTTATGGAAATTGGAACTGGCAACCAATTCCTGATCAAAACCCAAGTGCCCATGCCATAAGAAATAAGATAGACAAGTGGGACCTCATCAAACTGACAAGCTTCTGCAAAGACTAAGAAACCATCAAGAGAGCAGGGAGACAGGAATGGGAAAAATATTTGCCAACTGTTTATCTGACAAAGGTCTAACATCTAGGATCTACAAGAAACTCATAAGTGCCAAAAAAAAAAAAAACAGCTCCATTACAAACAGATACATGAAAAAATGCTCAGTCTCACTAGTTATCAAAGAAATGCAAATTAAAACCACACTGAGATACCACCTTACTCCAGCCAGGATGGCCATCACCAATAACTAAAAAAGCAATAGATGCTATAGAGGATGCAGTAAAAAGGGAATATTTCTACACTGTTGGTGAGAGTGTAAACTAGTATAGCCTCTGTGGAAAACAGTTTGATGATTCCTTAAAGATCTAATAATCGACCTTCCATATGATCCCACAATCCCTCTCCTGGAAATATACCCAGATGAACTCAAATCACTCTATGAAAAAAGATACCTGCACACACATGTTTACTGCAGCATTGTTCACAACAGGAAAAACATGGAACCAACCATGTTGCCCATCAAAAGAGGACTGGATTTTTAAAATGTGCTACATACACACAATGGAATATTACACAGCCATGAAGAAGGGCTAAATCATGAACTACACAGCAACCTGGATGGACTTGGAATCTATAATACTGAATGATCTCTCACAGAAACAAAGAGCTGCATATCACATGTTCTCACTCATAAACAGACCTTGAACACTTATCGTAATACTATAAGAAAAGGATTGTCAGTAGTGGGAAACTGCTGGGAGCTGGGTGTGGGATTGACAGTGCAATAGTGGGAATCTGTCAGGTAGGGGCACACCTCATCAACAAGGGTACCTGCATAATGACCATTTGTATACCTAACTGTGAATTGTATCTCACATCTTTAAAATTAAAAATTTAAAAAAAATCAGTAATAACCAGAAGCTGCAAATTAAAACAATGAGATAGAAAAATTTTCTCAAAAATCAGGAAAAAGTAAAAATACAAACCTAGTGTCTGTGATAGTACAGGATAATGGGTAGTTTCAAACACTTAGGTAAGCATGTAAATTGGTACAATCCTTTCAGGATAGAATCTGCAGAACTTTCCACTCTGCAACTCTTCACTTAGGCACATATCTGCTGTAGACTGAACGACTTTGTGTCCTCAAAATTAATATGTTAAAACCCCAAACCCCAATGTGATGGTATTTGGAGATGGTGCCTTTGGGAGGTAATTAGTTTTAAATTAGGTTATGAGGTAGGAACTTCATGATGGGATTAGTGTCCTTATGAAAAGAGCAAGAGAGGGAGGCTTTGCTCTCCCCAAATGCGTGCACTGAGGAAAGGTCATGAGAGCACACCGCAAGAATGTAGCTGTCTACAAGCAAGGGAGAGAGCCCTCACCAAGAACCCAACTATGCCGGCACCCTGATCTGAGACTTTCAGCCTCCAGAACTGTGAGGAATGTGTTTTTTTGTGTAAGTCACCCGATTTGAGGTACTTTGTTATGGCTGCCCAAGTTAATAGTCTCTGTCTTAGTCCATTTTGTGCTGCTAGAACACCTGAGACTGAGTGATTTATAATGAGCTAAAATGTACCAGCTCCAGTTTTGGAGGCTGGAAATGCAAGGTCAAGGTGCCAGCATCTGACAAGGCCCTTCATGTGGCATTATCACATAGTGGAAGGCAAAAGGGCAAGGGGGTGAAACCACTGCCCTGAGCCCTTTTAAGTAGTGGCATTTAACCATTCGTGAAGGCAGAGCCCTCCTAACCAAACACCACCTCTCATTTCCAACACATGAATTCTGGGGGCCACATTCAAACCACAGCAATATCTTAGAAAAATAGTGCACAATCATGTTCACTAGGTTTTTGTAACATTTTTTTCCCCAGGGGTAATCCAAATATCCATTAGTTGGTGAGTGGTTAAAAAAAACATGACATCTCCGTGCTTGGATTATTATAGAAAATCTGAATTACTGACATGTAAAGATATCTTTAAAATGGATAAGAAAAAAAATTAAAACAATATTGGAGTATGATCTTATTTGCGTAAAAAATCAACAAATAAATACACAAAGCCATATATTTTATAAGTATGTATGTCACCGCATTTATATATTTCATATGTATACTTGTGAATGCATATATAAAGGTATGCTAACTGTGATTGTTCTCTGGAAAGGGAAGGGGGATTGGACAGAATCTAGGAGAGCTTTATCATCTAAATTATTTGACATTCTGTGAAAAAAATGAATTCAACTAATTCATAATTAATGTTGTTTACAATTGCAGGAAATAAAAATAAATCAATGGGAAGAAAAGAAAATTAGCAGCAGAAAGGATTACAGGAACTGAGTTCTTCAAAGCACAAGAACATAGTGCCTAGTCAGGTTTATCTGACATACACATCAGAGAATTGAGTCAGAGAATGTTTTGGAGAATTGGCAGAAAAATGAGAAAAACTAAATTGGAAGTGTTTGTTAATAGTTTTAAAGATTGAACTAAATTCTGTGGATTAAGTTTTTAGCAGAGATATGAGATTATTGGACTTGTATTTTTCAAAGTTTTATCTGTTTTACAGGATGAATAAGAGGGAATAGAGACAAGATTTGTGTATGTGTGTGTCTATCAATGTCTGGAAGAAGACATGTGTTACTGTATTATGTCTCTAAACCAACTTACAAATATACTACTGACGGTCGATAGCAGCAATAACTTTGAATATACTTACACATTAACATGTCCGCATAAAACTTATAGTATAGATGTAAGTTAGCCCGTTTTCCTCATCTTAGTTACTGCTATCTCTTTAATACATTTAAGGAAATTTCAAGATCTCAAAATTATTAGGAGTCAGCAAAAAATTTTAATCTAGTCTTTGAGAACGCTTATTCTGCTTTTCCAATTCCCTTGACTTCAGTTCTTAAGAAACCATATCAACCTTATATCAGGCCAAAAAGACAGATGATACCTACTTCAGCATCTATCTCAAGGTATATTTCTAACTTCTTTAAATAAAAAAGATGGATATTGAGAAAGTCATTAGTCACCACTGCCTTTCCCTCTGCCGGTGATAGAGATGAAGTCAATCAACCTGAGCATTTGCCTGGGTCAGCAGACTAGGAAAGAGTTTTGACATGGGGACATATAGCTTTTCCTACAGAATGTTTTCTAATTTCAGTCCTGGACTCCTCTTATTGTTTTTAAGAAGAAATGTTGACATGCTTAGCTCAGGAGAACTGTCTACCTTCTCCTATGCTGTCTTTTATCACCAAGTGTTTTAAGGCTGTCCATCTCATAATTTTAAAACAAAACCATACTTTATGATTGCATTTTCACCTCCTAGAACATGATTTTAGAAAGTTAAAAGGGGGAAAGGAAATCTGTCTTCTGCAAGATATAGCACATATTACTGCTACATGCTTGTCTGTTTTCCAAAAGAGGAAATAAAAAGGGAATTATAAATGAAGGTAGTGTTCCCATGTTCCCTTCTCTTTTTAAGTCCACTTAATTCTCCTCTACCTTCCATTGTTAATCGCTTACCTCCAACAACACCAGTTCCTGTTGTTCACATTATATTTAATTGGACAGACATTTGTCTAGTTCCTACTAAGTTCAAGTTTTAGAGTAATAGAGCAGTATTTCCTTAACTGTGGATAGGAATGCACATTAAAAAGAAGTGGAATATAGTGACCATGAACTTCTTGAACATAGGATTCTTTCTTTCAACAAAAATCAAACACAAGTTACTAGAGATACAGAGATGCTTTAGATGCTAACTCTGCCTTTGAGAGGATCAAGTTAATAGGGAAGGGCTATTATAAACATGCCATTATAATACTATAAGTGTTATAATAGAAGTAGTTACAGAATTCTTCATGAGTTCAGAGTAAGAGGTCCAAACTCATGGGGAGAGAGGTCAAGAAAGGTGTCAGAAAGGTGATACTCAGCTACAAAGTAGGAGTGCAGTGAAAAGAAAGGAGGAAAGGCTATTTCGGCAGTGTATATGTCATATGTCAAGGAACAGAAGAGGAATACATTTTTTATTTGGGGAAAGATAAATTGTTCCGTGTGGTTAGAGAACAGGATGAGTAAAAGAACTTTTGGAGCTGGGCTCGCTGGCTCAGCCTGTAATCCCGCGCCTTTGGGAGGCTGAGGTGAGTGGATTACCTGAGCCGGCGGGTTCGAGACCCACCTGGGCAGCGAGACCTCATCTCTACAATAAATCAAAAGCAATCAGCCGGGCGTGGTTGCGCATGCCTGTAATTCCAGCTACTCGGAAGGCTGAGGTGGAAGGATCGCCGGAGCCTGGCAGGTCGAGGCTGCGGTGGCCAGGAGCGGCCACTGCACTCCAGTCTGGGCGACCGAGTGAAAATCCAACTCAAAAAGAAAAAAAAGAACTTTTGGTAAAGAACTGGGGATGGGGAAGAGCTGAAAGAGATGTTGCATTGGCAAGAATGATCAGTCAGTGTCCTCAGTGTTTTATATGTTTGGTTTTTTTTTTTTCACATTTACTCCTCACAAAAATTCTAAGTCAAGTACTATTACCCATTTTTCCCAAAGGAATCTTAGCCCAGTTAAGGTAAAAACAAATCACAAATTTACAAAAACAGAAAGTAGCAGAGGCAGTAGTTAAATTCAGGTCTAGACATCTTTAAAAGCCTGTGCTGTTATTCATAGAAGAGTGGATAGTCAGTGGGAAGATTACTTGTGAAGACCTTGAATGCACTGGGAATTTAAATTTTATGTGTATACAGTAGGAATCCAAAGAAATATTTTAAGCAACAGAAAAGGAATCTTTATCATAAAGGAGGGGAAAAGGATGCTACTTTCAGGACTTCTTTAGCTGACATTGGTGACATACAATCATTAGTATTAGTCAAAGATTTGTAAGTCAATAATTGGACAAGAACAAAATATAATTAAATTGGTCCATGGCAGTTGGATGTATTCATCTACATAGAATTAAACTAAAATATAATTTAATTTTCAGAAACACCCTGAATAAAACAAAAAGCTAAGGCCAGTTGACCATGTGATTGTCGGTATGTTTTCAGCTTACTGACATTTAAATGAACTAAGAACACAGAGACCAGCTCAAACACATCTGCAAAAGCACCATTTTCATGATTATTTAGGGTTGACGTCAGCACAAACAGAAGCCTATTGTGACACAATGACTATCTTAGCCAGGCTTTTCAGACTTGGTGATAAATTTAAAAATCTGTATAAATTGAAGCAAAAGTGTTGGCATCAGGTAGAGGTCGGTACAACACTGCTTTATATGTCCTGACTTTATCTGAAACAAAAACCATACGGTAATCTGTTGTTCTATAGGAAATAAAGTATAAATCAAGAAGGGGCTCTGTATCAGACCCTAAGTTGTCCTTGAACTATGTGCACAGAAACTCAATTGATACTAGAAGCACAGTGGCCTGTTATGTGGCAAATGACCGCATTTATTTTCTTTCCTTGCCTTTTTTTTTAATGAGTGAAACCAGTAATAAACCAGGCCCCTTGATGCATTAGTCTATTTATATTGTCTTTTATTGTGAAGTATGTGTGTATCTTAAAAGAAATCCTAATATATAGATTACCTTGAAAAGAGTTTTTTTTTTCAAAATATAAAAGCAAATAAATAATACTTTTCCTCTAAATTCCATATTTAAAGATTATAATTATAGATTGGGTGAACTCATTCAAGATAACTCCTGGACTTTGAATTCTGATTCTTCTATTTACTGATATGAACAAGTTACTTAACATCTCTGAGCCTCAGTTTCCTCAACTGGAAAATGGAAATAAAACTCCCTTCCCTTCCAGGACCAGTGTGAAGAATAAATATGATAATGTATAGGGTGCAGGTAGGTGCTGGGTTCATGGAGCTTTCCAGTGCCCTGTCTCCAAAAAGCCAGATGTAAATTGTTTTGGTTTCAATATCTGGTTGCTGCCAAAGTAGATAAGTCTACAAAGAAATATATTTGCTTGTCCATAAATAAAGATGATTGTAAACCTTGAGCTTTATCTGAATCCTAGACTTTTTCAGAATACTGAAATGTTTCATATTCATTTTAGTTACGTATTCGAAAGTTAAAGTTTTGATGCTTCTGCCTTCATTGAAGCAGATACTATTCATTAGAAGAGATTTAGAAGTAGGTAACAATAAGACAGGGTAACCTGTTCATGAAAGACCCTTATCAGGTGCATGGCTTAAGAAAATGCTTTCTTTCCTCCCTAATTCAGGTATTAGATTATTGCTTAACCAAAAGATAGCTTGGTTCTAATTACTCAGATGCAAGAAAAGGCACAGTCTCAATGTCTCCCTCATGATAGTTGGTTTTGAAACCAAACCAAAAAGACTTCAGCAATACCCAGGATAAGTCCTCCAAGAACTAGGGCAAGGGTCTTTTTTCTTTTTTAAATTTATTTTCTCTTTTCTTGAAACTGACTTGGGACCTGTAATTTACAGGCTGTCGTGGAAACAAGTTGCATGTGTGAGTTCTTATGGCAAAAATGCCAACCTGTGAATGGTGAATATTAAAGGTGGCACCAGGCTCATCTATGCTGAGAATATGTTCAGCTCTAAAACATCCAAAAGTCTTTTTAGTCTTAGACATAACAAAGAGGGCACTGTTTCAGTGAATTCAAAAACAATTGCCTAATACATGTCTCTACTGACTCGAATGTGCTTACTTAGACATAAGTAAAAAGTTGTCCAGTATAGATGCATCACTGTGCATATTAACATTTTTGATTAGGACTCATCGATTTTTTTACTACAAATAATGAATATGGATTAATAAGAATATTGATTTGATATTTTAGTGCTAATTAGTTTTACTGTGGCAAAAGACACCTTTGGTAGCTTTAAAGAAATCCTGAAAAATAACTCCGCCTAGTACACTACTTTAGAAACCAATACTCGTGAAACTGCTAAAAAATAAATTACTATAGATTGATACTATTGACTGATCATCTAGTTCTCAATGGAGCTGACAGGAAAACCTCACAATATAGGGAAGTTAAGATCGACTGAGAGCGTATTCTCATGGTCCTGTGGGTTGTTTGATACAGCTTACAAAGAGGAACAATTTAAGTGTTATTTTTTAATGTATTTTTATGATCCTCATCTGTTCACCCCTTTTTCTGCCTCCATTTATGAAAATAGATAGCGAACAGTACAATAGATCAAGTAGTTATAGAAATTACCATATGGTATGCATTCTGAATATATTATACAATCTCAGAGGTCAGGACACCAGAGAAATCATCTCTATGCATAAATCAGCATTTTCACCTTTTTCTGGTACACTTTGCACTTGGAAGCTTCTAACATAAGTAAAATAAATTTATTTTAATGACAAAAAGTTCTAGTTATAGAAACAATAATTTTCTATTGTTTTGACTAGCTCAAAAACAAAATTTTAGCTTATTATTGATATGTATGGTTGGAATTCTAATTCTATTATCATGGTTCAGGTCTCAATTCTACCACCTCTTCCAGGATTTATTTTCATTTATTTTTGTTTTATTTTGTCTTTTCTTCCAGGATTGTGAATCTAGACAAATATTTTCTTCTCTACTCTAACCACATGGGATAACTGCAGTGATATGCCTTATCTTTTTCTTTTCTTCTCTTTACCCTCCTCCCTTCCTTCCTTCCTTCTGTTCTCCTCTCCCTCTCCTTCTCTCTCTCCCCTCCCTCCTTTTGGCAGGGTCTCACTCTGTTGCCAAGACTGGAGTACAGGGGCATGATTCTAGTTGACTGCAGTCTTGACCTCCTTGGTTCAAGGCAACCTACCACCTCTATTTCTGAGTAACTGGGACCACAGGCACATACCATCACACCTGGCTAAATTTTTTTTAAAATATTGTGTAGAGATGAGGTCTCACTATGTTGCCCAGGCTGGTCTCAAACTCTTGGGCTCACCAATCCTCCTACCTCAGCCTCCCAAAGCACTAGCATTACAGGCATGAACAACCATACCTGGGCTGTACCTTATCTTTTATACATAATTTTCAGAACGACAATTCCTTTTCATTCACTACCCACCACTGTATATGTAGCATGTGTATATTATCAATATAGTATTACCCTTCCTTATATATGAACAAAACTTTTCTTCTTTATTTCTAGCTGCCTTCATTACAGTATACCCAGAGATTTCCCTTGAAACATACAGAATTTGCCTCAAGTAGGTGCCAGAGAGAAGTGCTAAAATGGAAAATACAGAATCACTAACCTGCAATTATAACATTCTAAATCTGTCAAACTAACATGCAAGTAAGCTGCATTTCCTAGTGCCTCCATCACTTGGTATGTGTTGAAATGGTGACATGATGAACAACTGACAGGTTTTTGTCAGATTTAGCTTGCCATATTGCATGTATGTGAAGCCAAAGAGTGACTGGGAAGAATCCCAGCAGAGCAAGAGAGAAAAACAAGCCATAAAACAAAAAATGAGAATGGAAAGAGAGGGAAAGGTGAGAACTCAAGAGAAAAATGCTAAAATGAAGCCAGAGGGAAATGTTGAAAAGGAAGATAAACACTACAGAGGAGGAAAAAAGGAAAATAAAAGTGAACAGACTGCAGGCAGAATCATTCTAGAACTGAACATATCTGAAGTGTCAGTCAATATATCTCTAAGAATGGGTTTGAGAGTGCAGCCATTTCTTTTTAATAGTGGGCTATTTTCAAGTGTTATGAAAGACATGTGAGATTTGATGTCAATTTTATTCTTGGCATTTAGTCTTTCTGTATGGACCCTGAAGGAAACCATGAGGTTAAAGAAAAAGGAAGAAGGAAGTTTGTATAGAAGGGGAAGGAAGAAACAATACATTGACATTATTGAAATACTACCTTTCTTATTGCTTATGCATCTGTGCTGTTAATTGCAGGCATCTCTGATGACATGGAAGGCCCATTGTTGCTAAACATTGATTTGGAATCAAATACCTTGAATACTTAACATTTCAATATTCTATTCTATAGCTAAAAATACTGTCTAATAAAATAGGCTGGGGAAATGTGAAGTCAGTTTATCTGCATAGAAGTTGTAAAATTTATTTAGTGTGGTGACAATGAAGTTTCACGGTTTTTTAACTATTAAAACAGTCCTCTAAGCACAAGTTATCAAAACCTCTGAAAGCCTCAATAATCATAAAATGTTGAACAGTGGAAGTGAGCTTTTGAACTTCTTAGCTATTTTTTGTTACAAAAATTTCCTTTAGGTCTGGCATCAATGGTTTCTTTCAACTACGCATTTCTATTGCATTAGATATGAAGATAAGAATTTCAACTCTTTCCAGGATGATGTTTTGTAAAAACAGATTGATGTAAAGTACCTGTTTAGGATTTATTCTTTCTTACATAATCACAACATAATTTAACTTTACTTGACATCCTAGGAATGGACAGAGGTATTAGTAGACTTTTGAGTGTCTCACCAACAATTAGAACAAATTACTGTCTGGAGATGTAATAAAGATGAATAAGTTGTAAACACATAAAAAGAAATTATCAGAAGACTCTATTACTGAGTTTGTTTCTGTAATTCTTACCTGGCACTACCATGTTGACAAAGAAAACTAAAAATCTTATGCTAATAAATGTGCAGCATGTGTTGCATAATATTTTCAGCTATATTGTATTCAAGGAACTAGTAAGAAGGCCAAGAATCATCAAATTTATCAAATTTTTGTACTCTTTTCTCTTCTAAATAGGGAACTACACACATTAATTAATACTAGTTATCACCAAAACACTTCCTTCTGAGTCTATTCTAAATTCTTAAAATGTCAATATAAACAATAAAAAATATAGTGAATCCAGTTATTCTTAACTATGACAATAATGAGAGTTGCTGGGAAATGAATGACTACTTTCCAAACTAACACCTTCATTTTACTGTAGTTCCTTCTTTTAAAAATATTATTCTTCTTAATGTAATGAAATTTACTTAAAATAGCAATCATCTCTCAAATATTGTTTGGGAGGAAAATTAATGGTCAATTTATCAGTTTAGGGATCAAGATAAAATATATCACATTTTAGCCTATGTAATTAATTTCATACAAAATTTTATAAAACTTGATGTAACAGGTTTAGAACATACTAATCCTTGAAGAATACCAGGTAAATATATATGCATATACACAATTAAGATTTAGTACTAAAATTAAATGTCTCTAAACTTCCATTTGAGGATTCTGTCCTATTCTTGTGCGTCCTCCTCCAATGTAAGTGTCCCAAATATTGTCTCAAAGGAATATATATTTTAAAGTGTTTGTGCTGGGATATCACATTTCCCCTGCAAAAGTGCTGAAAGAACCAGAAATGTTTTTATTATGAAAAAGAGGACTTAAAACATTTCTTCATTTCTGGATCAATCAGCTTTTTTATTTGAGAGCTAAACTGAAATTTTTTTTAAAACTGCTGTGTAAGGAAAATTCCTTCAGTGTTAATTTTTATCATAATGATAATTTAGACAATAAATACCAGAGGTGCCAATAAATGTATACACATTTTAAGAGATGTTATCTTTGTATTGCTTTTCAAAGTTGAATTGAATTGCAGTAGCAATGTGTAGTAGATGTTCGCTCAAAAGATGGCATTAATCAAATGAATGCTAGCGTCACCATGTGACAGGCAGACAGTCAAAAAAATAGCAGAAGCATCTCTTTGATGACTAGTGAGGCTGAGCATTTTTTCATGTATTTGTTGGCTGCTCGTATATCTTCTTTTGAGAAGTGTGTATTCATATCTTTTGCCCACTTTGTAATGGGTCTGTTTGCTTTTTGAGTTCCTTGTAGATCATAGATGTTAGGTCTTTGTCAGACATACAGTTGGCAAATATTTTTTCCCAGTCTGTGGGCTGTCTCCCTGCTCTATTGATGGTTTCTTTGGCTTTGCAGAAGCTTGTCAGTTTGATGAGGTCCCACTGGTTTATCTTATCTCTTATGGCCTGGACACTTGGAGTTTTGATCAGGAATTGTTGCCAGTTCCAATTTCCATAAGGGTGTCTCCTGCATTTTCTATGTTTCTTATAGTTTGAGGTTTTATATTTAGGTCTTTGATCCATTCAGAGTTGATTTTTGTGTATGGTGATAGGTTTTCTACAGGGTTGTTATAATTTTTTTTTAATTTGAAGGAGTTCTTTATATATTCTGAGCATTAATCCACTGCAAACTTTGTGAAAGTAGGGGTTTTTAACTCTTTTGTTCACCGCTAGACCTCACAGGGCCTAAGAGAGCATGTGATACCTAGTGTGTGCTCAATAAATTTTTTTATTATTTTCCCTTAATAGCTGACCTCTCATGCTATTGCCAGACTGAAGTCAGTGGTTCTATCATAGATAGCTGTAACCTCAAACTCTTGGGCTCAGACAATCTTTCTGCTCTGCCTCTGCCTCTTGAATAGCTAGGACTCCAGGTTTGTGCCACTATAGAGACAAGGTCTCCTTACATTTCCCAAGCTGTTCTTGAACTTCTGGCCTCCCATCTTCGCCTCCTAAAGTGCTGGGATTACAGGTGTGAGCCATCACACCCAACATTCAATGTTTACTGAAAGAATGAATAAGCATATGAATGAATAAAGAGGTTATAAACATCTTCCAATGTCCTACTTAGCTTGATTTTATGATGTCTGATTTAAACAAAAGTTTTCAACTTTGTTATGATCACATCTATCAATATCCTCCACTAAGTAGTCTACATTTTTTGTCTTACCCCATAATCATTCCCACCATGGATTATAAACAAATTCTCCTTTATTCACCTCCAACTATATGCTTCTTTTTTATTCATTTTATTCTATTTTTATTCTATTTTATTCTTTTTATCAAATTAATTTATTATTCTTGCTTCTGATGTTTACAGTCTAAATGAAGCAGTAATTTTATCAATATATATCAATTAACAAGTCAGTTCATAGGTAACATTATGAGATGAATTTTATACAATATCATATTCCAGACGCTTTGAAAAGCTTCTCATTGCTGAAGGACTTAAAATATAATGTAACTACCTTCTATCTTGAGTCATTGCCCTTTCAGAAGCACTTTCAAACATGGGTCAGTATAAGACATTACATTTCTGTAACAGTGCCCAAGGAAAGGGCTCTAGGAATTATGTTTGGAAGGCAGCACAGCATTTACATTTATATCCAATTTATTATTTAAAATTAACTTACATAGTACATTGGGTCCTAGATAAAAATATTCTAAATAAGATAGAGAATTTCAGTACCACTATTCTTTGTATGCATGCTAGGAAAACTCACAGAAGCAAAACCCTAGGATATGATGTCAAGCAAAGCCTTCAGGAACTTAGCAACAGTATGTTTGGAACATAAAAATTCTACAGCAATATTCTCTGTAAAGGATGGACAGTCATATCTGTCTTTTTGACCACATTCTCACTCCTGAATAGTAGCATTGCCAACATTCAATATGAAAGCCATCAATATACACTGACAGCGTTTGCACTCCAGGTGGTGAGAAACCCTATGGGCTAAGAAAGGAAAAAACAAAGTCAGAGAGTGGTATCTTGGACTGAGATTAGAAGTATAGCAAACTACGGAAGAAGAAAGTTGCAAATGTAAAGTGATCTAAATAAGACAGAAGAGAGCACTGATCATTTAAAGAGCAGAGGCAATAAGTCTATGTTTATTTAAATAAAAGCAGAAGCCTCTCTCATTTATTATTAAACTTTTCATATGGAGATGATTGTAGCAGATTATACTACTCATTTTAGTCATCCACTCAATAGGCTAGTATATGACTAAGAAAGAACTTTTCCCTATTTGAAGAATAATTTATACATGCTTTTCTTCTCTGAGCAAAAATTATTAATCAAATATAGTTTGCCTAATTCTGAACTATAATTGTGGAGAAGTTAGCAGATGAAGTTACTTTGCAGAAAAGTGACTAAGACACAGACATATAAAATGATTCTCCAAGAAGACACTCTGCCCATACATAGTACTTAAGTTTACTTATTAAAGTTTACTAGTTGTTTGTTAGGCATCTATTGAGCACAGCTCTGCCAAGCCTTTGTTGTAGATTCAGAAATTAAAACTAAAAGTCTTGTGAGATATTTAACACTTGTTTGTAACCCCTAAGTCATACATAGATGCACAGACACTTATCAAGTCAAACAAAGACAGTATGCACTTGAGTGATTTAGCTAGTAAAGTGTCATTTCCTCCAGTTTTAAACCAGAGTAATCTCCAATTGCTACAAACACTTAATAGCACTCACAATTTGTTATTTTGGAAAATGAAGAAATTAGATTCAACACATATTTATTGAACAACTACTGTGTGCTAGGAGGTAGGAATGCAAAAGTAAATGGAAAATGGCCCTTGTTCTTAAGATACTTTCAATCTAATAAAGTCTATTTAGAAGGGATTCATAGAATTCAGGAAACTAAGGATCACAGAAGGGTGATACTAAACTCTACTTGAACTGCAGATGAATAACTTTTTGATGGTGGGGGCATCATATGCCAAAACGCAGCATATAAATTGCATTTGGTAAAAGTTCTGAAATAGGACTGTAGCATGTGGGATGGATAGGAGATTTAAACTGGGGAACTAGTCAAGAGTTTTATGGCTCATATATGAGAATTCAGAATGTATTTTATACCCCTTGGTCATTCTGCTTTTTCTGTGAATCTACAAGGTATAGCTCCTTCAACACTCCACATCCACAAATGTATATTCACATCAACTTCCAAGTTTCCAATCTTCACTGCCCTGAATGACTAATCCCTTTTAGCTCCTGATTACATACACTATTATCACCTTCCCGGCCATCACTCCCCTCTCTTTCTCTGGCTTCAGGTCTATCGTCATTTTCTTCAGAAAAACTGTCAATACGCTCTCATGCTTCAGAGGAACAAACACACACATAACACTCGACAACAACCACAATGTCTTTGGAGCTGCCTCTTCTCTCCTTCTCTTTATGATCAAATATCTCAAGCTCTTCAAAAGAACAGTCTAAATTCCCTCTGACACAGTAAACCTAAAAGTCACTCTTCAACCTATGACCACACAGTGTCTATTCTGACACCTCCACTGCATCCTTCTGACAAAGGTCTTCATTCTGTTTGATATCTCTTCTGCACTTGTCATCACTAAGCACACATTTGAGGTTCTCTTGGCCATCATACCTGGGCCCACCCCAAAATATCCCAAAGCTTTCTCCTCTCCTTCTTTAGCTCTTCCATGTTCATCTCCTTTGCTGACTGTAATTCCTTGAACTACTAACGTGTTCCCTTCTCTATACCAAAAGAAATCCCTTAGTGATAATGTGACTCTTAGTTATAATGCTTCCCCATTAAGTTATACCTGTTATCTTTTCTGTTATCTCCAAACTTTATTCTTGTCAAACTAATCAACATTTGTCCCCACTTACTTTTCTCAATATCCGTTGCTTCACTCGTCAGTTTGAAACCTCAACACTGCACTAAGTCTGTTTTCTCAGTTGTCGTAGATGTTCACCTAGACAGAAAGTTCAATAATTTTCTCTCAGCCTTTGCCTTGCCAACCAACCACTCTAAAGCAGTCAATATCGCAATATTGTTCTTTCCTGAAACTGTATCTGTAGCCACAACATTCAGAATATCTTCTGGTTCTCCCCCAACCACTCATTTTTCTTTTTTTTCTCAACCTCTTATCTCAAAGTTAAATATAAATATTTTTCCACGTTCAAATCTCTCGTCTTTCTCCTGGAATAGTCTAGCCCTGATAGCTTAAGATTCTCCTAGACCAGGATGCCAATGTATCAAAAAACAGCTGAAGATATCTGATATCTGAATAATTTTTCCCCGAATTAGCTCTTAACTACACCTATTAATTGTCCTCTTCAGATCACTCTATCTTCCTTTTTTTCCAAGAGTGACAGGTCATGCACAAGACAACCCATAAATAATTTTCCATTGTGTAACAAATAAAGTTCAAGCCTTTGACCAAGCATTGGAAGTGTTTTACTCTGGGCCCCTATCATTTTAAGTCATATTGTAGCTCCTTGTCACCCACTCACCCCAGAGACAGGCTACAATCAACTTAATTATATAAGAAGTGAACAGTGATGCCAAAAAAAGAGAGACCTGAGCGTAGGTGTAGTCTGTATCCTCTTTAGCAAGTCAATTAATTTACCTAAGCCAAAATGTCCTTATTTATACAATTATTGGATACATAATTGTTAGTCCCCTGATAGAATGAGAATTATAGAATGATTGACTTCATATATCTATTTAATATTTATTCTTATAATTACAGCGATATAATGTGTAATTACTATAGTCAGGCACTCTACATATGTTATTTAATCCTCTCAGAAACCCCTTGAGGGAGGTAGTCTTACTCCCTTCCTTTTACAGACGAGGAAACAAAGGCACAGTGAGTTTAAATAACATATCCAAGAGCACAGAATTAGAAAGTAGTATAGAGTCAGGTTTTAATAGAACCTAACAGAGAACCTAGACTATATCAATCCTTGCATAAATTACTAAATCCAAACAGAACACTATCCTCTACATACTGCTTTGTTCATGCAGTTCCCTTACTGGGAACTCAATCTTGTCTTTTTCCCATTTCATATTCAACTGAGTAGTTCCTTCTTTCACAGCCCATCTCAAATCCTCTTTGATATGCCTTCCTTATTTCAATAACATCTTACTGGTAATTTTTATATCACTTACCAAACTAATTTGTGTCTCACACATTTTTGTATGTATCTATTTTTGCAATTAACTTGAAAGGTCTGAGGAGATGGCAATTGTGTTTGGTTTTTGTTTTTAATCTTTGAACCTTCCATAGCAATCTGGCACAAGGCATTACCTCACATAAGTGTTCCATGAATCTTTGTTGAAGTGGTTTTTAAGGTTATCAGAATAAATTTCCCAGAATTTTATCAAAATAATATGTATTGTATTACTCTTAAAAATTATAATACCTCCCTTCAAACTCCTGTAAGGTGTATGTATTCTCAAAGAAACCTGGATTTTTCAAGTAGATGCAACTGGGAGAATGGTCCTGGAGCTTTACTTTTTAATGTGATTTTAGTAGTAGGCCTCTTCCCTAGTCAAAAAGAATACTCCATCAGATTTTATCGCCCATGCGAATGCATTAATTGAAAAGCAGACCTCCAAAAGGACTGGTTGAACCATGCTGGGGTTCAATCATGCACAGATAAGTGAGCACTTATTTCAAGACATCTACTTAGTTTCCTAGTATGTATGAGCCTTTCCAGTGTACACAATGAACTAAAAGCTGCTGAGCAAAAAAACGTTTTTTTTTGTTTTTGTTTTTTAATCTAAGTAGCACCAGTGCCATCTGCAGGAAAAGCTCAAGCCGCAATTGTGTTTTACCATGTATCTATCTTCAGTGCCATCAGAAGGCTTTCTCATGTTTTACCAGATGAAAAAAAACACTACAGGATTCAACTACTGTTAAAGATTTCTATCCATGCTCCTTGGTGGATGAAGCAGGTATTGTTAAAATATAAGAAACCAGGGTGTAGCCAAACGAGAAATCTACTTCATTCGGTTCCCCAAATAACACTGGAATGAACAAACAATGATAAGCAAAAGGGCCCAAATCACTTTTTAAAACAAAATCAGTAACATTGAAATGATGAGAGATTCTGTGCATGTGAGCACTAACGTTAAAACTATTTCAACAAGGTGGAAAGTAGATTCATAGAGAGGAGGAAAAAATCTGTTCAGATAACACCTATTTCTAAAAGTAAGCTAGTCATTATCTTCAAAAGCATGAATTAGAAATATTGGACTTATGTTTACCATATATAATCTACATCATTTGACTTGCTCAAATAAATTGGGTTTTCATAATACCAAATAAATTGAGTAGTAATTAATTGTCATCTGCACTCTAACAGAACTTACCTATGACAAGCAAAAGCAAATTGCTTTTGATCCCAAAATGCCCAAATAATACTACATTTCAACTTCTTCAGTTTTTCAGTTATCTTCTAATATGGTCATTACAGTTTTAGTTTTGTTTTACACTGGATGAATACAATTGTATGTCTCAGTCTGTTGATGTCCTCAACTGTGATCTACAAAGAAGAAAAATTAGATGAGTTTTATTATGTGCAAAGCTTACCAAATCCCCATATGCACTATTGTTCCGCTTTTTCTGTCTCATATTTTCTGCTTCCCTTCTTAAAAGAGGCCTCTCAACTAGCTTATACATCATGAATGGTTGACTCTGCACACAGAGTAGAAAATCATTTCTGAGTTTGTTGAGAAATGCTAAAAGTCCTATCCTGTCCAACATGCCTCTCTCATTAGGCCACCAGAAAAATCTATCCAATTGAAGAAGGGCTAACAATTACCATGAGGAAATATTTTAAAGATCATAGATGCTACTTACAGTTACTAAGTTTAACAAAGCTGTGTAAATATGTCAATAGCCCTGAAAACCAAGATTGAATTGAAATGATTGATCTTAAATTTATAAAGTTAATAATGACTATGATAATATAGGTATTAGTGATCATTGCTAGGATAAATCTATATTTCAAGTACAACAATAGGAGGAGTTACCTTACTAAAAAAAATAAACAAGCAAAAGACTATATAGACAGAAGTTAAATATAATAGAAGTAAATAAATTAAGATATACATTTTGGTGGAAATTAATGAGAGGAAAGAAATGAAAAGTAATGTAATAATATTATCATATTTCTGAGCCCATTCTAGAATGTGCTGAGACAGAACACAAAATAGGCATAGTCATGGTGAGGACTCAACCAGCTCTTGTCTCTTATTTGGTTCAAACAAAGCATATGACAAGTCTTTGTAATTTGAGGACTGAGAAGGTCTAGAAGATATCAGGGACGTAAGGCCAAAAAAAAAAAAAAAAAAGAATTGGTTAGTGAAGCAGAAAGGACACAAATCTTGGTGTTCATGGGCCCTGTCACAAAAGGATTTATATAACCAGCAAGGAAAAACTGATGTTTTTGCCATCTAGATGAGCTAAATGGCTTCAGATATGACTAGGCTTTAGTAAGACAAGAGCTTGAGCCAGGCTCGGTGGCTCAGCCTGTAATCTCGCGCTTTGAGAGGCTGAGGTGAGTGGATTGCCTGAGCCTGCGGGTTCGAGACCCACCTGGGCAACTTGGCGAGACCTCATCTCTACAGTAAATCAAAAAATTATTAGCCGGGCATGGTAGCGCGCGCCTGTAGTTCCAGCTACTTGGAAAGCTGAGGCGGAAGGACCGCCAGACCCCAGCAGGTCGAGGCTGCGGTGGCCGGGAGTGGCCACTGCACTCCAGTCTGGGCAACAGAGTGAGATTCCAATTCAAAAAATAAAAATAAAAATAAAAAAAGACATGAGCTTGAAAGTTCAGAGGAAAATTCAGGATTCTACGCCATGCAATCCTAAGAGAAAATATAGGTAAAAAAGATTAGAGCTTCCCCAATAATAATTCTGACTATTCAATCACAAATTATTTTATGAGGAGAGAAGAATGTAAAGTAGCAGAATAAACATGTTGGTCCAAGCAATAGATAGACTAAGACAATGGCATGGGGTTTTAAAGACTACATGCTAAAAATGAAAAGATTATGGCAGAAATAGGAAGAAAGACATACCACCAAGGGTGAATGCAAGAGCTCAGAACTCTTTGTTTGACATAGAGGCTAGGAAGAACTAAATTACCTAGACATAAAGATGAGAATCCCAAAGTTCCATTCATTCCCACCACTACTTAGATGCCTTAAAGGGCTCTTGGAGCACTGTATGAAACCAAAGGCCCAGGTCAATGTCCAAGTTGCTCTGCATATATAAAAGACCTTTCTTATTCCATTTCCAGCCCACCTTTCCAGTTCTATTTTCAGCTCTCTGTCCTGCTCCCTAAATATACACATATGTGCACGCACAAAGGCATCACCCCACTGCCATGCTGATTTCAGCCTTTATGCAGGTTGTACCCTCTGACTAAAACATTCTTTCTTTCCTTGACCTCAAGACCTGGCTTCGGTGTTATGTCCTTAGAAAAGGCTTCCTTATGTCCTCTCCCCAACTGCAGTTCCTCACATCTTCCTCTATGCTTCTACTTTGTTTTTAATGAATTGTATTCTCCTGTAGGAAGTTCAAGACTATAAGAATGGGATCCGAATTTACCCTCTTTGTGATTACCTTCTCACACAGAAAAGCATTTTTGGTGCTTGCATTCAAGGATTTTCTGACCTTAATTTGTGTTGTAAAGGAGATAGGAGAGTGTTCTCTAGTTCATGTTTGGATGCAAACAGATGAGAAATGATAATGTGTCTGTCCAACATTTAATGCACTTTTAAGTAATTCTTCATTAAATTTTCCAGTTGCATTTCCAAAGAAGTTTACCTGTTTAATTAAACCCTGTTGGCTTTTTCCTCCTACAGTTCAGCTTAATGCTCTTTTTAGTAGGCAGAAATAACCTCTTCAACAAGTATGAGGCAATACACAAGGAATGGGCTCTGTAACGCAGAAGTTCACACTACCAACCTGAGCATGAACTTCTGCGTTACAGAGAAACTCGTGAGAAATCTTGTCTCATGAAAATTGATAAATTAATTACATTACTAATTATTTAATTTATTCTAAATTTACAAAAACCACAGCCAGTGTGTTAGACTTTTTTAGCAATAAAGTATTTTTAAATTAACATATGTGTCTTTTTTTTTTTTTTGAGTTGGAGTCTCATTCTGTCGCCCAGACTGGAGTGCAGTGGCCGTTCCTGGCCACCACAACCTCGACCACAACCTCGACCTGCTGGGCTCCAGTGATCCTTCCGCTTCAGCCTTCCAATTAGCCAGAATTACAGGCATGCGCTGTCACGCCTGGCTGATTTTTTGTTTTATTGTAGAGATGAGGTCTCGCTGCCCAGGCAGGTCTCAAACCCACGGGCTCAGGCAATCCACTCACCTCAGCCTCCCAAACGCACGGGATTACGGGCTAAGCCACCGAGCCCGGCTCATATGTGTCTTTTTTGGACAAAATGCTATTACACAATGTAGACTACAGTGTAAACATAACTTTTATATGCACTAGGAAATAAAAAATTTGTATAATTCACTTTATTGCAATATTAGTTTTATTAGTGTTCTAAATTTGAACCCACTATATCTTCAAGTTATGCCTGTATTCTGATTTTGACTGTATACTTACCTTTACCAGCAACTTTTATACTTTCATATGTTTTCATTCATATGATACTGATTAGTTCCTTTTTGTTAAACTTGAAAAATTCCCTGTAGTTATTCTAATAAAGCAGGCAAATCTCTTCTTAATTTTGGGAAAACATCTTTGCTAGTGCAGTATTCTTGGTTGACAGTTTTGTTTTGTTTTTTTCAGTAGTTTGTATGTCACATCCCTCTCTTAGCCATGGTTTCTGCAAAGAAATCCATTGTTAGCTGCATAGGGATTTCTTTGTATATAAAAATGTGTTTTTCTCTTGCTGTTTTCAAATTTTTTTCTTTTTCATAACATATCTCAGTGTAATCTATTTGCATTGATCCTATTTGGGAAATTCTGAACTTCTTGGATCTGAATGTCCATATTCCTCCCAAATTTAAGAAATTTCTGGCCATTATTTCTTTAAGTAAGTCTTTTGCCCCCTTTTTGCTCTATTCTCCTTTTAAGACATATATGCGAATTTAACTCTCTTGATGGTGTCTTGTATGTCTCATGGGCTTCCTTCATGCCTTTTCATTCTTTATTCTTTTTTCTTCTATGATTGAATATTGATAAATTACCTGTCTTTGAGTTCATGGATTTTTCCTTTGCTTGATCAAGAGTGCTGACTCTTTATCACATTTTTTTAAATTTCATTCATTTTATTCTTGAGTTCCAGAATTTCTGTATAGTTCTTTTTCATTCTTTCCATCTCCTCATTGAAACCCTCATTTTGTCCATGTATTGTTACCCTAATTTTCTTGAGTTCTCTTTTCTCTTGTAACTTGCTGAGCTTCCTTAAAATAACTCTTTGTTAGGCTATCCATAGATCTTCATATCTTTGGCATCAGTTACTGGAGCTTTATTAATTTTCTTTGTATCATGTCTGCCTGATTCTTAAAGTTATGTGTAGTTGTGCATTGATATCTGTGCATTTAATTGAGCAAACATCTCTTCCTGCCTTTACATACTGTTTTTGGAAGGTACAGAACTTCTCTTGCAGTATTCTTGGGTTGATAGGATTGCTTCTGAAATTGCAGTCAAGTGGTAGTGAAGAAGTGTCCCATGACTACTGCTGGGTCTGCAGGCTTGTTACCAGGTGTCTCTACTGCCAGATCCAGGTGAATGGGACTGCCTTCTACCAGGTGGAGGGAACTGTTTTTCACCAGATATATGGTATTGCTTCCCAGAACATAATCAGCGAAACTTCTTCAAGGTCCAAAGTTGAACAGGGCTGGAGATGAGCCATGGGGTTGATCCTGGTTCCACTGTTAAAATGCAGACAGTGGGCCTATTCCCAAAGCTGTGTCTCCTGCCTAGGTTCTGAGTGAGCTTCCACCTGGTAGGCAGGACTACCTTGAGGACAATAGTGAAGAGGATCTGCAACTGTTTCACAGGGCTGCTTCAGTGTCTACAGTTGCATCTGAGGTTGGTGGACCTGTTAATAGGGACATGGAAAGGCGCTTCTCCTTGGTAGATGGGGCTGGATTCAGGACTGTGAATAAACAGGGATGGAACTGAGTCTATTGGGGGGTGGCACTGCTTTCACACTGAGGGTGACCACATTCATCAAGCCTGCCACTGGGGTTTGGGTCTGCCTTTTCAGAATGGCTCTCCTTGGTCTTAAGCACGAAGTTTCTCCCACCTGAGTCTCAAGGCTCAGCAAGGGCACTTTTGTCCATATATGGCTGCAAGATCAGCGGGTGGAGACTGTGAACTGGATACTTGCAATACTGCCATCTTGCTGATGTCACTCTCCTGCAGAAGTATTTTTGAGGAATAAAGTTAATGTCTACAGCTTCAAGAAGTGAACATAAACCTCCTTAAAATTATCTGAGACTTACTACCATTTAGAATAGAATATTTAGGCACTAGAAACTGAAAAGATAGGGGAAAAAGTATGTCTTTCATCATTACAATTGGCTTAGGCTGGACAAATTCCAGGTTATGATGAACTATCATCCTTCTAAATATGGATGCAGCAAAACCTCTAATTAATTATATAAGAAGCTTTTAAAATTTAAGCTGTAATAAATTTGATAGGACCTTCTAGGTTTGCGATCTACTATACTACAAAATGACAATTAGGTTTGAGTGAGCAAATGACCTTTGGGCATTTGAGTGAGCAAATAACCTTTGGGCATTTTGGGAATGCAGTCAAGTTGCTTTTTAAGAAATCAATACCATGTATAATTTGTTATTCGTTCCAAAAAACGGGCAGCAGACATAGTTCTAGGCTTAGATATCAAGCCTCAGTGCTATTCTCCATTCTTTTATTGATTCTATGAGTAATTAAGTAATTCGCTTGTAGCACTAAAAGAAGTCAGAGGAAGAATAATGATCTGAACTCTCTGAGTCCAGAAAATTTCCCACTTGCCTCTTTTGTGGCTCCTGATATGTAGAATGTCTGGGAAAAGGATCCTGTGTAGAAAGAACAGTAGCTTTCCAATATAATTAGTAACCAAGGTATAAGTATGAGATTGGTCAGGAATAGCATTAGTATTTTCATTCTCACAAACCTCTTCTCCTAGAAGAAATATTGAAAAGTAATAAAGAAATTGGAAACAAAAGTAAGAAAGTGGTTAGAAAGTGAAAACATGAATACTACACTTCTGGCATTTTGTTCTCTGACTTCTCTGAACCCATTTATTTTTCTGTTGTGTGTTTGTCCTCACTCCTTAAATTTCTTCTCTTCTTGATGTTCTTTTGATATGTACAGTACTATTTCATTCATCATACTGGTTGTTATCTGGTTGCTTTGTTTATTTGTTTTCTCTGTTTTGTTGGTGTTCCATTAGACCCATGAGCTTTATGATTTCCAGCATTTCTCTACTGGTGTATTTCAACTTTTCATTTCATTATTTAGTGCTCCTTTGGGTATTCCTAGTAGAGCCATCTAGTGATGACAGATTCCCTCAGTGTTAGCTAGTCTAAGGCTTCTTTTCTCCTTCATTTATGAAACTTAGTTTTGCAGGATTCAAAAATCCTTGGCTGACTGCTATTCTGTTCCAGGAGATTGAAGATGGGGCCCCAATCCCCTCTGACTTGTAGGATTTCTTATGATGAGTCTGCCGTTAGTCTGATAGGTTTACTTTTGTAAGTTATTTGATGCAGCTGGACTCGGTGGCTCAGCCTGTAATCCCAGCATTTTGGGAGGCCGAGGGGAGTAGATTGCCGGAGACCACAGGTTCAAAACCAGTCCGGGTAACTTGGTGAGATCTCGTCTCTACAATAAATCAAAAATTAGTTAGGCGGGTAGCACGTGCCTGTAGTACTGGCTACTTGGAAGGCTGAGGCAGAAGGATTGCCGGAGCCCAGCAGGTCAACGCTGGAGTGGCCATGAGCATGCCACTGCACTCTAGCCTGGGCAACAGAGGGAGACTGAGACTCCAACTCAAAAAAAAGTTATTTGATGTGTTTGTCTCACTGCTCTTAAAATTCTTTCCTTAACGTTAACTTTGCATAACTGGACAATTTTATGCCTTGGGGATAACCTTTGTTCAGTGAATCATCTGGAAGTTCTTTGGGCTTCTGGCATATGGATGTTTAAATCCCTGGCAAGGCCAGGGAAGTTTTCCTCCACTATTCCTGCAAATAGGTTTTCCAAACCTGTTACTTTCTCTTTTTCTTCAGGAACATCTTGATTTTTAAGTTTGGACATTTTACATAATCCCACATTTCCTACAGGCTTTATTCCATTCTCTTGATTCTCTTTTCTTTTTGTTCTCGGATTGGGTTAATCCAAATGCCTTGTCTTCAAGTTCTGAGGTCCTTTCTTCTGCTTGTTCTAGTCTACTGTTAAAACTTTCCATTGTATTTTGTACTTCCTTCATTTCCATAATTTCTGCTTGTTTTTTCTTTTAAGGTGTCTGTCTCTTTGGAGAATTTTTATTTGTGCTCTGAATAGTTTTTTAAATTTTCTTTATGTTGATTTTCAACTTTCTCCTGAAGCTCATTATGCAATTTTATAATCAACCATTTGAATTCTATGTTTGGAATTTCAAAGATTTAATTTTGGTAAGGGCCCATTGCTAAAGATTTAGTGTGGTTTTGGGGGGTGTTGGAGAACTCTTTTTTTTTTTTAATATTGTCAGAATTATTTTTCTAGTTCCTTTTCATTTGGGTAGACTATTACTTCTTATTTGCAGTTGGCAGGAGGTTGACAGGCACTGTAAGATTCTCTTGGTTATTTATAGCCTTGATGTAGTGAGTGTCTCAATTGCCAGCTGTGGCAGTCCTGTCTTGGGTGCCTACAGTGGCTCAGTGGCCTGTGTAGCTGGGGTGGCTTGGAAAGCAGTGTTCGCTAGGGTCTGGGATCAGGTATTCCCCAAAGCTGAGGTATTATAACAGATGTGATGGGCTGTGCTGTTGACTTCTGGCCAGATGGTGACACTTGTGGGAAGAGAGCCAGCTGTGATGGTGGCTGTGAGCTTTCTCCTTTGCAGGTGTTGCTCCAAGAAAATGCCCAGCCAACCTAGACAGATGGCAGATTACCCAAGTTCTCTCCCTGTTCTCTGGGGATTACCCACGTTCTCTCCCTGTTTTGAGCCTCCAAGGGGGTGTGGGGGAAAGGAGCTCAGGCACCCCACCTGTATGCACTCTTGGCTACCCCAGTGGGGATTAGGAAGGAGTGCCTGACCACCAGGGTAATGCTGTTGTACATGGGGGTGGGGGGGAGCACTAAAGAGTTTCCACAGGGAGTGATAGGTTGCTATGGCAACGAGTCCCATCTGGCTCCCTGACTTAGCCTTAGGCAATCTGTGTTCCAGGTGTCAAGTGCAGTGGGCCTCAGGGTCCCAGGTATTCTCTTAGCAGCCCATCCGAGCCAGGAACTGTCTACTGCCCATGGAGTTTGCCCTTGGGGCCCGTCCCCTCCTAGGCCAGCTAGAAAGTAGCCACCAGTAAAGATTGAGTTCCTAGGAAATGGTTTCCGGAGTGGCTCAGCACTTTGTTTTCCCCCTGCACCACTCTACACAGGTAGAGCGTGGTAGTGGGTAAGGCAATTTCCCATGTGGGACTGGAGTCCCACAAGGCTTGGCCAGTCCCCCCACATCCATGACAGGAGCACAAAACTTCTCAATTTCCCTCACTGGCCTTCTCCGCTGCAGCCAGAAGCTTCTGGTGGTCTGTGCCATAATCCAGAGGAGAGGCTAGCTAGTTCCAACCCAGGATGATTGATTTTTGTCTTCTTTGCACTCTGTGGTTATTATCACTACTTTGGTGAGGCATGGGGCATGTGACTGGTCCTGTTCCTCACCGGGTGCTACAGAAACCTTCTCTATCTTAGTTTACTCTGTAGGTGAAACACACTCTATCTGCTTCACATCGGCCACATTAATCCACTCCTCTCCACAGATAAATCTTTTGTGAAAGAAAGAATCAACTAATGTGGCCAACTTCTTTGTTCTCTTATTTTAAGAATTTGCTACAGCCATCCCAACCCTCAACAATCATCACCCTGATCAGTCAGCCACTCTCGCATGGAAGCAAGGCTCTCCACCAACAAAAAGGTAACAACTTGCTGAAGGCTCAATGATCCTTAGCACTTTTAGGAATAAAATATTCCTTGATTAAGGTATGTATGTTTTTTAGACATAATACTACACTTAATAGTCTACACTTAATAGTTAATACTATGATTAATAGACTACAGTATGGTGTAAAAATAATTTTGATATGCACTGGGAAACCAAAAAAAAATGTATGATTCACTTTATTGTGACATTTGCTTTATTGCAGTGGTCTGGAACTGAACCTGCAATGTCGCCAAAGTTTGCCTTAAAGGGGGATTTATGGTGTCTTGGAAGAATAAATGAGTGGTGGCTTGCCTGATCTATTTTCATTAGCAGCCTCCCTAACTCCAGCATGCACACTCCCACTCACTCTACAACCAGAAGACTTTTTTTTTCTTTAGTAGAACGTTTTTTTAAAGAAACAACAAATCAGTGTCGGGGGGTATTCTGCTTTGCTTCATTTCCCCTTTTCCACTGGCTACATAATATTCCTTTTGTGAAACTTGAAGCATTAAACTTATTGCCATCTTTCTGATATGAAGTATAAATAAATCACATTTCAGATGGAATGAGGGGAAAACATTTAACTCCTCATAGCATTCCCATTTTCTACTCAATACATTTTACAACAACTTTTTCTACGCTTTATGGAATTATTGTTTGTGTGGGTCAATTATAAAGTAAAAAGTGCTTAGTGTTAATAAAAATATATGGAGATAGTCTATGAATTCACTGTAAACTGCCTAATATAATAATAAGAAAAGCACATGCATTATTACTGTCTTAATTTTCTTTCTTTTTTTTTTTTTTTTTTGAGTTGGAGTCTCACTCTGTCGCCCAGACTGGAGTGCAGTGGCCGCTCCCGGCCACCACAGCCTCCACCTGCTGGGCTCTGGAGATCCTTCCTCCTCAGCCTTCCAGGTAGCTGGGACTACAGGCGTGCACTACCATGCCCAGCTAATTTTTTATTTATTGTAGAGATGAGGTCTTGCCAAGTTGCCCAGGAGGGTCTCGAACCCGCGGGCTCAGGCCATCTACTCACTTCGGCCTACCAAAGCACTGGGATTACAGGCTGAGCCACTGAGCCTGGCTATTGTCTTAATTTTCAAATGGGCAATATGAATATTCAGAAAGTCCAGGAGTCTCAGAAGAGTGTGGCTAGTCAGTCTTACTTCCAAATTCTGCGTAGAGAGAGATTAGGAGGAATTGCCATTGCTTTCCGTGCCTCATGGCACAGCAAGAACAGCCACATCAAGCTCAGTCAAAAAGAAGTTGCCCACTCTGCCAGCAATGCTCTTTCTGGGCCAGTTTCCAACAAAGCTCCACAATTTCTTACACATAACCATCACAGTAGTGTGGCTTCACAGAAACCCACTCAGCCTAACATAAAACGTATCAATGTGCTGGGGGGAATGATTTTCAGAGTGTCATCCTCGAACCAGCAGCAGTAACATCACCCAGAAAAATGCAAATTCCTAGACATCTCCCTAGACCTGTTGAATAAGAAACTCTGGGTGTGAGGCCCATAACATGTGTTTACCAATTCCTCCAGGAGATCTTGATGCAGGCCAAAGTTTGAGAACCACCATGCTCCTTAGTCACACACTCAGTGTTGTAATCCGTTCTCTTTCACAGACCTTCAGTCTTTAATGTTAGGCCTGCCTAGCCAGGACTCTATCTTTCCTAAAATTTGTTTATTTCTTGGGCCCTATATCCTGTCCTTGCCACTGGACCTTGACTGAGGTTACCCTAATATTCTCAGTTTCAAATCCTGGGGAGAAGGAACTAAGACTCCTTGTGCAAACATCCATTTTCTCCCCTGTGACCATCCTCCTCAAACCTGGTATTTCAGGGAAGAGCAACTTAAGTGTCCTTCCCCAAAACTTGTTGCAACCAAATCTTAGAGCAGAGGCTACAGATGTCCCCTCTATTTGCATAATAAACAAGTCTGGAAAGTAATTCTTCCCAAATCAAAGAAAATCCAGGCAAAATTTTACCCTCAAACAAATTTGTATTTTGCAATGGAAGTACATGATTCTTGCTTATCCCTCAACACTAGGAAAGTTTTTTCACTGTGTGAAAATGGACGAACCCAGGAATTTGAGTCTGTAGGTAAACTCTCCTTTTTCTACATGTTTACCCACATATTGCACCAGCAATAAGTTAGTGGTAATAGGATTATTTAATTTTGTCAAACACTTTGTAAATACTTAAATATTTTCTCTTTCCTTTATATGTTTTCAAAGAAACAAATATTCTATATCCATAATTTATTGTAAAATTTCCTGATGGTAATAACTTATAGTCAATATACAATCCATAATGAAAACTGAAAAAAAGTATTTAAATGTACAGAGAGAAAAACTCAAGAATCTGATTATTGCTTTCTTCAGACTGCATCAGCTGGAAAAATACACTAAAATGGAAATCAAATATTAATTTGTGATTAATTCCATTCAGAGGTCCAAAGAGGACAACCAATAAGGGTAGACATTTCAAAGCTACCAAAATAGTCGGTGTTACTTTGTTTTTATGTAAAATTTAGCAAATGACAAATATCTGTTTAGCAGAAACTTTAGAATATACACATTATGTAGGTGACTGTTAATGGTGATAGAATCTTCTGACTGTTGCTAAAAATTTTGAGCATCAACTGTATACATAGCCAGGTCAGCTATCAATTATACCAAGATAACCCTCTGTTGCGATCCTACCACACTAAGCTCAGAATCAAGGCTTCTATTTTGCAGCTGTTGGCCCTCCTCAAACTAACAATGGACTTGGTTGCTTTAGGATTTATAGTCATGTATTGTTTAATGAGGGGGACACATTCTGAGATGTGTTTTACTAGGCAATATATTTCTTGTGCAAACATTATAGAGTGTGCTTACACAAACCCAAGTGGTATAGTCTACTACATACTTAAGCTGTATGTGCTAACCTATGGCTCCTAGGTTAAACTTGCTTGCCTCTGTGCAGCAAGTTTACTATATCAAATCCTGTGGGGATTACTGTGGACAATTGTGCACAATGATATTTGTGCTTCTAAATATATCTACACATAGAAAATGTACAGTAAAAGTGTGGTATTATAATCTTATGAGATCACTGTCATATGTGCAATATCATTGACAAAAGATCTTTCTGCAGCACATGACTGTACTTTCTTTCTTAGTGTGACCATCAGGGTAATTATAAACCATTATAAGCAAATATAATCTATTGTAAAAACAATATTGCATTCACTTGTTAAATGAGAACAATTTAAAGTTGTTTTTTAAAACTAAAGTCAATTCAAGAAATCCTGGGGAGGCTGGGTATGGTGGCTTATGCCTATAATCCCAGTCCTTTGGGAGGCGAGGAGAGAGAATGTTTTGAGCCCAGAGTTCAAGACCAGCCTAGGCAACATAGCAAGACCTCTCTCTACAAAAACCAAAACAAAAAATTAGCCAGTCATGGTGACATGCACCTATAGTCCCAGCTACTCAGGGGGCTGAGGCAGAAGGATTACCTGAGCCTGAGAGGTCAAGGCTGCAGTGGCCATTATTGTACCATTGCACTCCAGTCTGGGTGACAGAGTGAGACCCTGGTTTAAAAAAAAAAAAAAGAAAGAAAGAAATCATAGAGAAAAATAATGTGCCATTAAATGAAATTGAAAACTAAACAAAGTTCATTTCAATCAGTAATTTTAATTTCCTTCTTTGCCAAAACTTTTGCCAAGGCAATTAATAATGAAATAAAATTAATTAACTGCATTCACTCTTCTGCCATGTATGAAATAGTCAGGAAAGAAAAGGACATGGTATCCGGACACTTCAAAGCAGATCATTATCAGTGATCTAGAGTTATTTACTAGTGGCACTTGAGTTTTTAGTATTCCTAAAGTTCTATAAAGCAGACTTCTGTCAAAATATCCCACAGCACTGAACACATTTGTCACAGAATTATAAAACTGAAAGAGCATGCACTTTGGAGACAGACCCATACATAAATTCCCACTGTGTGACCTTTGCAATTCACTCGATGTCTTGAATATCATCATATTTACAAATTGTGCTCTACCTCATAGGGGCTGGAGTAAGGATGGCATTAAATGAGAGAAGTAAAGTACCCGTGTGGCATTTGACACCTAATAGGCATTCAATAAATGGTAAATATTTATGCAATTTTAATAGAATATTTAAATGACCCTTTCCATTCATACCTACCCTCTCGCATTCCATTTCCAAACACACATAAATAAAAAGATTTGATGATCTTTATCTTTGCAATCTAAATTAATTGTAAAACAAAAGCATCTACATAAGCTAATGAATATTGCTGTATCTTCAGCAGGAATGACGGGAATGATACCCTTACTAGTCTTATGCTCTTATTTTCCTTACAATTTTGCTAATGGGTTCTTAATAGTTATTAGAAAATTTCAAAAGACAGATTTTTTTAAATGAAGCAGTTTCTGTTGAAATGGGCTTAGCTTTCCAGAATAATTAATTCTTTATAGCAACCTCGTAGCTAACAGCAAGAAAGCTCTGCCAAGCTACTTGAAAACTAGCCAGGAAGTTAGCAGGTAACTGTTTACTTTAGGTCACGAGTTAGTACAGGTGTTTTGAGTTCCTGGAAGCTTTGTTTTCAAAAGAAAAACATTTTAGTGAATCTGAGAGAGCATCAGGACAACCATAATGAGTCTGAGCCTAGAAGCCAGTCATAACTTTAGGCAAACTGCTACCTCCTTTCAATTTTGAACAAAGACCTACCCTCTGAGAGCATAGCTCTTCCCCTGCCTAGGGATTGTTATCATAGAGAACTGAATGAAACAGATTCTGGCAAGATTTGAAAGTCATGCTGGACTGTAGCATGGCTTCAGTAGAATGAAGTCTTGGGTGAGGTTGGGATTTGTCAAAACAGTGTTTGAGAAAAGATAGGCCTGAGAAGTACACTTGGTCAATGATAAAGTGTTGAGTTTAGAGAAACATAGTAGTTTCAAATAAGACCCTCAGAACCTCAATTAAATTTTATCCCCACCTGCCAGCATGCTGGAGTAGACAATATCCAAGATCTAAAGTTCTAAAATCAAACAAACAATTTGAAGCTCATTTCTGCTCCACATCAACTATATGATCTCAGGCAATTTATGTGACTCTTCTAAGTTTAATTTTTCTCATCTTTAAATAAGTGTAAACAATAGCACCTATGGCATAGTATTGCTGTGATGGCCAATTGAGCTAATAATATGAAGTTCTTAGCACCCTAAAATATAATAGGGCTCAATAAACGGTAGCTGCAATTATCACATGGCAGATATTGGCATATGCAGAAAGCCTCAATTGTGACTTAAATAAGTGATAATTTTCTTTTTCTTTCATACAAAAGAAGTCTTAAGATAGGAAGGCCAGGGTTCTTCCTATTTTTGTTGTTGTTGTTGTTGTTGCTGTTGTTCCATGATTCTAGCAGTTACAGTCCTTTCGAAGCACTTTTAATAGTCCAAAATAACTGCAGAAGCTCCAGCCATTATTGTATATTGAATTTCTTGGAGACAGAAAAGAGGAAGGGGAAATAAAAAAGACTCATTCCAAGCGTCTGCTCATGTTTCAAGCTCCTTCCAATTCTGTCAACAATTTCCATCCAACATCTTCTACTTACATCTCATTGGCCAGAACTAAGTTGTCTTGCTGTAAAAGGAGGATATAAAATAAAGTATTTTAGCTATCTAATAAAAATTAGGGTTCTGTAAATATAAAGTAGAAACATAGATTTGGGTAGAAAACCAGCAGACTCCGCCACAATGTACTACATGAGTTTGCACCTATCACTTAGTCGTTCACTGCCTTTACCAAATTGATTACCTCTTTCTTCATTCTGAAATAACTCATTAAGTACATACCTTTCTTCTCTGATGTCTTTCCTCCAAGAGTCCCTTGATTATTTGTCATCTCTATAAGGAGGAGTTCAAAATTTTATACCTCTAACTTTGCCTTAAGTCAGAAGTCAGATGGAGTTTTCAGACCTCTTGCAATCTAGATACGATTTGTTCAAATCCCAATTTCTTTCTTTTTTTTTTAACTTTTAAATTTTTTAATTTTAAAATTGTGAGGTACAATTCAGGGTTAGGTCTACAAAAATTCACTGTGCAGTTACCCTTGTTGATGAGGTGTTCTCCTCCTTCCCCAGGCAGATTTCAACTACTGTCAATCCCACCTCCCCACTCCCCTCCCCACCAAAGTTTCCCGCTACTGTCAATGCTTTTCTTATAGTACTACGGTAGTTGTTCAAGGTCCACTTATGAGTGAACATATGTGATACTCAGTTCTTTGTTTCTCTGAAAGATACTCAATATTATAGACTCTAAGTCCATCCAGGTTGCTGCGAAGTTCGTGATATTCTTCTGCTTTATGACTGCGTAATATTCCATTGTGTACATGTACCACTTTTTTTAATCCAAATCCTCTTTTGATGGGCAGCATGGTTGGTTTCATGTTCTTGCTATTGTGAACAATGCTGTGATAAACATACATGTACAGGTATCTTTTTTATAGAGTGTTTTGAGTTCTTCTGGGTATATTCCCAGTAGGGGAATTGCAGGGTCATAAGGAAAGTCAATTTTAAGAACTTTTAGGAATCGCCACACTGATTTCCACAGAGGCTGTACTAGTTTACACTCCCACCAACAGTGTAGAAGCGTTTCCTTTTTGCCACATCCTCCCCAACATCTGTTATTTTTTGCGTTATTCATGACGGCCATTCTGATTGGAGTTAGGTGGTATCTCAGTGCAGTTTTAATTTGCATTTCTTTGATGACTAGTGAGTCTGAACATTTTTTCATGTATCTGTTGGCTGCTCGTATGCCTTCTTTTGAGAACTGTCTATTCATATCTTTTGCCCACTTAGTAAGGGGCTGTTTGTTTTTTTCTTTTCAGCACATTTGAGTTACTTGTAGATCTTAGATGTTAGGCCTTTGTCAGAAATGGAGTTGGCAAATATTTTTTCCCAGTCTGTGGGCTGTCTCCCTGCTCTCTTGATGGTTTCTTTGGCTATGTTGAATAGGAGGGGTGAGAGTGGGCATCCTTGTCTTGTTCCAGTTTTCAGGAAAATGGTCCCAATTCTGTCTGTTTAGCAGTATGCAGGTTGTGGGTTTCTCATAGATGGCTCTTACTATTCTGCGGTATATTCCATCTATGCCTGGATGTTCGAGGGTTTTTATCAGGAAGGGGCACTGGGTTTCATCAAAAACTTTTTCTGCATCTAATGATATAATGTGGTTTTTGTTTTTATGTCTGTTGATATATTCAATTACGTTTATTGTCTTACGTCAAATCCCAATTTCAAGGTTTAAACCTTCTCCCAAGACTTCTGCTGACTTCCATGGTTTCTATTCTCCTGATCATGTTTGATTTCAAGCTTCTGTTACCATGCCAACCCAGATATAACACTCAGACCCATTTTTTCTTGAAGAAGAAAAATTATAGATAGATGCTAGATATAGATAGATAGATAGATGATAGAGAATAGATCTATATCAACATCAATAGATACACCTACCTATCTATCTATACATACACACAGACAAACCCCCTCTCACATGCTCTCTCTCTCCTGACTGGAAATCTGAAGCAAAAACAGAAATATGACAACAATTTTAAAGGTTATATTTGATAGCCACCTTCTTAAAATGTTCACTATTCAGACAACAATGGGAAATTTTCACTAGCCATGTCTCTACTACAGCCCCTTTCCTTAAACCTTCTCTTTCAACTCCCTTTTTTTCTCTCATCTCTGTCCTTTTCATCTTAGGAGAAAAACTAATTCCTCACATTTTTTTCACCTGGATTATTGAAGTAGTCTCCTAACATCTCTCTGCTTCCACTTTGCCCTACTGTTGCCCATTTTTAACACAGCTGTCAGAAGGCTCCTTTGAAAACATGTCTGTCTGTGCCACTCTTCTGCTCTTAATCTTTTAACAGCATCTCATCATGCTCTGAGTAAAAGCCAATGTCTTTACAATGTGCCCTTTGCAATGTGACCTGGTCCCCCTAGAAACTCCTAAAACTTTCTGCTACCATCTCCACTTTGTTCAACAACTCCAGTCACAGAGGCCTCCTTGCTATTTGGAACATTCCTCCCCAGAGTCTTCTTCCCCTCTGCTTAGAACATGCTCCCTCCAGTTATCAATGTGGTTAGTTCTCCCATCTTCTCCAGGTTTCTCCCTAATTGCCAGTGAAACCTTCCCAAACATCATTTCTATGACAGCAACCCTTCACCTCCAAATTACCCATCCACCTTCCCTGCTTTATTTTTTTTTACATAGCACTTGTCTTCTGATTGTCTATATAACTTGCACATGTATTTGTTTACTGTCTTTCTCTATACTTTAAAATGCAAACCTTGCAAAGGAAGGAACTGTAGTCTATTTTTATTACTGCTTTATCTTCACAATACCTGACACACTATAAGTCTTCAATAAATATTTGCTAAGTAAATAATAAAAGGATTTTTTTTTTTCATGCAGAGCACCTTAGCTATTATTTGTAGTTTTTGGGCTTCTGCAGGCATCCTTTTTACATCAATTGACTTATTCAGGTATTTTTCCATATCAAAATGTTTCCTTCCTAAAAGGAATGCATTACCAGCTATTAAGTCATTAAACTTTATTTATTTTTTTAACATTTTCAATGATTGATTATCTTTTAAAAATTTAATTTTTTACTTTAAAGATGTGGTATACAATTCAGGGTTAGGTATACAAATATTCATTATGCAGGTATCCTTGTTGATGAGGTGTGCTCCCCCTCCTGCAGAATCCCACTACTACTAATCCCACCCAGTCTCCCCCAGCAATTTCCCACTACTGACAATCCTTTTCTTACAGTATTATGATAATTGTTCAAGGTTCACTTATGAGTGAGAACATGTGATACTCAGTTCTTTGTTTCTGTGATAGATCACTCAGTATTATAGACTCTAAGTCCATCCAAGTTGCTGTCATAATTTTGTCCTTCTATATGGCTGCATAATAGTCCATCATGAATATGTACCACATTTTTTAATCCAGTCCTCTTTCGATGGGCAGCATGGTTGGTTCTATGTTTTCGCAATTGTGAACAATGCTGCAATAGATATGCATGTGCAGGTATCTTTTTTGTAGTGATTTAAATTCTTCCAGTATATTCCCAGAAAGGAGATTGCTGGGTCACATGTGTCTGGGGATGGGGGGGCACACCTCATCAACAAGGGTACCTGCACAATGCATATTTGTATACCTAACCCTTAACTCAACCCCACAATTTTAAAATAAAAAATATGTTTAAAAAAATACAAAGTGGGCAAAAAACATGAATAGACACGTCTCAAAAGAAGATATATGAGTAGCCAACAGACACATGAAAAAAACGCCCAGCTTTACTAATCATCAGAGAAATGCAAATAAAAACCACATTGAGATAACACCTAACTCCAGTAAGAATGAGCATCATTAATAAAACAAAAAACAACAGATGCTGCAAGGATGTGAAGAAAAGAGAACAATTTTGCACTGCTGGTGGGAACACAAACTAGTTCAACCTCTGTGGAAAACAGTATGGTGATTCCTAAGAGAACTAGAAATTGACCTTCCATGTGAGCCTTTAAACTTTAAACCTAGTTCCATATGCCATTATAGTAGCCATGTAGGTGCACTGCTCAGATTCTGCTTCAAACAAGAACCTGCTACAAAAAGTATAGTTAGCTGACAATCTTCAACTTCAGTATATCTTATAATTCACACAGTAGCCACATCTCTCTTGGATGCTCCCTGCCAGTGAACAAACACACCAGGAATACTTGTGCTGGGCTGCTCCTGCTCAATGCAGGACTCTTCTAATGGACAATCTCTTCTGAGTGTCCGACTGGCCAATCCAAAACTTGCTTGCAACTGCACAGTAGTCTGAGGCTCTTCCTACCCAATCCTCCTCTCTTCCCTCTCTCTTTTCACAGGAGTCACACATGTATCTGTAGAATTCCCTGTGGACTCCTCCTCCTTTATCTTTATTTTTCACAGGCACTTCCATAATAATTACTTAAAATTCTGTCTTGGTGACTACTTCTCAGAGGACCCAGTCTTTTAGACATTTCCACTTGGATACACTCTAGTCAGCCCAAATTTAGTATGTTTAAAACAAACGCAAGAGGATCTCATGAAACTTGTTCTAGAACACTGGGGACCAAGTTGAAGTCATTTGGGGACAGAAATTTGTTATAGAGGGGGAAATGGCACAAAGATTTATTAAAAGTACTGAAAACTGTAACCTGAGACTAGACATAATAGCACCCCTAGGCCAGAACTCTCTGGTAGGATTGAGCTACTCCAGTGATTAAATTACTCAGATATTTAAAAAATCTTAGATTTTTGAACAAAAGGCTCCAGATATTTGAAGTGACCATTTTTTTGTAATATAATGGCTTTAAAAAATTTTTGACCATAAAGTTTACTAAAAATTATAGAAGAAAATTAGGGTTTAAAAGAACCAGTTTGGAATAATTTTGATCCTGAAGTTTATTAAAATAAAAAAATAGTACAAGTTTTTAATTTTTTTTTTTTTTTTTGAGTTGGAGTCTCACTCTGTCGCCCAGACTAGAGTGCAGTGGCCCCTCCCGGCCACCGCAGCCTCGACCTGCTGGGCTCCGGTGATCCTTCCGCCTCAGCCTTCCGAGTAGCCGGAATTACAGGCATGCGCTACCATGCCCGGCTGATTTTTTGATTTATTGTAGAGATGAGGTCTTGCTGCCCAGGCAGGTCTCGAACCCGCGGGCTCAGGCAATCCATTCACCTCAGCCTCCCAAAGGCGCGGGATTACAGGCAAGTTTTTAATTTTTTAAAAAGTTCAAGCATTTCTACTCTTTGTTGGTTGAAAACAGATTATATAAATAGTAAAGTAATCAAGCTTGCAGAATTCTTGCTTTTTCCTGTTGTTAGTGTTCTTCAGCTAGAGCTGTAAGACATGTTTGATCTGAGTTGTTTAAACAACTTCAAGTTACTGTTTAAATATTGCTAAAGTTTCATTATAGACACTTTTACCTTCATTTAAAATTTTATAGGAATTTCTGGTGTAAGCTCATTCTATGTCACAATAGGATAGCTTTTCTAAATGAAGACACGAAAAGCAAAAAAATAAGATGCTGCCATTTCACAGGAACATAATAGCATGATATAGATACATGTCGCTCTGATGATTAAGACGGCGCTTTCATTCAGATGTAAATTTTTTTTTTCTTTTAAGGCTCCTGAATATAATATTTTATCTGGAGAGGAAATGACGATTCTGCAAGTACATGAAACAATAAAGAAAACAGGCTTCAGAAGATGCTATGATCCTAAATATAAGAAATTGGCTAATTTTAGAGAAAGCCATATTAAAAATTTTAACAGAAGTATGAGTAGTTGACTTGAAATAACCCTACATCAAATAGCCAAATGTTAAATATCTCCAAATCACTTGGATACTTTTTCAAAGGAATAAAACCTTTGAAAAGTACAAACTGGAAAAACAAAAATTAGAGAGAAAAAGTATCAAACACCTTTTTGTATAGTCTTGTTGGATTCTAGACTTTCTGTGAGGTGTTGAGATCTGTTTTCACTGAGTCAGAGAGAGTGTTCTTAAAATAGAACAGCAGAACATTGCTTTAGCCTGTGTTAGTTTTTTTCCTCTACCATCAAACAAATCATCACTGAATTTTGAGAAACATTATGAAAACTTTTTATGATATGAATCCTTGATGACGAAGTTCTTCAGATAGCTTTGACTAGTATTGGACATCATAAAGGAGATGACTCTGGAAGGTGAGAAAGATTGAATGATGTATGCAAGGAGTAAATGGCACTGAAAACATAAATCATCAAAAAGGATGCCATGGTGGTAGTTCCCATTCTTGTAGCAGTACTTTCCATTCTAGAAAAAGGCAAGGGCTCCATAGAAAACATGTCCTTGACAGTGAAAGAAGGTGGGGAGCAGGGGGTGGGGAGAAATAAACAAGAGAGAAGGCAAACTGTCTAAGGCTGAGGATTTTTCATCTTTACTCCTGACTATGAGAGATAGCTCAGATAAATGAGAATCAACTGTTAACTAAAAGTATATGAAATCTACGCTCCCAAACACAAAAATATCCAGCTAAAAACATTTCCCAAACTACTTTCTTAGAGTAGTCTCCAAAAAATTTATCTAGAGTACTAACAATGCTAGTCCTTGAGAAAGATAATAGAAAAGAATGACCAATATCTGGATTCCCGATAATAGTAAATTTGTTATCACAGCCAGTTAAGAACAATATTGGTCCAAATGGTATAAAGTCTTAGTGCCTAAGCAGCTGCTCCTACTAAAGGTTACTATTAAAAAGTCAAAGTTACTATAAGAAAAGGATTGACATTGGCAGGGAACTATGGGGGGGGCAGGGAGGGGTAGGAAGGTGGGATTAATGGTAATCAATATCTGTCTGGGGACAGGGGGCACACCTCATCAACAAGGGTACCTACACAATGCATATTTGTATACCTAACCCTTAACTGTTAATTTTAAAACAAAAAATATGTATTAGAAGAAAAAAATAAAAAGCCAAAGTAAAGAAACTAAAGTTGAGATTTCTTTCACTCATAAGTCCTCTTACAGTATTGGTAATTTTTATACTTGCAAATCAACTGCTAAGAATGTTAGTGCAAAAAATTCGACAAAATACTGTAATCATTCAAATTCCTCTTTGATTGTTAAAAAAATTAATCACGGGCAGCGAGACCTCATCTCTACAATACATCAAAAAATGAGCCGGGCGTGGTAACACGCGCCTGTAGTTCCAGCTATGGAAGGCTGAGGCGGAAAGATCGCCGGAGCCCAGCAGGCCGAGGCTGCGGTGGCCGGGAGCGGCCACTGCACTCCAGCCTGGGCGACAGAGTGAGACTCCGACTCAAAAAAAAAAAAAAATTAATCAACAGCCTCAAACTTATTCAAAAGGATACTGATAAAAACTATGAATTCTTGAAGACATTAGAAAGAAACAGAATAGAAGAAGAATGTAAAGATGAAAGTCAGGTTGGCACCAAATCTGCATTACAATATTATTCTCCAGAAAGGGAAATTAACCAAATTTTGATGAAAATTGCCTTCATAATTTCCCAACAAATCATTTGATCTTCAAATTTTCCACAAACTGATATGGATACAAAGAAGGCATTTGAGACAATGTCCGGCACGCAGAAAACTATCAGCCGGTCTCGGTGGCTCAGCCTGTAATCCCGCGCCTTTGGGAGGCTGAGGTGAGTGGATTGCCTGAGCCCGCGGGTTCGAGACCCACCTGGGCAACTTGGCGAGACCTCATCTCTACAATAAATCAAAAAATCAGTCGGGCATGGTAGTGCATGCCTGTAATTCCAGCTACTCGGAAGGCTGAGGCGGAAGGATCGCGGGAGCCCAGCAGGCGAGGCTGCGGTGGCCGGAGCGGTCACTGCACTCCAGTCTGGGCGACCGAGTGAGACTCCAACTCAAAAAAAAAAAAAAAAAGAAAACTATAAATAATGTTAAGTATTATTGGGATGCTGTGGGAAATATGGCTGCTGTAAGCTCTGGGCTTACAATAAATGTACACTATACTTTGCATCAGCCATAGCTCAGTATTTGGGTATGTATGACTAGTTGCTCATAGGACAAGTACCAAGTTCTGAAACTTACAGTACTATAATATGATGAGATAAGGCATAGCATAAGCATCCAGAAATGTAATGCGTGTGCCAAATAATAAAAGATTAAAATTGTAGACTATTAGCCAATTGCTAATAAAATTTGAATAGGAGAGGAAATTGAAGAAGGCTGGGACTCAGGATTTCTTGGAAAATGTGAAACTTACTTCAAAAAAAGAATCTTTTATGAGAGGGTAGAATGTGACTGCAAGATGGCATTCAATTAGGAATTTAGAAACAGAATATGCTCAGACGTACTTAGAGACTAAACTTACTTTTCAGCTGCTTACTGTTTATTTTTTAGCCCACTTTGAGCAATGAAATTGGATTAATATAGGACAAGAGCACAGAAAGACAAGAATGGAGACTATTTTTTAACGAATAATTGGTTTAGAAAACCAAGCAATTGTTACATTTTTCCCTACATACTTAAATTTCTATATCTGATTCAACAGATATTGGACTTCTGAGTTTTGTAGGAATAGAATATTCCAAATCTTAGAAGTAAGAAGACTTTCTCAGGCAAATTATTGCCGTGTGTCATTCCATGCAGCAAATTTATTCGCGTGTTACCTTATGCTTTCTGTGGTCTAACCACAGCAGGACTAATCTACAAAATAGATTTTACTCTTTAAGACCAAAAACCTAAATACCCATCATGACTATACCTCTTTGTCTATAATGAGACAGGTGCATTCCTGATTATTTAGAAAAGGCTCCCCCCCCAAAAAAAAAGGATTGTAAACAGGGCCAGCATGTCTTCCCAAGACTCCTTCAAGAATATTCATCACTGGTAGAACCCCAGGGATCTGGAAAGGGAATGAATGAGCAGAAGGAAAGCAACATAAACAGAAGATTAGCATCATAACTAGAAAAAGAGCTGAAAAGATGGTTGACTACAGGAGCCTAGAACCTGTCTCATTCACAAAAAAGGACAAAAGCAATGAATAAACAACTAAAATTCAACTGGAGTGTCTAAGGGAGAGTGCTGAAGTGAAAAGAGAGAGGTCCTTGTGGATCATGGAAGCCCAGGATGGCAGCACAGAGAGGGGTTGGCCCAGAGCCAAGTGGAACTTCCCTTGTGGAGAAAAGTTAAGCAGAAGACCCCTATCAGTCATGTTGCCATGACAGATACCTGTAATCCTTATTTAGGAGAAGTCCACAGCCTTCATAAGCCCTGAGTCCAGTTTGGGTATGTATGGCTAGTTGCTCATAGGAGGAGCACAAGTGGGGTGCACTCCTCATACCCCCATGGCAAAAGCTACTGCCGCACAGTACCAACTTGAAACTGGAGATACTACTAGACAAAGCAACCTCTTCTAGAGACTGGTAGCCACTGCACCTCTGTACTCTTCAAGCTCCATGGTCATTTCACAAAGCATATATGTGTGACCGCAACACCATGACCCTGATCTCAGAACCTGGGTCCAGGAATGACCATGACTCTGGTCTTGTACTGTGGGCACACCAACTCTGTCCCAACTGAACTGAACTGATGTGCACCCATGCCCCCAAAAAAAGAAAGCTTATTTGGCCTGCCCCAGCTAGATTCACACTTGAACTAGCCAAGTAACCATACATCTTTACCTGGTAAATACCCTAGGAACTACCCCCACCTCCAGTAAACCCTCCAAGAAACTGTGGCCAGAGAAAAAGCACACAAGACTTGTTCCCAGTGGACCTACCCCAACACACCAAGATGTCATGTCCTCACACTTCCAACAAAGAACTATGCCTGGCAGAACCGCTCCCTATGGACACACTTCCAAGGTAGCTGATCCACAGCATGCACATGCACACCCTTAGCCTGAGAAACAGAATCTCACATCACCACCACCACACACTCCCACAGTCTAGGACCCTAAGGTACCCCCAAACACCACTCACATGAATTACAGCTGAAGAAACTACATAGAAACTACACTACTGTGTTTACCCAAAATTAAAGCCAGTGTCTCTCACCAAACTGACACCCAAGGACCTATCTATAAAAACCAGTCTTTCCCTACAAAAACTACTGCATAAAAAAGTTCCAGGTCAATGTCCCATCCAATGCACAGAATCAATGTAGGCACATGTGAAACATGAAAAAAGCAAGGACATGTTATTCTTCCAAATGAAAGCAATGATTCTCCAGTAACAGACTGAAGAAAAGGAAATATACAAAATGCCAAGAATAAATTCAAAATACTGATCTTAAGGAAATTCAGTGAGATACAAAAGAATATAGATAGACAATCCAATTAAGTCACTAAAACAACTTATGATCTAAATGAGAAATTCAACAAGAGATAGATATCATAAAGAAAGGATCAAACAGAAATCTTGGAGCTGAAAAATTCAATAAATGAAATAAAAAATACAACTGAGAGTTTCAATAATATAATAGACCAAGTAGAAAGAACATCTGAACATGAAGACAGATCTTTTGAAATGACTCAGGCAGACAAGAAAAAAGAAAATAGAATTAAAAAGAATGAAGAAAGCCTGCAGGATTTATGGGACACTATTAAGAGAACAAATGTTTACATTATGGGAGTTACTGAATAAAAAGAGATGGAGAAAGGTATAAAAATACTGTTTAAGGAAATAATTGCTGCAAACTTGTCAAGTCTTGGGACTCTTACAGATCTGGGAAACTTAAAGTGCTTCAATAGGTTTAACCCACAAAAGTCCTCTCTGCAGCACATTATAGTGTTTTTTTTTTTTAATTTTTAAAAGTCAAAAACAGAGAGAGAAGAACAGAGGCAAGATGGCAACAGAACAGTTTGGAGTGTGAGAGTCTATGCAAAAGCAAGTATATAAAGACTCTGCTTGAGTGGGTGTGTGCCAATGGGTGAATGAAAGTCTGTCTGAAGCCGGGCTCGGTGGCTCAGCCTGTAATCCTGCGCCTTTGGGAGGCTGAGGTGAGTGGATTGCCTGAGCCCGCGGGTTCGAGACCCGCCTGGGCAGCGAGACCTCATCTCTACAATAAATCAAAAAATCAGCCGGGCATGGTAGTGCATGCCTGTAATTCCGGCTACTTGGAAGGCTGAGGCGGAAGGATCACCGGAGCCCAGCAGGTCGAGGCGCGGTGGCCGGAAGCGGCCACTGCACTCCAGTTTGGGTGACCAAGTGAGACTCCAACTCAAAAAAAAAAAAAAAAGTCTGTCTGAGGGGAGACTTGGGTTCATGTGCCCAGGGCGTTCCACTGGAGATGACTGCAACCCATTGCTGCCCTGAGATTGGAGCCCCCAGCACACAGGATGGTCTGCCATTCTCTGAGCTCTCTTGAGAGGAGGCAGCAGAGAACAGCTGCTCCTCACCATCTGGCACCTGGTCCATATCATCACCTATGGCAACAGAGCAGGCACAAGCAGCATGAACTGTGGGGAAGGTAGGGTGTGGAAATTTGGAAAGGATACCTGCTACCAGTGAGGAGATGCCAACGGGTGCCATCTTCTCTGTCCCGGGACCAGACAGGGACCTGCATTGCCCTGCTCGGGTATTTCTAAATTCCAACCTGGGATCCAGAGGCTATCCACTCATTGGACACAGAAAGATGGATGCCCCTACCCCATGAAGGAATGGGCACAGACATGTCAAATTTGACTGGGAGACTTGACAGCAGCAACAGCAGCAGATGAATCAGGTAAGTCTGGATCTGACCCATCCTCCTCACAGTAGTCCATGGGTAATCTGACCAGAGAGCAACCCTATCAGCCTGCACTAAGAGTGAGGGGATGAACTGGAGTCCAAAGCCGCTCCTTAACTCAGCAGTGGCAGTTGAAAGGAAGCTGGAATTACAGAAACAGCCATAGAGTGAGGGGTTTTTCTTTGTCTTTTTTTGTTTGTTTTTCATTTTTTGTTTTAGTTTTAGTTTTTTCCTCCTCTCTTTCTTATTGTTTTTGTTTATGCTTTTGTACTTGCTTTGTTTCTGTTATTTCAATGGGTTTTTTTTAGATTTTCAGTTTGTGTATGGGTACATCAACAGGGGGTTTTTGTTTTTTTGTATGATTGTATGTTTTGGGGTTCTTTTGCTTGTACTGTCTTTGTTTCTCTGTTTATCCATTAGTTGGTACACCTGTCTATTTACTCTCTTCTTCTCTTTCTCTATCTTCTTTTCATCTTCCTCCTTCCAATTTCCATTCTTTTCCTTTTTCTTATCTTGCTTTGCTTTCAGGGGCAAGCACACACTCCAACTGCATGGACAGATTCTATAAGAACCTCATGACAGGGATAAACTCTCACATCTCAATAATTAGCCTAAATGTGAATGGAATAAATGCAACACTGAAAAGACATAGAAAGGCAATTGTATAAAATATAATGATGCAACAATATGTTGTCTCCAGGAGACTCATCTCACCACAAAGGACACTCTCAGACTCAAAGTAAGAGGATGGGAAACAAAATTTCAGATGAACAGAACACAAAAGAAAACAAGAGTTGTGATCTTACTATCAGATAAAATACCCTTTAAGCTATCAAAAATTTAAAAAGATATGAAAGGTCCCTACATAATAATAAAAGGTTCAATCTATCAATAAGAAATATCCACTCTAAACATATATGCACCCAACATAGGAGCAACAACCTTTATAAAGAAGCTTCTAGGTAAACTTAAAAAAGATATTGACTCTAACACTATCATAGCTAGGAACTTAAATACCCCACTCACATCCCTAGACAGATCATCAAGACAAAAAAATCAACAAGGATTATCTGAAACTTCAATGTGATGCTTTACCAAATGGACTTAATTGATACCTACAGAACACTTCACCCAACAACCACAGAATACACATTCTATTCATCACCACATGGAATGTACTCTAAGATCAACCACATTCTTGGCTATAAATCAAACATAAACAAATTTCATAAGATTGAAATATTGCCATGCACCTTTTCAGATCATAATAAAATAAAAATGAATACCAACACCAACAAAGTCCCCCCCAAAACCCACAAAAACATGTATGCTAAACAGCATGATGATGAACAACTCCTGGGTCAACACAGAAATCAAAACAGAAATTAAAAGATTCAGGGAAACAAATGAAAATGAAGAAACATCTTACCAAAATCTCTGGAATGCCATTAAATCAGTACTAAGAGAGGAATTCATATCTCTACAAACACACATGAAGAAAATGGAAAGATCACATTTAACAGCCTAACAAATCACCTAAGGAAACAGGAAAAGCAAGACCACCAAAACTGCAACTTCAGCAGGAGAATCCAGATGACCAAAATAAAAGTCCAAATTTGAAACATAGAAAACAAAAATATAATACAGAATATGAATGAAACAAAAAGCTGGGTTTTTGAAAGGATAAACAAGATTGATGGACCACTAGATAGACTTACCAAGAAAAAGAGAGAAAATGCTCAAATAAACACAATCAGAAATGCAAAAGATCAAGTTACAACTGACCCTGAAGAAACACAAAAGATTATCGGAGATTACTATGTACACTTGTATGGAAATAAACTCGAAAACCTAAATGAAATGAAGGACTTTCTACCATCACACAATCTCCCCAGGTTGAACAAGAAGAAATCTAGACACTAAATAAACCAATAACAACCCAGGAAATCAACTATGTCATAAGAAACTACCCACCAAAAAAGCCCTGGACCAGATGGCTTTCCAGCAGAATTCTACAAAACATAAAAGGAGGAGCTGAAACCAATCCTATTGAAATTACTCCAGGCAATCGAGAAAGATGAAACTCTCCCCAAATCATTTTATGAAGCTGACATCACATTGATACCCAAACCAGGTAAAGATCCAAAAAAGAAAGAGAATGACAGGCCAATATCCTTTATAAACATAGATGCTAAAATTCTCAACAAGATTCCAGCAAACCAGATCCAACAACACATCTCAAAAATCATCCACCATGACCAAGAAAGCTTCATTCCCAGGACACATGGCTTCATCCCCAGAATCGACATCCACAAGAACATAAACATAATTAAATACATTAACAGATATAAAAGCATAAACTGCATGATTGTGTTATTAGATGCAAAAAAAACATTTGATAAAAGCCAGCATTCCTTCTTGATAAAAACCCTCAAACATCTAGGCATAGAGGGGACGTACCTCAAAATAGTAAGAGCCATCTATGGGAAACCTGCAGCCAACATATTGCTAAACAGACACAAATTGTAACATTTTCCCCTGAAAACTGGAACAAGACAAGACTGCCTACTCTCACCCTTCCTGTTCAACATAGTATTGAAAGTCCTAGCTAGAGCAATCAAACAAGAGAAGGAAATCAGAGGAATCAAATAGGAAATGAGAAAATTAAGTTGTCCCTTTTCACAGATGACATGAATCTATATCTTGAAAACCCAAGAGTCTGTCAAAATCCTCTTAGCACTGATAAAGGACTTGGCAAAGTCTCAGGGCAGAAAATAAATGTGCAAAAGATAGTCGCATTCCTATACACCAACAGCAAACAAACAAAAACCCAAATAAAAAGCACAATCCCATTCACAATAACCACACAAAAACTGAAATACCTCGGCATTTTACTAACCAGATGGGAAAGACTTTTACAATGAAAACTACAAAACACTGCTTAAAGAAATCAAAGATGACACAAACAAATGGAAAAAGATATTCCATGCTCATGGAATGGAAGAATCAACATTTTTAAGATGCTCATCCTACCCAAGGCAATTTACAGATTTAACACAATACTCATTAAATTACCAAGATTATCCTTCTCAGACCTGGAAACGACAGTATAGGAATTCACATGGAAACAAATGACCATGAATAGTCAAGATGATTTTTGGGAAAAAAAAAGTGGGCAGTATCCCACTCCCAGACTTTAAACTTTATTATAAAGCTACAATAATCAAAATGTCCTGTACTGGAATAAGAACAGGCAAATAGAACAATGGAACAGAACAGAGATTCCACAAACAAAACCTCAATTTCTCAACCAATTCCTCTTCAACAAAGTCTCCACCATCAACCACTGGGGAGAGGAGAATCTATTCAGTAAATGGTGCTGGGGAAACTGACTAACCACATGCAGAAGATTTAAACAAGACACTTACCTATCCCCATACACAAAAAGCAACTCTAAATGGATCAAAGAATTACGTAAAACTTCAAACTGTAAGAAGCTTAAAAAATGCAGGAGACACCGTTATGGAAATTGGAACTGACAACCAATTCCTGATCAAAACCTGAAGTGCCCATGCCATAAGAGATAAGATAGACAAGTGGGACCTCATCAAACTGACAAGCTTCTTCAAAGACAAAGAAACTATCAAGAGAGCAGAGAGACAGCCCACAGACTGGGAAAAAATAGTTGTCAATTGTGTATCTGACAAAGGCCTAACATCTAGGATCTACAAGGAGTTCAAATGTGCAAAAAAAAAAGACAGATCCATTACAAAGTGGGCAAAAGATATAAATAGACTCTTCTCAAAAGAAGACATACGCACAGTCAAAAGATACATGGAAAAATGCTCAGCCTCACTAGTCATCAAAGAAATGCAAATTAAAACTGCACTAAGATACACCTAACTCCAGTCAGGATGGCCATCACCAATAACTCAGAAAACAACAGATGCTGGAGAGGATACAGGGAAAAGGGAACACTTCTACACTATTGATGGGAGTGTAAACTAGTACAACCTCTGTGAAAAACAGTTTTGCAATTCCTAAAAGATCTAAAGATCAACCTTCCATATGACCCCGCAATCCCACCACTGGGAAATTACCTGGAGGAACTCAAATCACTCTATAAATGATACCTGCACACCCATGTTTATCGCAGCATTATTTACAATAGCAAAAACATGCCACCTATCGAAAGAGGACTGGATTTTTTTTAATGTGGTATATATACAAAGTGGAATATTATGCAGCCATAAAGGACAAAATTATGAACTTCACAGCAACTTGGATGGACTTAGAGTCTATAATACTATCACAGAAACAAAAAACCGAGTATCACATGTTCTCACTCATAAGCAGACGTTGGACAACTATGGAAATACTATAAGAAAGGGATTGGCAGTAGTGGGAAACTGCCAGGGACGGCAGGGGCTGGATTGGCAGTAGTGGGAAACTGCCAGGGGTGTAGGGGCACACCTCATCAACAAGGGTATCTGCATAATGAAAATTTGTATACCTAACCCTGAATTGTACCCCACGTATTTAAAATTGAAAAAAAAGAAGTCAGAATCAAGGTAGGAAATTAAAAGATTCCTTAAGAAAAACAAATGAAGCCAGGCTCGGTGGCTCAGCCTGTAATTCCAGCACTTTGGGAGGCTGAGGTGAGTGGATTGCCTGAGTTCGTGGGTTCATGACCCACCTGGGCAGGTGAGACCTCATCTCTACAATCAATCAAAAAATTAGCCAGGCATGGTAGCGTGCGCCTGTAGTTCCAGCTACTGGAAGGCTGAGGCAGAAGGATCGCCAGAGCCCAGCAGGTTGAGGCTGTGGTGGCCGGGAGTGGCCACTGCACTCCAGTCTGGGCTACAGAGTGAGACTCCAACTCAAAAAAAAAACAAAGAAAAGAAAAGAAAAACAAATGAACAAGGATACTCATCAGTCAAATAATGAAAGAATAGGCATTTTCAAGTGTATGAGCTTTAAGTGTTGAAAGAATAGTTAGAATTTTTACTTTATAAATACAAAATGAGCAAAATAAAAAATAATTGATTAAAAAAAGAAAAAGATACCTGCACACACATGATTATTTCATCATTACTCACAATAACAAAAACATGGAACTAACCGTGCTGCCCTTCAAAAGAGGACTGGATTTTAAAAATGTGATACATATACATGATGAAATATTATGCAGCCATAAAAAGGACAAAATTATTAGCTTTGCAGCAAGTTGAATGGACTTAGGGTCTATAATACTGAGTGATCTACCACAGAAACAAAGAACTGAGTACCACACGTTCTCACTTATAAATGGATCTTGAACAATTATCTTAATACTATAAGAAAGGGATTGGTAGTAGTGGAAACTGCCAGAGGAGGGGGGAGGCAGGATTGGCAGTAGTGGGAAACTGCTGGGGGAGCACACCTCATCAACAAGGGTACCTGCACAATGAACATTTGTATACTTAACCCTGAATTGTACTCCACATCTTTAAAATATAAAAAATTTAAAAAAATAAAAACTGGCAAAAAAAAAGACTAGCAAGAATTCTAAAACCAGCAAGAAAAAAGTGTCACAAAAATGGAATAACATATCCAAAGTACTGAAGGAAAAAAGGAAAGAAAAAATAAATCACCTGTCAGCAAAGAATATTATACCTAGCAAAGTTATCCTTGAGAAATGAAGGAGAGATCATCTTTCATAGACAAGCAAAAACTTGATAGACTTTACCACCAAAAGACTGTCCTTACAAGAAATGCTTAGGGGAGTCTTATATCCAGAAGGAAAAAGACAATAACTACCATCATGAAAACATGCGAAACTGTATAAAACTCACTGGTAGACAGAAACACTAATTAGAAAGAGAAAGGAATCAAACCTTATCATGAAAGAAAACCACAAAACTGTAAAAGCAAACAGTAAGAGAGACAGAAAATAACAAAGGATATATAAAACAACCAGAAAATAATTAACAAAATGACAGATGTAAGTTCTCATCTATTAATAATAACCTTGAATACAAACAGATTAACTTAACCAATTAAAAGACATAGACTGGTCAAATGGATTAGAAAAAAAAAGTCCCAGCTAATATGCTGCCTACAAGAAACTCATTTCACCTGTAAATATGCATATAGACTGAAAGTTAAGGGTTTAAAAAAAGTATACTATGCAAATGGTATCTAAAACAAAGCAGAATTAGCTATACTTCACTAAGATAAAACAGACTTTAAGTCAAAAATTTTGAAAAGAGACATTATATAATCTAAAGGGATCAATTCAACAAGAGAATATAAAATTCTAAATACATATGCACCAACACCAGAGCACCCAGACATAGTGATCAAATATTATTATATCTCAAGGGAGAGATAAAGACTGCACTTCTGGGATCATACCTGTAGTTCATTACTAGAGAAGTTTCTCTGAATGTGTATAGCACTGAAAACCATGAGGAGGCATAGTGTTCTCTACTGAGAGTGAAGCTGGCTCTTACAGTTGCTTTGCTGCAACTACCATTTGCCACTAATGATCATTCGTCCCTTCCTCTGGAAGAGAAAGAGAGAGAGGATGCAATCTGAGTGGTTCTCATTTTAGTAAGTAAATAAATAAGCGATTGACTTCAATATAATAATAGTTGAGGACTTTACCACCACTCTCTCAGCATTAGACAGATTATCTAGACAGAAAATCAACAAAGAAACAATGCATTTAAATGGCACCATAATGCAAATGAACCCTACAGACATTTGCAAAATGTTTCACCCAGTAGCTGCAGAGTACAATTGCTTTTATTAGCACATGGAACATTCTACAGGATTGACCACATGTTAGACCACCAAAAACCTCTCAAAAATTTTTCAGAAACTGAAATTATATAAAATATCTTCTCAGAAAAACCTAGAAATCAATAAGAGGAATACTAAAAAGTATATGAATATATGGAAATTAGTATGTTCCTGAACAACCAAGGGGTCAAAAAAATTAAAAAGAAAATTAAAAATTTTTTGAAACAAATGAAAATAGAAACACAACATACTAAAACCTATGGAACACAGCAAAATCAGTAATAAAAGGAAAGTTTATAGCAGCAAATGCCTACATCAAAAAAACTAGAAAGATTGCAAATAAACAAACTAATAATACATCTCAAAGAATTAGAGAAGCAAGAACAAACCAAACAAAATCAATAGAAGGAAAGAAATAATAAAGATCAGAGAAGAAAGAAACTAAAATTAAAACTTTAAAAGTACAAAAGATCAACAAAATGAACGGGTGGCTTTTTGAAAAGATTAAAAACAACAAATCATTTGCTAGACTAAGAAAAAAGAGGGAAGACCAAATAAATATAATCAGAAATTAAATAGGAGACATCACAGCTAATAACAGAAATATAAAGGGTTATTAAAGATTACTGTAAACAACAATATGTCAACAACAAAAATTTAGAAGAAATGGATAACTGTGGATACTTACAACATACCAAGACTGAATCAGGAAGACATAGAAAACCTGAATAGACAAATAACAAGTTACAAGATAGAAAGAGAGCTCATATCAATTCTTCTCAAACTATTCAAAAGAAATTGGAATTCTTTCAAACTCATTTTATGAGGTCAGCATTACCTTCATACCAAAATCAAAAAACACAACAACAAAAAAGAAAACTATAGGTTAAAATCCCTGATGAGCATAGATGCAAAAATCCTCAAAATACTAGCAAACCAAATTCAGCAACATATCAAAAACACTATGCACCATAATCAGATGGGCTTCATCTCAGGGATGCAAGGATGATTCAACACACACAAATAAATAAACGTGATGCAACACATAAACAGAATAAAGGACAAAAACCATATATCATTTCAGTGCAAAAAAATATTTTATAAAATTCAGTATCCCTTCATTATTAAAAATAAATAAATAAATAAACCCTCAGCAAATTAGGTATAGAAGAAATGTTCCACAACACAATAAAGGTCATACATGACAAAACCGCACCTAACTTTATACTGGGAAAAGCCAAAAGCTTTTCCTCTGAAAACTAAAACAAAACTAAGTGCATTCTCACTACTCTTATTCAATATAGAACTGGAGTACAACTCTGGACAAGAGTAATTATGACCAGAGTAATTATGCAAGAAAAAGAAATAAAGGATCCAAATGTATGGATGTAAGAGAATGGAGTTATACTGCTACTAGCCAAGTAACACAAAGAATTGCCCACAGACAACAAAAGCTAAGAGAAAGGCACAGAACAAATTTTCCTTCAGAGCCTTGAAAATAAACCACTCTTGACAACACCTTGATTTTGGTCTTATGGCCTCCAGAATTGTGAGACAACAAATTTATGTTGTTTTAAGCCACCTAGTTTGTGGTAATTCATTAGAATAGCCCTAGTAAGCTAAAATAAAATCTAATACAATTATACATACGCAAGTGGCCTCAACAACTGCTGATAGTGGTCACTCAATTTTCTAACTAAAATGTATTTCAATCTCTTTTGAAAGAGTTATAAGTTAATTCAAAGTACAATAATAAAAATTGTGCTTTTGCTGGGGGAGTCATCTTTCATTAAAGAAATAGTGCAACCATTTCAATTACACTGTTAGGATCTTTTAGTTGCAAGCAACAAAATCAGCTCAGTCTAATGCAAACAAAAAAGTTTTTTAAAAAACTTTTTAAAAAGGGACAGGAATTTTAAGGGAAAATAAAAGGATTCTGAAACTCAAAGGAAGAATTAAGCAATCAAGAAATATGGAATGCAGACTTATTAAATGGCATTTCTGGATTTTAACTACCAACACAGAAGGAATATGGATTGAAAGATTGTTTCTATAGTATTTCCTTTTTAGAAAAACTGAGGTCCAAAGAATCTCAATTGGCAGTGCTATTTTTAAAAATTCAAAAGACCTTCTGGGGGGAAAAAAAGACTGACACAGATCTAAGTTTATAACTTTTTTTTTTTTTTTTTTTTTGAGTTGGAGTCTCACTCTGTCGCCCAGACTGGAGTGCAGTGGCCGCCTCGACCTGCCGGGCTCCGGCGATCCTTCCGCCTCAGCCTTCCAAGTAGCCGGAATTACAGGCATGTGCTACCACGCCTGACTGATTTTTTGATTTATTGTAGAGATGAGGTCTCGCTGCCCAGGTGGGTCTCGAACCCGTGGGCTCAGGCAATCCACTCACCTCAGCCTCCCAAAGACGCGGGATCACAGGCTGAACCACCGAGCCCGGCAGTTTATAACTTTGTAATAGCTTCTAAATAGATCAAGGAGCAATCCCTTCACCCTAAACCCTTAAAAATGAACGCATTGTTTTGTTTTCCTTTCTATTTCCTGATGAAAGAGGAACATGGTTGAATGTTTAGACTCCTTTAAATAAAATTGCAACCATGACTTTTGAATTCTATAACCCAGCATATTTCAGCTGGCTAAAGTATTAGGAAATACTTTCCATAGATAAACTACTTACTTTGAACTCTGGTTTGAGGAAATTATCATGTTTGCATTCTTTTAAGATGCAACCAGAAACAGGATATTTTTCAAAAGTATATTCTATTTGCCTTTGGCAATTTGTTCTCTGCTTCACCCAGAATTCTCACTAATAGAAGAGTTAGTGTATAGTTTCCTGCTCTGGAGATTTAAGTGAAAATAAAACATAGATCACAAGTGAAATCAATATGATGGATTCCTTCAAACTAAGGTTGATCCAGAAATCATTAGTGAAAAACATTGACTTACAGAGGAATAAAAAGACAAAGCTTATAAATATTTTCCAGGTAGGGAAATAATACTATCTATAAAATCAAAATTTAAAAGAAGATGGGGTATAAAGATTTATTTTATAAATTATTGACTAAATTTTACATAGATGAGCTTCTTAATATGATACAGATAAATTTCTTACAATCACCTAGAATTAGAATCATTGTTGTTTATATTTTGACAACCACAAGTTAATAGGTATATAAGCATACACAGAAACAAATGACCACTATTCTAGATGTTTTTGTCATAAATTAGCACAACACATCTCTCAAATATAGTCATCTTCCTTTGCCCAGTTCCTAACACACAACCATGGTTTGTGGATGATAATGATAAGATATATTAAATGAGATTCTTCTAGTTACAAGTTGCAGAGACTGAACTCAGAGTGACCTAAGTGTTTTCCCTCTTCCAATATTTCTTTATATTGGCTTCATTTTTATTAAGACTTTCTCCACATGAAAGCAAAGATTGCTCCTATGCACTCCAGGCCTACTATAATTTCAGAAAGAGAGAGTGCCTCCTTCCCAGTAATTTTAGCAAAAATAGCAAAGAGGAGAAAAAATTCTGATCCTGAGCCCATTCACAAACCAGAACTTCTGCAAGGGGTATGGATACCCTGGACAACTATGAGTCACGAATCCTCAGATGCAGTGGGATGGGATCAGCCCTGTGAACTACACATGGTAGACAACTGTTCTTGAAAAAAAGAGAGAGAGAGAAAGAGAAACTTTTATACAAGAAAAAAGGCAGATTTGTTGCTTGGCTTATCAGTTAGGGTACCAAAATGAAACAAATGGGGCATTGGAACTAGGGTAACTCATGAAAATTTCACTTAAAAGAGACTAAGTATAAAGATAAAAATAAAGTGCAGAGGAGCCACAAGAGATAGTATAGTAACTTAGAAGAGTTGTCCAAAAGGATGAGAGAAGGGAGTAGTTACTAAATCCAAGATGAAAGTCTTGCAGAGAAACTACCTTGAAGAAAGCAAAGATTTTCCACCTGAAGTTATCTCATAAGAAAAAAGTCAGAAATGAACTCTCCCTCCAGCTACTCTCCTTCCAGGAATCCCCATTGATTAAACTCAACTAGGAGCCAGAGGACAGGAGAGTACATTAATGTAAGCCTTAAAAAGTGAGGCCCCCAGGACAGACTGAAGGCAGAAGGATGGATAAGGGGTCTGGAAGAGACAGAGTAAAACATGCAGCACACCGAGCAAACAAAACAACAAATGTACACTGTATGCCACAATCCCTGCATGCTCCTCCATTGATTCAGCAAAGAGATACAGTCCCTGTTTTCAAGAAGCTCACAATGAAGAAAAGTCAAGGAAGACCAACTGAGGAACCATTTTTCAATTAACCTTTATCTATTCCCCTATAGGTTTTAGCAAGTAAATGTATTTCTATATAGAAAATTACCTAGTACATAATAGAGACCATAAATAATCATAAACATACACTCTTGTCGTTGTTGTTGCTAATTTTTAGAGCAATTAAACGTTCTCTAGTTCTAAGAACAAGCACAGACCACAGTACAAAGGGAGCACAGAGAAAGGGACTCTTTTTAATGATGCATAAGAGAAGGAGTTTCTAGGGAGGAATGCCATAGAAAAAGTGGCCCTTCAGCGGAATCTTTTCAGATAAGTAAGCAATCAAGCAGGTAAAGAGAGTGATATTCTAGATAGAGGAAACAGTACAAGAAAAGCCATAAGGTTTATTATAATGTAGTATATTAAAGCAACTACATGAAATCCAATATGACTAGAAATTATATAGGCCACTGGGCTACAACTTGATGAATGAGAAAGCCGGAGTGTGTGTGTGTGTGTGTGTGTGTGTGTGTGTGTGTGTGTGTGTGTGTGTGTGTGTGTGTATTTTTTCATTCTTAATCTAAGCCAAAAGGCCAAAAAGAGATATTACTTTTTTTTAAATTGGGAATTGGTTATTTATCTTGTGTATTTCTTTTCTGTATGCCCACATACCCCAGAGTCATGAGCAACAGTACTTAATAAATACTAATTAGGTTAAATTTGTGTTTTATTTTCTTCATCAATAAATAAAGGTCGAGCTCGGTGGCTCAGCCTGTAATCCCAGCACTTTGGGAGGCCAAGGAGAGTGGATTGCCTGAGACCACAGGTTCGAAGCTAGCCTGGGCAACTTGGCAAGACCTCGTCTCTACAATAAATTTAAAAGTAACTGAGCATGGTAGCACGTGCCTGTAGTTCCAGCTATTTGGAAGGCTGAGGCAGAAGGATCGCCGGAGCCCAGCAGGTCGACACTGGGGTGACCATGAGCGTGCCACTGCATTCCAGCCTGGACAATGGAGTGAGACTCCAACATAAATACATACATACATACATACTATTATTTTGAAGAAAATACTAAGTAGAAGTTTGAGGAACAAGAATTATATATTTTAAGGATTATGATTATTTTAGAACTACTTGCTCAACTAGACAATAAATTATTCTAAAAGAAAACCATCCCACTATAAGATTGAAATAATACTATTAATGAGAAACTATTTCCAAATAGATGAAATCATACCAAAAAATTAAAAATTTGCATTAACATATTTTTTGTTTGAGTATTTTTTCTTTTAAGTCTAGGAATAAGTTTTAAAAGTTAATTTTTACAAAATCACTTATACTGCCACTATTTGTGATACAGAAAAATTTTAAACCCTCAAAATACAATATAAGTAGGATGAAATGATTTATGAAATATATAGAATTTCATAATGAAAAATTAAACATTAATACACTGATTATAAAAATTTACCCTGCCCATTAACAATATTTTTAAATAACTTTTAACAAGAATCAGTTAAGCATTTCCTTCTCTCTCTCTCTCTCTCTCTCTCTCTCTCTCTTTCTTAGTTTAATAATAAGTTGTTTTTAGCTATCTTTAGAAACTTCAAGGGACATGAGAGAAATGTATAGACTACTTGAGATAGGTAGAGAAGAAATAGAATCCAATTCTAGTGGTTAAATATAGTGGTGTGCGGGGTCCCGCCCCACAAGGGTCGTGAGATATGTTGAAGGAGAGACAGATAGGCGACGACGACGATCATATACCGGACACCTGCTTCTTGAACAGATGACAATTTAATGCTAGTTAATACAGAGCTTTTATACCATTTTTGAAGGGGCAAGACAAAGAAAATTCTTTCATATACATATCTTTTAAAAGTTACCAGCTAGTGGTCTTAGTAGCAAACAAACCAAGATTCCCAGTGGCTTTAGTAGCAAATAAGCCAGGAATCTCATAGGCATTAGACAAGTCCTATTCATAAAGCCAACAATGACACTCTCAGTCCAATGTCCCAAATTACAAATGTTTCAAGAAAGTTTCTTTAAGTGTGTATTTCTTTATGTGTCAGGAATATTCTCATCTTAGGCTCTTGTGTTCTTCAGAGTCCTGTGATCGCCTCCCTTGTCCAGATGTCCTCGTTACTTTTCTCTTATCTTGCAGTGCTTGTTTCTAAAGAGAACTCAAAAGAAGCTTTTAGTAATGTTTCCCAGGCCCTCAAGGTTACTTTCTGTTTTAGCTGATCTGTCATAAAAGTGTCTAATTATTATATTATGAGTTTAGTGAAAACCTACTCTATAAATGTTAACTTAGAGTATTAATTTTATAGTTTTAACTATAGAATTAAGTAAAAACCTTAACATTAATCTTTATCCTAAGTCAGTGAAAACAGTGTTATAAGTCACCTACATAACTCCTAGATAAGTGTTAGAACTTATAATGAGTTTATAATGAACTCATTATAAACTTGTGCTTCTAAAAAATCCTTATGTCAAAACACTAAACTGCATAGTTCTAAATCAAATAAGGAGTGGATATACTCATATCATTTATTACTTAAGCAATGTCTAGTAACTTATAACCAAGTGAAATAAAGCATTCTTGATGTGCTTCAGAGTTTAACCCTTGCATATGTTAGAAAAGGCCAAGTGGCATAGTGGGAAAAATGGAAAAATAAACCATGATGTTTCCAGGTTAGCTGTGAGCTCTTCACATAAACATGCCATTTTCTTCTTCCACGACTGCACAGAATTCTTCGGCGGTATCAAACAGCAAAGGTGAAGGACAGAAGGGCCTCAGCTTCCTGGGCTCGCCCTGCGGCCCGGGGTCTTCGGCCCACCCAGACCCTGTCAATCAGGTGGACCTCCAAGGCTGGCTCCCAACAGTGGTGCCGTTATCAGAATGCTCTGACATGCTTTCTACTAAGACTTTGAGCAGAAATTTTCTAGAACTCAGAAGACCTGGAATTTAATTTTAAGTCAGCCATCAACTTAAAAATTTCCTTTATTCAAGTTTCCTTAAATAAGTTCCTTAACCTTGAGCAAGTCTCTCAAACTTGCTGAGCCTAGAAATATCTTCACTTCTAACAGAATGTTGAACCATATCGTAAATCTAAGTTTCCTTCTAAAGCATTCTGTTCGTATAACTACCTGTTCTTCTCACATCTGAATTAACCCCAGGACCAAATTATTTCTCCCTTACCTCTCCACCAAGAGCACAAGTTATCTCTGAGTCTCAAGGTTCTTAATGTCTTGACCCTACCCCTAAATAAAAATCTTGTGTTAACTTAATTTATCTGTTTTTTTAAACTGGATTAGTCCTTTAATCTGAGATGTCCAATCTCCGTCATAAAAGCATCCTATACCTCTCGATAGGGCAAATAAGTGTACCCAGAAATCCAGACTGACACAACACTATCAAACTATCTCCAGATACAAAAAGAATTTAAAAATCTAATACTTTTCCTTCAAACTATAGATAATGAAAAAAGCATGAAGAAAAATTTACAAAAATGTAAAAGGGATAGAATTGATACCTTTATGGAGAATAAAAAGCAAGAAACATTTCTCTTCAAACAAAAGAAGAATATTTCAAAATATGGAACAAGTCTTATAGATTTTACAGTCAAAACAAGAAACTGTGAGAGTTAGAAGATAAAAAATTTAATAAAAAACAGATTTGAAATGAAAAAGGCTAAAGATATGGATGACTTTATGAAATGACATGGCTTTAATAATATGAAATTTGAACATTGAATTTTAGATTTCACACCATCAAGATAAAACAATGAAGAAAAGAGAGGGGATAGGTAAATGTAAATTCAGGCAATTGTTATTTTTAGAGTCTCTTGGGGGGTGTGCATTATTTGCTTTGTGACAGTATAGATAAATAATAGAAATTACAAAAATAGCTAGTTTGGAACTTAAGCTATCCCTCATTGTGGACAATATTATCCCATACCTGGAAAACCCAAGGGAATCTGTCAAAAACCTTCTTGCACTGATAAAGGACTTTGGCAAAGTCTCAGAGTATAATATCAACATGCAAAAGACACTCACATTTTTATACAGCAACAACAAATAGGCAGATAACCAAATAAAAAGCACAAACCCATTCATAATAGCCACAGCAAAAAAAGAAAAGAAAATAAAAGAAAAGAAAGAAATACCTTGGCATCTTCCTAAACAGAGAAGTGAAAGATCTCTAAGATGAAAACTACAAAACACAGCTCAAAAAAGTCAAAGAAGACACAAACAAATGGAAAAATATTCCATGCTCACAAATTGGAAGAATGAACATTGTTAAGATGTCCATCCAACCCAAGACAATCTACAGATTCAATGCAATCCCCATTAAATTACCATCATTGTTCTTCTCAGACCTGGAAATAACAATACAGAAATTCATATAGAAACAAAAACAACTATGAAAAGACAAAACATTCCTCAGTAAAAGAAATAAAGTGGGAGGTATCACATTCCCAGACTTTAAACTTTATTATAAGGCTACGATAATCAAAATAGCCTGGTATTTATATAAGAACAGGCATATAGACCAACGGAACAGAATAGAGATTCCAGAAGGAAAACTTCCATTTCTTAACCAATTCACCTTCGACAAAGTTTTCACCAACAAACACTAGGGAGAGGAGAACCTATTCAGTAAATGCTGCTGGGAAAACTGGCTGACCACATGCAGAAGATTGAAACAGGACCCCTACCTATCACCATACACAAAAATCAACTCCCAATTGATCAAAGACCTAAACATAAAACCCCAAACTTTTAGAAAATGCAGGAGGCACCCTTACGAAAATTAGAATAGGCAACCAATTCCTGATCAAAACCCCAAAAGCCCATACCATAGAAGATAAGATTGTAATAAGTGGGACCTCATCAAATTGAAGTTTCTGCAAAACAAAAGAAACCACCAAGAGAATGGAAAGACTGGCCACAGAATGGGAAAAAAGATTTGCCAACTGTTTATCCAACAAAGGCCTAACATCCAGAATCTACAAGGAACTCAAACATGCCTAAAGGAAAAAAACAAACAGTCTCATTTTTTTAAATGGACAAAAGACATGAATAGACATTTCTCAAAAGAAGATATACGAACAGCCACTGACACATGAAAAAATGCTCAGCCTCACTAATCATCAGAGAAATGCAAATCAGAACCACATGGAAATTCCACCTAACTCCAGGAAGAATGGCCATCACTAATAAAACAGAAACAACACATGCTAGCAAGGATGCAGAGAAAAAGGAACAATTCTACACTGTTAGGAGGAGTGCAAACTAGTTCAACTTCTATGAAAATCAGTGTAACAATTTCTTAAAGAGCTAGAAATTGACCTTCCATATGACTCGATAATCACCCAACAGGGAATATACCTGGAGGAACTCAAAGCATTTTACCATAAAGATACCTGCACACGTATGCTTTTGGCAGCTCTATTCACAAAAGCAAAAACATGGAACCAACCGTGCTGCCCATCAAAACTGGACTGGATAAAAAAATGTGGTACATATACACAATGGAATATTATACAGCCATAAAGAAGGACAAAATTATGGACTTCGCAGCAACTTGCAAAGGATTTGGAGTCTATCATACTCAGCGATCCTTCACAGAAACAAAGAACTGAGTACCACATGTTCTCACTCATAAGTGGACCCCAAACACTTATCATAATACTACAAAAAAGGGATTGGCAGTAGCAGGACACTGCCAGGGGCACATAACATCAAGAGGGTGCCTGATCCTAATCCAGGCAAAGGGAGTTCCAGTGGAATGCCCAAAACTTCACCTGTACCTAAACCTGACTAAACCTATACAATCCTGACTTATATCCCACTTTAAAATAAAATTATATTTTTTAAAGAGATGAAAAAAAAGATACCTGCACACATATGTTTATCGCAGCGTTGTTCACAATAGCAAGAACCTGGAAACAACCATGCTGCCCATCAAAAGAGGACTAGATTAAAAAAATGTGGTACATATACACGATGGAATACTACGCAGCCATAAAAAAGAACAAAAATAATGAATTTCGCAGCAACCTGGATGGAACTAGAGTCTATAATGCTGAGTGACCTCTCACAGAAACAAAGATCCGAGTATCACATATTCTCACTCATATAATGGACCTTGAACATCCAATGTAATACTATAAGAAAATGACTGATGGTACTGGGAAACTATGGGGGGGGAGATGGGATTAACAGTCGCAAATATCTGTCTGGGGATGGGAAAACATCTCTTCTCAACAGGGTGCCTGAATGAAACGCAATTGTACACCTAACTGTACCGCACAAAATCATAATAAAAAATATTGATTAATAATTTTTTATTGATTAATAAAAAAATTGATTAATAAAAAATAGCTATTTTGAAATATATCAGTGATAATTTTAGAAATGTATGGAGCATTATTGTGTCAAGGTGGCTGATTTAGTATGCAAAATGTATCCTCTTTCAAAATAAAAGATACTAACAAATATTTTATTCTTAAAACACTAGAAATACCAAGAAAAAAAATTATAGAAAAAGCGATGAGGAATTCCTTGAAAATATATAATAAATCAGAACAAATTAAGGAGTATAAATGCATTATTTTCAGAAACCCACGACCACATACAAGGACATTTTGGAGCAGACAAGACGAATGGTGAGAAGAGTTGGGGATTGAGCAAAGCAAAGTGCCATTAGGTTCTACAAGTTCATTATTGAAGAGTAGAATATTTGAGGCTAACACCTCTTCACTTTGTGTAGGCACTGGTGCCAGAAAAGTAGGCAGTATCTTTATAACAGCTAAGATAAACGAGGAACCTCTGTGGCCAAAAAAAACCAGTTACTTAACTTTTCCGCCAGGCTATATCCCCTTCCACCTGCATATCAGAGGTACAGCTCATATAACATCACATCCATAAGGGAACCTGATCTCAAACCAGGCAAAGTGGGGACCAAAGGGAGGCCCAAACTTTACCTGTACGATGTCCACTTGTATCCCTAATCCTGAATTGTACCCCACATCTTTAAAATAAAATAGATAAAAATAAAAATGTAAAAAAACAAAAACAAAAATGGAATTTACTGTCATACAAACAAGAGATTTTTCTTCAGGGATTCTCTGCCAGGCAAACCGAGCTGAAGAAACATACTCAAAGAACAACTGGAACTCTCATTTAAGGCTAGTGGAATTGTCAATTGGCACACCCACTTTGGAAACCATTTGGTAATAACTGCATACTTCTCTCCTCCTCAGATCTATCCTCCACGCTGCTTTAAGAATCACCTTACTAACAAAAACACTTTTTAAAAGGAAGAAAAGTTGAACATTTGTGTCCTGTAATGGTTAACGAGTGAATTTAGAACAACTCTCTAACTTAGGTCACATAGAAAAGTTTGCCAAAATATAAAATATATTAAAAACTATCTACTTGAATGCATAGGAGAGCTAATATTATAGTGAAGAATTATACAGCCAAGATTTATGACCGGCATACCCAGAAAGCTACGCCCATTATATGGGGTTGCTTTACCCCTGAGGGCATTTGCCAATTTCATAAAAGATGGAAGAGAGGTTAAGCAGTACTTTTGGAAGCTTCATGTTGGAAGCCAGAATTCATACACGACTGAAGCCTAATATGTTTGTTTCAGAGCTCCAAAAAAAAAAAAACAGAGTGAATCAAAAGTAACATAATCCTTGCACAGACTGTAATCCAACTTTCAGTCATTTGCATGGCCCCAGAAAAACACCTACTAAATATTTAAATTGCTACTGCCCCATGCACTGTGGCAGAATAAAATAACTTTCTCTGAAGGAAAATAACATGATCATAGGACTTAAATTTTTACACACAATTATTCTATGCACTGTCCTGCAAAAAATAAAAAAAATAATCTGGCAAGTGAAAAGATCAAGACAACATAAGCAAAAATAAGTAGAACCAGCAGACCATAAAAACTAACTCACCAATTACCAGACACAGATTTTAAGATGACTATGTTCATCAAAGAAATATGACTCGTTGTTTAAGCAAAGGATTAGAAATCATAAAAATGCCATAGCTTTGAAAGAACTAACTTGAAATTTTAAGTTCAATACAATTAAAGAAAATACAATTAAAATTAAGAACTTGGTGAATTGGTTTTGAAACAGAATAGACACTGGTGAAGTGAGAATTAGTTAACTGAAAGATATGCCAGAATATCTTAAATATCATTAAACACATGGTAAAAGCATGAAAAATATAGAAGAGAGGATAAGAAAGAAGATATTGCAACAAGTTATAATATCCACATATTTAACCATGGGAACATGAGAAGAGGACAAAGATGATGAACTAGAATTAATACTTGAAGAGGATGGTCAAACATTTTCTAAAATTTTTTCTGAAACTGTTAATCCACATGTCTTAGTCTATTTGGGTTGGGTAGTTTACAAGCAGAAATTTTTATTTCTCACAGTTCCAGAAGCTAGGAAATCCAAGATCAAGATGCTGGAAGATTAAGCGTCTGGTGAGGGCCAGAAATTGATTCAGTGTCATAAAAGGCTGTCTTCTTCCTGTGTCATTACTTGATGTAAGAAACAATGGACCTCTCTAAGGTCCCTTTTATAAGTACACTAATCCAGCCGGGCTTGGTGGCTCAGCCTGTAATCCTGCGCCTTTGAGAGGCTGAGGTGGGTGGATTGCCTGAGCCCATGGGTTCGAGACCCTCCTGGGCAGCGAGACCTCATCTCTACAATAAATCAAAAAATCAGCCGAGCATGGTAGCGCAGGCCTGTAATTCCGGCTACTCGGAAGGCTGAGGCGGAAGGATCGCCGGAGCCCAGCAGGCGAGGCTGCAGTGTTTGGGAGCAGCCACTGCACTCCAGTCTGGGCGATAGAGTGAGACTCTAACTCAAAAAAATAAAAATAATAATAATAAGTACACTAATCCCATCACAATGGTTATAATTTCCCAAAGTTCCCATCTCCTAATATCATCTCAGTGGGGCTTAGGCTTCAACATATGAATGTGGGGGAAATACATTCCGTCTACAACGGAAACTGTGTAACATGTAGTTATGTTAGGGGAATCTTGGGAAGAGTACCTGGGAAAATCTTGTGGATAGTACTAGCCTGATCACAGATGGGTTTTGTTATAAGCATCAATGTGACACTTGCAGGACACTACAATGTGGGACATTGTTTGTTTCTTCCATATTTGGAAGATAAATTTATGTGTGGACTGTTTTTCTTGTAAGATATAGTTAATAACTAAAATTTATTGAAATGGTCTTGCAATGACTTGTATTCAGATGCTTAAAGAAAGCATTGCTGCTACAAATATTTCTATTTTTAGAAAGAGTTTTTATGGACCAATGCCCCAGTTGTCAGTCAGAGTCGTTGGTGTTTTCATTGTTTAAAATGTCACCTGTAAAATGGGCATTATTTATGGGTTTTTTTTTTGCATTCCTGATAATTGTGTGTATTGTATAAAGAGAGTCTGTACATTGGGTTATAACACTAGTATATTTAAACTTATAGGCTTATTTGTAATGTAAGCCACCATTTTAATGTACTGTAATTAACATGGTTATAATATGTACAATTCCTCTCTCTTCACCACACAACTTTTTTTGTGTGTGATAAACCAATTTTGGTTTGCAATAAAACCTTGAAAAAGAAAAAAGAAAAAAAAAGAAGAAATACTCACTGTTATTCAAGGTGTCAGGCTTAGTTTTCTAGGAGAAAGGATTCCTAAATTGGGTCTAAAAGAAAAGAATTTAGCAAGGTAAAATGTGGGTGATGAATAGGGAGGAGAGTGTTTGGAGACAAAGAAAGCAACATATATAAAACTCCAGAGAAGAGTTCAATAGCTTCTGGGAACTGAGGACAACTCAGTGTTGCTGAAGTATGAAGTGAGGAGCAGGAAAGTGGTAGGACATAAGTCAGGAAAGCTCAGTGACAGAACCTTGATGATGGGCCCGAGAAACTACAAGGTTGTTGGTTTGTTTGTTTGTTTTGAGAATTATGTTTGCATATATTAAAAGTTACTAGCAGTATCAATTAGCAAATTAGAGTGGATTACGGCAAAATTAAATTTAGAATGTGAATTAGGAGGCTGTTGCAGTAATCCAGTCAAAAACTGGTGGTAGCATGAGCAAAGATAGTAGAGTGGAAATAAAGAGCATTAGGTGAATGTGGAGCACAGTCTGATGGTTATAGTAACCATATTTGGGTGACAAAAGACAACAAGGTAGAAAAGATGATCCCCTCAGTCTCTGGATTAGGCAGCTGTGAGGAGCATAGTATGAATCACTGAGACAGGAGTAACCTGGAGCAGCAGCAGGTTTTTGAGGAGATGACTCATTTGACACATTCTGTATGTGAGCTGCAAATAGGCCAGTGAAATGTAGGCGTTCTATAGACAGATGGCTATATGGGTCTGAGTTCAAGAGCAAGATGTGGATGGAATTACAGATGGGAAGAATAAGTTCATAGATAGTGATTGAAGCCCTAGAAGGGAGCTTTGGATGGTGTCTGAAGAAAAATCGACATTCAGGAGAGATGCACAGCTGAGCAGCCAGGAATGCAAACAGAGATGAAACATTTTGAGAAGTTTAACTATGAAGAAAAGTAAGCGATTGATTTACCATAATGGCTAGACATAAAGGAGCTAAAATCACATTATTACAACCTGGGTTTGAAAGTGTGTTATGCCACCGGTTTTACAGAGCTGATCGATCATTTAATATCTCCAAGACTCATTTCTCCTACATTCTAAAATAGAGATAATAATAGAGTGGTTTGAGAATTATGCAAACCATACCTTACTTTCAATTATTATAAACAAACTTCGTAGAAAGTAGGATATTTAAAGCAAATGTGACGGGTAGTCAAGATTGATTGGGTGGGAATCCAGGTCTAGGCTCAGGTCCTTCACTCGTCCATTAGATAAGCTTGTAAGTTACTTTATCTCTTTCACCAAACTGGGTCAACCTAGTTGTAAGAATTAAATAAATAGTATTTGAAAAGGGCTTATGACAGGTTATGTTTTTTGCCTGTTTTAATGCATATAAAGGGTTTAATATAGTCTTCTACATATTATAAGCATTCAATAAATATTAATAGGTATCATACTTAGTATCATCATCACTATCAATCAAACATCAATGTCAACATGGGCGATAAAAAAGTTCAGGTTCACATCAAAGAGGTATCAAAATGAAACTGCATGATGAGAGTAGAGCTTTAAGGATTATCATGGAGTATGTATGTCATCATAAACTCTATCAGGGAAAGGAGTCTAACTGAGTGAAGGGCTCAATGTCAAAGAATCTTTATGCAGAAGTAAAGAAATTCAACTAAAATTTTCTTAGATTCTCCTCTTTAAGAGAAAGAATTTTTGAAGCTCAGACAATTCCAGTCTAGGACTTATGTGGTGTTAAAGAGGGCTAACTATAAAAGCTAGAAGCCAGAGGGGCTTCTAGATTTACACTGGACAGAATATGTTTTCCAGATGGAAAGAGAACAAAGCAAAACAAAACAAAATCCAGAAAGTGAGTGACAGAGCATGGAAAATTCAAGACCCTGAGAAAACCAGTTAGAGAAGGGAGTGAGTTGTAGAGAAAATATATTTGAGATTTTTTGATAACAGTTTCCATAAAGGTGAGATAGAATGTTAACTGCTGAAATTTCTAGAGCCTTACTATGTGCCAGGCACAATTTTAAGGATTTACATATATTAACTCTTTTTCTCACCCTAACAAGACTATGAGGAAGGTACAGGTAAGGAAACCAAGGCTGGAGAATTTAAATTACAATTAACTTAAGTATATTAAAAAAGAAACAGGGAAAGCAACGTCCAATAAATTATAGAGGACATTCTACTACTTTGGTGTTTAATTTTAAAGACATTTTAAATATTTTAATTGTTTTCTTATTATAATTTTCCTGAGAAGTGATGTTTCTTTGCTCCTGAAAGTGAGCTTATACACGATGACTGTTGTATATGCATTACATCAGTAGTTCTCAAACTTTGGCATCTATCAGAATTACCTAGAAAATGGAAAAATCCAGAAGTCTGGGCCATTTCCTACTTCAACAAGTCTTCAAGTGACTGTATTAGCTTTCCACGTGATACTAAATCACACTACAGTTTAAGAACGACTGGGTTATGTAATATTTGCCATTGTCATACACCAGTTGCCTGTTTGTCCCTGGATTATCACAGTAAGTTCTGGTAAACACCACTGACTCTCTACTGTCCACAGAACAAAGCTGAAGCTCCTTTGATCACACAGGACCTCTCAATTTCATTTTCCACAATTCTTACTGTCCCTCCATATATTAGTCAAGATTCTCCAGAGAAACAGAATCAATAAGATAGAGACAGAGATACATAAGAGGGGACGAATGATGGAAATTGGCTCATGCAATTATGGAGGCCAAGAAGTCTCCACATTATGCTATCTGCAAACTGGATAATTAGGGAAGCAAGTGGTGTGATTCAATCTGAGTTTAAGTCCAAAGGCCTGAGAACCAGGGGAGCCAATGGTGTAACTCTCAGTCCAAGGCCAAAAGAAACTGATGGGTCATTGTTGCAAGTCCAGGAGTCCACAGGCCCAAGAACAAGGTGCTCTGATGTTCAAGAGCAGGAGACAATGGATGCCCCATGTCCAGAAGAAGGAGAGCTATTTGTCCTTTCCTCTACTTTTTTGTTCTAATGGGGCCCATCCACATTGCTGAGGGTGATCTTCTTTACTCAGTCTACTGATTCAAATGATAATCTCCTCTAGAAACATCTTCACAGACACACCAAGAAATAATATTTTACCAGCTAAATCATCACAAGACCCAACAGAAAAGATTTCCTTTTTCTAAAGTTTCTTCTTTTCTTTTCTTTTCTTTTTTCTTTCTTTCTTTTTTTTTTTTTTTTTTTCACTTTGCTATACTTCTTTGCTATCACACCTCTCTGGAAACCAAAAGTATTTTCATATTTACTTTGGCACTTAGCATTTTGTAATATTTATTTCTAGCTTACATATCTACTCTCCCACCCTCATCCCACGTACTAAAAATTGTAGCAGGAATGGCACTTTACTTCTGTAACCTTAGGTATAGTTGATGCTCAGCAAATGCTAGTTCAATGAAAGAAATCTTATAAATGTTTTTTTTGCACTCTAATCCAGTTCTTCGTTGCACATGTGCCTTTAAAAAGTTATCTAAGCCGGGCTTGGTGGCTCAGCCTGTAATCCCGCGCTTTGGGAGGCTGAGGTGAGTGGATTTCCTGAGCCCGCGGGTTCGAGACCCGCCTGGGCAACTTGGCGAGACCTCATCTCTACAGTAAATCAAAAAATCAGCCGGGCGTAGTAGCGCATGCCTGTAATTCCGGCTACTCGGAAGGCTGAGGTGGAAGGATCGCCAGAGCCCAGCAGGTTGAGGCTGCGGTGGCTGGGAGCGGCCACTGCACTCCAGTCTGGGCGACAGGATGAGACTCCAACTCAAAAAAAAAAAAAACTATCTAAAAACAAAGAATACATCAATTTCTCCAATGAGTGTTATGTATAATTTTTTAAATGTTGAAAATTATCCATTTGTCAAAGAGCAGGAATATGGCTAAAACACACATACTATGGAATGTTATAGCGTTAAAAACAAACATTTCATGGGATAAAAAAGAGGACACGGGGGATTTTAGAGCAGTAAAACTATTTTAATATGATACTATAATGCTGGCTACATATCATTATACATTTGTTAAGACCCACAGAATATATCATCAAGAGTGAACCCTCATGTGAACTATAGACTTTGGTGATATTGATCAATTATAGCAAATGTAGCATTCTGATGTGGGAAGTTGATGGTGGCAGAGACTGTGTGTGTGTGTGTGTGTGTGTGTGTGTGTGTGTGTGTGTGTGTAGGCCTGGATATACAGGAACTCTCTGTACTTTCTGCTCAACTTTGGTATGAATTTAAAACTGATCTAAAAATAAACTCTTTTTAAAAAATAAACGTTATACATGTATGTTAGAAGTATTTATAGAAATCACACTATTCGATTTTATGGAATGCTGAAAAAATAGTACTCACACTGGAATTCATATACTCTATAGTTACTTAGATAATAAGAATATACATTAAGAAAAATAGAATTTAAATTCTACTTTTTACATTTTTCTTTAAAGTTGCTTAAATTCACAGAAGGCAGAGAAAGAAAGGAGGAATATAGGGCAGAAAGAGGAGGAAGATGGGAAGGCAATTATACTACTTTTCTATATGTCAGAATTTCATATCATAACTCTAAGAATCACTTCTTCAGGGAGAAGTTCTCAACTCTCATTCCATTGTAATTATGATGAAGAGCTTTTAGAGAATGTTTGATTAATTTTGTTCATAAAGACTGCTGTGGTTTGGACCTAACTATGAGAGTCAGCTTTCTCAAGCAAAGAAATACAAACTTCAATATTCATTTCAACCTGGGAACCTCATAGAAAATATCCATTATCCATCATATGAATACAAGCCAAGAAAATGGTTAGAGACTAGATTGAGTCAGCTCTAAAATGCAATTGCAAAATTCACAATCTGCTCTGCAGTTCTTCAGTCCTACTTATGTAATGACTCTACACTCAGAGCAGTTTTCAGTATGTTCAGAAACAATTAACAGAAATGTTACTAACTTATGTGCTTAATAAATCTGTTTTATAGATGCAAAAAGCAAGCAGTTTCCCGGATTTAACATTGAAAAGGTTAATGTTAAATCACTAAAAAAGGTGATTCTTATCAAAGCTCAAACTACAGACAAGATGAATGTTAGAAACTGGGTGAGTAGATATTTTATTTTTTGTTAACATGCCATATTGCTATAAATTAGTTTACATTTTTAGTTTACTTTTTTCTCAAAATAATACTTTATGGATCTCATTAGTAGTATTTTTTGTCAACCATATGTCTCAAATATTACATGATATATGGTAGAGAGAAGAAATTCATAGATCTGTTTATTCCTACTTTCTTTTCCTACTTGGAATGAACAGGAGATATTATATAATTTCACAGAGAAATAGTAATATGAAAGTACACACTTTTTAGAATGTACATTATAAGTAACTGCATATTTCTTCCTTGCACTAATTTACAGTCAACAGGGTTTGCAATCATTACTGTGCAGTAGAGAACTGAGGTAAAGCAACAAGGGATTAGTATTTGCACTGATTTTTTTTTTATTAGGATCTCTAAACTAGCCATTTGCTTCAAAATAGACAGACAACCACATTGTCAAGCTTTCATTGTATCCTTCTGCAAGATTCTGTCCAACTGTCTTGCTAACACAGCTGTCTCACCTGGGGCAAGGTGACAATGAAATGACCTCACTACATGGACTTTCTCATCCACAACACTGCAAGCAAGTTAAAATAATGAGAGAAGACAATAGAAAGTCAAGACTGATATTTTAAGACAACATGTAAGCTCATAAAATAAGAACCAAAACTGTTTAACCCCAAATTAATATTTGAGAAGTTTTAAAAATAGAACTATAAGACTAAAAATTGATTTCACAGAAAATCAATTGTATTGCATCTTATGCCACACGTATTTTTAAAAAGACACAATCATTCAGGTTATCTATTTCAGGTCATGTACAAAATAAAGCCTTCAAAGAGTTATTATCTGGCCTTAGAAACAGATCTTGGAAACAGCTACATTAAATGATGCAATCTGGGGATACTCCTACATAGTCCACACGTAGTTGTTGGCCTTCCCTAGAACCATGTCACTTGGCCCAAATTTTCCCATTATTAGTTTTCCCACCATGAATAACATGTTCTTGCAAAATGATGATATTGTGTCGGTTACCTAAAATGTGCCAAGGGATATGCTTAGTGCTAGTAATTCAAAATGAAGAGAATATGGGCCTTTTCTAAAGGAGTTAAAATATGGTGGGAACATATGAGCCAACAGCTCAGTGTGTACAAAATCAGATTCAAATGTGCAAAGCCCTTTGACAGAGTGTATCTGATTCTCTTCCACCAAAATCACAAATAACTGACCCCACACAGTCTCCCGGAAAATGTGTAGATTGAATACTGACAATCAGACCAGGACAAGAAGGGTGTTCCTGATAGATGGAGCAGGAAGCAAAAACAAAGAATGGCAGGAGAAGGCTGGTGCCCATAGAGAGCCACCTGTGTGACTGCAATGTGGGCCACGATGTGAAAACGTTTTATGAACGTCTCTTCCCCTCAACACACTAGTAGGGGCTTAAGGCCCCCCTCGAGGTCACTGCTTGACCAACAGGCAGGGAAAGGACAGCATGGTACTTCTCTGATAATGCTGTAAATACACATAGTCTATAAACTTGTCTGACATTCTTCAGCCAGGCTCAGGAGAGGTATCACACAAGAAGGTTTAATGAAGATGGCTGGGAAGCTGCAGCTGGGGAGGGTGCCAGCCATTGAGTCTCAGCAACATGAGAGGAAGTCTCACCGTCAGGCTGGTATGGGGTGTGGCCGCAAAGGGCCTTAAACAGAGTCAGTAGCTCAACGAGAGCATTGCCCACCAGGGAGAGCCAGTCAGCATGAAAAGCACATAGTCTGGCAACGGAATACACTGAGCTCTGGGAGGACAACTGGGCTCTTGGGAACACAACAGCGATGAGTCAGCAAAATCAAATCTTAAATTATAAAATAAAGACAAAAACATGGAGGAGGCTCTTCCAAGTGATTTTATCTCCTTTCTCTTTTGCCTTACTCTGCTTCCTTCTCTTCTAACTCTACCCCTTGACCAAACAGAAAAGGAAAAAAAAATAGAGAAAGAAAATATCAGAATATACAGTCCACATGGAAATTATAAATAATAATACACACATCACCTCAAAGAATAAAAGTTTAAGCATGTTTATGTCCAAGAATGCCTAGCAAAAACAGGATTTGAAGGCTCAACAAATTAAGCCAAATATGTTCATTGTGTCTTTTAGCACCATTTCTCCCTTCTTCTGGCCCAGCCAAGCTTTCCCATTTCTATTTTCAATACAAAGAAAAGATGAATACGATTAAGAAAAAGGATTCACAGATTAAGATGAAGAGAAAGTATAGGGACCTAAGAAGGCAGTCAAGGTGTAAGGACAAAAGGTTTGAGACAGAACTGAAAAGGAGGAAGAGTAAAAAGACAGGATGCTATGAATAGTGCATCAGGATTTGTTGTATTATTAAATATTTAATTTAAAAATTTTATAAAGGAAATGAGAAAGGCTAGGGATTGAATAGGAGCAGGATGCAGTCAACGAATCCCCCCACTTCTCATTTTATCTAAGCCTAAATTCAAAAAAATCACAGCCCCCTGTGGGATCAACACATATTCTAAATAAGACTGAAAATGAGGAACAAGTGTTAGGTCTTCTCTACATATCAATCCTGAACAAAGATGTGCATTCCCAATTTACTGAACATAAGTCTGGCAGTGACGGAATTTTTTATTTCTTAAAATATTCTAAGGTAGGGGCCATTAACTACAGCTTCCACGGGAAGGACGCATTAGTCTCACAACTGGCCTTTCATCTGATTGCTATTAAGGTTCTGTTGCCTCTGTAAGTTGCAAAAGGAATCTCTTTCTCCTCCCTGATTCATCCTAGCTGACTCACACTGTACTAAAGGATGCACCTGAACAGATACAGGAAGTCTAAGGTCCTTTTGCAGAGACCCTTCCCTTCAGCCCACCCACTTCCATGCATTTCAAGGTTCAAGAAGCAACCAGGTCTGACAGGTAATGTTTAGCTTCTACTTGCTACATGTCAGGTGCTCATCTAAGAGCATTACATATTATCTCATTTAATCCTCATCACAGCCCCATGAAGTAGGTACCATATTTATCCCTTTTAAACGAAAAGGATTCAAGTAGTTTGCCCAAAGTCACACATCCAATGATTGGAGGATCCAAGATAGGATTCCCAGCAATCTACCTTCAGTCCACTCCTAACCTCTTAACTATATTGCCTCTGTCTTTGCTCAGCTTGTGAGAAGAAGTTTTTAGACGTAAATACAGCAGGAAGCATAATGGAAATTAAGTCGAATTAGACTTCATCTGACAATAAATTAAACTTGATGCAGTATAAATTGTTTTCAAAGTTTTTCAAAGAAGATATAATCTATCTTCTGAGATACTGCAAAATAGTACTGCCCAAAAATAGACTAGCCTCTGTGGGTACAGTGTGGCACACCTGGCCGAAAGCCAATATTTAACCTGCCCATTTTTTCAGCCAAATTTAAGTCTGTGGTCTAATTAGAATTCATTCCTAAAAAATGCAAGCTTTCTTTTTTTGTTTTTGAGTTGGAGTCTCACTCTGTCACCCAGACTGGAGTGCAATGGCACGCTCTTGGCCACCGCAGCCTCGACCTGCTGGGCTCCAGCGATCCTTCCACCTCTGCCTTCCAAGGAGCTGGAACTACAGGTGCGCGCTACCGCGCCCAGCTAATTTTTGATTTATTGTAGAGATGAGGTCTCACCAAGTTGCCGGGTGGGTCTCGAACCCATGGGCTCAGGCAATCCACTCGCCTCAGCCTCCCAAAGTGCTGTGATTACAGGCTGAGCCACCGAGCCCGGTCAAAATGCAAGCTTTTAAAAGCCTGGCTTATATTGTGATAAGTCTTCTCTGGCTTCGACAAAAAAATAAAAAAGATCATTCTCACTCCCCCTTATGTAATCACTTCTATTTTCATCTTTTCCTGGAAAGCTCTTTGCATTTCATTCTTGTGCAACAACCCAATTTAAATTCCAGCTTTTCGTGATTCTTTGGAAGCAAGCAAATCCTCATGATCTTCAATGTTTGGCATAAGAGAAGAAAAGGCAGTGAAAACAATGATTTCTTAATTATTCTCCTCAATCTGTTAAGCAAAAAAAAAGAAGACCCATAAAAAAATGTAACAACAAATTTAATACAGCAGAAAGAATCCCTGTAGGTAGAGTGGTAGAGTAGGCAATACTCAACAGATTTTTAGTCCTTTGATCCCAGTTCCCTCTATCTCAAGGCTTTTCTTGAAATCTCCTTTCACTCAACCTAGCCTTCATCTGTAGCTGTCTGAAGCTTTCTGTTTAAATGTCGTTTACTCAGAGAAGATTTTCCTGGGTGCCCTCACTCCCATAGGACCTCTCAAAACAGGGCTATTGCCTCTTCTTGATGTGTTCTGGTAAGCTTGTCATACTGTTCTTATATGTTAAATATTTAATTTAAAATTTCTATGTCTCCACCTGGACTATAGCCCCCATGAGCACAAGTATCATGCCTGTGTTCATAGGCTCCTGCCTGTGCTATAGTGCACAACACAGTACCTGGTCTATGACTGATGCTCCCTACAAAGTCCATCTGCATCCGTATACCTGTTTGAGGTGTGATGCCATCTTAGACATATATACATACCTAAGTAATAAGTTTCTATGGGTTCTCTGGGAAGTATAAAAAGTAGCAAATATTCTATTTGATTGCTACAGTGGTACATGGGATATATTACTCTATTGCTCTCATCATTTTTTAAAAAATAGGGGGCCCCTCTCCTACTTTGGGGAGGTGAATTACACACACACACACACACACCCCATTTACTTTCTAAATAAACTTTGCTTGAAAACTTGTTTAAAACTTTACAAAGGAAAAGGTAACCATATATCATCACTGGCTAAGGCTGAGCATACAGAGATTTTTATAAAATAGAATGCATTAATAACTGTATTTCATTGAAAATATAGCCAAACTATCGAACTTTTCATCAGAAAATTGGGTTTAAAAGTTTGTCACAAGTTTTATTTCTTACGGTTGCTCAATCATTTCCCATCATGACTCCAGTAGCTAAAGCTAGCAAATTTCCTCTAGCAGCACTAGTGACAAACAAACCTGAGGATCAAGAAATGAATCAACCAATTAAGAGTTTAAAAACTTTTTCAAATATTTTCAGACTCAAAAATTGCAATCTTTCAGAACATAGTCAGTCAACCAAGAGGAAGGAAAACGCTGAATGAAAAGACAAAGTTAATTCAATAATAATGAATGATTGGAAAAGAAAACAAGTATCCCTTTGGTTGGAGAAATGATGCTGATAACTAAAATCAATTTATTTCATTATTTAATGCATTCCATTATAAGTTAGATGTGTGTTACATTTGCTTCTAAATGGAATAATTGATTTTTCTTGTATTTGAAATATACTCACTCATAAAAAAATCAACTAATTAACTAGTTTATTGAGCCTGTGATTAACTTCACACTTTAATGTTTTCTTCCTTAAAATTCCCTCTCTTATTTTTTCTCTAATGAAATACTTAGAAATCAAAAACAAAATTTTAAGTTAAAATGTCATTTCATCTTACTCTTTAAAAAGCCAACTATCAAATATATTTACACATATTGTTAGTTAAATATATGATTGTGAATCATCGTCTGATCATCTCCCTCGTGAGCCTCCTTTCTGGTCATTCCCATTCTTTTTTCTGCTCTCCAGCTACCATAACTTTTTCTGTTTCTTAAATATGCCATATTTCTTTATACTTTAGAATCTCTGCCCTTTGCTAGAAAGTTCTTCCTCTGTCCCATGCTCCATTTCCTACTACTCCTTCAGTCTGAGGTTATCTCAGTGTCTGAGGTTATCTCAAGTGTCTCTTTAAGAAAGACCACTGTGTTGCTCAGCTAAGTCACTGTCCTTGGTTTTGCCCTCTCAATACGCTCTAGTTTCTCCTACAAATTAAGTGTAAATGTAACTTTTAAAAATAATTGTTAGTGGTTGCTTAGCATCTATCTCTAAAGAATCACTAATTAATATCACTAAGAATCACTAAGTTAAGATGCTCTCCCCTCTGGAGTCTCTTACACATCATTTTATGGAGAGGAGCTATGAGTAATGAAGTCTATATCAGAACTCTAAGAGTTTCCAAACAAAATGTTTCACTGAAATGTATAGTGTCCTACAAAATAAAATGTAACATTTCAAAATCTTTAGTTCTTTTAATGCAAAGCTGATCTAGGACTATCAAACAAGCATCTCCTAAATTCTACAATGAATTAAGTATCCAGGCTATCAGGCTGTGGCTGACCTCACCAATCTGCTGCCCTGAGCTTTCATGGTCTTTATTCTGCAACGGACTGAAAGAATATATTACCAGACAGTCATCTGATTACTCTCCTGGAGGGGGGATATTCCATTCTGTTTTAAAGAGCATTTCCTTCTTTCTCCAAAACATATTTTTACTTACATAAGAAGAGCATTCTACTACTCATTTGGGTTCGCTTTACCAGTAAGGCAAAAATCAATTAACACTTCAGCTCATCTGAAGAACAAGATACATGGTCATCAAGATCTCATAATGGGACAGGGAAAAATATCTTCCTCAAAATGGAGGAAAAAATGAATTTTAGAACAAGTATATTTGCCTGGAGTTAGTTTATTGCTGAGTGGGAACTACCCAGTGAAAGAAATCCTGAACAAAATTCCAGCCTTAAAATCTAGTTCTGATTATGCCATTACCTATGAAACCTCAAATATCTCATTTAATCTCCCCATGCTGCCTCCTCCCCTCCCCTTCCCTCTCCTCCCCTCCCCTCCCCTCCCCTCTCCTCTCTTCTCAAAAGCTAAATGACTATTTAGGCCTCTCTAGGCTTGTAGTTCTACCTTAATTCCTAAACTAAAATACAAACAATTTCCATTCTTAGTCTGTACACATTTAGCTATGAAGGAAGGACAGTGTCCTCAACACCACTTCTTCGGCAGCTTGTCATATCTGCATTATTACATTTAGTTTGTTTTTGGTAGCTTCATTTAAAAACACAGCTTCTCAGAAGCACTTGCATATTTACATTGTAAGACCCTTCCGAGCAATTATGATAACAATAGAACTGCTGTGATTGCAATGCCACCATAACATCTTATAGGTATAGCTGGCACTAAAGATAAAAATTTTATGACACATATTCAAGCTATCGCATAAAGCTGCAGTTTTTCCAAATATAAATAGTTGAACCTTTTAAAAGCATTTTGGTTTTAAAAGACCAAGGGACACTGACATGCACCAGACTGTGATGCCAACGTGGAAAGAAGATATCTTCTTAAATTTATTGATGGGAAAAATGTAATACATACATCATGGTTTACTTGGAAGTTCCACAGCTGAAAAATGATGCAGACTCTGTGTGCTACTGTGGGTCAAATTATGAAGCCCTAAACTAAAAATAAGATGGAATTATATTCAACTCATTAATACTAAGTGACTGGCACAACAAATGAATTAATGTTTTAGATTTGACAATATGTTTTTCTGAGACTTCCAGATATCCTAGAAATCTAACTCAAATACCCTTTCATCATAAGTTTCACCTCACAGAAAAAAAGTGTGTGGGGGAAGTATGGGGATGTGGGGGGGAGTGTCTCCCACTGAAGGAGAATTTTATTAAGCATTTGAAAGTACAACATCCTTTTACGATAAAATAAGTAGAGAAGAAAACTGCCTCAACATAATAAATGTCATTCATGTAAAGCTCACAGCTAACATCATAATCAATGGGAAAAAACTGAAAGCCTTTCTTCTAAGATGTGGTACAAGGTCAGGATCCCCACTCTTGCCACTTCTATTTATCATATTACTGGAAGTACTAACAAGAACAAGAACACAGGTAAAAAGGAATTCAAATCAGAAAAAAGTAAACTTGTTCCTGTTTCCAGATGATACAATCTTATATGTAGAAAATCCTAAAGATAACACACACACACACACACACAAAAATAACTTGGAGCAAATAAATAAATTCCATAAAGCAGCAGGATGCAAAATCAACAAACAAAAATCCATCACATTTTTTATACAATGTCAATCTATCTAAAAAAGAAATCAAAAAAACTATCCCATTTACACTAAAGATATCAAAAAGAATAAAATAGGACTATAATCAATGAAGTGAAAGAACTGCTCACGGAAAATCATAGCTATCTATAGATGTAATGCTATCCCTATAATAGATTAAAGACCCAAACACAAAACTGGAAACCCTAAAATTCCTAGAAGAAAACATAAGAGAAAAGTTCTTTGATATTGGCCTTGGAAATAATTTTTTGGAAATTACACAAAAGCCCAGGCAACAATAGCAAAAATAAACAAAAGGGGCTACATCAAACAAACAGCAAAGGACTCTATTAACAAAATTAAAGAGCAGCTTTATGAGCATGAGAAAATATTTGTAAACTGCATATTTGATAACAGATTAATATCTGAAATACATTAATCTGTTAATATATTTCAGATATTAATCCGCACAACTTATCAGCAAAAAAAAAGAAAAAAATTTAAAAGGAGGTTAAGCAACAAACATGAAAAATTATTCAGTATCACTAATCAGAGAAATGCAAATTAAAATCACATTAAAATACCACCTTACACCAGTCAGAATGGCCATTATTTTTTTTTTAATTTTAAACTGATGCTGGTATGGAAGTGAAGAAAAGGGAATTCTTTTTTTTTCTTGAGTCAGAGTCTCACTTCATTGCCCACACTGGAGTGCAGTGGCACACTCATGACCACCCCAGCATCGACCTGCTGGGCTTCGGCAATCCTTCCACCTCAGCCTTCCAAGTAGCCAGAGCTACAGGTGCACACTACCATGCCTGGCTAATTTTTTTTATATATTGTAGAGACGAAGTCTTGCCAAGTTGCCTGGGCTGGACTCAAACCTATGGATTCAAGCAATCCACTCATCTCCACTTCCCAAAGTGCTGAGATTACAGGCTGAGCCACTGAGCCCCTCCAGAAAAGGAATTCTTATAAACGGTTAATGAGAATGTAAAGTAGTACAATATCTATAGAAATCAGTGTGGAGATTCCTTCGAGAACTAGAAGTAGATCTACCATTTGATTCAGCAATCCCACTATCTGATATCTACCCAAAGGAATAGAGGTTTCCATATAAAAAGGCACCCAGGGGAGATCCAAGATGGCCACCACAGAGCCACAGACTTGGCATCTCTCTTGCCTAGCAAAACAAGAGAGTGGGGACTGAATTGTTGATGGACAGAGAAGCCCTAGGCACTTTTGGGTGGTGATACATCCAGTGCCCAGCAGAGGTCTCTTTGAGCACACAGACTAGAACAAAATGACAGACACAGGACTTCAGGTGCCTCCCCTCCTTTCAGGCTTGGACAAAGTTGGAAGCTCTGCTCAGAGGGGTGAAAGATTCTAAAATATTTTGAATGGTTCACCCCCTCACAGTTAGGCACAAACCATGTGCTCCATGCAGGAGGAGCTTTGGTAGGGACAAAGCAGGTGGCAACCGAACCCCAAGTGAAATGGGAAATAGGACCCACCCGCTGGGCACTGTCATGTCAACGTATTCCCAGGAAGGAACCTGTTTCACCTGCAGAGAGAATCTAGCTGGCACACTTACTGCAGGCAACTAGTAGAGAAGCAAATCAGTTGTGCCTCTCTTGCCGAGCAGGGCAGAGAGTTGGCCCAAACTGCCCATACACTCTGCACCCAGTATAAGTCTCTTTGTACACACAGAGACCAGAAAGCAACAGCAGGTGTAGAATTTTGGGTGCCCCTCCCAACTCTATTCTAGGCTCAGACAGAGTCAAAGGCTATGTTCAGTGTAAGAGAGGGGTGAGTGATTCTAAGACAAGTCAGCTCACCCTCTCCCAGCACAACAGGGGGCTGAAAAATGGCTTGATTATTTTAGCAGAGGAGAGAGAAACTACAATTACAGTATCCTGCCACAGGGCAAAGCAAACAGCAAAAGTGAATGCTTTCTCTTTCTCTCTCTCTCTCTCTCTCTCTCTCTCTCTCTCTCTCTCTCTGTCTCTGAGTACTGAAATTATAGAGAAGGAAAAGAGACTTGCCACAAATTAGGAAAACTCAACAGAAAACACAGGCAACCCCAGAAGTCCTAAAGAGACAGCACCCAAAAAAAACCAGCCACCAGAGCACAAACAATGGAAATCTCCCAGAATGACCTGCCCAATATGATAGTCAAAGAAATCAAAGATTAGATGGCAAAATGAAAAGGAAAGTAGAAGAACAAGAAACAATACTCAATGAAAATGCATAGGAAGGAAAGATTGAGTGGCAAACTTCAAAAAAATTATATTACCAAAAAGACAAAGGATGGATGTTGGCAAGTGTGTGGAGAAAAGTGAATCCTTTTATACTGTTGTATAGCTATTATAGAAAACATTCTGGAGGTTACTTAAAAATTTTAAGGAGGACGGGAACAAGATGGCAATGGCATAGGTGAACTTTTGAGATTCTCCGAATGTGAATTCCCAAAAAGACTCTTACCTCTCTTCCCCCATCCCCCAGCCCACCACGAGCTGCGCTGGTGCGAGGCCTGGAGACCTTCGGTCCCACACAGGGCCAGATATTGTGGCCCCCTGCTGCTGCTGTTCCACTACATGCATGGGAGTCTCGGGTCCCAGTCCCCTCCCAGCTCCCTCCCTGACTACATCATCTCCAACCTGGCACCCAGCATCAAGCCACCAGTCACTCAAGGAGGCTCTGGACACCCGCCCCTCAGAGACACTGATCCCATTCCTGGCTGAAGTACCCTGTGGGGGACCCAGGGCCACTCTCGCTGCTCACCGCCTGCCCTTTGGAGCTTTGGAGCTCTGGAACTCTGGGCCCACCCTGGCTGAGGAAGTCAGCGTGAGACCCCAAGCTGGGGGACCCAGACAAGAGGAGAAAAACAGATCTGCATAAACTGCCTCAGCCATTCTCCAGGCAGAGACTTCCATTACCCCATCCACCTATCAACAAACTTTACCTCAGTTCGTCAGGCAACAGCATGAAACAGGAGACAAAGCCCCAACCCTACGCTGCAACAAAAAACAAAGGGGAGAGGCCGGAATCAGAGATCAGAGAAGTGACTTTAGTCAGATCGCTTATTTTGACTTATGATTTTATCATTGTAACTGTTGGTTTTGATTATGTTTGTTGTTTGCCTTCTGGCTTACACTCTTTCTTGATTTTATTGACCTGTCTCTGTGTAGCTACAAGTACTCTTTAGGACATCTTTCTTATGTGTCTTTCTTCACTTCTTCCCGGCCTTGTGTCTCTTTCTCACCTGATAGTTGGTATGTATATCTGTTTTCCCTCTTGCTCTTCTCTCTTTCTAACTCCCTATTGACCCCCCCTTCTCCATTATTTTCCTCTTTTATACCCCCCTTTTTTAATCTAGGGACCAAGACTACATACTGCTGGATGGACAGATAGTAAGGCAGAGGGAAATAGGTTCCAATGTGCTCATACACCTGTTCATGAATGCTAGAATCAGCATTCTGAACCACAGCTTTCCTCTCAATTAAACCTCAAAACTGCAAAAAAGTACAGATTACAGCCTATGCTCCAACCTGAAAAGTGAACAAAGCCAGAAGACCCTCATAAGGAAGAACAGGATATTGCAGAAGAGAAATAAAAGCAACCCCACCTTCCCCCAAAAACAAAATTAAAGAAGGGGAGGGAAAGGGGGAGAGAGAGAAAAATCTACACAAATGAAGAAAAACCAAAAGAAGAGTATGGGTCTGTCCAAGACCCTGGGAGGGCAGACACCGAGAAAACTGACTTCAGAATGCAAACAATGAAGAGCCCCCAGAATGAAGGATCTCAAACTAAAAACATAGATATCAAGACAATAATGAAGAGATTACGAAGAATTGAGGAGACACAAGAAGAAACTAGGAAGGAGCTGATATCTGAGATAACAGTAATAAAGAATACTGTGAATGAAATAAATAACAAACTGATAAGCATGGAGCACAATTACCCAAGCAGAAGAAAGAATCTCAGAACTTGAGGACCAAAATATAGAACTAACCCAAACTCTTAAAAACACAGAAAATAAGCTCAAAAAGACAGAACAAAACCTTCAAGAGATGAGCAATTACCTCAAGAGGTCTAACCTAATAGTAATTGGACCTCCTGAGGCAGAAAGAGAGACAGAGACCACACTAGAACAAACTTTTCATGAGATCATTCAAGAAAACTTCCCTTATCTAATCAGTGATGCAAAAATTTAAACACAAGAGATTCACAGAACCTCTGCAAGACAACAAATTAGAAGACCAACTCCTAGACAAATAATAATTCACCTAAACAAAGTAGGCATAAAAGAAAAAATCCTAAAGGCAGCAAGAGAAAAAGGCCAGATCACCTACCGTAGAAGACCAATCAGAATAGCAGCAGATTTATCTACAGAAACCCTGCAGGCTAGGAGAACTTGGAGCCCTATCTTCAAAGTCCTAAAAGATAAACAATTTCAACCAAGAATAACCTACCCGGCCAAGCTAAGCTTCATCGGTGAGGGAGAATTAAAATCTTTCCCAGATATCCAATCCCTAAGAACTTATGCTGCCACCAAACCATCTCTGCATGAAACACTTAAGAAAGTACTAAACACAGAAGAAAAGGAAAAAAGAACAACGTTCTTCACTAGAGTACAGGGGAAAGAATAAAATATACATGAACCAATCCCAAAACCAAAAGAAAGACCAAAAAAAACCAAGTGGAAGAAAAACAACTCTATAAGAACTCTATAATAGGGATGAACTCTCACATTTCAAAATTAGCCTGAATGTGAATGGACTAAATGCACCACTGAAAAGACATAGAATGGCAAAAAGATGAATCACCAGGCAACAATATACTGCCTTCAAGAGACCCATCTCACTAGAAAGGACATACACAGACTCAAAGTAAGAGGATGGGAAACAAAATTTCAGGCGAATGGAACAAAAAAGAAAGGAGGAGTCACAATCCTAATTTCAGACAAAATACCATTTAAGCTATCAAAAATTAAAAAATATACAGAGGGCCACTACATAATGATAAAACGTTCACTCCATCAACAAGAAATATCTATCCTAAACATATATGCACCCAAATTTCACAAAGCAACTTCTAGGAAAACTAAAAAAAGATATTGACTCTAACACCATCATAACTGGGGGCTTTAATATCCCACTCACAACCCTAGACAGATCATCAGGACAAAAAATCAGCAAGGAGATTGGAAACCTCAATGAGACTTTGGACCAAACGGACTTAATTGATACCTACAGAACACTGCATCCAAAGACCACAGAATATACATTCTACTCATCACTGCATGGAACATATTCTAAGATCGATCACATAATTGGACATAAATCAAGCATAAGCAAATTTAAAAGGACCAAAATTCTACCATGCATCTTCTCAGACCACAGTGGAATAAAAATAAACATTGACACCAACAAGGTGCCCCCAAAACCCACAAAGACATGGATACTAAACAGCATGATGCTAAACAACTCCTGGGTCATGATGAAATCAAAACAGACATCAAAAGATACCTGGAAACAAATGAAAATAAAGAAACATCTTACCAAAATCTCTGGAATGCCTTGAAAGCTGTAGTAACAGGGGAATTTATATCCCTACAAACACACATGAAGAAAATGGAAGGAACACAAATTAACAGCCTAACAAGCCACCTAAGGAAGCTGGAAAAGCAAGACCACAAAAACCCTAATTTCAGCAGAAGAATCCAGATCACCAAAATAAAAGCCCAAATCCAGGACATAGAAGACAAAAAGATAATACAAAAAAATCAATGAAACAAAAAGCTGGTTCTTCGAAAGGATAAACAAGATTGATGGTCCCCTAGCTAGACTGACCAAGAAAAAATGAGAAAAAAACCAAATAAGCACAATCAGAAACACAAAAGATGAAGTCACATCTGACCCTGAAGAAATACAAAAGATCATTAGAGTCTACTACGTATACTTGTATGGAAACAAACTTGAAAACCTTAAGGAAATGGAGGACTTTCTGACATCACACAACCTACCTAGGTTGGAACAAGAAGAAACTGAGACCCTAAATAGACCAATAACAATCAAGGAAATTGACCACATAATAAGAAAACTACCTACAAAAAAAAGCCCTGGTCCGGATGGCTTTCCAGCAGAATTTTACAAGACATTTAAGGAGGAGCTGATACCAATCCTACTGAAGGTAATCCAGGTGATTGAAAAAGATGGAACTCTCCCCAAATCATTTTATGAAGCCAACATCACATTGATACCCAAGCCAGGTAAAGATCCAACAAAGAAAGAGAACTACAGGCCAATATCTTTGATGAACATAGATGCTAAAATTCTCAACAAGATCCTAGCAACTGGAATCAGCAATACATCTCAAAAATCATCCATCATGACCAAGTAGGCTTCATTCCTGGGATGCAAGACTAGTTCAACATTCATAAAACCATAAATGTTATTAAATACATCAACAGATGTCAAAACAAAAACCACATGATTATATCATTAGATGCAGAAAAAGCTTTTGATAAAATCCAGCACCGCTTCTTGATAAAAACCCTTGAACATTTGGCATACGGGGAACATACCTCAAATAGTAAAAGCCATCTACGAGAAACCCACAGCCAGCATACTCCTAAATGGACAAAAATTGGAACCAATTCCCCTGAAAACTGGAACAAGACAAGGATGCCCATTCTCACCTCTCCTGTTCAACATAGTATTGGAAGTCCTGGCTAGAGCAATCAGAGAAGAGAAGGCAATCAGGGGTATCCAAATAGGAAAAGAGGAAGTCAAGTTATCTCTCTTTGCAGATGATATGATTGTGTACCTTGAAACCCCAAGAGAATCTATCAAAAACCTCCTTACACTGATAAAGGCCTTTGGCAAAGTCTCAGGATACAAAATAAATGTACAAAAGACAATTGCATTTCTCTACACCAATAATAAACAAACAGAAACCCAAATAAAAAACAGAATTCCATTCACAATAGCCACAAAAAAAATGAAATACCTTGACATCTTCCTAACCAGAGCCGTGAAAGACCTTTACAATGAAAACTACAAAACACTGCTCAAAGAAATCAAAGATGACACAAACAAGTGGAAAAATATCCCATGCTCATGGATTGGAAGAATCAACATTGTGAAGATGTCCATCTTACCTAAGGCAATCTACAATTTCAATGCAGTACCCATCAAATTACCAGCAACATCATTCTCAGACCTAGAAAAAGAAAACAGGAATTCATATGGAAGCACAAACATCCAAGAATAGCCAGAGCAATCCTCAGCAAAAAAAAAAAACAAAGCAGGTGGTATCACATTACTAGACTTCAAACTTTATTATAAAGCTACAATCATCAAAACAGCTTGGTATTGGTATAGGAACAGGCATATAGATAAATGGAATAGAATTGAGATTCCAGAAGCAAAACCTCAATTTCTCAACCAACTCATCTTTGACAAAGCCTCCACCACCTACCACTGGGGAGAGGAGAACCTATTCAGTAAATGGTGCTGGGAAAACTGGCTGACCACATGCAAAAGATTGAAACAGGACCCCTATCTATCCCCATGCACAAAGGTTAATTCCAAATGGATCAGAGACCTAAATGTAAAACTTCAAATGATAAGAACTTTAGAAAATGAAGGAAATACCCTCATGGAAATCAGAACTGGCATCCAATTCCTGAACAAAACCGACCACAGGTCATAAGAAAGAAGATAGACAAGTGGGACCTTATTAAACTGACAAGCTTCTGCAAAGCCAAAGAAACCATCAAGAGTGCAGGGAGACAGCATACAGACAGCCTACTACAGGAAAAAGTATTTGCGAACACCAGGTCTGACAAGGGCTTAACATCCTGGATCTACAAGGAACTCAAAGGTGCTGAAAAGAAAAAAACAAACAACCCCAATATAAAATGGGCAAAAGATATGAACAGACACTTCACAAAGAAGACATCCGAGCAGCCAACAGACACATGAAGAAATGTTCAACCTCACTAATCATCAGGGAGATGCAAATCAAAACCACACTGAGATACCACCTAACTCCAGTCAGAATGGTAATTATCAACAACTCAAAAAATAACAGCTGCTGGAGAGGGTGTGGTGAAAAGGGAACACTTCTACACTGTTGGGGGGAGTGTAAACTAGTGCAACCTCTGTGGAAAGCAGTGTGGCAATTCCTAAAAGCTCTAAATATCAACCTCCCATATGACCCTGCAATCCCCTACTGGGAATATATCCTGAAGAACTCAAATCACTCTATAAAAAAGATACCTGCACACGTATGTTTATTGCAGCATTGTTCACAATAGCAAGAACCTGGAAGCAGCCATGCTGCCCATCAAAAGAGGACTGGATTAAAAAAATGTGGTACATATACACGATGGAATACTACACAGCCATAAAAACAAACAAAATCATGAATTTCGCAGCAACCTGGATGGAACTAGAGTCTATAATACTGAGTGACCTCTCACAGAATCAAAGATCCGAGTATCACATGTTCTCACTCATATAATAGACCTTGAACATCCAATGTAATACTATAAGAAAATGACTGATGTTACTGGGAAACCATGGGGGGGGAGGGAGATGGGATTAACAGTAGCAAATATCTGTCTGGGGACAGGGAAACACCTCTTATCAACAGGGTGCCTGAATGAAACATATTTGTATACCTAACCCTTAACTGTACCCCACAACATCATAATAAAAAAATATTGATATAAAAAAAATTTTTGAAATAGAACTATCATATGATCTAACAATCCCTCTACTGGGTATGTATCCAAAGGAAACGAAATCAGCACCGCACATAGATCTCTGCATTCTCTTGTTTATTAGAGCACTATTCATAATAGCCAAAATATGAAAACAATCTAAAGTGTCCATCAATAAATGAATGAACAGAAAAATTGTGCCATATGTATGTAGTTAATTAATTATTATACAGTCTTAAAAAAGGAGATACTTACATTTGCAACAACATGGATAAGCCTGGGGGACATTATACTAACTGAAATAAGCCAGATGCTGAACAAAAAATACTGCATGATGTCATTATGTGTGAAATTTTTAAAAAGTCAAATCATAGAAAGAGAAAGTAGAACAGTGGTTACTAAAGTATGGAAGAGGAGGGAATAAGAAGTATATCAAAGGGTATAACTTTCATTTATGTAGGATGATTAAATCTAGAGAGTTAAGGGAAAACATGAGGACTATAGTTAATATTCTATGGTATACCAAAACTTTGCTAGAAGAGTAGGTCTTAAGAACTTTTATTTCCTTTATTTTAAAGATGTGGGGTACAATTCAGAGTTGGGTATACAAATGTTCATTGTGCAGGTACCTCTGTTGATGAGGTGTATCCCTCCCTCCCTGGACAGTTTCCCTCAACTGCCAATCCCACCACCTCCCTCCCCTGGCATTTTCCCACTATTGCCAATCCCTTCCTTATAGTATTATGATAAGGTCCACTTATGAGTGAGAACATAACACTCTGGTCTGTGTTTCTGGGATAGATCACAAAAAGCTTACTAATAGAAGGTGACGGACTAATTAATTTGCTTAACTATAGTAATTATTTCACTGTTTATATGAATATCAAAACAACATGTTGTACATCTTAAATATGCATAGTAATAATCTTCCTAAGCATTTGTTTATATTGTTAATTTGCTTCTTTATTCCAACTTCCACAGATATTCAAAAGATAAATTTCAGCTTGGTTTCTGTCTAAATATTCCAAATTTTTGAGCTTGAAATAATCTTATTAGTGATTAATGTGCATCTTTTTACAGAGCAAAGTTTATATCAAAAATGTTTAGACCATCTGGGAGCGGTGGCTCAAGCCTGCAATCCCAGCACTTTGGGAGGCTGAGGTGAGAGAATTGCCTGAGATTTGGAGTTTGAGACCAGCCTGGGCAACTTGGTGAGACCTCATCTCTAAAATAAATAAATAAATAAATAAATAAATAAATAAATAAGCAAGCTGGGCATGGTACCATGTATGTCTGTAGTTCCAGCTACATGGAAGGCTGAGGTGGAAGGATCGCCTGAGCCCAGCAGGTCGAGGCTGCGGTGGCCATGAGCGTGCCACTGCACTCCATCTTGGGCAACAGAGCAAGACTCTGATTCAAGAAAAAAAAAAGGTTTAGACCTTGAAACTAAAATGAAATGTTTCATTGAAACTGCCTAACTTTATTATCATTTTAACATAAGTTTAAACATTGATTTTTTTGCATTTAAACTGAACTACCCCAACTGACTACCCAGGAAAGAAGGCCAAATAATAATCCAGTTTCTAAGGAGATTTCACAAAGTCTGTGCAAAAGGTCGACTTTAAATAACATTACTACAATTTCTGCGGGGGGCCAGCCCCTGCAGGATTTGAGAGTCCTTCAAAAGATGTGGCGGCGTTGGCGATTCTGTTAGGAGGGATAGATATTAAAAGAAAGAGACTGGACTCTGTCTAATGCAGAAGCCATTTAATGGGACAAACCATAAGCCTTTTATCCTAAATTTTCACAGGCAAAATCACAAGACTTTCACGTGAACACAAAGTCAGGTAGATGAGGGGCGCCCCACCCACCCACCAGATGTTTCCTCAAGCATGAGGAAAAACAATCCCAAAATTATCCTACTGTTCCTAATGCTTGGTTAATGTTCCTCAAAAATAATGGAACAATCTCCACTAGTATCATAGTGTTCTAATAATCAATAACTTCTAAAGCTTATGCGTACACAACACCTAAAATGACTAACTTAAATCCTATTACCTTTTCTATTCTATGCTAATTCTACCTACACTATAGAAACTCTTAATTATAGCTCAAACCAGTTCCTAAAGAATGTGGCCCAGTCCAAAGATCATGCTGGGCCGTTTCTGGGAATAACTGTTTATAATCGCTTAGCAAAATGGCTACTCTAAAATCTTATATATCTATCTTAACTTCTATAAAAGTTTCTAATTAAATCTCAAAGTATTATGCTCGAATTATCATAATTCCCTGACATTGGCATAACCTATTCTATAATACTTTCTATGAATAAAATAAGTTTAACTTCTATAATGAATAGAGAAAAACCCTATACCAATTGTAACTAAAACCAGTTTAAAAGAATGCAGCCCAGTTCAAAATACATGCTGGGCCCTTAGGAATATGGCCCAGCCCAAAGTTCGTGCTGGGCCATTTCTGATAACTCTAGATAATAATCTATACCATCTAAAGCTGAAAACAGCACTCCATATGTATATACTAATTCTACAAATATACTTTTAAATCTTGTAAAGAAGCTTGTACCATATTAAAGGCTCCCAAATGTGACCTGAGTTTGAATTATATCTAATACCTAAGCCAAAACCGCATTTCATGGGAAACAGGAACAGTGAGTTTCTAGAGTTAGCCATGCCTGTCACAGTCACAGAGCCTTCAGCTCAGGTCAGCAGAGTTCCTTTTGGCTAAGTGTGATAAATAGAAAAAGGGAGAAGGGAATGGGGTCAACAGCTCCCGAATGCATCCTAGTGGTCTCGGGGTCCACGGCCCTCCCTGAATCCTAATGTTCAGTGGGCTGCCACGGCTAGCTCCCAACAAATTTCTTTAATTTTCTCCTTTGCTCCACTTACAGCTGCCAGATTGAAGGGGTGGGAAATAGTTCTATGGTTTTTTTGATGATTGCCAAATTACTTGAGTTGCTCTGATAATTACATATCTTGACATATCTTTTCTTGTTGTCTCTTGTAGTATTTATTTTTATGCTCTACTCTTTAAACCACAGTCCTTTTCACTGGAATTGTGAATATGAGATTTCTTGCAGACAAGTAAATACAGATATCAGACTAAGTATGTCTTAACCTAGATGACTGTTTTATAAAATCTTATCCCAGTAACCTTCTGAGAGAACGGGTGATGGTAGATAGCAAAATTAAATCTTCTAGCCAAGTTCTGTTTTCTTTAAAATCCTCTACCCCATACTATTTTATATTCAAACCTACTGCTTTATCCCACAGCTATGAAGGAAATTTTTACTCAGCTTGCAAATAAATTAGCCACTTTGAAAAAAAAAATAGAAGGTAGGCAATGCCATGAGAAAGGAAGCTTTTGGATTATCTGATCAGCCCCAGCCTTAATGCAGTGTTTTAGGATTATAGCACATTGGGGTAACCTCTCTATTAAGTGAAAACTAGTATGCTATTTGAGAAATAGATGTTATGTGTGTCATTGTTTACAAATTCCTTAAGTACACATAAAAATTTAATCTTATCTTTCTATCATTTGAACTGGCAGAGTAACATCAATAAATATCTACTTCTGTCTAGCATCTAGTAGATAGATGGATAGGCAGACAGATGATAGATAGATAGATAGATAGATAGATAGATAGATAGATAGATAGATGATTGATAGATGATAGATGATAGATATAGATGATAGATATTTCTATGTAGATATATATGGAAAGTGAGATTGCCCAATGCCATTTCAAAAAGGTCTATGAATATTATATTCAGCTCCATAGCAATGTTCTGGAGTAATAAAACCATGTTTAGGTATTAAATGAGACTCAAATGTCAAATGAGTTGCATAATGCCTCTTGCTACTAATATTTGCTGCCCTCGTAAATATTCTTAGCAAGAAAATAAATGAATCAGTAATGTTCTTTAAACCTAGGAAAGATAAGATTAGAGAGATTTAACTTAAGGAAATAATTTCAAGGCAAAACATCTATTTGAAGCAATAAGTTAAAAAGCATTAAATTACATAACTAGAAATTAGCTATAATTTCAAAATAAGGTTCTTATTTTTAAATGAGTGATTGGAATATATCATAGAGAAGATCTCACCCACCCAGTTTTTACATTTTATGATAATGATCTAGATACCTGACCACAGCAGAGCATCAGGTATCTCACATGACAGTGTAAGAGAAGAATTAAAGTAAAAGTTTTTAACTTCTAAATTTATGTATGACCCTAAAAAGGGTTACGGAGTACTTTTGAAACATAGCAATCAAGTCTCCAAAGACAGTCATGTTTCTGTCAGTATGACAATTGTTTCAATGATTGTCCTGATGGGTGAGCAGATTCAATTAACTCATTACTCAAGCTTTATTTCATTTTTACTATAAAAATATAAATGAATACTCATATGCATATGGTATCTCTTGAAAGCTTAGTAAAACATAACATCCCACATTCAAACACAGAATAGAATATGCTCTGTGCTTCAGTGTTTGTACACCTAAAGAAATAATGTCTTGACCTTAGTTTTTTTAATTTAAAATTAGCAAGGTACCTGTTCATTAAGAGAGTGCATTTCTCCCTCTTGTACCTTTTGTTAGGTAATTATTTCACTAGTATCTTTTTGGGGTATGTCATCCTCTATATTCATATCAGTCTATCCAAATAAACGTTTTAATATTTAAAACATTTTATAAAGTGAACAAAATACCCACCCCAACATCCTCAAAAAGAAAGGCTTCTGAGCAACTTGTCTGTCATTCTGAAGTCATAATAGCAATATTTGTAAATTCAAAGCCCATCTCTATTAAGAACTAAATGGAGATTGTCTTCAATTCCAACTGCAAACTGCTGAGGAATTTAACTTTGTTTCATTAATATTCCCTCTTAACAGAAACTCTAATTCACACTAGAGGGCCAAGCTAAGGTCAGCAATTATAATGGCAAAGTAACAGAGACTATTAATGACAGGCAATATTGCAGCTGTCTTAATGCTCAGTGACAGCAGTTCACGTCAAGCTATTAAAGAGATATAAAGGCACACAGTCTGCAGAAAGCAGCTTTCTAAAATCATCTGCTTGAGCATTCTATTTCACAGTATAAAGAGTTTATGATAAGATATGCACAGGCCTGAACAAATGGAGAAAATTTCTCCTGATCAATAAATAAACAAATAAATAAAATGCTCAAATTGCTACGCATTTTACTGGAAGAGTATCTTTTTTAAGTGACAAGGATATTTGGATATAAAATTTGGGTAAGAAGATTAGGTGACCAAGAAGAGTATAAGTTTAGAATTATGGTATCCGCATCCACAGAGACAGTCTTTAAAGCCTTTCCAGGAATAGTCAAATGTATATTCAACTTGATATTATTTACCACAACTAGTTCTGAAGGGATATGTTTAATACAAAATACAGACAGCCACATTGATAAATCTTGGCAAAAGGTAGAACTAATAATTCATGTCATCTTTTTATACCTGTTTCCTCATCAGCCAGTAAAAAGTTCACAGTTAAAGCATTAAATAAACATATGACATAGTAGCAGCTCACTTTTCCCAAGTCTTCTAAAACACTTGTAAAAACCATGAACTGAGAAATATTTCTCAACATCTCCAAGCATAAGAAACAACAAAAACAAGAACAACTAAAAATGAAACAATTTAAGGATATTGTGTCTCAATTTTACTAATTAAGAAAGAAAAGGGTAATCATTTCCTGGTGGTCAGTGATCATTTTATTTACTAAAAACTAAGTCAACCAGAAAAGCAACAAACAATAGAAGGAGGAGAAGAAAGAGGATGCAAAGAAGAGAAGAGGAAGATAAGAAGGAAGAGAAGAAGAAATTAAAGAAAGAAAATAAAATAGAATGTACAATAGAGTCTCAGGCTGAATAAACATAAAAAATAGAAAGCTAATGAAGTCTAAGTTGCATTATTGTCCAACCTGACGTTGTGCCCCTAGGTTTTTTCATCCAACACAAAGGGATGTGCCATAGATCTCAGTGGTGTGACAACAAGATAATGTGGACACTCGGGTACAGGGACTTTCAAATTGTTAAGATCATGAACCAGAGTGTTTGTTTTTTAATCCAGAATGAAACAAGAGTTTAACAAAACAACATTAAGCCCTTACCGAATGTGATGGTCTCTAATATTTCATACCAGCTTGGACAATATGAAATTATTTTTTATTTGGTCAAAGATAGTAAAAATATTGACAATTTCACATGATTAAAATTGTTAATACTGTGGTTTTTTCCCTTTTTAAATGCTTCCTTCCCTCTCTCCTGCACAGCAGTCAAATCTGCATGTTGATCTGAAGACTCCTGTGTTCTCTGCCTGTCTTAGCGTTTTTCTTTACAGGCATTTCTCCCTCTTGCTCCTTTGCTGTCTGGCCACCCCACCTGCTTTACTGGCTGCTCAGCTTCTGCATCTCGCCTGAATGTTGGTTTTTCCTCAGACACCATCCAAACCCCCTTCCATGGCTTCAATCACCGTCTATGTACTTATCCTTCCTATCTACAGCTTCACCCACATCTTGCTCTTGAGCTCACTATTTAGTCAGCAGTCAACAGAACATCTACATTTCACTAGGCTATTTGCAGCTCACATGCAGAATGTGTCAAATGAGTCATCTCCTCAAAAACCTGGTGACTCCTGTCTCAATGATTCACACTATGCTCCTCACAGTTGCCTAATCAAGAGACTGGGGGGTCATCTTTACTATCTTGTTATCATTCATCGCTCAAATATGATTACTATAACTATCAAACTGTGTTCCACATTCACCTAATGCTCTTTATTTCCACTCTACTATCTTTGCTCATGCTACCACCACTTCCTGACTGAATTACTAAACAGTCTTCCAATTGGTATAATAATTCAAATCTTGCCCCAATCCAACCTATTTACTAATCAATACCAATACTGACTTTTAATACAAAGTCACTACTTTCCCACTTGACATTCTGTACTTCAGCAATTCTGAGTTGTTCTCAGTTCCCTGAAGCAGTACGCTCTCCTTCCCTGGAATTTTATACATATTGTTTTCTCTGCCTCCAAACACTCTTCTCTATTCTTCCCCTGCCTTTCACTTTGCTAATACTCCTCATTCTTTGGACCTCAGCTTAAAAAAACCTTTATCCTAGAAAAGCTATACCTGACACCCTAGACCATATGTGGGTACTTTTCCCAAGTACTGCCTGCAAGATCTCCCAAGGTACTGTTCCCCAAATTTCCCTAACATAATTACATGCAGCATTTTAATTATCCTTTTTTCTACTATTTCCCATATTGAAGCAGCATTTTAGAATATCAATGTCAAGAATTATCTCTTGCAATCACAGTACCCAGTACTCAATAATATTTGTTGTGAAAATGAGAACGATGACTCTTTACATGTTTTCAGAATTGAAATACTAGAACCAGAGAGGCAAATTCTCAACAGAGGTTTTAATTTTCACTTCTAATGTCGCAAAGAAGAATTCAACATATTTTAAAAACATAATTTTTTTAACTTCTGAGGTTTCTTACATTTTTTATCAATAGGAACTAACTCATATTTATTGACTTTGTTGCTGACATTTTATCATTACAAATACACTTATAAAAATAAAATATTATAATAATCTCTAATGTGGAATATTTACATTTCCTATAATTTTCCACAGATACCCCCAGAGATAACCTATATTCACTGTTTGCTGAGTCGATATTCTCTTCTCTGTGCTACAGAGTTGAATGAAAAGTCTCAGTTCAGTGACAAGTGTGAAGTTAGCTCTATGTTCTTTGACAGGTTCTCCATTCCATTCACATCAGGAAGATTAAATTTATCCCAATAAATTTATACTCAATCATCCATTAATAATTTAGTCCTCTCCAGTTTAAACTTTTTTTATATAAATTTAAGGGATATAAGTGCAATTTTGCTGTATGGCTATATTATGTAGTGGCAAAGTCTGGGTTTTTGGTGTAGGCATCACCTAAATAATGTACATTTTACCCATTAAGTAATATTTCTTCATCTATCACCTTTCATTTCACGCACTATGTTTATGTGTGCACAGTATTTAGTATCCATTTATCAGTGAGAACATGTGGAATTTGTCTTTCAGTTTCTGAGTTATTTCACTGAAGATAATGGCCTCCAGTTCCATTCATGTTGCTGCAAAAGACGTGATTTCATTTCTTTATGGCTAAATAGTATTCCATTCTTTTTTCAATCATCCATTGATAGACAATTAGGTTGATTCCATACCTTTGATACAAAGACTCAATTGTCTGTCCATATTGCCAGGGCCTCTAGAGAACGGCATGGTGAGGGATCGAGCACACGTGTACCCACATTCCTGGGAGGGACAAAAGGTGCGTTTCCCTTCTCTCCTAGGCACTCCCAGTAAATAACTTCAAAGAATCCTTATTCCCAGCAGACTGTGCCCAATTAACTGAGAGAAAGAAGTTCCCATTTACTCCCTTTTCTTAGTAATCACAAGTTTGAATAATATGGCATCAAGGTAATCATAAGTCTTGTGATTTGTATAACTTTTGAATCAACATAATTGCATAATTTTTTGTATCAATAGAATCATAAGTCTTGTGAGTTGTATAACTTTTGCATATAACAACATTTAACAACGTATGATGTCTTAGGCCTGTTAACTCCCTTTATAAGCTTGATGAACGCTTCTGCCGAGTGTTACTGATAAAAAAGCTGTGAGATACCTCTGGTAACTGGTGCCAGAAAACATGAACTACAAAATGTTATTATTGACAAAATGCGACTGTAGCTTAGGTTCTATACATGCTCTGCTAGTCACGCAGACAATGTATCGATACCAACTACCCTGAACTTAGAAAAGCAAACTGTAAAACTTGAAGAGTGAGCAGAACCATTTAGAAGGGCCTCGAGTCCGGCTCTGCTCCCTGGATTCAAATTCAGAAATAAAACTCTTTCTACCAGTTCCCTGTCCCTTTGATTTATTGGTATCAAGGGAAAGTAACCAAGCATTACTCTGATCATAACACCTTTTCTATTGTGTATAGTGCTGTGATAAACAGATGAGTGCAGTTATCTTTTTGATGTAATAATTTATTTTTATTTGGGTAGATATCCAGTAGTGGGATTGCTAGATCAAATGGTAGCTTTTTTTTTAGTTCCTTGAGGAATCTCCATTCTGTTTTCCACAGAAGTTGCACTAATTTATATTCTCGCCAAAAGTAAATAAGTGTTCCTTTCTTTCCACATCCTTGCCAACGTTGTTTGTTTGTTTGTTTGTTTAATAGTCACTCTGATTGGTGTAAGATAATGGCTTGTTATGGTTTTAATTTGCATTTCTCTCATTATTAGTGATGTTGCGTATTCGTATATGTTTTTTGGCCATTTGAATGTCTTCCTTTAAAAAATGTCTGTTTATGTCCTTTGTTCATTTTTAAAAGGGACTATCTGTTTTTATTATTGATGTTGAGTGTTTGAGTTCCTTGTAAATTCTGGATGTTAGATTCCTGTCAGATGCACAGTTTATAAATATTTTCTCTCATTCTACCAATTATCTGTTCACTCTGTTGATTATTTCTTTTGCTGTACAGAAGCTTTTTAGTTTAACTAAGTTCCATTTCTCTATTTTTGTTTGGACTTGGAGGCCCCAGCGAGATTCCAGAGACCTCCTAGACTCCAGCCCGAAGGGTTTTAGCCGGCAGGAAAGTGCACGCGGGCTTCTGGTAGGATATCGATATCCATTTTATAAGGCTGGAATAAGGTAGAGCGGACGCGCTCTAGGACCCTCCCAGCCAGAGGTCTTGGGAGACGTCTCTCATCTCAGAGGGAGCCTAAGCGCTGGAAAGCGAGGCTCAGAGGGGGTCCAGGCGCGAGAGGCGCAGACCCAGACTAAGTTCAGTTCAGCTCCCAGTCGCATTGGCGGGCCAGCCAGGAGCGGGGGTCGTCTGGTATGCCCGATTTTTCGGGCACTCACCAGGCCCCCATTCGGAGGATAGCGCTGTCCTCATATCTGAAGGTAGCCCAGCACCGAGAGGTGTGGACTTGCCTTCAGATCGACTTTGTCTTTGTCTCTACAGCCGTAGAAAAATGTATTTCTATATTAGTGGTGTCCTTTTGTCTGTTGTCTTCGTGTGTGTTTTATTGTGGACGGAAAACATGGGACAGAAACTAACCTCTCCTCTAACTCTCATGACTGATCATTTCTCGGACGTTAAAGAAAGGGCTGACAATCTGAATGTAATTATTCTCAAAAGACAGCTCTGGGAACTCTGCAAGTCAGAGTGGCCGGCCTTTGGCGTAGGTTGGCCACCGGAAGGCACATTTTCACCACATATTGTTTTTCAGGTTGAAGATGTTATTCTCCGGAAGAAATGTGGCCATCCGGACCAGGTACCCTATATCCTGGTGTGGCAGGATGTTATTCATAACCCTCCCCCATGGGCCAAGGCTTTTGTTCCACCACAGACACAGGTGGGACCGTCATATCAGATCCTGGCCGCAAGGGAGGGAAAGATCAAGAATGGCGAGCCAAATAGCAAACCTCTGGAAGACAAAGCACAGACCAAACCTCCGCTTTCTCCAGTCCTGCTGAATTCCGAGCAAGAGGATTTGTTTTTCCCCCCACCTTACCCAAGGGTCCCTTTGGCACCCCCGGCACCTGAAGGGAGTGCCGCAGAGGGGGCCACTGGGGAACCGGCTCCTGCGCCCCAAGCAGAGGAACTCCGGTGCGGACCGGCAGCAGGAACGCGGGGACGCACTGGCCGGGGAGCCCCAGCACTGGAGGAGGGACCTGCAGATTCCACTATGCTTCCCCTCCGTGCTGTTGGGCCTCCAGATGAAACTGGAGAACTGCCCCTTCACTATTGGCCATTCTTCACCTCTGATTTATATAATTGGAGAACACAAACGGCTAAATTCTCTGAAAACCCTAAGGATTTAATTGACCTGTTAGAGAGCATTCTTTTTACCCACCAGCCTACTTGGGATGATTGCCAAATGCTCTTAAAAGTTCTCTTCACAATGGAGGAAATGGAACGTATTCAGACGGAAGCCTGGAAATTGGTTCTGGGGGAAGACAGGCAGCCGACCCAAAATCCAGATATCATCAACGCGACAGTTCCTTTGTCTCGTCCGGCATGGGACTTCAACACAGCTGAAGGTAAGGAGAGGCTCTGGGTCTACCACCAGACACTAATGGCAGGTGGGCTGCAGCACGCAAGCCCACTAATTTGGCCAGGGTATATACCCTGTTAGGCAGGATAAGGATGAAAGCCCAGCTGCCTTCCTAGAAAGGGTTACAGAGGCCTTCAGGCAGTACACTCCCATGGACCCGGAGGCACCGGAAAATAAGGCACAGTCATGATGGCTTTTATTAACCAGGCTGCCCCAGACATTAGAAAAAAGTTGCAGAAAATAGAAAGGTTAGGTGAGAAAAGCCTCCAAGATTTATTAACTGTGGCAGAAAGGGTATTTAATAACCGAGAAAGTCCAGAGGACCAACAGACCAGGGTAAACGATCGCCAGACCCACAACTTGGCTAAAATCCTGCTAGCCACTGCCACCAGTTACCCCCGAGAAAAACAGAGGCACCTCAAGCAACTGGCCGGGAGGCCAGATAGGAAAAGCGGTTTCCAGAGGGGACGCCCCAGATTAGGTAGAAACCAGTGTGCATACTGCAGAAAGGAAGGGCACTGGGCAAGAGAATGTCCAGAAAGATTTCCAGAGCCTACCTTAAATGAGCCGAAAGTCCTAACCCTAGAAAATTAGGGAGGTCAGGGTTCGGATCCCCTCCCCGAGCCCAGGGTAACGTTGAAGGTGGAGGGGAAACCCATGCAATTCCATGTGGACACGGGCGCGCAGCATTCTATCCTGTTAATGCCACATGAAAAAGTAGCAAATAAAGTCTCGTGGGTGCAAGGGGCCACAGGCACCAAGCCATATCCATGGACTACCCAAAGAACGGTGGACCTTGGTGTAGGCCAGGTGTCGCATTCCTTCATAGTTATTCCGGACTGCCCATACCCCCTGTTAGGCCAGGACTTGCTTACCAAGGTGAGCGCTCAAATCCACTTCCACTCGAAAGGCACTGAAGTCTTAAACAGAGATGGATACCCTATCCAGGTGCTTACAGTCAACTTAGAGGACGAGTATCGCCTCCACCAGGACCCACCACCACCAGTAGAAGACATGTACCAATGGTTGCAGGACTTTCCCCAGGCGTGGGCAGAGATGGGGGGAGCGGGACTAGCCAAACACCGGCCGGCAGTGTTCATTGAGCTCAAAGCAGGAGCAGATCCGGTCAGGGTCCAACAGTACCCAATGCCCCTAGCCACACGAGAGGGCATAACTCCTCACATCCGGTGGTTACTAGATGCAGGAATACTGCGGCCCTGTCAGTCAGCCTGGAATACACCCCTTTTACCAATAAAAAAGCAGAACTCCCATGATTATAGGCCAGTCCAGGACCTGCGTGAGGTCAACCGGCGGGTGATGGACATACACCCTACACTCCCGAATCCCTACACATTACTTACTGCTCTGCCCCCAACCAGAACATGGTACACAGTGTTGGATTTAAAAGATGCCTTTTTCAGCCTGCTCTTGGCCCCATGGAGTCAGGACATTTTCGCCTATGAGTGGACGGACCCAGAGAGAGCCATCAACGGCCAGCTCACCTGGAAGCAACTGCCCCAAGGGTTCAAGAACTCACCCACCATCTTCGATGAGGCTCTATATGAGGACTTGAGTGAGTTCCATACAAGAAACCCTAACCTGACTTTGTTACAGTATGTAGATGATATCCTACTAGCAGCAGAGGACCAAGACACATGCCTGCAAGGCACCAAGGACTTGCTGCAGACTCTGGGCACCCAAAAAGGCACAAATCTGCTGAACAGAGGTGAGCTACCTGGGGTACAAAATAAAAGAAGGGCAGAGGTGGCTGACGAACGCCAGGAAAGAGACAGTCCTAAAAATACCCCCACCGCAGAATGTAGACAAGTACGCGAGTTCCTGGGGTCAGCGGGGTTCTGTCGCTTGTGGATACCTGGGTTCGCTGAGTTAGCTAAGCCACTATATGAGGCCACTAAAAACAAACAGGATTTTGTTTGGACGGAGGCTATGAACCAAGCCTTTAGCAACCTCAAGCAAGCATTACTCTCAGCCCCAGCCCTTGGGCTACCTGATTTGACAAAGCCATTTTATCTATATGTAGATGAGCTAAAAGGAATTGCAAAAGGAGTCCTAGTACAGCAGCTGGGGCCCTGGAAAAGGCCCATAGCCTATCTTTTGAAAAAATTAGATCCAGTAGTGGCAGGGTGGCCCCCATGTTTAAAAATCATTGCAGCAGTTGCCACCATGGTCAAGGACGCTGATAAAATAACCATGGGACAGGAACTGTATGTCACTGCCGCCCATGCCATCAAAGGAGTGCTCAGACAACCTCCAGATCGATGGATAAGTAATGCCCGGTCACGCACTACCAGGGCTTACTTTTAAATACTGCTAGAATTTTGTTCCAGACTCCCGCCTCCTTAAACCCGGCTACGTTGCTCCCCAATCCGGACTGGGTGGCGCCCCTCCACGACTGTCAGGAAATCCTGGCCCAGGTACCAGGAGTGAGGCCCGATCTCCAAGACCAGCCCTTGCCTAACGTCGAAGCCATCTGGTACACCGATGGCAGCAGCTTTATCCGGAACGGGGCCAGATATGCAGGGGCCGCCATAACCACAGAAACAGAGACAGTTTGGACGGAGCCGCTGAAAGCCGGGACTTCAGCACAACGAAGCAAATTAGTTGCGCTAACCAAGGCGCTGACTCTGGGGGCGGGGAAACGAGTAAACATCTATACCGACAGCAGGTATGCCTTCGCCACAGCACACATACATGGGGCCATCTACAGAGAAAGGGGGCTACTGACAGCAGAAGGGAAAATTATTAAAAATAAGGCTGAGATCCTTAAGTTATTACAGGTCCTCTGGTTACCTAAGGCAGTAGCCATCATTCATTGCCCAGGGCACCAGACTACTGACACGCCGGTAGCCAGGGGCAATCGCTTGGCAGATTTAAAAGCAAAGGAGGAAGCTCGTTCCCTGAACCGTGTCTTAGTGACCTCGCTGCCAGATCCAGGGTCTCCAGTATTGCCAAACAGCCCAGAATACACAGAGGAAGATTTGAACTGGATTAAACGACAACCAATGGTGCAATGCTTGCATGGTTGGTGGAGGGCAGCAGACTGCAGCGTAATTTTACCAGAAAAATTAGGACAACGGCTTCTCACAAAAATGCACAGGAGTACACACATGGGAATAAAAAAGAGAGACCTAATATGCCATGCAAAGATAACCATCAAAGACTCACACCACAAAATTGCACAAATCGTAGATAAGTGCCACGCTTGCCGGTTAACTAATGCCTCTACACACAAATCTAACCCAGGAACCAGGTTTAGAGGAGACCGGCCAGGAGCATATTGGGAAGTAGACTTCACGGAAGTGAAGCCTGGAAAATATGGTTACAGGTATTTACTGGTGTTTATAGATACTTTTTCAGGTTGGACTGAGGCATTTCCCACGAAACATGAAACGGCTCAAATAGTAGCCAAGAAGCTCCTAGAAGACATCATGCCAAGGTACGGATTCCCTATCCAGATAGGATCAGACAATGGACCAAGCTTTGTCTCTAAGGTAACACAGGAAATAGCTTGGGTTCTTGGGGCAGACTGGAAATTACATTGTGCATATAGACCCCAAAGTTCAGGGCAGGTAGAGCATATGAATAGAACATTAAAAGAAACCCTAACCAAATTAGCCCTGGAGACTGGTGGTGACTGGGTGACTCTCCTCCCCTTCGCCCTCTATAGAGTGCGTAACTCCCCTTATAAAATGGGCCTCACTCCTTTTGAAGTCATGTTTGGCATTTCACCGCCTATTGTTCCAAACTTGAAATCTGAAACCCTGACTGAATTTGATGACCAACAACTTCTTTTTTCTTTGTGGGCACTGCAAAGGGCACATGAACAGGTATGGCCCATTCTAAAGGCTCTCTATGAGACCGGGCCACCCCCGGACCCGCACCATTATAGACCAGGAGACTGGGTGTACATCCGCTGCCACCAGCACCAGACACTGAAGCCACGCTGGAAAGGGCCCTATGTTGTCATCTTAACCACACCCACTGCACTCAAGGTAGATGGCATCGTCCCGTGGATCCACTACACCCACGTCTGACCAGCTGAGCCATTTGCAGTACTGCAGGACTACATGCCGGAATGGAAGAGCAAACGGGACAAGGACAATCCTCTAAAGCTAAGACTATGTCATACTTCTTCTGCTTCTTCATGACAGGGTTAGGATCCCTCCGGGCAAGCCCCAATCCCCACCAACCCGTGAACTTAACCTGGCAGGTTATAGACCTTTCCACCAGTGATGTCATTTGGCAAGCTTCAAACATGACCCCCCCACACACATGGTTTCCAGTCATGACCAGGGATCTGACCCAATTCTACCACACTGCCGGTACGCAATGGAAATTAACCCAGGGAGGCACTAGCGGCAGGTACTGGTACTTTTACGTATGCCCGGGGCATGACAGAGATAAAAACTGTAACAATCCCACTCAGTATTATTGCCCCAACTGGTCCTGTGTCACCACAGGTTTCATAAATTGGAGCCCTGCCAAGCCCAACGACTTAATACAGGTACAGAGGGCAGGTACCCCCAACTTCCATAAACGATGCAATCCTACCCAAGGTGAACAACGTAACCCCATAACAATAAGCTTCACCAAAGAAGGCAGGAATGCTCGAGGATGGGAGATGGGAAAAGTGTGGGGACTCAGACTACACAGTGCCAGGGCAGGGGATCCCGGAGCTACTTTTATGATAAAATTAATAGTTCAGAGCCCCCATGTGGCTATAGGACCTAACCCAGTACTTGTCCCAGAGCCTAAACCGCTGCCACCACGCATTAGTCCGAGCCCCATGGAGGCTATGACAAACTCATCTAGACAGGCAAACTCCATGAATCGGTCTGGCCTAAAACCCATACACGGACCCCCCACGCATCCACTATGGAACTTACTTACCCAAGCTTATTCGTTCCTGAATACCACAAGGCCAGAATTTACCCAGTCTTGCTGGTTATGTTATAACATCCAGCCCCCATATTATGAAGGAATTGCAGTAATGGGGAATCATACAACTGAGCATAATTCCAGTTCTTGTAGATGGCAGCCAGCAACTCAGGGGCTCACTCTCCAATCGGTAATGGGCCAAGGACTATGCATAGGCTGCCCCCCACCAGAATTTCAGTCCCTATGCAATGCTACACTGCCAGTAACCAGCTCAGACTATTACCTGCCCCCTGGAGACGACTGGTGGGCCTGTAACACAGGTTTAACTCCTTGCTTCCATGGACAGGTCCTAAGCCAAACCAGGGGGGGCTTTTGTGTGTTAGTCCAACTGCTCCCTAAAATCCTCTACCACACTGATGAAGACATACCCTACTGGTATAGCAACAGTACCCACCAGAGAAAGAGGAGGGAGCCAGTCACTGCCATTACCCTGGCAGTCCTCTTTGGACTCGGACTGGCAGGAACAGGGATGGGTATAGCCTCCCTAGCAGCGCAGAGCCACCAATATTATGGCCTCAGGGCTGCTATAGATCAAGACATTGAAAGAATAGAGACCTCCATTTCTCATCTCCAGGATTCTTTAACTTCCTTATCTGAAGTGGTCTTGCAGAATCATAGAGGGCTAGATTTAGTATTCCTGCATCAGGGTGGACTGTGTGCTGCACTAGGAGAAGAGTGCTGCTTCTATGCAGACCATTCAGGTGTCATTAAAGAATCCATGGCCAAAGTCCGAGAAGGCTTAGCCAAACGGAAATTGGAACGAGAACAGAGACAAGGATGGCTTCAAAGTTGGTTAAATTACTCACCTTGGTTAACCACACTATTGTCTGCTTTAATAGGCCCCGTGATCATACTCTTGTTGTTGCTAACCTTCGGTCCATGTATTATAAACAAACTAATAACTTTTGTAAAAACTAGAATAAACACTGTGCACGTTATGGTCCTCAGACAACAATATCAACAGGTATCCCTAGACACCTCAGCATGTTAAAGGAATCTAAGATTAGATTCACTCCACCCTCATGAGAAGGGGGGAATGAGAGGACAATAGTAGACTTAGGAGCTATTGAGAGACCCAAGAAACCGGGAAACTTAAACAGCTATACTTGCTGTAAAAGTAGTGTTTAGTTCACTATATTTCATATATCCCTACCTCATGTTTACTATATATTTTGTGTATTCCTACCTCATGTTCATTGTACTTTATGAAATCTTAGTACTTTAAATCCTACCTCAGACCCCGTAGAATTAGGCATATACCATGACTGATTGTGTAGTTATATAAAATGTTTTAAGTAGTGTTTGTATTTAGAACTCTTAGGTTAAGCATTGTCAGTCCTACTTGCCATACAGACTTCTGCTTTTACAACGGGATGTTAAAGTTAAAGCAATAAGCCCCTTTCAGACATTCCTTTCCTATCACTAGACTCTGAGGCACTAGCTCCTCTCTAGGTGGGCTTTAAATTGATTTAAAGCCACCTGCTTCCAGGCCAGTGTTAATTTACACGCAGTGACTATGTAAACCTGAAGGGAACAAAGACTTTTACAAAAAAAAAAAACCGCCTTGCTATAAAACATTTGTGATATTTTATAATTTCCCAGAATTAGTACTATATGAATTTCTACCCCACATTCACTGTATGTGTTTGCAGCATTCATATTTAAAACTTTGTTAAGTTTGGCTTTTGTTGTCCCATAATGACCATATTATGTTATGTAAATGTTAAGCAAATAAGCTTTCCTAAGCATACCTTGGGATGGATCAGTAAACTTAAAGAGCCAATGTAACCCTTTGCCTGCCGGCTCAGGTTACTTCATACGCAGGGACTGTATGGACCTAACTTATCTAACATTCCACTCTGCCCATTAAGTGGATTTCTGTCAATCACGGCAGCACCCACCAATACCAAGTGTTCCCGTACCCATTAGGAGAAATTACCCAATCATGTAAAATCAAGTTTAAAGTTCTTTCCCCTCCCTCTATAATTGTGCATAAAAACTGCTTGCCATTGTGGATCAGGGCTCTCGTCCATGAAGCCTCTACCGGCTTCATATGCGAGCCCAGACTTGAGCCTGAATAAAGACCCTTGTGTGTTTGCATCGGAGCTGGCTCTTGGTGGTCTTCTCTCTCTCTCTCTCTCCCTCTCTCTCTGATTAGAGTCTCGGGTTTAACAGACTTTAGTGTAGGCTAAAATGTATCGATTTTAACATTAAAATTTTTAAAATAAATAAGCCAAGTCCTCCTAAAAAATCTGCCTACTTAAAAGAATGTTTAATCCTGTGAAACCACTCCTCTGCTAAAGAGGGAATCAAAACGGAGATTATCAAATCAGACATAACAGCTGTTTAGTTTTGACTTTTTGGCATAAAGCTTCCCTCCCCACCAAAATATTAAGCCTCAAGTTCCAATCCTGCCTAACATATAAAGGTTAGAAATAGTATCACTTGAAGGTTAAAAGTATAAACATCCAGATGAATTTTTTAAATTACAGCTTTTCTTGAAATCATTGTAGAGCTGAGGTCATAGT